>OY728126.1:878955591-881455591 GCA_963277665.1 Viscum album | reverse complement strand
CGCCTGTGGCCTTCTACGCCACCCCGCAGCCTCATGTCACTCGCGACCTCACACCGCTCATGGCCTCCTTGGCCTCTGCCGCCCCATTGGCCATTTCCAAGGAAGGTCTGCCAGGCTCGGGTCGGAATGACCTGAATCAGGTCGGCTCAGGCTGGGTCAGACCGGACGAGGACTCACTTCGACGCATTTACCCATCTTCGGCCATATCATTGGAACCGAGTTTCTTTTTGACGAACCGTCTACGGAGTCGAGAACCTTGGAGTGATCCGGTCCTTTTGGTATACCCCACTAAATATTTGGATGAATTTGGGGAATGGTATGGTTGGATCGAGCATGAATTCGACTGGGGCGTCGGGACTAAAAGGCTAATAACTCACAGGTTGGGCATCCGAATGACGCACTGTCTGTTACGTTGAGACCCCTATGACGTGGCGGTCCTTTGAGATACATCATCATGAGACTTCGTGACTTTTCAATTATCGACCTATGGCTTGTGGATTGGACCCACATGGAGAAAAGTAAGAATAGTGCGGGAACCCTGTAACTGGTTGTGATGTGAAGAATGAAGATCGATTATGTGTGGGTCAGTACCGAGCGATCCTATGTGGGTCAGTACTTAAGGATCTCGTGTGGGTCAGCACTGAGCAATCCTGTGTGGGTCATCACCTAGCGATCATGTGTGGGTCAGAACCGAGAGATCATGTGTGGGTCTTCCACTTAACAGAGTAAAATGATTCAATTGTTACATATAATAATCTCTTTTACTATACTTATGATATACATTGTCTGAGCTGAGTCCATACCATGTGGTACTTTTATTCGTGGTAATACCTTGGTGGTATTCTTCTTTGTGGCGTACCTGTGTGGTAATTTCCTTAATGGAATTCCTTCCATTGTGGAACAATTGAGCTTCTGGATTTTGATTTGGACTCTGTGTTTTCCTCATAATTGAGATGGGTTTACTTTATTACTTAGGTATATGTCTGGGAATATACCTAAGTAGGTTTAATCCATGACTTGATCCTTTGAGGTTTATTCTGTGTGGATTTGTGAGACCTTGAGGGTCTTGGGGTCCCAACTGATTATCATTATACTCACCCTTCCATGGGCTACGACCGCACCTTGTTATGTTTGGTGCAGCCAACAGACAGCGTTGATTGAGATTGTGGGTATGAGGAATGGACGGTGCATGGAGGAGGACCTTACGACGAGTCGGTACACAGACGATATAGAAGGATGTGGATTGCTGAAGAGACGATATGTACCTACCATTCATGTAGGAACCTCGGAGGATGACCCAACAGCTATCTTACATTTTTCACCAGTTTACATGTACTCTTGGTTTCATTAACATTCCAGTTAGGCTTGTATTATGGATCCTTTTACTTATTGTAATCACTATGTTTTCTATTCAGTTTACTTATTTCATATCTTGCAGTGTGCATTGTTGTGTTTGTTACAGGTTATAAAGGCAATACATTCTCAGTTTTAGGGAATATGCCTTCGGTGCTAGTCGCCAGCCCCTAGCCTGTAGAAGGAGGGATTGGGGTAATCATGACATTGGCCCTGGGGGATGGGTCATAGAAAATTGTTATCAAAGGAGTTGGTTCTATCATAAAACATATGACTCTAATATTTCTAATGGAAATAGTGTTATGTGTAGTGAGTGTGGTTATCAGTTTAGGGAATCTAGTGTTGGTGCGGCGACTAATGTATCCTTAAAACAAGACCCTAACTTCTGATTTCTGACTTAGTGACTGGAACTCATTAATTGTGTGTGTGTTTTCAAGAGTCTTCTTTTTGAAATTTTTGAGTCAACTCACCATGTATAAATTTTGGACAGTGGTACAGCTGTTTCTTTTCAGGATGCCTCCACGAAGACAACCAGATATGGTTTCGAGTGTTTTATACATTGATAACCCACCGAGTGATGATTCCTCAGTGCAAGGACCTATTCAAGTAGAGGCACCTGCGTAGGCAGCAGTGGTACTATTACATGTTAGTCCTCTGATGCCATCATCCCCAGCAGTAGAGGGTGCACGCTGCTTGAGCGCATTGCACGAGTTCCAGCAACAGAGGCCACCCTGGTTCTGGGGAGAGACAGACCCACAGGAAGCTGATGATTGGATGAAGGTCGTGATGAGAGTTTTATGACAGGTAGGTACATTGGCTCATCTCATGGTGATCCTTTCCACCATCCTTCTTCAGGCAGCAACAGGAAGATGGTGGAGCTTGATGCTCCAGGATCACGATAGGATGATGCTTATCTGGGAAGACTTCAAGAGCATGTTTCAGGATGATATTGTCCCAGCGACACTTCATGTGGTGCACATACTAGAGCTACTTCATCTGCTGCAGGGTAGCAGGACAGTGGATAAGTACTCTGCGAGATTCAATGACCTCCCATGCTACTCCACTGATATGGTTTGGGACCCATTCTTCGGGGCCCCGAACATCGAGCAGGGGCTTAGGCGGGAGATCCAGGCTTCGATGATCTCACTCAACATCCCAACATAGGAATGGGTGTTAGAGAGAGCCCTCTTCATGGATATTTTTCTTGCTAAGTAGTCACCATCAGCGAGAGACACCACTAGTCATCATGTAGCAGATTCTTCTGCAGCTGGCAGTAGACAGATGACATAGAGGTCTAAGAGGATAAGAACTATAGGTGGGAGACCATAGGATTCAGGTTCGGTTGTGTTGGGCACACGAGGCAGAGCCAGTCATGCCAGGAGTGGGAAGTGTTACGCATGTAGCGGTCAAGGTAACATGTATCGTGACTGTCCAACCCACCGTACAAATGATCAGCGGATGGTAGAATGAATGCCCAAGTAGAGATAGAGGTTCAACCGAGGAGGTCCACAGGGAGTTGGTGGACGTGGCAGAGGAGTTGAATGTGCATCTGGTGGTGGGAAACAATTCAAGATGTTACCCCCACCCCCACTAGGAGGTCCAACCCAACCATAGGGAGAAGGTGGGCAGGGGTGAGCTCAGCCCCAGGTAGTTGAAGCCTACGATCACGATGCTCTGGAGAAGATATGAGGAACGATCTGTGTCTACTCCTCCTTAGCTGTAGAACTTATAAACACAGGTTTAATCATTATTTTATTTCCACTACCCTCATTCGGAGCTTGAAGATTTCGATAGAGTCATTGGCTCGATCCTTACAGCTACAGACTCCTATGTGAGATGATTCGATGATTACACACTGATGCCGGCACTATCAGCATACTCTAGGAGATATGAACTTTGGCTGGGATCTCCTAGTAGAGGCATCGAGGAATTACGACCTCATCTTTTGTATGTACTGGTTATCTACAGTCCGTGCTCAGATTGACTGTATTAGGCGCAATGTAAAGTGTGTCTACACGGATGGGACAAGTTTTACCTTCACCAGCGAGAAGGGAGACTATGAAGTGCTTGATTTACTTTCCTAGAGGAGGGTGCAGCCATTCACTAATCATTTGTCTAGCCTTACCCTCAGTTTGATTGATGTAGAGAGTCCAAATTATCATATAGTGGTGGACCAATACACAGATGTCTTCCCTGATGATGTTCTTGGTCTACATCATAAGAGAGAGGTGGAATTTTACATTGACTTGTACCCTGGGACGACATTGATATCTACATCAGCGTATAAGATGGCTCTTATGGAGCTTCGTGAGCTACAGTTACAGCTAGAGGACGTGCCGGAGAAGGGATTCATTTTTTCCAATGTTTTTCCTTGGGCACCCCCTATTTTTTCAACAAGAAGGAGGATGTGATCATGAGGCTTTGTGTTGACTATCGGTGCCTGAACCAGGTGACTGTGAAGAACAAGTAACCACTTCCGAGGATTGATGACCTCTTTGATTAGCTGAAAGAATCATGGTTGTTCTCAAAGATAGACCTTAGATTAGGCTATCAGTAGCTCAGAGTACAAGACGAGGATGTGCAGAATATGGCTTTCAGATGTCGGTATGGCCATTACGAGTTCTTGTTTATGCCATTCGGTGTAACCAATGCTCCCACAGTGTTCATGGAACTCTTGAACACGATCATTCAGCCATACATTGGTCTCATTTTAGTAGTCTTCATCGATGACATTATGATCTATTCGGCTACTAAGGAGGAGCATGCCTATCATTTGTTGGTAGTTCTGGAAGCACTTTGAGAGCACCAACATTATGGTAAGCTCTTGAAGTGACAATTCTAGATCAGAGATGTTCACTTTCTGGGACATTTCATATTGGAGGCTTGAGTTTCAGTGGATCCAGCGATGATTGAGGGGGTAATTTCATGGGATCCACCTAGGAGTGTGACAAAGGTATGGTGTTTTTTGGGTTTGGATGGAGACTACTAGAGATTTGTACTAGATCCCTCCAGAGTTGCAGAACCACTATCAGCCTTGACGAAGATGGGGAAACCCTTCCTGTGGTCAGAGAGATTCCAACAGAGTTTTCTGGAGATGAGGCAGAGCATAACTAGTTATCCCATCATGAGGCTTCCAGAGGAAGGAATAGGGTATGTAGCCTACTGCGACACATCAGGGACCGGGCTCAGATTTGTCCCAATGCAGAAGCGAATAGTGATCGAATATGGTTTTCAACATCTAAAATAGAATGAGATGAACTAAGTTACCCATGACCTGTAGTTAGTAGCAGTAGTGTTTGCCTGGGGGATATGGCAGCACTATATTATTGGTGAATGTTTTACATTCTATTAGAATAACAAGAGACTCAGGTATATCTTCTCTCAGAATGACCTAATCCTGAGACAACGATGTTGTCTTGAGTTCTTCTGGTACTATGACTTTGAGATAGTCTATAATCCTAGGAAAGGGAAATTTTTAGCATATACACTCAGCAAGAGAACTGGTATACAACTACTAGGCAAGGCGAAAGATCATATGGATACATTGCAGATATCCTTTGTGGATAGAGATGGAGCAGCTTTCCTTCAGTCTCTTACAGCCACTCCTCCACTTCGTCAGCGAGTCAGGGAGGCGCATTGTGGGGACACTGACTGCAAGACAGGACGTGATCTGATATCCACAGGACATGCACCTGATATATTTTTGTTAAGGTGTGGAGCATGTCATCCTCTTCATAGGACGTACCATGGTACCATTGTCACTTTGGGGGGAAGTGTTTCGGGAGTTCCACCCATCTTCTCTAGAGGTACATCCAGGAGTGGTGAAGATGTTCTAGGATCACTGAAGACAAAACTGGTGGTCAGGAATGAAGAAAGCAGTAGCAGTGTTTGTCTCTCAATGCTTCACTTATCAGCAAGTGAAGGCAGAGCATCAGGAACCAGCAGGATTGGGTCAACCTTTAGAGGTCCTAGATTGGAAGCGGGATGGGATATCCATGTTCTTTGTGACAGTAATTCCATGTATGTTTAGAGGTCATGACTCGATCTGGGTGATCGTCGACCGACTCACCATGTCGGCCCACTTCCTACCGATCAGAGAGTAGGGTTCAGTAGAGATCTTGGGAGGCCTCTATGTGCAAGAGATTGTGAGGCTACATGGAGTAACCTTGACGATTGTCTATGATCGTGATGTGAATTTTACTTATTGTCTATGGAAGGGGTTTCAGGGGGCTTTTGGGACGCATATTCATTTGAGAACAACCTTCCATCCTTAGATGGATGGCCAAACTGAGAAGACCATTTAGACCCTCGAGGACATGTTGCGTTCTTGATTCCATGACATTGGTCACAACTGGGAGGATCAATTTCCTTTGGTGTAGTTTGCATACAACACCAGCTATCACTCCACTATTGGGATGGAACCTTTCGAGGAATTGTACGAGTGACCTTGCTGATCACCTTTGTACTTTACTGACTCATGGGAGTCAGCACTAGTGGGACCAGAGATGGTATTGGATACCATAGAAAAAGTGAAGATCATCCAAGAGCAGATGAAGACTACATAGAGTATGAAAAGTCTTATTCCAATAGGATACAAAGACTTCAAGAGTTCAAGGATGGTGTCCACGTCCATCTACGGGTCTCACCACGATAAGGTTTGTGGAGACTAAACCTAGGCGGAAAGTTATCTCTGAGGTTTATCGGCCTTTTTCTGGTCCTCAGTAGATTTTTCGAGGTGGATTACCTCTTAGCTCTTCCACCTCAGATGCACTGGGTGAATGACGTCTTACACATATCCCAATTGAGGAGATATGTGCACGACCCTTCTCACATAATCAACCATGGCTAGATGAACATCGGCGATGGAGTGGCTTTTACAGAGGATCCAGTATAGATTAATGATCGACCAGCGTGAGTACTTCCTGGATGGTCGATAACTCTGGTGCGCATTCGCTGACAACATGCGAACCTCTAGGAGAGCACATGGGAGCAGGAGGCTCAGATGCATGCTCAGTACCCCCACTTGTTAGAATATATTGAGTTGTGGCTTACAGTGGATTAAATCCCTGAGGTGGGGAGAATTAAAAGATCATAAATTTCAATGTATATATATTTTAATTAAATGGAATTTTTACGAGTACAACAAAATTGACGGCACGTGATTCCGAGGCCCGGAGTCCCCGAAATGAATTTATGAACTTTTTTTGGTATGTTCATTAAACGTACGAGCGGGTTTTTGAAACTTTTGAACCATTGCTCAAAATTGAAATCTGAGGGCACCGTTGAACTCGCAGTGCCGGTATTCTCTTAAGAAGACATTCACCTCGACGATAGTTCGTTGAGAGTGAATGATAATTTTTCAGTTTTTCATGAACGAATAAAATAAAATAAAAGTTGTGTAACATTTTATTTTATTTTTTCTTTAGGATATCCCATGTAGATGTTGATAGGTAAAAACCGCCTAAAATAAAACCTCTAAAAATAGGTTATAGTAGTGGGGACCACCTGATATAAACCTCCCATTTGGGTTATGGTGGTGGGGACCACCCGAGACTTACACCTCTTGAACTCGCCTCTTAAGTGTGAGAAACCTCTAGAGCTCCCTCACTTAATTGTGCCAACCCTCCCCTTGATTAATTAAGAAACCCATCAAATAATTAAATAAGCTAATTTGAATTTATTACAACAACATAATAGATATCATAATCTATTATTTTCTCAATCTCTTCATTTTGGTGGGATTGGGAGGAAGGAACCCTGGGAGAAAATCACTCCAACAAAGAATGCCAACGAAGAATGCTTACTTTGACTTCGAATTCTTCCTCAGCACATTCGTTGATGAGGAACATCTTCAACGTCAATGAACCTACAATCAAGGGAATACCGACGTCCCCGATGTCTGTCTATCACCAAAAACGACATCTCCTTCCTCATGACCTCTGTCAATGAATCAAATGTGGTAGGGGGTTATTATAGAATTCTTGAAATTCTGGATTAATTTCCTCATTCTTGGAATGCATGGAGAATGTGGATCAATGAAAACGAGTTGATCCATGTATCATATTAAATTATAGAGCTTTTCATTCTTGACTCTTGATTTTTGTTGAGCTGCTTGCTATCGCTCTAACACAGAGGGTGCAGTCCAAACAAACATTGCCCAACCCCTCCACTGTTCTGCATATTTTGTGTGTTCTTCGCAATGGTAGAAGGTGGCGACCGGTGTTAGTGGTTGGCACCGGTGGAACTCAAGAACCGTGACGAAGACGATAAAGGCACCAGTGTTGCCGCGCGGCCACCGTCTCCTAAGGCCAGTGCTGCCGCCCGTGGCCGTCGTGCCGCACGATGCTCCGTAGCCCGCGACCTTCGCGCCGCACCGCGCTCCGCCGCCTACAGCCTGTCACCCCTCCCTACGGCGTCACTACGCCACCCTGCCATATGCTGCACCCCCCCCCCCCCCCCGCGTCCTCACCGCACCGCCCCACGACCTACTGTGCCACCCCATGGCCTCACCACATCACATGCGGCCCTCCAAGCTGCCCCACAGCCGCGCACCGCCGGCAGACTCCTGCATCCTCCACTAACCCACAGGCTATTTCCTAGGCCGGGCCACCCAACACGGTTCGGGCCAAACCCATCAGGTTGGGTGGGTCTAACCGGGTCGGACCGGACCCCGACCCACTTCGACCCATTTATGCATCATCGGCCATATATTTGGAACCAGGCATCTGTTTGACAAATCGTCTATGGAACCAAGAACCTTGGAGCGAGACTATCCTTTTGGTATACCCCAATGGAGATTCAGATAAAATTGGGGGAATAGTCGGGTTGGATCAAGCACGAATTCAACCAGGTCCTCAGGTCTAAAAGGCTAATAACTCAGAGAACGGGCGTCTGATTAATGCACCATCTATTACATTGAGACCCATATGACATGGCGGTCCTTTGAGATACTTTATATGTGAGACTTCATGATAGTTGGAGTATCGACCTGTGTCTTGTGCAAAAAACACTCCTAGAGAAATGTGTGGATAGTGTGAGAACCCTGTAGCTGGCTGTGACATGATGTATGAAGAGAGATTCAGTGTGGGTCGGCATGAAGTGATCCTTCATGGGTTAGAACCTAGCGATCTTATGTGGGTTAGCACTGGGAGATCCAATGTGGGTCAGTACCTAGCGATCCTATGTGGGTTAGCACCAAGCGATCCTGTGTGGGTCAGCACCGAGCGATCCTGTGTGGGTCTGCCTCTTAACAAAGTAAGATGATTAAGTAGTTGCAACTAATCATCTCTTCTAATGTACTTATGTTATACCTGTTGTGAGATGAGTTTGTACCCTGTGGTACTTTCCTTCAGGGTAATACCTTGGTGGTATTCTTCTATGTGGCGTACCTATGTTGTGCTTACCTTTGTGGTATTCATTCCTTTGTGGAACAGTTGAGCTTTAGGATTTTTGAGTTGTCCCTACTGAGTATCATTATAGTCACCCATGCATGGACTATTCCCAAACCTTGTTGTGTTTGGTGCAGAATACAAAGAGAGTTGATCGAGACTGAGGGTTTCATGACTAGATGATGCCCAGAGGAGGACCTCATAACGAGTCAGTACACGGAGGAGACGGACGAACGTGGAGTGTTGAGGAGGTGATCAGTACCTACCCTTTAGGTAGAAACTTTAGAGGATGACCCAGCAACTATCTTCCTTTTTTCTCTATCTTACTTATACTTTCAGTTTTTTTTACTTTCCAGTTGGGCTTGTATTCTGGCCCCTTTTACTTACTGTACTCACTCATTTTACTATTCAGTTTACTTGTGTTTGTATCTTTCTGTGTTCTTGGTTGTGTGTGTTACATGTTATAAATTCAATGACTTACCATTTTTAGGGAATACTCCTTTAATGCTAGTCACCAGCCCCGGGCCTATAGAAGGTGGGCTTGGGGTAGTCACAGCACATGCCCTAGGGGAGGATTCATGACATAAATATTGTGCGCACATTAATATTCCATTCTATGTGGACTATATAGAATCATACGACCTATTGTAAATTTTTTTAAGAAGATACATTCATGATGGATTTCATTCAATATTCAATTAGTGTGTTCATGGTTAGATTCTTTCACACAGGCACTCATTATTTTGTGAAAAATTGCTCTTTAGTGTGCTCTAGACTTGGGAATACATTTGGATAGAATGGAATTCTAGAAAACTATGAACACATTTTATGTGTAACTAAATTTCACAACCATAATGAACTTTCACCCACTTTTTTTGGATTTTACAAGAAAAGTTATAGTTTTCCCTATAATCACCCAAGATGGCCATTTTCATCAGTCTAACATCAAACAGACATAAAATCTTATCTATAACATTGTTTGGGCTCTATGAATCATGAAATCAAAGACAAAGAAATGATATACACATTGGGATAAAGTTTATTAATGTTTGGTCCTTTCTTAGATGCATTTTCACCACTTAAAATAATATAGTTATGATTTTAATGAATAGAGAAGAACAATTTCTTTCATTATAATATGATTTATTTTAATTTTCAATAAAAATATTCTTATGAACATGAATATCCTTTATTGATAAGTAAAATGTGATTTTATATTTAATCATTTTTGGATATGAATGTTCTTCATCTGCCCAACATTTGTGAAATATGTCACTCTTGGAAGCTAGTTATTTTGGTATTAATTAATACTAAAATATTTCAAAAAAATTAATATTTTAGCTTCAGGTTTTTTTTCAAAATACATGGAAATTATTTGTAATATCATGATCAAATTAGTCATTTATTTCCTAAAACACATTGACTGTTTAGATTTTTTATTAAACAACTTTAATAATTAAATGACTCATAAATTTTAAGTGATGCTAAATTCAATTTACATTTTTCCTTTTTTTAATATGGATCTAAAAAATACATCATATTTAGTTAACCCCATTATTTATTAGAATGGGTGAAACATTCATAATTTTGAATAAAATTTAGTCATTTCAAACACATGTTGGTTTCATATATAAAAATCAATATATACCAGGAATGAGATTACTTATAGTAAGATTATAACTATTTAATAGTTTATGAAGTTCAGAAATTCAATCTATAAGATTATATGTTGAATGCGTTTTAAAATAATATAACAATTTTTTCTAATTATTATATGTTCATATATATCATGATCTATTTTCATTAATGATATTTGAAATATTTCCTTGAAAATATATCATCCACAACCTTTTTTAGATATATCATAATTTTTATAGAACTTGTGTGACTTTTGGGAAAATATATTAAATGATATATTAGTGTTTATTTAATAATTTTTCCATTCAATAGAGAATATATTTATTAGTTTGCAATCATTATCAAAACTAGTTTTATATAATCTATTCCATCACACATTGGGTGTGTATGATTAACATATTTAATTTAATCACATTACATTCATAGTGTTATGATTATCTTTTTAGTGGTTCTTCTGGACCACTCTATGTTTTTAATGTTATACTTAATATATATTTGAATACAAATGTATAGCATGTAATGTAGACTCAACCACACAAAATAACACATGTTTTCATTATTAGGATGCATCATTAATATTTTATTTAAATTGATCACATGGTTGTTTTTCATTGCCATATATACTTAATAATAAGTATATATAAACTTTATTTCCCAAATTGCTGCAACTGATATAATTAATTTACCAAAAAAATTGGAAAATCATGCAAATTATTCAACATTTGGAATCCATAATAACGTAATGGAAATATCTTCATTGATAATTAAGTAGGAAATAATATATTAAATAAATTCATAATTCTCCCCCTAATGGATATCTATTATGTCATCAATAAATTGATGATAGTATATACATGAAGCAGTATATTTCTTTACAATTGATCCTAGATGACCTAATCAAAATTTTATATATTTATTGTTCTAGGATTAGTAAACTTTTATTTTACCATTACTAATTCAATTTTACATAAAAAACATTAATAATAATTATTTATTTTTATTTTTACATATCATGGTACCGATTTTATTCAATGTCTTTATTAGATATTAATTTTCAATAATATTATTCATATATGTCATCAAGACATCAGAAATAACAAAACATTAAGATGTCATAGTTCTATATATGAATATCTGCACTCTTTTAGAGCCATTAATTAATTTTCACTACACATAAATGTACATAAATGATTATTCATAGACTCATATATGAACTCTTTTAATTAAATTAATCAAAATAGAATTTTTAAATACTTTTCTTCAATATAAAAATATATAAGATCATTAGGATAGTTCATTTTGAATACTCTTATTTTTCATTACAATTTCAACATATTTTGGTTGATGAATACATTATATAATCATAATGGGTTAATAGTATCACCAAGTAGATTATTATGTATTTCTAGAACATATATTATAAATACATTAGATCATCAGTCCCAAATATTATTTTACAATATCCACAATGGGGCCAAGCCCCCAAGTATTTTAAATATGATGAATGTTGTAGTGAAAGAAAATATGGAACAATATTCGTGATTCACAATGCAAACATCCTCATTATCCAAAATTATAATTCATAAAAAAATTTAATTTATTAAATTGTGGTGAAATCATTTGATCAACATCATCAAATCATAAACCTTCATGATAGTAAAAATCATATCCAAATTTTCAAGAATAATTTCATTCACATCAAGGAATGAGATATGGTAATATAAACTACATTCACATTTGGGAATGAATTAATTCAACATATTCCATGAACCATGAATGAGAATTTATTATTTGTCACGAAACTAAAAATTCAACTATATGTGATTAGTTATTTTCCATGAGATTGCATCGAAAATGAGTCATTCTAGAATATTTCCTCACAAAAACTATTCTCTGTGTAGGCCTGTTGCAAAAAAACTATTTTCCACATGTAGGTATCTCATTTCCAATAATATTATACTTTTTGATTAAAAAATCATTTTTTTATTATAGGATTCACCCCTCACAAATAATTATTTGTAATGAATAAACTGTCCCATCTAAATAATTAGATCAATAATGAAAATAATAAAATATAAATAATATAAATAATATAAAAAAAATATTTCTATAGATATAAAAAAGAACTATACTGAATTTTAAGTATATAAATGAACAAAAATATTACAAAAAATAATGTACATTCAAGTGTATATAAAAAAATATAAATCATGAGGGGGAGGTGTCATATGAAAGAGGTGGTAGAGTGAACTCCATCCCTAAACCATGAGTCAAATTTCCTATGTACTCTATCATCTACTCATGTTGTTTCCCCTTCCATCAATGCAACTCCTCCTACTTCTATTGTTTCTATTGATAGAGGTTATATTTCTTCTTATGTAAGGTCTCTATAATCTCACCCAGAGCTCCCATATTTTCCTTATACTATGGAAATTATGATGATTCCTCTCCCTGAGGTTTCCACAATATGGATGATAAAATCATAGTGGTACCATAATATCTCCCAGGTGTCAATTGGGAGTCCATACCAACAACTCATCCTTTATCGAATGAATTCTCAGTCACCAACAAACATGATGTGTCATCAAATCTTACTATGTTGGTTGTATGATCCTCAATCTTGTTTGGACTCTCATAATATGTCTGAAAAGTAATTAGATCGTATGAATCCTTGAATTTTAATTTAAAATAAAAATATATTAAATATTATTTTTAGTTAATTTTAATACTAGAAAAATCATATTGACCAAAATATGACACTGGTGACCACCTGTAATCAATCTTGTGACAGGATCACTGCACATCCTCTTATAAATCTCAAAATTCATAATATATAGATGTTTGACTATTAATATGGGTATGAAATAAGTACTTCATATTTAATGTTATATAAATTACTAAAAAATTACATACCATATTTCATTGATACATATTTAATATAGAACTACTTGGATGATGTGTCACCTACAAGCTCCCCTAGTTTTTTTGACCTAATGTTTCTCTCCACTAAAAATAATCCCATCATGTATGAACATAATCCTTCCCAAACCAAATACGTGATGCAATTTGGTTAGTGGGAACAATAAGGAAAATCAAAATCTGTGACTCCCACATTCCCTATGGTTGTCCTAAACATGATGTGAAAAAACTAACAACAATAATTATGCATACATACCTTCCAAGACTCCTAAATAGAGGCATACATATATCATCAGTCAGATACCATAAAATATGAAAATAATTAATAATATCATGTTAATAATTAAAATAAATTTAAAATTAATTATTATTAATTTAGGTATTATCCAATGATCAAAAATGTGGTGATGAACACCAATGAAAATCTAATCCAGTGTCACTGATGCTCAAAACAAATTTCCAATATATCACTCCCCTCTCTAATGGCTATGTGAAAAATATCTCAAAAAATTAAAAAAAATAACAAAAAACTAGTATATAAATATATTAAGGAAAACTAAAGAATACTATATAAAATACATAACTTAACTTAACTTTGTATGCATGGATCAAAATCGAGACATAGATGTTGTTTATTTACTGGGTATTGAATCACCAATATAGAGAGTTCACCACCCATCCATGTAATTTTTTATTTTTTAGTAGTCTGAGGGTCATATAAAGAAGCACCATGCTCATCACAAGGTAGTGAAACCTCCTCCAACATAAGAAATAGATCAGATAAATGACCATTGACAATCGTGAACATTAAATGATTTTTTTATAAAATAATTGTAAACAATAATTATATATATATATATATATTATTTATGATTATAACTATAATTTAATTATGTTTTTCATTATCTTCATCCTCATTTTGATATATTATTATGTAAATATATTCACATTCATCATCATTATCATCAATTTCTATATAAGTTTCATTATAATAATATCATGATATTTCAAATTCATTTGTTACATCAATAACATCATCATCACCATCAACAACTAAATTTCAGGTATCTTAATTGATATTCATCTCACTTCTTGGAGAATATTGATTAGTAATAGCCTCTTAAAAAATTTCAATTCCTTTCAATTTTGCAGAACCACATTCACTTTTTTTAAACTATTTTTCAAGGGATTTCATTTTTATTATTCTTCACCTGTCACATAACTCTCTTAAAACAACACAACAATTTTATTAATAATTTTTTTGGACTTCATGATCCATAAAAAATTGATCGTTTGCAATATGAAGGATTTTATATTTAATATAAAAAATCTCATGTTGAAAATGAACATGTAAGCCTCAATCAATATCCAACCCATGTAATTTAACCATCATTATTTAATTATGTCACAGATAAAATAGTTCAATTATTTCTTCCAACATGCAATAAAATAAACCTTCACATTATCTATGATGAGATAATTCCAAGAAAAAACCATTTCATTTCTTTTTTTGTCCCCCATTTCCACATGTATGAAATCAAAAACCATTCACCAAATATATATTATATGATTTTTCACATTTTGGATGATGGGTTAATCAATACCCCCAATCGAATACCAATATTATCTGTATGTTGTGGGTGTATAATATTTGAAAAAATATATCAATATAACATGTAATAAAATGAATTTATCTGTTAAAGATTAAACAGTTTACTTTTTTAGTATTTGAAGCTAGTAAGAATTTTTATTTTGTGGAAATTCATTATGAGAAATATCATTAATTTTTAGAGGCCATTATATGATATAGTTATCATATAATCTAGAAATTAAATAATATTAATTAACTTTTAAAATATATAGAATAATTTATAAAATCACACACACTTTAAATGGTTCTAATTCTTTATAGTTGAGTAAAACAACTTTATGAGCCCTGTGATGTTCATCAGTAGGAGGCCATCATTTATGTACTACACCCCATAAATGTTTATAATGATCACAAACTTATAATTTATTATTAATTTAATCATAATAATGACCAACATTATGGACCATACAATAATATTTTGAGAGATATTAATATTGAAAATAATTGGAGAAGAAAAAAAATGAAATTTATGTCCTTAAATAAACTTCTATTATTTATCCTTGAACTGATGATTTGATACATACCTTTTTATTCAATTTCTGCATGAACCTATCATATGGGTATATCCATCATAACTTTATTGGACCTCCACTTTTTTCATCATGAGGAATCTATAATATCAAATGTTACATTGAATCCAAGAAATTCTATAGGATATTTATTTCTCATTTACATAAAATTAAAAAAAATCTACTTGAATTAATCATAATTCATCATAGTCAGTTTTCACCACAAAATATTTCAGAAGAAATATGATATCTATGTTACCACATACTAAATCATTAAATTTAGAAAAACTCAAAATCAAATCAATATAAGTATTTCTACGATAATTTTTCAGTCATGACGTTTTAATCTGGTAATATGACAATTTTTGAAACATCAAGCCAAATTAGAATAAAAAACATTAAGAAGAATAATGTATTTAATTATCATATTAAATAATAAAATATTTTCTATGGGAAATTTTCAATATAATTTTGGATTTATTGACTTCTATGATCTATCATTTTTAAATTGGTTATATTCTGGTCTCCTACAACTTGGGGAAAGATCTAATCCTGAATTTACATTATATTTTTTTATTAAAATGTCTGACCAAAATATTATATAGAATATTATCAAAACATTTATTCTCAGTATACATGACATCCAACATGTGAATAACCAAAAACAATAATAATATGGAAGATCTATAAAAATACTATGTTTGGGGAAATTATGATCTTTCTGAAAGACATCTATTTTTTATTGGGTTATAGTTTGTCAAAAAGAGAAAGGGGAAAATGAAGAGATGATATATTTTAACTCTATTATAGAGTTCATTTGTTTTTATATATATCCATCAATTGTAACTTTTCAGAAAAGATATTTTTTTTCTTAGAAAAGGATGATTGTTATGAAGAAATAACTGAACACGATAGAAAAATATGGTTTTCTTCCATTGATAAGAATAAATGATTTTCTATCTCTCAATATGTATTGAGATTAATATGGACCCTGTGTACTCCAATCAAATAAAATTCCATATAAAAGTAAGCCACTATTTATACAAATCAACATTTCATTCATTAGTAATTTTTTTGCAACAACATCATAGGTGATGACACCATTAATCCATTACAAATCTAACTCATCAATCCATGGTCCAAATAAATATCGATATTAATTTTTAGATATCTTGGAATTAATAAGGATAAAAAGAAAAATGGATCATTCATTATCATGAAAGGAGGTAGATTGTACATAGTTATAAAGATGAGCCACCACAAATATTGACTACTGTAATAACCAAATTGATAGAAAGCATCAGTGGAAGCACCCAATCACATGTTATGATATTCTAAAGAAAAATATGGATTTAGATGTTTAAAATATTTTCATGGATCACCCAAAAAATAATAATTTAATCTTTTAATATTTGAAATATTTTTTCTATTCTATGGAATCAATAATGTTATATTCAGACATATAATTAAACACAACATTCTAGATTTAAGTAGGAAATACCTCCACTATTTTACCTGAATAAATATATACTTACTATATTGAGCCTCTTTGTAAATAAAATTTCCATATGTAGAACAACTACCTAATGAATCATTATTATAAGGCCCCAGCCTTAAACCTTACTTAATCTTGAGTTATTACAAGATTACACATTAAGGATCTTTTCGGGTTTAGAGTTTTAGAGAATTAGATCATAAAACTTGCATTACATTCCACATATAAACAAAGTGGTTACATAAAGATAGTATTCTTCATTCCCATCAATGGAAACACGTTTAAAATAAAACATGGATTATTTCTTGACACATCCTTGACTCTATCATCTTATCATGTACCTTTCCCTTGACCTGTGAAAAACATTTCAAAAACTTGGGATAGGCATAAAAACTCAGTATGGGTTATAAAAAAACATGGAAAGGAAACATGAGTTCATATATACATAAGAACGAAATCATACTTTACCCATAAAACATAGGCACTTTAACATACCTCATAAAATCATGAATAAATCATAGAAATCATAAGACATAAAGGTAACTTGAGGCATTCATAACATTCTTACGTAGGGAGTAACCCTCTTGGTTACGTTTGGAATACCCATCACAGTATATTACCTAAAATATCTTCGGAGAAACCTTAACGTTTCACTCCTTCGCGTTACCCAATGCATTGGAGAGCAATATCGGGCTCACCCGCCCTTAGTTTATCACGGAACCACCCATCTTCATAATAATGCCCAAGAACCATAACATAATCGTATCACATAAAACATGCATAAAGGAAACATAACATTTCCACATTTTAATCACAAGATATAAATACAACACAAAAACATTGTGAAAACCATTTTCAATACCAAAACATGGTATTTATTTTTCGTTAAAAAAGGTATGGCTTGTAGAGGAAGTCAGAACTCAAATAACGGTCACGACGGCGGAAAAGTCGTTGTCGCTACATACGTACGACAAAAAACATTCCCTTTTGTCATTTAGTAAATGCTTCGTATAAAAAAGATTCCTTTTGAATAAACGTAAAAGTCAAAGGGGTTTATACACCGTATAAAAGAAAGTTGTGTATAAAATAAAATATGCCTGAATGAAAGGAGATTGAGACGAAGTCCCATACCTCGTATCCGACTTGACCCGACCGTTCTTTAATCTCCTGAATAATAAACTTGAGTTAATCTCTACTTGATTATGAATCTTTTTCAAGTTCATTATTCCTTTTATACCATGTTATGAACATCATGTAATCAGTTAAGTTAATAATGTTCATTTTGTTGGTATTTGGTTCTTAAGTCAAAAATAGACTTCTTACACTTACATGTTGTTAATTTGGTCAAAGGTTCATTATATCCAGAATGGTATTCATGATTTAGATATCATATATGTCATATATATCCAGTACATACATGCATTTATAATATTACATAATCATTTAGAGGTAAGAAATGAAATGCACCGTTCATGGAGACGGTAAGCCGTACGTACGCATGAACGCTACTTTCATTTCTATTTTGTATTTTATAGAATGGAATCATAATGATATAAAGGTATATTATAATTCCAGTATAATATCATATATAATATCATAGTTCCACACTTTATATGTCCCACATATGGAATTTAACGAATCAAATCACTTTGAGGGGGCGGTAGTCCGCACTTCCTAAAATGAAGATATCGTGTTTACCCATAATGGAAACCATAAAGGTATGCCCAAAATGAAAAAAACAGAAGCTTAAGGAAAACATAAACATATTATATATCATATATAAAAATAGTGACATCATAATGGCCACCTTTGAAGGTGTTAAATGAGTATTGAACAATCATCGCTTCGAGAGGCAGAATTTCGCCATCCACGGAAACCGTATGTTCTTTAACCATTTGATGTGGTTGTGTGAGAGTGTAGCTCAAATAAATCTTATAACAACATCCTAGTATATTGAAGATACTTGTGTTGTTACAAAAGAAGTAAATAAAAAGAGTTTAGGGGGTTGGAGAAGCAAAATAAAACAAATGAACATGAGAGAAAGAATTACCTTTAAAAGTGTAACTCCTTTTGATTTGAGCCTAAAGGCTTCCTTTGAAAGGATTATGCCCAATGGGAATCCTCTAGGATGAGGATAGGGATGTGGAGAGAGTAAATGGGAAGGAGTTGGCCGAGCCAAAGGCTTGAGTAGTGTGTGAAATGAGGTAGAGGTGGGAGCCTTTTATAAGAGGAGAGGAGGGGCACTTTTGGAAAGTAAAGAAATATTACTTTATTTGAAAATGTGTTTCGGTTTCAAAAGGTCCCACATTGATATAATTCGTGGATAATGTGATAAGGCTTCTAAATCCACTCATCCAATAAGTTTTGGACATGTGTAGTTCATAGATTATACATTATCTTTCCATTTTATTTAAATCGTCAAATAATGATGTCATCGCTGCATCATTATTATGTCATAAATAATTTAATTTATTTAATGTCTAAAAATTATAAAACAAATACTATGATGTAGGAAATATGTTTAGCTTTCCAATGAATATTTATAATCAAAAAGATGACTTTTATAACCCCACTTAAAAATTGTTTTAGTAAAACATATCCTGTTTGTGTCAATTTTACATTTACATTAAATAAATTGTTATTTATGTCATTTCCCAACCAAAGTCGATCCATGGGGTCCCCAAGTTGACCCATGGCTTGACCGGGTCGGCCATGATACAACCAATGAGGGTAAGACATGTGTCAAGCTCATATCATTTTATTAAATCATTATTTTTACCTTAAACTACACTAATTACCACTAATCGCGATTAAAAACTTAATAAGTTACTCTTCACCAAAAAATTATTTTAATCTCATTGAACCAAATTTTACATCTTAATGACAACCATGTATGTCGGATTTTTGAAAATAAAAACACAAAGATGACAAAATTTCATTTAAACGGAAAATCAGTTTTTATAAGTACCACTTAGTGGTTTCACTATTCATCAAAAATTGAAGTTTTTCAGAAAAATCCCAAAAATTCACCCTAAGATATATTTGATATTCCGAATTCAAAAATGAAGTCCGTTTTACAAAATTCAAAAAATATTAGTCACATTAAATAATTTAATAATTAATTCCCACTGTCAGAGGAAATAGCGTGTTTTTATAAAACAATAAGTATCAAAAGATTGACACTAGTTTAAGTCTGATTTCAAAGTGAAATTAATTCCAACGACCACTATTGGATTTAATGGTAAAAATATTTTATAATTTCACTTTAAAACCAATTCAAAATATAATCTAATCATATAAATAAATTAGATTAAAAAGAGGTTTTGAATTAAAATACTACATTTTACACTATTCATTAAAAATGAACTTTATCGGAAAAATACCAAAAAATTACACAAAGTAAAATTTGATGTCCCGATTCTTAATAAGAGTTTTATTTGGTCCAAAAGAATGTTTAAGAGTGAACAAAACTATATTTAATGACAGTTCTCCATTAAAACGCGATAAGTTAACCTTTAGTGAAAACTAGGGCATATACGCCTAAAATTGTATTCTTTCCGTATTTTAAGCCTTTAGATTTTATTGGATAAATGTAAAAACATATAAAAAACATATATAATCATATTTTAGTTATTTCTATCCATTCCCGCCAATACAACGGCTACATGTTAACTACCATTTTAAATAATATTATTTTATTATTAGAGTGCAACGTAAGATTCCCAAGAAACTCGTTGTTGCGTGTTGGGTACGCCATCGAGTATAGCGTCCCCTTTAAAGTCATATTAATATTTTATTCAAAAATATGGATAAATATGAAAATTTCATATTCATTATTTACCTGGGGTGTTACATCCTTCCCCCCTTTTGGGAATTGCGTCCTCGCAATTTTAAAATTGCGCTTGGAAACATCCTTGAAAGTCCCACATCAGAGAAGAGTCGGTAAAACAATCACTTTAAAATAAAGAAAGATAAGTACAAAGGTCACCCGAGTTAACCCATACTAGGATTCCATGTATGAAAATATGGACATGGAGGAAAAAACAAAGGGTCATGTTCTGATGGATAGTGATAGAAAACATGTTTAGGAGAAAGTTAACCACGAGAAAATCACAAACTTGTGATGAGTTAAACGGTATTCGATTCCCCAGTAGGAAAAGTTAATAGACAACATTTTTGTTTTAGTTTACTTTTTATTGAGGAATTTATTCATAAGGAAGCATAATCACTTATCATGTTGACTTTCAACTTTTACTAGATTCCTTAGTCAAACTCATATTTTTTCCAAAAGACGATTATTTAGGGAGACTTGTTCGCATTAAGAGTACTATAATCAACTTCTAGAGAATCACCTAATCCCCAAAAGAGAACTATATACATCTCATGTTTTTAGGCTTTAACCAAAACCAAAACCAAAAAGGTTAGTACAAGATCAGATAATCCAGAAAAAGATAACCCCTTATAAAAAGAAAATCTATTCTTAATCTCCAAAATTTGTCCAACAAAACCCAAATTTCAACGAGGACCATCCGATAAACAATTTCTCCATAAAATTCTTCAAAGTAAACCAATATAATATAGAAACCAAAATATTTGAAGGATTTAGTCACATAGTCTTCCAAGTTAAATCGTAACATTTATCTCCAAACAACATCAGTTGCTCCTAAAGTATCGTTTTGAAAAGTAATTAACCTAATCACATATCCTCCATGATAGGTTAATCATTTTCATAAATAACCCAAAATCAACTTACTCTTAATTCATAAAATCATATAACTAGAATGAATCAGTAAATCTAACCACGGACTTCACGTAGTCCAGTGGCAGGCGATAAATACCAGTCGAACATTGGTTGTGGGTTCGATTCCCGCAGCTTTGTCCGACGCGACGGGATGTCACACGGTCTACGTGTTGTCCTTTTTCCAAAACTATATAATTCTTAAAACATTCCCCAAAATGAGATAAAATCTTCAAGAATAATCATAACATATTTTAACCTCAAGTTTATCTCATTCCTTTCATTTTCCATCATATCATAGAGTAACCCATAATTACCTAAAAATTAAGTATCATATAAACCCTAATGGTTACCTTAATAATTATTACCTGAATTTACAAATCGAGTTGGCCATCTCGTACATGATGCATTAGAGAACTCACCAAGGTTGAAGTGGTTGATCATGACTCCTTGATATTTGGTTTAGAACAACCACGAGTTTCTTCATTGAATCCTCCATTTTATATAGTATCTTAATCAGAGAACCACCACAGTTTCCTTCAAACCTGTTGTCTCTTTGGTGCCTACTAGATCCATCCATTCACTAAAAATAGAAATGTCAGTGTGAGTATATCAACAAAACCATCATGTACTAATGAGGAAGGTAAACACTAAGACACACTTACTCATTCACTTTATCTAAAACTAGGACTCTTTCTGAAATCCTAACTATTATAGTAATGTCACTTATGCATAAAGAATACCCTAACCTCTAAAGATATCTAAACCGACCTCTGATACCAACTATAAGGCCCCAGCCTTAAACCTTACTTAATCTTGAGTTATTACAAGATTACAAAATGAGGATCTTTTCGGGTTTAGAGTTTTAGAGAATTAGATCATAAAACTTGCATTACATTCCACATATAAACAAAGTGGTTACAGAAAGATAGTATTATTCATTCCCATCAATGGAAACACGTTTATAATAAAACATGGATTATTTCTTGGCACATCCTTGACTCTATCATCTTATCATGTACCTTTCCCTTGACCTGTGAAAAACATTTCAAAAACTTGGGATGAGCATAAAAACTCAGTATGGGTTATAAAAAAACATGGAAAGGAAACATGAGTTCATATATACATAAGAACGAAATCATACTTTACCCATAAAACATAGTCACTTTAACATACCTCATAAAATCATGATTAAATCATAGAAATCATAAGACATAAAGGTAACTTGAGGCATTCATAACATTCTTACATAGGGAGTAACCCTCTTGGTTACGTTTGGAATACCCATCATAGTATATTCCCTAAAATCTCTTCGGAGAAACCTTAACGTTTCACTCCTTCGCGTTACCCAATGCATTGGAGAGCTATATCGGGCTCACCCGCCCTTAGTTTATCACAGAAACACCCGTCTTCATAATAATGCCCAAGAACCATAACATAATCGTATCACATAAAACATGCATAAAGGAAACATAACATTTCCACATTTCAATCACAAGATATCAATACAACACAAAAACATTGTGAAAACCATTTTCAATATGAAAACATGGTATTTATTTTTCGTTAAAAAAAGGTATGGCTTGTAGAGGAAGTCGGAACTCAAATAACGGTCACGGCGGAGGAAAAGTCGTTGTCGCCGCATACGTACGACAAAAAACATTCCCTTTTGTCATTTAGTAAATGTTTAGTATAAAAAAGATTCCTTTTGAATAAACGTAAAAGTAAAATGGGTTTATACACCGTATAAAAGAAAGTTGTGTATAAAATAAAATATGCCTCAATGAAAGGAGATTGAGACGAAGTCCCATACCTCGTATCCGACTTGACCCGACCGTTATTTAATCTCCTGAATAATAAACTTGTGTTAATCTCTACTTGATTATGAATCTTTTTCAAGTTCATTATTCCTTTTATACCATGTTATGAACATCATGTAATCAGTTAAGTTAATAATGTTCATTTTGTCGGTATTTGGTTCTTAAGTCAAAAATAGACTTCTTACACTTACATGTTGTTAATTTGGTCAAAGGTTCATTATATACAGAATGGTATTCATGATTTAGATATAATATATGTCCTATATATCCAGTACATACATGCATTTATAATATTACATAATCATTTAGAGGTAAGAAATGAAATGCACCGTTCATGGAGACGGTAAGCCGTACGTACGCATGAACGCTACTTTCATTTCTATTTTGTATTTTATAGAATGGAATCATAATGATATAAAGTTATATTATAATTCTAGTATAATATCATATATAATATCATAGTTCCATCCTTTATATGTCCCATATATGGTATTTAACGAATCAAATCACTTTAAGGGGGCGATAGTCCGCACTTCCTAAAATGAAGATATCGTGTTTACCCATAATGGATACCATAAAGGTATGCCCAAAATGAAAATAAAATAAGCTTAAGGAAAGAATAAACATATTATATATCATATATAAAAATAGTGACATCATAATGGCCACCTTTGAAGGTGTTAAATGAGTATTGAACAATCATCGTTTCGGGAGGCAGAATTTCGCCATCCACGGAAACCGTATGTTCTTTAACCATATGATGTGGTTGTGTGAGAGTGTATCTCAAATAAATCTTATAACAACATCATAGTATATTTAATATACTGGTGTTGTTACAAAAGAAGTAAATAAAAAGAGTTTAGGTGGTTGGAGAAGCAAAATAAAACAAATGAACATGAGAGAAAGAATTACCTTTAAAAGTGTAACTCCTTTTGATTTGATCCTAAAGGCTTCCTTTGAAAGGATTCTGCCCAAAGGGAATCCTCTAGGATGAGGAGAGGTATGTGGAGAGAGTAAATGGGCAGGGGTTGGCCGAGCCAAAGGCTTGAGTAGTGTGTGAAATGAGGTAGAGGTGGGGGCCTTTTATAAGAGGAGAGGAGGGGCACTTTTTGAAAGTAAAGAAATATTACTTTATATGAAAATGTGTTTCGGTTTCAAAAGGTCCCACATTGATATAATTCGTGGATAAGGTGATAAGGCTTCGAAATCCACTCATCCAATAAGTTTTGGACATGTTTAGTTCATAGATGTTACATTATCTTTCCATTTTATTTAAATCGTGAAATAATGATATCATCGCTGCATCATTATTATGTCATAAATAATTTAATTTATTTAATGTCTAAAAAATATAAAACAAATACTATGATGTAGGAGATCGTTTTAGCTTTCCAATGAATATTTATAATCAAAAAGATGACTTGTATAACCCCACTTAAAAATTGTTTTAGTAAAACATATCGTGTTTGTGTCAATTTTACTTTTACATTAAATAAAATGTTATTTATGTCATTTCCCAACCAAAGTGGATCCATGGGGTCCCCAAGTTGACCCATGGCTTGTCTTGGTCGGCCATGATACAACCAATGAGGGTAAGACATGTGTCAAGCTCATATCATTTTATTAAAGAATTATTTTTACCTTAAACTACACTAATTACCACTAATCGCGATTAAAAACTTAATAAGTTACTATTCACCAAAAAAATATTTTAATCTCATTGAACCCCATTTTACTTCATAATGACAACCATGTATGTAGGATTTTTGAAAATCAAAACACAAATATGGCAAAATTTCATTTAAACAGAAAATCAGTTTTTATAAGTACCACTTAGTGGTTTCACTATTCATCAAAAATTGAAGTTTTTCAGAAAAATCCCAAAAATTCACCCTAAGCTATATTTGATATTCCTAATTCAAAAATGAAGTCCGTTTTTACAAAATTCAAAACATATTAGTCACATTAATTAATTTAATAATTAATTCCCGCTGTCAGAACAAATAGCGTGTTTTTATAAAACAATAAGTATCAAAAGATTGACACTAGTTTAAGTATGATTTCAAAGTGAAATTAATTCCAACGACCACTATTGGATTTAATGGTAAAAATATTTTCTTATTTCTCTTTAAAACCAATTCAAAATATAATCTAATCATATAAATAAATTATATTAAAAAGAGGTTTTGAATTAAAATACAACATTTTACACTATTCATTAAAAATGAACTTTATCGGAAAAACACCAAAAAATTACACAAAGTAAAATTTGATGTCCCGATTCTTAATAAGAGTTTTATTTGGTCCAAAATAATGTTTAAGAGTGAACAAAACTATATTTAATGACAGTTCTCCATTAAAAGGCGATAAGTGAACCTTTAGTGAAAACTAGGGCATATACGCCTAAAATTGTATTCTTTCCGTATTTTATGCCTTTAGCTTTTATTGGATAAATGTAAAAACATTTATAAAACATATATAATCATATTTTAGTTATTTCTTTCCATTCCCACCAATACAACGGCTACATGTTAACTACCATTTGAAATAATATTATTTTATTATTAGAGTGCAACGTAAGATTCCCAAGAAACTCGTTGTTGCGTGTTGGGTACGCCATCGAGTATAGTGTCCCCTTTAAAGTCATATTAAAATTTTAATCATAAATATGGATAAATATGAAAATTTCATATTCATTATTTACCTGGGGTGTTACAATTATCATCATGATATAGGATTCAACCATTTTAGCATGCATGAGTCTTCTGATAAAAAAATAACGAAATTATGAACCAACCACTTGCTCTCATAGAAATTAGTAGAATACACATTTTATTAAGATAATAATAATTTAACCATAGAGAATATATAATAAAAATATCTATTTTATGTAATTTTATATTATTTAATAGCCATAAATTTTGTAGAGCCCTAAAAAATTCTTAATTTGCATCCAGGATATATGTCATCCTTAGCAGATGTCACCAAATCATAAAATTACGTTTTTCCAACTCAGGAATTAAATTTAAATAATATTGAGTTCCAGTTTGATGAAAATATGGACCAACCACATGATGTAAATTTTTTGAAGCGTGATGGATCTAGATCCAATTTATTATTAGTTTTACTAGAACTATGTTCCGCATGATGAGACATAAAAACATAATCTCATCAAAAACAAAAATACAATAAATGACCCCCAATATTTTCAAATGGGTAAAATCTTCTCAGATCAAATTTTATACATGGACACTTAATAGTCCCTTCTTAAAGAGCTTCTGGTTTTGTTGATGAAAATGATAAATATTCTTCAACATCCTCAATATATACAGGATTTATACCTAACCTATACGGTTTCCAGTAGAGATTTATTCAATCGTGATCATGTAATAAAGGCTATTTTCCACATTGTAGATCTATATTTATATTAAAAATTAATTTTTTATGATTACATTGATATATTAAAATGACTATCTGGAATAGAGTTGAAAATAAAAACATATAATTTACTTTTAATTTTTGTTAATTTTATATATTTACCGCTTATTATTTTTCGTTAATTTCTTCTTAAATATTATTCTAAAAAATATAAAATAACTAAATTGTTTGTGATTTATTTTATATAGAAAAATATGATCAAAACAATTTTATAAAAATAAAAAAATCATAATTTACCTGTATACAATTTCAATTTTATATATTTATCGCAAATGTTTTCTAAATTCGGCTAATTTTTACTAATTACCATTATGTTTTACAAATCACAGAAATTTAATATTTAGTTTTAATAATGTTTAATAAATAATATTATATTTTTATGAATAATTTGTAATAAATTTTAATAACACCAACATATTAAAAATTTAAATAAATAATTAAAAATTAAAACTATTTAATTTTAATTAAAAGCATTACTCCTAATTAAAACTAGATATTTCTAATTTACAATTATTATTGTACTCTTTCCTCTACTCGTCATGCTAATCATGCCATTAATGCATCTCCTCTCCCTCCTACATTTATCACCGATGCATCACATCAGGTGTGCCCGAGTTCTGCTAACCAGATGAAAAATTTAGACATGGTTGGAATAAATTGTTCATTTCTCATCAACATATTATTGAAAATTATATGATTTACAAATTTTTATTAATTTATTTTTTATTTTATTACATTATAATATATTAAACTAAAAATTAGTGGTAATTAATGGTACTTCGAAATAATTAACAACAATTACCCTTGATTTTAAGTATCATTTAATATAATTTAATAATTCTAACTTACTAAGAAGTTCTAAGTAATATACTATATAATATTTTAGTTATAAACCAATTTATTGTAACCCTATCTAAAATTTTCGTTGATCATAACATAAAAATTGGCAACATATTAAAATTTTAGTTTTCTTGTGATTTATAATAATTTGTATTATTTCTTATTAATGTATAATAAATTATAGAAATTTAAAATAATATTATTAATTTACAAAAAAATATATTTAATTTTTAACAATGTTATAAAAAAAAATAATTTAATATAATTTATACTATATTATATCATTTCTTTCTCAATTATACCATGTTACTAATTTTTATAATATTATAACAATTAATTAGAATTTATTACTAATTTATTAATAATTTTCACTAATACGATAGAAATTTGTTACTTATTTTTACCATTTATCAATAATTATTAATAATTTGTTTTTTATTATATTAATTAAATACTAAATGTTACTAAATTTACTAAACACCATTAATTAAAACTAAATACATGTAGGTTTTACAGATTAAAAATAATATTTACTAATAACCATTATATTATAATAATCATTACTAATTATAATAAATTTTTAGTATTTATAGTAAATTATTACTAATTAGAAAAAAATTAATTTAAAATATCATAATTTTTTTTATTTTATCTATTTTTTAGTACATTTTAATAATTGTATAAAATATATTATAAATTACAAAAAATATGTAGATCGTATAATTATAAATTTTTAGTTCATAAAAAATGACCAATTTTATTAATCCATGTTAAAATTTTCATCGATCATGACCTGAAAATTTTAAAATTATTTCATTTTAACATTTATAATATTTTATAACAATTAATAATCATTCATAGTAATTTAGAATAAATTATAGTGTTTAATTTTTTTATTAATTTATACAAATTTTATATGATTAAAATTTTATATAAATTTATTTAATAAGTTAATTATTTATAATATTTTATAATATTTTATTTCAATTTATTGTCAATTAAATCATCTTACAACTTTTTATTATATAATAAAGATTTATTAAAAAATTAAATATTTATAACTAATTTTTAAAAAATTATTTCTACATTTTAATAATTTTT
Source organism: Viscum album (assembly GCA_963277665.1). Classification (NCBI taxonomy): domain Eukaryota; kingdom Viridiplantae; phylum Streptophyta; class Magnoliopsida; order Santalales; family Viscaceae; genus Viscum; species Viscum album. The sequence goes on along the minus strand of OY728126.1, from coordinate 881,426,701 downwards.
ACTAATTTTTAATATTTTTTGCAAGTGATTGCTACTTTTTATTACTTTATAACAAATTATTTATACTTTTTACTGAATTTTTCTAATTATTATTAATTTCCACTAATGGCCCATAATATTTAATAATTAAAAATAATAATTAATGATAACAAATATTTTTTATTAATCACTCCTAATTACCATAAATTAGTACTATTTAACATATATTATTATTAATTTCCACTACTTTTTTTAATTTTCAATAATTATTTCTAATTTCAATTTTTTTAGTCATTAGTGATAATTATTATTAATATTTAATATATCATAATAAATTTTTTATTAATCCCTTAGGTGTTGTAATTCATTGAATTTTCAATCTTCCCAAATGACTAATTACTGCTAAATATGACCAATGTCCACCAAATATAACAATGTTGTACTAATTACCTTAAATTATAAATAATTGCCCTAAATTACCACTAATTACAACTAATTACCACGAATTACCAATAATTAAATAGAATTTTTAATAAATACCAATAGTTTTACTAATTACCATTAATTTTAACTAATTCTCTCTACTTTTAGTAATTACTTGTTGTTCTTTCTAATTACAACTAATTTTTTAAAATTCCCATTAATTAATACTAATTACCACTAAATATTACTAATTTCCACTAATTATTACTAATAACCACTAGTTATTATTATTTAACTCTAATTTTTACTAATTACCAATAATTGTTACAAATTACCACTAATTATTACTTATTTTATACTAATTAATACTATTTACCAATAATTTTTTGCAATTACAACTAAATAGTTTAAATTTAAAAAATAATTAATAATTATAAATAAATACAGGTAATTAACACAAATTTATAGAACATAAAACTAATTAATGAAAAATAAAACTAACTAATTCTAATAAAGTATACAAACTTATAATTAAAAATACTTTTTACTAAAATAAAATATATAAAATTAAATTAAAATTAAAAACATTAATTAAAAACCTTAAAAACAACCCATTCAATAGATGCAATGCCAGAAAGTTTCTCCACTGTAAAATTTAAAATATTGAAAAGTTTAAAAGAGAATATGTGGTTAGAGAATGAGAGTTATGTTTATAAAATAATGTAATGGAAAAAATTCAAGAGGGGTATATATATATTTATATCGGATAGATATTTTTTTATGAGAATATTTTTGATAGGACACATCACAAATAGAATCACGTTTTTTTAATTACGATTGCTGTAAAATATGTATTTTTGATGTGATCCATTACAAATAACCTCTATCAAATGATTAATTTAAATAGTAAAAAACCCCTTCATAAATAAAAAATAATGAAAAAATGTATTTGTGACTTGTCTAGTCACAAATAACAGAAAAACGGGATGTTATTTACGATGGGGGTACATTTCTGTCGCTAATTGATTTTCTAATATTTGGTCCATAGTGCATGAAAAATGCATTTGCGATGGGAAAACATTCCAATTGAAAATAATTTGTTTACAAAATATTTGTTATCGAATGGTTATCCCATCACAAAAAAAAACATATCTGAATAACTATTTGTGATGGTCCAGTTGCCTATCCCAAATAACATGTCAGAAAAATTATTTTTTTCTACATTGTCTATAATGATCATCTTGCATAAAATACAAAATTTATTAATTGTGATGATAATTGTTTTAACAGCTTCAAGTTGTAAAGTCGTATTCATTAAATAAATAGGACTATCAAAACCATGAAATTTAATAAACTTGTTTATGAAATTGAGGAATAATAATATCCAAATCATGGGATAAATTGAATGAATTACATTAGATGATATTGGAAATTCAAAAGGACATGAATAATGATTTTTTCCTTTGATATTTATTCTAGAGGGAAAATAATTTTTAAATCAATATATTCTTCAGTATAATGTCAAAAGAAATTATTTTTATACCTCCCTTCTGAGATGCATTATTTTATTATTATAATTCATTATTCCATATAAATATTTATTGTCATCAAACAACATATTTTGATTATATTATAGCTTTTTGTGATAAAAAATACAGTATAATTATCTTTCTCAAAACATCATATTCACTTTGAAAATATATAAAATTAAATCGGTTGTATTTTCATTCACTATTGGGAATGAAATAAATCATTTTCAATAAATATTTTCATTCACTCTAGGGAAAGAATTAATATTTATTTGAATTTTATAATGTCTTCAATAAAATAGAATTAGTATGATATAATACAATATCATCAATTTCAGAATTTACATTAATTTTATCTATATTGTAGTATGGATATATATAAAATATATATATACTTGTTCCTCATGAACATTTATTTTCTCAAAATCATTTTATAAGAAATAAAACCAAAGAGAAAAGAAATTAACCAATATCATCCATCCATTACACATGGTAATAAAACATGACAAATTCATGGTTAACTAAAAATAAACTATATGATATGTCACACCCTGACCTATCTATTATTTTTATTTTATTATTTTATTTGGTTTTAAAATTTTTTTGTCGAGGTTTGTGTTGAATCTCGAACCAGATTTTTTAGTTTTTCAAAAAAAATGTACGTTTTTGAGTTAATGTCATTGAGCGACTGGGTGGAGTGCATTTTGGATACCTTGGGTGGCTTCATCTGTGTAATAGCACAGTCTTCCTGTCTTCAATAAAAAATTATTTAAAATGAATAAATTTTTTAATTTATTGTGTTAGTTAAATTTTTCATCGTTGCTTTTAATTTTATTTATTATTATTAAAATGAAATAAGTGTTTTTATTATTTATATTTTTATCAATATGATGATGATGATTATTATTATAATTATGATTATTATTACAATTATTATTTCAATTATTATTATTTTTATTATTAATTTATCTTTTATTGTTATTATTATTTTATTTTATCATTTTCTTCTTTCTTCTATCCTTATTTTTTTCTTTCTTTTATTTTTTTGTTTCCTTCCACATGGTTATCCTCCTACATCTCTCTTATGCCTATTTTCCCTCTCCCCGCACCACCAACATCCACCTCCCTGCACCAGCACCCCTCCGCAAAGTCCCCGGCATCCGCCTCAGGATTCAGTGCCCTCCTGCTGACCATGCCCTCTTGCCACACGCCCTCGGCCTCCCCCCTGAATGCTTCGGCCCACACACACCAGCATCGACTAGCCACCTGCCCTGCTTTGCCCGCAGCACCCACCCATCTTGCCTGCTCCCGTTTTCCCCTGCACCCCGCTCTACCTTCGACCTCATACACACCAACCGGCTCCCTCCCATTGCAGTGTCTGTAGCCATCCTGCACAATCAGTAGTCGGTGCCCCTCCTTCAGCCACACCCACCACAGCATGCAGCTCTCTGTCTACATGCCTTCGGTGCTGCCCCATGCCTTAAGCCACTTCATGCTCCTGACCTCTTCCCCATTAAGGTCCCAACCCACAGCTGCCTCAACCTCTTACCTGTGCTGCAATCCTATCCGGTCGACCAGACCGCCATAATCCCCCTGTTTGATCTGCTATCTACCTCCCTTTCCAGTAGTGACGCCTTGCCTTGCCTCCTCTCCTTCCTTCCATTGCCCACATGTTAGGCACACATATTATCGCGACCTCCTACCAGACAATCTGCCACCTACCCGGTGCACTACAAGGTCCCTGACCAGCTCCCTGCTCAGTGCGCCTGACCGGTAGCACACCCCCTATCCTAGTCGGCCACCAGGCCACCCCCTTTCCATGTTCTGGCTAGCCAGCAGTAGCACAGTGCCCCTACGTCATCCAGCCAGTAGCGATGCCACACCCAAATTTCTTCCCCTTCGTTGTACTATCCGCATGCATCATTTCGGCTGTCGCACACCCACCTGGCATTCTTCTGGTCATGTACCCTTCGGTCGTGGGCCTTCAGGCCCTCCATGTCTCATCCATCCAGCCCATCCAATGTAACGTGTGCTCATCTGGCAAACACGCCTCTAGTTCGTCCATCACACATCGTCCCAATCATGTAGCACTCTTCACTGGCATCCCCATCGGTCATTTCCTCTTTCGAACGATCCCTTCGATCGAGCACACCCCCACACTGGCTCTTACCTCCTTTGCTCATTTCATTTCACCTGCACTAAGGTTTAGGTGGGGTTCGGTTTGTATTTTGTTTGATTCATTTTAAATTTTCGTTTATGTTTTTATGTTTTCGTTATGGTTGTAGCGCATTACCCATGTATTTCCATGATACTGCGGTCATCAGCATGTTCTGTGTACTTGTGTGAAAGTATGAGAGGTGCCACGTCATCATAACCATGCTTCAAGTTGAGGTAGGTCCCCCACTGCACTCACCATTAAAATATTAATTTATTAATTATTTGATATTTTATTAATTTTAGTAAATGGGAAATAGTATTAGATAATTATTTTTTAAATAATTACTCTATGTAAAAAAGACCTTTTTATTTTATACACAACACTTCAAATATTTTCTTGATGAACAGTCACACAATAGTGAATGAATTCACATTTGGACATTGAATATAATTCAAAAAATTTCATGTGTAGTTATGATTTAATGATAAATGATTTCTTGTGAAGCCTGAACAAGTGTTTTGGTTCTCTTGAGAAATGAGGTTTTTCTTAAAATTTTGTGAAGGCTCGTTTAGCACTTTAATATAATAAATTATTTTGTAAAACTCTCTTTTGGTTAACTCAGGGTTGATATTTTTTGAATGCTGATTTCTTGAGTTGTGTGTGATGCTTTTTCAACGTGATTGGTTACTTGATTGACATTATTGATTCACCCCTTTTTATTGTATGTGATGACATGAGAACCTGACATAGTAAGTGTATCTTCTGGGAATGATTGATGCACTAGTTTAGACTTTGCACTAGCTAAGGGCCCATATCAGAGAGGTGTTCTATTATTAGGGCAATGGTATTGGGCCCCTCGGTTAGGCCATGTTGGGGAAAAGCATGAATTTGGGCATTATGATGTCATTGGGTTGGGCATGCCTTCAGGATGAGTTATATGTATTGTACGATCTGGATTGTTCATGCGATCCTAGGTTCGGCCAATGTTTTCTTTAGTATTTATTTTTATGTGGTGGATGGTTGTGAGGTCTTTTTCGGTTTCTAGCCCCTATGTGCCAATTTTTCCATTTCTCTTAGTGTGTGTTATGTGTTGTGTTTGGTTTCCCTTTTTATTGACAAATAAAATATATATTTCACAAATTGATTCCAAAAATGTTTTAAAATTCAATGCACATGTTCCTTTCAAACATTAAACATGTTTTATAATTAAAAATGCCAAATAACTATTACTTGTTTTAGAAATGAATGTGTGTGTGTGGAAACCCATATTTTTTATAATTTAGATCAAACCTTAAATTGGTAAATACTTTATTAAAAGGCAGTGCATTGGTAATAGTTTGATGGACATGCCTAATAAGTTTTAATACTCATGCATATAGTGTTTTCCTATTTTCTGTTTTGATGCAAGTTTGAATTGATCTTGTTTATCATGGGAATGAATTGGTTTTGGTTTGGAGAGTGACTCTCGAGGTCATGGGAAGTTTTGATCATGGTTAGGTTAGTTTGTTGTTATTGTTCGTTCTTTCTTCTTCCAGATGATTATTTACCTTGATTTATTCCACATTTCCACTGATTTATTTATTTTCACTGGGCGATATCATTCCCAATTGTCTTCTATTGATGCTCTGGCACTTGTCTCCAGCCCAAGAGGATCGGGAACGCCCAAATGGGTTATGTAGTGGACTGGTTTGGGTGATTGGTTTAGGGTCGACCCGGGTTGGTTCGTGACAAAATGGTATCAAAGGATTTTGTTTATTTACCTTGTGTTATTCCACTTTTCAACTACTTTATTTATTTTCACTGGGCGAAGTCATTCCCAATTTTCCTATAATGAGGCCCCGGTGCTTGTCGACAGACCGGGAGGATCAAGAATGCCTCTTGGGCCATGTAACAGACTGGCTTGGGTGATCGGTTCAGGGTCTACTCGGGTTGGTTCGTGACACAATGGTATCAAAGGGGTTCAGTTCTTGAGCAGAAATTGTTTTTCAATGTTCCCATTTTTATTTGGGTTTGTCATTGTAGAAGGAAAAATATTCCTGGTACATGAGTTGTAAGAACGTGAAGGACATCATGAACCCTTGATCGTTCTGAACCTCGGGTTACCATGGGATGTTTGGGTTGTCAATCTATATTTATTCTTATGGTTTTTTTTGGAATTGGGAAATGAAATGGGTGTCAGAAATGTGACATCCATGAGCTCGCATGGTCTGGAAAACCATGTGGAGTCGGGGACATTACCCTAGAGTGCTCCTTGTGAAGGTGGCGTGACTGGCGTATGGCTTCCAACCATATGTCTGAGTCACCCATCATAACTAGTTTCCCCTTAGTGAATCATCTTGGTTTTTCTTCATTTTGAAAATCATTGTGAAAAGTGTAATTTTGGTATTTTAAATGAGAATGAATAAGTTTTGATCTCGTTCCTTTTTTTCTTGTTCCTTAGTGTTCTCCCCCACAAATGTTCGATAGATGCGCAAGGTGCTACTTGGGGTAGTGGAACCTTGGAAAATCTTCTTGTTGATCATCCCATAATCAATGTCCTCGAGTTTCGGAAGTCGAACCCTACCATCTTTTAAGGTAAATTAGATCCTCTTGAGGAGGAGGAGTAGCTATGGAAAATTGAGAGGAACTTCTATTATCTCATGTCGCCTGAGTCATTGAAGGTGAAGTTGGTTCCCTTTATGATCTAAGGTCCAATCTGGAAGTGGTGGAAGTATGTGTCTCGAAGAAATCCTCGAGAAGATCTCACTTGGGTGTTATTCAAATCATCATTCATCCTAAAATAGTTTTCTAAGGTCAAAAAAGGTAAGAAAGAGGATGGAGTAGTGTGGTCTTCAACAATGATTTAGATCTGTGTTGGAATTCTTTCGTCTTTTCATGGATATAGCTCTGTATGAACTAGGGTATGTTGGAAATGATACCATGAGATATCAACATTTTGAGCTCGAATTAGGTCATGAGCTGCAATTGAAGGTGGAAGAGTTCAACATAATCACCTTGCATGATATTGTTAGATATGCTTTCCTCGCTGAAGATGAGTTATAATGAGGACATGAGGTGGTGAATGCTCATTCGAGGTTTCGAAGTAGTGTAGAAGATAGTGATAAGAAGAATGGGAAGTGACCAGATGCTGGGGGTACTGGTAGAGGAATCAAGAGTCTTTCAGACCTTCGGTCATCTTATTAAAAGTGAAATGCTTTGATCTGTCACTAGTTCTGTATGTGAGGGAACAAGAGGTTGATGGTCATGAATTATCTAAAAACCTACCACACTTGTGTATGTCATGGTCACTTTCAAAGATTCATGTTGAGGCGTTTCCATGAAGCACACTGAAGCCAGACCTATTTCGTCAAAGGTCACCTCAACTCATCCATAGGAGTAGGGTGATGTTTGTGGATCAGTTTGATGTTTTTTCATTGTGGTATTCTTTGGATGTAGTAGTCGAGTCACATGTACCCTTTTGTGGTGTTTCTTTTTATTTTAGTTGTAAGAATTGTTGTCGATGTACCCCTTTTAATCCTTTGTTCTAATGAATATGTGTTTGGTAAACTTATGGTTTGTGTGTTAGGTTTGGGATTTTTTGAAGCCTAACTGGGAGGCAGGAGATGCTTTAATCATCAATTCTCTAGGAATAGGTCCCTAAGTGAAGCTGGCGCATAGTCAGGTAAACACCAGCGGTATAAAAGACATTGGTATAATCTCTGTCATTAGTATAGAGGGGTTTTTAATCTTTGGTAGGTGGGATGTTGTTAGTGTAGAGGTGATTGAAGATTTGAGGTTCTATTAGTGGATCCCTTCCCTTTTCCCCCCTCATAGTGGGGTCTTTGGACCATGTGGAATGTTTTAATGTTCAGTTAATCTCATCAGTCCTTATAGTGGGGAGACCCATTGTGGGTCTCAATGAATTCAGTTGGCCTATTTCCTATGGTGGAGAGTCTGTTCGGGTCTCTTCGTGTCAGCATCATATTATTGTTTTGGGTTTCATTTTGGTGGTGTTTAAAGTGTGTGTGTTTTGAGGATAAGTTTCACGTCATGGTATTTTGGTGTTTATTTGGATCGATCAACTCGAGGTGCTTAAACTTTTGGTGGTGAGTTAAACATAAAGAGTTTCTTCTTGGGTATAGGTCTTTCTGTGGCTTCATGAGGATGGGAGGAGTTATGGTGAGTAGAATTGTCAGTTCCCAACATATTTATTATTTTTATTTTATTATTTTCCTTCATTTTATAATATTTTTGGTCGATGTTCGGGTTGAATCCTGAACAATATTTTTGAGTTTTGTAAAAAATGTGTTTTTTTGAGTTGAAGTCACTAAGAGCCCGGGCAAAGCACATTTTGTTGACCTCTTCCAGCTTTTCCCATGCAACAACACAGTCAGCTTGTCATAAAAATAATAATTAAAATGAATAATGTTTGTAATTTAATGTGTTAGTTAAAATTTTCATCATTGTTAACAATTTTTATTATTATTATAAAAACCATGCGTGTGTTTTTATTATTAATGTTTTTATAAATATGGTGATGCTGAAGATAATGATGATGATGATTATTATTATTATTATTATTATTTATTTATTTACCATTTCATTTTATTTTATTTTATTATATTTTTTTATTAGTTTTCTTTCTTTCTTTATTCTTTCTTTATTTCATTTCTTTTTTGTGGTTGTGTTCCATGCGGTTGGCCCCCTGCCGGTCCCCTCTACCTGTTCTCCCTCTCCCCGCACCACCGGCCTCCACCTCCCTACACTAGAATGCTTCATGCACCACTCTGCAATGCCCCTGGCTTCTGCTGCCAGATCTGACATCCTTTTTCTAACCAGGCAACATTGCTGCATGCACTCGGCCTCCCACACAACCCCTTCATGCTTCGGCCTCCCTGCCCTGCTCGTCTCGCACGCACCAGCATCGACCTACCACTCGCCCTGCTTTGCCTGCACCATCCGGCCAGCCTTCCTGCTCCAGTTTTCCCCCGCACCCCACTCATCCTTCAGCCTCACACCCTCCAAATGGCTCCCTCCTATTGCAGCGTCTGCATCCAGGCCAGACAACCAGCAACTAACTCCCCTCCTCAGCCACACCCAGTGTTTCCCATGCCTCTCGGTCTGTGAGCCTTCAGTACTACCCCGTGACTCTAGCTGCTTCGCGCTCCTGGACTTCGCCTCATTCATATCTCACTCGATAGAAACCTCCCCCTCTTACCTGTGACGCTCCCCTCTCAGGATAATCAGACCACTACAATCCCCCCTGTTTGATTCACTGTCCTACTCCCTTTCAGACAGTGAAAACCCGCCTTGCTGCCTCCCCATCTAGAAGCTGCTCTCTTGTTCGACACACTTTCTACCACAATCTCTGACTGGCCAGTGTGCCTCCTTCCTGGATCCAGAAAATGTCTCCGACCACCTCCCTACTCAGCACGCTCGACCAGCGATGCACCCCCTATCCCGGCCTACCGCCCGGCCACCCCCTTTTTCTGTCCTGGCCGGCCAGTAGCAGGGCAACACCACTGCGTCATCAATACAGCAGCGGCGCAACACATAGATACATTCCCCTTCACTGCACTAACCGTAGACCTCCTTTCGGTAGCAGCACACCCACTTGACATCCTTCTGGTCACGAACCCTTTGGTTGCGCGCCTTCCGACCCGCCACATGCCGTCCAGCCGGCCCCACCAGTCCAATGTGCATGCTTCCAGCCTACACACCTATAGTCTGGCCATCGTGCACCCTCCCAGTCTGGCCGCACTCTTCACTTGTATCCTCACCGGTGGTTTCCTCCTTCGTATGATCCCTTCGATCGAGAACACCCTTGCACTAGATCTTGCCTCTTTCGCTCATTTCATTTCTCCATCTCTAAGGTTTAGGTGGGGTTTGTGTTGTCTTTTGTTTGATTTTTTAAAATTTTCATTTATTTTTGTTAGTTATCTTTACGGTTGTAGTGCATTGGAGATTTATGTCAGTGATATTGCGGTCGTCGGTACGTTGCGCGTACTTGTGCGCAAGTGTGAGATGTGTCGCATCGTTTTAACCAAGCTGCTAGTCGAGGTAGGTCCCCCACTACACCCAGCTTCTAAATTGAGAATTTATTAATTACATGATATTTTATTAATTTTTAAAATGGGAAATAGTGTGAGAGAAATAATTTTTAATTAATTACTCATTGTTAAAGAGAGATATTTATTTTATACATGACACTTGAAATATTTTCATGATGAATAGACGCACAATAGTGAAATAATGCTTGTTTGACCATTGAACATAATTCACATAATTTCAAGTGTAGTTCTGGTTTAATGATAAATGATTTCTTCTGAAGCGTGAAGAACTGTTTTGGTTCTCTTGAAAAATGAGGTTTTTCATTAATGTTGGTGAAGGCACATTTGTAACTTTAATAAAATAATTTATTTCGGAATACTCTCTTTGGGTTAACTCAGGGGTGATCTTTTGTGTATGTTGATTTCATGAGTTTTGTGTGTTGTTTGTGCTACGTGATTGGTTACATTATTGACATTATTGACTCGCACATTTTTATTGCATGTGTTGACATAAGAACCTGGCATAGTAAGTGAATCTTTTGAGAATGATTGATGCACAATTTTAGACAATGAACTGGCTAGTGGCACATAATATAGAGGTGTTCTGTTATTGGTGTTATAAGACTGGGGCCCTCGGTTAGGCGATGTTGGGAAACACCGGGAATTTTGGTGTTATGATGTCATTGAGTAGGCCATGCCTTTAGGATGAGTCATATGTATAGTATTTTATGGATTTTTTATAATCTTATAGATTCATCCCATGTTTTATTTATTATTTATTTGTATGTGGTGGATGGTTGAGTGGTCTAGTTCATTTGTATCCCCTATATGCCACATGTTCCCTTTCCCTTATTGTGTGTTGTGTGTTGTGTGTGGCTTTGCTTCCGAATAACATCTAAAATTTTGATCTTTAAAATTGTCTTAAAAATTGTTTTAAAATGGAATGCACTTGTTCCTTTCAAACATTAAACATGTTTTTAAATTAAAAAGCGCAATGGACTGTTACTTGTTTTAGAAATGAATTTGTGTTTGGTGAAACCAATATTTTTTTATGATTTACTTCAAAACTAAAATTGCAAAAAAAATTATGTAAAGTTAGTGCATTGGGAATAGTTTTTTGGGAACTCTTTCTGATTTTTAATACTCATGCCTATAGTGTATTCCTGTTTTTAGTTTTTTGAGGGTTTGACTCGACCTTGTTCACTGTTGGTGTGACTAGGATATAGTTTGGAGAGTGACCCTCATGGTCATGAGGAGTTTTGTTCATGGTCAGGTTAGTTTGTTATTGTTAGTCATTCTTTCTTCTTTATGTAGTTTATTTACCTTATGTTATTTTACTTTTTCCACTAAATTATTTATTTTCATTGGGGGAAATCATTACCAATTGTCTTTTGTTGATTCCCTGGTACTTGTTGCTAGCACATGAGTGTCGGAAACGCCTCTTAGGCAATGTCACGGACTGGGTCAGGTGATCAGTTTAGGGTTGACCTGGGTTGGTTCGTGACAAGATAGGAACACAATGTTCATTGTGGATTAGAAAAATTTGGCTAAATGTACTGCAATAACATGATGTTCATCATTCAACCACTTCACTTGGAGTCATTTTTTATTTGATGAATTAAATTTTTATAAACATAAACCACATAATTTATTAATCAAACATTCTCTTAAAGGAATAGATTAAATGTTTTCAATCCTGATTCATTACAACGCTTAGGGAGCTCATTATTTTCCCCCCAACAAGATATAAATAAGTTCCCAAATTACTTTTATATTAATAACGATTAAAAAATGTTAAAATATATTACCTGAAAAATAAGACTCATCATTAGATGAACCTATTGGTATGAGTGGTGTCGATTCACATGTGACAGAGTATGTCAAAAGATGAATGTTTTTAAATACATGTTATATACTAATTTACCATTACCCTTATCTTAATTAGATTATAGGGATTATGAATGTGTCACCATGATGTATAATATGGAAAATGTGATCATGATGACAACATATTATGAAATCGATCAAATTATGATTAAATAAAAGAGAATTTCATAACTAGATATGCAAGATAGATCATAAGAAAATCACATCATTGATTTAGTGAGAATCAAATTTTCATATGATGGTGATGAAAAAATATAAATTAAAATATAATATATATAGATGAAGTAAAGAAAAGAAAACAATGAATAGACCAAGGTTCATAATCCTTAATTAACATATCATTATATTTATAGTGCACAGGGAATTTGATCCAAAAGTTGAAATTAATCTCTACAATATCTAATCCAAAAATAGGAATTCCACTAGTCAGATAATATTTAGGGATGAACTTTATGAGGGAAATTTATTGGGAATTGAAAAGTCATAATTAATATCAAAATTATAAAATCCATTTAATATTGATTCATAATAGTTTCCCTATTTTTATTTTATAGATTTTTTAAATTTTTACTTACTCAAAATAAATTCTCTGCTACCTCCATGATTTATAATGATGTCCTTTATTATTCAAATTATCAATTGAATATTTTTATGTTTATTATTATTGAATCCAATAAATTTGTTATCATCACTTCCAATTCACCACATTCATGACTAGAACATACTTTTCTCCTCTCATTTAGTATCCTTTATATATATTCTTTAATAAATGAATTACAAAATCACTATAGAACATGTTTATTTCTGATTGCTTCATTTTGTATTTATGATTGATATATGATTTTCTTTTCATTGGGAATGTATAATTATAAGAATAATTTAAAAAATGGTTTCTTCCAACATAATGTATCCAACAAATAATTTATAAAATATGCCACATACCATGGTAATATTATTATTTATAGAAATTATTTTATCATTTTCATATTACCTTATATATATATTTTTACATATATGATATGTACGAACATAGAAGATGAATTATTTATAATTTTATTATGTTTTCATATTATTCATAGGACACATTAAAATATTCTTTTAAATAAATCAAATAAGATCGTCATAATTATATTTATATGATATTTTTGAAATGATTTTTCTCACTCATGTCTCACATTAATACTTATCTCACTCACATTCATATTATCCCTCTATTTCATCTACTCTTCACTATTTATTTCATTACTTTATATCCTCATACAACTAAATTTTCTATAAATAATTTGAAATTTTTTTGTGCATTATGACAAGGGATTTAAATAACTGTAACATTTGATACATATTCATTTGGTATAAAAATTATTTTCCCACGATACAAAATCCTTTGATTATAAAATGTTTTATTATTAATTTATTTATCATAAAAATTATTTATAAATGATGAATGAATGATATGGGATTATATATTTGGTATCATGTAATCATTCGTTATATTTATAAAATAGTTTAAAAATATTTTCTTTTATAAAAAACCCAATTGAAAAGACTCTTAATATTAAATATTTAGTTTAATTGGTTAATTATCTTTCCATTATAAAATTATATTTTTTCATAAAATTTTATTCTTTTGAGAATGGTTTATATTAGATTAAATTAAATGATTAATTATATTGAAGATCTCATATTATCTTGTTACTAGGGAATTATTTTGTTAACTCAAAATTATTAAATTACAATATATATATATAATTTTAAAGGTCATTTGTATGACCTCACATATACATTTATTGAAATATTTCTAAGAAATCCCCTTATGTTACAGTCCTTGAAACCTATGTTTTTGAAAACTCTCATGGTAGTGAATGTGAGAAAATTATTCTATTGAATATCATATTCATTCCTTTATTATAATATCATTTTATAATTGGCATGTATTTGTTCTCATATTATTGATCCTACATCAAAATTCCAAAACAATATCATTCTATATGTGGTTGTATACCGTTCTACATTGTAAATTCTAGAACTATTGGGAATCCAATTTTAAAAAATATTAATTTTTTGGGAGATGAAACCAAATATGTAATCACACCTATTGGAAATGATTTATATTATATATGGAAGTATTAATATTGATTCCTTCATTGTATTATAAGTTACTCATGTGTTCCTCAAGGAAATTTTTATAAATATTGCAGAATATTAGCTTTTATTCTTAATAAAACTCATTTGAATAGTTGAACCTGTATTCAAGATCTGTAATATGATTTTCAAAATATATTTATCATATATTAAGTTGAAACCATATAAAATTTGGGGTTATGATTCATATTAAATAGTTAATTGTAATGGCATGATACAAGGAACACTATCATGCCCATGGATGTGTCAGTACGAAATTGCATAAACTATATAGAGATGAACATGATGAATTTATAAAAAACAATTTATCCCCCAAAGATTGATGAATTTTTTCAATTTTTTATGAGATAAATTTAAGCCAATATTTTATCTCTATGACTTTATGGTGACCCCATATAGAATTACAAATTATACTTCAATATTCACAGATATAGTAAATAACATCATTTGATAGTAAATAATTAATCTTATTTTATAGAAATTATTAATTATTTTATAATACATTCAAAGAGTGAAGAAAAACATGAATAAAATAAATATGTAGGAAAATAGATTATGGATATAATTGATATAAAACCTATTTAGTATGTCTATATTTTAAATATATTGAGTTTCATTCGTGGTTCTTATGGCCATTCATGGAGAAAATTATGTGGAACACATAAATTACAAAGGTTATTGAATAATGTTTACAACACAAAAACTCATTATACATCCATAATATAATTGCATTTTTATGGAAGAACAATTTTTTCTAATAAAATTACCATTACTATCTATCCTACTAATAATGAAAACATATAAATTTTTAGTGAATGTTATGAAAAAAGTGTGTCTAGAATGTTTCAAAGATAGCCAAGATTTATTAATCACTATACATTGATTAAAACTCCCAAAAATTATTGTTTTTTATTTTTAGTGAAATTTTACTGAATGAAATATGTTTTTTACTGATTAATAATTATAATTTGACATACTATGTCACTGAACAATTCAATATCTATGAGTATAACTACAGGATTTATATATGAAGATGTCAATTTTAATATTTTCTTTAATTATTTATAGTTGATAATTTTTTTTGTTTCACATGTGACCAAATTAACTATATAAATAATTTTTTCTATATATTCAAACTGATGGAGTAGAACATTAATTAGAAATAAAGGATATACATAATTAAATACTTTGAATTTTCAATATTGTTTTTCCCATAATGAGATTATGTGAGATGGTACTTGTTTTGGGAATTAACTTATTACTATATCTCTAATTAGGATTTAAAATGGATAAATAATCTTAAATATTTAATTTTTTTTATGAAATCATAATTTTAGAGGAGAGATCCTATCATAAAAAAATAATTTCCCAAGAATCTATCCAAGAAAAAATAATATATGTATACATGTATGATTTAATATATATGAATAATATTACGGATAAAATGTAATAGAAGATTAATTAATTTAACAGTAATAAAGATAGAATAATCTGATTCAGATATATTATTTTTCATCTATCAACAATGGAAACAAATAAAAATGTTATCATTTGATGATCATATATCATCATTATAAATCCAATAAAGAATAATAATGAGAAAGAATAATTATCTAGATAAAATATATTTTGATTAGATGATAATGCATAGTACTGAGTACATCTCAATATTTATGGTTATTAACCATGACTAACTAGTATATCATAAATTAAATGTGATGTTTTAGCTATAAAAACAAATAATAGGAAAATATAAGAATTAAAACATAAACTATTTAATGGGTTTTATGAAGTTATATATATAATATAATGGAATATTGGGTGTGCGGTATTGTCTCAAAATTTCTACAAACATATGAATGGTTCCTGAATAATATTCTCTCTGCCAATTACCAAACATATATTTCAATAATAATTTGATTCTACATTGGGAACCACATTTAATAATTTCTAATAAGGATCCATCTATCACCCATATATTATATACAAGACTGTAGAAATTCAATAACACATAGATAAAGGATAATATGTTAAAAAATACCATATTGATGTCCATTTAAAAAAGTATATAAAACCATTTTATGATATGTTGATTTCAAGGACAATATACATTTAAATACGATGGGAAAATCATATATCTTTGGTTGAAATAATATACAAAACATATTTCAACTAAATCATTCATATGACCCAACATAAGTATCAATATGGTATGATATGTAAATATGATTCATGTAATGATATAGTAATTTAATCATGTAGGGATGCGACAACACTAAGGCAGGGGTTGAATGAGCATGGGATTACATCTGAGTTCAAACATTTTTTCTTTATTACATACTAAATTTTTTTAGTGATTGAATTAACCTCTATTTATCATTAACATACATGTTTATGGAATGAATTTTTATAATGAAAATGAATTAAACACAATATATAGATATGAATTTTTTATGAGGTTTACCCCCTAGGGAAAACTATATCTCCAATTTAAGGGTTTTTTGAACCATTGAACACCCATATTCCTTGTAATAATCATAATAATAATGATTATGTTGATGTTCATGTACTCATTATCCAAATTAAATTGAGATAGTAAACATATTTTGGTGATTAATATCAAATTTAAAAATAGATTTTATTTTTACTACAATATAGGACGATCAAATATAGTATCTATAATCCATTCTAGAGAAAATGGATTAAAAATAATATTATTTGATTTTAAATAATGGTCCTCCTCATTATTCTAAAACATCGCTTTCTATATGGATATATAATATTTTTCATACTCTATCTTCTTTGTTTTGAAATACTATATGATATATTTATTCTACCCTCCTACAATTCTTTTCCAAATTTAGAAAATTTATCATCAATGTCCTGAATAATTATTATATATTCAAAACATCTTACCCTTTTTCATAATATTCAATAAATTATAATTTTCCACATATTTTGAATTTGATGTATTTATTAAAGTAATAATACAATAATAGAAGTACTTTTTTAACTATAAAATTTAGCTTCATAAATACCTAGCCATATAAAATACATAACATATATTTTTAGGTCATGAATTCCCTATCTCACATTTTCATGATAATTTCGGTTTATAGAATTGGGGAATTAGTTCATCACCCTTATTGAAATAAACATTACATCATATGCTGGAAACTTTCATATAGAATCCATTATTCCAACTCTAAAAAACATTTATGATATAATATGCTTTAATTTTGTTACATATCTTTATTATTGTACTCTGGACCTCATCAATATAACAACTTGTTTTAAAAAAATGAAAAATATTTTAAAAAACTTTTTGAGAACTAAAATCATAAACCAGGGAAAAATGTATTGAAATAATGAGTCATCTTACTCAATTAATACTCATAAAAACCCTTTCCCAAATAACTTTTTTGACTTAGAATAATCATTTCTATACAAAAGAAATCAATATAATTTCCCAATTATTATCATAAATCATTTAATAATAGTAATTAATTGAAATAATTATAATCATAATGGTTTATTTAATACCATTAATGTATAAATAAATATTTTTCACAATGATATACATATCACCATTAAAAGATATCATAAAAATACATTATAATATAATATCATTAACATACTTTTTTATTTCGATATATTTTAGTGAATTTTTTTAATAATAGATAAATCATGTACAAATATTGGGACTTTATATCCATTGAAATATAAAAGTCAATCTTAATAAGTAATAAGATACCCTATATAATCCAAAAAAAGTCCTAGGAAAAATCTACCATGTTAACATTGTCCCTTTAGCTAGTGGATTGGAGAGCTAAATTGGGATAAACCATGATTATGATAAATATTAGTATCACCCATAATTGTGAGAAAAATAAAATAAATTTTTATTTATAAATATCATAATAACCATAAAATAATCATAATACATAAATTTTTTCTTTGAAATAATCATAAAAATATAAATAATTATTGCACCCAACATTTTTTCATGATATAAAACTATCCATTCAATTTCAAACCATTTGTAAACATTAATAAATAAAGGGATGTGGGATATTCATTTAATAAAAATTTATACATTTAATGTAAAACAAATATCAATTACTTTTTATGTCATAGGGATAATTTTTTATTCTGTATATGGTTAAATATATAATTTATTTTTACTTTTCATAAAAATGATTTCTAACAAAATTTATAAAATGATTAATTTTTATAATTTATTAAGTTATTTAAATTTCTCATAAAATATCCATTATCATTAATTAACATCCATATAAATTCAAAAATAAAATTAATTTATGAACATTTGAAATGATGGGGACACTTTCAAATATAATTTATTAAAAAAATTAAATTATGTTTTTTATGTTAATGTGTCTCCTACCTATAGTAAGATTAATCATGAAAAATACTTTTCTTCTTAAATTATATATATAAATTAATTACTTACATTAATAAAAACCATTTTCATTTTCATTTATTATTTTATTTTAATAATTAAAATGTTATATAAAAATACATAAAAAAATAAGTTCACATCAAATTTACTAATGGTATTCAGCTCATATGAGAAAAATGAATTTTTAAGATTGACTATGGTAAATGAGGTAATTATTAAATCTACTATAGAATAATAATTATGAAATAGTTATCATCTCAATAAATTAAATATACTTTTAAAAACAACATTCACACATGATTGTGTAAAATGTATTATGAAACAATAATTGAGATGGTTGGTTTTGCAAAGGCACGAGTAGTGTTTTAATTTCTAAAAAACTGCTACGGGAATAAAGAAATTATCATTTAATAATTCTATAATTATTATTATATTATAAATTTCATATTTTTATTTATGTAAACATATATATAGTATCTATCTGTTGTCCTCATGGAAAACGAATAACATCACTTTTTAGATGTGGTAATACCGACATACACACAAACAAGATTATGATTTTTTAATGCGTGGAAATGTTTTAAAAAAATATGATCTAATGTCATTAAAGAATGAATAATATTTAATTAATATCATTTATATAAATATATTAAATTATCTATTATTAAAATTCTTGAGAGGTGGTGATAATCACACCATGACATTTGGAAATATTTTATTTTTTTCTTCCCATGATCTTGTATCATTTGGATGTTCTTTTTGTTGCGTCCCAATATTAATTTTTGGGTTTTGGTTAAGAAATGGACGTTTTGATCTTGGTAGCAAGAGGTTCTAGGGAAACGTGCAGTTCAGGGAAACTATATTAAATTGCCCAGCTGAACATGCGACCTATTTTGGGTTCTATTATTAAGGAACATAGGTTATATGTGGTTTAGGATACCATGTGGAAACCACGTGTTAGGTTATTTTCTTATGGATAGTGGAAACCATACAATATGTGCAATATTTAGAAAATAGTGTGTTCAAACCATGCGATTGTTCAATATTTTTGAAATCTGGAAATCCCTAATCTACCCTCTCCTCTTTTTAGCCCAACCCTATCCCCTCCCTCTTGGTAATTATTTGCGCATGAAGGGGTATGAAGACCCCTCTCTCTTTTGTTTCATTTCCTCGTAGGTTATCCTCCATCAAATCTAAGGTGAATTATTAGGGATTTTTTTTCTATTTTCCTTATCATTCTACTCTTCTCTTGTAGTTTCATGGCCTCTCTTGGTGGGTTTTACCTCTTAGAAATACCCTAGGGTTTGGGTAGGATAATTTTGGTTTATTTATATGATGATAGGATGTGTGAATTGTCAGTTGGGATTGATACTTCATTATATTGATCCTTCATTGCATTTAAACTGTTTTTAGGTAGGCATTTCAGTCCATTCCTTTGTGGATCATTCCATTTCGTGACTCTGTATTTTATTCTAAATTAAAAATTCGTTATCTTATTTTTATAGTGATTTATTAGCTTAGATTTGTGTCCTTGTGTATGAAAACAAATCTGTGTAAGTGGTTTCTAAGGGGATTATTTAGTTATTTTATATATTTATATGCACAAGTTATTTGTTAAAATGAAAATTGTTCCTTTAAAATAAAATTGGGGTTTTTGAGTGGTTTTTTCCCTTAGCTGGGTCATATAAATTTTACAGGATTGTGACTTTGGTATTGTGTGTGTGAATTAGTGATTTTTATGGAATAACCCTCTTGTGTTATTTTTTTGTTCGTTGAAATCCATGTGTATTTTCATTAACAATGTAATTTTGGTGAATTTTTAAGAACATGGTTCTTGATCTTGAAATACGCATTTCTTCTTTTCCTTCTTCCTTATGTTTTTTGAGAAAATAAGGGGAATGGGGAAAATCACAAAATTTGTGAGTACACGCCATGTACATTTCCACACATCGTGTACTTTGGTCATGTGGGATGTGTACACAAGGCATGTAGGCATGTCGGCGACGAAGGGTGTAAAAACTGACTACATACCTTACACATAGTATATACACGCCGTGTCATCAGTGAGTAGATGAACAGTAAGCTAGTAGGAGTATCCACCATCAGAATGATAGTAGATGTCGTGTACTTAGAAATACATGTCGTGTACTCAGGTCGACAGATGAACAGTGAGGTGGTGGATAGTGGCCGCCGAAAGAACAGTTTAAAAATTGAAAGTACACACCATGTACTTGAGAGTACACACCATGTAGTTTTTTGGCTTAAAATGGGCAGTAGCCTCCTCTTTCAACAGAGGAAGCTTATAACACCAGGAAGCCACGGGGGAGACGACTGAGGCTTGGAGGAGCTCCCGATTGTACACCGAAAATCTGTTTCATCCGCCGTCGATCTTGTTTGAACCGTTCAGGTAAGAACTTCACTCTCCTTGATCCATTCTTATAAATTCTTTCCTGAGGGGAAGTTATTTACATTTTAATGGATAAATTTTTATCCCTGATCTACGCAATTCTCGGTTGTTTCGTAAGGTTTTGTTCATGTATAACGATCTGAGGTGATCGAGGTAGGTGGTCTAGTGTTTATTTCCATCTATTGAGTGTTTTTTTGTACCGTTGTGCTACGTGCCCATGTTTGGGGTGTCGTATGGCTGTGGCCTTGACGTTTTATATATCTAGAATTGTATAGATAATCAAATAAAAAATAAAAAATTATGATTGGGATCTTTGCCTTGATCTAGGGCCACCCCATGGGTGTGTTTCCCTTGTTTATCCATTTATCTAGGATACCCGTAGGTATGTCATGATTATAATAATGTTTTGAGTTTCCATGAGAGGAAACATATTTATTTCTTTCTTGTGTATTGGGCTAGGCCCAGTTATGTGTTTGTCCTGAGGGTAGCTTTTTGTTTAGCCTGAGGGTAGTGTTTTTCTTAGCATGAGGTCAGTGTTCTGATTTGCCTAAGGGAAAGGTACTGATTCACCAAAGGGAAACGTTTCTTGTGCCTAATGTAAGTTGCTTCTGTGACTGAGGGCAATATCTCGTATTCTTGAGGGCAATATTTTTTTAGCCTGAGGACAATCAACTGAGTGTTTTTATTTTGATTACCTGAGGGTAAGGTTTTACATGTATGAGGACATGGTTATTTAGAATATTCATTGTGGTTAGTTTCATTGATTATACCTTCCAAGATAAAGCATAGGCTTGGAATTGTTAAATGAATATTAAAATGGAAATAAAACTGGTAGTGATAGTTACTTTTAAGTACTTACTATTTTACAGTATTTTATTATTTCACACTATTGTTGCACATTTTCACTGATAGTTGGGAACGAGCCTTTGGAGGTTGCTTACGGGGATTTATTTCTCACACCCTATTTGGATCATGTTTTGGGTCCAAACAGATTATATTGCTCCAAGTGTTGATAAGGGAAAGGGACCCCATACAGGTACCTGATTGTTGTAGAGGAGAAAAAGAGCATGAGACTGAGCTTAGGATTGTGATGCTACTATGTTCCTGTTGCACTATTTTGTTTTTTTATACTTGTACATGTAGTGGATTGTATTTGATTGCATTGTATTATGTTTTGGATGCTTTCTTAGACTTAGAGACATATTGCACCATCATATATATATGACTGTCTTTATCTTTTACTTCTGTATGGTTATCCAATTTAGTTGGGTATTGTTTACTACTTCTGTTTTTGCTATGTTTTTATTTTCTCTACTACACTAAACTTTGAAAAATGAGGGCATAGATTCCCCAATTTCAATCCTAGACCCTCCCTGCTAGTCGGCAGCCTCTGTAGTTTGATGAAATTTTCTTGAGGTCATGTGACTAATCAGTTTCGGGGAACCCGTTGAGTGGCACCCGGATCTGGGACGTTACAAAGTTGTATCAGGGGTTTTTCTTTTCTCCGCATTATTTTATTTTTTGGCGATGAAAAAAAGAGATATATTTTTAAGGGATTCAGTAATAATTATGCCCGATAGTAGCTACCACATGTACAGGTAAAGTCTGGATTGCCTCGAATTAAATTGTGATTTTCTGTTTATGATTATTACAATTGATTTGATTTTCACAGTTGGGTGATGCACTTCTGGTGTGAGGGTTATATTTTTATACCTAGTTTCAATTTAGTTGCAACCTGACGAGATGAGGGTATTGCATCTCATGCATCATTTAGGAAATGTTTGAATCACATGCCATGCATAGTTTCTATGCCATGTAGGTTAATTAGAAATTGCATGTTGTTTTGATAGATGTTGTGCTAGAGAAAGAATGTTGTTGTGATAGATTCCTTGATAAATTTACCTACTATTTGGTAGGGTATTGTTATGTATGGTTCTGTGAAAGAACACCAAACTTTGGTTTTTGAGGAGTATGGGCCCTCATCAACCAGAATTAGGTGGATCATCGACTTTTTTACCTCGTTATAACATGAATAAGATGCCAAGATTTGATTAATAGGGAGTATTGTCCCTCACAGATTGGTATTTGGCACTAAGGTGTTGGTTTCAGTGTTTTTCTGGGCTCCAGAATAGTTTTTAAGGCTTAATATCCAGAAAATCCAGAATACACGCCGTGTAGTTTTGACTGCACTCCATGTACTCTTCTGTTTGGGATGAAAAGAAAATTTTTTAATTACATGTCGTGTACCCTATGTTCACGCCATGTAGTTCACAACCACGTCATAGGTCGTGTTTGCAGAAACACTGGGTTGGGAAAACTCTAGGGGTACACGCCCTGTACCGATTATACATGTTGTGTCATGTTGATCCTGTATCCGGCCATATAACAAACAACACAAGTCGGATTTATCCTCCCTAGTACACGCCGTGTGCATATGGAACATGCCTTATAGTGTGATCCGTGTATCCGGCCGTGTAACTAACAACATGGGTCTGCGAAGCTCGTCTAGTACACACTGTGAACCTGAGGGACAAGTCGTGTAGTCTTGACTGGTGAAAGACCGTGTGGACTTGGACATGTGGCTAAGGAAATGGGGTGGTGTACACATCGTGTTCGGGTGTGACATGCCATGTAGTGTTAGACAAGTAGTCAGTCGTGTCGATAACAATACAGGTAGTTGGAATATAAGTCGTACACACTATGTCTATCTAGAACACGCCATGTAGTGTGAGTTGTGTACCCTGCTATGTCCCTAACAACACAGGTCGGTGAGGCTTGTCTAGTACATGCTGTGTAGACCTTATACACGTTGTGTAGTCTTTTTCAAAAGAGAGTTGTGTGGCTAAGACATGTAGAAGGACTCGAGTAGGGAAATAAAATTCAGGTACACACCATGTGTGTGGACAACACGCCATGTGTTTGGGGTGTTACACGACTAGTTTTGGAAGAAGTACATGCCCATGTGAAAGACTTGAGGGAACACACCATGTAGTTATTATACACACCATATAGTCTTGTTTTGTAAGACTTGAATGTTTTCTTTCTCCTATTCCCTTTTGCACTTCCAGTTCTTAGTCCTTGATGATCATAATCCCATGCATGTGTTTGATCTTGTAGAGTCATGCCGGTGAGAGGAAAATGAGTTGTTTTCCAGGAGAGCGGCAACAAGTATACTCCATATATGGTAGGCCATGGCCAACTGATGGATCCTATATTAGAGCCAGATGCGGCGCGAGTCGTTATACTGGACAAAGGCACGAAAGTGCAGTTCCGTGAAGGCTTCATGTAGTTTATGCAGACCTTCCAAGGAGCGCCTCCAGCTACCACATCTATGGCCGAGCTGACATGTTTATTCTAGTAGCAGCATCCGCCTATGTTTTCATGGGATAGTGGACCACAGGCTGCAGAGTCTTGGATAGGTTCTATGAAGAATATCTTAGAGAATCTAGAGACGCCTCCTGGGAGGAGGGTCAAGCTCGCTACATACATACTGTGTGATTCCTCCAAAAGATGGTGGGATGTTACCACCGAGACCGAGCACCACCAGGACTTGGCATGGGATGATTTTCAGGCGGTATTCTATGAATTTATCTTTCCAAAGACACCAAAGGTAGATAGAGCTCTAGAGTTCATGAATCGAAATCTGGGTGCCACGTCAATGATGGACTATTCTTCCCGCTTCACCGAACTATAGTGTTTTGCATCTGTTTTGGTGGGTGACGAGATGTTGAGAGATATAAACATTGAGGATGGTCTTCGATATTACATTTGAGCATTGGTGAATGTTTTCAGGTTTCCTATAGTGCATGAAATTGTGAACTAGGCACTGATTATTGAGCAGATCCTACGGGAAGCTAGTAGTGCAGGCCAGGGTGGTTCAACTCCATTCTTTGGTACTATTTCTACCTGTAAGAGTAAAAGTCAGATGGATTTCGCCCATGATGGAAGTAATAGCCAGAATAATTATAGAGGTTGCCCGGTTATGTGCTACCAGTATGGTAAGAAAGGGCACAAGATACCTTAGTGTCCACATGACCTAGTGGAGTGCCAAGCTTGTGGAAAGATGGGTCATCTGCAGCATTTTTGTAGGGCATTTACACTAGTGGATAATGAGAGGGGTTCTGTGTAGACTCTGCATGTGAGACCAGGACCAGAAGCTTCTTACTAGTTAGGGAATTGGAATATGTCGGGACGTTAAGGCCGATGTGCTGGTCATGGCCGTGGTAGCCAGACACGATGATCTTAGACATATAAGGGTAGTTCAGCTCAGGGTAGCCAGGCTGTGCATAGGGTTGCGATATTTGGAAGGCATATGAAATGCAACTAACCCAACAAGAGTAGGATCCTAGACCTTCCACTATTAGAGGTACTATTCTAGTAGCTTTTGCTTTGCCTTCAAAACATTTCAATACTGGTGTAACTCATAGCTTTATATTTGTTCCCATTGTGGATAGACTTGGGATTTATTTTTCTTTTTCCACTAGAATTATGATGCTAGATACTCTGTTGGGGATTAGAATGGAATGTGTGCATTATTGTAGGGATTTACCCTAGAGGTTGGTGTGTGTCACTTTATATGGGACCTCTATGTCATAGAGACGATGAGCTATGATGTCATTCTTGGGATGGACTGGTTGGTACCCTTCCGAGCCATTGTCGATTGCTATCGTCGCAGGGTGATTTTCACATCACCAGAGGGTGGAGAGTTTCTATGCAAGGGAGAATGGGAAGTATAGGCAAGCCGAACTGGACCCGAGCATCATGGGTGAGGTGGAGTGAAAACCCAAATTGTGAGTTCATAACTGCATGACCAGGGAAATTTTCAGAAGGATTTCCCTCCAGTAGTTGATCGTTTTGAGGATGTATTCCGGGACGACTTTCCAGGTCTTCCTTTGGAGCGAGAGGAGGATTTCTCTATTGAGATTGTGCTAGGAGTAGCACCAGTGTCCATTCCTTCTTATAGGATTGCTACACTAGATTTGCAGGAGCTCCTGAGGCAGTTAGAGGATTTATAGGAAAAGTGTTTCATCTGACCCAGTACATCTCCTTGGGGTTTTCGTGTCATGTTTGCGAAGAAGATAGATGGTACCCTCAGACTTTGTGTGGATTATCAGAAGCTGAACCATTTGATAGTCAAGAACCAATATCCCTTGCCAAGGATTGATGATCTTTTTGATCAACTTCGAGGAGCATGAGTGGTTTTGAAGATTTACTTGAGATCCGAATATCATCATTTGTGCGTTATACCATCAGACATACCGCTTATAGATTTTCGGAGAAGATATGGTCTATATGAGTACTTGGTTATGTCAGTTGGAATCACAAACAGGCCACCTGCTTTCATGGATCTGATGAATCATGTGTTCCACCCTTATCTGGATTCTTTTGTGGTAGTCTTCATGGATGATATCTTGGTGTACTCTCACACTCAACATGACCAAGCTACCCATCATGAGATTGTTCTGAGTACACTGAGAGAGCATCAACAATATGATATGTTACCAAAGTTCCACTTTTGGATGGACAAGATACATATCCTGGTTCATATTATCTCAGAGGTAGGTGTTGTGGTAGACTCAAGGAAATTGAGAGTAGTCGATTTCTGGGAGCATCCTAAGAACGTGTTTGAGATATAGTGTTTCCTGGGGCTAACTGGTGACAACAGGTGCTTTATACAGTACATCTTTTACTTTGAATCGTTTTTGACGGGTTTTACTAAGAAGGGTGTGAAGTTCGTTTGGTCAGAAGATTGTGAGAAAACCATTTAGAAGCTGAAGGGAAGGATAACATCCACACCAGTCCTAATACTTTTAGAGCATGGGAAGATCTATATAGTTTACTGTGATGCATTAGGTATTGGGCTGGGAGCAGTGTTGATGCAGGGCGACTGAGTAGTTGCATACAGATCTCAGCAGTTGAGGCCACATGAGAGGAATTACCCAGTGCATGATCTCGAGTTGGCTATAGTTGTTCATGTGTTACGCTGTTGGAGACATTATCTCATGGGAGAACAATTTATGGTGTTTATGGACCACAAAAGTCTTAAATACATCTTTACCTATCATTACTTGAATTTGAGAGAGCGGTGGGGGGTTGAATACCATTGGTCCTTCGACTTCGAGATTGCCTATACACTTGGTAAGTGTAATGTAGTAGCTGATGTACTAAGTAGGAGAACTCAGATACATGCAGTGCAAGAGGCTAGTGGTGGGAGGAAGCTTATTTCTTTGTTCTCTGAGATACATTTCGAGGTTCACAATAGTCATGGGAAAACTCATCTTTCATCCTCAGCTATGGATTATACTCTCCTAGATAGAATAAGTATGAGACATCTATCAAATTTTGAAGGACTAGTTCTATGGGAGTCGGTGGAAAGTGAGGACCCTCCTCCTGGTTTGACGAAATGCGATGATGAGGTACTGTATATCCATGGATGAGTGTGGGTTCCAGGGGATATACTCGAGGAGTTGATGCGGGAATTTCATGCATTATCTTGGGTAGTACATCCTGGAGTTACCAAAATTTTCTCTGACTGGTATTGGTGTTCAGGTGTGAAAAGAGAGGTAGTTGGATTTGTTATGAGATGTTCCACCTGTCAGGAGGTGAAGGTGAAGCATCAGAGGCCATCCTGACTGTTACAATAGTTACCCATTCCAGATTTGAAATGGGATGATGTCGCGATGGAATTCGTGACCGGGCATCCATGGTCACCTCAAGGTAGTGATGTTGTGTGGGTTGTTGTGGACAGACATACGAAGGTAGATCACTTTTTTCCAATCAAGGAGACCTTCGGTGTTGGTGGGATTTGAATGTTGTATAACTGAGAGGTGAACTCCTTCATGGGGATCCTTGTTCTATCATTTCAGATAGTGATGCCTGCTTTACATCTCATTTCTGGTGGTGGTTTCAGAGGTAACTGGGTACACAGGTGCTTCTGAGCACAGCTTACCACCCTAAGACTGATGGCCAGTCAAAGCGTATGATTTAGGTGCTTGAGGACATGCTGCGTGCATGCCTCTTAGACTTTGGGGGTTCTTGGGAGAAGCACATACACCTGGTCGATTTTTCCTACATTAATAGTTTTCAGGAAACTATTGAGATGTCACCTAAAGAGGATTTATATGGTAGGCCATATTGATCACCCTTGTGGTAGATGGAGGAAGGTGAGGAAGCATTACTGGGACCACATATTGTACAGGAGGCATCGAAGTAGGTACATTTGATTTAGAAGCAGATGACTACTGCAAAATCTCGTTAGAAATCTTATCCTGATCGCCGAAGATGACCATTGGAGTTTGTGGTCGGGGATCATGTTTTCTTACGTGTTTAACTGAGTTTGAGAGACAGGTGGATTAAGAGATAGGGAAAACATTCACCATGTTATGTGGGGTCGTTTGAGATTTTGGAGAGAGTTGGGCCGGTTGACTATCGGTTGCAATTACCACAGAGGTACAATTCCATGCACAACATCCTCCATGTATCTCAGTTGCACCATTATAACTCATACCCATCTCACGTTTTTCAGCATGAGGAGGTTGAACTTCAGGTCAATGTATCCTTTTAGGAGCATTTGATTTGTTTTTTTATAGGAGCACGAAGGTTCTCTGAGGCAAATCTATTCCTCTCATACGGGTGCTATGGCGGTGTGGCCTAGTGTAGGAAAAAACCGTGGAGTGGGAGACCGACAAACATTCTTAGTGGCTATAGTTGATCACAACTTTATTGTCACCACCTTTGGAAGGGAAATTCGGGGATGAATAGCTTTAAGGGGGGATGTTTGTATGATCCCGGTTCTTGTTCTTGAGGTACAAGTTTCTTCTTTTCCTTTTTCCATAAGTGTTTTTAAAAAATAAGGGAAATGGGTAAATTGCCAAAATTTGTGGGTACACACCATGTAATTTTCCACAGACCATGTACTTTGGCCATGTGGGATGAGTACACAAGGCATGTATGGATGTTAATGATGAAGGGTGTAAAAACTGACTACATGTTGTGT
Source organism: Viscum album (assembly GCA_963277665.1). Lineage (NCBI taxonomy): Eukaryota > Viridiplantae > Streptophyta > Magnoliopsida > Santalales > Viscaceae > Viscum > Viscum album. The sequence goes on along the minus strand of OY728126.1, from coordinate 881,397,731 downwards.
GCTTAGTATATACACACCAATTCATCATTTGGTAGGTGAACAGTAAGGCGGTGGGAGTAGCCGCCAAAAGAATGATAGTACACACCATGTACTTATAAATACACATCATGTACTTATGTATACATATGAACAACGAGGTAGTGGAAAGTGGTCGTGGATGGAACAACTTAAAAATGGAAAGTACACATTGTGTACTTAAGAGTACATGCCATGTTGTTATTTTTTTCTTAAAACGGGTAGTAGCCTCCTCATTCAATAAAGGAAGATTAAAACGCCGGGAAGCTATGGGAGAGATGGCCATGGCTAGGAGGAGCTCTCAATCGCACACTAGGAATCCGTTTCTTCCATCGTCGATCTTGTTTGAACCATGCGAGTAAGTACTTCCTTCTCTGTGAGTTATTCTTATCAATTATTTCCCAAGGGGATGATATTTATGTTTGAATGTATAAATTTTTATCCCAGATCTATTCCATTATCGGTTGTTTCGGAAAGCGTCGTTCATGTATATCAATTAGAGGAGATCGAGGTAGGTGGTCTTGTGTTTATTTCCAACTGTTGAGTGTTTTTGTGTACCATTGTGCAATGTGCCCATATTTGGGGTGTCGTATGGATAAGGCCTTTACTGTTTAGATATCTAGAAATGCATAGATAATAAAATGATAAATATAAAATGGTGATTGGGATCATTTCCTTGATCCAGGGCCACCCCGTGGGAGTGTTTCCCTTGTTTATCCATTTGTCCAGGATACCCACAGGTATGTTGTGACTATAAGCATGATTGAAGTTTTATTTAGAGGAAACTTAGTTATTACTTGCTTATGTGTTGGGCTCAACCTGGTTATTTTTTTAGCCTAAGGGCTGTGTTTTGTTTAGCCTGAGGGCAGTGTTTTTTTAGCTGGAGGGAAGTGTTCTGATTTGCCTAAGGGAAATGTATTGATTCTCCGGAGAGCTACATTTCTTATGACTAAGGGTAGTAGCTTCTGTTCCTGAGGGAAATATATCATATTACTGAGGGAAATATTCATTTAGCCCGAGGGAAATCACTTGAGGGTTTTGATTCAGATTACCTAAGGGTATGGTTTTACATGTCTGAGGACACAATTATTTAGAATATTCACTATGGTGATTTTCATTGGTTATACCTTCCAATCTAAAACACAATCTTCAAATTTTTAAATTAATATTAAAATGGAAATGACACTGGTAGTGATAGTTACTTTTGAGTACTTACTAGTTTACTAAATTTTATTATTGCACACTACTGTTTCACATTTTCACTGACAGTTGGGCACAGGCCTTTGGTGGTTGCCTACTGAGATTTATTTCTCACACCATATTTGGATCATGTTTTGGGTCTAAAAAGATTATATTGTTGCAGGTGGAGATAAGGTAAGGGACCCCATATAGGTACATGATTGTTGCAGAGGAGTATAAGAGCATGGGACCGAGCTTAGGCTCGAATGCTGCTGAGTTCTTGTTGAATTGTTTTGTTTTTATTTACTTATCCTTTTAATATATTGTATTTGATCTTAGTGTATTATGTTTTGGATAAATTATTAGACTTAGATACATATTGCACTATCATATATATATATATATGATTGTCATTATCTTTTACTTCTGTAATGTTATCCATTTTAGTTGGGTATTGATTACTGCTTCCGTTTTTGGTATGTTTGTATTTTCCCCATTGTGATACACTTTGAAAATTGAGGGCATCGTTTCCCCACTATCAGACCTTGGCCCTCGCTGCTAGTTGGCAGCCTCTGGCTTTTGGGAAGATGCGCCTGAGGTCATGTGACCAACTAGGTTCAGGGCAACCGTTGAGTATCACCCGAATCTGGGATGTTATAGAATCTATGGATGCATGTGGTGATACATTGGGTTTGGACACATCTCTATGTGCTTGGGATGAATACATGGATGCACACACAAATGATAAAGGACATGGAGGAACTTTCTTAACATAAAAACCATGATTTCAAAACATTTATCCCTTCCTTTTTTCCCATATCAAACACATGACTCTTAACTATTGGTCCTTTGGTTTTAAATGACAAGAATTTTTTTTCAAAAAATATAAGAACATATGTCCCATATAGTACCCTGGAAAAATGGTTTATTTTCTTTAAAAGGATATAAAATCCTATTTCGAATCATATGGTTTGTTTCACATTTCAAATTTTGCATGATGTGGTTTTTAAAAATTAAATTGTATTTGAGATGTATTGGAATGTTTGGATTGTGCATATTAATACAGTGTTTTATGTCACTTTTGGAAATGTTTTTGACAATTCATGGTAAATATTTGCTAGATGGATATGGTGAAAGGCCTTGTATGATCTTTATCATGATTAAGAAAAGATTTTTGGTTTTGGAAGTAAAAATTATTGATTGTATTTTTATCATTTTTGAGTAATGTTTTGAAATATTATATTATTTTATGTCTTGGTAGGGACTTTATAATTTCTTATTTTAAAACGGAAATCCCTATATGGAATTTCAAAATGTGGGTTATCGTAGTGGATGGTGGAAATTTTGGGGAAATGAATGTGTGGTGGTGGTAGGTAAGGTGAGTCACTAATTCAAGGGCCTCTCTATTCACCAATTACTATTACCATGGGACACTTGGTCTTATTTCAGAGGGTATATTATATTTTTATTGAAAACATTTATTAGATGGGTCGGTACCCACCCCCTAGACTTTACTGGGTCTGGTGAGATGTGCCACTCTGTTGGCTAGTTTAAAGAAGCAAATGGATCATTGATTATGGAGATACACTATATATAGGTATGTGACTTTTAACCTTAGTGTGACATTGAATCACTCTTGGGATGTTTGAAAAATATACCTAGTTTTTTATCTTTAGGTTCTTTAATTGTTTCTATTGGTTTTCTAAAAATTTTATATATTTTCTTCATTACATTGAGTCACATAGTTTGGATTTTAGATTTGGATTTGTTTTCCAAAATCGTTATCTATTTTGAAGAGGGGAATGTGGTGTGTGTTGTGTTGAAAAGGGAATTTTGTGTTTCTTTACTAAAAAGGAGAAAATATATTATTATACATACAATTCAAACAAGTATTTCTAGACAATTTAGGGAACAAAAATGAATTGACTTTATGGTGATTACCTATTGATCTATGAGGATCACATCATACATGTACCACTCGATATTAGTCAAACCAAGTTGTTTTGCAGATTCATGATTCTGGTTTGAGTGATGTTAGTTGGAGATAGTTGGTTTTATGGTTAGTGGTGACCAATAGGTAATGTGAAGATTAAAGTATTGTGGTCTAGATCTATTTTTGTTCTCCATTTCTGTTTTATTCTCTATTTATTGTATATTGATCATTTTTTATACCTATTGTGATGTAGTTATTTCTAGATCTCTAGAAAATTCAGTTTATTTATTTGATCATTGTTTATTAGGATAAATCATTCTCATTATGATTACATGGATGTTTGGAACCAGTTGCATGATAATGGAGATTGGAAACACCCTTTAGACATTTCTTGGAACGGATCAGATGTCGGGATAGATTACATTCCCTCTTGGTTAGTGACAAAATGGTATTAGAGGAGGCCCTTGTTATTTGGGGTGTTAGGTAGCTCGAGATTATTACTTTTGGGACATGAGATGGGGGTACAAGAATGATTTAATGAAACGTTTTTCACTCTGAATATCGATTTTTTAGGGGTAGTTCAGGATTTGAGCCTTTATTTATTTTTTTGGATTGAGGAATGACAATGTTGGTGAGCTCATGTCATGTCACGATCTGACATGGAGTATTTACCTATGTAATGTTTGAGTGTACATTTCAAGGACCTCATAGTTGTTGAGGATTTCTTGGGGCATGGTCCATTAACAATGATAATAGGCCATTCATGTCCACTAGTTCACCCTCCCAATAGTTTGATGCAATTTCTTCATTTTTTTTCTGGGTGGATTTTTAAGATGAAAATCATTTTTGAAACAAAATATTCTAGATGGAATATGATTTTAGTTATGGGGTTCTTTTGTAAAATATAAGTTGGATTGTTTATTTGGTATACAAAAATGGGTATTAAAAATGAGAACATGATTTATAATTTTGAAATGTTAAGGGGATCCTTTGGTTTTATGATGATATGGTTTCGGTGACCTTCAATATTCATTATAGATGATCTAATATATATGGATATATATGGAATGTGAATGTTGTCACATGTTCATAGAATAAGTGGAAGTAGAGAAACACATATGTGATAGTTCATAGGATACCATTGTAGGGTGTTTGAAATTAAATGTCTGAATTAGTTTTTCCTAAATTTTTTTAAGTGAAAAATATTTCATAAGTAGTTTTTTTAATTTGGTTTTGATAGGAAATATAAGCTCTTGGTTTTGAAAGATGGCCTTGGAAAGAGGCATTTTAATATTTAAATGTAAATATTGTTTTTGAAAAAAATATTTCAGACTGTGCTTGTAATGATTCTCTTGTGAGCCATTCCCTATTCCTTAGTGTCCCTTTTGGTTATGTTTTAGGTTGATATTGATTTCAGTTTCATGTTCCATATGTTTTTTGGAATATGATTCCCATAAATGTACCTAAGTAATCTAGGAATCCTTTCCTAGTTTTTGGTACTCCTTAGAGATGACTATCTTTCATGGTTATCGAGGTCCATTAGAGGACATGGAATTTATTGAGGGAGATGATCATGTCTTTAGATCATTTGGAACTACTGAAGTTGTTATAGTTTGTTCTGTTCTGGTTTTGTTCATAGTTCTAGCATTGGATCTGTGGAATATGGTTTCTCCATAAATGTTTTATGTGGGCATGACATTGGAAATGTTTAATACCACGTTCTTCCAAATGTTCATACTAGATGAGGTGATGATGAGTAAGGTGGAAGAACTGCAGGATACTCAGTGAGGCCAATGGTCAGTGAATGATTATTTTGATCACTTTAAATAGTTATCTTAGGTCTCTCTGGAGTCATTGTTAGAAGCTCTATTGAAATCACCCATTTCTGTTTAGGATGTTGACTAGATATCATTGAATAAGGTCTCTCATATGGTGAAACCTATTTTGAAAAGTTGGTGAATAAGTCATTCATTGAGAAGTTGGTTCTTACAGTGTGATTAGATATGGTTGTCTCTCATGAATGTTACTCTTATGGCAGATGGTAGTTCCAGAAGATCCTATTTTTTAAACAAACTCCTTCACTAGTTCAACCTTCTAGTTTTTTATACTGTTCATTTATATGCCACCTGTGTGGTCAGTTCTGATATTCAAAGCCCTCATTTCACAATCCATTATAGACCAATCATCATTGTGGTCATCTAAGTCATATAGAAATGTTTTTTATGAAATAGTGCGTAAATAAGAATAATTTTTTATCAAAGGAAGTATATGCCTGACTATGAGGTAAGAGATGCTTCAGTAGTTGGGGATCTAGCCCCATGCCAGGGAGTGAAGCTCACATGTATTCGGTAATTTCTAGGGCTGCTAAAGACAATGAATCAACATTTTTTTCCAGTGATAGAGTATATACGACCAAGGGCTTTTTGTCATAGTTTTATTGCTTATTTTGATCTTATCTTATCATTGTAATAATCCTAGAGAGCATATTTTCTTATATCCCGATATTAATTTTTTATATGGATCTTCAAATTGTTGTACTTTCACAAATTAGTTTCTTGTTTCCTGCTGTGTCTAATTAAAGAAAACCATTCTTATGAATATTGATCTATGAAGCTTGTGTTCGGGTTCACCGTTTGGTTCAAGTCTCTTTCTTGGGTTTCCCTCATGTGTTGGGCGCCTGATTTATGTGTGAGTTTCTGATTGTAGTGGGGTATTGCTCTGTTGGGGTGTATAATTTTAGGAATGTTCATGTTGGTAGTTTATTTGTTTCATCATTGGGCTAATCCAAGGTCATACTAAGAGGTTGGTTGAGTTTTTGTAGTGGGTAGAAGCCACTATTTTTCTCTATTTGATCCTTTTGATATGGTTTTATATAAAATTGTTTGAGTGTGACTGTTGAAATGAAATGTCACTATGGGGTTTCTAGTTTTATTTGGATTGATTCAAATTTTGGACTGATTTTTGTTTATCTTTCAGTTGGGTTACTTTTATAGGGGTAGAAAGTGTTTTTTATTGGGAGAATTGTCATACCCAGACCTTTGGAATCCTTTTTTATAATTTTCTTGATCATGGATATTTTTATTGATGTTCCGGTTGAGTACCTATTTTAATTTTTGTGTTTTTGATAAAAAATGGATGTTTATGTCTTGGTTGTAAGGGGGGCATGGGCACCGCACAGTTACGGGAAAGCATGTGGCATCAATAATGTAACAAAGAAGCTTTTTTTTCTTCTATGAATATTGCACATAGGTTGTGAAGGGTTTGAAAAAATATATTACAATCATATAATAGGTTGTATCCATTTTGAGAGTAGCAACCACACGGTTTGCGCACAATATTGAAAACCGTGAAGCCAAACAGTGCGAGAATCGTAGATTTTTAAAATAATAAAATCCCTATTATACCCTCCCCTATTTTTGACCAAACTCAAGCCCCCTTATTCTTGGTTGTTTTTTGTGCATGAAGGTGTCCTAATACCCCTCTCCTTTTCGTTCTCCTCCCTTGTTGGTGCTCCTCCATCAAATTGACATTGATTTTTTTTTGTTTGGGGCCATTTTCACAACCAATCTCATTTTTATTCAGAGATTCATGGCATCTCATAGAGGTTTTTCTCTCTTGGTTGAACACTAGGTTTATGGTTGGTGGATTTAGTTAAATTTCATTGATTATAGTGTGTATTTATTGTCCATTCAGAACATTTTTTCATTCCCTTGACATTTCATCACATCTTCACTCTGTTGAGGTAGTTGTTTCTATCCATTTCCTTTCTGACTCATTAAATTTGATGCTTTTTTAGTTTGAAATAAATTATAAATGTGTTTGTATTGTTTTTGGTATTACTTAAAGTCTTAGTTTGGTGTTCTTGAGTAAGAAAAAAATTGGGGTAAGTGGTTTCTGAGGGGTTAAGTGGTGTTTGAGGGGGTTCTTTAATTATTATTTACTTATGAACACAAGGTGTTTGTTAAAATTTCAATTTTTCCATAAAATTAAATTGGGTGATTTTGGTTTTTTCCCTCAGTTTTTTCTTATTCATTTTGTTTGGTTGTGAATTTGGAGTTTTATGTGTGATTTCTTGTTTTTTATCCCATGAACCTCCAATGTCATTTGTTGTGTTGGTTGGAAGGGATGCTGTGTTTCTTAAAATGATTTATTTTTCTGACATCATCGATGAATTTGGTGAGCCATTATATGTGGGACCATCCATGTTTTCTTGGAATGGACACACTGATGGCCATATAAATTACAATGTCCTTGAAGGAAATTTCTTAACCCTAAAATATGTATTTCAAAACTCTTATCCTCCCTCTTTTTCTCTCCATCATCCCTTTACTTTTAACTAATGATACCATGGTTTTAAAATTACATGATGTTTGTTTCAAATGATATAAGAAGTTATGAACCATTTGGTAATTTTTTAAAAAGGTTGATTTCACTTAAAATGATGTGAATACTTGTTCGACATCTAAAATTATTTTCCATGTTTTCACTTTTCCTTGAAGTGGTGTTTTAAAATGAAATTGGATTTGACATCTTGACTATAGTTTGGAATTGTTCACATAAATGTGGTGTTTCATATCAATTTTAAAATTATATAAAATATTCTTCAAAAATATATTCTAAATGGACATTTTGTAAGGCCCAGTTCTCTCTTTACAATGTTCCAGAAATGAGTTGTGATTTTAAAAGTAAAAATTCCTGAATGGAATTTTAACATGTTTTGAAAATGTATTGAAAGCTTGTTTGATTTGAAATCCCTATTGGAACTTGAGAATTCCTTGTTTAAAAATATAAACCCTATAAAGGACTTCCCGATGTGGCTTATCACAGTGGGTGGTGTCAGTGTTTAGTGTAGGAAATTGAGGTTGTGGATGGTAAGTTGAGTCATGCCTGCGAGGGCCTCTTCTTTCACCATGTAATATTAACATTGGACTCATGGGAATATTTTAGAGGGCCATGTTACAGTTTCTTATTAACCATGATTAGAAGGGTTGTTAAACCATGACATTATAGTGCTTTGTGGGATGTTCCACTAGATAGGTTAGTTTAGTGTGACGAATTGGTTATTGACTAAGGAGCTGTGTTGTATGCTGGTAGGTGTGTCCAACCTAAGTATATCCAGAAATCAAACTAAGGATATATAGAAAACTTATATGGGATAATATATGTATGTGGCTACTTATTTACTATTTCCCTTACTTTCCTTCATTTTTTATATATTTATTTTGAAAATTTCTCAGTGTATCTTTTTTTTTGTATTTTAGTTTCAGATTTTTTTTTTCAAAATGCTAATCTATTTTAAAAATGGTAATGGGGGTGTATGTTGTGTTGAAAAATAGAAATATTTGTGTTTTATTTAAATGAAAAAAACCTATTTTTATATATTTAATTAAATGTAGTATAGGTGGACTACTTTTGGAAGGGAAATGCATGGAATAGATTACTTATTGATCTGTGAGGGTCACACTCTATGTGTACTATTTGGTTCTCGTAGACCCAGGCTATTTTCAGGATCGGGTTATTGGTTCAAGTTCTCACTATTGGAGTTGGGCGGTTTTGTGGGTATTGGTGACCATGATTTCAAATGGATGATGTGGTAGTGTTGTCCTATTTTATTTTTTGCAGTTTCTATTATACTCTCTAGTTGTTTCATATTGATTAGTTTTTATATCAATTGAGATGCAGTTATTTCTAGTTCTTCCATGCATTCTATTTTTTTATTTAATCATACTTAATTGTGATAAAACATTCCCACCTTGATTAATTTAATTCCAAACACTAGTTTCCAACCCATTGGGATTAAGAAAGCCCTTCTTTCAATGTCTCTAACCAAGTCGGATTCCAGGTTTGATGACATCACACATTGGTTCATGAAGAAATGGTATTAGAGGAGGTCATCCAAAGTCATGTCGTGATCTCACATTGAGTATTGAACCATGTCATATACGAGTGAATGGTTTAAAGACCTTCTTGTGGTTGATGCATTGTTGTGGGAATATCTACTAACCATGTATTTGAGTCGTACAAGGCCACTAGTTCCTCCTCTAAGGAATTTTGATGTGAGTTGTTTTATTGGATTGTGTTGGTGCATTATTAATATGATAATAGTTTTTATAAAAAGTGTTTTCAAAATTTAATGTGATTTTTCTCATGGGTTTTGTTGTAAAAGAGATGTTGATGTTTATCTTGGTTTGTAAATTGGGTTTTAAAAAGATAATTTATTTTTAAAGTTTGAAAATTTTACTAGATGTTTACCTGTGATGATGAGATAGTTTATGTGACCATCAATATTCTTTATGGACATTATAATATGTGTGTATATGTATGGGTAGTGAATGTTTCAATGTGTGCATCAAATAAGAAGTAGTGGAGGAACAAAAATGTTATGGTTCTTAGGTTTCCATGGGTGGGTGTTTAAAATTAAGGGTTTGACCTAGTATTTCCTAAATTTATTTTGAATAGAAAATAATTTTAGAAATTGTGGTTTCATTTAAATGTGTCTGTTTTTTTATGTGGATATTTGTTTTTAAATTTGGACTTGGAAGGAGGTGTTTTAAAATTAAAATTAAAATTGGGTTACATAATATAGGATTTGTAGTTTCGCTTGTAATGTTTGGAAGCACAAACGATTTGTGAAATTTTATGTTGACCACTTTAGAGAGTTTTTTTTCTTCTCTTAAGAGGTAGCTTTACAGGATCATTTGAAATTTACTCTATTTATTTGGTGTCTTTTTTTCACTGGTCAAGGTAATTTTTGTCCCATCTGGTGAATCTTATTTTAAAATGTTTGGGGATAAGAAATTTTTAGATAATTTTTGCAGTTATTGGTATTTAGTTCCCATGATGGATTGATGTCTGGTGAGATAGGGGTTCTAGAAAAACCTATTTCTAAAAATCCAACATCCTTGGTACCTACATCCATTTCATTAGTACATTCATTTTGTATGGTGCCGGTGTGGTTAGTTCAGCCATGCAATGTCATCATGTCATAATACCCCAAAGACATGTCCTCATTGTGGCTATCAACTTCATCTAGAGAAATTTTTTAGGAAGATATCATGGACAATAAGAAGTTTATATCTTGGGATGTATGCACCTTATTGTGAGCTTGGGGATGCTTCATTCATTAGGGCTCCATCCACTAGCATTAGAGTGAGTCTCACGTGCATTCATAAATTGTTTGAGGAGAAGAAGACCTTGTCCCATATTTATCCTATAGTGTTAGAGTAGAGAATACCTAAATCTTCTGTCATAGTCCTCTTTTATGTTTTGATATTCTCTTATCCTTGTAAGAAGCTTCATGTGCCTATTTTCTTATATCCACATGTTACTATTTTCGATGTTGTTATTTTAATAGTTGGAATTTCATAAATTAGTTTCATGTTTCTAGTTTTGTCTAATTGGAGATACTTTTTCTTATAAATATCAATGTTTTTAGCTTGTGTTTGAGATTTTGGTTTTCCCCAAGTCTATTTCATGGGTTTACCCTGTGTTTTGGTTTTTTAGATTGTGAGGGGGGTTCCTAACTATAGTGGGAGGGTTTCTCTATTAGAGATATAAAGATCATGTTGGATCAATTTGGGAGTTCCCTTATTTCATCATTTGGTCGATCTGAGGACATTCCAAGGTGGCGGTTAATTTTTTTGTGGTTGGTGGAACCCACTCATGTTTTCCTTTTGTTCATCATGCAAGGGTTTTAATGATAATTGGACATTTGGGACTTGTGAAGTGAAAGGTAACCTCAGGTTTTGAGGTTATTTTCTGCCTTATTAGAATTTTGGACCACATTTTTTATCTTTTAGTTGGGCGATTTTATAGGGTCAAAGGTGTTTCTAGTGGGGATAATTTTCATACCCCAACCATTGTATTATTTTTGCATACTTTTTTTGATCTTGTATATTTTGTTAGATTTTGGGGTTGATTACATGTTTTAATTTCTGGGTTTATTGATGAATTTAGGTTTAGGGCTTGGTCGAAAGGAGATCATATGTATTGTATAATTAAGGGAAACCATAAAGCATCTCCCAAGTAATCGATATCTTTTTTGGGGTCAAAGAGTAAGTAAAATAGGTTGTACATAGTTTAGAAAGTGGTGTGGGAACTATGCATGGTGTTCTATCCATTTATAAAGTGGACACTGTATAGTTTACAGATTGTTTAGAAAACCATGTGGTTGAACCATGCAAGCGGACTAGATTTTTAAAATATTGAAATCCTTAATCTTTAATCACCCCTTTTTACACCAAATCAATCCCCCTAAAACATTGTTGTTTTTTAGCATGTATGGGTCCCAAGATCACTCTCCCTTGGGTTCTCATCACTTTTTGGTGATCCTTCAAAAAACCCAAGGTTTGTTTTTGGGTTTTTGTATATTTTCACATCTTTCTATTCTCCTTTAGTAGTTTATTAAACTATATTAGTGTGGTTTACCTCTTGGATGATCCCTATGGTTTGTTTTTTTATTGTTGTTTATTTATTTGATGATAGAGTGGGATGATTTTATGTTGGGATCATTTCTTCCTTCCTTTGATGTTTCATTACAGCTTTAATCCATTTAGGTAGTTATTTTTATCAATTTTCATTATAGATCCTTCCATTCGATGCTTTTGTATTTTTAAAAAAATAATAAATGTTTTTTCTTGTTTTTCAAATGATTGAATGGATTTGTTTTGTGTTCTTGTGTTTGAAATTTTTTTAGAAGTGGTTTGAAATGGGGTTCTTAAATTATATTATATAGTTATGCACACAAGGTGTTTTTTAAAATGTCAATTGATCCTTTAAAATGAAATTGAGTTATTTGAGTGGTGTTTTCCCTTCGTTCTATCTTATAATTTTTTTTGGATTGTGAATTTGGAAGTGTGTGTGTGATTTGTGTATTTTTATGTCATTACCTAATAATGTGTTTTGTTGTGTTGGATGGAAGTAATGATGTCTTTCTTTAAAAGTGGTATATGGGTGGCTTCATGGATTCATGTGGGAAGGCATTGGATGTGGTCCCATCCATGTGGTCTTGGGATGCACACAATGATGGTCACACAAATTATAATGTCTATTGAAGAACATTCTATACATAAGTACCTGAATTTCAAAACTATTATACCTCTATATTCTTTCCTACTTCGAACTGTTAATTTTTAACTAATAGTCCCTTGGTTTTCAAATGAAGATAATTTTTTTTAAATAGTATAAGAGGTTATGGACAATTTGGAACTTTTAAAAAATGGTTAATTATCCTTAAAAGTATATATCATCATGTTTCTTATCATAATTTTTTTTACATTTTTTCACTTTCTCTAGAAGTGGTGTTTAAAAATGAAATTGGATTTAGTATCTACAGATCTATTTGGCATTGGGAATATGAAATTTGTTTTTTATATCAACATGTAAATGATTTTTAAAATGATTGGTAAATGTATTTTAAACGGACATGGTGTAAGGCCCTGTTGGATATTTATAATGTTGTGTAAAAGATATGTTGTTTTGAAGGAACTAATTCCAAATTGGAAATTTAAAATGTTTTGAAAAATGGTTTTAAATTTGTGTTATATAACATCCTGGTTTCCACATGGGAATTTCTTGTTACAAAATAGGAACCCCTATAGAATATTTCCTTATGTCGGTTATCATGGTGGGTTATGACAGTTTTTGGGGTAGGAAAGTGTGGTAGAGGAAGGTAAGGTGGGGAATTCATGTGAGGGACACTCCTTCCATCATAGAATATAACCATGGGACTCCTAAGCATCTTTTAGAGGTCCTAGTGATGATTACTGGTAAACTCCAATTAGACTAGTTGGAACCCCTTTGACTTTGTAGTGGTTGGTGGGATGTGCCACTAGATTGACTATTTTAGAGAGACTAGTTGGTTATTGCTAATGGAGTTACACTCTACTCTAGAAGGTGAGTGCATCCTAATTACTTCTAGGGATCTCCCTAGGGATGTTTAAAAAATTTCCATGGTTTAATATTTGTAGTTTCATTCATATGTTATAATCTCATGGTTTTAAAATTTGTTTATTTATTTTTTTAGCATTCCTCTATGTTGCATTTTTTTATTTAAGTTTGGAATTTGTTTTCCAGGTTTATAATACTTTTTGAGAATAGAAATGGATTGTGTGTTGTGTTGAAAAGGGGAAATATTATCAATTTTTATTAAAATAAGAAAACCAATTTTATTATATATGTAATTAAAACTAAAATTTGACGACTAATTTGGGAAAGGAAATACATGGGCTCTATGGTGATTACCTATTGAGTTGTGAGGCTCGCAAGCTAAATTTACAATCTTGTGTCGAAATACCAAAGTTGTTTTGTTGGTCCGTTTTTCTATTCTGAGTGCTAATATATTTGAGTAGGTCTAATTTATGATAGGGGGTGAACAAGAGGACATGTAGAGGTCAGGGTAGTCTGGTCATGTTCTAGTTTTGTTTTCAGTTTCTGTTCATGTTATCAATTGTTTTACATATATATGTTTATATATATATTGATATATTGCTATTACTAGTTCTTATACACACTCATTTTATTTATTTGATATTGACTTATTTGCATATTTTATTCCCTCTGTGATTACATTGATACCTGTGACTGAAAAAAGTATCATCTATATACAACCAAAAAACGTTTTTTACATGATTTCATTACAAGAATATGGATTCTGCCATCTATTTCCATATTATTATTTTAAATGTTTCATCTATATAAAATAATGAATATTTTTGTTGTAAAAGTAATCAAATAAATCATATGTTGATCTTAATATCCCTAATAATCTATTTAAAAATATTAAATCCTATAATACATTGAATAAATCATTCTTCTAGAAAATCTATCATATTTACGATAAAATATTTTAAAATAATCAACTCTGAAACCATCACTTTCTAATAACTCTTCCAAAGAAAGCGGTTACCATAAAATTATGGATGGATAAATATGAGAGACTGACTGAATGGCATGAAGGCCTAACATTTTTATTTATTTTTGGATAAACACCATTTTAAGGAAAAAGGGGAAACCTCACATGACTTCAATATATTTTAATTATATATTTATTTTAATTTCTATAAATTTGATCAAAATAAATGTTTTTCAGATTAGTAAGTAATGAGAATATTTAGGTAAATAATCAATAATAACCCATTTTTTATAACGACCTTAATATTTCACTATTAATATGACCATGAAATCCATTAAAATATTTTATCATTTGATATTTGGAACTGGAAAATGATTGAGCATCCACATCAGTACTTTTCTTCCTCATTGTTCTTGTTTATAGGTAAATCATATAATGGTAATGTGAGCAATATATATCTTCAATACATCCCGCCATAAATTTTCATGAAGTTCAATATATATTTATATTCATCTAGAATTAATACAGAGTAGGTAAGTATGATACTCCTGAAGAAGATATTTTAACAAATGGTGGTCAAATGAAAGACCTATTATTTCTATAAATCTATAAAAACTTATTTTATAAATAGATTTTTTAGAACATACCCATCTTGATTTATTAAAAATTATACAATAAAAAATAATTTTTATGGTATTTATGATTTCTATATGGAAATGATAAATTCAAAAACTCCTAAAACAATATTTAAGGATTTCTTTCAGATAAAACTTATATTCAAAAAATTACCAATTCATTAACCTAAGGATCATGTTCCAAACGCCTCATTTTTGATGAAGCATTATATTTTTGACTTAATGCAAAAGATACATTCTTTTCATTACTTTTATGGTAATGAATAATGTAGTTTTAATAAATTATCAAATACATATACCACTTTTATCTTGTTTCAGATCTTTATTATTGGATCTACACATTAATAATTTAATTTTTTTAAATTTATAATTTACTCTATATATATTATTTATATAACTTATTTATATCAAACACCACAACATCTATTTCAATAGATATTTAAATTATAATTTTACCTAATGTTTTAATTAAGATTAATCGTAATAAATTAACTGGAAATTTTTAATTTAATAATATCTAATTCAATTCAATGATGAATAATTATAGATAAAAAAGTATCCATTTTATGATGGAAATGTCAAAATTGGATGACTAACAACTCTTCGTTTCAATTGAAAATACCATTTTTAGACTCATTTTTCATGTTGAACAATACCCTTTTTTAATTATCATTGATGGTGGGGTAGATCACATTTTATATCAATCAAAAACACACTTATAAAATATAAAAAATCCAATAAAAATACAAATTTCATTAATATTTGTAGGTATTTTCTAGTAATAAACCACATTATTCTTAATATGATTAGTAAATATTAAATTATTATTTTTGACATGTCAAAGGGATGAAATATGAAATAATTGAAAATAAAAATATATTAAATATTTCATAAAATATTATTTTATAAAGCATAATAATAATTATTATTTAACTTTTTATTTATCCTAATATCTATTTGAATAAATAATAATACCACCAATAATCCAAACCACAAACATATCTTGTTATTCATATAAAATAGTAGTCATATGACCCATCACTACAGTTATAGAATTCATCCACTCAAATAGAATGAAAAAAACCCATAATTGTCATGTCTAATATGAAACATAGAATATGAATGTCATAATCATTCAGGAATAGAAAATTCTATTCGAAGATGATATAAAAAATTAAAAAATATAGATCCCCAAATAATATATCAACCCAAAATTGATTTGATAAATCTGATACTTATTCTTAATAGATAAGTTATTCAATGATTAATAATCAATGAAAATCCTCATGAAATAATATTGAATTTTATGAAATAAAACATGATCATTGTATAGTGACGTTTTATCCTGAATGAAACCATTATCAAGAAAATCTTATAAATTCTTTTTTTAGTTTCAAAAATATAACCTGCAAATTTTGATAAAGGGGTGCTGATGTTTTCTTAAAATCATATAATATTTCTAAAATAAACAAAAAATCTAATAATTTATAATACTATGTAACTCTTTAAAAAAATTGTCATGATATTATTTTACCACTAAAACATCATTAATATAAACTGTTCTGTTAGTTTCAAGAATGTGAGAATGAAAGAATTCATTTCCATCTCTTAAATGTTTTATATAATCATGATATGGTATCAAAATAACTATTTGAATCATATAATAAAATATATCATTTATAGAAATAAATTTATTTTTATTTTATTCTAACATATAATGATATATGAAAGGAAAAACCATAACATGAATAATATAAAATTCTATAGTTTTAATGTCAAAAAGTCTAAGAAATAGAACTATTTTAATGTTTTGATAGGTATATCATTGTAAATTCATATTATGTTAATACTACCTATCAATGAACATTACAAAATTTATTAACTTGTTTTTAGAGGAGAATTTTTCCTTTTAATAGAAAATTTATTAGTAATAGATTATTGTTTATATCCTAAATAAAAAAATACATTAGAGAACACAAAATAATTATTTAATGTTCTTGTTACAACTTAATTTTATGGACCAAAATCCACTTATGTAATTTCAAAGGATTTCACCAAACCGACATACGTATATTATTGTCTCTTACCATCATTCTTGATTTTATTCAAACGTTCATATGAATAATGTTTCATTTAATTAATATTATTTTTAAAAAATATCACACTATATTATTCTAAAAAAATTTATTACCACTACCAAGATCATTTTATTTGATATCAAAATCTATATTATGAATATTACCACACCATAATAAAATATCATATTTCATAATGCATTCCCAAATCTATTTTTAACCACACCAATCATAAAATGAAATCAAATTTTTTATTTCTTATTTTTGTTGTATTTTTTCATTTATTTGGCCAACATGATCTATTTTTTCCTTTTTTTTTGTGGAATACATGTTCATTGTAAAACTATATTTCTACCTTCTTAGCTCGAGATACATGTTTCTAGAAAATTTATATTAGAAAGAGTACAATGATATTATTTATAGGATATAATTTTTAGTGGATACCATAAATTTTACTATCATGACACCAAAATGAATTTTGTGTATACGATTTTAAATGGGTTTCATTTTCATCAAAAATAGCCACTGACTCTTCTACATTATAAAAATATTCATGATTTTATTTTCCATTCTAAATCAAAAAACCGAAGGATAAAAATATATATATAATTATTCTTAAATGAAAAACATTCCATTTCATAAATCTCATAAAACCAAGCTAAAAATTTTAGGAACTCCTTTGCTCATTAATTTTTTATCATTATTCTTTGGTAGAATTTGTGGGATTCTTAGATATTTAGATCATTTTCAAGGGAAAATGAAATAATATTTCAGGATGCATGAATATTCTAATTAATATAGTTTGTGTATAAATATTTCAATGGACATAATATGTTCTCCCTGTGCGTGTAGAATATCCCATGTGATGTAGTGTTTCCTAATGAGAACTAGTCTATTAGTTGTATACTAAATGATAGTAGGCCATGTAAATCTTTTTCACATCGGGTAATGGTTTTTGGGAAGATTCCATGAAATTTGTTCTGTACATGAATGGTTTATATTTGATTCAATTATTTCACATAATCTGATAAATAAAATTTCTATTTTTTTTGAATGGAAACATGTTTTCCAAATTTTTCTTATTTATAGAATAAATGACTTTTAATGGTATTACACACTATCTAAATATCATGAGTATGGGTTTTTATGGTGTCACCTATGAGATTTTAATTTCATTCAACCATGTAACCCCTATGATTATATACATATCTCTAACTATTTGTGTTTGGAGATCTTGGATCATCTTAGATCATTGATTATGCAATCAGTAAGCAGGGTTGTTTTGGTGTGCCTCTTTGGATAAGTGTTCATTATTCCATTATCTTGTAATTTCAATGGAATCAGAAGTGTCCACAATTTTGTAATATATCAAGATTAATTGATGTTTTTATCGATAATTTAATGTTTCTTTTCGATCATTTTCATTCACAGGCTGATCTCATAGATTCCAATCACCATTATCAATTTTAGCTAGGGTTATACAGTTTTTAACGCATATGTTTCTATAAAATGGTTTATTTTGATGAATTAATTATAATTCATGATAAATTTATTTTTTTCATTAAATATAAGTAATTTTTTGTTTTAATTTATTTCATGGAATAATAAATGTTATTATAATATTTTTTTATTAATAACAATTTTATTTTGATTTAGAAATGGTTTGTTCAAACACAAATGTATTTGGGTTTATAATTATTATTTTTTTAAATATGATCATGTGTGTTAGAATTTAAGTTCATGTTATTAAATATTTGGAATCATTTTCTGCATCATAGTATAGACATTGGAATCCTTTGTGTGTGTCATACCAATAGTGGTTGTTTGTTGATATCAACGGAATTTGACCATAATGGGTATTAGTTATATCAAATGGTTGGCCTAGTTTACAATATGTTATTTCTATTATATGTTTATACAATTGGCTGGAGACCAATTTTTTTCATGGTAATTTACATATTTTTATACCAGGACATTTCTATTCATGTATTGTTGCTCACAATTTTTTATCACTACTGGAAAGGAAGGTTTTCCCAACGACTATATACCAACGGTTTTCTTAAACCATTAGTTTACATTAATTTTACTAACGGTTTGAGTAGACCATTGGGAAAGTCTTGTAAAATCTACTCTATAACAATGGTTTAATAAAACCATTGGAAAAGTATTTCTTTACCAACAGTTTTTAAAAACCATTTAGAAATTTTGGCCCTAATTTCCAGAAGCTCAGGCTCCCCCATTCTGCGCGACTGCAGCAAAAAACAGAATCACAAAGTTGTTTACCCTACTGCCTAAATTCTTCAATATTCAAAATTTCTCAGTTCATAACATGTAATATGTATGTATAACTTCATTTTATTATTCTGAATCTACTATTTTGGTTTTATGTTTTCATTTCAGTGAAGCGGGGAATCATAAATCGTTGACTGGGAAGTTATCTGGTTCAATTGAATTCCATCATGTTTGTGAAAAATTTGTATGAAAGCTGGCCCTTTTTTATCTGCACTATGAGGTATTTGGAGACTTGGACTGTCAAAACCCTATATTTAGTCATCATAAGACCAACATGAAATATTTCCCATTCTAATCCTTTATTTTAATTGGGTATTCTAGGTTGTGTGCCCTTGTTTTTGTTTTAGTATGGTTTGTGTGAGGGAAAATGGAGGAGAGAAATTATTAAGCCTTGATCTCAAATGGATTATTAACCTATGTAGAGTTAGAGTACATAGTTCAATATCCACCATGCATGGTGGTTCTTAGTTGGGTCATGACTTACTACAATGTCACTAGGTAAGTCATGACCATTAGTTCATCACTTTGGTAATTTTCTAGGAGTTGTGTCTTGTTTAAGTATCAATTTTTTATGATTGAAAATTAAAGGTGAAAAATATTTTTTTATGGAAAATGATTACATTCAAATGGGTTTGGATTAAAAAATAGGATTTAAATGAAAATTTTTCCTTTTTAAAATTTGGTGAATTCTATAGTTCTAGACTTCTAATTTGTAAGTTCTTTCCTTCTAATATGTAAGTGATACATTAATTTTAATGTTCTTCATTTAGTATTTTGGTTTTCTATTTTTATATGGATGTGTATGACTTTTGTTTTCTTGTTGATTTGGGTGTGTGTTGGGATTTAATAGTGGCACACATATAGTGATTATAGTATGGGTTTGGTCTGTAGGGATAAGTAGAAAAGTGATTCAAATTTGATTCAAAATGAATTATGTGTTAATATCATCCATAAATATTCAGTTATTAGAAGGTTTGGTATTGATGGGAATTTTGTGTTAATATCATCCATATTCCACATGATTCACATCATAGTAGGAATGTGTGATGATGTTGTTGAGATCAGATAGAAAACTCATACACTCTAGGTTTTTTATAGTGGCATGGTTAGTCTTGAGTGATAATTGGAATCTTAAGATTATTCTACTAATTTAACTTTTGGGTCAATTAAATATGGTTCTCATTGTACATTGTATATTAAGTCTCATTCTTGGCCAATACTCACTTTTATGTTGGTGGGGTTCTTTTCACTAGCCATGCTGGCATATCCATAAAAATATTAGATAAGTCACAAGTTTAATTCAGTAATCTTGTTATCATTGACATACTTTATTATTAATCTCAAATTTAAAATAATTGTTTTTGTCTATACTTTATTAAATTAAATTTTTTTATAAGAAATGAAAAACCTA
This sequence comes from Viscum album, assembly GCA_963277665.1. Taxonomy (NCBI): domain Eukaryota; kingdom Viridiplantae; phylum Streptophyta; class Magnoliopsida; order Santalales; family Viscaceae; genus Viscum; species Viscum album. The sequence continues at coordinate 881,377,339 of OY728126.1, read as the reverse complement.
TTGGTGTATAATCCTAAACATTATCCACCCTTGGGGTGTGCTTGACTTGGGGACTAATTGGGTAAGGAACGGTATGACCATAGAGGTGCCAAGAATGAGTTATTGAACATGAGTTAATGATTTGGGATGCCTATAACACATAATGGGACATGAGGCATGTTCCTGTTATATGAGACCTAATGAAAATGAATCGAAATAAATTTTAATTTAATTTTTGAGTACTTGTTCTTTGATTAATGATATGGAATTCCTTGATGATACCAACCACGGATTCATGTTAATAATATAACTTTTAATTACATTTGGAAATCCCCTTGGATTCATGATGATTTTGTGTGGAATACCTTGAGGAAATGTACCTTGGATTCATAGTGATTATGATTTAAGAATCCCTGGAAAAGTTCCCCTTATATTCTAAACTAGAGGATTCTCTCTTAACATAGGGTAGGAACTCTCTCCTCCCTATAAATCCATCTGATGTCAATCAATTATTATATCTTTCCATTGTTTTAATAGTTCACTAAATGAACTTGAAAATCCTTCCATTATTTTTTACTTAATTATATTTTCTATTAAACTACATCATAAAAAATTCAACTAGAAACTCCTTCCTTTATTATTTAACTAATTATATTTTCTATTAAACTTAAATATTATTGAATTATTTATGATGTAATGACTTATAACAATTATTTTTACTGAATGGATATAATTTGGATGTATGAATCCAATCGGATCTCAAGCGATTTTCAAAACAATTTGGAGATATTTTTATGTTTTTCATTTCACAATGCTTCATATAGTGGTCGCATAAACTTCCCATTATCAAATTGTGTGGGAAGACCATAGTTGAGTTGTGAAGAAGTCAGCTACCAGATAAAAAAATATGGTTTTCAAGAAAACTACTTTATGTTGTATCAAAATCCGGTGAAAATGAAATCTCAAAATGATAATGATCCAAATGAAAGGACTGGAGTAGAGAATTTGTTAGATGACCAGTTTACATTTATTCGCCATCATGAAAAATAAAGGATTTAGACCTAGGAAGAATTTTATATAATCATACATGATGAGTCTAATGAAAATGATGATGTTGTAAGGGGGAAAAAGTTTAATGATGCTACCACGACCCTAGTATATCGACAGTGTGATAAAATAAAAAAGCCTGGATTTTTAATTTGATTGTCTCAGGGGAAAACTATGTATGGGATATCTAATATAGCAGTAGATTACATTCATACCTTCTTAAAGAATTTACTTCCAAATGATGCATATATTCCCTCAAAACACTATATGGCATGGAATTTAATTGTAGAACTTGGATTTTAAATAAAAAATCATGATTTCCCAAAATATTACTGTTTATTCTAGGAGGAAACCGATGAACGAAATGATTGTATGAAATGTGGAACATCCCACTAAAAGTCAAAATCTGATGGAACACCATCTCGCATTCCACAGAATGTAATGTGACACTTTCCATTGATCCCCAGACTCTAGAATCTTTTTATGTCTGATGACCTATCATTAAAAATGAGATGGAATGATACTGAGTGAAAGAAGACTAATGATGAGTTGGTTTACCCTATATATGGATTTTCATGGTAGAAATTTGATGCTCAATATCCTGATTTTGCAGTTGATGTGCGTAATGTGAGGCTGGGTCTTTCGCGCGACAGTTTTAATCTGTTTGGGAAGATGCTTACTTCGTAAAACACATGGTCAGTTTTTACACACGTTTATAATCTTCCCTTGTGGTTTTGTATGAAAAAACCTTTCAATTTCATGAGTATACTCATATTTATCCCTTCTGATCTCGATATTGATTTTGACATATACATGCAACCTTTAATAAAAGAGTTGAAACTTCTTTGGTATGTGGGTGTTCGCAAATATGATGCATGTTCAAAAGACATATTTCAGATGCGCGATGTGCTTATGTGGACGATCAATGATTTTATAGCTTATGCAATGATGTCTAGAGGGAGAACGAAGGGAAAACTGTCATGTCCTGTTTTGATGAAGAATACACTATCCAGAAGACTGAAACATCGATGTAGTTTCAATTTTATGGGACGTCGATGATTTTTTCCAATGGACTATCAATATAGAAATAATCATCAATGATTTGTTAATACCACCGAGACCGATGATCCACCTCAGTGTATGTCTAGAACTTATGTTCTTAATGAATTGAATGATTTCAGTTTTTAATTTGGGAAGGGTCAAATGAAATCTGGAAAGAAAAAGTATATTTCAACTGAAACCTGTTACAATTTGAGGAAGAGGGTTATCTTTTTTGATTTTCCTTATTGGTCATCCAATTTTTTATGTCATTTATTAGACGTAATGAAAATTTAAAAGAATATATATGAAATGTTTCTTTCTATACTTCTAAATGTTAAAGTAAATATAAAAGATTATTTATAGTCCCTGCATAACGTGGTGGATTGTGGAATCAGACCAGAATTGCATTCATTGCGTATTAGTGAAAATAAATTGCATATTTTATGAGCTTCTTATGTGATGACACCTACGGAATTTTTTTTTTAAATTATTAGATACTATTAGAGTTCCTGATGGCCATTCAAGAAACATATCTAAACGGGTCAACATAAGAGAGTTGAAGATAAAATCATTAAAGACTCATGATTATCACGTTCTTCTGCATGAGTTGATTCCAATAGAATATCGTCATCTTTAGTCCAATAATGTATGTGTGACTGTTATTTGATTATGCCATTTTTTATAGATCTTCATGATTAGAAGTTGTCCAAGTCGTTCTTGCAAAAAATGTTGACAAATTCCCTATTAATTTTGTGTGAGTTGGAGAAAATATTTCCTCCATCATTTTTCACATGCATTCTACATCTGACTGTCCATATTCCCACTGAAATACTTCTTAGAGGAACTGTATATTTTCATTGGATGTATCCAACTAAATGAAATATGTCCACATTAATGTATTATATCTATCACAAGAATCATCCCGAAGGTACTATCATTAATGGTAACTTTGCTCAAGAATGTATGCATTTCTGCTCAATGTATTTTTCTGATCTTACTACAAGAATGAACAGACCAATGAGAAATGAAGAAGAACAATATGAGAAAATTGAACCCATTTTCCATCAGTTTCTCAAACAGGGGGAATTCCTAGATCATATACATTGAAGACATTAAGCATCGAATAGCTGGAGATGGCACATCGCATAATTTTGTTCAACATTGATTTTTTTAATGAATACATCAGGTAACTATATTTAATATGTATGTATTAGAAATATATCTCCTAAAATATTCATATTTGTTATCTATAGGGATCATAAGACAATGATAAATAGAAATCATCATTATTTATCATTGAGAATGAGGGAGACGTTTCATAGAAAAGAGTTTTCTGCTTGGTTAAAATTGAAGGTAAAAATATTACTATTTAAAATAATTAAATCAATATTTAATTATGTTTAATATTCATTTATATAGCATGTATTTATTTTTCATGCTGGCTTTGTCTCTGAGGAAATAAGAGCCTTGGATTTTGGTCATAATATCGTGGTTCATGACTATAAATCAATTCTTGTCAATGGCTTAAAATTTATTGTCACTGAATGAGCAATGAACATGAGAACAAAACATGATGGTTTTATGGTTACTGCTACAAAAGATTGTTATGCCAGTGCATCAGATAGTAGACTGTGATATAAAAATGTGGTTTATTATGGAGTTGTTGAAAATAATAATAATGTTGTATTAGTACTCTCATGGACGAGTCACGATGACGAAATATCATGGATTTGATTCGATGATGAGACATGGCACATTTATTGATCATTTAGGATTTCGAGTAATTAATATGACTCACACTCTAGCTACCAAATAACCATATGTATTGTCATCAATGGATAAACATGTTTTTTATGTCAATGACCAACATTGACCTGAATTTGGTGTCATAGTTGAAGTAATTACAATACATATTTTTGATGATGGTGATGATGGAATTGATATCATCCCTAATTCCAATGGAACCAATCCATATATTTCTTTTAATGACTACAATAGCTCAATTTTCAGAGTTGATTGTGAACCTGAATTTGTGGTGGGAAATATATAAAATCATCCATTCATGTTCTCAATTATTTTGGTTAACCTCGAATTGGTTTGTTAAGGTTGGTTCTATTCAAATTGATTTAATTTTAAAACCTACATCATCTACCAAACATAATGAAATTGTAATTTTCCTTAATTTTGACAATTTCTTTTCACTCTCATTTATTTTGTTTTTTGGTTTATACATCAGTTATCCTTTTCTATTAACATACGTATTTGTTTTCAATTGTAGGAAATGAAACCTATTGAATAGAGGCGATAGAAAAAGATTATGGAAAACAATCATCACATGACCGAGCTGGGCATTCCCCAACTAGTGCTCATAGTGAGAATTTTATTTCAAATATATTTATTTAAATTATATATAATGTCATGTGATTAATTTTTTTTAATTTTTTTTAGTTTCTATATACAAGTAGACAGTTATTTGATGAGCATGCAAGTAGTGGTGCCAGCACTTGTCTTGTTCGTACGAGGGGGGGGGGGTACAAGAGCTAGATTATCTTGTCAACGTACCCGATTAGACCCTGCCCATCCCACTGACATACCATCCATCCCACATTCTGATCCTAATGTGTCGTTAGGGACACACATGATATTTAGGCCTCCCATGTTTTCTCCACCCTTTACATCTGACCCTCCTCAACCGTCTGTACCATATCCTAAGATGATTCCCACTCCCCATCCAGTATTTGGAGAGCCATCCCTGTCATCTTCATTTACTACTACTTTGATATCTCTTGGATTTTATATTCTATATTCTTCGACTCCTGCTCCATCAAAGTCTGTCCCTACAGAGCATACATTGTTACTCACTCCATCTGTACATGGTGTTCCTTCAATTTCTGCAGATCTAGCGGTGCCGATTGATCAGACTACCGCAAGTATACTTATACAACCCTAAAAAATTGTTACACAATTATTTAATTTCACTATAACATGTATTGATAAATATTTGTTTTTCTTTCATAACAGATACTTCTATAGATATGAGATAGGGGTGAGGTCATACATGCATGCATGTGGTGTGGAACCACAACACACATTTGATGGTGGACTATAATCAAGATAGTTCGATGATTGAAAAATCAGGGGAACAATGTAGATGTTTTTTGGGGATGCTGTCCAAATACTCTGACATCATTCGTGTCAGCCCGCTCTCATGGAGACAACTGCCAAATAAAGTCAAGGGTAAATCCTTGGTAGTGATATGGGTAAAAAATCAGTTGTATTTTATGCAATTTTTTATTTATTTATATGAATTAATATTTTGGTTTTAGCTGTGGTTTAATTTCCCCGATGGTGAGGGTGAATGACAAGCACGTCTAAAGGAATTAGGCGAGCTTTGGAGAGCTTATAAGAATTATTTGTACATAATCTAGCGTGATAGAGTGGGCGCAGAGTTGGAGGTGGTCGCTATCGTGGATGATTTTCCATTAGAACAGTATCGACAGAGAATTACTCATTGGGTGACTAGCCAATTTATGGTATTAATCAAATTAGAAGTATTTAAATGAAAATTTTCTTGTTTATCATTAATAATAATTATTGAATTTTATTTAGAATTCATCTAGAAGAAATAAAAAAATATTGATGCTAAGAAATAAATCCTCACTTTGGGACGTACTACGATACAAGATCCTGAGAGATAGCTCGTATGACAATTTATAATCTTTCTTTACAACTTGCACATTGTATTGCTTCCTCCATAATTTATTCAATTACTAAATTTGTTATATAATTTTAGTTATGGAATTACTATTTTTTTGGTATCCTATTTTTAATTATGGTTTCCTACATTCAATTTCATTGTAATGTCATAAATTGAATATAGAAGGATGTGTGCCTCGAGAAAAACTGTTTTGCTCAAGTAGAAATAAGAAATATGGAAGTGCAGTTAATGAACCAACTCAACCGAAGATTGTAAGATTTACTTTTTAGTTTTAAAAATTTAATATCTATTTTTTATCTTAATGATCTATTTATATTTTTAACAGGCTGCATTAGAGGCCCTTGATTCCCATGAACCTGAAACTTTTGGGCCAAACATTCACTTACCTCAGGTGTTGGGAGATGAGCACCCTGGTAGAGTACGTTGCCGGCCTAGGAAGAGTATTATTCTGACTTGTTATTGGACATCTCAGGTATGAGCTTTAGTACCACCGAGTTGAAGCAGGTTAAGGTATAGGCAGAACAGGCTAAAAAAGGGCCACAGAGATGGAAACACAATCTACTATAGAAAACACTGCATTTATGAAACTGATGGAAGCATTATGGTTAACACTTCCAATAGAGTCTAGCACTGCTTGTGAGGAATATATATCATCAATGTGTTCTATATATGGTGCACCATGTGGATGTTCTAGTGCTGGTCGAGATGATGGTGAGGAGGAGGCCGAGGTGGAGGAGGGGGGAGAGGAGGGGGTGATGAGGAGGTCAAGGCTGAGTATGGGGGCGATGAGAAGGGCAGGGATGATGATGGGGACGACAATGAGGATGAGGGTGAGGGTGAATATGATGGTGATGAGGAACATATTGATCCATTACATTTTTGACTCATACTACTGACCTTTTATGTTTGTTGATTTGTTGTGCATGAATATATGTGTGATTAAGTAGGTCACATTGTCTTTATTTTGGTATCTATAAATAATAAATCTTGATTTGATGATTTGCTTTGAAATCCCTCTATTATAATGAAATTGTAATTTTTTATATGTTGATTTGATGAAATTATTTTTCATAACCTTGAATGAGTTTTCTTAGAAAATAGGTAAATACCATCCCATGAACCTGGGACAGCCTCCCAGACAGCACCCTCCCACCCACCCTCCTCCCTGGACCCTGGACATCCTCCCACCATCCTCCCTAGACCCTAGAAAGCCCCCCACCATCCTCTCTGGACCACGAATAGCCCCCGAACAGCCCTCCCTTCTCCCTGGACCCCATACAACCCCCCCGGACTGCCTCCCCACCCTCTTTCCTGGACCCTGAATAGCCTCCCAGATAACCCCTCAGACAGGCCCCCACCCTCCATCTGGGACCCTGGACATCCACCACCCTCCTCCCTAGGCCCCAAACAGCCCCCACCCTCCTCTCTAGACCCCATACAACCCCCCAGGCAGCCCCCCATAAAGCCCCCTGGACAGCCCCCACCCTCCTCACTAGACCTCGAACAGCTCCCCGTACAGCCTCCCCACCCTCCTTCTGAGACCCCGGACATCCCCTTGAAGATCCCCGCGCCACCACCTCCCCGGACCCCAGACAGCCCCCAGATATCTCCCCATACATCCCCCTCGATAGCCCCCCACCCCCCTCCCTGGACATTAGATAGCCCCAAGACAGCCCCGGAACAGCCCCCCCCCCCCCCCCACCCTCCTCCCTAGACCCACGAAAGCCCCACGGACAGCCCCCCCCCCCCCACCTTGTTCCCTAGAACCTGGATCCCAATCTAATCTGTCTTCAAGATTCACCCTAAATCCCAACGGAAAAGAGGGTTTAAGAGCTTCAGAAGAAGATGAGAGAAGAGTGGAAACCCTAATTGAAAAGTGGATGAAAGGAGAGGATTAGACTCACCAGGATCTTCAATCCGCACTTGACGACATGAAAAACAACCAAGTGACATGTATGAGTCAGCCCCACATCAAACTGAGGCACGGTGTAGCCGGTACCACTCAAAGTGTCTCAATTTTATTTGAAATGGAAAACATTTTAAATGAAAACAGCAACTGACATTCGAGAAACTGACCAAATGGATTCAGATTCTATTGAAACTTTAGTACAATGATACATGGGTCATTTGTGACATTTACGAGTCAACCACGCCTTAATCAGAGGCACGGTGTGTCCGATGCCAATCAAAGTGTTTCAATTTTATTTGAAATCAACAACACTTTAAGTGAAAAAAAATTGGCATAAGGAAAGTTGACCAAACACGTTTTGATTTTATTGATACTTTAGGACAAGGATCTAGGGGTAATTTTTGATGTGTACGAGTCATCCCTACCTCAATCTGAGACATGGTGTGACCAATACAACACAAAGTGTATTTCTTTTGATTAAAATTGATACTATTTTATGTAAAAACAACTGGTATAAAGAAAACTGACCAAACTCATTCATATTGTGTTGATACATTAGGAAAATGTTCCATTGGTCATTAGTGACATGTATGTGCCATTCTCAATTCAATCCGAGGTGTGGTGTGGCCGACACCACTCAAAGTGTCTCTCTTCTATTTCAAAAAGACATCATTTTAAGTGAATACAACAACTGACATAAGGAAAACCAAACAAGGGAATTCGGATTCCTTTGAAATAATAGGAAAATAATTGATGGGTCATATGTGACATGGAAAAGTCAACACCGCCTCAATAAGAGGGACGGTGTGGCCGGAACCGCTCAAATTGTCTCACTTTTATTTGAAATGGACATGATTTTAAGTGAAAACAACATCTAGCATATGAAAAACTGACCAAACACATTTGGATTGTGTTGATACATTAGGAAAACGATCCATGAGTCATTGTTGACATGTACGAGTCAACCCCGCCTCAATCCAAGGTGCAGTGTGGTCGGAACCACTCAAATTGTCTCTCTTTTGTTTAAAATAGATACTCTTTTAAGTAAAAAACAACTGGCATATGGAAAACTAACCAAACATATTTAGATTGTGTTGATAATTTAAGTAGACATTCCATGGTTCATATGTGACATGTATGAGTCAACGCCACCTCAATCCTATGTGAGGTGTTTCCAGCACCACTCAAAGTGTCTCTCTTTTGTTTAAAATATACATCATTTTAAGTGAAAACAACAATTCACATACCGAAAACTAACCAAAGGAATTTGGATTCTGTTGAAAATATAGGACAATGATCCATGGGTCATATGTGATGTTTACAAGTCAACCCTGCCTCAATTCGAGGTGTGGTGTGGCTGTCACCACTCAAAGTGTCTATCATTTATTTAAACATGACATGATTTTAAGTGAAATGACAAATGACATACGGAAAACCAACCAAATGAATTCAGATTATGTTGAAACATTTGTAAAATGATCAATGGGTCATATGTGACATGTACGAGTCATCCCCGCCTCAATCTGAGGCGCGGTGTGGCCGGTATCACTCTAACTATCTCTCTTTTGTTTAAAATGGACATCATTAAATAAAAACAAATGGCCTATGGAAAACCAACAAAGCATATTCAGATTGTGTATATAATTTAGAACAATGATTTATGGGTCATATTTGACCGGTACAAGTAAAACTCACCTCAATATAAGGTTCAGTGTGGCCAGCACCACTCAATGTATTTCACTTTTATTTGAAATGTACAATATTTTAAGTGAAAACAAAAACTGGCATACAGAAAACTGACCAAACACATTTATATTATGTTGATACTATTTGAAAACAATCCATGCGTCATATGTGATGCGTACGAGTCAACTCTGACTCAATCTAAGGCTTGGTGTGGCCGGTACCACTCAATGTGTCTTTGTTTTGTTTAAAATGGATACTCATTTAAGTAAAAACAACTAGAAAATGGAAAACCAAACAAATACATTCGGATTCTATTGATAATTTAGTAAAATGATCCATGGGTTATTTTTGATGTGTACAAGTCAATACAGCCTCAATCCAAGGTGCGGTTTGGCGGGCACCACTCAAAGTGTCTCTCTTTTATTTCAAAAGAACATCATTTTAAGTGAATACAATAGCTATCATACCGAAAACTGACCAAAGGCATTTATATTCTATTAAAACATTAGGAAAATGATCCATGGGTCATATGGGACATTTACGAGCCAACCTCACATCAATATAAGGGCCGATGTGGTCAGCACCACTCAAAATTTCTCACTTTTATTTCAAATGGAGAGCATTTTAAGTGAAAACAAGAACTAGCATACAGAAAACAAACCAAAAGAATTTGGATTCTATTTATACTCTAGGAAATGGATAAGTTGGTCATTTTTAAGATGTACGAGTTAAACCCTACTCAATATGAGTCACATTGTGTCTGGTACCACTCAAAGTGTCTTTATTTTGTTTAAAATAGATACTCTTTCAAGTAAACACAACTGGCATACGGAAAACTGACCCAATGAAATAATATTGTTTTGATACATTAGGAAAATGATCCATGGGTAATTTTTGACATGTACGAGTCAAACCCACCTCAATATGATGTGTGGTGTGGCTTTCACAACTCAATGTGTCTCTCTTTTGTTTCAAAAATACATCATTTTAAGTAAATACAACAACATACATACGGAAAACTGACCAAAAACATTCGGATTCTGTCGAAAATTTAGGAAAATGATCTATGGGTCATATGTGACATATAAGAGTCAACCCTGCCTCAATCTGAGGGCTGGTGTGGCTGGAACCACTCAAACAATCTCACATTTATTTGAAATGGACATGATTAAAGAGAAAACAAAAATTAGTATATGGAAAACCAACCAAACGCCTTCGGATTGTGTTGATACTTTAGGAAAATGATACATGGGTCATTTTTTACGTGTACAAGTCTACCCCGCCTCAATACAAGGCTCTATGTATCCGGCACCACTCAAAGTGTCTCTCTTTTGGTTTAAATGGATACTCTTTTAAGTAAGAACAACTAGCATACAGAGAACCAACCGAACATATACGGATTGTGTTTATACGTTATAAAAACGATACATGGGTCATATTTGACGTGTACTGGTGAACCCCACTTCAATATGAAGTGTGGTGTGGCTGGAACCACTCAAAGTGTCTCTCTTTTGATTAAAATGAACATCATTTAAATGAAAACAAAAATTGACACACGTAAAACTGACCAAAGGCATTCGGATTTTGTAGAAATTTTTTGGAAAACAATCCATGGGTCATTTGTGACGTGTAAAAGTCAACCCCGCCTCAATCCGAGGCTTGGTGAGGCTAACACCACTCAAAGTGTCTATGTTTTGTTTAAAATGGACAACATTTTAAGTGAAAACAACAACAGACATATGGAATACCAACCAAACGCATTCATATTGTGTTGAAACATTATGAAAATGATCCATGGGTCATATTTGATGTGTAAGAGTCAACCCCGCCTCAATAAAAGGTGTGGTGTGGCTGGTATCACTCTAACTGCCTCCCTTTTGTTTAAAATGGACATCATTTTATGTAAAAACAACTGGCATACAGAAAACCGACCAAATGTATTCAGATTGTGTTGATTCATTTTCACAATGATACAAAGGTCATATGTAACGTGAATGAGTCAACCTCAACTCAATCTGAGGCACAGTGTGGCCGACACCACTCAATGTGTCTCACCATTATTTGAAATGGGAAACATTTTATGTGAAAACAACATCTGGGATATGGAAAAATGACAAAACACATTTAGATTCTCTTGATACTTTATGACAACAATCCATGAGTCATTTGTGATGTGTACGAGTCAACCCCACCTCAATATGTGGCACTATGTGAGCTGTATCACTCCATATGTATTTCTTTTGATTAAAATAGACATCATTTTATGTCAAAACAACTGGTATATGGAAAACCGACCAAACATAATTAGATTCTGTTGATACTTTATTTTGGGGTTATTAGCTTATAATTTCTGAATTCAATAGTGTATGTGTTATAGAAAATGAAATTTGGTATGTATTATTAATTCTATATAACCCACCCCTAGACACCCCCAACCCCGTGGATAACCCCCCACCCCTGGACACCCCCACCACTCAGGACGCGCCCAACCCCTTGTATGTCATATTATATATGTGTTATATATAATTCAGAATTATGTATGCAACATAAATCATTTTGTATGTGTTATAGATTCATAATTTAGAATTCATTGCATAATTCATTCTGCATGTATTCAATTGATAATTCAATTATGAATTCTGTATTGCAAAGGGTAATTGGGATCATATACATGATTACAATTGTGGTACATTCCACAGTTATAAGATTATCCTATTTTTATGTGATTTTGTGTCCTATAGTAGGTTTTTTGTTGCTATTAAGATTTTATGGAGGTGTATGTAGTTGAGTGAGCAATAGAGGAGACTTTAGGTGGCTGGTCTGCTAAATTATGGAAATACACTATACCAACAGTTCACTAAAAGTGTTGGTATATTTATGTAGATATTTTTACCAATGGTTTTATTAAACTTTTGGTAAAACATGAAAATGATAGTATTGCCAACGATTTTAAAAACCATTGGGAATACTTAGGATTTCATAGCATTTCCCAAAGGATATACTAAAATTTTTGGTAATGGGCTGTCCCAAATCCTTACTTACCAATAGTAATCCAAACCGTTGGAATATTTTATACCAATAGCTTGGCATCCATTACCAAAAGTTTGAAACTGTTGGTAAAATCATAGTTTCCAGTAGGGTATATGAGGTTGTTTCACTTGGACTAACATGATCTTATTTCTTGGATATGTGTTTACTTGATTTCCATATGATGCATTTATATAATTTCCTATATTATCTCCTATTTTTTATGTTTTATGTTTAATAATATGAAATATGTTCATGAAAAAAATTAGGTAAAATTATTTATAAATGGGTCTGAATTAATGAAAATTATTTGTAAAATATTTTTCTTTTAAAATATTTAACTATAGAATTAATGTTATTATTTCTTATAGAGACATATTGGTTATATATTATTGTAATTTTTATCAAACTACTATTTTTTCGTTTTTTATATATTTTATTATATGATACATGTAATGGTAAGGGAATATTTTTACGCATTGGAGTCTCATTTCCTCATTTTCTACATAGTAGTGTGGTTTTGAGGTGATTATTTGTCACATGGTAATTTTTTATACATTCTGGTATATATTCATTCAGATTTGATTTTATGGGTTTGGTTTTATTTATTTTTCTTCTTCATTTTCATCTAGTCTTATGTCTTTTTTATATTCATGACTTGTTCTATTTTCTATGTTTCACCATATATTTTGTTGGTCGAATCAGTTGTAATATTTGGTTGACTAGGGATTCTCTATTACAAAATTGTATAAGGGAAATGGATTATTGTGTATTATTCTGAAAATTCAATGGATTGGTTCTTTGAATCGGGTATATTGGAGTTAAGATCAACAAAAATTAGATAGTAAGTGCAGTAAAGAGGTTTTACAGCTCACTTCCATAAATAAACTAGAGGTATTATGGGTAGTTATGGAAAATTTACTTGGTTTTAGACATGTTGTTTTATGTTATTTTAATGAACTATGTGGGTTGTTTTTTTAAATTTTCATATTCATTTATTAATTATGTCTTTCATTGGTAGAATTCATAATTTATTTAAAAAAATGATCTTTTAATTAACTATTTTACTTCTAAATGTGGTGCTATGATTTTGGAATATTCTCATGATTTAATGGTTAATTATCTTTTCAATTACTAAATGGATAATAGATGAGATATTTTAAATCTAAGAGAGGAAGAAGATATATTCGATATATATGTTAATCCTCCCACGGACCCAAATTCAGTAGAATCTTTAGTCCATACTATTAAGAGTTTAGGGGGGTTTTGGAAAACCATACCCCATGGTGGATCATGGCTTGGAGTATACTAAGTAGTATTAACTCATTAGTAATGGGAAAATATATCGTCTCAATTTAATGACTCTTGATGACATGATGTGGGTTATTCCACATACATTCTTAAAGAAAAAAGAGGAGATTTTTGTCTTGACATTGTTACAATTTTGAGTTTCTGGTTATGAAATTTGATCTAACTAACACACTTGTGTTTTTTACAGATTTGATAAAAATAATAATTCATCAGTTCATGAAATAATTTGTTTTTCTCATGGATGATATTTAGTTGTACTCCATGATTTAGGATGAGAAAATGAAACATTTGGATATCATTCTTCCAATATTAAATTAACATCATCTATATGGCGAGATATCCAAATATGGGTTTTCGATTAGGGAGTTAAATTTTTATTGGAATGTGATATCTGAGAGGTGATTATTTAGTTGATCATGAAATTTTACATGAATATAGGTCATGTGCTAATCTAGGAAATATATTTGAGTCCCAATAATTCATAGGTTTGGCGAGTTACTATTAATGATATTTTAGGATTTTTAAGATCGTATATTCCATGATAACATTAACCTATAGGAAAATATAGGTTGAATGGAAAGAAAATCGTTAGATATATTTTGTGCAGATGAAGCTGATGTTGACATTAGCACAAGTTTTGATTCTTCTGGAACTGAGTTTGGGTTGTGATATTTTCATTAATTATTTAGTTATGGGATTTGGATGTGTTTGGATGTAGGGGAAATTAGTGATGGCCTGTGGATTACACATGTTATTCTATCAGGTAAATAACTACCCTAACCATCTTAATTATTTATAAGTGGTTTTGAATGAACTCAAAATGTTGAGATGCTAAATCTTTGGATATTTAGTTACTTTGTATTTTGTTGATAGGTTTCTGAAATATATTTTTAATCCGAGGGATTCATAGTTTAAATAGTGATTCTAAATGGAGTACATTTATAAATTTGATTTTTATATTTTGATAATACCTATGAATGGACATATGGTTTCTAATGTGTTGTTATTAAAATTATCTACAAGATTTGACAATAAATGGGTTGATTACTAGTGTTTAATGAATTTATATTTTGAGATGGTTAAGGGATTAGAGAAGTTGGTGGATATGTGTTCTTGATTTCGATGAAATTTGACTCATATTATGATGAAAGATTTCATATATAGTTGTTGATAGTGACTGAGGGACAACACTTAAGAAAAATAGATTATTATGGGGAGAATATAGGTGAGTGGTCTCAGTCTCCCAGTAGCACTTTGTGAAAACACGGTAGGTTAGTTTTCTTATTTTCCCTAATATGATAGTTTCTGGATAGTAGAAACCTATCTTGACAGTATGTTCCCCCTAAGAGATCCAAAAATGTATCATGTTTGGAGATGTCAATATCAGTTATAGGGGATGATATTTTTGACTGTATTTTTTGTTTTGTAGTTTCATACTTTTCAGGGGATTAAGGTGGAGCACTAGAGAACTACTAGTTTTTTACATCCCTTACCCATTACTATGTTGAATTGGGACGACACTTACAATGATTATATAATTGGTTTACAATGGAATCCTAGTGTAAAGGATGTTATTTTTGTGTTTATTGATCAACTCAAAGAGTTATGGAATATTTTATATATCAAATAGATGATGAAGGTAGAAACAATTGGACTCATATATCTGAGTGGTTTTGAGACATTAGGGGGTTCCCACTATGTTGGTATCTGATAGGTACTCAATGTTAAAATCCTATATTTTAATTATTGAAAGAGTTGATCATACACTAAAATAGTAAGAGCACTTCATATTATCCACAGATTGATGGATAAATACAGAGAATTATCCTTGTGGTTAAATGTATTCTTATGGATTGAAATCTAGTTTTTAGGGAATCACAGAAAAAACATTTCTCTATAGATCAGTTTTCTGATGAAAATAGTAATTATGATTCAATAATTATTGAGAAATTAGAGTATTTATATAGATTTAAAAAGGTATATACCCTATTGTAGTAAGATTTGGGAGAGTGGTTCTTGTTTGGGATGAGTCTTTTCTTAGAGATGATGTACAAGGTGTAGATTTTATACAAGATATTCATCGTAAAATAGATTTATCAGAAATGTTATGTAGAACTTCATCATCAAACATTAGAGTTAGAGGTTATTGATTGGATTTTCTATAGAGTACCAACTTTCATCAGATACCTTTAATCAACAATGAAAGGAAATATTACAACGAGGTTCGTGTACACCTATAATTACATTGGAGAAAAAGGAATGGTTTTTAATGACTAGTATTTACATATAGTATAAATTAAATACTTGAGGTGTTTCAGTTTTCCACATTGATGAGGTATATAGAAGATCCTTTTTAAATGATTAGTTGGGATGATTTGGATAATTAGGGTGACAGCAATATGGTTGAGCAAAAAATATAGATTATGGATCACCAAGAGAAGATACCCCAAAGGTAAAATGATTCCTCTGGTCATGGAACTATGGTAGTTCAGATGAAATATCAAAGTGTTGTGGGAGAGGGTATTTTTAATGATGAATATAGTTCCATCAATGATTCTAAATCAAGATACTTGAGGGATTTCTGGGGAAAGAAATAGTGTATTGTGTTGAGATTATAGCACCATATTATACTTTTCTGATAGCACTATGACAACTCATTTTTTATCAACCATATTTGGGTATGATTGTATAATTATTAAGGATGTATAATTTTTTATAGGTAATATGATCTAATGTTTTGTGATGTATTTTTTTGAATAAATATTTTTTAGGTATAAATGTTTTGAAGGCCATATAAGGTTCTCCAATATATCAATGAACATCGCATGGGTTTCGTGTTTTATATACAGATGACTAGAATATTCACTCTCTTCTATGAAATTACAGGTTTTTTAGATATAATTCAAGATAGGTAATGGTTGTTGGGAAGATTAAATGAAATAGGTTCCGGTTGAAAATGTTTTCTACAACGAGTATTGGGTTCAATACATATAATGAAGAAAATCATGTTTTAATTAAAAGGAGACCCGTTTTTATTTTTATTATCCTTCCTAGAATAAAAGATGTGTAATCTAATTTAAAATCATTTAAATATCACATGTTTTGATTTTTTGGGCCCTTTATGTGTTATTTTAATTTCATTATACTATGAATCCTTTGACTATCTATCAAAATCAAGCCCTAGTTGTTTTTGGAGATCATTTTTCTTCTCAGATCATTCATTATGGTATTGATCATTAAGGTTATTATAGTGGACCACTACGGGTAGTGTTCCACCTTTAATTATAATTCATTTTTAGTTATAGTAGTATTTTACAGTGTTATCTTCCATTTTTTGGATCAGTTGATGTTTTCTATCGATCCTTTGTCTTATCATGTCATTCCATGTAAGTTTACGGTCGAACTTTTTGTTTCTAATCCCCATTACCTATGGCGGCTAGGTTTATACCATTTCGGTACATATTTCTATACCATTGGTTAATATGATTTATTTTTTATTTCACAAGATAAATTCACATAATTTTTAATTAAATAAGATTTATTTGAGGGTTAATTAAAATTATTGGAATGATAAATGCTATTAATGTGGATTGATTTAAAAATATATTTTCTCTGATTTGGAAATGTTGGTTTCAAACAAAAATGTAGATTATATTATATATGATAATTTTTTTATAAATTGTGTTCATTGTTTAGAAAATATAATTTGGAAAACATTGATAATTGGGAACCTTGGGAATGTTTGGATATAGACATAGTAAACCTCAGTGTCAGTGACACCAGTAGTTGTTTTTGTATTCATATTGAAATACAATGACATGACTTGATATTTTTTGGATCTAACGTTAGGAAAGGATTTGGATCTAATATTTCTATTATGAATATTTCCCATAATATAGATCCAAAATGATAGTTTTCATAGACAGTTATTGATTTTTATCGCATGATGGTTTTAATCATGTATTGTTTCCCACATGATTTTATATGGGGTTGTATCACATGAAATCAAATGATGGTATTTCATGGATATAGATTTACTTTCTTACCATATAATTCATGAATGTGGTTTCCTATCATATCAATTCAACTTTACATACTATTAGTTTTAGAATATGAAATTATTTTATAAATTACCACTCGAATAATTATTAATATTTTTCTTTTTTATTTATGATTTTTTTTGTAAAAATATATTTTATTAATATATATATATATATTAAAATATTTATTTTTCACTTTATATAAACACTTTGGGGGTCTTTCCTGGATTTTTTTCTCACACCTTTAGTTTTAATTTGGATGTTGTTGTAGTTCAATTGTAGAATATAGGTAAAGGGATGGAAATCGTGTATCATGTTAACTTATCCTTTATGACATTTCCTTTATATCATGGATTTTTGGATCTTACTATCTTTCACATGGATAATTTTTATACTATCTATTTTATCTTTTCAAGAAGGGATTGTTTGGTTTTGGTTTTGTTTATTTTTATTTCACATTGTAATTTGTTTTCATTCATGTTTTTTTATATTCTAGACATTTTTTTGTCTTTTTTTCACAACACCATGTGATGGCCTACTCTATTATATGGTTTAGTTGACCCATATTGTATGGTTACAAATATCTTCTTTTTCGGTAGTATTAATAAAAATCGAAAAAAGTGATTGAAATAAATATTAAATTGATAAATTAGAAGTGTTTCCATTTTGTGACCAAAATAACACTAGAATTTAAATAAATTTTTTATATCATTAATCCATCCCTCAACTACCACTATGTCATAAGATCCACCGGATACGAGAGGGTTTAATCTCACAATATGTTCCAATATAAAAATATTCAACTAGTTTTTATTTGGATCCATAATAAAATAGATTCTTACACCATTTGTATCCTATTTTAAAAGTTCTATTATAAGAATATAATAAATTGTTCCATTTATTCTACTCTAGGATTATGATTCGATAGAATATTATCATTTGTGTTAATTATTAGTTTCTATTTTCTGATTTTTCCTCAAAAACCATTCTAAATAGACATTTTTTACAAGAAGCATCATGTTAATCATATAATTCTCTGTCATGATAACAATAAACTATAATATCTTTAGTTTATTTACATCCATTTTCATATCCTATAAATTTATTTAAATAGTACATGTGATGTCAACTATAAGGACCTCACTATAAAAATTATATAATATTAAACATTAAGTCAATAATTCCCTATATTTCATTATGACGATATTTATTGTTTATTGATTTTGAGAATCATTTTTTCAACCATAAATAAATAAATTACACATCACCACATTGACACATCAACTGTGTATAAATTTTCCCCACACTACTAATCATTTATGATATTCCAAACCTTATTTTCATGACATATTCATATATTTTTTATTGACCACGTATTTATCCCCATTCATATTTAAAATCCATAAAAAATGTCATATAAACAAGGATTTTCATAAAAAATATCATTACGGAACATATAATAGAAAATAATAAATTCTTTTATCCTTTGAATACTCATAAAATTTTTTATTTTTCAAAATACACTTTACGATCAAAATTTAAAAATATCATACGCACAAATCAATTTCACTAGACATGTATTTTCATAAAATAATACAATAGAAAAAATAAGGTAAAAATAATAATCCTAATTATTTTATTTAATAATTATAAATATACAAACAATTTTACAAAATGATATATATTTCACCATTAGAAATTATTATAAGCATTACATGAATCATATTCACATTATCATTCCTTTATGAAAAAATATATTTCAATGTAAAACCAAAGAAATAATAGATAAATAATGTAACATCCAAGGTAAAAAAAATAAAATTGAATTCTAATGATTATTAATATTTGTCAATAAAATGTTAATATTACTTTAAATGGAATTCTATGCTCGATGGCGTACCCAATACGCAACAACGAGTTCCTTTGAAATCTTACATTGCACTCTAATAATAATATAATATTATTTTAAAAGGTAGTTAATGCCTAGACATTGTAGTGGCAGGAAAGAATAGAACTAACTACAAAATAATTATATATGTTTTTCAAATATTTTTACTTTTATCCAATAGATGTTAGAGGCGTAAAATGCAAATTAATCCATTTTTAAGCATAAATCTTATAATATTCTTTAAATGGTCGATTAACCTTCTTTTGATGGAGAAACCTTTTTAAATATACTTTTGACAATTTTCTATGTTGTATTTGAAAAAATAAAAAACTTCTTTAGAATATTGACAACAAAATTTACTTTGTGTAATTTTTTGTTATTTTTCCGATAAAGATCATTTTTTGTGAAAATGATGCATTTTAATTAAAAACCTCCTTTTAATATGACTTATTTATATGGATAGATTATATTTTTAATTGATATTAAAGTTTATTTAGAATAAATTTATACCATTTAATCCAATGGTTTTAATTGGAATTAATTTCACTTTGAAATTGCACATAAACTAGTGTTAATCTTTTAATAGATATTGTTTCTTAAAAACACACTATTTGTTTTGAAAGCGGGAATTAATTATTAAATTAATTAATGTAACTTATATGTTTTTCATTTTGAAAAATAGACTTAATTTTTTAATTCGGAGTATCAAATATAGCTTAGGGTGAATTTTTGGTATTTTTCTAAAAAACATCAATTTTTGATGAATAGTGAAACCACTAAGTGGTAGTTAAAGAAACCGATATTTCATTTAAATAAAACTTTACCACTTCTGTGATTTGATTTTCAAAAATCCAACATACATGGTTGTCATTAGGAAGTAAAATGTGGTTCAATGAGATTAAAATAATTCTTGGTGAATAGTAACTTTTATGTTTTATTAATCGTGATTAAAGTTAATTAGTGTGATTTAAGGTAAGAATGATAATATAATAATATTAAAATATCTTGATACTTGTCCTAACCCTATTGGATGAGTCATGGCCAACCAAGACAACCCATGGGTCGATTTTTGGAACCCCATGGAGCCACATGGGTAAGATAATGACATTAATGCCTTTTATTAAAAGTAAAAGTAAAAATGACACAAACATATATTATTTTACTAAAACAAATTTTACACGGGGTTATACAAGTCATATTTTTTTACTATAAATAGTAATTGGAAATCTAAAAAAATTTCCTACATCATATTATTTTTTTTATAATTTTTAGAAATTAAATAAATTAAATTATTTATGACATCATGATGTTGCAGCTATTACCTCATTATTTAACGATTTAAATAAAATAAAAAGATAATGTAAACTCTAAGACCTACACATGTGAAAAACCTATTGGATGGGTGTATTTATAGCACTTATCACCTTATCCTAGAAATATATGAATGTGGGACCTTTAAAATCCGAAAATCATTTGAAAATAATGTAACCTTTTTTGACATTCCAAGGGTGCCCCTCCTCTCCTCTTATAAAAGGACCCCACCTCTACCTCCTTACCCACACATCTCAAGCCTTTGTCTCAGACAAACCCATACCATTTCACCTCTCCACATCCCTATCTTCATCATTGAAGCCTCTCCTTTGGTCATAATCCTTTCCATGTAAGCTTTTGAGCTCAAATAAAAAAGAGTTATCCGAATTAAAGGTAATGTCTTCCCTTATGTTCTTTTGTTTTATTTTGCTTCTCCACCCCTATAAACTATTTTTATTACTTTATTTTGTAATAAAACCAGTATATTACATATATTAGGATTTTTTTATGTGAAGTTTTCGAGATACACTTAAACACACCTTCGTATAATGGTTAAAGAACATACTGTTTCTATGGATGGTGAATTTCTACCTCATGAAACGATGATTGTTCAATCTTCTCTTAACACCATTCATGGTGGACATTATGATGTCACTATATTTTATATATGATATATATTGTATTTATGTTTTCTATATGCTTATGAATTTTATATTTAAAACATTCCATTAAGCTTTTCACGTTGTGCAGATGTGATAATTTCATAAGAGGAAGTGTGGACTACCGCCCCCTCAAGTGATGTGACTCATTCGAGCAATACATGGAATGTATAAAGAATGAAATTAATGAACATATGTGACCTATATAACATATATATTATACTGGAATTATAATATATATATCTCTCAATTATTTTTAATTCCATTAATATGACAAAGTAATGAAAGTAGCGTTCATGCGTACGTACGGCCTACCGTCTCCTTGAACGGTGCATTTCATTTCTTTTTTTTCTCCAAATGTTATGGAGTATTATAAAATGAATATGTACTGGATATATATGATATTTAAATCATTAATAATATTCTGGAGATGATTTACTTATAACTACATGGACAATCATTTTCAAACAAGTTCAATTTTGACTCATGTACCAAACATCAACAAAAACGTTTGATATGAACTCAGATTATTAACCAATTATTATAACATTATAAAATGTGATATGAAATGAATAATAATAATTAAAATATTTCATTAAGAAATTATAAATTGACAAAATGTTATTATTCAATAATATAATGAAACGAACAAGACAAGTCAGACTTGAGGTAAGTGATCCTACCCCTCTCTTTCTTTTTAAGTATACTCTTTTATGTCATTCCATTTAAGCTCATATTTCTTATTATTGGGATGTTATTTTATATTAATCTTACTCTATGTTTTATTTTCATATTATGAGAGACCCTATTTTCTCTTATCAGTCCATTTTGGATGTTTTGAGTGGCACTGTTAGGCTGTCGAATTTTCGTAAGAGATCCAACCTCTCTCTTTCTTTTTAAGTACACTCTTTTATGTCATTCCTTTTAAGCACATATTTCTTATGATTGGGATTTTCTTTTCTATTACTCTTACTTTAATTTTTATGTTCATATGATGGGAGACCATATTTTCTCTCATAAATCCATTTTGGATGTTTTGAGTGGCGCCATTAGGTTGCCGAATTTTCATAAGAGATCCAACCTCTCTCTTTCTTTTTAAGTACTCTCTTTTATGTCATTTATTTTAAGATCATGTTTATTATATTTGGGGATGTTCTTTTATATTCCTCACACTGTACTTTTTATGTTCAAATTATGAGAGACCCTATTTGATCTCAGAAATACATTTTTGGAAGTTTTAAGTGGCGCTGTTAGGCTGCCGAGTTTTCGTAAGGGATTTTTCATCTCACTATTATTCACGTGACATTTATGTTATGTTTTCCACTATTTACTTTGAGTGGTGCATGTACTTCCCATTATTATACACTTTCTGTCTTATAATTTCATTTATGGGTATTTACATCTTCATTGTATGACCCTTCTTCCATGGGGTGTACGTTTCGAAATTTACCCAACTCAGTAAGGGGACCTTTAACCCTCCTCTTTTTAAAAGACTTCATTTTTTAGGTCTTTAAATTCACATAATATTATGTTGGGAAATGTTCTACTATATCCTTATTTATTTAAATTTTATGTCCAAGTGATGAGATACCATTTTATCTCTCATCAACTCATTTTGTAAAATTTAAAGTAACGCCGTTAGGCTGTCGGATTTCTGTAAGGGAACTTCTTAACCCACTTTCAATTCTTTTGTTTAAACCTCTACCTCGTGATTTTATTATTCCAAGATTATGTGTGGAATCTCTATTTTGTAATTTCCACAAACTTTTGTGTGGATATACTATTTCTACACAAAATTATCTCATTGATAAATTCTTATGAACTTGGATGAGAAATCATAACTCAATCTCATTTCATTGAGTTAAATATATATGTCATTGGTTTTGTTTTTCCAAGATTATATGTGAATGAACTCTGATTGTTTCACACTTAATATCAAATTATATTGGGTGTATTTATATTTCTCACACATAATTATGTCATAGATTTATCCTTAATTTAATGATACCATCTTTGTAATGGATTGCATCTCAATTTACATTTCCATTGAGACTTCATTGTTGTTATGAACCAATTCACTCTTATATGGTGTGTATACTTTCCTTTGACATATTATATCATGAATACCTTTATTCTCTTGATATTATAAAGTTCAGATTAAATTTTTTTCTGCAATTATTTGTATTCAAGAGTCTCTCATTTTGTTAAAAACTCTTTATGAAAAATATCTGTTCAAATGTTTTAAAGATTTATTATTATAAATCTTTATCTTTAATGTCCATATTTTCAAAATGGTTTTCAGTATTTATTTATATGGACATTAATGTTTTAAAATTATAATTCCATTAAAATCTTCAAAGTGGTATGGGATACTTTGATTCAAAAATATTTTTTAAATGATTTTTGAAAATGGATTGATTAACTCAATATCTTAGAATTACTTATTGTGATTTCAAATGACATGTTGTTATTGAAATGTTTATATTTTCAATATTTTATGTGTAATGATGGTACTTGGACATTTTACGGGTGGTTATGTGATAAACCATTTTACGGGTGGTTCCATGAATACCAGGACGGGTGGTTACTTTATAACCTCCAATGCATTGGGTATGGAAGTCAGCCGTATGGCTATTCCATTAAGTATGTGTGAATGTCGATCGTATGGTTATTCCATTTAAGTATGTTTATGTCCCAAGTTACCTTTATATGTTATGTGTTATTTATATGGGTTTTATGGTAATCTATTTGTTACACAGGGGTAAGTAATGTTCTTTTATTCCGTGAATATTTTTACTACTTCATAAAGGTGAAAAGTATTACTTTGGTAAAGTACTCATGGTTTACTTGTTGTTTTGAAAAACTAACAGTTTTCCCTCTTTTTGTATCCTTTACTGGGTTTTGTACGCTCATCCCAAGTTTTTGAAATGTTTTTCCCAGGACATAAAGATGAATATGGTCAAGGATGGGATCAAGGAAAGACATTATATCTAAAACATGGAACTAGACATGTTTCTTTTTAAGTTTTTTTTATTTTATAGAAACTTAGTAGAAGTGTCTACAATGTAATCTTTTGAGATGTAATATTTATGACCTAATTCTCTAAAACTCTAAACCTGAAAAGATCCTCTATGTGAATTATTCATTTAATTCATGATTAAGTAATGTTTAAGGTCGTGGCCTTATAGTTGGTATCAGGGGTCTGTTTAGATAACTTTAGAGGTTAGGGTATTCTCTAAGCATAAGTGACATTACCATAATGGTTAGGATTTCATAAAGATTCCAAGTTTTAGATAAAGTGAATGAGTAAATATATCTTAGTGTTTATCTTCCTCATTAGTACATGATGGTTTTGTTGATATACTCACACAGACATTTCTGTTTTTAGTAAATGGGTGGATCTAGAAGGCACCAAAGTGGCATTGGGATTGAAAGAAACTTTTGTGGTTATCTGATTAAGAGACTGGATGAAATGGGGGATTCAATGAGGAATCTCTTGGTTGTTCTAAACCAACTATCAAGGAGTCATGATAAACCACTTGAACCTTGGTGAGTTCTCTAATGCATCATGTACGAGATTACCAACTCGATGTGGAAGTTCAGGTAATAATTATAAAGGTAACCATTAGGGTTTATATGATCCTTACTTTTGATCTAATTATGGGTTATTATATGTTATGATGGAATATGAATGACATGAGATAAACATGAGGTTAAATTATTTTATGGTTATTTTTGAAGATTTTATCATTTTTTGGTGAATTTTATAAGAATTATATAGTTTTGGAAAAAGGACAACACGCAGACCGTGTGACAACCCGTCGCGTCGAACAAAGCTGTGGAAATCGAACCCACAACCAAAGTGCGACTGGTATTCATCACCAAACATTGGACTACGTGAAGTCTCTGGTTAGTTTGACTAAATATTTTTTGTTAGATGATTTTAGGAATCAAGAGTATGTTTATTTTGGGTTATCTATGGAAATGATTAACCTATCATGGAGGATATGTGATTAGGTTAATTACTTTTCAATATGAGACTATAAGAGAAACAAATTTTATTTGGAGATAAATGTTAATTTTTACCTTAGAAGACTATGTGATTAAATCCTTTAAATATTTGGGTTTCAATCTTAGTTTGGTTTACTCTGAATAATTTTATGGACAAATTGTTTATTGAATGGTCTTTTTTGAACTTTGGGTATTGTATGACATATTTTTGATATTAAGAATTGATTTTTTCTTATAAAGGATTATCCATTTTGGGTATTATCCGATCTCATACTATCCATTTTAGTTTTAATTTTGGTTAAGGTCTAAATACATGGGAAGTATATTGTTCTTTTTTGTGGATTAGTTGATTCACTATAAGTTTATTATAGCTCTCTTAATGTAAACAAGTCATCCTAAATACTCATATTTTGGAGAAAATATGAGTTCCTGTAAGAAATCTAGTAAAAGATGAAAGTCAAAATGACAAGTAAGTTTCCTTATGTTTATGTTTTGCTCAAAAATAAATTCCTCAATGAAACGTAACTTAAGAAAAATGTTTTCCGTTAACTTTTCCTACTGGGGAATTCAATACCGTTTAACCCATCACATGTTTCTGATTTTCTTATGGTTAACTTTCTCATAGACATGTTTACTATCCCTCTCCATCTGAACATGACCATTTGTTTCTTCCTCCATATCCATATTTTCATACTTGGAATCCTAGTGTGAGTTAACTCGGGTGACCTTTGTACTTCTCTCCCATTCTTTTTAAGTGATAGTTTTACTGACTCTTGTTCCGATGTGGGACATTCAATGGAGTTTACAAGCCCAATTTTGAAATTAAGAGGACGCAATTCCAAAAAGGGGGGAAGGATGTAACATCCCAGGTAAATAAATAATACTACATTCTAATTTTTATCAATATTTGTTAATAAAATGTTAATATTACTTTAAAGGGAACACTATGCTCGATGGCGTACCCAATACGTGACAACGAGTTCTTTTGAAATCTTACATTGCACTCTAATAATAAAATAATATTATTTTAAATTGTAGTTAACCCCTAGCCATTGTAATGGTGGGAAAAAATGGAACAAAATAAAAAATTATTATAAATTTTTGTCAAATATTTTTACTTTTATCCAATAAATGTTAGAGGCGTAAAATGCAAATGAATCCAATTTTAAACATAAATCTTCTAATATTCTTTAAAAGGTCGATTAACCGACTTTTGATGGAGAACCCTATTTTAATATACTTTTGACAATTCTATATGTTGTATTTGACAAAATAAAATCCTTTTTTAGAATCTGTACATCAAAATTTACTTTGTGTAATTTTTTTTTATTTTTCCGATAAAGATCATTTTTAGTGAAAATGTTGCATTTTAATTCAAAAGCTCCTATTAATCTGACTTATTTATATGGATATATTATATTTCATTTGATATTAAAGTGTATTTAGAATATATTTTTGCCATTTAATCCAATGGTGGTCATTTGAATTAATTTCACTTTGAAATTGGACTTAAACCAGTGTTAATCTTTTAATAGATACTATTTCTTAAAAACACGCTATTTGTTTTGACAATGGAAATTAATTATTAAATTAATTATTTAAACTTATATGTTTTGAATTTTTTAAAATAGAAATAATTTTTTAATTCAGATTATCAAATATAGCTTAGTGTGAATTTTTGGTATTTTTCTAAAAAACATCAAATTTTTATGAATAGTGAAACCACTAAGTGGTAGTTAAAGAAACTGATTTTTCATTTAAATGAAACATTACCACTTCTGTGATTTGATTTTCAAAAATACAACATAAATGGTTGTCATTGGGATGTAAAATGTAGTTCAATGTGATTAAAATAATTTTTGGTGAATAGTAACTTTTATGTTTTATTAATCGCGATTAAAAGTAATTAGTGTGATATAATGTAAGAATG
Source organism: Viscum album (assembly GCA_963277665.1). NCBI lineage: Eukaryota > Viridiplantae > Streptophyta > Magnoliopsida > Santalales > Viscaceae > Viscum > Viscum album. The sequence continues at coordinate 881,349,782 of OY728126.1, read as the reverse complement.
ATATTATAATAAAATGAAAATATCTTGACACTTGTATTAACCCTATTTTATGAGTCATTTCTGACCAAGAAAACCCATGGGTCGATTTTGGGGACCCCATGGAGCCACTTGGGTATGAAAATGACATGAATGCCTTTTATTTAAAGTAAAAGTAAAAATGACACAAACATGTATTGTTTTACTAAAAAAATTTACATGGGGTTATACAAGTCCTATTTTTTACTATAAATATTCATTGGAAAGATAAAACGATTTCCTACATCATAGTATTTTTTTTATAATTTTTAGACATTAAATAAATTAAATTATATATGACATCATGATGATGCAGCGATTACCTCATTATTTAACGATTTAAATAAAATGAAAAGATAATGTAAAATATAAGACATAAACATTCCAAAAACCAATTTTATGGGTTTATTTAGAACCCTTATCACCTTAACCTCAATATATATCAATTTGGTACCTTTAAAATCCGAAATTCATTTGAACATAATTTAACCTTTTTTGACTTTCCAAGGGTGCCCCTCCTCTCCTCTTATAAAAGGCCCCCACCTCTACCTCCTTACCCACACCTCTCAAGACTTTTTCTTGGCCATCCCCTACCCATATAATCTCTAAATATCCCTATATTCATCATTGAAGCCTCACCTTTGGGAATAATCCTTTCCAAAAAATCCATTGAGCCCAAATCATAAAGAGTTACCCAATTTAAAGGTAATGTCTTCCCTTATGTTCTTTTGTTTTATTTTGCTTCTCCTACCCTCTAAACTCTTTTCATTCCTTTATTTTGTAACAACACCAGTATATTCAATATACTAGGATGTTGTTATGTGAATGATTAGATCTACAGTTACACACACCTTCGTCTAATGGTTAAAGAACATACTGTTTCTGTGGATGGCGAATTTCTGCCTCACGAAACGATGATTGTTCAATATTCTCTTAACACCTTTCATGGTGGCCATTATGATGTCACTATATTTTATATATGATATATATGTTATTTATGTTTTCTATATTCTTCTGAATTTTATATTTAAAACATGCCTTTATGCTTTTTACGTTTTGAAAATGCGATAATTTCATACGGGGAAGTGTGGATTACCGCCCCCTCAAGTGATGTGACTCGTTCATGCAATACATGGAATGTATAAGGAATTAAATTAATGAACATATGTGACCTATATAACATATATATTATACTTTAATTATAATATGTAACTCCCTCAATTATTTTTATTTCCATTAATATGACAACGAAATGAAAGTAGTGTTCATGTGTATGTACGACCACCCGTCTCCATGAACGGTGCATTTCATTTCCTTTTATCAAATGCTATGGAGTAGTATAAAATGAATATCTAGAGGATATATATGATATTAAAATACTTAATACTATTCTGGAGACGATTTACTTATAACTACATGGACAATCATTTTTCAAACAAGTTTATTTTTGACTCATGTACCAAACATCGACAAAAATGTCTCATATGAACCCACATTATTAACCAATTATTATAAAATTATAATATGTGATATGAACTGAATAATAATATTTAAAAAAGGTCCTTAAGCAATTATAAATTAACCAAAGTTTATTATTCAGTAATATAAAGATACGAACAAGACAAGTCATACTTGAGGTAAGGGATCCTACCCCTCTCTTTCTTTTTAAGTACACTCTTTTATGTCATTCCTTTTAAGCTCATATTTATTATGATTGGGATGTTCTTTTATATTAATATTACTGTATTTTTCATTTTCATATGATTAGAGACCATATTTTCTCACATCAATCCATTTTGGATGTTTTGAGTGACGTCGTTAGGTTGTCGAATTTTCGTAAGAGAACCAACCTCTCTCTTTCTTTTTAAGTACACTCTTTTATGTCATTCCTCTTAATCTCATCTTTCTTATGATTGGGATGTTCTTTTATATTACTCTTACTGTAATTTTTATGTTCATATGATGAGATACCCTATTTTATCTCATCAATCCATTTTGGTTGTTTTGAGTGGTGCCGTTAGGTTGCCGAATTTTCATAAGAGATCCAACCTCTCTCTTTATTTTTAAGTACTCTCTTTTATGTCATTTCTTTTAAACTCATCTTTATTATTATTGGGGATGTTATTTTATATTCCTAATATTGTAATTTTTTATTTTCTTATTATTAGAGACCCTATTTGATATCATAAATCCATTTTTGGAAGTTTTATGTGGCGCTGTTAGGCTGCTGAGTTTTTGTAAGGGATTTTGCATCTCACTTTTATTCCCGTGAAATTTATGCTACGTTTGCCACTATTTCCTTTTTGTGGTGTTTGTACATCCCATTATTACACAATTTGTGTAGTATAATTTCATTTATGGTTATTTAAATCTTCATTGTATGACCCTTCTTCCATGGGGTGTACGTTTCGAAAGTTACCCAACTCGGTAAGGGGACCTTTCACCCTCCTATTTTTAAAAGAATTATTTTGTTATGTCTTTTAATTTACATAATATTATGTTGGGACATGTTCTTCTATATCATTATTTATTTAAATTTTATTTCCAAGTGATGAGATAACATTTTCTCTCTCATCAACTCATTTTCTGAATTTTAATGTAACGCCGTTAGGGTGTCGTATTTCTGTAAGGGAACTTCTTAACCCACTTTCAATTCTTTGGGTTAAACCTATACTTATTTAATTTATTATGGAAAGATTATGTGTGGAATATCTATGATGTAATTTCCACAAAACTTTGTGTGGATATACTATTTCTACACATAATCATCTCATTGATAAATTATTTCGAACTTGTATGGTAAATCATAACTCAATCTAATTTAATTGAGTTAAATATCTATATCATTGGTTTTATTTTTCCAAGATTATATGTGAATGACCTCTAATTGTTTCACACTTAATATCCACTTAGATTGGGTGTATTTATATTTCTCACAAATAATTATGTGATATATTTATCCTCAATTTAAGGACACCATCTTTGTAATGGATTTCATCTAAATTTACATTTCAATTGAGACATCATTGTTGTTATGAACCCATTCACTCTTATATGGTGTGAATATTGTCCTTTGAAATATTAAATCATGAATCCCTTTTTTCTCATGATATTATAAAGTTCTGATTAAATGTTATTCCCCAATTATTTGTATTCAAGAGTCTCTCATTTTGTTAAAAAATATTTAACAATAATATTGATTTAAATGTTTTAAAGATTCATTATTCTAAATCGTTATCTTTAATGTCCATGTTTTCAAAATGGGTTTCAGTATTTATTTATATAGACATTAATGTTTTAAAATTATAATTCCATTAAAAGCTTCAAAGTGGTATGGGACACTTTGGTTCAAAAATCTCTTTTAAATGATTTTTGAAAATGGATTTATTAATTCAATATCTTGGAATTACTTATTGTGATTGAAAATGAAATGTTTTTATTGAAATGTTTATATTTTCTGTATTTTATGTGTAATGATGGTACTTGGACATTTTACAGGTGGTTACGTAATAAACCAAATGACAGTTGGTGCCGTGAATACGAGGACGGGTGGTTACATTATAACCTCCAATGCATTGGGTATGGAAGTCGGCCGTATGGATATTCCATTAAGTATGTGTGGAAGTCTACCGTATGGTTATTCCATTTAAGTATGTTAATATCCCAAGTTACCTTTATATGTTATGTGTTCTTTATATGGGTTTTATGGTAATATTTTGGTTACATAAGGGTATGTAATGGTCTTTTATTCCATGAAGAGTTTTACTATTTCATAAAAGTGAAAAGTATTACTTTGGTAAAGTACTCATTGTTTACTTGTTGTTTTGAAAAAAAAACAGTTTTCCCTCTTTGCATATCCTTTACTCAACTTTTTATGCTCATCCCATGTTTTTGAAATATTTCCCGCAGGACATAAAGATGAATATGGTCAAGGATAGGATCAAGGAAAGACATTATATATAAAACATGGAACTAGACATGTTTCTTTTTAAGTTTTTATTTTATTTTATGGAAACATTGTAGAAGTCTCTACTATGTAATCTTTTGAGATGTAATAGTTATGACCTAATTCTCTAAAACTATAAACCTGAAAAAATCTTCTATGTGAATTGTTCATTTAATTCATGATTAAGTAATGTTTAAGGATGTGGCCTTATAAATAAGGTTGGTAAGATTAGAAATAATATCTATATAACTCTTATATAGGTATTATTCTACCAGGTAAATTATAAAAAATCCCTTTATTGAATCGTGACTGGATAACAAGATCTATTTACTCAATGGATTAGAGAGAAATATCAGGCTGACTATTAACCATAATAAATATCACGCTCACCCATCATAATAATAAATTACTATAAACTATAAAATAATCAAAATTAATGAAATATTTCATTTTCCTCATCATACGAAACAAAAAAATCCCATGAACCTACAAATAAATATTTTTGGCTATCTAAATCTACATTTAATTTGGAACCAATTTTCAAAATTCCAAAAAACTTTGAATGAGTATTTTATTTAAATATATCATGAAATAATTTAATGAAATCCTAATATCAAATAAAATTAATAGTGTTGGGAAATTGTTTTGATGTCATGTATGTTAAAATAAAACATTATCGCTTTATTGTTGTCAATATGTTCCATATACAACATATAAAATATTCCATCTGAAAACTAATGGAAGAAGGTAAAAAAGAGATACTAATTTTAAATTATAATATATTCATGTCCAAAAAAATTATTCAGTAAAAACTTTTAAAAATATGAACATGGATTGAAAATAATTATAAAATAATTTTTTAGATTACAAAAAAAGGTTTTTAATGTGACAAGTCCCTTACCACATTTCCCACTCCTCACATGCATTCTTTAACGTCCTGAATAATAATCATATATTAACTACACACATGATTAAAAATAATTTTTTATTATTAGAATTTATTTCATTTAATTTATTTCCATTTTATATAAATTAATCTATTCATTAGTTTTATGGTAGATATTTACAAAACATTTGACTCATAAATCCAGCATGACTTCGAAAAGATGATTATGGTCAAAATTGGCCCTCAGTCTATCATACCATGAATAATGATCATGTAATTATAATATATTTTATAATTTAATTAAAAATTTAAAATCATCCACGAATTAAGAATATGAATGAAAAATTAAGTTACAAGAAGTGAGATGATGGGTTGTTAGTATGTATGAGTAATGTATCCATTTTTCAAAAAACACGATTATCATAATTTATTAATAATTAATTCATTACATAATTTTAATAATATAATAAGTACAATATTATCTTATTTAATAATCTAACATATATCATCCATTTTATATGGTCTTTCTAAATGAATCACATTGCTTTGTGGATGCGGTAATCTAATCATATGAGTGATTGATATTATCATTTTTCAATTGATGGAATGGTAACAAAGTAAATGAAATTAGTTATTTCCACCATGATAAATATTAAAAATATATCATCTATATACATTCAACCCATCATTATAACCATTTGTGATAGTTATTTATCCAAAAACAAATTACACTGGTTCACAAGGCTGAAGTCTGTTGTAAAAAAGAATGGTACATTCATTTCCCAATTCACATAAGAATGTTTTTAATATAGGTTATACAATTAATGTAGAAAACTATCATTATAGTGAATATACATGTTTTATTATATACTCATGGTTGAAGAATATTTTATAATGGAATGAGAAGAAACAAAATGGAAATACTGGTTTAAAAACTATACACCTTATTTAGAAATCCTCCTTAGGTTTATAGCTAAACACATTGTCAGAAGGACTTTTTGAAAAAACAAGAGCAATAGAAAGTGAAAATTAGTGTTTATATGTATTTTAATTTCAGGGCCTAAAAGAGGATCCATAAGATTTTATATTAGAAAATAAAATGTATCCTTATATAAGTGTTGGAGTGGAAAATGTTAGAAATTTTAAAAATATTAAATTATGTTAATATCTTACTAAAGAAACACTTCTCCCAAATAGGTCATTTTTTAAAATGAGAATACATTAGGGAAAAATATTTATAGGAAATATATTTTAAATTTTTTTATCTGAATGTAAAACCTTATAACTTATATTTAACACCCAGTAAACATATTTTAACAACAATTTCAGTAACCAGTTTTTAATATTATTTTATTCATTCTCACAAGAACTAATTTTACATTATTAGATAATAATAATATGGATTATTAGAAATATATAATACATTTTCTTATATTCTATTCACATAATTAATATAATTTAATTTAAAATAGATCATATAAATATTGATGAAAAAATTTTATTCAGAGTAATGGGATTTTTGTATATATATGTTCTCATAACAAAGTATATTATAATCTTTATTAAAATGAACATAATTGTTATATTTATAATATTATTGAATTATTTATAATTTTAAAGCACATTAATAATATGTAAATATTTAAACCCCTTAAAATAAATTTAATTTTTCAATTAAAAAAATATTTATAACTATTCATCATAATATCAAATATTTCAAAAAATAAATTAAAATATTCATCTTAATATAATTATTGTAAATATCCTCACTCCTATGGATCAAAAAAATTTAATTTGTTACATTGGAATAATATATAAGGAATCACATCCCAAGGGTTGAAATTATTTAGTGATCTTGATAAAATAGATATAAATTTGAATTTTAAATTACAATTTAAATATTAAATACAAAAAAGTATTTTCATTATGAACATCACTATTCACCTTATCATAAATGTTCTTATAAATCACAATTAACATTAGGGGAACCTAGGGAAAATAAAACCTAAGAAATGGGTGGGATAAAATCCTTTATATGGGTTAATTACAATAGAATCTAATTTAAATAAAAATGAATTATAATATGGAATGATAAAAAAATGAACACTCAAAACATATAGTGAATAACATTTATATCATTATAGGATAAGGCAGAACAATTATGGAGTTGTAAATAGTTTGAAACACGTGACATTTATTCAATAATGTGTGCAAAATTTAAATCCACATATAATATCATAGTGAAATTCACATGGGTAATTAATAAATAATATATTACTAAAGAAAATGATTAATATTAGAGGAAATTATATCAAACATCATGTAATCTATATGTTCATAACCTTTCATAATTTCATTAAATATTTATGTTTAAAACCCAATTAATTAAACCAAATTATTCATCTCATTGTACTTTTCTTTCATCGATGGGATATTTATAACTATGCCCCACCCTTGTCTCTATATCATACACATTCCTCATATTTCGAAATGATCGATCTAATTTATGAATCAATATAACTTATCAAAAATAATATGTATTGATTAAGTGATATTTATTTAGAATTATTTAATCATTCAATCAAATAACATTCAATGTAAACACCATATATGAAAATGGTACTTGGTATATAAATTAATCATGTCTATGATACCTGAAATATAGATATTTACATAAATATTTAATGAATGATTATCATATATAATAATGGTAATATATACACCATAGAATAATAAATAATTATATAACATTAAAATATGCCTCAATATATTAAAATTGAGATGATGTCCTGAACTTCATGATTTATTTTTTTTGTGTTTATATTATCTTCAAATATAAAGGTTTGAAGAATGTTATTAAATTATACTATAAAAATTTTCATATTTATGAATCCATATATGATTATATTATATAATATTATCCCCTGATTGTAAATAATATTTTATTATTACATAAATTATGGGTTTTAAATGCTTCATTTTGCAATGTATGTTTTGTTTTCTAAGTCTCACTTCTTATGAATGGAAAATACTTCTCTCATATTAACAATCCTATTAAAGTCAAATATATAATATTTATTCATTATATACATTTTCATGATAATTCCTGGATTATGGTCACAAAAAATGAATTACAACGTTTTGTGGAGAAGGTACATCGTACATACACATAATCAAAGGTATCATTCCATTAATAGTGAAATGGTATGAAAGTAGATGAAAAAAATTACATTACGGTGTAGAGATGGTATGTCATACATGCACACATGTGCAATGATTTCTATATATATAAGATAAATACTAGGTAGAATATGGTTTTCCAATAATCATAATAAAATCTAATTATATATATATTATACTTTATAATGGAAACAAAACATGATGAGGAATTTAATGGTTAAATAAACATGATATAGTGAGTAAGGATTAATGTTTTTTCTTAAGAAACCTCCTTTGGATCTCCACATAGGGACACTGGTGTTGAAATTTTTCGGGTACCAAAACATTCAAAACATGGATAAATAATTTGGGTGGATAAATGTGTAGTTATTGGTCAATCTAGAAGGCTAAATGTAGTTAAATTAAGTGAAATAACGTGTACCCTTTTATAATTGAGGTTTGGGGAACTTTTGGAATTTCTCAAAATTATAAATTATAAAAAAATAGTTCCCATGAAAAATTCCTCCAAATGTAAATGGAATCAACGATATGATAGTGTAGGGTTATAATATAAACAACAAAAATAATTTAAGAATGTTTAGTTTTTATTTTAAACCATTTCATTTTTTAACCCCCTGGTTAATTATATTTACTTTAACCTAGGTAACCATTATTTTGATAATAAATTGATAGTAATGTTACAATAAATGGAACAATGACTCATATATTGTCAATTAAATATGTGTTCATCTATATTGCATTAACATTGATAATAATTGGATTCTTGTAATATTTAGATAATTTAATAAATCATTAATTTGGTAAATTATCAATGACATAAAATTTTCGCTATTCATTAAATTAAAATTCAAATAAAATAACACAAATGGGTATTTATAAAATTATACATTAAACCATATATATTCTATCATCTATATTTTTAAACTTCTTCAAAAAAATAACTCATCAAAAAAATAAAAATTTAATTTTTAAAATTCCATTATTGTTTAAATTTTATTAAATGACAATATTTAGCATTGTATGAGAAATTAATGTAAATTTATTATATATAAATATTGAAAATAAATATCTATGATTGGAATAATATCTATATGCTCAAAATGATAATTTTTATTCTTTCATATCTTGATTTTTTCTAATATAGACATTTAGAAAATATTAAATTGAAAGAGAGTGATGCATTATAACTACCAATGATTTAAATAATATGTAATTCATGTTCATGGATAAGTGTCCAATAAAAACTGAAATAATAGACTAAGGTGATACAGTTAAAATTTAATATATCCAATGATTTTCTTTGGAAAATTTAAGGTTGTGGTTTTTACATTATCATTTTTAACTAATATTTTATCACCTTAACTCTTACATTGAAAACTTGGTTGTTTCAAATTTGAATGTTTATATAGACACTATAATTTAAAAATACAAAATATTAGATCATGGAGAAAAAATTTATCCTTACCATAATAATTTATCCAAACTAATTATTTCGAGGAACTTTATACCATTTAATATAATATTATTTTTATTAATGTATTTGTAATGTCACTTTTAATAATTATTCAACATTTTTCAGTTAATAAAATTAATGAAACAAGTTATCTTCCATATTTTTTAATAAATCCGTAATATGTCAACATAATCAAGAAATTCAAGGATGACCATAATTTTTTGAAATTATAATTATTTTTAAATTTTTAATATCTTTTATTTTATATCTTCATCAATTAAATAATTACACTATCACTAATAATAAATAATATATGGTAATTATTTCATCACTAAATTTATTATTAATTTAATACGATAAATTAAATTGAATTATATTTCGAAATATTATTTATACATAATTATGCCTTTTGAATATCACTATATAATAAATGTTATAGTCGTTAAAAATATGTAGGTAACATCATTATCTATTCATTGAATAAAATACTATAAATACCATTACCTCAAGAAAATGGCTGAAAATGGTCAAACAACTAAACCTTAATAGATTATAGACGCATTTTAATTATCTAATATAATTGGAGAAAGTGTTAGAGTCAGTATCATCTCCTCATCAATCTATGTTAAACCAAAAGTTTCTAATTTTCCCCTTACTCAGGTAATAAAAATATGAAAGTGCACTATTTATATTGGTCAATAATAAAAGATAAATATTTAATAAATTTTAGGATCTGAATAAAAATATGTAATAAATTTTCAATATTCAAAATTATATTATTTTCAAAATTTTTATTAAAATTAATTTCGTGAAGAAAAAATTTTTTATCGAAAAATACATTTTTTATGCCAAATATATACTTATTCATAAATATGAATTATATATGATTAAAAAAATAAATTGAATTATTTATAACTAAGAGTAAATAGGTTATATTAAGTTTAAATTTTAATCGTACATATTCATTTTATATAATAAAAATGATAGTTTTAGAAAAACTATTATTTTTTACCATTCATTAGAAAATCATAATTTTCAAAAAAATGAAAAAAATTAACCCAAATATAATTGTAAAACGTATTTATTACAAATAGAATTAATATTTTATAATATAAATTTTAATTTTTTCATGATATAGTTTTAAAACTAGTGCACTATTAAATTGTGGAAAAACTAAATTTAGAAAAATATTGATTTTTTCATAATATTGGATTTATTTTTATCATATTCCTATAAAATATATTAGATGCACACCAAATTTTTTTATTGATTATATAATAAATAAATTTAATTCAGATAATTTACCAATATTATTTAATTAATTCATTAAAAATGTTTCGGGAAATCATATTCACACCCACCAAGTTAATGACTAGTTTATAACAATCGTGTTAAATAATAATATTGAATTGAATATTGTGGTTCATTTAACCTAGTTTTTTCATGCACTGTAATCTATTAAGTGAATTTATGAAGATACAGACTATAAATGTAACATCCCAGGGAAATAAATTATAAGATATATTTCATATTTATTAACATTCGTTAATTAAAAATTAATTTTGATTTAAAGGGTTTCTATGTTCGAAAGCGTACCCGATACGCAACAATAGGTTTCATTGAAATCGTACGTTACACACTAATAATATAATATTATTATTATAAATGGTAGTCAACTCCTAGCCGTTGTATTTTTAGAAATGAACAAAACTAAATACAATATGATTATACATGTTTGCTAAATGTATTTACATTTATCCTATAAAAGTCAGAGGCTTGAATTGTGAATAAATCTAATTTTAATCATAATTTACATCAAAAGGCTGATTTATCGCCTTTTAATGGTGTGACATCTTTAAATATAGTTTTGGTCAGTTTAATAAATTATAATTGACCAAATAAAATCCTTATTTAAAATGGGGACATCAAAATTTACATTGTGTAAATTATTCAAATTTTTCTGATAAAGTTCATTTTTTTAATGAATGGTTAAAAATATTGTATTTTAATTCAAATGTGCATTTTAATATAATTTATTTATATTGTCAGATTATATTTATAATTGTTTTTAAAGTGAAATTAAAATATATTTTTACCATTTAATCCAATTTGGGTGATTAGAATTAATTTCATGTTGAAATTAGACAGAAACAAGTATTATTCTTTCGATAGTTATTGTTTCTTAAAAACACGCTATCTGTTTTGATAACGGGAAATAATTCTTAAATTAATTAATGCCACTTCAATGTTTTTAATTTTAACAAATAGACATCAATTTTGAATTTGGAATATCAAATAATTCTTCGGATGAATTTTTGGTATTTTTCCGAAAAACAACAATTTTTGGCGAATAGTGAAACCACTTAGTGGTAGTTAAAAAACTGAATTTTTCATTTAAATAAAATTTTACCTCTTCTGTAAATTGAATTTCAAAAATCTGAAATACATTGTTATTAAAAAGTTGTAAAATATGGTTTATTATGATAAAACTGATTTTTTTGGTGAATAGTAACTGTTGGCTTTTATTTACCGAGGTTAATGGTAAATAAGGTAATTCAAGGTTAAAAGAATATTATAATAATTTAAAATTACTGTAACACTTGTCCAACCCATATTGGTTGAGTCATTTACGACCATCGGCATCTTGGGGTCGATTTTGGGACCCCATTGTGAAACGTGGGAGTGATAATGACTATTTTGATTAATTAATGTAATGTGAAGAAAAAATTGACATTAAAAAAAAATTACTAATTAATTTTTATATGGTTATATATAAGTCATATTTTCGATTATAAATATTATTTGGAAAGATAATAATATTTCCTATATCATGGTATTTTTTTTATAATATTCAGACATAAAATAAATTAAATTATTTATGACACAATAATGATAAAGTATTACCTCATTAACAAATGATTTAATTATATAAGATTATAATGATTAAAATATTATCCAAAACATGTACAATTATGATTGGATAATTTTATTTCGACCATGACTCATCTTATATTCAACTATAATTCTTTTTGGACCATTATAAACTGAATATCATTATATTATAAAAAATATTTTCACACTTTCATAAAGATCCCCTTCTCTCCCTTATAAAAGGAGACCACTTCTAACCAATTACTCACACCTATCAAGCCATATGGATCGTCCAAAATCATCCCAATTAATCTCCATATATACCTCCCCTCATACTAGAAGCCTTAACTTAGGTAGAAGGAACTTCAAGAAGTCCTTTGGTTCAAACCAAAGGGAGTTACGCAAATTAAAGGTAACAGTTTCTCTTAAATTGTTTTTTTTTAATTTTACTTCTCCATCCCATATAATATTTTTATTATTTTCTTTTGTAACAACACCAGTATCCTCAATATACTAGTATTTTGTTATGAGATGTATTAGAATTACACTTACACACACCTCCATCTAATGAATGAAGAACATAATGTTTCTGTGGATGGAAAACTAAAGCCTCACAAAATGATGATTGTTCAAATATCTCAAACCACCTATCATGGTGGCCATTATGTTGGAACATTATTTATATATGATATATATTATGTTTATGTTTTCTTTATGCTTCTGTATTTTCCATTTATAGCACGCCTTTATGGTTTCCATAGTGGGTAAATATGATAATCTCATTTGAGGAAGCGCAGACTACCGCCCCCTCGAAGTGTTGTGACTCGTTAATGCCTTATGTGGGATATATAAATGATAGATTTAATGATATTATATATGATATTATACTGTAATTATAATTTACCTATCTATCATTATTTTTTAATTCAATTAAAAGGAGAAATAGAAATGAAAGTAGCGTTCGTCTCTATGTACAGCTTACCGTCTCCATGAACTTTTCATTTCATTTCATACCTCTAAATGTTATGTACTATTATAAATACATGTATATAGTTGATATATATGATATATATGATATCTAAATCATGAATATCATTCTGTATATAATGAACCATTGTCCACATGAACAACATATAATTATAAGTAGTCCATTTTTGACTCAAGTACCAAATATCGACCAAACAAACATTAATAAATTAAATGATTACATAATGTTTATAACTTGGTAATAACTTATATAAAAGGAATAATAAACTTTAAAAATTTTCTTAAGAAATTATAAATTAACTTTAGTTTATTATTCAGGAGATTAAAGAATGATCGAGTCTAGTCGGACACAAGGTAAGGGATCTGACCTCTCTCTTTATTTTCAAGTACTCTATTTTATGTCATTTCATTTATGCTACATGTTCTTATGTTGGAGGATGTTATTTTATATTAACCATTATAAAATTTGAATTTTCATATGATGAGAGATCCTCTATTACTTTAATAAATTCATTTTATGATTTTTTAAGTGGTGTTGTCAGGCTGCCGAATTTTTGTAAGGAATTTTCTTATCACACTTTTAATTCCTTGAGATTTCCATTGTTCGCCACTTATTTATTGCAAGTGGTGTATTATGTACTTCAATTTGTTATATATATTATCGTTATTTTAATTATATTCATTTTATTCAATGATTCATTTGGTGGTTATTAACTTTTGGTCATATGACTTGGTTGATTACAAAGTGGTAAAGGGTTTCGTCTCACTTTTTATTCTCGTGAGATTCATGCTATATTTGCCACTATTTCCTTTTGTCTGGTGTAATTACTTCCCATGATTATACTATTTATGTCATATAATTTCTTTTACGAGTATTTAAATTTTCATTGTATGATCCTTGTTTCATGTGTAGTATGTTTTGTAAGTTACCAAATCAGTAAGGGAACTATTCACCCTCCTCTTTATAAAAGACTTCATTTTGTTATGTCTTTTAATTTAAATCTTATTATGTTGGGATATGTTATTTAATATCCTTATTGATGTAACATTTATATCCAAGTGATGAGATTCCCTTTTTTATCTCATCAACTCATTTTCTTAATTTTAATGTGACGGCGTTATGCTGTTGAATTTTTACAGGGGAACCACTTAACACAATTTAAAATCTTTGGGTTCAACTTGTACTAATTGAATATGTAATCTGATGAATATGTGTGAATGAACTATGATTTTTTTACACTTAATATCCACTTATAATGGGTGTATTTATATTTTTCACTCATAATTATGTGATTGATTTTTCCTTAATTTAAGGATACCATCTTTATAAGGGATTTCATCTCAATTTACATTTCCATTGAGACTTTATTTGTTGTTGTGCACAAATTCACTCTAATGGGGTGTATATACTGTACTTTGACATGTTATATCATGAATCCATTTATTATCATGATATTATAAAGTCCTGATTAAATGTTATTCCTCAATTATTGGCATTCTAGTGTCTCTCTATTTGTTAAAAAACTCTTTAACTAAAATATAATTTTGAATGTTTTAAATATTTGTTCTTATAAATAATTCTCATTAATGTCTATTTTTTCAAAATGGGTTTTAGGATTTATTTTTATAGACATTAATGTTTTAAAATGATAATTTATGTAAACCTTCAAAGTAGTGTGGGACACTTGGATTGAAAAATATCTTTTTAAAAAGTTTTTGAAAATGATTTGATAAAACATTGATTATTTCAATATCTTGATTTGATATATTATAATGTGGAAATGTTATCTTTCCTTTATACATTTGTTCTATGTTATGATTATGTTATGGTTATAGGGAATGGTTTATGTATATGGGTGGCTTCGTGATAATCCAAGGGCGGGTGAGCCTGAGATAGCTCTCTAATGCACTGGGTAACGTGATGGAGGTAAAAGTGAAGTTTCTCCTAAGAGATTTAGGAAATATACTTTGATGGGTATTCCATGTGTAACTCCCTACCTAGATATGATATCTACTATATATGTTTGATATGGATTCTATAATTAACCTTAATGATTTATGATTTGTTTGTGTTGTTCATAAATATTATGATTTCCTAAGGTATGTTATGATAGAAAAGTATGGTTTCATGGATTTGTATTTATTATTGGGCCAATGTATTCTTTCCTTATTTTATAACCCAGACAGAGCTTTTTTATGTTCATACTATGTTTTTGAAATGGCTTCCACAGGACTTAAAGATGAATAGTTTCAAAGATGGGATCAAGGAAAAGTCATGTTGTCTAAAACATGGAACTAGACATGTGTCTTTTTAAGAGTTTTTATTTGATGAAAAAAATGGATACTGAGTAGAAGTGACTTCCTGTAATATTAAAGTTGTTATGTAATATTTATGGCCAAATTCTCTAAAACACTAAACCTGCAAAGATCCCCAATGTTAATTATTCTTTTAGATCAAGATTATGTAATGTTTAAGGCCATGTCCTTTTAATAAAATCATGGGGTGTTAAATTTTTCCCACCTTCAATAAATTGTGTCCTTGTAATTTGAAATGGAACATCCAGAATGAATGGTTGATATTTAGAAATGATTTTGTGGGAATCCCACATCATAAAAAATGATATTTTAAACCCCCTTAATAAGATGGAAAATGAAATTTTATTGTCACTATAATACTAGTATTTTGAATAAGATAACATTGGGGTTAAGTGAAAACCTGAACATGGAAGAGAACTCTTATAATAAAATTCTAATTGAGAGTTATATGTTAAACGAATATTATAAATACAACCAATGAAAAATAATAAATCATTGATTGTTTTAAATTCCATTTCTCCATTATAAATATAATCAAGTGGTGAATGATTTTTTTTAAAATCATTAATATTGTGTTGACGTATTATTTTTTACTCTCTAGATAAAGAGCAAAAATTAATAATCTTACAGAAATTTATTTCAGATAATCAGAATCTCATTGTTTGGTTGTTCTTAGATCTATCTCATCTTCATTTCTTATGATAAGAAATTGATATTCAATTGGATTTTTTATACCTGAATAACTGTTAACGAATCATAAGTTCCAGACATCATGCCTTCAACCTCTAAATATTTTTAAAACCCAATGTGGTTATAAAAGTTAATCCAATATGATAGATAAATATTCAACCTAAAACAAAAATATCTAATGATCAACATAATTCATTCCATATTTATTTACCATAACACTGATCAAAAATACATATATCAAAATTCAATGTCTTAAAATTTAGATGCAGGGTTGCTGAATTTTAAAATTCAATATCGAATTAAATTCAAAAATCATCATAATGATTCACATATTATAACATACCAAATGTATGGATACCTTTATCACCATAAAACCTTTATGAAAACAATAATTCTTAAAATAATAACATCTTAAGTATATTTCTTAATTAAAAACATGTCGAAAACATTTTAATGATAACAATTTCCATTGAATCACTAACAAAATTAATATTCACCTATAATATCCAATAAATATCTATATTTCGTTATCATATCATATATTTAGTTCTATCATCCCTCAGTCATGTGTTTTTAATAAGATAAACATGCCACTAAATCACTTTTCATGGTCAACGGTACCATTCAACATATGATCTCAAATCCTTAAATTAGAATTACTGGGCTACAATCAATATATATATATACATCCACAATATCATCAATAAATCACAATTATAACATAATTCTGGAAAACGAACATTAATTATTATTCTCTGTATGTGGTAATTAGGAAATCTTGACCATGACCCATTATCTTCTTCTGAAGTATATTCTTTTCATGTTTGGGGAATTTCTTTGTGTAGTTCCCCATTTTACAAAAGTGGTAACACTATATATTGGAATAATTTTCCATACCCTTTCAATTTCATGTATTATGGAATTTCTCTAAAAATTTGAAGGCAACTACTATTAATTTTATGTATTCACCAGAGTGTTTCTTTCCACAATTATCCCATATAGAAAATCATTCTTTCCCCTCTTCCCTTTATCCATATTTTTCACTTACATTCTATTATTCTAATAGTTCCCATTGAATCCATTACACATAGATACTTTTTACTCTATCTCAATGTCACATGATATTTTTACCTTATATTATGAGAATGTTTTGGAGAGTAGTTCTCTCTTAATTACTAGCTTAAACTGGTCAATGGAATTATCAATATTACAATTTGGATTATGTACAATGATGTGGTAACTATTTATTCTAATTGTAAAAAATTTTGATTATGGAATACAGTATATTATATTATTAAATGATGAAATATAATGTTTAATTACATAAAATAGTGAAAACTATAACAAAATTCTAAAATTTAGGTATAATTTATCTCTTGATCACAAACTTGGTTTCATAGAGAATATTTCAAAAAAATTCATAGGTTTTTGGATCATAATAAATGTTTTTCTAAATGTAGTTCCAAATTATTCTACTAAACATTCCTTGATACCAAATATAAATTCCCTAACTCAAATATATTATAACTACTTCAATACATTATTACATTGACATAAGATAAAAGGAGTCACAACTTAATGGACCAAATTGTTTAGAATTCATGGTAAACAAGAAACATATTTGAAATTAAAAAACTTAAATATAAATTAAATTAAATATTTTATTTTATATAATTATTATTCCCATTAGATTATACCTTCATATCAATCATAACTAACATCTTTGTAACTTGGGGAAAATATAACATATAACAGGATGAGCTCAAATGCCCAGTAATGGTTAAATAAATAAATATAAGACATTAATAAATAAATCATAAATAATATGTAATGATTAATAATATAAAACTCATTCCACATAATAAAAAACATAACTATCAGGAGAGGTTAAGGCATAAATATTATGTAAATGTATATAATTGAAAATAAATTCTACTTAATAAATAGCTTGTGAATAGTCTCAATCCATAGATTATGTCATTGTGAAATTCAAATTGATAAAAAAAATATAAGTTTTTACTAAATAAAAATCTACTATTGGAAATCATGATCTCAGATTTCAGTGTATCTATAATTTAAAATACTTTCAGAATACATTTTAATCTTTAAAGGTAAAATCTATTTAATTTGGCCAATATATTCATCTCATTTCACTCATGATGCATTGAAAGGAAATCTATAGATGGACCCCATTAGTTTCTGCATTTCAAAATAATTCCTCATAAATCAAAATGATCGATTTCAATCATGAATAAATATAACATATAAAAAATTATACATATTGAGTAAAAGACATAGATTAAACATTATTATTATAGTTACTCAAATAATATTCAATGTAAGCATCGTATGTAAAAATGACATGTTTATAATAAAATAATAATATCATTCATACAAGAAATGTGGATAATTAATGTAATCGTCAATGAATTTTGATCATAGATAATAGAAAGATTATATACCAAAGAGAAAAATAATCAGTTTCATTTTATTAAAATATTTCTCAATGAATCTAAATTAAGACAAAGTGCCTTACCTCATGGTTACTTTTAGTTGTGCATTCATTAACCACCAATATAATAGTTTAATGTTTTTTTATAATTGATACCATAACCATTGTAATATTTTTGTTATCACATATTAGTCTTTTATTTTATCTTATCACCTATTTGATATTAATATTTCCTAATTTCCCTTTTTCAGGTGTTAACTACTTCATTTTCCAATACATGTATGGATGTGTGAGTATCATTATTTTTATAATAATATAGTTACATTATATTCACATTGATAATAAGTCCATATATATCTTAGTCATTTATTATATAATATTTTGTAATCATTCTTAAATGGTGAACAAGGAAAACAAATAGCATTGTGTTGTAGAGATAGTAAGTCGTAAAAACATATGATCAGCTATATTATTCGAATAATGGTGATTCGGTAAGGAATTGATTAATAAATTAAATTTTAAAGAATATGTTTCATGTAATAATTATCAAATTTATAAATTATTTCCATCTTTATACCAATCCTTGTAAAGTGGTGATGAAATAAATTAAACCACGACGTGGAGATTTGAAGTTGTACACATGCACGTGTGATGCATTCATTATTCATAGGATTGAATAAAGGTGGAATGATTTTTTCCATTATCATAATAGCATATTATTATTTATATGATTCCTTATCATGGAAAACATAGTAAAAGGATGTTGAAAAATAAATAAATATGAAAGAGTGTGTAAAATGATTACCTTCTCTTAAATAATCCTCCTATGGATCTCCTTCTAGGCACTACTAGGATTGGCCATTTGAGGATAAAATAACCATTAGAACATGTCTAAATAAGTTGGGAGATAAATGGTAAGGGATTGGTAGAACTATAATTCTCAATGTGGTGAAATGAAGTGAAGAAATGGGTTCCCTTTTATAATTGATGTGAGGGGTACATTATGAATTTCTTAAGAGATTAAATTAAAATAAATTCATTTATAATACAAAATAATCCCAAAAAATATTGGTATTTGTAAATAAAAGGGTATTGGGTTATCATATAATCAAGTAATAAAATATAAATACTATTATGTTTTATTTTAAACCATATTAATTTGATTAACACCTTCGTTATTTATTTTTTATATTATCCACGATAACCGTTATTTTAATTTTAAGGGATAAATAATTCTTCTATGAATGAATTTTTTTTTTAAAAAAAATGGACCATTTATGATGTTATCAAATACATTACATTATACATTATAGAAGGCTATATTTTTATAAATTCTAAATAATTTTATTAATCAGTATTTGGATAAATAATCATTAAGGTCAACATTATGAGTAATCATTTAATTAGACTTCTAATACAACATGAAAATGATTGAATTCTGATAAAATTATGTTAAATAAATATAATATATCTTATAGAACATTAAAATTATATATACTCATAACTTAGAAAAACATTTCTAAATTAATATTATAAAAATCTTGTATTTTTTATTTTAATTAAATAAATACTATTTTTTCATTACAGGATGAAATAAGGAAATTATATAATTTAGAAAATATATACATATAGTGTTAATAGTATCTTAATTCTCAAATAAAAGATATACCATCAATAATATCATTACATATTCAACATGTGGACACTTAAGAATGTTAAATACAAAGAGATTGAAACTTTGTAACTATGTCTGATTTAAGTAATATATATGCCATATTCAAGGGAATGTGCACATTAAAAACCTCAAATTTGATCCTAATGTGATACTTATTGAATCTAATTAATCCAATAATTTTTTTTACACATGTTTAGGTTATAATTATAACATTATCTTTTTTAAAAATAATTTAACCACTTTATGTTTTACATTATCTATATTTTATTTTTAATATTTAACTCTTAATATATTTAATAAAATAAAAAAATACCTATAAATGTATCAAGGATAAAATTTTTAGCCTCATCCCAATCATTTGAAATAATCAATGATTTTTTGTAAATTTATATCATTTAATGAAATATTATTTTCTCTAAAATATCTATAACATCAGTTTTAGGAATTATTCATTAAATTTTCATTAATCAAATTTAAAAAACAACAATGCCTCAAAAAAATTATTATAATATATCCTTTAATATAAATATAATATGAAAATTAATGTAGTACATTAATTTTATCATATTTTATTTAATATATTATTTTTGTTATCATTTTCTTGATATTTACATTTATAAAATTATTAATCCATAATTATAATGAAATACAATAACATAATTATTTCTTTAGTAAAATATAAAAATAAATTAATTTAATGAATAAAATTTTATAATATTTCAAAAAGACTATTTATAATCAATGGTACCTTCTGGTATCATCAAATTAAAAATGTTACGATTAATAATAATAAAAATATGTGATATTTGAAATTACATTAAATAAAATATTAGAAAGATTATAACATCATATAAATGGACATATGTGGTCATATAGTATAACCAAAATTTATTATGGGTGAAAATAAATAATATAATAAAAATGGTCAAGATTTGGGGCCTCATTCTAGTCCTTTTTCATTTTATTTTGATCATAAACTTCCCAATTAACCCATTACCATGGAAATATATATTATCAAGGTTACTTTTAAAATTGGTGAAAAATAAAAGAGACATATTTTCAAAACATGTACCTTATTAATCAAAAACATTCATCCATTATCATTATTAAAACTACATATTCTGTAGAAATATATTTAACATTAATTCTGTAAAGTGAAATAGTTTTATTAAAAAACTCATTTTTAAACACAAAAATCTACTTATACAAAAATAAGGTATGAGGATGATTAAAATGAAATAATTTATATTATCTGTAAAAAATTAGTACAAAAGTTACACTAATATAAAAATAAAATCGTCAGGACTAATTTAATATAATAATATTTATAAATTTATAAAAATCATTATGTTCACCATTAAATGGAAAATCATTCTATTTATAAATATAAAAAAAAATCACCCTAAGACAATTTTGGAACTATTATCCAAATAATAAAGTTTATTTTGTTTTCTATAACTTATCAAAATGTCAAATTATAGATTTAAAACATGTAAACTATTAAATGGTGGTGAAACTACCTTTCGAAAAATATATCATTTATAAATAAAATTGGATTTGTTATTATCCTTTACCTATAAAATCTATTTAATAAAAAGATAGTAAAAAATATTATAAATAAATTTAAAGAATATTATTTAAAAATTTGTTTAATTAAAAAATTAACAATGAGTTGGACAATCATATTCACACCTGCCAATTTTATTGAATGTTTATAATGAACATGTAAAATAATCATATTTAATATTATATCCTAGTTCATTTAAACACATTATTGTGTGAAAAAATATTCTTCTGAATAAATTTAAGAAAAAACATTCTATAAAATCTTGGAGTGTTACAACTATGGTGTATTTAATTAAAAATGATTTTATTTCTTTAATATTAAAATTATATTATTTGGATATAATGTTCCTTAAAAAATGATGTAATTAAATAAAACCCAATTAGGGTAGAAATTAATATTTTTTTCCATTTTATGGAACAAGTACATAATATTCATATATTTAATATTACATAATAATATATAATTATTTCATATTAAGAAATATTATAATTATTTATGTTTATATTTCCAATATAATTTCATATTCAATTTATTTATATAAAACAATTCTATTTATATGAATATTATTCTAAATAGTCGAATTTTGTGGCTCCCACCTTAATCATTACATAATCTTGAGTTGTAGTCAAGAATTTAATTTCTTTCACATTGAAGATCAGTTCAGGTTTAGTGTTTTTTGAGAATTAGTCCATAACTATTACATAAGAAAAACTACAAGAAAGAAAAGTTGACACTTCCAAACTATATTCATTTTTTACAAAAGGAAACCCTTTTAAAATAAAACATGACTTATTTTTGAGACAAACACTCAATTATTTCATGATGAAAACTTATTTTTCCTTAAAAATATAATGAACTATGAAAAAAATTAAAAACATGGGATTAGAATACAAGTATCAGTAATGGATATAAAAAAAGGAAGAAACTATTACTCCATGAATGTTTTAAATTCATGAAAACATTTTTACAAAATCATAAATTTAAACCCTAAAAAATAAGTTCTCTAATATACCTATAGAAATATTAAGATTATAGAAAAACATCATAGGGATATTAAATCATAAAGGTAACTTTGGTAAATTATATTATACTTACATTATATCATTCACAGCTATATAGGGAGTAAACTTCATAGTTACGTTTGGAAAATCCATCACATTATATTCCCTAAATATCTTAGAATAAACCTTATCATTTAACTCTATCTCATTACACAATGCATTGAAGAGCTATTATAGGATCACCCGCCATTGGTTTATCATTTAACCACCCATATACATAATCAATTCCTATTAACCATATCATAATCATAACACATAAAACATGCATAAATGAAAAATAACATTTCCACTACTAAATAATAAGATATAATTTCAATATATTGATATAATCAATCCATTCTTCAAAAAATAAAAAATAAATTACCTGAAGAGGGAATATTTTATTTATATTTCTTTTAAAAACATTTTATCATATAGATAATTGAAAATATAAAATAATGGTCACCACAACAGAAATGTTTTTGTCACTATATACATTAAAATACATTCATTTTGTCAATTATTATAAAACTTAAAATAAAAATATTCCTTTTGAATAAATTTTAAGGAAATTGGAATTTAAATGGGTTGAATATACACCTTATAAAATGAAGGTGGTGTATAACATCACATTATTCCTCAATGAAAGTATATATATATAATGTACCTTACCTCAAGTCTGAATCAACTCATATGTTTTTATCATCCCCAATAATAAAAATAGGTAAATTTATACTTTCATGAAAACATATTTCATGTTAATTATTATTTTTATATCACATATTACCATGTTATAACACCTAAATAATGATTTATGTTCAGTCATACGTTTTGCTAAAATTCGATACTTGAGTGAAAATAAACATGGTCCAATATCAAATATTCATGTATTCATAAGTCCATATTTTTTAAAATAATATTCATTATGTAATAATAACTTTTATAAATAAATTATACTTATTTAAT
Organism: Viscum album; assembly: GCA_963277665.1. Lineage (NCBI taxonomy): Eukaryota > Viridiplantae > Streptophyta > Magnoliopsida > Santalales > Viscaceae > Viscum > Viscum album. The sequence goes on along the minus strand of OY728126.1, from coordinate 881,325,738 downwards.
AAACCTATTAATTTCTGGTATGAAAAATTAACAACATTATAATCAGGGAGAGGGTAGACCATACATATGCAAGTTAACATTTCCATTTTTCATTGACCATTATGGGAAAAGGTAATTATTATTATACATTTAAATAATGACCATAAAATAATTAATATAAATCTATTATTTTAAATATAATTATAAATATATATAATATTTGTGATATAATGAATAAAAATTAGTCTCATCACTTAGTGGAGCTGACAGTTCACATGTACACACAAACGACATTATAATTTGTTTGTGCATGGAAAATAAGAAAGTAATTGATATATTATTATCGTATGATGATTAATATTTTATGAATATCACATATGAAAATTAATTCCATTTTTATAACCAATCATTATATATGGTTATAGAGAATGAATTAGACTAGTTTATTGAGGTGATAGTTCACATATATACACAAATGAATATTTTCAATCCCATTTAATGGAAGTGGAGATGGAGTTAGGTGATGAAAATAAAATAATAAAATATAAATATATTGAGTATACTATAGTTATTGTTACATAATGGAGATATTATATTTTAAGGAAGTGGGAGAAAAAAATAAAATAGAAATACTTAAATAAAAACGTTACCATTCCTTAAAATGATCACACTTCTTAACACCTTAACACCTCTAAAAAGTGTTTTATTACTAAAATAAGGACTCAATAATATGGGAAGTGATCATATGAAGGGTATTTCATATATATTTTTCAAAACAAATTTTTTTGTAAGTCTGAGTAATAGAGAGTAATGAGGGACTTTTTATAGGATAGGGGAGGGGCACCCTTTGAATTATTAAACATATTAAATTAATATAAAATCTATTTATATTAAAAATATCCCCAAACTATTTTATTTTGAATAAAGTATAATTTTAATTTAATAATAATAAATTAATTAAAATTTTGAGAATTTTTTTATATTTTTTAATCTTTATTTTTTTGTTTTAACCCCTTTTACCACTTTCTGTTTTATGAACTAATTTACACATTGAGAGTTAAATAATTGCCAAATCATGACAAATGACCAATGAATAATACCTTATTGAAACTGTTAGATTTATCTATACTTTTTGGCTAAATATTAATTTCTATAATTTTTTTTCATATAGTTAAAAATTTTATATTTTAAGTTATCACTAGTGACAATTTTGACACTATTCATCTCTTGAATTTTTTTACAAAATTATAACAACATTATTTTCTAGAAAAAATGAAATTAAATAAATCATTAAATGTAATATTCATCCCTAAAATTTTTATAGGATAAAAATATATAAAAATATATTTTTTAATATATTAATATCAGTTATTTCATTATATTTTTAATAAATTTATTACTAAATCATGTTTGTGTCATAATTAAATTTAATTACTTAATTTATAAAAATTTTAAATAAATCCCCATGATGAAGGTAATATTATTATGTTTAAATATTTTATTTTTCGTCAAACATATCCCCTATATTACTCTATATTAAAATACTTTACTTTTTAAAAACATAAGTTTAACGAAAAATGACTATTTATTAAATATAATATAATAAATGCATTAAAGTCAACGAAGAAGAACAAAGTGCTTCAAAAAATTTAACCAAGGATGCTCATGGTCAGAATAATTTCATCTAATTAAACTAATATAAGTGTTATCATTTTTTATCTTATTATATTATTATTTTTACCTTTAATTACTTAATTTAATTTTAACCATTGTAATTAAAATAATTAATAATTTTTTATTCATAATGTCCCAAAATAAATAGGACATGTTTATATAATTTATAACTTTTGATTCCAAATAGAGAATCTATTTTCTAACTTCAAATCACACAATTGGATTAAATTAAATAAATATGAATCCCATTGATGGATTGAAAAAATGTGTTTTTAAATTAAAATGTCAAAATTTCACATAGTTTTTCTATTCAATTTTAATTTAAAAAATAATTCAATGAAATACATTAGATCACCAGATAAAAACATCATATAATTACACAAAAAAACCATGTAAAAGGATAATATAATAATATATATAAATTAGATGAAAATGTTTTTTGAATTAAAATGCATTATTTTTCAATATTCTTTAAAAATCAATTTAATCAGAAAAATACAAAAAAATTATCCAAATTTGTTTTTATGTACCTTTTAAAAATAATAACTTTATTTTTTAAAATAACATTTAGAAGTGTTAAAAACTATATATAAATGGGTTCTCCCTCAAAATACGGTGAAACGATATTTTTAGAAAAACACTGTTTTTATCCAAAATATTGAATTTGTTCTTCTATAATGTCTAGAAAACACATTATATGAATTTGAAATATTATATTGAATTAATATTTCATTGACATAATCCAACAATAGTTATTTTATTATTTTATAAGCACAATTATTCATATTAATATATTTTATCATTAAAAAAATAAATCATTTATATTCGATTGGTTATTAGTTTTATTATAAGGTAATTTGGTTACCGTTGAATAACTATATAAAGTGTGTAAAAAATATTTTCAAAATTTAGTTTAAACTATTCTTTCCATCCATTCTAATGGCTAGTTGATAACTACCATATTAAAAAATATTATTTAGTTATTCGTTTATGCTCGATGTGGCATATCATGTATGTTGTTGAACATTGTGTTTCCTTTAAAAAACTTAGGATGTTGTATTGTCCAACACTTTTGGAAACATCATACTCTTAATTTTAATTTAGGTTCTGTAACTATGTTATGACATTTCATAATACAATTATTTCAGTCCCACATCATAAAAAATGATTAATAAAACAGTCACTTTAACATAAAGAAAGGAATGTATGAAGGTCATCTCCTATAACACGTTCTAGGGTTCCATGTTCTAAAACATGATATAGAAGAAAAAATGACTACCATGTTATGATGGTGAGTGGTATAAAACATGAATAGAAAAATGTTAACAATCAAAAACCATGAATCTTTTATGGTTTAATAGGTCATTGATTTCATTGTAACAAAATTAAGTGGATTTTTTTTAAGATACATTAAATAGAGTTGTGGAATCAATTTATAACCTATGATAAGATCATAAGGAAATACACTTACATGACAAGTAGAGTTTCATTATTTAATCTAATTCCACCATAGAATCAAATTTTTCTCCAAATAAGAAGTTTTTAAAGGGTTATTTTATTACATCTAAAACTAAAAAATTAACATCAATATAATAAAATAATCCATAAAATATTAACTATCTATTTCACAAATATTTAATCCCTAACAAAAACAAAAATGTTTTGGATATGATCAGATAAATCCCCTAAAATAATAAACGATTATATGATGAGAAACTAATTATAATATCGAAAATTTAAAAGTATTAACCAAATTCTATCATAGACCATTTGATAAATAATTGTCTTCAAAATTCCTCAAAATATTCCAAAAAAAGATTGAACCCCAAAATTTAGAAGGATTTTATCACATTTCCTTAAAGAATAAGTTTTAAAATTTATCTCCAAATAACATCGATTATTCTTAATTTCTCACAACCTAATTTAATTTCATAATCATTTATTATCACTGATAGGTTAATAATTTCTATAAATAACATAATTAACCATTATTCCACCATTAAAAATCATATATTCACCCAAAATGTAATTCAACCATTACTCCTCAAATAAATTCCCACAGTATTCTATTTAACTTAATCATATAATGTTCCTAAAATAGTGAATGTATCCCAAAATAAAATTTATCACTTAATTAACAGATCATTTTCCAATACCAAGTATTTAAATTTGATAAAACATAAGTTCCAAAAATAAACTTATCAAATTTTTAACCTAAAATTTGATGTCAAACTATACAGGGAATTCATGTCGGTCAGTGGTAGGAAATTCCCCCATGTCTTCCTTTAGTTATGGGTTTGATCCATAAGGCCTTGACAGACATAACATATTTTCAACCATCATATGGGATTTCCTTTTCTAAAAATATAGCATTCTCATGAAATTCTCCAAATATGAGATAAAATACTCAAAAAAGAATAACAAGATTTTTCCTCAATATTTATCTCATTCCCGTCATTTTTTAACCGAAAAATTAATAACCCATTATTAAATCTATGTTGAATGTATCCAAAAATATTGTTAGTCAACTTATAAGTTTATATCATATAACATAAAAAGTGATTGTAAGACAATAAACATATAATATACCTTAAAATTATAAACAGAATATGATATTTCTAAATCTTTAGAAAACATCCTAATCACCAATGTTTTCTAAACTATCCTCTTGTACCAATTATGAGACTCCATCTTTAAATGTTACAAACTATTGAATTGTAGTCAAGAATATTATTTATATCATATTGAGGATTTTTTTAGGTTTTTAGTTTTATAGAATTCGGTTATAAATATTATATAACAAAAACCATAATAATTAGAAGTGGATACTTCAAAACATTATCCTTTTTTACAAAAGAAAACCCTTTTAAAATATATGATTATTTACTTTCAAGATACATTATAAATTCAATCATCATGATATATTCATTTTCCATACAAATCGTAAGACTAGTGAAAATCAATTCAAAACATGGGATGAGTATAATAATCACAATAAAAGATATAAGGAATGAAATTCACAGTCCACGAAAATTTTAATCTCATGAAACCATTTTCACAAAATCATATTTTTTCTCCCATAAAACATTTTTTAATTCAAATTACACATGAAATAATATGATTCTAGAAAAACATCATAATTTAATAAATCATAATGATATATTATTGATTTTATATCATACTCACATTGTAGCTTTCACAGCTACATAGAGAGTACCCGTCATGGTTACCTTTGAAATACCCATCACAGTATAATTCCTAAATCTATTGGGAGAAACCATATAATTTAACACATACTCATTAACCAAAGAAATGGAGTGATATCGTGGCCTCAAATGACCGTGGTTTATCATAGAACAACTCTTTTACAAAAGATATTCTCAAGATCCAGAACATAATCAAAACACATAAAACATGCATAAAAGAAAAAAATAACATTTCCAACTTGCAATCACAATATATAATTTAAAGATAATGATATAATGTGACCATTATTAAAACTATTTTTAATACCAAAATACATATATAGATAATATGGTGTTTATAATTATTTTAAAAACATTTTGTCTTTTATTGGAATCCAAATATCATGTAATGGTCACTACGATCGAAAAATCAATATTGTAGTATATGTTGAAAGTATTTCCTTTTTTCATTTATTAAAATGATTTTTATAAAAAGATACCCTTTGATTAAATTTGAATTAAATTAAAATTCAATGTGGCTGATTATACACCGTATAAAATGAAGGTGGTGTATAACTTGAAAATATGCCCCAACGGAAAGAGATTAAGACAAGGCCTCTTACCTCAAGTCTGAATCATCTCATACATTCCTTATCAACCAGAATAATAAAATTAGGTCAATTTATAATTTACAATGGACCTTTTTCATGTTAATAATTATTTCTGTATCGCTAAATACATTGTTATAACAATAAATAAAATTAACAACACATTAACCATTATGTCGATATTTGGTACCGGGGTCGAAAATGAACATGGTACAATGTCAATAGCCCATGTGGTCTTAAGTATATAATCTCAAAAATGAAATTCATTAAATATTTATCACTTTTATAAATAAATTATACATTTTAAATCACCCCATTCATTTATGGTATGAAAAATGAACAACGTTATAATCATGGAGATGGTAGGTCGTGCATACGCCTGAGTAACGTTTCATTTTTTCGTTGATCATTATAGAAATAAGATAATTGTTATTTTACCACTATAGAATGATAAAAACATCATTAATATCGCATTTATCATTTAAATATAAATATTCATATATCATAAATGTGTTATAATGAATAAAAAATTCACCTCGCTTTTTGGAGGTGATAGTCCATACATACGCAAGTACGACATTGTCATTTGTCTATGCATGTAAAGTGAGAAAATAATTTACATATTTTGTTCTTATAATTATTAATATTTCAGGGATATAACATATTAAAATTAATTAAATTATTTTAACCATTCATGAGAGGGTTATAGAAAATGAATTAGATCTGTTCATGGATGTAATAGTTCACACGTTTGGATGAACGATTAATTCGCTTCCCATTTAATGGAAGTACAGATACTTTTAGTTGATGATATTATAGTAATATAATATCTGAAAATTTATGATACTGGAGTTATTATTTCATCATATATAAAAACTATTTGAAGGAAATGGATGAAGAAATAAAATAGAAATACTAAAATAAAAACATTACCTTTGCTTCGGAGGATCACACTTTATAAAACCTTAAGGCCTATAAGAAGGGTATTATTCATAAAATAAGGCATCAAGTATGATGTTAGTGATTAAAATAAGTGTTTTGGTCTGATATAGGATAAAAAAAGGTGTTGGATGTGTGAGTAATTTATAATAATTCGTGCCTTTTTATACGGGAGGGGAGGGGAACCATTGTAACTATTAAAATAATTAAATTCATATAAATTCAATTTTGATTTCAAATGGTACCAAATATATTTATTTGAAATAAAAAAGATTTTGGTTTTAATACTAATAATAAAATTAAAATTATATGTGTTTTTAATAATTTTTAATCCTTGTCATTTTAATACCATTTTGAACTCTAACTGTTTTATCAAGTAATTTTAAATATGGGAGTTAAAGTAAAAACCAAATCATATAAAACTACATATTAATAAGTAATTAATGAAATTTTTAGAGTCTCTAATCTTCTCATCCAAATAATATATTTTTATAAATGTTATATCAGTTATTTAGATATTTTATATTGTAAGTTATGAATTATGTCAATTTTGACAATTCATAACATGAATTTTAAAAAAAATCAAAAACAAATTGATTCTTTCAAAAAAACTACAATAACTCAAAAAAAATTAACAATCATCCATACATGTTTTTGGTAGAATAAATTATGTAAAATTATAAATTTTCTAATATTATTAATATCATTTATTTGATTCAGTTTTAGTAGATCTATTACTACATTATCTTTTTGTCACAATTAAATTTAATTATTTAATTCTAAAAAGAAATAAATAAATTAAAATGATGTTGTAATTTTTTTACCTTTATAAGGACTATATATTGTCAAAGGAAACTGATGTATAACTTCATATTAAAATACAATAATTTTTAAAAACACATTTGTAACAAAAATAACTATTCATTTAATATAATATTATCATTGAATTGAATTCATCCATGTGGCTACAATTTGTCTTAAAATCGACCCATGGAAGATAAGGGTCAGAATACACTCATCCAATTCGATTGTAACAAGTGTTAGGGTTGTTTTATATTATTATAATATTGTTTTTACCTTTATTTACCCAATTTACTCTTAAACGTGGTAATTAAAATCATTACTAATGTTATTATTCATAATGTCCAAAAATAAAAGGGAAATATTTTTTATAATTTGGACCTTTTTATTAAAAATATGGAATATATTTTTTCAAATTTAAAAAATGCAATTTTCATAAATTAATTAAAAACTAATCCCACATACGAAATGATAAATTGTTTTTAAAATAAACGTTCAAAATTTCAAATAACTTTTTAATTTAACTTCAATTTGAAAAAAAAAACTAATGTACTACATACGATTACCTAATAGAAACATTTATAATTTAACTTTAAAACTATATAAATGGATAATCTATGAATATAAATTAATTAGATGAAAATTTATTTGAATTAAAATCCATTATTTTTCACTATTCATTCAAAAATGTATTTAGTCATAAAAATACCAAAAATAATTCAAAACTAAATTTTGATGTCCTACTTCCAAATAAGAATAGATTTATAAAAAAATAACATATAATGGTGTCAAAAATATATATATAATGAATTCTCCATCCAATGGTGGAAAACATGTATTATTAGAAAAAACACTCATTTTATGCATAAAATTGTATTTGTTATTATATAATGTCTAGAAAAATATAAGATTAATTTTAAACATACAATTTTATAAATATTTCAGTAATACAATCCAAAAATAGTGGTTTTATTATTTTATAAACATACTTAATCACATTTAAATATTTTTTCCAAAAAAATATATCCTTTATATTGGAATGGGTTTTAGTGTTATTTTATGTTAATTTGATAAGTAATGAATCATTATATTAAAATTTTTAAATCTTATTTTTAAAATTTAGTTGACACTACTCATTCCCTCGATTTTAACAGCTAGGCGATAACTACCATAATATATAATTATATTAATTTTTTTCATTTAAGCTCGATGTAGTGTATCATGTACACTATTGAACATTTTTTTCCTTTTAAAACATTGTATGTTACAAAATTAAAATACATTTTGATATTAATTGTTTTATAAATATCAGGTTTTCAATTTAAATTGATTAGTAGTCATCATTACATTTAAACACTCATAAAATTTATCATTGGTTCTTCTATAATTTTCAAAATAATTTCATCATTATGAATAATTATAATTTAAACTGTTCATTAACCATCTAATTTAATTTATCAATCAAATCAACCATAAAATCCAGATGAAGTCTAAACAATATTCATTTTCATGAAATATTACGATTCATTGAATATTTATTTTACTTATCGAGAGAGATCATGATATTATATTACTCAGTTATACATAAAATCATTATTATAAAAGTATGTTTAATTATAATACATATAATACATGATATAAATTGTTCTGAGGGAAACTATAACTCTTTGAGATTTTGAATGAGGAGAGTCATATTTTTTTATCATATTTGTAATGCACACAATATAAGTTTTGAACGAAACATGATACTGGATGATAATATTATATTTAAAACATTACTATTCTATCATAGCTGTTAAATTGGTTGGTATGTTTAATAACAAATAAATTAATAAAATTAAGAAATTTAAATATTTATTTAATAAATTATGTTTATTTTAATGAATTATAAATAAATTAATAATAATATTCAAAAAAATATTAGTATAAAATGATATTTGACTAATTGGATGTTTAGTAACATTTTTCAAAATAAATTGGAATTACTATTTAATAATTATAGAATATTATTTCAAAAATAAAAAAATTAAAAATAGGTTTTAAAAAAATTTATTTGGGCCAATTTTGTTAATTTTGTGAATGGATTAATTTTTTGATGAATTAGAAAAAATATTACTTTTTATGGAAAACATTAATGTATTTTAAATTATCTTCTTTATAGATATATATTATAATTTTTTTAATGATAAAATATTTCAATTATATTATACATTAGCTAATTTACTTAATTTTGGACATTTTTATATTTATTTATCACATAATAATATTTTAATATTCTTAATGAATTTCTTCTAAAAATTCATTTTTTACAAGCATGTTATTCTACTTTTAAATTAATTTACATGACAAAAATGAATAAAATAAGGGAAAATAAAAACCATATTTTGAATCAAAATAATTATTATTATCAAATAAAGGAAATTAATTTCATTTATAATAATTATTTGGAGAATCCATCAAAATTAATAAACACACTATTGGTAAAAATGGTTTCAAATGGGGTTACTCTGATATTATAAGAGTTAAAAGGGATGAGAACATGTACAAAACATTCATTTTACACATATTTACACCTTGTCACCCAAAGTTTTTTATAATAACCCATTTTTGGAATTTTAATGATAAAAGAAATTAATTAATTTATATTTTCGAAAATTCTATGTGTCTCATATACCCCACTTATAAAAGTGCACACCTCTCATTTCCACGTAAAAAACTAATGAAATCAACAATTCCTACATGAATACATAACTTTTTTCAATAAAAAATATTTTATATTTTGGTATCTTTATAATTTCAATCTAGAATGGATTTAGATATAAACCAAAATTAGTTTTCCAAAGAAGCGGTAAAATCATAAATGAACAAAATGGTTTATTTCATCTTCACATCATTCAAAAATTATTCATCTATAATTATATAATATAGAATTTATCTTTCATATATTTATTTTTATTATTTCAATATAAATAACAATATCCACCTCATGTTCAATCAAATTTAAATATAGACTATCGATCATGTGTATGTTGGACTACCACATAGTAAACTAATGTTATTTATTTTCAATCACCAAAATGTATTGACAGATATAATGATGTATTGACCATATTTATATTATTATAATTAAATTATTATCCCTATTTATTATCATATCTCAAAAAACCTTACTTTCCATTCCATGAGGGATATGATAACACAGCTCATGGGTACGGTATACTACCACCACACGAATTGATGATATTTTTCCCTTATGATTTACATGGAATTTATTACTTATGTTATTAATTGATATATGTTATAATTAATATTTAACTATACATATTTAAATATAATATCACATCTACCTTCTTATTTTCAATTTTGTTGGAATACAATAATGTCACTTGTGGATATGTATAGACTACCCCCTCCATCCAGCGATGTGAAAAGTTTTTCAATAATTTTCATACATATTATAATAGTTCCAAATCATTTCATATAAATTATATATATAAAACAATAATTATTCTTGAAATATTGAATAATATTTATCATTCTTTCATTACACCTTTCAAAAAAAATTGAAACATTGTTCACGCATATATATGCCCAAGAGTCTCCATGAATGGTGTTATCCAATTTCTATCTCTAAATTTTATTCATTAATATAAATACATATATAATGTTTATCTATAAAATTTATATCATATAAAAAATTCCAAAGCTTACACATCCCTGATCATATTAAATGTACAAAAATTACTAATCCAAAACATATATTAAAAATAATGATATTATCAAACAAAATATTGATTTATAAAAATATTAATACAAAAATTGGGATAAAATACTATATGTAATTCATATATGGTATTATATATTTGAGTATTCTTTAATTGTATATTTTTAATAAATATATATTTATTATACCATAGTTTCTTACATAGATAAATGATGAAAAACCTCTGGTAAATGTTTCTTGTCTCACTGTTACATTCATGAGACATACACTATATCACCACTTATTCATTTTTTGTATTGTATATACAAACCATTTTGATATGATATAATATAAATCTATTTCTATTAATGATAGTTAATTCTAAATTTTAAATTATTTATTTCATAGGGATTAGGATTCAAAGGATTAAAAAATGGTGAAGTATTATTTCTCAATCTCATCATTCAAAAGAATTTTTCTTCAAGATTACATATAGGGAATTATTTTTATATAATAAAACCTATATATTTCATTGTCTTATTATTTTTCATTTAATTTTTTACTACATATAAAAAAATATATTTCTTTTTTATTTAAAATTATTATAACATTTCTATTATGAAAATCTGACATTATTTATTTCTTTTATCAAAAATCCCATTTCATGAAAATACATTACTATAAAAAATAATTTTATAAATATTTTAAAAATTATCTAAATGATTCATTAATGATTTTTTAAAAAATTATTTACTTAACAAAAATCAAAATGAATCATCATGTCATTTTACAAACAAGGATTATTTGGAATTTAACAAAAACATGAATGAAATATTTGTTTTCACATGCATAACATTTAAAGAATTTAATTCATCATGAATGCCAAAAATGATAGATATTCCATTATGAGAATCAATTATTATATTTAAAATATTTTTTGAACATTTAATTTTTTAAAATATTTTCAATTTAAAATTATTATATTACTCGTGAATATTATAACGTTTTTTTGGTATTTCGATTTTTCCATGAAATCAACACTTAATTTTACTCATGATTTACTTGGGATATTTTCTTTGTATATAATCCATATACATTACATAGATGTTTTTGAATCAATTTTACCAAGGTTTTACAATATCATTTTTATTCACCAGATTGATCAAGATTGACTATTATTTTTCTTTAGTTGATTGGATTAAGAATTAACATTTTTATTTCATATTTTTCATTATGAATATTTATGTTTATTATGTCTAACCCCATTAACATGTGTAATTAATTAAAATTAGTATGTGAAGGGTGGGTCCTAGTTATGAATATCCTCTTAATGCATTGAATAAACTCCTAAGATAAATATGCTGGCCAAATAAGATGGGTTTCTGCCCAAATTTTCGAATATCTTTTGAATGCTATTGATAGTACTTTTTGTATGTATGGAATTTAAAATTTCATAATTATGAGATTATTTATTGACATCCATTTGATTTTTTTTAAATTTTTATATTATCCCTGGAAATGTTTCAAACTCATTCTTTTATTTTCTTTAGTTATTTTTCATCATTTATTCCTACAATATTTCTCTATAGTTACAATATAAATTTAATTTGTCTTGGTTATTTACATTTTAATAATGACTAATAATATTTATTTATGATATCATCGTCTTTATTATTACCATTAATGACCATCTGAGATCACCCCTTACATGCGTTTTATTTTCCCCGGGACACCAAAATGTTTTTAGGGATTGACATACAAGCTTATAGTAAGGGAAATAATGGAATTATAAAATAAAACACAATGTGTATTTGGTCCTCCAAAATGTTATTGATTTTGTCAAGTTCAAATGTAATAATGTATACACTAGCTTCGGGTTACTGGGCTTTGGGTCATTATAGTTTCTAATATAGGATATTTTATTTCAAACAATGGGAATTATGTTTAGGAATACATTTATTGTGGAATAAAACCTTTCGTATTAACTTAGATATAATTCAATCTATGTGATAACATACTATATTTCTGTTAATATATAGATTATTTGGTTTTCATGGAATGAAATCTCTGTATAGATACAATAATTAGTCGTCACTCTAGAGTAGATGTACCAAGGGGAAATATATCTGTTAACAGAATATTGGACTTGACCCAAGAATTACATGGTACATTATGTTCATGACCCCCTACATAAAAAGATACCCCTTCTAAGATTTAAATGAATAATGAGATATAATTACCCCTAGAGACCCACCTCCAATCGGCCCTGGGGCAGCAACCAGAACCAAGGGTATAAGGATCACACAATATGGGATGCATTACACTTTAGAAGAAAACAAGATGGAAAATTTAAATAATAAACCATAAAGAAATACCTGAAATATATAAAAATAAATCCAAACCATTACATAATACATGTATAAATGAAAATTAATAAATATAAATTTCTCTAAAATAAAGACCAATATAAATAAAATATTAGGTAGTGACACAACAAAAACTCTAAAATTCCGAACCAGAATCGTCTAGAACAGTCCACAAAGTCCTCCAAGAAACCTGAAAAATGATTTCATATACGTAGGGTGAGAATACAAGAATACCCAGTAGGATAAACAAAGTCTCCTGTCTATATGTTAAAATAGAACACTCGGGCACCCATGTGAATGAAGTAAAACCAAAAAACACCTGAACATGTACACTAACCATCCAATCCTCACTAAGTTATGCTCACCAAATAATGAAAGGAATTTAATGTAATATAATAAGCACCATGATGTTTGGGTACCCCGCACCACTTCTCAATGGTTAACTACCCATACCATAAAAAACATCATGCTGACACTTCCACACTCTTCCATAAGTCACATGTCACAACAGTCCCACATATAATTGGGACTAAAATCTAGTCCCGCAACCATGAAAAATGATGCATGCCACATCCTGCCTGAAGACACAAGGGACTCTACCATACCACATCCCTCCGGAAGATACCTGGGCCATAGATATACCATATCTCAACTGAAGACACCTTGTCCAGAGCCATGCCACATCCCGAAGACACTTATTAAAGAACAACAAATCTCATCTCATATACAACTAGGATAGAACAACACATCTCATCCCATATACACCTTGGAAATCAAACCTCATAAACAGATACCTGGTCCTCACAACTACACCACAACCTTCCTGAAGAGTCTATGGTTCCCAATTCCTAGATGAGAGGGCAGGGAATATAATGTAAACAGCCATCCTTCCTACAACCAGGATGATGGAAAAGACACCCTTCCCCGTGATGAAGGGGGTGTTTGGAACGCTGTGCTCAACAAGGGTGGGGTTCTTATAGAATGAACAAGGAAAATACATGTATACATTTATAGTATCAAACACTCAAACCCAACCAATGGTTTCTCACAAAAACAACCAACTCACAAGACACAACATTTGATGCAACCTCTAAATGAAAAACACCTCACAATATGTCACAAAACCCATATCACATTCCAAAAAAAATTATTATACATAAACATTAACAAATTAAACAATACAACCCATCATCAACTACTTCAGCAAACATATACATTTAAATTCATTAACATGAAGTATTAATTCCAGTAATACATGAGTTCATTTTACAAAACCTACCACATAGTATAATTAAAACCCCGTACAAGCATGACACAGGCCACAAGTCGCATTACATTATTAATTCACATTTAAGAGAAAAATTGATTTTACAAATATCAAATAATCCCATATTAACAACACATTTTTTAAATAAATTACATCAATTAATCCTTCATTATTTAGATATTCAAATTCCACATTCCATTTCAAATACACCATTTTTCTATATTACTCCCAAGAATAGATATTTAATTTAAGTTCTATGCTTCCTAGGTAACAATATTTAATTCACACCAAACAATAACCCATACATAGAAAGCATCACCACAAAAGAACCTTGTACATTATATATACCAATCGCATATCACCAATAATTTATGGCCACATCCCCTTTTTATAGCTTGACTATACATCCACATACCATAACCATCATACAACACACTGTTTATCCATACCAATCATTACTATAATGAAAACCACATTTACGAATACAAAAAACACAACCCCACTGTATAAAAAATCTCATCAACTACCCACAAAAAATCACAAAAATTCTAACTGCCTTTATTATATCATTGTTCCAACCTAGATCACACAATCATGTCGAAAAATATGATACAACACATAATAGAGAAATACATACAACCAGATTTAGCAGGTAATCCCCTAATCAATTCCACATAATTTTTTTGTGTTACCACATATCCCATAAAGTCATTGGGCCTACATTTATTTTATCCGAATATCAATGGTTAACATGATTCCATTAAATTTTTTAACTCAAAGAAGAACAACATGCATTAATAAAAAATTTATTCACATCTATGAACCCCCAACGACCACAATTTTCTGTAGGCATATTGGCCATATATTCCAAATATCCAAAAATAACAAAGAAAATCACCACTCAATTATTCCATGCCCCACATGTTGATATTTAAACCATTTTATTTATATTTATTAAGTTGTTATCACACTTTAATCTGGAAGAGGAAAATCATACACCCACCCGACATGATGAACAAATGAAATATAAACATAGGGATACCAACCTTAAAGAAGAAGAAATCGACAATTCCTTAATGTGCCAAAGTAGGGGGTGCACATTCAGCGGTAACCTCCAAGGAAAACATAAAACATATATTTCAACACCAGAACACAGCACCGTGGGGATGAAAGGTTATTGGTATATCTACTATCAAGAGAAAATAGAAATGCACAAGGGAGAAAGGATCATGTCATTAAAAATTAAAAAACCTTTATCAACAGAAGAATAATATTTAAAGCCCTTCATGTATGATCTTGACCAAGACCACACGGTTTGACCATTTAAATGCCTTGAGAATTTTGAGGTGTCATTGATATTATTTATTCACATTTGAACTATTTCAAACCAACTTAAATATGACATTAATTTCATTTTACATCAATTAAAACACTGATGGGGAGAAATTGAATAAACATTGAAGATTCTGATTTTTTTTACAAACTATAATAAATGACTCGCCATTGGGTGATTCCCCATCATGATTCACTAGTGGTTGAGGCACCATTGATTGAATTTTCATTGGATGAGTCACTAGTTCAAGATACCAGTGATGAGATACAGCTAGAGAGTCACCCATTGGTGAGTCACCATTCTGTGAGTCACTGATGGTGAGTCACCATTTGGTGAGTCACCATTCTGTGAGTCACTGATGGTGGGTCACCATTTGGTGAGTCATTGTTCCTTGAGATACCATTAGTTCAGTCACCATTTGGTTAGATAATTTTTGGTGAGCCACTGTTCAGTGAGATAACATTTGGTGAGTCACTGTCGTGACTCCCAGATGTGATTTCCCATCAGTGAGTCACCATTGAGATTCACCATCCCTTAACCACCATTCCTGAACCAGTGTTATGAGTCACTGTCATGAGTCACCAACGAGACTCGCCATTGGGACGACCATCCATTGGAAACAAATTAATTTTGAAAACACTAAAATTGAGTCTTTGATACCTCCAAAACACCTCAAACATTTTTTTGAAAATATAATGGGAGAAATAGGTCTTAGACATTACATAAAATACCTTTCAAACCATACTCTCCCTCGATAATTTAAAACCAACCAAAATGAAAATCATTTAAGGGTTTGAACGACTGTACCATGAGATACCTCTCAAGTTTATTGATATATTTGGAACAAAGTAGTCACTCAATAACTAGTCATCGAGGAAGATACCTAATAAACAATGAAACAATCACAAATATAGCTTTAAGAATCCCATTATAAAATTCACAAAAATCATAATAACACTAAGGAAAGAAGAACATTGGAAAAAAATTCATGATATTATTTCAAATATAAGTGGTCGTTTTTGGGAACATAAATCATTATTATAAATTATATATCAACAAATTCACTTATAAATTCATTTGAATTGATATATATACATATGTTTTTTTTTCATTTCTTAATCTATTAACTTGAAATTCAAAATTATTAAAACATATCATGCTTAGTGTATCATGATGAAAAATATTATCATGCTTATGTTACAATTTCTTAACAACATATACTAGTTATTTAAAAAACATTATTAAACCACATTAGTGAAAGAGTTTAAAATCTAATCATGATTATTTAAAAAAAATTTATATTCCAAACATATATCTCAATATATTATTGAGGATCATTCTATTTTTGGGAATCATTTTTATTAAAACATATCCATGAAAGATATTATTTTTATAACAATTTCAGTCAATTAAGAAAACTATTTTGTGTTAAAACCTATTTTTGAATCCATATTATATCATTGTATGTATCAAAATTCTTTTCTTGAAAACAGTATCAACAAATATTGGAAAACCACTTATTCTAGAACTTATTTTCTAGAACAACATATATAAATTGGAAGGCTTCACATTTTGAAAAAAAATATTTTTTCTTCTACATACTGAACTCTTTCAAGCTTTTTACTAAGATCATATTAGCATAAATTAATATCAAATTTATAAAACTCTAATTAACCTGTGTATTGAAACACAAATATATCACATGTTTCAATATTACTAAATTCTCCATGTTTAAAACATTTATAGTTTTTTAATCAAAACATTAATTTTCAGGATTATTCTTATGTAGAAACAGTAAAGGGCTTCACAATTCAATTCCTATTTTTTATTAGGTGCATGACATTAATTTTTAGAGTTTTTAATTGCATTACTTTACCAAAATGATAACATATATTACATTAGATATAGATACAAAAAGAATGAAAATAAAAAGTAATCATTCATAACTACATGAAAATGTCTTTTTTGGGTGGCACTAACTCACCTACATAGTTTTAAAACATGTTGTAAAATAATGCATCACAATGTGGGGAAAGAGTTTCCCTCTTCATATTATTGTGTTCATAATACATGTCTTCAAAATTAAATAAATAAAACAAACCAAACAAACAAGACTACATTCAAACAATCACATATCATCCATTATAAAAATAGACTACACATGGTATGAAACCCCATTTTCATTTCTTTCATGATCCCCAAAACAACCATTTTATGTTATTGTTCACTTTAGGTATATAATCGATTTTATTGTTGGAGAATAATTTAATAATCATAATCATAAAAAATAAAAAAACCAATTCAAAAAATCACGATAACAATATATCTCATCCATCACACATCTCCACTATTGCATAACAAAAACACTTCCCTTAAACTCACCAACTAACACAAACAATAACCAGGAATTTCATGAAACCACATCACCACACCACATTACCATCCGCTGGAAACTTCCCTTTTCACATAGCCACAACATCCCACCTTATCCTCCAAACTTCCCAAACAAACAATCATGATTATCAAAACAAATACCCAAGCACAGAAATCATTGAATTCTCTCTCTTAGGTTGAGATATTATCCATATTGTGCAACACTCACTCGGTCGCACAACTTCAATTACGTTAAGCTATAACACATCCAAATTAAAGATCATGTTTTCCCATCAGTGTGTGCTTGAATAATTTTAATCATTCACCACACAAGGTAATGCAACATGAAAAACCACACATAGAAGAAATATATAGAATATTATAGAAATATTTAGGGGCTTACAATACTTACTCTTATTATTTCACTTGGGAACCATCACAAATTTTTAAATTTTCCTTAGTAATTATATTAATTATTCATATTCATGTGATTAAACTTTTAATAAATGAGGAATTCAATCAAGAAATTATAGAAAGGGTATCATAATGTAAAACAATCACTTCATAAACATGGTTTCTAATAACATATATTTTCAGTATGGCATAAAAACACATCAATTAAATTTTAATAATGAATCCACAAAAAAATAGTGAATCACCATGTCTCGAATTTAAATAACTCCAGAATGAACCAATGTTAAAGATAAAACTGTAGACTTGTAATATCATACACCATGTTTAATATTGTTAAACAAGACTTTCTAAGATCATTTTATTATAAAAAAAATACACATCCAACTTTTGTTGATTTTTTATACATTAAATGTTCTTGTGTTAAATTAAAAAACAAAATGATCCCAAAATAATTAATGTAAAACATGATTTCTGATAATAAAATAAAAACTACACATGTTGTATTCCTATTTTACATGTTTTATCATTCTTCAGATTAACATCATTTAATCATTTCGTAGTTCAAGAAAACTTGATTATATATGGATAACATGATTTCACTTATATATTTTAATGTAGCATGTCAAACATGATATGTGAACAAGTCTCTGATAATATAATTTTCTTATTTTCCACACTTATGATTTCAACATTAGGAATTCATCCCATAAAAAAATACCCTGGTCTTAACATGGGAGGTAAGTCATTTTCAGTACATAAAATTTCTTTATCAATCATAAAATAATGAGTCTAATTTTTTGAACAATATTTCAGTATCATCAAGTTACCACTGGGCATGCTTATTATTTTCCTTTGTTTAGATATAAATTTCACAAGAATTTATATTCTAACGCATTCTCACAATAAATAATTTTATCATTACTGCAGAATTGATATTTTATCAAATGAAGAGAATTTTATTCATGAAATTGATTCTAAAAATAAAGAATACGTATCAATCAATTAAGATAGTCATTTCAAAAATTCAAGAATTTAAAATTCCAAATCCTTGTTTTACAAAAAGTCAACAACACACACCTATAATAAATTACTGTGTAGATAACTTCATGGAATATTACCTAATAACGAAGCTATAATAATTCTAATCATGTTTTAAAAAAATAATTAATTTTATCATGCATTTGTTAAGTCTACTACCACGAAGCATGCTCAATAAGGGTTCAAAATTAAACAACATGATTATAACTGGATACACTAAGAAAGCTTCTCTAAAAATATAAAACATTGTAAAAACAATATTTCATGTTATAATTTTATTTCAATGGAATAAAAATTCAATTTTTTAATAATCATGCTATAATTGAAAAGAAAACAACACATTAAAACCTCATGAAGGTTCAAAAAAACCCAACCATTTAATAATCATATCACTTCTTCTTCTATGTTATACATTTAATAGAAAAATAATTTATGAATCTTTTCAACAATATAAGAATATTAAATGTTAGATAATTAACCATAAAATTTCATTATTCAATTAATTCATGTACGAACACAAGAAATACTGATGTATGTATCTTTCATATGGCATCTACCCTGAAAATGGTGTAGCCTCACATGGTAATTTGGTATGAGTAGAGCCTATGAAAAGGATCATGGGGTCCCTAAAATACAATTTCCTTGCCAGTATCTCCGACCTAGGTGTCACGACCACCTCCCACCAAAGATGCCCCTCCTGAGCTGGAAATAGTGAAATAGAGATAATGACCCCCGAGTCCTACCTCCAGTAGGCCCCGGGTTGGCGACTAGAACCAAGGGTATGAGTTTTCACAAATATGGGAGGCATTACCCTTTTTATTATTTTGGATCGGGAAATAGGACAAGTCAACCTCCAAAAAGGGAAAAGAACAAGTGTATATAAATAAACCCAAACCAAGCCCACATGTATGTTTAAAAAATTTTATAACAAGGTACAAGTACAAGGAAGCTCAAAAGCACAATACCAAAGAAAACAAGAGAACAAAAACTACAAAAACTCAAACTGCCCGACTAGTAGGGTCCCACACGGCCCTAGTAGTCCTCCTGAAAACCTGAAAGTAAATGTAGGGTGAGCATACAAGTATACTCAGTAGGGAAACCTAAATATCTCATGCACAAGTGGGAAGACATCCTAATGTCCCGTGAGAACAATAGAAGAAACCTAACAAGGAAACCTATCCACCCAACCTCACTAGCCACACTCACCCAAACTCAATCACAACCGGTATTAGTAGTATAAGAAGACGAGCATTGGGTACCCCGCACCATTTCTCATTAGTTAGCTGAACATCCTGATGTTGTCACACTCTCCCCGCCTGCACACACCGGGGCCTCACAACCACGTATCCCGCCCGCACACACATGGGCCTCACAACCACACATCCCGCCCGCACACACTTGGGCCTCACCACTATGTATCCCGCCCGCACACACCTCGGCCTCACAACCACAACCACATCCCCACTCGAAGACACCTGGGCCTCATCCCGAAGATTCTTGGGAATAGTAACAAAACTCTCGCCTGAAGACACCTGGGCCTGAAATCGAAACCTACCTGAAGACTCTTAAGTGTAAGGTCACCTCAATCCATTATAGCCTACGATCCTACCCGAAGAGTCTCGGCCCTAATCACCCCAATCTAAACCTACCTGAAGAGACTTGGGTGTATGGTCGCCTCAAGCCATCACATCCTAGGGGCGAAGGAGCAGGAAAGAGCTAGTAACTATGGGAAAACACCCTCTCCCATGAAATGGGAGTGTTCAGCACTAAGTGCTCAACATGGGTGTGGTGCGATAAAACAAAAAATATAAAGATATATATAGCAACCACTCAGCCCAACCTATGGCTTAAAAAAGAGAAATTGAGCACGTGCCTCGGCACTGCTACCACGAAGCATGCATACAAAAAACTTCCCCAACCCCATTGAGGTTTTCACGTTTTCGCAGAAATTATCTTATTTAGTTCCTTAACTACTGGGAAAATATCCAAAACAAACCAAAATGATCATTCGTAAGAATATCCTTTCCATACACAAAGCAAGTTAGGAAAACATAGCAGTACGACAAGTCCCTTCTTATTAACCAACCAACCCATTGATTATTATTTCCGTTTCATTACCAAGCCCCACCATTCATTAACTCTTCCACTTTTATTTATTTATTAAACACAGCCCACAGTCCGTTCACATTTAAACCCATCCCTGTAGCCCCGCTGTCAACCACCATAACCACACCACACAACGTTATCCCAGTAATACCATTTATTGCAGCCCCGCTGCCCATCACCATCAAAAAATTCACTCCCACCCACAACCAAGTCAGCTGCATCCCCGCTGCTTACCCAAACCACAACAACCCACAAAACACCCCCAACACATTCCACGTAACCAAGCCAACACCCACATGTTCGTTATTCCACTTTGTTTAACTGGGGTGATCACACAAGGGTTCCGGATTTTTATTTAATCAGCCAACTTTACGTGATTATCCAATTTCCACATTCAACAATGTTCCTCTCACAAAAACGGTCTAGAAATATAGGGCAACATTTAATTGGGCAAGCAAAGTCCCCCAACAACCATGATTTTCAGTAGGCAGAAACCTATTCATTTCACAACATAATATCATAGGATATAAAGGTAAAGTAATGACAATCAAAAACTTCCCATCCCCATTCTTTAACTAGTTATTATCTTTATTTAAAGGTTCAACCATTTCTCATGAAAACAAAAAGGATAACCACCCTGCATGATGCAAAAATTAGAGAGACGAAGGTAAACCCCCTACCTCAACAGGTTCTAGTCACAACAGGTTCTGGTCACAACGCTCCCCCGGATCAACATTAGAATACGTTCGTTGGCATCCTGAAAAAACCTCGTCGGGTGTAAGTCGGAGAAAAAAAGCCGAAGGAAAGACAGCGAATCCATGATCAGAAGTTCCACCTCATCGTTATGATCCCGTGGCTGCTGACGGATCGTAAATCGGAGCTCAGAATAAAAAGTTATGGAATAAAGAGCCTTCGAGTCTTTTGAGAGTGCTCTTCTTAGAGGAGAGGGGAGGAGAGGTGTGAGTTGAAAGGAGGAGGGGACCCCTCCTTTTATAGGTGTGAAAAGAAAAAGTACACAGTGTGTACTTATGGTACACGACGTGTACTCGACCATTTTCACACGGTCTCCACGCGACCTCCAACGTGGCTTCACGTCCATTGACTGGTCAACACACGGTTTGAAGGTAACGCATACGCGGGAAAGGACTACACGGCGTGTAGATTGGACACATGGCGTGTACACATTTATTTCACACGGCAAGGACACGGCTCCAACGTGGAACACGACCGATGACTGGTCAACACACGGTAATGCGTATGCGGGGAAGGTCTACACGGCATGTAGATTGGACACATGGCGTGTACCTATCTTCTTCACGAGGCAAAGACACGGCCATCCACATGGGGTATACCCGGCAAGAGGGTACATGGCGTGTACTCAAACTACACAGCGTGTAGTTTCAAAATTCTGAAAAGTGTGGGAAAAGTTGATTTTACCCTCCATAACACTTTTTGGCCTTCTTTTGACAAAGGAATGTTCCGGAGAGGTCTGGGCCATTACATTATATACCTCTTAAATCATTCTCGTCCCCGAGAATTCAAAAAACAACCCAGAGGAACCAAAAAAGATACCTCTTAGGGTCCTCATTATAACAGAAACCCAACCAACAACCATAATCATATGTGTTATGAATTCCTTCTCCTATGTCGAGATATTATCCGCTTTAGGCGGCACTGACTCGCTCGCACGGGTTTAATCGCATCCTCATTAATGCGTCTCGATTAAGAATTGGGTCTTCCCACTTTCATGCATTAGGTTTTTTTTTCAACTCGCACTAACCCCAGCACCACAAAACCAACACACTACCCGAACACATGGGTTTGGGAAAATTTCTTCACCTATGTCGAGATATTATCCGCTTTAAGTGGCACTAACTCGCCTGCGCGGGTTCAATCACATCAACATTAATGTGTCTCAATTAAGGGTCAAGTTTTTCCCCTTTCCCACGCATCCGGGCATGTTACACATTACCAGGGAATAAGGAAACAAAAGGTCTTACAACTGACAAGACAAGCATTCCATATATCAAAGTCACATAGTACAACATCAACACAAAGCTCCTAAGAAAAAGGGAACACAAGTCAAAACAACTCCGGGTACTGAGCATGCATTTGGGTCTCCCACTCCCAAGTGCTCTCCTCGAGGCCGCCATGCCTCCACAACACACGAACCAAGGGAATGGTTCATCCACGGAGCACATTCTCCTTACGATCCTCAATTATGACTGGTCGTTCCTCGAAGTTCGCATCGTCTCCAATATCCAACTCTCCCCAGTCGATAACGTGAGTGTCATCATGTATATACTGACGAAGCTGGGAGACGTGGAAGACGTCATGAACTTTCTCCAACTGAGGTGGCAGGGCCAGCTGATATGCCACCTCGCCGACTCGCCTTAGCACCTCAAAAGGTCTGATGAACCTAGGTGAGAGCTTGATCCCTTTCCCAAACCTCTGCTGCCCCCGTTGAGGGGAAACCTTCGAGAACACATGGTCTCCGACCTAGAACTCCAAGGGCCTCCTCCGACGATCAGCATAAGACTTCTGTCGGTCCTGAGCCGTCTTCGTCCTCTCACGTACAAGCTGGACTTTCTCCGTGGTGCTCTGCACTACCTCTCGCCCAAGAGCACCTATCTCAACAACCACTGCCCAAAAAATGCATGAACGACATGGCCTTCCATACAAAGCCTCAAATGGTGCCATGCCAATAGTAGAGTGGAAGCTGTTGTTCTAGGAAAACTCTACTAAAGGAAAGTGTCGTACCCATGATCCTCCGAAATCCAGAGCGCATGCTCACAGCATGTCCTCTAACGTCTGGATAGTCCTCTCTGTCTGCCCATCGGTCTGGGGGTGGAAAGTAGTGCTAAGGCTTATTTGGGTGCTAAAATCATACTGTAACCCCCTACAGACTCGTGAGGTAAACCGAGTATCCCGGTCTAAGATGATAGTCCTCGGAACTCCATGAAAACACACTACCTTGTCTATGTACCTATGTGATAAGGTACTCACCGGGCCTAGATCTTTGATTTCCAAGAAGTGAGCTGATTTCGTCAGTCGATCCACCACTACCCAGATAGCATCATAACCACCCTGAGCTCTGGGTAGTCTTGTGACGAAGTCCATCGAGATGTCATCCCACTTCCAACCGGGGACATCTAAAGGATGGAACAAACCACAAGAACACAGTGTTCAACCTTCACTTGCTGACACACTAGGCACTTAGCCACAAACTCCGCCACTCCTCGTTTCACCCCGGGCCACCAAAACTGATCCCTCAAGCCTCGGTATATTTTTGAAACTCATGGATGTACTGCTAAGGCTGAGCTATGGAACTCACGGAGAACTCCCTCACGCACCGCATCTTGGACAAACAACCTTTCACGGAAAAGCATCTGATGCCGGCTGTCCTCTGACCATCCCTCTGGAGCATTCCCCTGATCGACACGGTCCCGCATCACCTCTACCTCGGAGTCCCCCCACTGAGACTCCTCCACCTTCTGCGACAAGGAAGATTGAACCATCATCTAGAACAAACAGCCTCTAACACCTTCTTCCATTGCATCTAAGTGCAGGGCATCCAATTCTCCCATCGCCTTCCAAGCATCAGCGGATTCATGAACCACTTCCTTATGTGACTTCCTGCTCAGAGAATCAGCCACAAAGTTTCCCTTACCTTCAGTGTAAGAGATATCGAAGTCATAGTCTTGGAGAAACTCGACCCATCTCTGCTGCCGTAAGTTCAGGTCACGCTAGGAGAAGATATAACGCTGGCTCTTGTGATCTGATAAGACCAGAAAGCACTCCCCAAAGAGGTAATGTCACCACAACTTCAATGCGAACACTACTGCTGCAAGATCAAGGTCATGGGGTGCATAGTTACGCTCATGAGGGCGCAACTGCCTAGACCCATAACAAATTACACCCTTCTTCTACACCATCACGCACCCCAGACCAAGGCCAGAAGCATCACAAAACACTTCATACAACAACCCTTCCTCTGGCAACCTGAGTATGGGAGCACTGACCAACTTCTCCTTCAGGTAGTCTAAAGCTTTATGGAACTGATCACTCCACAAGAAGACCTGGTTCTTCCTAGTCAAAGCTGTCAATGGAGCAAAAACTCGAGAGAAGTCCGAAATGAACCTCCAATAGTAATCTGCTAACACCAGGAAACTACGAACTTATGCCACGCTCTTGGGTGATTCCCAAGAAACAACTGCCTCCACCTTCGATTGGTCCACCGATACTATATGCTGAGACACCACGTGCCCAAGGAAGTGTACTTCTTGTGTCAAGAACATACACTTCGACAATTTCCCGTAAAGCTGGTGGTGTCGAAAGACCTCCAAGACTGCCCTGAGATGCTCAACGTGCTCCTCCTCTGCTCTTGAGTAGATCAAGATGTCATCGATAAAAAAAATGACGAATCGGTCCAGAAACTCTCGGAAGACAATGTTCATAAGTCCCATGAACACAACTGGTGCATTCGTAACTCCAAACGACATCACTACAAACTCTAAGTGCCCATACCTGCACCTGAAACCTGTATTGGAGATGTCATTGTCCTTCACCCTCAGCTGATGATATCCTGATCGTAGATCAATCTTAGAAAACCAACCTTCTCCCCTCAGCGGGTCGAAGAGATCATCTATCCTTGGAAGGGGGTAACGGTTCTTGACCATTTCCTGGTTCAGCCTTCGGTAGTCTATGCATAGCCTGAGACCACCATCTGCCTTCTTCAAGAAAAAAACTGGAGCACCCCATGGCGTTACACTCGGTCGAACAAAACCCTTCTCCATTAGATCGTCAATCTGAATCTGCAACTCCTACAACTCCAAAGGTGCCATCCGAGAAGGGTCCATCGAAATCGGACGGTCACCAGGCCGTAAGTCTATCCCAAACTCAACATCTCGTCGGGGGGGGGGGGTAGAGTTACAACGTCCTCAGGAAAAACATCGAGGAACTCCCCAACAACCTCTGGGACATCCATCATTTCTGTATCAGCTGGAACCACTGATAACCCGCTCAACAAGGAAAGGAGAGGCTCCACATGCCGGCATCCCTCCTGATAGCTCCTCTCACCAACAAAAGATATGCGCTTCCCATCTACGTTAGAGAACACGACTCTTCTATGGAAGCATTCGATAACGGCACTAACAGAAAACAACCAGTCGATGCCTAGGATGACATCGTATAGCTCCATCTGTAACAGAAGAAGCTCTCCACTAGGTCAATGTGGTCGCAAGGTCAGCCCACATTCTCGGCAAACACAAGATACACTGGTCTGGACCCCAACTGGTGTACTCAGTACCGGTGGTATGAAATGTCTATCTACCTCTACTCCCAAAACATGGGCTATACTAGGTGCAAAAAAAGAGTGCGAGAATCTCAAATCAAACAAAGCAGAAACAAGAGTGCTGAACAAACAAATCGTACCTCGCACCACCTCTGGTCCTGCTAGAGCTTCCAACTCTGCTGCGTGCAATTTTCCATGCCCAGGTCCTCTGCCTCTCTGATGCTTTCCACTTCCCCGACCACGCCCTGGTCGAGGTCCCTGAGGAGCACCCTGAGGTCGGACTCCTCCCGCAAAGTCTACCCTTAGAGGAGCATGGTCCTGCTGCTGCTGGAAGGGCCTCTCCGGCAACTGGTGCTACTGTGGTGGGCGCTAGACCTGCCCACCTCCACTGTACGGAGCTCAGGTCGGGCACCGACTCTGAATGTTCCGGAAACCTCCACAAGAAAAACACCTCGGTCCTGGGCTCGTGGAAAAGGGACGAGGACCCAAAGATCTGAGCTGGAACTGCTGGGGCCTGCTCCCCACTGGCTGGAACCTGGAAGGTCCTGTCGCAGGAGACCTGCTGCTGACTGCCTTCCCCTTCGACGAACCTGGTTGAAAAACCTCACGTGGTGCACCTCCCAGTGAGTGCATCCTCTCTACGACCTATGCCTTCTTCTTCACTGATAAGTACGTCGGAAGGGCGAAGGGGGTGACAACATACTGGAGCGAAGGACGAAGCGCCTCCTCCAAACGTCTCGCCCGAGATTACTCATCCGAAAAGAGATCTGAAGCAATGCACAGGAGATCTTTTAACATGATCATCAGGTCTCGTACCAACATACTTCCCTGGTGAAGGGAGAGTAACTCCTGCCACTTCTCCGCCTTGATCATGGAAGAAAGGAATTCCTCTCGGATTTCCTTCTCAATGTCAGCCCATGGAACCTCTGCCTTTATCCTCTCTCCTAGGTAGAGCATCCACCACTGTCACGCCGCACCTCTCAGCTGACTGACTGCTAGGGGGACCCATTACTCCCTCGGAGGACAGATCAAGGTGAAAGCGATACCTAGCTCTTCATGCCACCCCTCCGTCTCCGTATCTGAAGTACTACCCTCGTACTTCTTGAGGGTATACCGCTGGAAGGAACGGAGAGTCTTCTGCCACTGGCTATCTTCGTCCTCTCGGTCAGTCCTCAACTGATCGACTACCTGGATCTGCTGGTCCTCGGCCGTCTGAGCCACCCGGGGACGACGTCCAAGTGCCATAGCTATACGGTAAAAAAGTATCGCCTAAGCCCAAGTAGTAAGGAAATTTCTCAAAGTTTTAATTATCATTTTATTTCAATTTCTTTCCCAGAACACCCAAATCTAGTAAAAAACAATTATGATGATTCATGTACCTTCCCTAGGGTCTCTACCCTGCAAACAATGTAGTCTCACTTGGTTGTTTGGTAGGCTCAGAGTCCTTGCATCGGATCACGGGGGGGGGGGGGGGGGGGCTAAAATCCCGTGTCCTAACTGGTCTTCCCTGGCCTATGTCACGCACACAAATTAACTAACATTGTTGCCCTACCATCCAATACAATCCTCAATCTGCCTAACTCCAGACTCCATCCTATCTCTCAACCATCACCTCTGATACCATTCTGTCACGACCCCCTCCCACCAATGATGCCCCTCCTGAGCTGGCAATGGTGAAAGGGAGATAATGACCCCCGAGTCCCGCCTCCAGTAGGCCCCGGGTTGGCGACTATCACCAAGGGTATGAGTTTTCACAAATATGGGAGGAATTACCATTTTTATTATTTTGGATCGGGAAATAGGACAAGTCGACTGCCAAAAAGGGAAAATAACAACTGTATATAAATAAACCCAAACCAATCCCACATGCATGTTTAAACAATTTTATAACAAGGTAAAAGTATAAGGAAGCTCAAAAGTACAATACCAAGTAAAACAAGAGAACAACAACTACAACAACTCCAACTGCCCGACTAGTAGGGTCCCGCACGGCGCTGGTAGTCCTCCTGGAAACCTGAAAGTAAATGTAGGGTGAGCATATATGTAGACTCAGTAGGGAAACCTAAAGCTCTCGTGCACAAGTGGGAAGACATCCTAATGTCCCGTGAGAACAACAGAAGAAACCTAACAAGGAAAACAATCCACCCAACCTCACCAGCCACACTCACCAAAACTCAATCACAACCGGTAGTAGTAGTATAAGAACAAGAGAATTGGGTACCCCGCACCATTTCTCATTATTTATCTGAACGTCCTGACGTTGTCACACTCGCCCCGCCTACACACACCAGGGCCTCACAACCACGTATCCCTCCCGCACACACCTGGGCCTCACAACCACGTATCCCGCCCGCACACACCTGGGCCTCACAACCACACATCCTTCCCGCACACACCTGGCCCTCACCACCACGTATCCCGCCCACACACACCTGGGCCTCACACCCACAACCACATCCCCGCCCGAAGACACCTGGGCCTCATCCTGAAGATTCTTGGGAATAGTAACAGAACTCTCGCCCGAAGACACCGGGGCCTGAAATCGAAACCTACCTAAAGAGTCTTAGGTGTAAGGTCACCTCAAGCCATTATAGTCTATAAGCATGCACGAAGAGTCTGTGTCCTAATCACCCCAATCGAAACCTACCTGAAGAGTCTTTGGTGTAAGGTCGCCTCAAGCTATCACAGCCTAGGGGAGAAGGAGCAGGAAGGAGCAAGTAACTATGGGAAAACAACCTCTCCCATGAAATGGTAGTGTTCGACACTAAGTTCTCAACATGGGTGCAGTGCGATAAAACACAAAAGATACAGATATATATATCAACCACTCAGCCCAACCTATGGCTTCTAAAAAGAGAAACTGAGCACGTGCCTCGACACTGCTACCACAAAGCATGCATACAACAAACAACCCCAACCCCATTAAGGTTTTCACATTTCAGCAGAAATTAGCTTATTTATTTCCTTAACTACTGGGCAACTATCCACAACCAACCACAATGACCATTCGTGAGCATATTCCTCCCATCCACAAAGAAAGTTAGGAAAACACAGCAGCACGACAAGTCCCTTCTTATTAACCAACCAACCCATTGATTATTATTTCTGTTTCATTACCAAGCCCTACTATTCATTAACTCTTCCACTTTTATTTATTTATTAAACACAACCCATAGTCCGTTCACATTTAAACACATCCTTGCAGCCCTGCTTCCAACCACCATAACCACACAACACATCGTTATCCCTTTAATACCATTTATTGCAGCCCCGCTGCCCATCACCATCACAACATTCACACCAACCCACAACCAAGTCAACCGCAGCCCCGCTGCTTACCCAAACCACAACAACCCACAAAACACCCCCAAAACATGCCACGTAACCAAGCCAACACCCACATGTTCATTATTCCATTTTGTTTAACTAGGGTGATCACACAAGGGTTCCAAATTTTCATTTAATCAGCCAAATTTACCTGATTATCCAATTTCTGCAATCAACAAAGTTCCACTCACAAAAACGTTCTAGAAAGATACGGAAACATTTAATTGTGCACGCAATGTCCCCCAATGACCGTGATTTTCAGTAGGAATAAGCCTATTTATTTCACAACATAATATCACAGGATATAAAGGTAAATTAATGGAAATCACAAACTTCCCATCCCCATTCTTTAACTAGTTATTATCATTATTTAAAGGTTCATCCATTTCTCATGAAAACAAAAAGGATACCCACCCCGCATGATGCACAAATTAGAGAGACGAAGGTAAAACCCCTACCTCAACAGGTTCTGGTCTCAATGCTCCCCCGAATCAAATTTATAAGACGTTCGTTGGCGTCCCGGCAAAACCTCCTCTGGTGGAAGTCGGAGAAAAAAAGTTGAAGGAAAGACAACAGATCCAAGCTCAGAAGTTCCACCGCGTCGTTACGATCCCGTGGCCACTAACGGATCATAAATCGGAGCTCGGACGAAAAAGTTATGGGAGAAAGAGCCTTCGAGTCTCTTGAGAGAGCTCTGCTCAGAGGAGAGGGGAGGAGAGTTGTGAGTTGAAAGGAGGAGGGGACCCCTCCTTTTATAGGCATGAAAAGAAAAAGTACACGGTGAGTACTTATGGTACACGGCGTGTACTCTGCCATTTTAACACGGTCTCCACGCGGCCTCCAACGTGGCTCTGCGGCCGTTGACTGGTCAACACACGATTTGAAGGTAACACATACGTGGGGAAGGACTTCACGACATGTAGATTAGACACACGGCGTGTACACATTTATTGCACACGGTAATGACACGGCTCCAACGTGGCTCACGACCGACGACTGGTTAACACACGGTAACACATTCGTGGGAAAGGACTACACGGCGTGTAGATTGGACACACAACGTGTACCTATCTTCTTCACGCGGAAAAGACATGTCCATCCACACGGGGTATACCCGAAAAGAGGGTACACAACGTGTACTCAAACTACACGGCGTGTAGTTTCAAAATTCTAGAAGGTGTGGGAAAAGTCCATTTTACTCTCCAGAACACTTCGTGGTCTTCTTTTTGACAAAGGAATGGGCAGGAGAGGTCCGGGCCTTTACACTAGGTCACTCACAAAGGTCAACTAAAATTAGTTCCCAACCAAGCCATGCACTCCTCACTATTTCCATCTCTGAACTCCACCCTATCTCTAAACCATCAAATCTATAACCATTCTGTCACAACAATCTCCCCCAAAGGATACCCCATTAAATATTGAAATAAATAATGTGAAATAATGACCCCTGATCCATGCCTCAAGTATGACACATTGCAGCAACCATCACTAGGGGTACATGGATCTTAAAATATGGGAGGCATTATCCTTTATAGGAAAAAAAATTTGTAGATAAGATAAATCTACTATAAATATCAATAATATATATAAAATAAATCCAAAACATCCCATAATTCATCCATAAATAAAATATTATACGTAGACAAGTCACCAAAAGAAATACTAAAATAAATAAATGACAAGGCAACAACACAACAATATCTCCAAAAGTCTAAACAAGAAATGTCCAGCACAGTCCACAAAGTCCTCTTGAAACCTCAAAAACGTATTCATATATGTAGGGTGAGAAAACAAGTATACTCAATATGAAAACCGAAGTCCCTCAAGAACATGTGAAAAGAGCATACTAATGCAACCATGTGAATGAAGTAGAACTAAACAAAACCTAAATAGGTATACTATCCATCTCAAACTCACTATATAATTCTCAAAAAATAATGCAATTCAAATAATGTAATTTAATAATATTATTTAAGATTGGTTGCCCCACACCACTTCCCACCAGTTAACTACTCATACCCTAATGAAAAATATCATAATACTTCCACACTATTCTAATCGCCAAGTCACAACCTGCCTGAACAGTCCAAGGACTCAGAGCTAGTCCCATAACCTAGGAAAATGAATCTCATCACATCCCTCTCACAAACACGTGGGCATCAACTACACCACATCTTTCCTGCAGACACTTAGGCCACATCCATACCACATACCTCTCACTGACACGTAGTCCACACCCATACCACATCCTACAGACACCTGGTAATTCACACCATATCCCATAATGTATATATATGGGATAGAACCCCACATATCATCCCATGGACACTAAGGATATAACACCTTGCCCACAGACACCTGGGCCTCAAAACCACACCACAACCAACCAAAATGGTCTTGGGCTACCAATGTCTAGAAGAAAGAACATGTAAGTGAAAACAACCTACCATCCATCTTCCCATAGGGATGTTGGGACATGCACCCATCCCTATTACAATGGGGGGTTTGGAACATAGTGACCAACTAGGGTGGGTTCATATAGAAAACTTAAGTAAAATATAGTTATATATGTATAATATAAAGCACTCATGCCCAACCTATGGTTTCTCAAACAAAAAGCCAACTCACATTCCCCCACCATTACTACAACCACTAAATGAACAACACCAGATAATAAGTCACAAAAACCATTATCCAATTTCCAACCATTTGGTTTATAAATAATCATTAAAAAGTGAAACAATACAACCAATCATTAATTTCTTTAGTAAACATATCCATTTGAAGACATAAACTTGTAATATTAATTAAATTAGTACTTGAGTTGATTTAACAGAACAAACGACATAAAATTAGCACAACACCATACATGGATAACACAAGACAGAATTCATATTACACTATTAATCAACATTTAGTAGCTTATCAGATTTCAAAAATATCATATAATACCATATTAAAAACACATTTATTTCATTATATTTCATCATTTCATTATTCATTCATTGTCTATTTACATTTCACATTCCATTTAAAATGAACCATTTCTTCAGAATCCTTTGATGAAATTTTTTCACCACCCATATCCCCAAGGATACAGCTCATGGGATGGAAATAAAGTAAGTGAGATAATGAAACTGAAGTCCTACCTCCAGTAGGCCCTTGGGTGGAGACCAACACTAAGGGTGGAAGGATATCCCAATATTGGAGGTGTTACCCTTTATAAGAAAACAAGATCTTGAGATAGGGGGAATCGACAATAAAAAAAAATCCATGACACATATAAAATAATGTTAAATTATCCCACAATTAATGTATAAATAAATACTAATATATATACAAGTCTCCGAAATAAGGATCAAAATAATTAAAATATAGTGCACTGACACATCAACAATTGAAAAATTATGAACAAGAAATGTCTATCATGGTCCACAAAGACCCCATGGAGACCTGAAAATATTTTTCTTATTCGTAGGGTGAGATAAAAGTATAAACTATAGGGAAAACAAAGTCTCCTATACACATTTGAAAAGTTCATACTAATGCACCTATGTGAAAGAAGTATAACCAAACAGAACATAAACCGGTGTACTAAAAATAACAATCTCACAAATCCATGCTCTCTAAATAACAAAAGTAATGTAATGTAAAATAATAAACAAATCGATTCTTGGGTATCCCACACCACTTCCAACTAGTTAATTTCTCATCCCCTTCTAACAAACGTCCTGACGCTTCCACACTCTTCCAAAAGCCCCATGTCACAACCCGCCCTTACACAACCGGGCCTCAGAGCTAGTACTGAATCTTGGTTAAACAAATCTCACCACATCCCTCCTATATACACATGGATCTCAACAATACCACATCCTGCCTGAAGACTCGTCAGCCACATCCATACCAAATCTTTCCATCAGTCCCATGGGCAATAACCATACCACATCCCAAATACACTTGGGAAAGCACACCACCTCTTATCCTTTAAAAGCCTGGGAATAAACGCTACATCTCATCCTGTAGACACCTAAGAATTCAAACCTTTCCTACCGAAAAATGGTCCTAAAAAACATAGAATAACATGTATGCAGAGTCTTGGGCTACCATTTCCTAGAAGAGTAACCAAGGAAGAGCATGTAACTAGCCATCCATCCTCTCATCGAGATGTGTGTAAATACACCATCCCCTATGATGATGGAGGTTCTAGAAACACAGTTCTCAACTAGGGTTTTTCTGTATAGAAAACATAAGGAAAATATCGGTATACATGTATGGTATCAAACACTAAATCCCAACCTATGAGTTCATAAACAAACAACCTACTCACAACACACCACCAATACTACAACATCTAAATGCACAACAGCACATAATAAGTCACAAACCCTATTTCATGTTCTAAACTTTTTTGTTTATACATAAACATTAAAAAGTGAATAAAAACAACCCATCATTAATTTCTTCAATAAAAATATACATTTGAATTCATTAATTTTTAGTAATAATTCCATTAGTACATGAGTAGATTTAATAGAACCTGCCACATTGAATAATCACAACAACACACAAGTAGAAAAATGCCACAAGTCACATTACACTACTAAAAAACATTTATCTAAATAATATATTTCACAAATATCAGATAATCCATTTTTAAAGATTCATTTTTTCATTAAATTCCATCCATTAATCATTCATTCTTTAGTTGTTGATATTCAAAATTCCTTGTAAATTGACATTCTTTCCAGATTCCCCATAATAATAAATTAACCATTTTTGTTCTATACATCTTGGGGAAATAGAATTAAGTCACAAAATTAAATAACCAACACACAAAAATGATCACCACACAAAAATCCATTACATTCATTACAAAAATCCCACATCACAACCAATTTACATCCACATCCACTTTTTACAGCCTTGTTTAACATCCACACAGTAACCATCATATAACCCTACTATATATTCATACTTATCACTACCCAACTATACAACCACCTATACCATTATAAAAAACACAACCCCACTTTCATAACTCATATCATATACCATCCCCACCCCCAAAATTCAAAATATATTCATATTCCCTTTGCAATATCACCAATGCCAACCCACATCACTCAATCATGTCCAAAAACATGTTATATAACATAATAGAGAAAATTATGATTCCAGATTTAGAATAAAATCCCTTATTAAATTTCACATAATTTAGGGTGTTACCACAAAAACTATATACTCCTGGGCATTCATTTAATTTAGCTGAATATATGTGGTTAATATATTCCATGAATTTTCTTCACTATAAGTAGACTAACATGAATTAATAAAAATTCTTTATTTCACCAAGGATCCCCAATTGACATGATATTTAGTAATAATATATCTCACACATTCACAATATCAACACGTATTAAATATGTTCACGTGTAACTTTTTCAGAGCCTAATATGTTGATCTTTAAACTGATTTAATTTTCTTTATTAACATTGTATCATTTTATCTTCTACATGAAGACATTTATAGACCCACCCCACATGATACAAAAATAAAACAGAGACCGATTGATCCTAACCTGGAAGAATAATCTATTAGATATTCCTTAATTCATCGAAGACGGGGGGTGCACCTGCATAAAAAACACTATAGAAGACAAGAAGAAAACGTACATCAGTAACGCATGACTCCTAAGTGAAGAAAGGTTTTGGGTATGTCTGGTACCAAGATAAAAGGTATATGCATATGGGAGAAAGGATCTCGTATTTAGAAAGGCTATATCCTATATCATCGAAGGAATGTTTTTAGAATCCATTAATGTTTCATCATGAACAAGACCATTTATTTCATACAATTAAAAGCTTCATGATTTTAGAGTAGTCAATGATATAGTTTAAGAACATTGAAACTATCTCAAAGCCACATATATATTGAATTAAATATATTATACTTTAATTAAAACTTTAAAGGGGAAAATGGAATAACCAGAAAGATTCTAAAATATGGAAATACTGTTTGAAATGACTCACCATCGGGTGATTCCCCATCATGAGTCGATAGTGGACGAGGGATAGTTGGGTGACTCACCAGTAGATGATTCAATTATGTAAGATACCAATGAAGAGCTACCGATGTGAAGTAACTATTCGGTGAGTCACGGAAGGGGATTCACCATTCTGTGAGCTACCATTCAGTGATTCAGTCTTCGATGCACTACTATTTGGCGAGTCACCATTCTGTGAGCTACTATTCGGTGAGTCACTATCGCAACCCCCCATCAGTGAGTCACCATTTCAAGACACCTTCCTCGACTCAACAGTCCAAATTCACCATTTTGAGTCACTATCATTAGTCACCGATGTGACTCACCATTGGGATGACCTATCATTGGAAAAACATGACTTTCGGAAAACTCCTCAAATGAATCATTGTTACCTCCAAAACACCTCAAACATTGGATTTTGACTATGTATGGACCAAAAAGCATCATTATTTTATAATTACAATGGACCATAATATACCCAATGTTTGACAAAACTGTGGTATATTTTTATTTAATTCACATTATATATATATTATTGTGATGGATTTTAAAATACTTTATTATATAAAGGCTCTTCCAATGAAACATCATTTATGATTATGAGATTCTTCAGGAATAGAATTTAAAATTAATGTTATTTTTTTAACTAGTAATGGGTTTACAATTTATTTTTAATTATGTTTTCATCTAATATATTGTATTCAGTTATTTAGAAATAAATATTAGAGGAAGTAGTTGGAACTGTATAAATGAACCTAACCCATGTTTGGGTTTCCCTTATGGAAATGTTTACGATGCTAGAGATGGAGTTTTAGATTAAACTGATGAGTTTATAAACATATTTTGAAAGATGAATTAGTATATGAGAATAATCCATTCTTTTACGGTGCAGTTTACTGATTCATCATGTGGTGTAACAATGTTACATCTCTTTATGTGTCAACATCCTCCATCATTTTATGGAACTAGAAATTTGATTATAAATGAAAAATGGATATATTCTATCAAGAGTATATTTCTAGATTTGGTATGTCTAAAATAAAGAAGGATGTCATTGAATATTATCTTTTCTCAGTAGAAGATGGTCATTTTATGTTAATTACTCAAGAAAATAAAAATTTATAAGAAATATATAATAATTAATTGGATGATTTTATAGTACTATTCTTGGAAATCGTTTTTCCTCATGGGAAATGAGAATAAGTCGTGAGATATTTTATATGTATAAGATAAAATAATGATAAAAATGTAGATAAGTAAGAAGCCAACATTACATGGTTTTCATGGAAAGAAATGTATTATGTGTATATTCCAATGTGAAAGATGATCATTTCAATGATGGGTTAAATCCTTTCCTTAGAAGTTAATTATTCTAAAAAACATTCCCATTGGTTGAGAAGATTGTATCTTGTGCTATGAGGAAATGAAAATAAATATTCAGGTCTTATGTATTTGAGGGGAATTAAGAGAATAATTTGATAAAAGAGAATATGATGAATAAATCGATAGAGGGAAAGGAAGGATTTTCCGAGATGTGACTGTTTTTCATAGAAGCAACGTGTTACATTCTTGAAGATTATAGAAGTTTTCTACAAGTGTGGAAATAAAAGTAACCATGTTTAAAATTTCACTAGACTAAAGAATTTTATAATGATTAATGATTCAATAATAAGAATACAGGGAACTACAAAAATTAATTCTTTATGAATTGAATGAATATTCAATGGAAGAATCAGAGGGACCATTGCCAAGCTATTATAATTAGTAAATATGATGAAGAATGATTAATTTGACTCTATTTTAATTCATAAAATGTGATATACGAGTAATATTTTGAATATTATTATATTTAATATAATTATAAAAATTATAATTATTATATTGAATTAATATTTCATTAGAGAAATTATAAAATATGTTGAATGGTATCATTGGCCACTAAAGGTGATACAGTAGAATGTTGGACTTCATAGACAACATGTTGTTGATATAAGATAACAATTAATATGTTTTCTTTGTTGATATAATAATGAAAAGGTTGGTTTTTGGGATAATATTGTTTACAATGAACTTGTTTTGTAATTTTATTGTTTAATTTAAATTTTCTTCATTTTTCTACGTGTTTGGATTTAATAACTATTTTTTCGAACATGATATTTTATTTATGGAAGATTGAATTTTTTAATTTAAGAATTTACTATGATATTTTTATTCACATATTTGTAATTTGACATTAAGAGACACATTATGTTAACTATTGAATATAATGATTATTTGGTGACCATCCTACTAAATATTTGTATATTTAATTTTCTCTAAAATATTTTCGATGTGTAATAAGTTCATTTATATATGAGATTTATAATGTTGATATTTTTTTATATTGGATATCTTATTATTAATATTTTTACCCTGGAAAATATATACAGATATGAAGAATGAATTTCCCTTTTTAGTTGATCTAGTGACTGATTGAATTAAAATTTATTACTTATAAGAATTAAAAAATTCCATATAGATATTCTTTTTTTTTTGACTAATATATTAAATAAAAATGATTAATGTGAATCTAAAGGATGATAATGTACATATATTTCATGTTTCTGGTATCATAATTGTAACAAACTTTCTCAACTTGTAGAAATGGATCATGAACCATAAATGTTATCATGGAATAGTCATTTCAGCGATTCAAGTAGTCCCACATCAAATATCAAATTTTTTCCTTTAAGGTAATTTTTTTTCTAGATTATTAACTCCCTATTGATCTATTATCTCTATCACACTCCATTATTATTTAAATTTATATATATATTTATTTATTTTCCACCAGTATATCTTTATAAAGTAACCTAGTAATGCATTTTTCTAGTTAAAATACACAAATACCATTATTTGATAGAAAGTTGATGTTTTATCACCCCATTTTACAATTTATATATCAAAAGAAATTCCCAATTTCAAAGATTTTCTTTTTGATATCAATATAAATTTTCAAGGGATAAGATTATTTGTGTGAGGAAAGAATGTAAAACCATGATATTTTTAAAGAGGAAATAATATTTGATAAAATATATGAATAAAAACATCAATTTTGAATATAATTTGACTTTATGAGACATTATAATTTATATCATTTTATAAAAATCCAACTCATTGAATGGTTTAAATGATCATTGGAATGGATTAAAATAGAATTTCATACTATTTTAAAATATTATAATTTAAACATGAAAATTATATCTAGTCGTTAAATTGTTGTGTATGAATAAAAATACGTGCATCATCAAAAATTTTCGGTTTACACATTTATAATATTAATTGAATAGAATTATATTGATTTGAAATAATATATGAACCATTTGAATAAAAATTAAATGTTTTAGGAAAAAATTTATTTACTTAAAAGGTGGTTTGGTTGAAGTTTATAGTCATCGTGGAAAAAATTAATTCTTTCAAATATTATGAACTTTATTTAAAAGGAAACATTGTTTTGATATCTATATCAAAAATTTATATGTGGTATATTTTTTTATAAATCTATAAAAGGACATTTTTTATAAACGTTGTAAATACTAAAAAAAAATTAAAAACATTTTCATATAAATCATCTAAAAAGATAAATTATATTATAAATAGTTTTTAATTCCATATTATTTTAACTAAATTTAAATTTATATCATTTATATCATTTTAATAAAATTAATTTTAAACTTTGACATCAAAAATTTAATCACTTGATTTTTTTTCTTTAGAAAACCCAATTTTAGTGCACCTGGGTGTTTAATTTTAAATTTAATTCTACCAATTTTGGAAATTGAATATTTAAAAATGGATTACATATTATGAAAAATAATAATTAAAATTATCTAATTTAGTGGAGATAATTTTTTAATAAAATGTGATGTAAAATAATATAAATTAAATATCATGGGTACATAAAAAATGGTTTAAAGGGGGTGTAAACTAAGAATTTATGTGATAAAAATGGCCTCAGAATTGTAAATAATGTAATTTATGGTTATATATAGACCCTATCACATTTATTGTTTGAAAATGGTCAATTATGTAGTCTATGTTCATTAGAAAAATAGTGGAATGACTTTTTCATTTCAGAAATCATAAGTGTGCACCCTTCCCACATATTAAAGGATTCCCACATTCCTCTTGGCTTCACACTTCCAGGATCACTTTAGTTTCGAAAATACATGCCCAAATATATTCTTTATTCCTATGAAAATCATCATAGGTACTATATATTTATCATAATTCTAATATATATAAGATGTATATATAAAACATGATTTTTTCTCTAAAGAAGATGTAATATCTGTATTCTGCATATATTTTTTATTTATAATTTCCCCACCTTTAAATATTATTCATCTATGATAATATAACAAAAAAATTTCTCATATGTATTGTTATTTTTTTAGGTTTTGGGAATGATCTATATCCATCTCCTCTTTTCTTGAATGGGAAATGAGACTGTCGATCGTGTGTATAGAAGATTACTATCTTACGAATGGATGTAATTCATTTTTCATTACCACTGTTCAAGGATGTAAATAATTATGGAATCAACATATGAATGTGGTATTTAAGAAAGTAAAATACTTCAATAGTAATA
This sequence comes from Viscum album, assembly GCA_963277665.1. Lineage (NCBI taxonomy): Eukaryota > Viridiplantae > Streptophyta > Magnoliopsida > Santalales > Viscaceae > Viscum > Viscum album. Next base: position 881,284,659 of record OY728126.1, on the reverse strand, counting down.
ATAATTCACATACATTATTAATTTCTATTATTTGTGGGATACAATAATGTTTCTCCTGTGTTTAGAGGACTTTCGCTTTACCAATGATGTTGTTATTTCTTGACCTTATACTTTACAAGATGGAGGTGTGGATAAAGTTGATAACTATATGTGATATTTATTAACTATAAATAATTCTTGAAATATAATATATATCTGAGTTTTTAATTACCAATCCTTTGTAAAATAATAATGTTGCTCTTGGATTGTGGTGGACACCTTCATTCACATAGTGATGGGAAGTTTGATTGATTTTGTTTTATTCATGGATAGAAATATGGTTTTATTTTATAATATAAATGTAATATAGAACATAATAAGGGTTTTGTAAAGGTGAATTAATATTTTCTTCTTTCAATCCTTCTATTGGAAAAGATACGAACAACATTCATGTTTATCTACGACCTAACGTCTCGATGAATAGTTTAATACTTTTTCTATAAAAATTACTTACCAATACCAATAAATACATATATAGTGAATATATAAGATATTTATATCCTAGTTAACATTCTCAATATGTTGAAACGTGGATAAAATAATGAAATCATGATTTTCACAAGTAATTGCAAATCAAATGTTGATAAAATACTATAAATAAATCATATATGTTATCAGATATATGATTATGGTGTTATAATTGATTGATAATAAACCAATACATGTTTGAATTGTAGTTAAGAAACATATGATGTAATTCTAACATGAGTTAAGGTTTTAACATCTCAGATTTAAATTTTTATAAAATATGTCAAATTCAATATTTTTTTCTTCGTGTGGTCAATATAATGACCAATTTGTTGTGAAATACTATACTTTTTACTGGGTGGAATTGTATATGGAATTTTAATTTTCAATTTTTGTGTGTGGTTCAAGTATTAAATTGAGGTTTAGAATGGTAACATAAACCATGTAACACATAATTTATATTTCTTTTTAGATATATTTTTATCCCTTAGAGATGTCTGAGATGATTAGATGTGTTTCGAAAGAGTTAGGCCCCAAATAATCAAATTTCTAAGAAACCGGTAGAGGTACATCGTTTGTCTGAAATAATATGTCCACCCTAGAAAAACAGTGTGACCTATGTATTTATCCTGAGGATTTTTATTTTTTTCAAGCTATTAACACCAGGATATATGTAAATGGAGGTCTTGGAGAGGATGTCACATAAGAGACCACATAAGTTTAGCATAGTTTGGAAAATAGTTCAAATTTTCATGTGCTATAGAAAGTAGAACCACATGGTTTGTATGCATTTTTACAAATCATGCAACTAAATTATAAGGCTCACTAATATTGGTGAAATAACCATACATACACTTACCACTAATTATTTCCTCCCACCAACCATCTCCTCACTTAGGCATAGAATCCACTCCATGTGTGGGGGATTTTTATTATCTCTCATATTCATTGAGTGCTCTCCCTCATTTGATGTTAGAATCTCTTACCAGTAGTCTCGTTAGATCAGTATCATTGCTATATTCAATTATATTTCCTATTTTTTCTTTTACCCACTTTCCCTATAACTATCATCATTCAAGCCATTCCCTATGTTTTTAGAGAATTTTTATATTCCATTGATATCTCTCAAACTTTCTTGAATCAATGCCTGATATTGGATGACTGAAACATTATAACTATAAATTAGGTTGTATATTTATTTTCAATTAATGTTTCCTATATTTATAAAATACTAAATTCCATCATGCACCTAAATTTCTATGTGTTTCCAATGAAATGTAAAATTGATTTTTTAGAACACAATTTATTAAATATAATAGTTGTATTGAATCAAAGTAAACAATTAAAGGATTCCCAATTCAACTATAGCCACCCAATTTTTCATGTCTCTCATATTTATTGACCTTAAGGAATAATAAGGTAATTAAAATAATCTCACAGGAATAAAAAAACCCCTTACAATAATATGTTCAGATGGATGTAAATAAAAAAGAATGGAGAGGATGGACCACCTAGATTTGGAGTTTAAATTTTGTTTATGCTAGATCTAATCATAAGTGAAATGGAAATCTTGATTAAACATAAGTCCAGACTCATCACAATTGTAATGAATTAAATATAGAATGGTATTATATAATATATGATTATATTTTAATCTTATTAATTAGAAATAAATAAATTAACTAAATGATTGTAATATATTATATTTAATGGGCATCTTCCTCTCTGAGTCCTCTTAAATTACTCATGAATTGGGTGTGGACCTCTTTGAGTATACCAGACTTGTGATTGGTAATGTTCATATAAAAATCATTCCTTTATACATATATTTAAACTATTTAATGAATTTAATTATGACACTATCGATAATCATGTTCCTTTTTAGGGACATGTTGTATGGCCTTATTAGAAATTTGATAAAATATTACTAATTCAGAGATACATGGGGTACCTTATTATGGATTTACATGGACGGAAGCATAGGTCACCTGAATTTTAGTACACCATAATTGATTCTTGGGTTTACAAGTTACATAATTACATGGATTGTATCATAGTCTATGTATTCCCAATTCAATTTGGGAATATTTGGACTCTTTTTTAGAAAATTCCTTAGATGGGATCGTAGTCTTGATGATTTTCCTAACACCATAAGTGATACATAGGTTTCCTTATTATGTAACACAATAGAAAGAATCATAGTAATATTTTAGGCCATGAGAGAAAATTTTTTCCCCTCATTATAGAATACCAAAGATGAACATGTCGAATAAAAAAATTACATTACATTGTGGGTGACACTTGGGTTCACCATTACAGTGCTCCTTTGATAGCATCATTGGACGAAGGAGTCATATCATGCATGTTATTATTACATATTACAAGCAGTATGTTTGAAATATATATTTTATTCTATTATTCAATGGCTATATGCATTGGTTCATTTACTATTCAATCAAATTAGTTCATATTTATAAGATAACCACGATTTTTTCTATAGTTTTAGGCACTCACTTTTATGGATGCATGGTCATTTGGCAAATACCATACTGAACACTCCATATTCTAATTTATTCTCACTTAAAGAAAAATTGGTTCATCCATGATCTTGCAAAATACCTTTATAGAATGTTTTCTCACATTTTATTTGATATATTATGGTTATAATATAAATTTTATTTGCCTAAATGTAAACTAAAATAGTTATTCTCAGAAGAAGAGGTATAAAATTTAACAGAATGTTTTTGTTTTATTTATTCCTTCACTACAATGATAAAGTCATCCAGTTGGGTTTGGTGTCATCAAACCAACTAATTGTTATTTTATTATTTGTGTATTTGTTGTAGGTAATTTAAATTAAACATATTATTACTTATTATTTATTATTCGATTTTAATTTAATGTAATAATTTCCAAGAATATTTTTCACATAGATAATGTCATAGAAGTTCCCCATTATGATAATATCCTTAAAGTGATATGAAATTATTATTATTGTAGTTTTATATTTGGATAACATATTATGATGCTATAAATTATATATAGACCATCTTCTGTGAGTACTCATAAGAAGATGATGATTCCTAAAATGAAGTTCATTGTTTGTAATCATTATGGTTAGAGATTATCATAACAGACCCACCAATAGAAATTTTTCAGGTTTTAATGGAATCATATATTACAATATGAGTGTTTGTGTAATGGACCTTAAAATTTCTGATTATCATTGGTGCCTGGATGGTCTCATACACTAGGATTTACAAAAACAATTATCATGACATATTTTGGTAGGAATTAGGGTATGTTGGGTGTGAAATTATTAATATGTCATTAAGGGATAAGTTGGAGTAGGAATTTTCCCTTCCACATTTAATAGATTTTATATCTCATAAAATTTATTGTAATATAATTTTTTCCTAAATTTTATTGAAATTTTTTATTGATATATTTATTTTAGATAGTAAAAGAAATACATATAGAGTATATAGATTGAATACACCATCGTGCAACCTAATAGATGAGATAATTTTAAAAAGGGATAATAATAAAAAGGTGGAATTTGTAGGTGGATGTCGACACTATAACTTTATATTATTTCTCTTAGGTTCCTTGAACAATTTCTTGATAATAATCATGGATGTTAGGGAATATTTCTTATTGAAAATGAAAATGAATCATATAGGGTCACAGATTATGTGTTTCTGTTGATCATGATTAAATTATATTTTAGGTAAATTGAATGAATAAATATTATTATAAAGACTGAGGAATAATTTTATTAAAGTTATAATGATTTTATAAATGAAAAAATATATTTATTCACCTACATGTGAATAAAAATGTATTTATTTACTTAATTATATATTTAATAATTATGTACATAAACTCGAGTATGTGTATTAAACATTTATATGTGAATAAAATATTTATGTATGTGTTCAATAAAAAATATGGACTTCAAATGGAAGAGAACATATCCAATACATTATAATTATTTACAAACTGGTGAATATTATTTATCATTTTTTCATGTTGGTATAGGCCGCAAAATAATAATCATGATAATATTTTCTACCATGAGGTTTTTTAATGTTTATAATTTTAAAAATGGGTTAGAATGAAATATAATAATATTCTAACCTAAACCCTAACTTTATAATTAGTACCAAAAGTATTTCTTATATGCAATTTAATAACTAAGAATTATTGTGAAAATCGAAATATCATTCAACTACTCCATCTCTCAACCTCCTAATAATGATATCACATGAGTAATATATTCAAGACCAAAGAACAAGTGATCCATAAAAAAGTATGAAATTTAATTCACTATTATAGAACCCAAATATCAAGTCATACTACTTGGAGATCATTTGATGAACATATTGTTTACCACTATAGGTATTGTACCGATAAATCCTTATAAGCAGAATGTTAGAAATATAAATGTGTGTTTTTGAATTACCAACATTGAATATGATTGAAAAATCAAAAGATAATGAAAATTTTATAATATAAATTAATTAATTATAAATATAATGGGTAATATAATATATTTGGGATTCAGTAAATTTAAATTATGGTAAATTTAAATTCTCACATTTCTCATCATATACTTCCATTCCACTAAGAACCATCATGTGTTACAAGTGCGGATCACATTTCAAATTAGAATTATTTATTTGATTGTTGATATCTGAAAATTTTTAGTAAATATTAAATCCATTTAATTACTTATTTAATTTTATATGAATTAACATGATTTGACATATAAATCATGTATGTTTGATGTTTTTTTATAATGGTCAAGGAACAGATGTATATTGATATGATATTCAATAGGGAACTACTAAATAGTTTACCATTAAGGAATGATTACATGGTTTGTAGTAGGATCTACTTGTCATGCACCATAGTGAAATGAATCTAGATATAGAGAGGGGTACAAGTCATGCCACACAATTTCAAAATGAAGAGTATTTATATCACACCATGTGTAGATCGGGTATGCCTAGCAGATGAGTTTTCATATTACATAATGTGTATCAATGTACATTTCATGTACACTACACTAGTAATTGGAATAAATGGTGAAATATATGGGGTAATTATAATTGGTCAAACCATGTGATTCTGAAAACATGTATAATTTATGATATACATGATGTGTGTGTAGTGAACACAATGCATAGTATGTCATTTATTGAATTTAAAACAAATTTTGATGACCCATTCGTGCATCATAGACATAAGGAATGTGGAACATATAGTGTGTAGATAGTTTTTAAATGCCATATATTTCACTTAAGGTATATTTTGCATACCCCAACATATACCTTGGATTCAACGAAACTGACCTACATAGTGTATACTTTGTTTGTACAAGCAGTTTAGTCTCCCATTAAAGGGAAGAAATAAAAATTAAATATAATGGAAAATTATATCATTAATGAATTATTTCATTGACTAAAATAAAAATGAATATCTGAAAATTTTATCTTTGCTTATGAATAAAAAATTAATTAATTTAATGTAATAAATATGTAATTATTGATTCAACCATTTATTTCACATGTATAAAATACCTATATGTTATCTCCAATTATGTTCAAATGATCATTTAAATGAAAGAGAACTAATTAATTAATTCATTAACTTATGAAAACAAGTTTGTTTCAATAATAAAAAATAAACAAAGAAGTGATTACATTCCATTTACATTGGAATATTTGTTTCATGTGTGACCGATCATGAGATTGACCAAGACCTACATATGTTTCAGAGTTTATTTATTTTAATTTATGACATGAGATTTCAATTATATAATTTAATATTAAATGAGGGCCTCTGAGACATCACCCCTCAAGATTATGTAGGACCCGTGTGAAAAATGATATTTTTGAAATTCCCTTTATCTAATCATTTATAACCCCTCAACATTGATATACTAATAAATACTTTTGATTAATAGAGTATCCCAAGGTGCATGGAAGATGATTATAATGGATCAATGATGACTTCATCACATTGATACACTATTGTAAATGTTTAATGTTGTAACTCATTACAAGATTATCAAATAGAGTTATTACCATTTTCTATAGTTTTACTTGATGTCCTCAAGTAAATTAAATAATTAGGTAATCTCATGATCAATTCATTTACATTGTTATTTTTTATTTCCATCAATGAATTATGTAATTTATGCATAGAATAATGAACTCACATAAATTAATTAATTAATCTAAATAGATAGAATTTAAATAAATTGATTATTCATAAGTTTCTTATCCAATATGGTTAATTGCACGAGTAAAATAAAATAAATATTAAAAATAATTATAAGGATATTACGTGTTATAATTTATGCATAAAAAATTAAGAACCCTAAAATAAATATTAATTCATATTTGGACATATGTTTCATTAGTATGAATATAAACAAGATAATTATTAGTTTGATCAAACCATTCTTGGACACACACATTTGTAATGGGAGTTCCTGTCATGTTTTTTTGAATACACAACCAATTTAAATGAATAGGAATATTAGTTGAATGACTTGGTGTGTTTTGGATTCATGTTTTTAGAATATCCAAGTTTGGATTTTGGTATTGGGGATTCAAAAAAAATTCACAGATCTGTAAGCCAATAGATGTAAAAGTTTTACCTACCAAAATAAATTAAAATAGGTTGACTAAAACTTTTTAGGTAATCTAACAGAAAATGTGGATCCTTAAAACAATAATTTCAAAAAAACACATTTAATGTTCAATGATTAGGGATATTTTGACATGAAAAAATAGTGGCATATTTGATAATAACATTAAAATTATTATATAATACATATTTTTTAATCAATAAACATATTGATAATGTTAACTAATAATTTTTTTAAAAAATATAATTATCATCATCCACACTATCATTATAGTTCATATCAAAAAATTTCCATCATGAAAATTTCATTAACACCAAGGAATGATAAAGATTACTTAATGTTATATGGTGTTGTGAATATAAATAATACATTCTATAATCCTCACATCCTGATCTTCTATCCTAGGTGGACAGTGATGAAGGTTTCAATATCTATGGGAAACATTTCAAAGACGCAGTCCACATTTATTATTTAATTATTTCATCAATGAATAGTAATATCATGAAGTCTCATCAAAAATATGGATGTGTGTATCATGCTTGAAAATATTCATGGAATATTTTAGAAGATATATATGAAAGATGTTTTTAATATTTTAAAACCTACCTTTTAGGGTATGTTGTTGGAGGGTGTCCAAGTTTGACCTCATATAGTCGTTATTTTTTGCTAAATAGTGTACCTAGAGGTTCTAATGTTTATACTCCCAATAAAACTAGAATCTTATTCAAATATAACACTACTGGGGAGATTCAATAATTAAATTGTGAATTTTATGATGAACAACATTGAGATTTATCTTCCAAATATTTTCACTCTTATCCATCATGTAGATAATGAGTTGACATAGAAAAAGGAATTTGTCCATTTGGTGAAAATGTATAAAGTCCGTGTGAAATGTCCCAATTCCAAGGACTCTTCACAAAACCATTTTATATAGAGAAACATCAGGGTAAAAGTAAGGGAAATGTTTTTCCCCATATAGAAAGAAGGTCCACCGGAAGAAATAATGAACATAGAATAAGTATAAAGTGGAAAATTTAGGTGTTTTTTTCATCAATTTATTTTTTTCTATTCCTATAAATTATTTTATATATATAGCATGTGGTTCTCACATATGAATTCAAATATAAGAACCAAGTATATTAAAAATAATTTACATTGATGATGTAGATCTATGAGTTGGTAATAGAGTAAAATATACGGATTAATTTATTAGGGACTAACACATCACAATTTTTTGTAGAGTTATTTTGGTTTTTAAAGGTTTTAATTATGTTTTTTATGATTACAAATACATTATATCAATATCCAAGATTTATATATATGTTTTTATTTTCAAATTATAATAAAATAGTTCTGCATTTAATATAAATATGATATTTATGGTAAGGAAAATTTAAATAATCATCTTTATATATTAGAAAAATAAACTAATTAATTAAAATATATAATGAAACAAACTCACATCAATCATACCACACCCTAATTCTACATCACCATTCAGGTCATGCAAAATGACTTGAGAGAATTACATCAAGATGGATACTAATATTCATTTGAACTAAATTTTTTTGTTTTATTTCATTCTTGTTTTCAAGGAAAATGTCCAAATCCCCATTTGTAGGGAATGGTTAAATAGAAAAAATGGAATTCTACAATAGTTCATAAATAAATTTATATACAATTTACTGTTGAAGAAGGTTGTGGGTAGTCATTATTCCAAACTATTATTCAAAATTTTAGTATATATGGGTATGTATACTTAATAATGTATAATTTAGATTACTATAAAAATTTACGGAATCCAAGTATGAATATGAGATCTATCATGGAATATTAAGAAACTACACTCAAAACATGGTGGATAATATCTATCTCAAGTCTTGAATTATTATTTATAGGATTTTGGGATTTTATCTCAGCTCAGTTATCCTTACACACCTCAATGGAATGGTATATGTTAAAGGAGGAAACACACCATGTTAGACATGGTGATATCAATTTTGAGTCACATGTGTATTTCATTATCATTTTGTATGTACATGTTATAAATGTACAAAACCACATATAAATTATATCGATAAATTTTATTACCTTTGACTTTTGGAATGGTAGAAAAAGAAAGTTATCAAACATACATGTGTGGGGATGTGAGGAATTTATTAAGCCTTATTAATGTTATATACCTACTCCCCAAGGTAGAATGAATTCCTTTATATGATACCATAAAGACAAAATGTAATATTACCAATATGACACATAAAAACTTATTCATCCACTACATTCTGTATTATTGGATATTGTTCACATCACAAAAAGATACAATAAGAGAGATATATACATTGATAATGTCAAGACTCGTATTAAACATTCTTTGGAAGAGGAACATATTCCCAAAATACATATGGAAGAATACATATTTATGGAGACACATGTGTTGTATTAGATTATAAGAGAGGTTAAACAACCAGAATATGATGGTTTTCTGGTCAATGAGGATAGTGACATATTATTAGTTAAAAATAATGATCCTCAAAAATATAAAGAATTATTAAGTTTAACTATTATTTCCAAGAAGTAAAAATCCTTGAAATATAAAATATATTCCATTTACCCAAAATATATTTTGATTTTTTATATAAAATTGTATATATAAATCTTGTTAACATCAAATAAATATTATAAACGAATCTAGAAATATAATGAAAAGAAAGCACAAATAATGAATTACTAGCTTGAAAAACGTTTAACCATCACCATGGAATTTTCTATGATGTAAAATTCTCCCTAGGATCAATTCTAAAATATATTAGAAATATACATTAAATTTAAAATTTCCTTGATTATGAGATTTGTAAAATAGATTTAAAGTCACTTTCCCCTAATGTGATCTTTTAGGAAGATGTATATATTACAAAACACATTGTATTTTGGACTCCAATTATTTCAAAAATGTACATTAGTTGAAAAGATAATGTTATGGATTAATGGAAGAATCTAGGTCATGGAAAATTAATTTTTATGATGCCATAATTTATTTATTTTATATATAATCTATGTGATCCAGCTATATAAATGGTTAAGAGGATGTGTGGTTGTTTTATTAATATAATATCTCGATAACATATTATATATTAGAAACAAAATACCATATTTATAACCTATTATGGTGATGTTAAATAAATTATACTCTATAATAGACTTAGGTTAGAAAGTATATATTCTTGGAATTAAGATCTTTCACGGTGTAATGAAGATACATCTCAGCCTATGTCTGGGTATATATTTTGAACTTATAATAAAGAGATTTATTATAAAAAAATACAAGAGGGTATTTTTTTCATTATAACCTAGAATTCAAATTTAGTAGAATAATGTTTCTCTTACACAATAAAAAATAATCAATAAAGAAAGTATTACATGTGTTTCATCGATTAGTTCAATAATTTATGTAATTCTATTTACTAGGAATGATATTACCTCAAATATTTTGTTGTTATGAGATATCTTATGATCATGGTGACCATCGCTTGATGGATTTCACGGATATCATTATGTATCATTTGTATAATAAGGATTTTGTTCTGTATTATGCAAAATATGAAGAAATTTTCATTATAGAATATGAAGATGATAGTTTCCAAACAGTTCATTGTTACACTATGTCCAAATTATATGCATATTCCCTTGGAATAGAGGTGTTGTGGGATGGAATATTTCAGAGAAATGTATGGTAATAGTTAATAAAAAATATTACTTATATAAAACAACGTTTTAGGGAGATAATGTAGTAGTACAAATACATAACTTCATCCAAGAGCTTGATGTGCTACTTAGTACTAAAGATATGATCACACTCAGTTTTGATAATTATGCAATGGTGGTTCTCAAAAAGTATCCACGGCCACATCAATGGATATAGAATATTCTTCAAAAGTATCATCTCTTATGGTTTTTTACATATAGGTGAGTTTGTAGTGAGTACTATTTCCAAAAAGAAAAATGTAATGGAATCATTGACTGAACCCTTGAGTCCGACGAAACATGATTGTCATGTGTAGTCTAGAAGACATAAATTTATAGGCTATTGTTTCTAGTAAATGTGGGAGTTTCTTAGAGATTTTATCCTATGACCAACTAATTTTACATTAATTACATGTATTTTCAATGTATTAAATTTTAATTAATGATATTATTATATTTTTTTCATTTTATTAATGACTTTAATGTAATAATGTCTGATATTAGTTGTCTCATTGATTAGGTAACATAAATTCCTTAATATTTTTATAATCATGGTGTTATATGAAAAAAAATCTAGTTTTATGGTCAGATTACATACATTGATGGGACATATATTATATAGACCATCTCGTGTGAGTACTCATAGGTGTAGGAGGCTTCTTCTCATAAAGATCGCACTTGATAATTTCAAAGGGGAAAGATTATGAGAACAGACCAACTATTAGAAATTTCACATGTTTTACATTCATTAAATATTATTATGTACGAGCCGGTGAATGGGTTATTTGAATTTGTGATTATTATTTGTGTATTTTAAGACTCATTCGCATATATTTTTGGACAAAAATTGTCACACCATATGTTGGAGAGAGGTGGGTTATTTTGAGTTTATCATCATTAATATGCCATTAATGGATAGTTTGAGGAAGAATTTTACCCTTCAACCAATATGGGATTTATTATCTTATTACTTTTATTTTAATATAGAGATAACCTAAATATCATGGCAATGGTTTATTGGAATGCTTATTTCAGATAGTAAATGAAAGACGTATCAATCTTATCACGAACCAAATCTGGTCACCACCGAATCCAGTGCCAAACCTGGCCCGTGACAAGGCCCGAAGGGCTTTCCCGATCCCCTCGGGCTGGCACAAATTCCTGGGTATCATAAAATGAGAATTGGGAATGATTTACCCGAGTTTATAAACTTAAAACAACAAAAGAATCCAATAAAACGAATCTGGATATTCCAAACCAAACAATCTTTTACAAAAATTCAGAACTGAATTACATATCTTAAAACAAATCAAAAATACTATACCAAAGGTACAAAACCAAAATTAAATAGCCCAAGAACCCTCATGGCATGGGGCAACGCCCTCAAGCCACCTCCACAAGACTTTACCAACAAGGACCTACTAGAAACTCAAACCACAGGAAAAAAAAATGTACCCAACCTACGACAACAAAAATAACAAAGTATACTTACACCCAAGGGTGTAAGTATGGTGTGAGCCAATGCCTAGTAGGATAACACTATTAAGATATTCCATACGATAAACATTCAAAGACGAAAAGCATGCAAGTTTTCAAAAACATGTAATTTCTAGTTACAATTTCTTAAAGATGAAACTTAAAAAAATAAGTTTTCAAGTGGGCTAATTTAAACAATAAACATTTTTAAATAAATACCAAGGCTACTGAATTTTCCGGCCACTCATACTATATGCCAATTATAATCATAAAATATCTAGTGAGCACATGCAATGGGAAATAATCAATAGGCACTAGCTAGTTGTGGGTCCCAGGTACCACGTATCTCGGTGAGAGTAACCATCACAAATATCTGTTCTCATGCACGAGCCACTAGTAGGGTACATACCCATAACCTAGTGGTCCCCAATCATCATCATCATAATTTAGTTAGAGTTGTAATCGTCAATCATTCTAAGTGAAACTGAGTCCAAACCCCACGGATTCACTAGCATACTAGTACACGTCCACCCACCTAGATACTCAGGTTTTCCCTTTGTGCTCAAACAAGTTCAACAAGTAAATAAATATAATATTCGCAAGAAAATATCATTTCCATATCATAAATTCACCAAAAATCCCACATGTATACAACAAAAGTCACAGAAGTCCACTTTTCATTCAAATTGATTTTGAAATCCGACTCACAACAAAATAGCCCACAACACTTTGCACATTTTTTTAGAACTTCCACAAATTCATTAAACAATTATATAAAACCATCCCAATATATTAAAACTGTCATAACAGCCCAATCACTTGTTACATAACAACATTTTTACCTTCAAAATCATTTTATCATTAAACTTACACAAAACCGCCCGAAAACAAGTTTCGCTCCAACATCACAATTTAATAAAACATTTCAGAAACTTACAAAACATTATAAAAATATTTGAAATCTTAAAACATCACTTTACATTTCAAAACCCCATAATACGTGAACACACATAGCAAACAGTACATATTCCGCCTTTTCCCACTTTTTTAACCAACTAAAACATTTACTATTTTCATAAAAAGAACCCAAGTGGTGTAAATATGTCTTGCACAAAAAACCCATTTCAAAAACCTATCTTTATGCCATAATGACACCAATATCGTACAAAAACAGAATTGGAATCCCAATAAACATTTAATAATCCACTTTCAAATGTTATATAATCACCTTGAACAACATTGCAAAGGATACCCATGAAAACACACAAAACCATAAAACACTTTCAAGGAGTATAACAAGGTTACACATATAAAACCCATTCAAATACCCTCCATTCTAGGCCTACATGACACTATATCCTTACCCAACCAAAATTGGCAGCCCCGTTCAACAACTAATAAATCACATCCACATTTTACAAAACTACCATAAGAGATAACACATGAAATACATTTGAAAAATACACACTTAAAACAAAAAATGTATCTTTAATACCAAATGCTTTACTATTTCTACCCAAAATGGTTTTCGCATATTGAACAGCATATAAGGAACAAGAAACATTATTTAATCAAGCAAACTAACTCATCATTAAATGGTTACCCACAAAATCACCTATTGAATGTGTCGAAACCCTCAAATATTGGGGCGAAACATCAACTGCAAGACCGCCGCACCTCAAGAAAGTTAAAGGAAACCTAAAACCTCAATATTTCACCCGAAATACAGTAATTTAGAACCTAGTATCAAACCCTAACTTCTAGAATTTTTATAATTAATGAATTAGGGAAGAAACCCTAAGCAATTTAAATGAGGAAAGAAATGGACTCACCTACTTGAAGTATCCTGAATTAATCACACCAAAAACAATAGTTTCTGTAATTGAAAACATCCAAAATTCAGGGGTTGTTCGAAAAAGATTTAGTAGGTAATTTAGGAACTGTAATGGAGGAAAAACAGTAATAATTGAGAGAGTTAAGAAGGGATAAAGTTACCTCTTCAATTCTGGCCGATTTGAGACACCATATGAAGTTCAGCGCTAATTCGAGATTTCAAAGAGCTCCAAGGAGGGGGGAAAGGAAATTCAAGTGCGCTTGGGTTTCATAGGGTCGAGAGGGAGGTGTAATCACCGAAAAATCCATTATATTTAATAGGATATTAAAAATGTAAAGAAAAAATTTAAAACTGGAAAATGGACTTTCAGGTTGGCCCAATTCTTAAATAAAAACCCAAACCATCCATGATTATGGATTTATAAAGGCTCCAAATTTAAATTATGGAGTTAATAGGTCATAGGAGACCATTTAGGAATTGGAATGGGTGATAAATATTAAAAACTGAAAAATTTATAAAAGGAAAAAAAATTATTTTTAAATCAGGATTTGGGCTCATGGTTTCGCCCAATTCATAAAAACTCATATATTCCTCCATAAAACCTTTGAAAACCCTCCAAAACAAAGAATTAATGGAAAATAAATGAAATTTAACTTCAAAATAAGTCATGTATGTGACAATTCTCCATATCATGAAAACATTCCGTCCCCGGAAATCTACAGAAAGGCCAGATACGAAAACCAAACCCAACTGATAAACCAAGATGTACTCCCTTGCCATGTTTCGTCCCCAAAGGCCAAAACACCTCTAATGATCAATTAAGGAAGGAATACTTCAAAACAAAAACATACACCACTTTCCTGAAGCAATCAATCACATCCAGGAATTATCCCAAAGGAAAACTCCTCAAACACTATCCGAACAAGACTCAAGCAATTCACCCAAATGAACAATGACATCGAACGAGGTTACACTTATCTTACTATAACTAAACCATTGGTCAATCTCCATTCTCAATAGTTACCCAAGGAAGATTTAGGAGGCTTGATAGATCTGGACGAGACTACCTACCAGTAATCCATGACCATGGATAAGTCTAAGTTATTGGTACGGGGGAACAAAATAGGCTCCCCACCATAATAACCAACTATCTTAATCGACCAGCATGGGATGGTACAGAAAGTCCCCAAAATATAAAGTGTTGGGACAAACACATGTTTAGTCTGCATGGTTAGGAAAACCATGAAATAATAGTAGGTATTCTTCAATCTACATTGTTTATTTGGGGCATAGTCACTACATCCAAGTGCAAACTATGTGGTCAACCTGTCTAGCCAAACATCATACCTTTCTCTAAAGACTCAATGGAAACCAATGGGGGAGGGAATAACATTGGGTGAAGACATGGGTACAAGGCCCTCCACCTATTTCCACAAAACATGAACAACAGAAGAAATCTGATGACACTATAGGTTTAAACTCTTCTTATCTTTCATACTGAGGATAGGACTTTGCACAAGGGTTTAAATGACCCTGTGATTTCCCCTGACTACATGTCAGCTTCTCTCCGAGACCTATGGCTGGAGATCAAATGATTGAAGCATCTTTTGCCTCATAGTTAGGCTTTGGAAACCCCCTAAATGAGAATTCTTCTTTTATAGAAAACAACAACTACACCGCAATACCCAATATGTTTTTCCAAGACATAACACATTCCAAACTCACATTACCCTAACTCGATAATTCACTAAAACAAGGGCTTAGAAGATGTACACACATCACACCTTGTTTGTTCAGGTGAGAAACAATATAAGTAAAGAACACTTATAATCACCTTCCTCTAAAATGGAATATTTTTATGTTTTTCCAAGGGAGACATTCTCCCAACATAATAGAGACTCTCAGATGATTTCCCAACATTCACCTTTATGGTCAATCGAGCACATGACATCACAAGTTTTCACCGAACATGACCATTACGACTGATATAAACAATGCTTAGAGAGAGAAATTGTAAAACATCCCCTAATAACACACAATTCTAGAATGTGTCCACAATATCCTCTCATGACATGATTTCCCACACTGGTAGTGTAACATGAAATCCTTCTTAGAAGAGACTATGAAGGACTGAGAGTTCCTCTTAGAAACTATCCAAATACTCATCCATTCTAATAACCCCATAACACTTCCACCTTCGAATAATTAGGAAACATAAGAGGCTATGGTCACTTTCAACCTTCCATGATCAATATCCCACTACAAGAGGACACAAAAAACCAATAAAGGAAAGGGTGTACTCAATCTAAAAATCACAAGAAAAAGATTCTTTATATTGATCAACAAGAGGATTTTCCAATGGATAAACAATCTGGGTTTCACTTCAGTTATGCATTAACCTTTAATGGGGGCGTACCTTATCCAATGAGCGAACCCAAGGACCCAAACAATATAGTCCATTGATCAAAACCAGCCATAAACCAGCTACAAACACATGAAGGGAGCCACCGTAAAGGCATCCCAAAAAGAATTTTCAAGATAGACCACTAAACATCCCTACAACACAGCTTACCGACTAAACACAAAACCAAAACACAATTCAAACAGAAGGGGTTCTTGGACTCAAAACATCCCACAACATCAACATTTTTAAAAACCCATAATAAAAACTATACAAACCTATTCATCAAGACATCATTTTTTTCTTTAAAACCAATTCTTTGAAAACAAATGATTTAGCAGTAAGTGTATCCACCAATGTTACCCCATGGGCCTCACACATGCATGTTTTTGTGCCACACTGGGTACCCTCCTCATATCCATCCAGGACCTCATCCAGTCATGACATCAACCATCCATCATCCCATATGACCTCATTCATGTGGTCACTCATGGAAATACCAAAGGTTAAAAAATTATTCTTTCCACTTTTCAAAATCCAAAACGGTCAACCAACACATCCTTTTTCTCAAAACTACTAACCACGAGATCCAAATCCCAATTCAAATATTACTAAAATTTTCATAAAGACACAACCATTTATACAAGAACTCAATTTCATGTTATTCACATCAATTTCATAACATCTCATCCCAACAAAACACCCTATGATAGTTTAGAAAACTCTATTGGAAACACTTTTTGAAAACCAACTTCAGTATAGTTTCTGCTTTCAAAAGAGGTGTAAGAACACCATTTTCAATTTCAAAATAATTATGAATATTCAGTTCCAATATTTCATAAATCAAAACATTCCATATTTATTTGAAAATCATTTCACAAAAACTTTACACTTCTTAAAACCAAGTCACTTTAAAACCAAATTTCCAAGATTTCAAAACTAAAGAACACAAGACAATGCGAGAGGAAACTAGTTTCAATGGGTGGCATGGACATATGGTTGGCGGCCATATTCCAATAACTTCACTGTCACAAAGAATGTTCTTGGGAATATCCCCAACTCCACATGGCTGGCCAGGCCTTGCGAGCTTACTGAGACCATTAACGCAACTCTCTTTTCATTTCCCCTAATCATTATTAAACCAAGAAAACCAAAGGACTCCGAAAGGTCTCGACTTCCCCTGGAGACATGAATCCCATAATGAGGTGTGGTGATCAGCCACACTAGTCATAACTAAAATTCAGAGTCCCAAAAATCCTAACTCCAGATTATCCTGATTGTTCCCCAAATAACAAGACCAAAAGAAAGCGAACCACCCTCTGATACCAATTTGTCACGAACCAAATCTGGTCACCACTGAAACCAGTGAAAAACCTAGCACGTGACAAGGCCTGAAGGGAATTCCCGATCCCCAAGGGCAGGAACAAGTGCCTGAGTATCATAAAATGAGAATTGGGATTGATTTACCCGAGTTTATAAACTTAAAACAACAAAAGAATCCAATAAAACGAATCTGGATTTTTCAAACCAAACAATATTTTACAAAAATTCAGAACTGAATTACATAGCTTAAAAAAACTCAAAAAGACTATACCAATGGTACAAAACCAAAATGAAACAGCCCAAGAACCCTCATGGCATGGGGCAACGCCCTCAAGACACCTCCACAAGACTTCACCACCAAGGTCCTACTAGAAACCCGAACCACTGGAACAAAACAAATTTTACCCAACCTGCGACAACAAAAATAACCAAGTCTACTTACACGCAATGGTGTAAGTAGGATATGATCCAATCCCTAGTAGGATAACACCACTAAGATATTAAATGAAATAAACATTCAAACATGAAAAGCATGCATGTTTTCAAAAATATGTAATTTCTAGTTACAATTTCTAAAAGATGCCACTTAAAAAATCAGTTTTCATGTGGGCAAATTTAAAGAATAACCACTTTTAAAATAAATACCAAGGCTACTAAATTTTCCATCCACCCATACCGTACGCTGAAGATAAGCACAAAATATCGAGTGAGCACAAGAAATGGGAAATAACCCCTAGGCACTAGCTAGTTGTGGGTCCTAGGTACCTCGTATCCCGGTGAGAGTAACCATCACAAATATTTGTTCTCATGCACGAGCCACTGGTAGGGTACATACCCATAACCTAGTGGTCCCCAATAATCACCATCATAATTTAGTTATATTTGTAAGCATCAATCTTGCTATGTGAAACTCAGGCCAAACCCACGGATTCACTAGCATACTAGTACACGTCCACCCACCAAGATACCCAGGTTTTCCCTTTGTGCTCAAACAAGATCAACAACTCAATGAATATAATATTCAAAAGAAAATATCATTTCCATATCATAAATTCACCAAAATACCCACATGTATACCACACAAGTCACAAAAGTCTACTTTTCATTCAAATTGATTTTGAAATCCGACTCACACCAAAATAGCCCACAACACTTTTCACATTTCTTTAACACTTCGAAAAATTCATTAAACAATTTTATAAAACCATTATAATATATTAAAACTCTCATAAAATCCCACTAACTTGTTATATAACACCTTTTTTACCTTCAAAATCGTTTTATCATTAAACTTACACAAAACAGCCCCCAAACAAGTTTTGCTCCAACATCACAATTTAATAAAACATTTCTGAAATTTACAAAACATTATAAAAATATTTGAAATCTTAAAATATCACTTCACATTTCAAAACCACATAATACATGAACACACATACCAAACTGTACATATGCACCCTTTTCCCACTTTTTTTAACCAACTAAAACATTTACTATTTTCATAAAAAGAACCAAAGTGGTGTAAATATGTCTTGCACACAAAACCCATTTCAAAAACCTTTTTTTAAGCAAAAAATCACACCAATATCCTACCAAAACAGAATTGGCATCCCAATAGACATGTAATAATCCACTTTCAAATGTTATATAATCACCATGAACAATATCGTAAAAGATACCCATGAGAACACAGAAATCCATAAAATACTTTCAAGGAGTATAACAAGGTTACACAAATTAAACCCATTCAAAGACCCTCCTTTTTAGGAATACATGACACTATATCATTACCCAACCAAAATTGGAAGCCCCGTTCAACAAATAATAAATCACATCCACATTTTATAAAATTACCACAAGAGATAACTCATGAAATGCATTTGAAAAATACACACTTCAAACAAAAATGTAACATTAATACCAAATACTTTAATATTGCTACCAAAAATGGATTTCAAATAATGAAAAGAATATAAGGATCATGAAAAATTATTTAATCAAGAAAACTAACTCATCATTAAATGGTAACCCATGGAATCACCTACCGAATGTGTCGAAACCATCAAATATTGGGGCGAAACATCAACTGCACGACCTCTGCACCTCAAAAAGTTAAATGAAATATAAAACCTCAATATTTCACCAAAAATACAGTAATTTAGAACCTAGCCACGAACCCTATCTTCTAGAATGTTTATAAATCAAGAATTAGGGAAGAAACCCTAATCAATTTGAATGATGAAAGAATTGGACTCACTTACTTGAAGTATCCTGAATTAATCACACCAAAAACAACAGTTTCAAAAATTGAAAACAACTAAAATTCACAGGTTGTTCGAAAATGATTTATTAGGTAATTTAGGAACTGGAATGGGGGGGAAAGAGTAATAATTGATAGAGTTAAGAAGGGATGAAGTTACCTCTTCAATTCTGGCCAATTTGAGACACTATATAAAGTTCAGCCCTAATTCGTGATTTCATAGAACTCCAAGGAGGGTCTAAAGGCCATTGGAGCATGCCTGGCTTCCTTATGGTCGATAGGTAGGTGGAATCACTGAAAAATAAATTATATTTAATAATATGTTAAAAACATAATGATACATTTTAAAACTGGAAAAATGAACATTCGGGTTGGCCCAATTATTAAATAAAAACCCAAATCCTCCATGATTATGGATTTATAAAGGCTCCAAATTTATATTTTGGAGTTAATAAGTCATAGGAGACCATTTAGAACTAAAATGGGTGAAAATATTAAAAAATTAAAAAGTTATAAAAGAAACAAAAATTTATTTTTAAATCTGGAATTGGGCTCACGGTTTGGCCCAATTCATAAAAACTCATCTATTCCTCCATAAAACCTTTGGAAACCCTACAAAAAAAAAATTAATGAAAAATAAATGAAATTTAACATCAAAATAAGTCATTTATGTGACAAATCTTATAAGATGATGATTTCAACGTGAAACCTTCTACATGATATATTATGAAAAAAGGAATTATTTTATATTGTGGTCATTTGTTTGGTGTTGTAAATGTTGGGATATTCTGATCTTTATCTTAGGTTCATCATCACCTTACAATAGATTAATCATGTACTATATGATTTCCCACTAAATTCCAAAGAGAAAAAATCTAAGAGTGTCGCATTATAAGTGCATCAATTAACCTCAATTAATTTCCATTTTAATGTAATTAAATAATAAATTTTATTCTCATGATCAAGGAATAATAATATTCTACTTAAATTGATTATATAATTTAGAAAAATATTAATTTTGTAATATGTGATAAAATAGTATTTACTTATTTCATATATAATTTCATAAATAGTAATTTATTTTCCAGTATGTGAATGTTGTGTTTATTTATGTATAACATATTTATTATAGTATTCAATAAATGAGAAGGATTTCAGATTGACCACAACCTTGTTCAATGATATATGATTATTTATAATTCAGTAAATAGTATTTATCATTTGAGAAATATTATACATTCCATGAAATACTAATTATACAATTATTTAAATAATTAGTTTTATTAGTGGTTGTAATATTTTTAATTGCCTGAAATGAAACTAAAAAATATATTATCCAAAAACCTACCATTATAACTATCCCTTTATGAATATTTTGAAGGAAATTAAATTAATATAGAATTTTTTCTCATAAAAAACTGTCTATAATCTTCTCAAACTCTCTCCCACTCAAAAATTAGAATTCAAAAAATATTTCCTTAGGTTTAAATGATGAGAGGTCATGAATGAACAATTCATGATATTTAATTCATTATTGCAGAACATATAAATTGATTGGTGTTTCATTGAGATCATTGGATTCAAGTGTATTTTACTTCTCAGGGGATTCTAACATTGGATCCTAACAAAAAAATGAAGAAAATTAAAAAGGTTCTCTTCAAATGATCATTATAATCTATAAAGAGTAAAACCTAATACAATTTAATTTTGTTCTTAAAATAAAAATAAATTAATTAAAAACATAATATGAAAATTCCTCTATTCGATTTTGAGGGAATTAAAATTAAATGAAATATTAACTATCACATCTCCCAACACATGCTTCTACTATATGAAGAACCTTTAAAAAATAATTTCCTTACAATCAAATCAATATCTAATATATACTAATATTTTATTATGATAATTGATTTACATTTTTTCTTCTCAAACATCCATTATAGATAAATTTTATTCAACATTCCTATGTACATCTGATTGTCGCCTCATAGATTTATGTAATTCCATTTCCATAACCACCTGTCATGGGTTTTCATAGATATGAATCTACTTTATATATATATGTATGTGATATTCATGATATATGTTTCACTCATTAAATGTATTATATCATTTAATTCCTCACATTTTTATTAATTAAAAATTGATATCATCATTCAAGCATACTTGTGGACCGCCACCACTATGAAATAATGCAATGTTTTTCATCAAAACATCACATGGATAATATATATTAGTATTTCAATGAATTAATATTATATTAGACATATTATGAAAAGTTTTTAATAATAAAATAACACTTACCATATTTTGAGAATGATCATTGTGAAATTGAATGTTTAATTTTGAAAATATATGACCTGACATATCCACTAGTATTACACTATTAATTTTTATAACCATCTGAAATTAATATATTTATATTTATAACTTATTTAGGAAAATGATATGTTTTTGATGATTATAATTCACAGAATGATGGAATAATGACCATTTTTATCATTTTAATCTTACTTAAATCATATTGTTCTTATATACCAAATATACTTTTTTATAAAATGAGACATGAATTATTCACCCAATTTATTCCCCAAAGATATTTAAGAGGATTAATTTATTTTTATGTGTTATAAATATTGTTATTAATATTTTTTCTTCCATTATTGTGTGTGTATTGATATATCAGGTTATTTATATAATTAATCAGATTTTCCCAGGCAATTCAGTTGTGAAATTCTTGTGTTTGTGGAGTTCTTGGGGGTCATTGAGGGTTGTTTCGAGAGCATTATAATAAATCTATTTTGACCACCTAGTTTCACAAAAATGATGGCACTGTGATTTTGGAAGCCTGAGATAATGGAATCACAATAGTGGCACACAGAAATGGTTGCATTATAAATGTGGGAAAAAAACATTGGCACCATAACAATGGAAATGTAACAGTGAAACTGTGATGGTGGAACATAGAAACATTGGCACAACAAACTATGGAATGTAGAAATGGTTGCACACCTAAACGGTGGAACACTGAAATGTTGGGTCGCCATTTTTCAAATTTCATGTTTTTTTTCAGATTCCTACAATTTCAGCTGTTTGACATTCCCTTTAACATAATATTCATTCATTTCCTTGTTTTGTGGGATTTAAGGATGATTTAATTTCTATAACTACTATATTAATTTTTTCATAATGGCTGAGAATCCTTTACTTTGTCAAAACACGTGATCTTTGATATAACCGATAATAATGGAAAATATAGAGTATCAAAAACCAATGCTCCATTAAATATTCTAAAGGGATGAGATATCTTCCTCCCTTGTTATTCCTATTTGTTAACTGGTGCTAGGTGGTCGAACTATTCCTCCCTTTGTGTGGGAGTCATGTGTAGTGTTGTAGCCTTGGATTGTGTCTCCCCTAGAGTTTTATCCTATTGTATGGGTACCCCATGTTTTCGTGAAACCATGAAGTGTTGATCCGTCTTTGATATAAGGTATATTCTACCTCTATTATAATGGGTTCATCTCCTTATGTTCCACCTTTACAACTTATTCCATGTGATATCCATGTTTCTAATTGTGTTTTTTTGGGTGTTGGTTTTTGTGGTGGTGTCTCTTCGTCCATAGGTGGATACAATCTTCTTGGAGAGGTGATCGTGATCTATTATGTTTGTTATTCTCCTATGAAAAAACACATTAAACATTTTGTGGTAAGGGATTCATTGATTCTATATTCTTTTACAAGTAACCGTATTATTATCATGTTGTTTCCCACTATATGACAATGACATTGACATAATAAATATTTGAACCGGATAAATAAATTGGTTTCAATCATATGTTGTTACCACTTGACTTTTTTCTAGATAGTGTGATGTGTATTCTTTCTTTCTTTATAATTGTGTTCATCATTGAAATTGAAAATATTTTAGAGATGTAATTAATTGTAAATTAATTGGATAAATATATAAAATGGCGTGTTTTTTAATCCGAGTATTTTTGTTGTAAACTATTGATAATCAAAATTGATGTGATTACTCATGTTTAAATGAAACATCTATATTAAGATGGATTAAATAAATAGTTTTTTTTAATCGATAATTCCTATATGAGTTCTAATTTACCCTATTTCTTTAAAATGTTAAGAGCCTTATTCTTGGAACAATGAGTGCTTGTTGTGTGTGAAGGCTATAAGCCTTGTTTAGAGCCAAGATTCAAGTTTCATTTTTATTTTTTCAGCTTCTTGTGATGTTTTATGATCCCAGAATGATGGTGTGAGATTTGGGGTAGGGAGGCCCAGTATTTGTGGTGTCAGTTGACACCTAGAGTGGTGAGGTGCTTCGGGGTAGGCATGTGGGTGTCGGGGAGGACACTAGAGATAATGAAATGGATCAGTTGTAAATGTTAGATGCTTATTGAATATGGTTGGTTTTTTATCTTCATTACCTTCCCCGCTGATTAAGGTAGCTGGTATTGCTCAACCTTCATCCAAAGGAAGTGATGAAACATAAGTTATGATACGTTCTTTCTATGTTTATCTTCTCAAAGAGGGATTGGTTTACTCTCCAATTGTTGGTGACAATGTCTCGATGGGTAGTCCATCTACTCAACATGTTGAGCCCCTTCTATTTATTAGATTAGTTTTTCTTTTCTAGAATACATAGAATTTTGGGAATGTAATAATGGTGTTAATAAATTATTTCATAAATGATGGTAACCCATTAGGTTTGAGCTTTGTTGGGATGAAATGCTGAGGTACTATTTCTGAGATGTTGTGGACTTAATTTGGCAATGCCTATTGGGCATGGAACTTGGTGTGACTCTAATAAAATTTAATGTGGAATTTATAATGGATAATTAATGGTTAAATAAATAATTATGGTATAGTGAAACTAATGAAAAGATAATTAATATAATGTATCTCTTTAAATGGTTGTGTTCTTATCATATATCAATTCATATTTGTGACAGACGGGAGTCCAACAGACATTAGCTGCAGTTGAGTCCAAGACTAGGTTATTCCCATAGTGTGGTTATGAGCTATATTATATTCTGTAATTTTTTTGTTTCTATATGCTACTCCACCCTTTTGGTTAGGGAAACTGACACCCTAGGGATTCTCAACATTTAGGGGTCTTTTACACAACATCCTGATGAGAGGATGGATGGATGACTTCCCCCTTTGGGCTCGATATCTTCTATTTGTAGTTAAATGTACTGGTTTGCACGATGGTTTATTTTCCCCATATATGTGTGTAGAGGACAGTATTTTCATGTGGGTATATTCCACAAATATAATCTAGATATATATTCCTACAAACTATTGTATGTATAATGTGTATAGTCTATGATGGCTTGAAGATCCTTACTCGTTGTATGGGATATAGTGGATTAAGCCGTAATACCAAATGTATGATACTTGTCATGTGGGTTGTTGTGGATCTCATGAAATACTTGGTTAAGTTTCATTGTGTGGGTGGTGTAGTGCATCCCCTCAGTGTCTATGGGAATGCCTAATATTGCACAAGGTGCTGGTTTGGGTTCTCACCCAGGTGTCTTCATTCTAGCCTTTTTGGAGTGAGAAGCTTACGACATTTGAGTTGGGGAAAATCCAAAAACCAGTGAGGATGTGGTACCAGGGTACCCCTGATATTCATTATTATATTATAAACTCTTGTATGCGATACTTTGTGAGAGTATCCATGGTGGGGATGGGAACATAATATAAATGTTTTGGTGTCGAGTGAATTTAAATTCTTTTCCCTATGATTTTGCATGATTTCATTGATTTTCCATGAGAGTCTATAGGGAGGATCTAATGGATTAAACATTTATACTCAACCTATGAATATATAAACTATTTTTCAGGTCACTTGGGGTAGTTTGGAGACTATGCTGGCTACTACTAGCTTGGATCTAGAGGAGTTGGACGGACAATGTAGTCACTATTGTTAACTTTGTTTGGTGATTCTGATTTTTCTCTTTCAATTATAACAAATATTTCATAAAATAATATATGTTTATAATGGTTTATTTTTATTGCAGTTTAAGTTGTAGTTCGTTGGATTCTGCCTTATATCTTCATTTCGCATGTGTTCTCTTAGATGGTAATGCCTCCCATCGGTGTTATTATTATACCATCGGTGCTAGGCGCCAACTCGGGGCCTACTAGAGGAAGGACTCGAGTGTCATTATCTCCCTTATCACATTTCTAGTCCAAGAGGGATACCCTTTGTGGTGAGTGGTTCATGACATAGTGGTATCAGAGGTCTATTTAAGGGATAAGATGGTGTTTTGAGTTAGTCATAGGTGATGATTCATGGGTTGGTAGGGAAACAGTGGAAGCCGTGTTTAGAAAGTGTTTTAAAAACTGGAGACTGGATGAGACATAGGTATTTAGGTCCCTCTATGTCCTAACCCACGTACCATTATGTTTACCAGGGCTAGTAAACTATGTGATAATTGATATAGGATAGATACATAGGAAAGGATCATGCATTATTTTATTTTCACCTATGTTTGAATGGGTAGACCTTTGGATAGTTTTACCTAATGTTAATAATAATAAACATTAATTAATATTGAGCCTTCCATATTCTAGGATTATGTTCTCTAAATATATTTAATTTTTTTGGTATTCCTCAAGGATGACATCCTCATCATGTTCGCACATAATATGTTCAGAATATTTCACTATCAGATCACTTGAGAGTCGAGGTCGATGATGACAACAGTTGTAAGAGGACACTCTAAGAATTTCAGCACCATAGTCTACAAAATTTTGACGGATTCGTTTCTATTTCAATCAAAGTAGAATAATTGGAGGAGTTTGAGATATCAATCAGATAAATATGTGCTCTAATGGGGAACAGTGTATCATTGGTTGTGATAATACTGTAGGGTCTAGTGAGGAAGTGGTGGTTCTTGTTCCTCCGGGATCATGGGGAGTCAGCGATCTCATTGGAGGAGTTCTGAGACATGTTCGAAGTCAAGTTTCTTTCATTGACTATGATGGAATCCATTTTCTAAGAGCCACTTACCCTTCGATGGTGGATATCTTATGTGCGAGGCATTGGAATCTATTTCCAGAACCATTTATGATATTCTTCAGACCAGTTTCTAGATGAGGAGGCCAGGTGGAAGAATTTAATGGAGGTTTTATGTCCAGTGATCTAGTTCCAGGTCACCACATTAGTTTCTATGACATATATAGATGTATTGGAGAAGGTGGAGGTCCTCTAGAGTACTTTATCAAGAATCATATTGTCACTATAGGGGAGTTATCTTGATTCCTAAAGAAGCACACATGTGGTATGGGGTTCCCATTTTATACGGAAGAATAGTTTTGGTTTGGTCGGGGGTAGATCCCAGCACTCAGCATTTCACTTCTCTGAAGGTGTAGAATATCATGCCTATTATAATGGATCATGTTCTTGTGTTTTTAGGTGTAGTACATGGTCATCAGTAGCCATAGTTCCCAACCTTTCAGAGTGGTTAGTGTGCACCATGTGTTCCACTCCATGTTCCCCCACTGAAGCAGTTCAATCCAAGGTAGCAGCAGCAGGCTTCACCATCTTTGGATTAGCATAGATGAGATGGGGTAGGTATAGAATAGCCTTGGAATGACCCTTCTCCTCAAGGATTATATTGAAATAGTGTTGGATCTCTTCATCAAGGTTAGAGAGGTTGTGGACATATCGGTGTCAGCATTATGATTTAGAGTTTCTAGTACCAGGTGATCCATACATTGTTTGAGGTACCCATTGTTTGTCCATGCCTTAGGAATTGAGGTACATAGGCTTACAGTACCCCTGATGTTGACAAGACTGGTTGGAGGTTGAGATGACTAGTATAAAGTATTCATAGACATTGATCTATTGCTAAGGTAGCACCACTCTTGGGGAGATTCTCTATATTAATGGATTCAACCATGTGATGTAATCCTTGGCATGAATTTGTTATTCGGTGCAGGCTATTGTGGATAGCTTATGGATGAAGGTGGTGTTCATTTATGATTATGGATATCTAGTAGTGTTTGTTGGTGAGTGATACCCTCTAATGGGTTAGAGGCATGTTACATATTTTTCATCATTGATGGTACAATGGAATTTGAGTTCCTCGGGGGGTCAACAGTTGATGTTTCCCATGGTTAGGGAAGAGTACCACAACATCTTTACAGAGGAGGTTGAAACATTACAACCTTGATGGGAGAATGAGTTTTGGATTGAGATACTACCATACATGTCTCTTATCTCAATGTCTCAAAAAATAATGGAACCTTTTGAGTTATGGGAGCTGTGTATAAAACATGATGATCTATTGCAGTGTGGTTTTGTTCATACGAGTGTGTCCCGATGGGGTGAAACAGTTTTTATTGTGAAGAAGGATGATTGAAGTTTGCGATAGTGTATTGATTATCATCTATTAAACAAAGTGAACAATTTCTATCCTCTTCTACATATTTATAATTTATTCTATCAACTGAAGAGTATATGATCGTTCACTAAGATAGACTTGTGGTTTGGGAATCATCTAATGTGAGTAAAGGATGAAGATATTCGAAAGAATGATTTCGGTTGTCATCATGGGTATTATGAGTTCTTGGTGATTCTTTTCGGTGTGAAAAAATCTATAGATGTGTTCATGGGGTTGAGGAACACTATGTTCTGTGAGTTCCTAGATATGTTTGTGGTTGTTTTCAATGATGAAATACTTATGTACTTCACATCTGAGGAAGAGCATGCAGAACATCAACATTCTATTTTGGGAGTTCTTCATCGACAACAAATATTTGGGAAGTTTCCAATGTTTGAGTTTTGGGTTCAAGAATTCCATTTCATGGGGAATGTTCTATTCCATCAAGAGGTATCTACAGATTTATCTATAATAGAAGTAGTTGTGTCTTGGGAAACCCCCATTACAGTAGAATAGGTGAACAGATTCCTTGGATTCATTGGGTATTAAAAGAGGTTTATTGACTATTTCTCTAGGCTTTTGATTACTCTAGTAGAATTGGCCCATAATGACCATGCATTCATGTGGATTTATCAGTTTCAGGAAGCTTTCAAGTATCTAAATAAGAATTTGGTCAGTGATCTGGGTTTTTTATCTGCCAATAGAAGGAGTTCTATTTGATTTTATCTGTGATGCTTCACATATGGGGTTATGATTTTTTCTGATGAAGTAGATGTCGATAATTTCTTATGATTCTCAGAAGTTACACCCCAATGAACATAACTATTCCACCCATTATCTCGAGTTGTAAGTGGTGGTGTTTGTTCTAATGTTGTAGAGACATTACCTAATTGGGGAGCGCTTTGTGGTTTTTACTGATCATAAGAGCCTAAGGTATGTTTTCACCCAATGTGATATAAACTTGTGGATTTTTGGGTGGATGGAGTTCTTACAAGATTTTGATTTTGAAATTTCGTATATAGTTTTAAAAAGGGATTTTTAGCTAATACACTATGTAAGAAGTGGCATACTGATGTAGTGTGTGAATTTAGTGAATCCTAGAGTTCATCATTACATCTGGATATGGAAGAAGTAATTCATAGAGTTTGTCTTCCTCAAATGATGTTTTTCACATATATGGTGTAGCGGGTAGAAGAGTCCTAGATGGGGGACCATGAGGTGGATGTATAGAGTGACTGAGTTGTTATTTGTGAGGCAACTGAAGGTTGGTCTAAGGATGAACAACACCAAGTTCTATTTTAGGAATGTCTTTTCATTCCTTTTATAATGTCAGAGATGGATCTCGAGTAGCTCTGTAGTTCACCATTCGAGGTAAATCTTGGTGCAATGAAGATGTATTGACCTCTAAGGAGTCGGTTTTTGTGGAATGGGATGAAGGGTGTAGTTAAATAGTTTTTGTATCGATGTTTGGTATGCTAAAGTTGATGGCTGCAAATTGAGTTCACAGTATTTTTCCAAAGATGTTAGATGTTCCTCAATGGAGGTGGGAGGTAATATCGATGTTCTTTGCTACCATTTTACATCGATCCAAGGAATTTTATGACTTTATTTGATTGATAGTGGATCATTTGATGAAGTCTTAACAATTTATTGTGATCAATGAGTCAAGCTCAGTGGAGAATTTGTCGAGAAAATATCTAGAAGAGGATGTGAGACTTCATGGAGTCCTGTGGATTATCATTTCTGATCAAGATCCTTATTTTACCTCTATGGTGTGAAGAGGTATCCATCATGCTTTTGGTTTTCAGTTATTACTTAGCACCACTTCTCATCTGAATATGGATGGTCAGACAAAATGACCATCCAGTCTCTTGAATACATGTTGCACTACTGTCTTCCAAATTTTATAGATTCATGGATGAGGCACATTCCATTGTCATAGTACACTTACAAAGATACTTTTCACCCATTCATCGGTGAGGTACCGTTTGATGCCTTGTATATCCGACGTTTTCATTCTCTATAGTTCTATACATGAGTCAGAGAGTTAGGAATTCTCAGGCCGAAACTGGTACAAAATACAAAAAAGATGGTTCAAGTGATTCTATAAAGGATGATAGATTCATAGGATCATCAAAAGTCCTATTATTACTATAGGATAAGGGCACTGGAGTTTTATGTCCAGGATTATTTGTCTTCGAAGGGGACTCCCAGTCTTGGGAAATGAAGGTTTTGTCATGGGAGTAATCTTTCTCCTCGATTTGTTAGACCTTTCGAGGTGTGGGTTCATGTTGGAGCCCTGGAATATTAGGTATTAGTTCCCCCATAGATGAACCAGATACAATATGGTTTTCATGTGTCGTAAATAATTAGTTATCTTCATGATGACACTCACATCATTGATTGGGGTGAGATCGACATTGATCAATATGAGGAATTTGAGGAGCAGCATGTTGAGATCCCGGAATACAAGGAAAAGGTGTTGTGCAAGTGTTATACCCCTTTGGTTCATGTCATGTGGATGAATAGTGGTGTGGGGGAGTGTACCTAGAAATGTGTGTCACAGATACATGCTCAGTACCCCCAACCTATTTTATGTTTAGCTATTTTCCAATAACTATGTTTATTTTGTGGTTTTATACATTTTCTGGTTATGAGAAGGATTTATTTTGTTCCATGTTGTGGCTAGCTATATTTTTAGAGGTATCTCTACTAGGATACTATTTTTGCGCTGTTTTTGGTTTCCATGTAATTCATATTTGTTCTTTAGAGGATGTGGTTGTGATTTTTATATTGGTGAGTGCCTTGAGAGGTATCATGAAGGGTGGTTTTTCGGACCCCTCCTCTTTCTACTTCCTCTCTTGGTTGGTTATTTGTTCTTAGGGATGAGAATATATTGATAGGAATATGATACAATGAGCCATATTTTTCAAGTCCATTCCCTTATGATACTCTAGTTCTGGTGGAGTTCTTGGGTGTCATAGTGGTTTGTTTCCTGAGGTATACAAAAAAATATTATTTCACCAAATGGTGGAACACTGATAGTGGCACCATGACTATGTCACAAAATAATAGTTTCACATCAAAATGGTGGCACGCCAAAATGGTGGCACAATGATAGTGGCACCGAAATCGATGGGTCACTCTTTTTTAAATTTATAATTTTTCATCTTCCTACAGTTCAACCATATGACATTCCTGTTAACGTAAAATGAATTAAAAGACATACCTTAAGGGATTTAAGACTGATTCAAATCCCATACCTTCTCTCTTTTTTCATAATGGTCTTAAAGCCTTTACTCGCTCAAAATGCATTTTATTTGACATATCTGATCATAATGGAAAATCTAGTGTATCATAAACTATTTCTCCAGTAAATCTTCTAAAGGGAAGATATATCTTCCTCCCATGATCTTCCTCCATGTTCCTTTGTGCTCGATTATGTAAAATTTCTTTCTTTCACATAGGATTCATGCACAGTGTTGTATCCTTGGATCGTTTCTCCCAGTGAGTTTATTCCTGCTTCTTGCACACCCCCTATTTTAGTACAACTAGGAAGTGTCGATCCATCTTCGACATATGGTATTTTCTACCACCATTCATCTAGGTTACTCTCCTTTTGTTTGTCCATTCCATGATACAGAATGTGATGTCCATGTTTCTAATGGTGTTTTTTGGGTGTTGGTTGGTGTGGTGGTGTCTCTGCATCCTCAGGTGGTTGTATCCTTCTAGGAGAGGTGATCATGATCAGTTTTATTGGTCATTCTCCTGAAAATAATGTATGAAACCATTTGAGGTAGGGGATTTGTGGCTTATATATACATATATGTAAAACAATAGACTTGTATTGTTTTATCCCATTGGATCACAATGGAATTTAATTAATAAATATTTAATTAGATAAATAAATTGGTATCGATTGTATGTTGCAGCCTATTTTTTATAGATAATGTGATATATATGCTTTCTCTATTTGGAATGTCATTATTTATGGAAATTATAAAAGAATATAAATCTGGGAATAATTGTAAATGTTTTGGATAAAGATATAGAGGTATGTTTCTGAATCTGGTTGTTGTCATGGTAAACTATTCATAATTGAATGGATTCAGTTATGCATGTTTAAATGAATCGACTAATTCAAAATGGATTAAATAACAAGAATTTTGATAAATGATTAAACCAATTAGGGTTCTAATTTACCCCTAGCTTAAAACATCTATGATCCTTATGCTAGTACCTGTGACTGATTGTTTTCTATGATGGAAATATGCCTTGTTTAGGTCCATGAGCCAAATTTCATTGTAATTTTTTATACTTCTTGTGATGTGGTATGAACCGAAATCGATGTTGTGAGATGTGGGAGTAGGGAGAAACATTAGTTGTGGTGAGGATGATTCCTAGAGTGTTGAGGTGTATCAAGTTATGCAAGTGTGTGTTGGGGGGATAGTAAAGATAATAAAATTGGTTGGTTATGATTTTTAGATGCATGTTGAATCTTTTTAGTTGTTTATCTTCTTTAATTTTAACACTTATTAAGGAATCTAGTCTTGATTACCCTCCTTCCAAAGAAATATAAGAATCATGGGGTATTACACATGATTTATATGATTAGATTCCCGAGGATGGATCGTTCTATGCTCCTCTTATAGGTGGGAAATGCATAATGGGTAGTCTATATACTAACGTTGTTGAGCCCCATGTGTTAGGTTGCATAGTTTTAAATTTCTAAAATGCCAAGAATTATGTGAATTTAATTATTATATTAGTAAATGATTGAATAAATGATTTTAGACAATGGGTTTAGAGCTTTCCAAGTTACAATGCAGAGGAACATTTCAGAGAAGTTGTAGTCTCAGTTTGGTTATACCTGGAGGGGATGGGACATGATGTGATGATAATGAAATGTAATGTAGAATTAATAATTGTTAATTAATAGTTAAATAACTAATATACATAAATTGAAAAAAATCAACAGGGATAATTTTATATAATTTATATATTTAAATGGTTGTGTGCTTATAGGATATCATGTCTTAGTAGTGAAAATAGAGAGTCCAGGAGACATTACCTATAGTTGATTCTAATACTTGGTTATTCCCATATCATGTTTCTGAGATATATTATATTCTGTACATTTTTTTATTCTATAACCTACTACACCATGTAGGTTAGGGAATTTAATTCCCCATGTATTCTGAGCCCCAAAGGTGTTTTTTATAATATCCCAGTGGAAAGATGGATGCCTCACTTCCCCCTTTGGCCCGGATATCTTTACCTTTTAGTTCCCTCTACTAGTATTCATAGTTGTTAGTTTATGACATATATGTGTGTAGAGGAATGTAATGGGTTGTCTTTATTTCACACACATATAAACTATATATAGTTTCCTATGGACTATTGTAGGTATATCTTGTATAGGCTGTAATGGTTCGAGGATCCTTACATAGTGTATGAGATGTAGTGTCTTGAGGTGTAATACCCAATGTATGATGCACATTATGTTTCTTTTTAGTGGATCCAGGTAACTCCCTAGTTACTTCTGGTTGTGTGGGTGGTGTGGTGCTTCACCCATGTGTTTGCAGAAAATCCTTGTATTGCACGACGTGCAGGTTATGGTGCTCACCCAGGTGTCTTCAGGCTAGCCTTTTTGGTGAGATATTCTTAGGACGTGAACATTAGGGGAATGTGGAAACATGATGGGGAAGTGGTAGTAGGGTACCCTTGATATTCATTATTATATTATGTTCTATTTTATGTGGTGCTTGGTGAGTGTGTCCATGGTATGGATGGGAACATGTTATATCTATTAAGGTGTAGAGTTAATTACACTTTTTATTCACTGTACTTTAACATGATTTATTTAATTTTGTACAAGACTCTCTTGGGGGATCCTACTGAGTGTATTATTATACTCACTGTACACATATATAAGATTTTTTAGGTCACTTTGAGTAGGATAGAGACCAGGATGGTAACAATTAGCATAGAGTTGTACGAGCCCTTTGGGCTTCGTAGTCGCGGCCGTTTTACATTCTTTGGGTACTTGAAGTTTTCCACTCTCAGTAGTAGTAGTTCTTTTATGAAATTCCACATGTGTACATGGGTTTATTTTTATTGCAGTATGAGTTGGAGTTGGTTGGTGTCTGTATTATCTATCATTTTTTCATTTGTTCTCTTATAGGGAAATTCCTTCCATCTGTGTGATTATTATACCCTTAGTGGTAGTCTCCATCCCAGGGCCTACTGGATGTGGGACTCAGGTGTCACTATCCATTCTCATATTGTCGGCCCATGAGGATTACACTTTTTGGGGTGGATCTCATTAAAATTTATTATTTATTTCCACTTGTATTGTATTCATTTAAATTTGTTACATATAATATATTTATCATTTAATTCTCAATTCCATAATATGATCATTTTAATGGTTATTCATCTAAAATTCACATTCAATTGTAAAAAAGATTTTGATATGATTCTATATTGTTTTATGAGGGGTAAATACCTTACTATGGAGAAGTTTTATCATGAATCTCCAAATTATTTTGATATTTAAATTTTGATCTGGTGATATTCTTTCATGAGACATATATTTGAATTTTATATAAAGGTGTATGAGATTTGTGTTAAAATTTTCATTATTTTCATGAATTTTTATGTTCACAGTTCCATTAATGATGTAATAAGTATCATTTTATTGAACCAAATATCTCTTATTATCCACTGGTTATGATATTTACTTGTAAAATATTATTTTCATCCTTTTTTATTAAAAAATCATCAAGGGAGTCATTTGTAAGTGATACCCACAAATATAAACTTTTAGATGAGGAATCACACTCTTCCATGTCCATGAATTCTAAAATACATAAAAAAGTTATTAATAAAGTTAAATGATTTCCAAGAGCTACTTTACTTCATCCTTGAAATAATTTAAAATGGATTTAAAATGAAGTTTATAATTTTTTTCCAAATGTGTCTCTCTCTAATCTAATTAAACAATGTTTGTAAATATTTTTTATTCTATAATTTACATCACTAATTGATTTTAAAATTTACCCAAACATTATTTTATTAGAATATCCCTTTATAAGATTCCATTTTTATTTACAATGGAAATTATCTTAAAAATATTTTGTGAATTGTTAGTTTCTAAATATGATTATTAAATTGGAATGTTTTTTCAAAAAATTCTTTTTATATAACATTTAATCATATCCACATTCATAAATATTAAAAAAAATTAATGTTACATTTTATCTAAAAGTGATATTTTAAATTGATATCATCCTCATAGATAACTGCGTGGATTTTTATTACATCACAGAGATATTCCAAACACCATTTTATTTACATGTGTTAATTTTTTTATGAAATGAATAACGGATGTTTCTATTAGTTTTATAATGAAATGAATGATCTATATGCTTTATTCATGTTATGTTGTATGGAAATATTATGTGATTATTTTTGATTCTATTATTAACTAATGGAAGTAGGTCCAATTATATCTCTCCAATTAAATTTGTAAAGGGACGATGTTAACCAAATTTTTTTAACCTTATAGATTATTGGAATATATTTTGATAGTTATTACAATTTTAATTTTTGTTTTTATATTATTATTAATCATTAATGTAATAATATATGTTATCATGAATATTATCCCAATTTCCAGGGTTATATGGAAATGATTGAAGACAAAAACATATTTTTATGCTTAGTATAGGTCGAAAATATTTCGGTTGATAAAGACTGACCTAAAAAGAATCAAGATTATAAATTCCAATAACTCTACCCATTATTAAAGGATAAATTAGGTTTCATGAATTATGATCCATACTTTTTTTGTACTAATTTTATTATATTATAACCATTCGCTGTGATTATTTGATTACACACTTATGCCCATTTTACTCACATTGATGATATTCAATTGATATTGCATGTGTATACCCTTACAGAAAATCTAAGCTCATCCTTCTTATTCTTTTTTTTTTAAATGTTTCGATGAATGATGATAAATTATTTGATTATATATTATTTTCATATTTTATGAAATTTCTATTATACGATAAATAATTTATAATAAAATTAAAATCATGGTATTTTTGGAAAAAAATCACTATCGATGTCATGAGTGTTGACTATAAAACTTTATTTTCTAACTCTAAAAAACACCAATACTAATATGACCTTTGATATATAAGTTATCTAGTATTTCCATTTTATTTTGTTTAATTTTTGCATATAATAAAATGTATCACATTTATCATTGTTAAATGAAGATATTTATATCTTATGGTTTTAGAACTGGATCCAAGAGTGTAGGATTGGGGAATATATAGTTGGTATTATATATGGATTTAGGTACCTTTAAATATTATAATTGTTTAATGTGAGATTATCATTATAGTTATGGATACCATCATTAGTTTATAATTTTTAGATAGATAATATATTCATATTCTTACAAAAAAACATTTTATGTCTTAGGTTATGAAATTGTAAGGTTGCTAGTTAAATTTTTGGAGGCCTTTTATTTGATTGAGGTATATCTGACCCTTAGTTTTATACATATGTATTAATTAATGAGTTATTATATTTTGAAACCATATATGATCTTACAATGATTTAAGGAAGAGTTAGTTTATTTAAAGAAATGATTAGAACGTCTTAGAGATTATATGATTAGATAATATACCATTCTACCTATAAAACAATATGAGTGACAAATTTTATTTTTATATAAATAATAAAATTATCATAAAATAATTTTTGATAAAACCTTATAACAATTCATATTTAATATTAGTTTTTTATATAATGAAAAATATTACATATAGTTATTTATAGAGTGATTTAGTTTTATCCTTAGGTATTATTTTTTATTATTTCTCATTAATATATTATTTATTCCTATGACTGTTTATTTATTTTGGGAATAAGATTAAAATAATATAACAATTATGGTTTTATTATTGTCTAAATATATATATAAGGCCTCTTTATCCATTTATAATAGTATATGCGGAGATGGTAGAGGATTTTAGTGATTATTAAATTAACAAAATAATCATGGATATTAATAATTTGGAGAAAATGATGAGTTTGTATTGGAAATTTATTTGAAATATAAATTTGAAAAATCATGTTAGTATATTTCCCATTTTTCATAGTCAATATTACCAAAATCCATGAAAATGATATTGAACCAAAAATGTTGTCATCTATTCTTTATTTCAAATATTCTGATAGTCTTTTTCACACCTCCTTGGTTTATAGTTTTGTGGTTGTTATCTTTAACATCAACATTCAAAATCATGTAAAAAAATTCCCCATTACCAAACTTCAATTTTTTTTGAGATTATATTTTCTCTCTATGTCTATATCTTCAATTAACAAAAAATTTCTCCTTTAAAAACAATGAATTCCTAAATCATGATAAACATCATCATTTCCATTCCCTCTTTTCACATGTAAATTATTTTAAACCAATTAATGATGTGAGAATTCAAAATATGTATTTTAAATATTGAAACCCCTTTCTTCAATCTCAAGACCAAACATCGGGGATTAAATTTGTTAAATATATGGGATAATGTAATATTAATAGGGTTTTCATGAAGTAAATTATGATTTTTACTATGTATTCCACTTAGCACTAATAAAAAATATGAACCATAAAATATAATTATTTACATATTGATATTAAACCTAAAAAATAAGTTTGTGGATATGAATATGGTTATATATAAAATGAAATATATATTTAAATACTTTAATCATTACAATATATTATTCCCTTCAAATATGTTTTTTTATTTTAATGATAAGATAATATTAATTAATATTAATAAATTTTATAAAACATATTTTATTAAAAAATATTTCATTTTTAAACCATATTAATGAAATTATCTTAGGGAAACATTTTGATAGTTTATATAAAAGTGTGATTTTTCAGGGAATACATAAAGTTAATGGGTTCTATTGAAAAAAATATTTAAAATTTAATTATTTATTAATTAAAATTAGGTTTTTTATTATTTTAAAATATTATTTTATAATTTTGAATTGAATTATAAAAATGAAATACTTTTAAATAAATAAAATATATAAATTAATTATGAATAAATTTTATATTTAAAAAGTGCATTTTCTATAAAATACTATTTTTCACCACGTTTTTTTCTGATTGATGTTAAATGATGTCCCACTAATTTTTTCATTAAATTTTAAAAGTATTTTCCATATTTTTAATCATCAAGTCTAAATTATGTATAGATGTATCATTTATTTTTGATCAATATGATATTTGAAATTTTTATATTTTTTACCATTCTAAATATAAATTGGATAGTTGAGAGTTAAATTTATATGATACAAACTAGAAAATGACTCTATATTTTTTATTAATTTATTTTATGATTATATTTTATTAATACTCAGAAATGATTCAGTTATATAACCCATTTCTATTTGGATGTTATTATATCCATTATAATATTTTATTTTAAAAAATGTATTGAATGATACACTATATTTTTAATAAATATAATATTATTACTCTAGGTTTAACTTGAAGATTTTTTTTAAATAATTTTTTTTCAAATAAAACTCATCTATATTAATAGGGGTAATTTTTTTATTTTCAAAGAATAGAAAATGTCTTTAAATTATTATACAACATGGAAATAGTCATTATTCCATTAATTTAAATAGAAAATTAATGATATTAATAAAATAATATAATTTAGTATAATTATTCTGACCATAAAATATTACTGATAAAAATATCATTGTTAGAATTTATTAAAAAAAATCATTGTTCATTTGATGTCATCTGTTAAAAAAATTAATGTAAATGAATATTTATTAAATTCTCATCATTGATATTTTATGAAATTAATATTTTATTAAATGAATGAAAATTCCAAAAAACAATTCCCATGATACATGTATATGGTTTATAATCTCAACCAATATACATTTATGGTCCATTTTATTTTATAATAACTATATTTACTAACTAATTGTAAAACTCATTGATATGAACCAAAATTTCAATAGGGGTAATAAATGGATAAAATAAAATGACAACGGTAAAATTATAATCTATAATTCTGTAAAATTTATTTAATGAGACTATTTTTGCTCATATTAATACTATATTCTAATATTATCAATTTTGATCCATTTTGATAATATAAATAATTTTTAATAATTTAATATTTAACGATATTCAAGAGAGACCCTCCCCTCTCTTATAAAAGTGATCATGTTAATTCATTTAGTAAAACATCAATAAAAAAAATTTCCTAAAAAAACTTTCCAAATATCTTTATAACAATCCTATAAATTCAATATTGTCTTTATTTTGGGATAAATAATAATCTTATTTGTAAAAAATTTTATATAAAATGGGATTATCTGAAGAAGAGGTATTGTAATTTTTTGAATGTTTTTGTTTTATTTATTCATCCTTCTCCTCAAAATATATTTCAAAAAATTTATAAAAAAATATTTTTCTCCATGATAGTTATATTTTTTTTGTAAATTTAATAATATATATCAATCTTTTAAATCAATCAAATTTTAATGGAATTCAGTGTTCATGTGTACGGCGGACTACTGTCTCGTGAATTATTGATATTAATTTTCCATCACCACCTCTCAAAAAAATTTATAATGATTGATATAGTGTATATATATAATATTTTTAAAACAATTCATTAAGGGAATGTTATATAACATATATTTTCTTTTATTTTCATCCTTTTAAATATTATAATGACATTCGTTATTACGTGTGGACTACCACCTTCACATAGCAATGTGATTCATTTTTCATCAAAACATCTCATAAATGATATAGATAAGTATATTTAAATATGTTATATAATCATTATGATTGAATAATAATTATAAAAATAATAAATAACACCTACCTTTATTCCATAGTGATCTTTGAAAAATATAAATGTTACTCATGCATAGGTATGGTCAACCACCTCCATCATTTTTATGTAGTTCGTGTCTTATAACTATGTTAAATATTGCGATATAAAAGTATAATTTATGTAAAAAAATTAATTATGTCTTTATAATTATGCTATATAATTTAAATAATGAACTTTTTTACCATAGTGATCTTACTAAAGTTGTTTTTCAAATATTAAGACAACATTATTAAAATATTATATGTGAACATAAATGAAAAACAATATTTATAAAATTGTAATAATTGAAATAAAAGGAATAAAAAGATGAAGAAATTTATCTATAATATAGTAATTATAATATTTTAATTATTCTTGATGGTAAATATTGAATATAATTAGTTTGACTCGATGTATGTATTTCAACTCAGATGTAAGAAATATTAACATATTAAAAGGGGAAATGGATGGGGGTGAATAGTGAATTACCTTATGTTGGAACCCTTGAATGTTGTGGTAAGATGAATTAAACTAAAATTTTGAAGTACATATCATTGGTAGACAATTAAAAACATGAATATATGTTTCATCATGAATCAATGATATTGAGTGTTGCAAATTTTGTACTGAACTAGGATGTTGAATCGAAAAAATAACTTCCTAAAGGTGGTAAAATCAGCCACTAATCCCTCCATTTATGACTTTTATCTCCCGGTCCCCCTTGAGGGTTATTTGAAAGGTAAGGACACCACACATCTCTCTTAGTCAAGTTACATTTGAGGAAAGGGTTAATCTATGAGGGTATTAAACAATTTCATGAGTTCTTAATCAAATATTTGATAGGCCTTGACAATTTCTGGACCTCACACATAGGATATCTAAAATCATGGGATTTGGATATTGGAATATAATTTTAATATGTTAAGGAAAATATCATGTATTTTTCCTTTCGGATGATCTAAAGTGAAGGTCCTAGAGCTGTGGATCATTTTCCTTGCAACCATGATTCCAATGAATTCAAGAATGAGATCAAAATTTACGCCTAGATACGGTTTGTAACACCCACACATAAGTATATATCATTATTTCCAATTTGATTTAGTTTTATTAGAATCCACACATTCTTTGGGACATTTCTAATATCAGGGGGATCAAATTAAGATGGACCAAAAAACTGATTACCAAATGTATGACATAATGCAAGGATCTTGGTGGAAGTTTCCATTTTATGAACTCTTATAGAGGTTTTGATTCCCATAGTAGGAGATGACAACATAAACATTGTTATCCAATATGAAAAGAATATTATTTTCTACACACAATATATGTTTTTTAACATCTCTCACATGAGTGAAATATTTGAAAGGGATGTACTTTTTGCAAAATTATGGGGAATGATACAAATATTTTTCATTGGTTAATGGGAAAGGATCACATCAATCACCCAACTCTGATTAGAGCTCTAATTGATAGTCCCTATAATGTGGACATGATAGAAATTAATATTGTGCATAAAAAACTGGAACCCACTAGAAAGCCCTTACCCCTGCGGATGATAAGGAGTTCTGGGAGGAGCAAGTTCCCCAGTCTCCATGCAAGGTGGGAAATATCAACATTGATGAATCTTAGGATCACTCTAGTGAAACCCTCACATCATGTATTATAGGTGATGAAGGAGTAGAAATCTTCATGAACCAACACGAAGGAGTGTGAAAGACAGTCCAAAAGAACACATTAACTGCAATAGTATGGAAACTAATGGAATATAGTCCAAACCAATTGATTCCAACAATATTGATTACCTGAAACAAAATATAAAATCAAATGGGCTCCATAGGCTTCTTTTTGCAGTGGATACTAATGGGACATTCAGTTCCCTACAATGGGTGCACACACCAATTAAGGCGCCTCCAATTAAAAAGCGACCCCACTGATGTGAAAATTTACAAGTTTGGCCTTGAAAAAATCATTAATATGAATTAGAACACAAATGGGATAACAAGGGTAGAGTCATGTCGACATGAAGTAGATAGAAAATGTTACCACCCTCATCCAATAGAGGTGTCTTCAAGGATGTTTATCAATGGTGGATGTAATGTACTTGTTACTTTTTAAGACAATTAAAAATGATCGGAAATGGAATCACCAGATTAATAGAAGTTTAAAACATAGTAAGATCATAATTTTTTCCTCGAAGCATTCCAATATTACAGAAATATAGTGTTAAAGCTGATAGAAGATAGAAAACCATAAATAAATAACATGATTTTGGTCTATTAAAAAATAATGTTCACACCACCGGGTTTCACAGTCTAGGATGATAAGGTTTAGAATCATCAATTCCCTATGAATGAGAATGTAAAAATTATGATATATGAATACCTAGAGGTAATCCAAAAAAATACCCCCGCAATATGGGAAGAATAAATGATGAAAGAAAAAAATAAAATTGATTTATAATATGGAATAGAATTAAGGGAATTTGACTTAAGGAAGTGACACCAATAAATGAAGCCTTTCTACTAGAATTTACAAGGGTTAGGGAACTCCCTTATGTCCAAAACACTTAGTAATTTCATTCTAGACAGTATTAAAATGATCATTAGTGTTGTAGAACCTAATACATATGTTTATAAATTGATAAATTTCACGTAGTCTTCTATGGGATACCACTATGTCTCTCAGAACATTTATAATAGTGGAATAGAAAATCTATTGATGCAAAGGCATGAAATATCCAAATTGTTGCATGTTTTTTGAAAATTAGTTTCTTACTATCACATTCATTATATATGGACATTCTGTCAATGTCTATTTGGTGTATTTATCAATATCATATAGATTTTGAAGATATCTTCAGAGATTACTAGATAAGATCTCTACGGTTGTTTTTCAAAAGTTTGGGGTGATGGGAAACATCAACACAATTATCCTCCAGAGGAAAATACTGGATTTAGATTCAACATTATATAAGTGGGGGAATTCTCATACCACATCGATGAATTAAATATTAATGATGTCCCAATTGCTAAAA
The DNA here is from genome assembly GCA_963277665.1 of Viscum album. Classification (NCBI taxonomy): domain Eukaryota; kingdom Viridiplantae; phylum Streptophyta; class Magnoliopsida; order Santalales; family Viscaceae; genus Viscum; species Viscum album. The sequence continues at coordinate 881,241,063 of OY728126.1, read as the reverse complement.
AAGACTTCACATGGATCAGGTTTATCAGAAATGGAATGAAATAAAGAAAACATGATATTATTTTTTCATGGAATGGATGACTGAAGTGTAAATAATGGAATATTTGTACATACTCTTCCCAAGATCTATCATAATCATAAACAAATTGTGATGGAACTATTCAACATATTAGGTTCATCCCCCGCCGTTGCATTTCAAAAATGATTGGGTTGTCTCCTATGGATGTAAAGAAACTATCGTGGAGGCATGGATACATGTGAAAACTAGAAGTCCGCATCAGATGTTTATTGAGAATCTATATCATACAAAAATAAACTTATAGGATTGGAGAAAAAAAACATTTTCAATGATTTGTATGGAATAATAGAATGCTGAATATCACCTTACAAGCATACAAAACAGGAATCAAAATTCAGAATTTCCTTCTGCAGAAGAATATAAAGCTCATAAAAATAATTATGATCATCTAACCATAAAGGAAAGGCTATAAAAAGGCCCCATGAATATGAAATGGTTGAGGAATGGTATATAAATTCCAAAATAAAAAGGCTTCATTGGAATAAAATATAAAAGTTTTGAAATCATGCCATCAATATTAATGGGTAGCTGCACACTACTGAAAATGATGTTTCTAAAGCATTCGATAACTACTTTAGTAGACTTTACACTGATGATAGGTAAGAAAGAAAACCAAATATGATAATAAATATTTTCCTCTGCATTTATGAGCGGTAAAATCATGTTCTTCTCAGAACATCAAATATGTGTGTAATCAGAAGAATAAATTTCAATCAAAAAATAATTTTTTTGGATGGACCTGATGGGTTCCCCAACATGTTATTCTTGTTTTATTGGGATATCATGTTAGAGGATTTAGTTAATTTTTTTAGTTATTTTTTATCATTATTTCCTTCCCTATGGAATAAACTCAAATTTAACAAGAATAATTCCGAAAGTGGATACATGGGTTGATATTAAGGATATTATACATGTGTCCCTTGAGAACACAATTACTAATGTCATTAGAAAAATTATAATGTCCATTTTGGGGGAAATTATTAAAGACCACATCCCACCAACCCAATAATTGTTTTTCCTTGGAAGATTCATTCAAAATTGAATATGTTTTTCTTTATATTGGGTTCACATTATAAAAAAGGTGGTGAAAGAGTTGAATTTTCACTCAATATTGAAATTATTAACACACTAAATTATAAATTTCTTCTCAAAATCCTTAATAATTGTGGTTTTTAAAACACATTTGTGAGTTTGATAAGATTCATATTTTCATATACTCTGTTTTCCATATTAATAAATGATATCCCTTGAGAATACATATCATGCACCAAATGTGCGAGGTAAGGAGATCTACTATTAAGGTTCACTTTTCGATTCTTGATGACTACCTGAGAAAATGATTCCATGATATTGTTCAGGTTCGAATCTTTAATAAAATTAATGTTCAGAGGAATATGTTCACTCCCTCCAACTTACTTTATGATGACGATATCCTTTTCTTTGGGAAAGCTACTTAGAGAACCATTTAAATTATCCAAACTCTTTTTTATCACTTTGAAGAAGTAGCTGATCATGCCATAAATTGAGTGAAATCTTTTACTGTATTTGGAGAAGGTGTATCAATGGGAAAATAATGCTTGGTGGAAAAGAAGATTGGGGTGATCAACGATTCCCTTCATTTAAACTATCATGGTGTACCAATTTGTTTAGGGTACTGTTAAGATAGAGTTATTTATGGGATTTAGAACTGGAATCACCAATCAACCTGACAAAGGGACATAGAATTCCACCTCTAAGGGTGTGATATTTTTTCTCATTAACTCAACCTTTTCTTCCAGGTATTTTCACTCATTCTCTATTTATTGGTTTCTAAGAGAACTAAAAAATTAATGTCATCTAAGGACTAGGAATTTCATAATGACTAGGTCTGTGCATGAAATAAAATTAGTTGTTATAACATGGTAGTATTCTATAAAACCCATTGAAATTGGAGGGTTGGGTATCAGAAAATCTAAAAATATTCTATTAAGGTTTTATTAGAAAATTAAAATGGAAGATTCTGATCATATATGACCCTTATTATCATTTTTTAACACTCAGATACAATGAAAGGTTTATTTATGGGTACCCCTACTATATCGGACACTTTTTTTGTACATCTATTAAGTGCACCTTCAATAATATTATATACAACACCAAATGGTTGGAAGGAGGGAAGACCAAACAAAAATTAAGGGACACATGTTAGATCATTTATCCCCCATGACTGGGTTATAAATACCTTCTACAAATAAGAAAATGAATATTTATAATTTTATGACACAATACATCAAACATAAATTTCATCCAATGCTGGTTGTTAAGGAGATTAAAAATTATTACCCCATAGATATTGACACAATTTTGTAGAGTCATGTCTATAATCAGTAGATCACTATAAAGTAACATTATAAGATCATGACTGGTTGTTCCATCAGAATTACACGATGGATTTATGCTTCCAAGGATAGTTTTATATATCCTAAAAAATTAATTATAAAAAATAGAATTCCAAAAACCAAAGTACCAGCACAGGATCATTTGCTGAAAATTGGGTAGTGCATTGACTCATCTTTCCCAATATGACTACGAGATGAAGATAGTATGAAATATTTATTTATTCTATGTACATATTCCATATCACTATACAAGTATGTAGGGTAGTTCTTCTATATGGACATTAACCATGGAAAATCACTTAAAGGCTAGCTTGCCTTCGTCTGCAATATTGGATAGCAAAATTTGGTACTGAACTTATTATTGGCGGCTATGCCCTCCATCTTAGAATACTTATGGAGGGTCTAGAACATGATGTTGTTTGAAGATAATTTCCCTTCAACTCAAGATGGAACTCTATATATGCATAGGTATGTTCAGGTTATAAAAGATATTCTGGTGGGATATATGCATACTGACATGGGGGATATAAAAACCCTTATGATCATGGGAGTTTTTGGTAGGCCGAAGTAGCATTTTTTCTTCAACTCTTTGAGATGAATACCTCCTATTATACTGTGGATAAAAGAAAAAGTTGATGTTGCCACCTCAAGAATTATAGGTCCATCGGGGTGTGGATGTATCTTTAAAACCCATTGTGGATTTTCTTATTGTTAATTTTAACACTAAATCAAAATAGGGATATATTATGAGGTCGAACTATGGGAAATAAATTATGTTATTAAATATCTTATCCATCATAATAATTATTCTCTATTTATTGAATCTGATTATGAAAATGAGGGCATGGGACTGAAAACAAGAACCCAAAACGTCAATGAAGGTGGTTCATGAAGCAAGGAAAATGTGGCTGTTTAGAGATCTTGATTATTCCACCTTACTGGTGAATGACGAAATGAAAGGATTCGTTCACAATCAATTTTAAAGACTCCCTTGTAATTTCTGACCTTTTTTGTATTGTTACTCTATTATTAATAAATTTGTTAGGATCAGGTTAGCCTGAATCTTGGATTTTATGGGTATTTCATTCCATTTTCCTATATTGAGTAATATTTTAATGATATGTACATAATTTCAATTATATAATTTATATAAATCCAATATTAAATGTTATATCATGAATATTCAGATATCATGAAATTTATATTTATATTTAATTTAAATCATTCAAGGTGATTAGAAATGATCATTACCAATTTTTTAAATAATTTTTCACAAAATTTTATTTTATTGGGTTATAAGTATTTTTCCTGGCCTTTTTATCGATTTATTATGTGAAACATAATCCTAAAATTTATTTATTCTTTTTTACACATTATCATTGTGAATTTTAATTTTTTAAACATACCCTCTTAATTGATTAATTTCCAATTTGTTGATATGATCATTTCCGTGTTAATTCATTGTAAATTATATTTCAATGGGACATATGTTTATGATATGAACCTATCATATTTGTTGAGTTCTATATATACCCTATGAAAGGTTATATCATGAATCTATTTTTTTCAGGATATTTAAATTTTCTTTTAATGGTATTTATTCATATGGAATATGTTTAAAACATAACCAATGATTCAAAGGATGTATGTAATTGTATCCTATCTTTTCAATACTGTTTATATTCAATGTTCAATTGGGGGAATAATATACCCTTATATTCTTGAACCAAATAAAATATTTTCTCTTCTAGTTGTGAATTTTTAATTGATTAATTTAATATCATTTAAAAATCAATGAATCATCATGGAAGTTATTTTGTGTAACGTCAGTCACATATCATATTTTAAATCAAGCATCATTCTCTTCCATATCCATTATATTGATTTTATTTTTAAAAATCATCATTTATTGTCATAAATGATTCACCAAATTGATTTTACATGATCTTTAGACATATTTTAATAGGTATTAAATGAAAATTTCATAACTTTTTCCAAAATGGTCACATTGATTCCCTTTACAAAATGATTGAAAAGAAGGTTTATTTTAACATTTACATCAAGAATGATTTTTTAACATCATTTCAATTAATTGATTTAAATATTCATTTATATGTTTTAAGGTTATTTTCAATTAAAATTTTTTTCAAAATATTTATAAAATTACTATTTTTAAAAATTATTTACAAAAAAAATTCATTTTTCCTCAAAAATAATTCTGGCTAATGGTATTCTCACTCATAAATAACAAAAACACAAAATTTTACTTATTATATATGGGGGATATTTTGTAATAATATCATTCCCATTATCTGTCTAAATGGATTATGATTGTTTCAATTTGATTTTCATTGAACTCATTTATTCCATGGTTTAATAATGATATGAATGAAATAATTGATAGTTATACTAGTTTTATTATGAAATTAATTCTCCATATACATTATTTATGTTATGGATCTCCAAAATGCTTATGATGATGGGTTTTAACATTATATAGTGGAAGTGGGTGAGCCTGTTATATCTCTCCTATACATTTAATAAAGGGATGGAGTTAACAGATTTAGTTTTACCTATGAGATTATGGAAATAAATAGTGATTGCTTTCCAAATTTTATATTTTATGGATCTTTCAGGTATAACATTTAATGTTATTCTATATTTATCCACGAATTTTGTACCAATTGAAAGATTTATATATAAATTCTTCATGAAACCTAAACATTTTTGTTTTTTTCTATAGGTTTGAAAAGTTTTGTTTGATCAATATTGATATCTTATTGTTTGTTTTAATTTATTCCTACTACACTATTATCAATTAATTAATTATTCAATGTTTCATTATTAGTGATACATGTATTTATGTGCATTGATTTAATTATATTATTATCATTCACAAGAATTTTTTTGTTATAAAAATTTATTCATATTACTCTCACTAATTAAAAATCAATTTTTAATATTTATAATTACAATTTTTTTAACATTTTACTTTAATATTTTTATAATTCCCTTTCCCTTTGTTATGCATACAAATGATAAATGATTTGAGTCTAAATAAGATTCATATGTAATGAAATTTCTTAAATATGATTAACACATCTTATGGGATATTAATTTCATTGTATAGTGGGGAAATACTCTATTGATATCAAGATTGTTGTTTAGGGAAGATTTTTCCCTAATTCAATAAAACTATAATCCTCAAAGGTACATGGGTATGTAATTGGTCCATTTTTCAGCCATGATAAATTCATCTTGAATACTTATTATTTGGAGTAGAATATTTGATATTGGTGTAAATTTAATGGAGGATAAATATCTATATATCATGTATGTATATCATTCTAATAACATATACTTGATATTAAATCAATTATTCAATTCGATGAAATATATCATGAAAAACAAATTCCACATTATTTTTGTTTTTGATAAACCGATAGTCCTTTTCACACCTCTTTGATTTATTATTTTTTGATTTTTGAATTCCACATGATAATTCCTCTTTTTATTAACAATTATTTCTACCACTCCCCATAATTGTTTTAGACAAGAAATTTTCATTCCATGTCCATATCATCACTAATTCCAAAAATTACTATCTAGTAGCGTGGTATCTTTTTTTCATGTGACTATTATATTTTCCTCAACCTCTTTTAAGGAAGAATTTTTATTAATCCTTTTTATGATGTGGTACTTAAAAAATGTTTTTTTGAAAAATTAAACCCTTTGTTACTGATCTCATATAAATATATCAAGGAAAAAATTTCATATAGTGGGGTAGATTGTGATAAAAAAATATATTAGATGAAGAATTTTGATCGATTAGACACAAAAATACACTATCCTGAGCCTAAATAACCCATGAAATACTATTATATAAATGTTTTCATTATATCCAAGTCGTTGAATGCATAATAATGGATTGGAATATCTAAATTAGGAAATAAATATAAATTCATATCGAATATAAAATTATTTATTAGTTACTTGGAAATAAAATCTCAATTTTTTTGAAATGAAAATTAAATCTTAAAAAAATATTTTATTAAAAAATTATTAATTCCTATGAGAAAATATTACAATTAATATCTGTAAATTATTTATACTATATTTGATTATATGAAATTATTTTTTAAAAACACCATGTAAACATTATATTAGACATATTTTTTGAGAATATTCTAAAATGTTTGTTTTTTCATAGAATGGAAAGTAATAATTTGAATTGAAAATATTATTTTCATTTAAATAAAATTTAAATTCAAATTACATTTTGGATAACTTATAAAATAACAGTATTTAAATTTTATTTTAAAAAATGTAAATATTTTTTTTAAACGAATTTTAGACATTTATTTAGTATAATACCATTTTATGATTAAAAATACAATCTTCATAAATAAATCACGGTGTTTTATTGATTAAATAATAAATTTTATTCTGAAACTTTTTTGTTTGGGTAATTAAAAGATGGATTGAATATTTTCAATAATTGGGTTCAAATTTAGGGAATATGAATTTTTAAATTTTATTCATAATGAATTGAAACATTATTATATTTTGTTAACACAGTTAGGATAATTTGGGTAATTAAGGATCAATAATAATATGTTAAGGACTATAAATCTACCCTAATCCACTCAATAATTTAGTTTCATAACTCTATTTCATCCATAATTATCCAATATTCAGCTGTATTTCCTTTTTCATTTGGATGTGATTTTGAAATTTTTAAAATTTTAATTAAATAAAAATAAAAAATGCCACATTGTTGTTTTTAATATGTATTATATTTTCTACATGGGGATATATATATGATATGATCAATAATAATTATTAATTTGAATATAAAATTATTTTCTATTTTAATGGTAATTTTTTAAAAAATTATAATAAAAAAAATAACTACCTTAACTGCATATGAAATGATTATGCATTAAATATTCAATTATTGGAAAAATATAATAAATGATAATAAAAATACAGTATGAAATATAATCTGAAAGATTTAAATTTAATAATAAATATAATGGTTATATAAAAAATTATTAGTCTTTGGTATAATATTTTATTAAATTATCACTTTTTTCAAGATGTTATTAACATCAGAAATTATATTTCAAAATATGACATAATTGATGTTTTATTAATAAAATGTTTTTTTAGTTTATTTAAAATTAATAGATATATATTCATCATCTAGTTTAATAATATGTGGATTATAATATAATCCATAGTTCGTTTATTCCACATTTTTTCGTTTATATTAACTATCAAACATCTCGACGAGTTAAAAAACATTATTTTGGAGGTAAGTCCGAAAATGATTAATAAATACTTAAAATAATATGATAAAGTAAAATTAAATCCAAACATGCCCAAATTATATTTTCAGAGTATAGTTTTCTTAATAAACATCATATATTATACTATATAAAACTTGAGAAATTTCTATATCAAAATTTAACAATATTATTTTAATATATTAATTAATTCCAAATGTCCCCCTCCACTCTCTTATAAAAAGGATCATATTATTCTCATTTAATCGAACCTAAAGAACCATTTAATTCAGAAAATATATACCCAAATTTCTTCATATAATACATTTTAACACTATAGATTTTTTTTGTAATCTCACCATTATGAGGCATAATATGTAAATTAAAGGATGTTTTCTGAATAATATTTATAGTTTGTAACCATCAGTTTTTTGTATTATTTTTTCTCCCACATCCATAAATCTTTTTAGAATTCATGTTATAATAAAATATTCCTTTTACTTATAGTTTGATTTTATTATTTTCTTGTAAGAACCCATATCCATCTCCAACAAAAATCAATTTGGAATGGAACTCATCGTTCATGTGAACGATGTAGTACCACCTTAGGGATTGATGTAATTAATTTTCCACTAAAACCTCCCATTACAAAATATATTTATGGATTTAAAATATATATATATATATATATTTGTATATGAAAATCATGACATATTTATTGTTCTATAATAGTAACATTACATGTATTTTCTTATCTTTTCATTCAATAAAAAATAATAATGTCATTCTTGCGTATGGGTGGAATAACTCTTCCACGAAGCGATGTGATTCAATTTTCATTGACACAAAACAAAGATTATAAAAATATATATTATAAAAAATATTATGTTGTTTTTGATATAACATTATTCAATAATTATAATATAAAAAATTAATTGTTTTCGTAATGTTCATTTAAAATGGAACTGTTACACATGTATTTGTACGACCTAAAATCTCCTAGATTGAAACATAGTTCTTTCTTCATATCAAAATTTCATGGATATATTTATAATTTTAATTTATTAATAAATATTATAAATAATATAATATTAATGATATGGATAATGTGGAATTGTGTCCTCTTGGACCATTGACAACTTTTCGAAGTCATTTAGGACTTTTGAACTGATTATCATCAAAACATATGACATGAACCAAAATGTCCATGTAATTTTTTATAAAAATGAAATATGTAAAATAAAAGTAAGAATAAAATAGAAAAATATTTTCTATAAAATAAATAACTAACATTATTTTACTATTCCATATTATAAAAACATACACATTGATTCGGACTTGTGGTAAGGGATTTAATCAAAATTTGTATTCATTGAGGCATATTTAAATCATATAAAAAAATTATTTGATATGGTACATATAATTACCTTTTATTGTTTATATAATTATATATTCATAAATCATGGTATTTTATGTTTCAATTTAAATTAATCCATTCAAGGGGATTTTACATGAAACCTTCCATATTGTAAAAGGATTCGTAACACTATTTCTATTCGTTTGGTTATAAACCATTATAAAAGAAGTTATTATTCTAGGATAATATGTAAAATGATCTAAATATTTTTTAATCTATATTTTCACTTCTATTTTTTCAATTTTAAATTTTTACACTTAATATCTTCATTGATTTATTTTCAATTCAATGATATGATCATTATAGGGGTTATTCGTTCCAAATCCCATTTCTATGGGACATGTATTAACAATAAGCACATATAGTATATTATGATATATATATATATATCCCCTTCGACATGATATATCATCAATATTTTTATTTTTATTTATCATTATTACTTTATGTGGATTATCATTGAAGTGATACCATAATAAAAATTGCGTAGGGTTACAATCTATTTTCAATTTATTATTTTTTTATGTTCAAGGATCTTTAGGGGAAATTTATGATCATGTTTTTTTGGAACCAAATCTTATTATATTTCATCTTATAGTAAATATTTTGTATATTTTTAGTTTCAAGTTGATCTCTTATTGATGATAGGAATCTCAAATTTGTAATTTATATTATAAACATATATAACATGAATAGATTTCCCCAATGTAATAATCATTATTTTATATGAATCATCAGTAATCAGTTCCAAATTTTATTTTCAATGAACATCATATTAACTTTATTTTTTTAATTTTATATTTGTAAATTCATTTTCAATGGGAAAAAATTATTTTCTTCATGAATAAGTTTAGTGATATTTTAATTCAACTTCCATTCATCACTGCCAACAACCCTTGACATTAAATATGATCCACTGGGGATATTTTTTATTGATACCATCCTCATTCATTCTATAGATACTTTATGATTGTTTCAGTGATATTTTCATGTAACACAATTCTTTTCCATTGGTTAATTATGTTATAAAACGAATAATGTATGTTTTAGTGAATTTTATAATAAAATTAAGGTTATATGTACACTATATTTGATATCCTTCATGGTAATTGTTTAGTATGATGTGTGGTTTTTTTATAATACAAGGTCATGTGAGGCTGTTATAGATCTAAAATACATTGGGTAATGGTACAGATTATATTGATTAGGTTTCTCCAATGAGATTATGGAAATATAACGTAATCATTATTTCTTATGTAACCATGATGGTTATTTAAATTTTAATATTTATAGTTACTTAATATTTAACCATGATGGTTATTTACTATTTAACCATGTTTGTTACTCCACTTATATTCGTAATGTTTATTCAATATGTCTTAGTCATATGAATATGATTCCCTAAGAAAAATATATAATTTATCAATTCCTATTATGTGGTTTTAGAGAAATCATATTATTTATTAATTTATTTTAATAATATTATCTTTAAAAAAGTATTTTATACTTCTAATATCAAAACATAAATGGGTTTTGAATGTTTCCTTTGATCAGAATTGATATCACATGGCCCATGATTATAGATTCCAATGACACCCTCTATTGTTAATTCTTTGTTTCTTATATCATGATTGATTATAAAGTTATTAAGGATAATTTATTACCTTTTTGTGATGAATACTGATGATTATATTGGGATAACATTATTCTCACCATCCTCTCACTAAAGACATTCAATTATTAATGATTATTTTTACCCTTCATGATAATTTGAGATCACCCTTTTTATGTTTCCATATTTTATAGATTATGAAGAATTTTGGTAAATGATTTTTTCCAAGAAAGTTTTTAGGTGATGTTGAGGACATAAAATATACATCCAGAATGGAATTTCCCACAATCATGACCACCAAATGTTTTAAAGAATACATTAATGATTATATAGATCATTAAAAAATTGTTTTTCAAAATATTTTCAGAATATTTAAATTTTACTAATGCATTTAGAAATGTAAATTATATTTTAATTCTTCATGTAAAAAAAATATAAATAAGATATTTTGACATTCTTCTAAAAAGATTTATTTTTAAAATGAATTGATAAAAATATTGTTTTTTAATAGATAAATGCATTTTATTTTAATGAATTTATAATTTATAATTATAATCTTGTGTATTTTTAAACATTAATTGGTATATTTTTATTTAATATGAACCAATTATGGGTTTTGAATTGAATTTTATTATTTAATATTGTATAAAACTTTTTATTTCAAAAAATTATCTTTTCTAAAAAACAATTTTTTTTCATTATGTTATGATAGATTAATTTTAAATTAAATTAGGAATATTATATTTAATTATTTATAAAAATGGATTAAATTTTTTTAATTATTGGGTCTAAATTTGATAAATATTTACTTTTTATTTTTTTTCATGTTAATTTTAAATTTAGTACATTTCGTTTTCCGTGTGAATGAAAAATTTCAAATTTAATGTTAATAATAAATTTATACGGACTCTAAAAACACTAACACATAACATAATTTTTATTATTGAGTAAATTTAATATATATGAATCAAATAGTTTGTTATGTATCCTTTTTTTCAAATTCATTTAATTATAACACTTTTAAAAATTTATTTAAGGAATATTTTAAAATTTCCCTATTGTTTTAGATACCAGTGATATTTTTCGCAAAAGGACAGTAAGAGGGTATGATCGATTATAAATTATTCAAGGAGAACCAAATTATTTATCATATTCATTTTAATTTTTTTAATTGTTATTTAACAAATAATTACCATAAATGTGTAAACAGTGCTAACAGGAAAATTAACCAATTAATTGTAAAATGAAATAAATGATATTAGATATATCAAGAGTAGTACAATATGAATGAAATAAAGTGACCATTGAATTTTATAGATAACTATAACACGTTAGGTATATATTATATTATTTTATTCAAAGTTAATTTTATTTATTCATGTTATAAAATTTAATGTAAATGAATTTTTCTAAAAGTGATATAATTGATAATTTATGAAACTAATTTTTAATTAATATGTATAAAATACATAAAAATGTCTAATTAGGATAAATAAATGTTATTTTGGTTGATTAAATCTTCCATGTTCAATTTATGTATTTTTTTGGACTTAATTATAACAATATTAACCCTAAAAATTTAATTTTTATTGTTGAGATAATTCTTAAAAGGGTTAGATAATGGATAAAACAAAAAAGATAACATAACAATTGGGATCCAAATATGGAGTTAAATTTACTATTATATAATATAAATAAATTATCATCCAAAATTGGAATATATACATTTTTATGTTTTTGAAACATAATATTAATTTAAATTATTTTAATATTTTGAGAAATTCCTAGAGTGCCCCTCCACTCTCTTATAAAAGGGAATATCTCACTCCCATTAAATGTGAAATCATAGTAAAAATTTTTAGAAAATGTATTCCTAAATAACTTACTAACATACCTTCCAATATTATAGGGAACTTATTTGTGGTATGATGCCAACATTATCGGTCTTAAGGAGTTAAGAAAATGAAATTTTCTGAAGAAGTGGTATCATTTATAACAGAGCATTTCTATATTGATTATCTTCAACCTCTTTCATATCTTATTAAAACATTATTATATATTTAAACCAGTGTATTATAAATATTAAAGTATTCTAAAGTTAATTTCACAACCTATATATATTTCCCTTTCCATCAAATGAGAAATTAATCCATTATTCATGTGTACGGAGGACAACGTTTCACGAACCAATGTGTTTTTTTCCATAAAAATATCTCATAACAAGATATAATGATTTATTTAATGCAAATATATAACATTTATAAAATATTTATCAGTATGAAATGATAAAATAACCATTTATTCCTTACTTTTACAATCACTATAATTGATAACAACGTTCATGGGTACCTATGGACTACCAACTCCAAGAAGTGAAGTGACTTTTTTACATCACCACATCAGAATGTTTATATATACAGGTATAATAAATCAAATATTATGAAATTTTTTATATTATTTTAATTCTATATTGATAAAATTATTCTTAGCTTCTTTCCATAATGATCATTGAAATTTGAAATTATTACTCAGGCGTATGTATGAACTACCATCTCTATGATAATATCGTAGTTTATTTACAAAACTTCAAAAATGATTGGATTTAAAATTACAATTGATGTATATAAATATTTATTCTACTGTTAGTATTATGGATATTATTTATGACTGAATTCATTGACCGTAGTCGACCTTCCAATGCAATTTATAATTTTTAAATGAGTATCATGAAAAAAAGGATGTGAATTTAATTAATTGACTAATTAAATATTGCATGAAATCAGATAATATAAGATTAATAATAAACTGTAACATGAATTTATGAAATTAATTAAATTTAAAGAATTTTTTAAATTCAATTACAAAAATACAGAAATTAATGTCCAATTTTAACAAAAATGATGAAAATAACATTTCCATCCACTATTACTATTATTTTTTTTCCTAATTCTACTATTAGAATATATTTATATATAATTAAATAAGAATATTCCCTTTTTATTATAGTGATTTCAGTTTATAATGTCCATTTTTAATGAAAATGTAAATAATATAGTTCAACAATTATTTCATATTGGTAAAAATATTTTTTTTTGATGTAATATTTTTTTATTCTATTCATGAAAATTGTTTATGGGGATAGATTTTTACATTACAAACTAAGGGTGGGTGTATCATCCCAAGTAATTATAAGAATACAGATTTTTCATATTTATTAATAGTTATTAATTATATTGTAATTTTACTTTAAAAATCATTTTATATCTCATAGTGTACCTGACATGCAATAATGGGTTTCTTTAAAATCATTCATTGCATATAAGACTAATTTATACTAAAAAATTATATATTATTAATATTATAATTTTATGTTTTAGTTATCTTATGTACTTTATAATGGTAGGAATGAACGATATTAACTATATTATGGAAATAGTTTTTACACATGTTTATATAATAATTCATTGTTTAGAAAATTAACTAGAGACTAAAATAAAAACCAGTTTAATATAAATGATGGGTTTTTAAGAAAATCTATTAATGTGTGAATAATTATGTATATAAAATAATGAAATAAAACTTTTTATATTATATTAATAAAATATAAATTAAATATGATGTTTAAAATTCAACTTATATGTTCTATAGACATGGAATAAGAAAAAATTTAGTTTTATAAATAAGAGTATTTTTTAAAAAGGAATTTCTACCGCCTTTTGATGGATAATGTTTTTTAAAAATATTTTTTGAAATTTTTATATGTTTTATTTGATAAAATATACTTATTCATTGAAATTGGGACATTAAAATTTACATTAGATAATAATTTTGTATTTTTATGATAACATTCGTATATTGATAAATAGTGAAATACATTGCATTTCAATTGAAAACTATTTTTTTGACAAATTTATTTATATCATTAGACTATGGTTTTACATAGTTTTAAGGTATAATTAGATGATGTTTTCATCATTTAGTCCAATATTGTTCATTGGCTATTTTCAAATTAAAATTAAATAGAAACACTATATTAACTTCTGAATGTTTTACTTAAAACCCTGTTTTCTCAATCTGTCCAGATGATTAGTGTTAAACCTAATTTAACCACAAAAATGATTTTTTTTTCAAAAATAAACATACATGGTTTTACAAATTCTTGATATTTTTTCTAAATATGATCTAAATAATTTTTTGTAAATAATAACCTTATTATTTTATTTTCCACTTTTTAAGGTAAATGGGATAATTAAAGGTAAAATTAGTTTTATCATATTATAAAATTGCTCAAAAAACATTCATAATTTTATTTGATGAGTTATTATTGACCCGGACCATCAGTGGGCTGAAATTGTATCACTTGTAAGCCACTTGGCTGTGATTATGACATTTATAATATTTAATTTATAGTAAATGAAAATGTATCATAAAAATGTATCTTCTTAATAAAATATTTTTAATATTGGGTTATGTAGGTGATATATTCGATTATAAAAATTTCATATAAATCTAAAAATATTACACACCTCATGGTAGTATATTTCTAATTTTTTGGAATAAAATAATTCAATTTAATTATGAAAAAAATATTGTTTTAGACAGTTGAGGTTCAGAGACCCCACTTATTGAATATAAAAAAGTTAAAAGTGGAGGGTCATACAAGGCACAAAGATGCAGTACAAAAACAAGTAAAATTATAACACTCGACCCCAGTTACCCAGAGTCGGTTCATTATTACATAACATTTTCATTCTCATAAAAGATCTAGTCTCGAAACACCGATTAGTTTACTAGTCTTGGAAACACTAGATATGTTCATAAGTATTACATTACATCATAAAGTAAAAAAACTACAACAACATCTTATCTTCATATCCCCTCATACTATCTCTATAGTTCATTCATAAATTAATTCTTCACATCCTGGGAAAAATAAAACATTGAAAGGGGTGAGCTCAGATGCTCAATAATGATAACAATTTAGCAGAAACATCCATAAATAAGCATAAACATTTAAGGCAATGTATAACTAAAACAAAAGGCATTTTAAACTTTATCTTCAGAATAATATGGAAGAGATAAAATGAAATAATTCCATTTAGTTATTCACATGGATATTCTACTTGTCGAATAACCACATGCAATATCAATAACCACTTTCGTAATGATGGAATGAATAATCCAGACTATCATAACCACATATTCCAGGCCTCGTTCCAAGACTACAAATAAGGTTTTGTCAAGGACTTGTTCCAAGAAACTAGTTTTTCTCATGAGACCCACCGATGCATCGAGGAGCTATAGCGGACTCCACCCGTCACTTACTATGTCGAATGCATTCTACATATGAAAAATTTTGAAACATAACATAAACATTCGTGTTGAAACTATCATACGAAATGTCAATAATTTAACCACAAATCATGATTGGTATAAAAATAGCATATCCACAGTCAAACATATCTCATTAGATACAATATGGATGATTTTATTGTATCATATTAACCTCAATCGAGAAAAATGAAGGATATTGAAATTGATTAAAAATCATCAAACTATTGGGAGAATATACCCCTTTTTCTTGAAAACATTTAAAAGTCAAGCTATTTGTCAAGAATCCATTTAAAATAGATTTTTAAATCAAAGTTTCCCATACCACTTTGAAACCATTAAAAAGAATTTCGATTTTAAAACATTAATGTACATATAAATAAATCCATAAAACCATTTTTAAAACATGAAAATTAATGAGAAATATTTAGAATAATAAATATTTAAAACATTTTAAAATGATATTTTAGTTAGCATTCCTAACCAAAAGAGAGACACATGAATACAAATAATTGAGGTAATAAAAACATTGTAATATCTTGATAATAATGTGATTCATGATATACTATGTCAAAGTACACTATATACACCATATAAAAGTCATTTGGTGTATAACAACAAA
Organism: Viscum album; assembly: GCA_963277665.1. NCBI lineage: Eukaryota > Viridiplantae > Streptophyta > Magnoliopsida > Santalales > Viscaceae > Viscum > Viscum album. The sequence continues at coordinate 881,224,337 of OY728126.1, read as the reverse complement.
GGAGTCTCAATGGAATGTAAATTGAGATGAAATATCTCATCAAGGCCGTATCCTTAGGTTAAGGATAAATCAACGATATAATTCTGTGTGAAAAATATAAATACACTCGATATGATTGGATATTCAGTGTAAAACAACCAAAGGAACCTCAAACATATTCTTGTAAAAACAACACCAATGAATTGGATGTTTTACTCAATAAATGGAGATTGAATAAAAATTACTCTTATCAAGTTCATACCAATGACTTGAGAATTTATCAATGGAGTGATTATGTGTATCAAAATTATGTCCACATAAATGGGAGTGGAAATTATGACATAATCAAATGAATAGGGATTCCACACATAATCTTGGACATAAAATAATCAATTAAGTATGCGTAAAGCCGAATGAGTGGAAATTGAAATTTCAAATTCTCTTATTGATTTGCTAACTAACAAAACCTACACCCATGAAAGATGGATCATACAATGATGATGTAAATATCCATAAATTATTGCATATTACACAATGAATACAATCATGGACAGTACACACACCACATGCAATAAATATGTGGTGAACAATAGAAATCTCATAGAATTAAAAGTGAGATAAGAAACCCCTTACATTGTACTTTTTACATGGTCGAGGGTAGGTTATCCTCATTTATAATGTTAAAATAATTGTTATTGAATTATTAAATAATCATATATGTTAATATGATATCATATATGATCTTTTAACATTGCTTTGTTAATATTATCTTAGTATTATCGTCGTTTCGGGTGTTAACTTACTCATTTTCTCTTATATGATTTGTTATATAAGTTTTGTTTTTTATGGATAGGTTGTATATTATTCATATACAGAATTATATTAAGTCCTTAAACATTATTTTTAATCATAAAATTAGAATTATACTTGTATGGATACGATTGGGAATGAATCTCATCGCGTTCGTGGAGACGGTAGTCCGTACGTACGCACGACCGATAATATCATTCTTTTGATATTAAAATCATAATTAATTGGATGGTATATCATATATACATAATAATAATCATGTTACATTTATTAATTACCTGAATTCCACATCATTATTATACCTATCTAAATAATAATGTTTTGAATAACAATTACACCTTGACGTGGAGACAGTAAGCCATACGTACGCACGTATGGTGACATGTCATTCAAAGAATGGATAGAATACTGAATATGGTTCTACCATGTTTATAATAACATAAAATTATATAGAATATACTGGAGTTATTATTTTATAATGTAAATAACCAAGAAATAATAAGTTGAAGTAGAAAGGAACTTGAAAGAGGGTGGTGAAAACGTTACCTCTTCTTCAGATTCTTCCTTTTTATTTGATGAAAAGGGCTCCTTAGGTTGGATTTATGATCAAAATAAGGCCTCTAGAATGAATTTAGGGAATTTTGGAGGATATTTGGGTAGAGTTTGTCTGAGCTAAAAGGCGTGAGAGGTGTGAGGAATTGTTTAGATGTGATGTCCTTTTATAATGGGGAGGAGGGGATCTTTAGGAAAAACCTAAATTATTAATTTATAATAAATTAATATTCAGTTTATATTGGCTCGAATGTAAATTATTCAATGTATAAGGTAGTTATGGGTCGGAAACATCCCAACCAATTGATTTTAGACAGTTTTGGGTCACTATAGTAACCTTATCCTTTATATTTAACTCTTAGTTGAATAGTTTGACATTTACCATGTCCTTTTGTATTTTTTAATTATATAGTTAATAAAATTACTATATAATTCCAAGAGACCTCCAAGTGGTCCACTGATGATACACATATCATTATATATGTTTTTTGGCCAGTACTTAGATCTTTAGGAATATAATATCAATTAATAATATAATATTTTTTTTAAAAACACTTTTATGTCAATTTTGAAACTATAAGGTATTTAGATTTTGATAAATTCATAACATCATTAATACTGTGATACAAATTCATATAACTTATACTAATATGTCATATTAACCTAGAAAATTATTTTCATTCTTAAAAAGTCTCAAATTAAATTTATTTGGATATTAATAATATCAATTGTTTTAATATTCCATTAATTCGGTAATTACTACATCACCATTGCGTCATAAATAAATTAAATTATTTAAATTATAAAAAATATAGATAAAATACCATTATGTAGGAAATATTTTTATCTTTCTAATGAATATTTACAATCTAACTTATCTTATGTCCAGCTCTATATTAAAAATGTTTTAGTAATTAAACTTTGATTTTTACTCTTTTAACTCTTCTTTGAATTACCTAATAATAAATATCCTAATCTAATCCAAGTAGACCTAAATTAAAAATATTTTATTCCTAAGGTTGTTTTTTGTTAGATACACTTGTCCAATATAATTAGGATATGTGTTAGGGTATTATTAATATCATTTTTAACCTTAATTACCCTATTTACTTTTAACCGTGGTAAATAAAAGTAAAAAGTTATTATTCACCAAAAATTATTTTCATCTCATTGAACCACATTTTACTCCTAGATATTACCTGTGTTTCTCAGATTTTTGAAATTCCACTCACAGAAGCGGTAAAATTATGTTTTATGTGAATTTCCAAATTCTCCTAGGAGGTGGGTAAAAGACGGTGAAATGTTCCATAAAATTTTCATATATCTAAAATTATTCTAAACTAACTCTAATGAATTATGTTGAACATATAGAGGTATTATGTATCTATTTTGACCACAATTAAATTTAAATAAAATAAATAATTATTTAAATAAAAATTCGTTTTTAAAATATAACTCAGTGTTTTTTCACTATTCATTAAAAATTTAATGTTTTTAGAAAAATACCAAAAATTCACCATTAGATAATTTCGATATTCCGAATCCAAAAATGAAGTCCATTTTGAAAGATAAAATTTATAAAAATTCAAAAAGTGGGTATTACTATTCATACCAGCTAGTTTGATTGGTTGTGGTGTGTGTTAGAACTCGAAGTTGCGTACAACACATGCTATTGCATTATTCAAAGGGAAACGTAACATGGTAGATTGTGGTGTTCCATTCTACCCTCCTTCAATAAATTGCATCCTCGCAATTTTTAAAATTGGGCTTGGGAATATAACTGAAAGTCCCACATTGGAAAAAGAGTCAATAAAACTATCACTTTAAAAGAAAGAATGAGAAGTAAAAAAGGTCACCAGAGATAACCTACACTAGGATTACATGTAGAAAAACATGGATATGGATGATCAACTAAGTTTCGTGTTCTGATGGAGAGGGATATTGAACAGCATCCGGAGAACGTTAACAACTATAAAACCACAAACATGTGAATGGACAAATGGTCATCAGTTTCCTAGTAGGAAAAGTAAACAGACTACATTTTTTTGTTTTAAGTTATATTACATAAAGATGGGGAATTCATTTCTGAGATTGACTAAGAACATAAAGAGATATACATACTTTTTTATTAAAGTTTCATTCTTTAATAAATTCCTACTACTAACTCAAATTTAGACGCTGGATATTCAAGAAGACTTGGTCACAATGGAAGAGATAGAATAAATTTCTTATTGAATTACATGATCCACGAAGGATGAACTATATATTTACCTTATCATTAGAGATTAATCAAAACCAAAATGGTTATTATAAGATCTGATGATCCCCCAAAAGGATATTCCATTAGAGAAAGAAACACTAAAATTTATTTCTAAAATTAAAGGAACAATACACCAAAGATAAATAAATACCATTCAATAAACAAATATCCTTAAAATCCTTAAATATAATCCAAACTAATATTGAAACCCAAAACATGGAAGAATTTGGTTATGTAGTCTTCCACGTTAAATTTTATCTCCAAATGACATCAACTACTCTTAAAGTCGCATACTTAAAAGTAATTTACCTAATCACATATTCTATATTTTAGGTTAGTCATTTACACAACTAACCCAAATCACTATAAATCCACAATAAAAACATAGATAAAAATCCACCATTACTACTAGAATGAAATCCCTTAGTATTCTATTTTTCATGGGTATATAGTGTTCCCAACAAAGCGAACATCTTCCAAAATAACATTTATCACTTATTCACCAAATAATTTTCCTTTACTAAGGGTATGCACTTGATGAGACATAAGATCCCAAATAAACTTATTATTGATCAATAAAATCATTTAACTAAAAAAAATTAGTCACACTAACCAGGGACTTCACGTAGTCCAATGGTAGGTGATAAATCCTTTTCTCACTTTGGTTGTGGGTTTGATTTCCACAACGTTCTCCGATGTGATGGGTTGTCACACGGTCCGTGTGTTTTCCTTTTTCAAAAACTATATTTTATAATATTACCAAAATGAGATAAATTATTCAAAATAACCATAACATAATTAAACCATAAATGTTATCTCATACCTTGAATTTTCATCACAAAATATATTAACATGTAATTTCCTCAAACCCAATGATCATATAAAACCAAATGGGTATTTATAACTATATCCACGAGAGAAAGGAAAAGTGTTCTTCAAATATCATTCTCACTTGATAAATTGCAGGGTTACACATATAAGAGAAAATTCACCCAAAGTAATCTCAACAACAAGGAGCACTAGTACTTTTAAATATTTTTCCATTCATTTATTTCCACATAGGTTCTTCCTTGAGCAAGAGGTTATCTTATATAATAAGGCATTCACTTGGGTGATTCTAAGGTCCGATACATTTACAAAAAATGACGGTAATTGGAATCTTGGGACCATTTTTATTTTAATCCATAGTACTCTTCATTTTTCCTCGGCAATTCTTCACTTTATGTCATTCTTTCTAGTACATAAATAATTTCATTCTTCCATTGAGACACTTTCCTGTGTGTCTCCTTCCACATTTCCTACATGATGGAAATTTATGATTCTTTTCTCCATGGTCTCCACTGATGTAGCTCTTATCATTCATCACCTTTCTCTTCTTTGTTGAGCCCAGGAGTTGGTTAATATATATGTTGTTGATCATATTTTTGAAAAACTGATTGGTCGTGAACACGATATCTTTTATGCCCATCAACATTCCATTTTGTTGGTCATTTCCACCACTGTTCCCACCTTGTACATCATTCGCAAAGTTACTATGACTTCCTTGGACTCCACCCAATGACTAAAACCAGAAAGCATTGTGTATGTAACATTATTCATAAAATCATTTAGAGAATATCATGACACCATATTATCAATTTGAAATACCTTAGGACTGACCAAGGTCATTTATTCCCATCTTATATTAAAATAATTAAAATTGGTTTTTAAAGAAAATGTAAATTATCCTATGAATATCACCCGGGAGTGTCATAACCAAGAGTGCAACAAGGCCTGTTATCGTGCGCCAGTTCTCATTCGAGTCTAGCTCAAAGCGGTGTGTTCAGGTTTTACCCTTAGGTACATCTGTGCCAGAGCCACCTCTACCTACTCGTATCCATATAGGGATGTATTTCTTGGAAAACTCATAAAAACTATAAAATACCAATATTCTATGATGTTTTTCTATACTAATCCTCAATTTCTATCTTAGGGCTATGTGCTATAATCAAAGTTTATCTGAATCTAGTTTCCAAGGATTGTAAAAAACTTCCTCTGATACCAATTGTAACGCCCCGACCACAGTTACCCAATGTTGGTGCATTATTACATAACATTGGAATTCTCACAAAAGATCAAGTCTTGAATGACCGATTAGTTTAGTAGCCTTGGAAACACTAGATATGTTCATAAGTCTTACATTTCATCATAAAGTAAAAAACCTACCACAACATCTTGTCTTCATATCCCATCATATTATCCCTACATTTCATTCATAAATTACTTTTTCACGTCTTTGGAAAAATAAAACATTGAAAGGGGTGATCTCAGATGCTCAGTAAGGATAAAAATATATCGGAAACATCCATAAATAAGCATAAACATTTAAGGCAGTGTATAACTAAAACAAAAGCCTTTTAAACTTGAACTTTAGCATAATATAGAAAATATTAAATGAAATAATTCCATTTACTTATTCACATGGATATTCTACTAGTCGAATAACCACATGATATATCAATAACCACTATCATAATGAATGAATGCATAATGCCAGACTACCATAACCACATAGTCAAGGCCTCGTGCCGTGACTACAAACAAGATTTTGTCAAGGCCTTGTTCCAAGACATTAGTTTGTCTCATGAGACCTACCGATGCATCGAGGAGCTAATGCGTGCTCCACCCTTCACTTACTCATTCCAATTCATTCCTCATACGAAACGTTTGAAACATAACATAAACATTCGTATTAAAACTAACATAAGAAATTTCAATACTTTAACCACAAACCATGAATGGTATAAAAATATCACATCCACAGTCAATCATAACTCATTCGATAAAATATGGAAGATTTTATTTTATCAGATTAACCTCAAATGAAAATAATGAAGGATATTGACATAGATTAAAATAATCATCAAACTATTGATAGAAATATACCCCTTTTTCTTGAAATCATTTAAAAGTCACACTATTTTTCAAGAAGCCATTTAAAATAGATTTTTGAATAAAAGTATCCCATAACACATTGAAACTTTTAAAATTAATTTTTATTTGAAAACATTCATGTCCATATAAATAAATCATTAAACCATTTTTAAAACATGGACATTAATGAGAAACATTTAGAATAATAAATCTTTAAAACATTTTAAAATGATATTTTAGTTAGAGTTGCTAACCAAAAGAGAGACACTTGAAGACAAATAATTTAGGCAATAAAAACATTGTAATATCATGAGAATAAAGGGATTCATGGTATACTATGTCAAATTACATTATATACACCATATAAAAGTGATTTGGTGTATAACAACAAAGGAGTCTCAATGGAATGTAAATTGAGATGAAATCTCTCAAAAGGGGCATATCCATAGGTTAAGGACAAATCAAAGAAACAATTATGTGTGTCGAGTATAAATACACTAAATATGATTGGATATTTAGTGTAAAACAACCAAAGGACATTCACACATATTCTTGTAAGAACAACACCAATGAATTGGATGTTTTACTCAACAAATGGAGATTGAGTAAAAATTACTCTTATCAAGATCATACCGATGACTTGAGAATTTAACAATGGAGTGATTATGTGTATAAAAACTATATCCACAGAAAGGGGATTGGAAATTATGACATAAGCAAATTAATAGTGATTCGACACATAATCTTGGAGTAAAATAATCAATGAAGTATGAGTAAAGTCAAATGAGAGGAAATTGAAATTTAAAATTCTCTTATTGATTTGGTAACATACGAAACATACACCCATGAAAAAGGATAGTAAAATGATGATGAAAATATCCATAAATTTAAGTATATTACACAATGAATACAGCCATGGGCAGTACACACACCACATGCAATAAATAAGTGGTGAACAATGGAAATATCACGGAATTAAAAGTGAGATAAGAAACTCCATACTTTGTACCTTTTCCTTTGTCTAGGGTAGGTTAGCCTCTTGTATAATGTTTAAATAATTGTTATTGAATTATAAAATAATCATGTACATTAATATGATATCATATATGATCTTTTAACATTACTTTGTTAATAATATCTTAGTATTATCGTCATTTTGGGTGTTAACTTACTCATTTTCTTTTATATGTTTTGTTACATAAGTCATGTTTGTTATGGACAGGTTGTATATTATTCATATACGGAATTATATTAAGTACTTAAACATCATTTCTAATCATAAAATTAGAATTAGACTTGTAAGGATACGATGGGGAATGAATCTCATCGCATTCGTGGAGACGGTAGTCCGTACGTACGTACGAGCGATAATATCATTGTTTTGATATTAAAATCATATATAATTGGATGTTATATAATATATGAAGAATCATTATAATGTTAAACTTATTATTTACATTAATTACACATCATTATTTTACCCATCTAATTAATAATGTTTTGAATAACAATTACACCACAATGTGGAGACGATAAGCTGTATGTACGCACGTATGGTGACATGTCATTCAAAGGATGGGTAGAATAATGAATATGGTTGTACCATATTTATAATAACAACACTTTATATAGAATATACTGGATTTATTATTTTATAATTGAAATAACAATGAATGAAGAAGTTGAAGAAGAAAGAAAAATGAAAGAGGGTTTTGAAAACGTTACCTCTTCATCGCGATCTTCCTTTTTATTTGATCAAAAGGGCTCCATAAATTAGCTTTATGATCAAAATATGGACTCTATGTTGAAGTGAGGTAAGTTGGGAGGATATTTGGGTAGAGTTTGTCAGATCCAAAAGGCTTGAGAGGTGTGAGGAATTGGTTATAAGTGATGTCATTTTATATGGGGGAGGAGGGGCTCTTTCGGAAGAACATAAAGTATTAATTTATAATAAATTCATATTCCCTATAAAATGGATCCAAAGTATATTATTAAATGTATAAGGTGGGTATGGGTCTAAATAAATCCAAATAATAGATTTTAGACAGGTTTGGGTCACTATATTAACCTTATTTTTTAGATTTAACTCATCGTTAAATAGTTTTACATTTACCATGTCCGTTTTTATTTTTATATTATATAGTTAATAAACATACTATATACTTCTGAGAGACCCCCAAGTCATCCATTAATGATACACCTATCATTTTATAAGTCCTTTGGCCGATCCGTAAATTTTTAGAAATATAATATCAATTAATAATATAATATTTGTTTTAAAAACTGTTTTATGTCAATTTTGACACTATTGGGTATTTTGTTTTTTATAAATTTATAACAACATTATTACTTCTAATAAAACTCATATAACTAATAATAATATGTCATAGTAACATAGAAAATTATTTTAATTCTTAAAAAGTCCCAAATTACATTTATTTGGATATTTATAATATCAATTATTTTAATATTTCATTAATTCTGTTATTACTACATCACCATTGTGTCTTAAATAAATTAAAATATTTAATGTCAAAAAAGTATAAATAAAATACCATTATGTAGTAAATCTTTGTATCTTTCTAATTAATTTTTACAATCGAATTTATCTTTTGTATAACCCTATATAAAAATGTTTTAATAATTAAACCTTGATTTGAATTCTTTTCAGTCTTCTTTGAATTAAATAATAATAAATGTCCTAATCTAATCCAAGTGGTCCTAAATGATAATACTGTATTCCTAATGTTATTTTTGGTCGAGATACACTTGTCCAATAGAATTCGGACATGTGTTTTGGTAATATTAATATCATTTTTTTCCTTAATTACCCTATTTACTTTTAACCGTGGTAAATAAAAGTTAAAAGTTACAATTCACAAAAAATTAGTTTCAACTCATTGAACCAAATTTTGATCCTTGATATTAACAATTTCTCTCATATTTTCGAAATTCCACTCACAGAAGCAGTAAAATTATGTTTTATTTGAATTTCCAAATTCTCCTAGGAGGTGTGTAAAAGACGGTGAAAATTTTCATAATATTTTTATATATCTAAAATTATTCTAAACTAACTCCAATGAATTACATTGAACTTATATAGGTATTATGTATATATTTTGACCTCAATTAAATTTAAATTAAATAAATAATTATTTAAATAAAAATTGGTTTTTAAACAATAACTCAGTGTTTGTTCACTATTCATAAAAAATTAAAAGTTTTCAGAAAAATACCAAAAATTCACCCTAAGATAATTTCGATATTCTAAATCCAAAAATGAAGTCCATTTTTAAAGTTAAAATTTAAAAATTTTCAAAAAGTGGGTCTTACTATTCATAACGACTAGTTATATTGGTTGTGGTGTGTGTTAGAAATCGAAGTTTCATACAACACATGCTATTGCATTATTCAAAGGGAAACGTACCGTGGAAGATTGGGGTGTTACAAAAATGTTTTCATAAGAGATCAAGTACATCTAGATACTGTACTCATGTTGTTTTGAGAAACATGATGACCCCTTCCTCGCAGATGTCATGCTCTTCTCCATTTTTTATTTGCATCCAAGGACCATCATTATTATCTGAGCATTAATCAATGATGACGACGATTTTTTCATTGACTTCATGTAATCGAACAAAATCATTTGCATCCTCTTCACAATTATCATAGGAAATAAGATCAAATGCATTTTTAAATCATGTATTTGAAAAATATTTTTAGAGACATCCATGCTTGAATAAATACTGATACATTCTTCAGTATTATAGTCCTATTTTAAAGGTGATTTCATACCTTTTTTGAGTCTGACCTGCATTTAACATAACCCACACATGAATCTGATAATGTATCCTCTGAAGGTAAGGTCACAATTATTGGATCATGTTCCCCTGCATGAATATTTTCTTCATACTATGTTTTATGAGAAGACTCTTCATAGTGTCCAACAACCTTGTTAGATTCAAAGAAAATAATGTATCAATTAAATTCCTACTTTTCATGGGCTTAAAAATGATAACGTTGTCTGTGCGTACCTGAGAACTTTCACATACATGTAGTGATATGACTCATTATTATTCATTATATTACTTTTATGATATATATTAGTATATATAAATTACAAATACGATATTTATATCGATATGATAATTCTAGAAAGGTAAAATAATAACTAAATTATTTCCATAATGATCAATGAAAACATGAAAATCATACCCATATGTACAAACATATTACCTTCTCCAGGATTAAATCATTCTTCATTTTAAATAACAAAACACCATTGTTTGATTTTAAGGTACAATATATGAATAAAAATGGTAATAATTTAATGAATATTATTCAGAATATAGGGTAATTATGAACGCAATTACTATTAACATCGTACCATGTTTATTTTCAACTCAATTACCAACTTTCGATAAAAGATCCGACATGAACATAAATCATTATTAAATTGATATAACATAATAATAAGTGATATAAAATGAATAATTAACCTGAAAATGGTTCTAAATAAATTATAAATTAAAATATGTTTATTTTTTCAAAAGATAAAGAACGTATGAGATGATTCAGACCCAGTGTAAGGGACTTCATATCAATAACCTTTCATTGAGGCATATTTTGATTTAACAAACCACCTTAATTTTATATAGTTTATAATCAACCCATTGGAATTTTAATTTCATTCAATTGATTTTAAATGGAATATTTTTCTATGAAGCCTTTTACTAAATGAGAAAGTTAATATTTTTACATACGTGGTTACAATGACATTTCTATTACCGTGAGCATTATTTGATATTTGGATTCCTCTATAATGCTTGACGTTTTTTTCAAAGGAAAATAAATACAATATCCACTTTTCTTTTATATTGGTCTAGAAAATGGTTTTCAAAAAAGATTGATTATGTGAATATAATTAAATGATATCATGTGATTGTAATGTGTAAATGTTATTCAAATAGGTTTGAGACTGGCCCTTATATTAAAAAAATTAAAAGTAGAGATCCCAATTAAAAAGGGTTAGGGAAAACCCATTAGATGTCTGAATTCTAGATCCCTTTTGAAGAGGATGAAGGAGGAACCAAATCAATGCATGAAGGCCATAGGTTTAAATCCTAATATATTCAGAAAAAATCCTTAAAATCACAATTACAATTCTCAGACGAACTTAAGAAACCCATTACATGACCAAACCCCCATACCGGTGGGTCCATTGACCACCGACACACTGGTGATCAGACTTGTCATGCCACCACCATGTGGTTCAATCACCATGGAATATAATTTCTTAATTAAATCATTCAACCTCTGACCATCACCCCTGTCATACCCTGTTGCCATTGAGAAATATGACGATTATCCCTAATTTGAGCCACTGATGACCCGCAAGACCGGATCTTATCCAGAATGCATATATCTGACCCCATTAGTCATATTAAGGAATAATAAACCAATAACCTATTCCCAGTCACCCTCGACAAAGAACATGAGAAACATCAATCCCCAACTATCTATTTCTCTCCAATGAGGTCATCGCTGACGACCAATTACTAGACATTCAACGCCCATACCACCACCCGCCAAAGACAACACCTCACCATCAGAAACCCCATAGCCCATGATCATGTTCTCACAACCATATGATTCCACTATGACAAATCCATTATAGGAAAATTCTATAGGGATATTCTACTAAAGGATTCATTGAAGAAATCATCATTGATGAAACCCTAAAGAATGTGTGGAGATATCATCCAAAGCTGAGAGCTCCCTCCCCCAATTTAGAATTTTTTTTAATTTATGATTGTTAATGTGTTATTATTGTGTAATTATTATTGTTCATTCCTTATGTATATGGGTGGTTTCATGATAAACCAAGGTTTTGTTATTCTATGATAACTTTCCAAAGATTTGGGTAATGAGGCAGAGTTAAAAGATAATGTTTCTCTAAAGTTATTTAGAGAATATACAATGATGAGTATTCCAAATGTAATTATACATGTTAATCCCTATGTAGATGTGAAATATACAATGTATGTATGACATGTATTCCATAAGTCACCTTTATGATTTATTATTGATTAGAATATTTTTAAGAATATTATGATTTCATGACGTATATTAATGATTTTATGGTTGGTGGGTGAAAAGTATAATTTTCTGAAAATGTTTTCATAATATTAATATATACATGGGATAATAGTTTCAATTCCTTATTTGTTTCCCTTAATAGTATATTTTATGATCATACCACATTTTTGAAATGTTTTACATAGGTATAAGGATAGCCAAGAGAATGGACGAATACAAAATTAATGTTATGAAGAATTTTATGAAGAATAATATTTCATGTATTTTTTTAAATGTTTTAAATTACGAAAAAATGTATAGAGTATAGACTTTTCTACTTTGTAATATTTAAGATTTCATGTAATAGATATATCAAAATCTTAAAAACTCTAAACCTGAAAAGATCCTCAATGTGAATGAATGTAAACATTTTAATTAACATAGTATTATGTAAAGTTTATGCCTAGGTCCTTATAGTTGTTATCAAAGAAAGTTATAGACAACATTACATGTTAGTGTAATAATTATGCATCATTTACAAGTTATATATAACCATAATGGTTATCATAATAGAAAGAGTAATAGTTATTTTAGATAAATTGAATGAGTTTTTGATAACATTAATAAGTATATATTAGTGTTTATCTTCCTCATAAGATAGTATAGGATCATTTTATTGATATTATCACACTAACCATTTTTTTAGTAAATGTATTGACCCAGCAAGCACAAATGTTACAATGGATGTGATGGAAAATGTGGTGGATCTCTCAATAAGCAATTGAATGAAATGTGAGATGAAATGAGAACTATTGTGTTTACTCTAAACAAACATTCAAGAGTCATGATTAACCACTAGAACCATAGTGACTTTTATAATTCATCATATATAAGAGAAATGACACATTATGTAAGTTCAGGTAATAATCATAAAGGTACATATATTCAATGATATTTGTGTTGAGAATGTGCAATGATATACATAGTAAATATTTTAATGGGATGGTAATATGTTATGGATGTGGTAAATATGGTTATAAATCATTATACTTACATGGAAAAATTAACCGTTCAGTTGACACTATGAAAGGGAATTAAATTCTATTCGAGTTATAAGTTGAATGTTTTAAATGTGGAGAGTATGGCCATTATAAAAATAATTTTCCTCCAAAGACGTTTTGGGAATGGGATCAGTATGATGGTAGAAATATATGTTTAGAAATATCCAATCCCACTCTAATTGTAGATGATGAAACAGAAAATAACGTATTAAATCTATGGATTTTTCTTGACTCATGTTTTGACTTTATTCAATCTTAGGACATGATTCATTTTTTTTGTTTGAAAGAAGTATTATGGAATAAGAGGTAAAATTTTGGATAAGGGAACATAAATACTATGGAATGATTTATAATTCTACATATAATGGATTCAAGAGCTACGTACGATCTATGGATGATGAAATGTTTAAAATTATTAATTTTCTTTTGATGATGGGATTAACCTGGAAGACAAATTCTAGTATCTATAACTAGAATTTTTTATGTGAAATTATTATTCAAGTAAGAATTATCATTTCTTTTGTGGAAATATTTATAAATTTCTGAATACCATTTAGGGTTTACATGATTATTTTGAGGAAATTATGAAATATTACTTTTTGGGATTCAAAACGAATGGTATGGGATTACCTTTGAGGCTAAAATAAATTCTGGTTATTTTGAGGATTTTACCTCATTTAGGGAGTGTAATAATATTTTTAAGAATTATCGTATTATATAAAATGGAAAACCCTTGGGAAGGGAGATAACTGGTCGTATAAGACAAGTCTTTGGGAATCAAACCCACAATCAAAAAGCGATAAGGATTTATCACCTAGCACTGGTCTATGTGAAGTCCCTAGTTAATAAGACGTTTCCTATTTAGTTAAATAGTTGCTGAAATAATAATATATTTATTTTAGTAAATTGTGTTTTATCAAATTATCATCCATGGAATTGGAAAAGGACTTATGCATTAAGTGATAAATGTTATTTTTGAATATGTTCAATATTTTGGGAACTTTATATGATTGTGGTAATTAGAATACTTGGGGAATTTATTTGAAGAGTAATTATTGAATTATATTATGGAAGAATATATGATTTTTTTAATTGTATACATATGGGGAATGAGGTAATTTATGAAAATGATTAACCTATCATAAAGAATATGTGATTAGGAAATTATTTTTTGGTATGAGACATAAATAGTGAATTAGGTTATTTAGAGATAAATGATTAATTATATCTTGGAAGTCTATGTGATCAAATACTTTAATATTTTGGGTTTCAATATAGGTTTGGATTATTTGATTAATTTAAAGGAATTTTATTTGTTGAATGTTTTATTTTGGACTCTGGTTATTACTTTTTAGTTTTAGTGATTAAAAGTAGTTTTTACATTTTTAATGTCTATTATATTTGGGGAGTTATATTATTTTATCCTAACTTTTTTTGGTTATTAATTGAAGACATGATGAATATATAGCTAATATTTTGTGGATTATTTGAAACTACTACAAATTTATGCTATATCCATGGACCTATAGCCATGGTTTTATAGGTTCATGGCTATAGCTATTTTAATACCATAGTTTAATTCGACATTCATGGATAAATCAATTTTATACCATGGGTGATGTTTTTTTTCTCAATCAATATCGGGCTCCACCTCCCCCGATCCTCAACCCTGTCACCACATAGTCCACTCCTCCTTGATGACGTCTCCCCCTCCCCAACGATCTCCCCAAAGATCTCACCACACAACCCTCTCTCACAGAGGCGCCCTCCTCCCTGACAACCTTCTCCACAATGACACCCTTCTCTTCAATGACCTCCCTCACAATGGAACCATCCTCCCTGAAGACATATCTCACTGTGGAGCCCTCCTCCCCTCCTCCACCTACATATCTAGCTCTATTATACTCTACTCTTCCTTCCCTTTGGCATATGTGTGAATCCACATTTGACAAATCCGTGAAAAAATATTCCTCAGATCTTCGTTGGCTTCCTCTCAAACACCATCTCTTGTTCGTAATTTATTCTCCAATAACTATGGTACAAATATTTTACCATCACCATCTCACTAATGTAGGATGTTCCATCACTCTGTTCTCATTGTATCCCCTTTACTACTCCCTGAATCCAAACTCAATCATAGGATCGCCGCTACCCTTGCACATGTTTCTCCATTGCATCCCCTCAGTTTCATTACACAGTCCACCGGTAGATCTGTGAAAACCAAACTCCCCACTACTATCTTCCCCTCTTTTGTATTACCATTTTTCTATTACATTTTTTGTGAACAATGCATTTAGGTTTTCTACATTAGGATTCTATATGCACCAATCCTGATTTATTTCTTCTTGAAAATGTTTTCTTCATTGTAGAGTCTTACTGGTAAGAATTTATATTTTGAAATAAGTTCTCTTTAATCCCTATAATCATTTAATTGATATCTCCATTAAGATGTTTTATTTCATAGTTTTTTATTATGGTTGGATTATACTTGGTTTTAACTAATTTAAAATAAATTTTAGTTATTATGTATCAAATTTATAAATGTTCTTTGATCATGGATTTGATTGAACATGCATTTTTGTTGTTGTTTTACTCTGAATCTTCATATATCTATTTAAATATTATGTTATATTTTACTGCTCATGCATTCCTTGATATCATAATCAGAAATGGTTTTCTTTCTAATCCAATTGAGTTGTTGTTTTCAATACTTTGTTTTGGGGACATGGAAGCATAAGAGAATAAAATAAACTTCACGAGTTAAATTTTTCTTATGTTAGTTCATCATGAAGTATGATATTTTGTGATTGTTGTTTCCAGGTTACTTGTACTGCCATGTTTATTGTCATTTTACACATGTTTCATCTTCTGCTCAAGAAATTTCTTGATGACCATCCATCCATATTAAAAATATTTTAATGCTCATTCAGTTATGTATTTAATAAATGTTTTTTATCATGTATTTGTTTGAACATGAACTATTTTTTTTGTTTTAATCTGAATCATCATAGATATTTTAAGATATTATTTTATATTTTTTGCTCATAGATATGAAATTATTACAATTTTTTTCAATCCAATTGAGTTATTATTTTAATGGCCTCAGTTTTGTGCATAGGGATGCATATGGGGAAATAACATTACAAGTAAACTAATACTTCTTTTAATGGATGTTTCCTTACTTCCACTCCTATCATCAGCTAATATAATCCCTTCCAAACACCATAGATTAAGTGTTCAAGTTACCTTTTAAATTTTATCATCTGATTCCTTGTACTTTTCATACTAATCATGAATTAATTTTTCTAGCATCCTTTCTTTCATTCCCCAGGTGATCATGCATGTCATCGACTCAATGCTTAGTGAATAGTACCAAGCTACTGCTAGTTGGTTGTTTTTTATATTCATTTGTGGTGAAACACTTTTTATGGTTCACATTGTTTACAACTTTACCTATTTTCAGGGGTATACTGTGACACTTTATTATTTTGGGATCCAATTAGTTTTTTTTTAAAAACCATGGTATTTGGAAATGATGGGGTATAGTGGGTTCATAATGAACACATTTTATGTGAGGATATTTATTTTTTTTATAAATAAAAAATATATTGTAAATACTTATTTTGAAATATCTACCCCTTTGGCTATTTTTCAGTTTTTTGATTATGTATAAAAAATAATGTTTGAAAATAATTTATAGATTTACTATATGAAATATGTATTTTTAAGGTGGAACAGATCCATATTTTATTCTAATCCATATATTATATTAATACATAACAAAATGAAAACATTATTTTTTATTTTGATGCTAATATATTTGCAATGGTTGAAAAAATATTTAACCTAAATTTGAACTATTTTAGGGTTGTTTCTGGGTACCCGAATTTTTTTCAAATAAATTTTGTGGTACTATACACATAATTTTTTTAATTCTTGTGAAATCAATTAGAATCACCTGTAAAAATGAACATACTATGTAATATTCTTGAAACTGCACAAAGTATTTGTTTTCCATATTTGAAAAGGTATTAAATACATTTTAAATCATGCATTCAGATATGATTTTACTAATTTTTCGTATATAATTTATCTATCTTATGTTAAATATAAAATTTTAGACTTCATTAATTTTTTGTACACTTTTACTGAATTGCTTATATTATTACATCAGTTATGATTTCATGTACAGATTGGGGTGAAATATGAATATATTAGTATATCTATAAGAATTTGAGACACAAATTCTTACATTTTTATTTGTTTATATGTTCATATTCATTTTCTATTCTATTATAGAGTTTTCAAAATTCTACAGATTCTTGATTTTTTCTAAATTAATGATTCTATTGTTTCAATTTTTTTATTCCATCTATATGTCAGTTGACTAGAATGCTTGATATATGTATTTCACATGATTAATATTTTTTCTTATAGATTTATAATTAATTTAGTATGTTTCATTTGTATTGAATTCATGCTAACTGAATTAAATTTTTTGTGGTTTTAGATGACTTGATTTGTCTTGAGTTATTTGTTGTTTTGTTAGATTAGGTTTTTTTCTTCATTGGAAACTAAACATTCATTGTTCATGTTTTATTTATTGTACTGACATGTTTTTAACATACACTAAAGCTTTATGTTAGTTTAAAATTTTAAAATTTCTATTCATCCCCATATCAAGAAAATATTTTCATCTCAATATGAACCAATATTATCAATATCTAATATCTAGAAGAAAATATACATTGTATACAATCTAAACTCAAAAGGGATTACCTAGAATGTCCATCTCACTAGGATCATTGTAATCTATGAAAATATAAGTGTGTAGTATATTTATTTTCAATGGTTTTTCCTTTTCCTTTTCCATTGTGGAATTATATGTTTGAGAGATCATAATCATCTATGATAAATCTCAGTTGAAAATGTTAAAAAGAGATCGTTATTTATAAAAATAATGTTGGATAAACCATTCCCTTTATTTTCTTGGTTGTTGGGTGTAAGACCAGGATATCAAAAAAGGAGACTCAATTCATAGATCATTCTAATATGGTTTGGGATCAGGATCAGATTAAGAAATATAATAACTCATGCTTCTTAGATTTGGTTGATCGATTGAATTTCACAGTTAATTCATTGGGTGGTTTCATTAGAAGTAGTCTAAGAATGTTTATTTACACACTCCAATGGGCTAAAAATTAGAAGATGTTGGTTATCATTGATGATTTACCCATGAACATATATTTTCTCATATAGAAAAATACATAACAAAAATTTTCACATAAAAAAAGAAAGGTAATATTCAAGTATCACAAAGCCATTATAATTCCTCTGTTACAATGCATTTAAAGGGGGTTGGATACGTCATTTTTTTCCTACATAGTGAGAAGCCTATGGATATTTGAAAATTTATTTCCAAAATCATGGAATTTTATTTCAATTATGTTTCTTTTTACATTTTCCCAATGTTCTAGTTTAACAATGTTCAAATGATCTCATTAGAAGGACGTTAATGTTGCATTGTTTCTTTAGCATGATGTTGTTCATCCTGTGGAACATGTAGTAATAAGAAAAAATTGGGGACCTTATTTGTTCTACACTAACTCGGATGTGATCTATTCACTACTACCAAGTATTTTTCTAGGACTTTAGAGAAACTCGATTCATTATATTTACATAATTCCATAGTACAAAATGACAATCATATAGAGAGTTCTGTCAACGTAACCTTTAGTGGAATCTGGGTGACATAAAATCCATGTTAAAATATCCTAAAAATCAATATGTATAGATCTTTTTTAGTTTTTTAATGAGATGTGTCATCATTATCATGGACTCCTCGGGTTTTTGAAGTTTCGTATTCCCATTCAAACTAGGCCAATAAAACCCAATATGTGTTAAGAGACTGACTTGATTAAAATTTTATACACAAAATCCTACATTATGAATAGATTATATGTTCATATTTATTTCCTTTTCTATTATAGACTTACCAAAATCAGTAGACCCGTGTTTTTTTCGAAAATCTAAATTACCCTGCTAAAATGTTTTCTAATAAATCTATATGTCATTTTACTGATACACTTCATATTTGTTTTTAACTTTGTTAATGTTCTTTGTTCAAGGTTAACAATTAATTTAGTAGGTTACATTTATACTTCAATCATGATAACTGATTTATATATACAATGAATTTAGATGAATAATTTTGGTGGACTTCCATGTTGTTTTATTATATTACATTCTGTTTCCTTCTAATTTTTTGATTAGTTTCTGTTTTATTATGTTTAATGTTTTAACATGTTTTCTATGCTAAATATATTAAATTTTTGGTTCTCTTCTATGTTTTCTTCTTACATTAGTCAAATTTTTTTAATAGATTTAAATATTTTGTTGTTTTCCTATTGATACTTTTGGAAGAAAAAACTTAGTGCATCAATTCCATTTTAGTATTTGGATGTAGGAGATGATCTATCAAATATGAATGTTAGTGTAGTTTGTGTAGAATGATTCATGGACCATAGTTGTTTCCACCATCTTGAAAAACACCACACTCAAATCTGTTTTATAGACAACCCCTAAACTCTAGCGCTAATCATGTAATCCTGTTTCGGTTGTATAAATATATTTTTAGTAAAGTTTTCTAGTCTTGTATTTATTATATCTATATATTCTAGCACAATTAATTATACATGTTCTCATTTGTATGCATAATTTTTATCAGGGAATTTTTTTGGTAACATAATGATATTATATGAATCACCATATGAACATTGAATGTTTTCATTAATTAAATGTGTTCTCATTTTTATGCATTATTTTTATCAGGATTATTTACTCCTTCCATTTATTTAGGTGCATAAACCAATGAATATTTCAATGATCATAATGATGGTGGTTGATAGATCTTACAACTATGAAGAGATAGAACATGTATAATATTCTATTAATAATTTCAAACACATACAAGATTCTGTATAATACAAGTAGTTCGGTACGTAAATCCTAAGAGAGAGAAGATGTTTCTCTAACCAGGACAAGGATGTACGCCTCCCAAAAACCAACATACTCATCCCCCAAATAACAGCCACACTCCCCCTTATAACTACCGCAATCGTGGAAAATAAAATTACATAAAAAATTACAATACAACCCTTTGGCACTAACTAACCCAGCAACAGACTCCGAACTAACTAATTAAAACGTAAAGACAAACTAACCCCTTGCTAAATATTTTACACTCCTACCCTTATGCACCAAAAACTCCCAGCCCTGAACCCACATTCCCATCAATTACAGCTTCTTGAAATATCACCATATCCTAAAGGTGAAGAATTCAATTCTAAATCTTCATCTTAGCATTCATATTTCCCAGCTCAGTTTCATCCACGAATCCTCTATCGAATATAGATCTCAAATTTAAAATTTTATAGTTGCAACTCCCAGCAACCCCTATCAAAGGAAAACTAGGAGAGTCATATCCTCCTATATATTTTACTACAACCAAAATTTTATTTTCAAGAAACTTAGTATCCCCACTAGCCTTCTCCATGTGTATATCATTTTTCTAAACATAAGAATGAGGGTTCGAGTGCATTTGTTCACAAGTAGTTTCTTCCTCAGATTTTGCAGCCATAACCCCTCCTACTTCATTTCCATCTAAAAAATATTGTTATTGAAATTCTAACTTGTTTTATTGAGCAACAACCACAATGTTCTACTCCACCTTCCTTCATTATAGAAAATTTTCATCTTCATGTGTGTTCCAACGAATCTTGACAGAACACCGACTATTAATGTTTCCAGTTTCAAATATATATTGGAAGGAGCGTCCACTTCTCCCTTAACAACGACATATGGAATTCGGAAATACTCTTTCTCGTGTGGATGTTCTTTTTCTTCTTTGTCACCTATTCGGAACACATTTTTACAACATATTCTAGTTGCTGAATTAATCTCTCTAGTATAACTTTATCCCTAAAACCTCAAAAAGATATGTACATTGTTTCCCTATCCCCTACAGCTGCAGTATGAGGTGTAAAACAAGAATCATAATTCAAGACAGACACAGTTCCCCACCCCTTTGAAACCACAGCCAGTTAAGAGCACTTCATATTGAGTAATGGTGTAAGAATTTCTAAAACTTGTGTATCATTCACAAAAACTATCAGGTAGCACCTTAATTATTGCTCCTTGCACCGATGCTTTGGTCTAATCACCGAACGACCTTTTCTAGTGCTGAGGACATCACACCCTATAGATGCCTCCAACTCTTCCATTAGATGTTTTTTCCTGTCGGCAACAACAACCAGCTTATCCACCTTGTGCTATTTCTAATCTGGTAGTACCATAAGATTATCCTTCACCTTGTTGAGAACTCCTATTCGTCAAACAACCTGGATGAATGGGAGGGGGGATGGACAAGGTTGGGGGGATGGAATGGGGGTTTGAGGGGGGAATGGGTTGGGGTGGGGGGGACTGGCAGGGGGTTCATGGGGAAGGCGGGGGGTAGGGGGTGTCTAGGGTCTGGGGGGGATGTCCTAGGGGGGGTCTATCCAGGGGGTGGGGGGATGGTAGTGGGGGACTGGAGGGGGAAATATGAAGGGGGTGGGAGGGGGTGGGGTGGAAGGGGAGGGGGGAATGGGATGAGGGACTAGAAGGGGGTGTCCAGGGTCTGGGGGGGGTCAATCCTGGGGGTGGCAGTGGGGGACTGGAAGGGGGAATAGGAAGGGGGGCTAGGAGGAGGGCTGTAAGGGGTGGGGGATGGTAGGGGAGGAGGGAATGTGCAGGGGGGACTGGCATGGGATTGGTGCCTGGGGAAGGCAGGGAGCAAGGTGGGGAGGTAGTCAAGGGTCTGGGGTCGGTATTGGGGGGGGTCTGTCCAGGGTCTTGGGTGGAGGGGGTCTGTCTGGGGGTGTTCGGGAGGGGGGTCTGTCTAGGGGTGGAGGGGGATTTGTAGGGGGGTTGTCCAAGGGGGTTGTCTTGGGTCTATCTGTGGGGTGTCCAGGATATGGGGGGTTGTCAATGTAGGAGTGGAGGGTGGATTTTCATGGTGGAGGGGTGCTGCAGGGGGTGGGGGTCTGTCCGAGGTGGGGGTGTCTAGGGTGGGAGGTGTCTAGGGTCTAGGGGGGCTGTCTAGTGGGATGTTGAGGGGGGATTTTCATGGGGGAAGGGGTGTTGTATGGGTGGGGTATGTTCAGGGTTGGGTTTGGGGTGTTTTCCGGGGTTTGTTCCTGGGGGGGTCTGTCTGGGGGTGTCCTGGGGGTGTCTAGGGTCTGCGGGGGTGTCCAGGGTCTGGGGGGGGTCTGTCTGGGGGGTCCAGGGGGAGTAGAGGGGGGTTTGTTTGGGGGAAGGGGTGTTTTATGGGGGTGGGATTTTTCCATGGGTGGGGTGGGGGCCAATCCAGGGTCATTCCTGGGGGGTTTCAGGGTCTATGGGGGGTCTAAGGGGTGTCCATGGTCTGGGGTGTGTCTAGGGTCTGTCCGGGGGGGGGGGGTGTCCATAAATGTCCTCTGTATAATATTTGGTATTACTATGTAATAGATATGATATAACACTCTAAAATTATAAACCTTATATATCTGAGGGTATGAATGAAAAATAAATATTGTATTAATTTATTAGATAAGGTAATCGTTATAGAAGAGACCTTATAGTTGGTAATGGGGAATATTTTATATAAATTTAAATGATTAGATAACCTTAATATAAAACACATAAAACAATTTAATTTTTTATTATTTAAAATGATTATTATTTTTTAATATAAATAATTAATATAGTAAAATAAGTATCAATTCAGAATGATTTTCCACAAATGGAACAAGGAAGATGATGTAGGAAGGCACTAGTGTGACGGTATCCTTCAAAATCAGAAACCTAGGAATATTGTTATTGTACTAAAGAATATTTTGTTTTGATGGATCAACTAATGTTTGATATAATTTTTTGTGTTATAGATGATGGAGATCATGCAGATCTATAACAAAACAACATGTCAAAAGTGGATCTTTCATTTGAAAAAACCCTCCTGAAATTAGTGGATCTTCTGAAATTGTTGTAACAGATGTATGGATTATGTAATAAACTGGTTTTTTGAATGGGTCAAAATCCCCACCCTGTTTAAATTTTTGACTTGTTTATGTGAAAATAGGGAAAATCTGGGACGTCTTGAAATTTACAGACTACACACCGTGTACACTAATGTAAAACCCGTGTATGGGTTAGGCCAGTACCGGTCATGTGGTCATCGAGTAAATGTCTTGGGATGACCATGTATGAATTCCTACTACACTATGTGTAGTTTTACTCAACACATTTTGTATCATGCTTTCTGTGTATAGGTTGAGTTCTTGTTTTGTGTCAACCCGTGTTGCATATCCAAGCTGTGTGGCTACCTATGCTTAATTCGGTGTATGTAAAAGGCCACTACATGGCATGTATTACTCAATACACGTTGTGTAATTTTATTTTTATTCACTTAAATTAATGAGCATAGCGTCTTATTGTTGTAAATCATCTTCTTCTTCCCTAACTACAGTATAGTTCCATCCCGAAATCCGGAATTATATACCTTTCCCTAAAAGCTTCAACCGGAGTCTGTTCTTCAATCCATCTGTGGTTGTTGGATTACAACAACGAGGCTAAACCTGTGCACCCTGTTTCGTTCCAGTTTTTTTTCCTCACGTGTCACAGTTTCCATCCGAGTGGAATTGTTGGGACTTGATGTAAATGTATATATATGAATATTAACTTCAAATTGGAGCTCTATAACGGACATACCTACATCTACAAGTCTCAGGTAGTTGGTGCATACCTCCTTTAATTTCATAGACTTTTGGGTGGTGCGTCCTTTGATGTATTTTCAGGTATTTTGAGTGTCCCTGTTTTACCTACTATTTCATGTTTAATTGTTATTTGACTTATGGGATGCCTTTGGGTATTCCCTATTACCAATTTTACTTTAGTGGGGCTGGGCGAGTGGTCTTTGGTTGTTTGGGCATTTTGGAGGAGCGATTCCAAAATGGTTATAATTGATTTTTTTGGTTAAAATTGTTGAGTAGAGTTTATTAAACCTTGTTATGAATTTTTAGAGGCTTTCAAGATCTTAGTGCTAGTATGGTACCACACCTGGCTAGTGCTATTAACTATTTATTTGTCTTTCTTGTTTAAGTATTTCATTTCATTATATATGTGATACGTGCCATTAAATAAGTTGTAACCCTTTGGGTTGTGTTGGGAATGGCTGAGATATTTGTTGAGTGATGCTAATCACCGGTTGGGTTTGACTCGGGTTACATTGTGTTGTTCTGACAACGGGATTGGGCGTCAAGGACGTCTACATGAGGCAAGGTGACTATCAGGGTTTTCATGGCCTGGTTTCAAGGATGGAAAGGCCATTGGACATGAGCATCATGGTCATAGGTATATTAGATGTTAGTGGTGTTCAAAATAGGGTACTATTTTTGTGATTACCGTTCACCCAAAACATTGGGTAGTGTAGACATAGAGAAACTCCATGATGAGGTGGTTTGTACCACTCGTGTGGTTAGAGGCCCCCGTTAGTTGTTGTTTATGTACTATTGGTTTCCACTTCTTGCTATTGGAATCCACGTGGAAGGTGAAGAGCCTTCATGGGATAGCGATGAGACTATTGGTATGGGGGTAGAGACTCTCCGTTATTTGAGGGAAGACATCCATGTCCCTCTGAATACATTATTTGAGTGCAGACATCGATGTTCCTTCGGTGATTTTATTTGAGGGAAGATAGCATTGTTCCTCTGATTACTTTATATGAGGTCAGACATCGCTATCCCTCTGGTTACTTATTTGAGGACTAGCATCGTTGTTCCTCCAGGTTACTATTTATTATGCGTGCCTTTGAGACATCGGTACTTGAGATATGCAATGTCAGGTGGAACATGGTGTCAGGTTACATGACATAGATTCCAGAGTTGGTCGAAGTAGGTTACACTCCATAGTGTCTTCTAGGCACCCATGAAGTTTGTGTTTGGTTGTCTGCATCATACTATTTACTGTTTTACTTATAAATTCAGTCCAGCTTAAACAATTATATTAGGTATGCACCATTGGGTGGTATCCTACTGAGATTTGTCTCACACCCTGCATGGGCCCTTTGAGAGGCGTGTAGACTTTATTGGTTTATGTGCAAGCAACAAGTAAGATACAAAAGTTGTACTTCATTAGCTATTTCATGGAGATGGTATTGACCTCGAGGTCATTCTTTGCTGGATTTTACATTGTTTTGATTTATTTCTTATGTCATCATTCTTACTTGTTTTATAGCTATAGTTGGTTTTCCATTGGTACCTTTATATATGTATATGTATTACCTACTTTGGATGTATGTATATTTTTCAGTAATAGTTACAATTGATCATCATGATGTTCTATTTACTTTCTTCTACTATATTTTATATTAATTTCCTCCACTGTTTATCGATATTGAATGTGGTTCTTCTCTATAGGTCTTATTCCGGTCTACTGAGTCGTTTATTCTTCTTCGTCGTTTAATTTATACTCGAAGTAGTACCATTATTATCCTCTGAGAGGGTATAGCCTCCCCACTATACCTATAAGACCATAATAGCTATTCGAAATCCCTTGGCACTCAAGGAGGTGTTCCTATGGTTGTAACACCTAGCCCGTTTAGTACTTTTTGGGTGGATGTTCAGGTCTGGGTCGTTACAAAGTGGTATCCAAGGAGTTCTTGATAGAGATTTAGTGGTATCATTTTGCTTCCTACTAATGATATTGAGGATTATATTTTATTCATTCTAGTTTTACTATGTGGGATATGGTAGAATAGAGATAAGTTGTTACTAGAACTGGGTTTCTAGCTTGTGCATGGGCGCCTACAGCCCCAAGTATGAGGGATTAATCAAGTATCTATGGGTGTGAATTTCTATGTGCTTTTTGGTCAGATTATAGTTTATATGATTTCCACCTTGGTGTCTCACTTGGTGTGTGATTTTATTGGGTTTGACATGGGACCCTTGACCAGGTGTGGTAAGGGGATATTTAACCGTTGCCATGTATGTCAAGGCTATTTGTTTGGATTTTTATAGGAACATTATTAGCGTATTTAAAAATCATAACTACACAAATTCATTGTGAAGTGATAATTCCTTGTGAATAATATCAAATTGAAATGCTTTTTATGCATTGAAATGTGAATTGGTGAAATTCCTGGTAGAATTTACAATGTTTTATGCCTTGCTTTATATATTTGTATAATTTCATGTGGCATGGTATTTGTTCTTGAATATTGTACGAACGTGAGGGAATAATGGTTAAGGTGATTTGGATCACCACGATTAGGAGACTCAGTCATAGGTTTGTGGAAATTTTGGTAGTCGAGACGGGCACGACCTGTGGTACTTTTGATACTTGGATCTATTGAAGGTAGGTAAGGAGGACATGAGGCTGGTATGCCATGGCCATGCATTGCGATATAAAAGAGTAAGGGTAGTTGTTTTATGTTACCTCTTTAATGATTTCTTAATATGTGTTGAATTTATATTGTTACATATATATAGGCTATCTAAACATTTATGGAATTCAGTGGGTTCCTTTTATTCGACTCAGATGGAGCATCAGGCAGGAGATGGTATAGTGCTGCGGGAGCAGGATCCGGTTCAATATCCATTGTAGGCAGAGCATGAACCACAGGTAAAGGCTCAGGGATAGGAATGGGACAAGGATCATGTGCAGGTAGGATAATAGCATAGTTTGGCAGTGTTCAGACCATGGCTCGATGAGCACCTCCGAGCTTTCCAAGTTTCTGTCTTGCAGGGGATAGAAATAGGTGTGTAGGGTAGAGATCCAACTATGGAATATATGACACAAGATTTCTAGTCACACCACCCTCCACTTCTTCAGGGTGAGGGTGGTCCGTAGGTGGCTTGGAACTAGATAGATAGCATGCAGATGATCATTGAGTAGCTCAAGACACCTCCAGGGTGGAGGATCAAGCTGGAGATGTACATGTTGTGAGGAACTGCAAAGCGCTGGTGGCATGTGTAGGGTCAGGCTCGCAGGCATGAGGTATTAGCATGGGAAGAAATTGAAGACATGTTTTTCGGTACCTTTACCCATATACACTTAGGGCCAAGAGAGCATGGGAGATCGTGAACCTTCAGTAGAGAGACATGTATGTCATGGACTAGGCAGTAACTTTTACTAAGTTTTCCCGCTTTTCAGTTGGTATGGTAGGCGACAACTCGGTAAGGGTGAGTCTCTTCAAGGATAGATTACGAAATTCCATTTGGATCTTTCTAAATTGCTTCATGGTGGGTTTGTTCACATAGGTGGTGAATCAGGCGCTCATTTCGAAGGGAAACCAAAGGGATAGACCCCATGTTGGCCGGGTGATGGTTTAGGTGATTGTTCAGATAGTAGGAAGAGAATACGTGATGAGATCCAGTAGGGAAGTCAAGATAAGAACTCACCTAGAACACCTCATAAAAATTCTTCAGTGATTTTCTTTTAGTGTGGGATTCCAGGACATGTTCGGACTCGGTGTGATATCCTCCAAAGAAGTTCCAAGCATGATGAAAGGTCGGTCATCTGGAGAGTATCTACAGGTATCCTACTCAAACAGTAGGTAGGCAGGGACCCGGACATACTGTGGAATCTAGAGTTGGATCCGGTTCAGATCCAAGAGAGGGTAGCCAAGTTTCAGTTGCATGCGGAGGATGTGACAGAGACAGTGGGACCCAGTTGAGGGGTCAATGGTCGATGACTGGAGTAGCACCGCCAGGAGGTTAGGAATAAGGCAGTGGAACTTCAGGCCAGGTGCACACTATGGTGCTTCCAGGGGCAGAGCAGGCTGGTGAGTCAATGACAGTTAGAGGTACACCAAGAGTGTGGCCATGAATTTTTTTTCATTTGGCATGAACTATTGAGGGATGTCTATTTTTAGTGCATGAGGTGCAAATGATTTGTATGGACTAACTAGATTTTGGTCAGTGGGATTGGTTCCATATCAGTTGTGTGATATATATTTATATATATATATGAGATGTGTGGCATCAAAGACATCGTGGATGCAGGTTACTAGATTTTCCTTTGGAATCGAGGCAACGAGGATGCATGTCACTTGGGATTCATGCCATCGGGTTTTATGTTGAGCATCCATGGGAGGAAGGACCTCATAGAGGTAGACACCAATGACGTGCTGGAAAAGATTCAGTGTTAGAAATGACATGGTAGCATGAATGAGGCGCACGGGTGACGATGCATCACGAGAGGACCATGAGTCCAAAAACAGGTTAGTGAACTCTTGGTTTGTTTATTTTTTCTAGGGTTGAGACTGTGTTATGAAATTCATAAGGTGGGGAGCCCCTTGAAGAATTTTTCCAGAACCTTAAGACTGGGAGAGTTTGGGTTACTTTGATCTAGGTGGCATGTTCGGTTCCATGTCTGGGTTTCATTTGATAGCTCAGAGACCAGATATGTTAAGGTGGGGAGATTGTAAGAACCCGGGTGTTTAGAACAGGTCAAAATCCCAATCATGTTTGAATTTTTGACTTGTATATGAGAAAATTTGGAACATCTGGGAAATTTGGAATTTCCAGACTACCCGTCGTGTGCTCTAAAGTACACACCTTGTACGGGTTAGGCAAGCACCAGTTGTGAGCTCTCCAGGACATTTCATGTGATGACAGTGTAATAATTTCAATTACATGGTGTGTAGTGTTTCTTGACATGCCGTGTATCTGGATTTCTGCATATCGGCTGAGTTCTAGTCGTGTTTCAACCCGTTAGGAACATCCAAGCCATGTGGCTACCTCCGCTTATGTCGGAGTATAGAAAAGGCCACTACACGGTGTGTAGCCTTTAAAACAAGTCGTGTACTTTTATTTTGATTCTCTTAAATTAAAGTGTGTTGTGTCTTATTTCAGAAATCCTATTCTTTTTCCCAAACATTGAAACAGTTCCATCCCAAAAACCTGAATTATATACCATGCCATAGATTCTTCATCTAAAGTCTATTCTTGAATCTGTTGGTGGTTGTGGGATCGTAATAGCGAGGATACTCCCTCACACCCTATTTTGTTCCAGTTTTTTTGCCTCACGTGTCACAGTTTCCATCTAAGTGGAATTTCTATGATTTGATGGAAACATAGATCTTTGATGATTGAATACGAATTTGGGCTTGATGTAGGACGTTCCTACATCTACGAGTCTCAGGTTGGTGGTGAATACCTCTTTCATTTTGTTTTTGCAGACTTTTGGGATCTGGTGTCCTTTGACACGTTTTTTGGTATTTTGAGTGCGACCTTATTTTACTTACTATTTCTGATTTAATTGTTATTTGACCTATGGGATGACTTTTGGTATGCCATGTTTCCTATTTTTTATGATAGGGTCCAAACAATTGGTCATTTATCATCGGTTAATTTTGGATGGTGGATGCCAAAATGCTTATAATTGATTTGTTTTTGGTAAAACTATTGAGTTCAGTTTATTAAACCATAATATGACTTGTTAGAGGGCTTTAAGATCTTAGTGCTGGTATGGGACAACTCCTGGCCAGTGAAATTCAAATGTTTAGATTGTCTTTCATGTCTGAGTATTTTATTTTACTATATAGGTGATATTTCTCCTTGCATATTCTGGAACCCTTTGGGTTGTGTTGGGAATGGCTCAGATATTTGTTAAGTGATGCTGATCACAAGTTGGGATTGACCCGGGTTACATTGGGAGGTTCTAACCACGGGATTAGGAGTAATGGACATCATCTTGAGGGAGGGTGACTATCAATCTTGGCATGGCCTTGTTTACATGGATAGTGAGACAGTTGGACTTGAGTGGCATGGTCGCAAGGAAACAATATGTCAGAGGTTTTGTGGCTTGGGTACTATTTTGGTGATTACCACTCACCAATAACATTGAGTAGTGTGCGTATAGAGAGACTTTGTGATGAGGTGGTTTTGACCAAATTTTTGGGTAGAGGCCCCCGTTAGTTGTGGTTTAGGTAGTAATAGTTGGGGGTGCTTCTTGTAGGAATCCACCTAGTAGGTGAGGAGACTTCAGGGGATAGTTTTGAGATAATCGAGTTCGGGGCAGAGGATCGCCATTATTTGAGGGCAGACATCGTTGTCCCGATAAATACTTTATTTGAGGGAAGAAATCGTTGTTCATTAAGTGATTTTATTTGTGGGAAAACATCACTTTTCCTTTGATTGCATTATTTGATTATATACATCATCATCCCATCGGTTACTTATTTGAGGATAGGCATCGATGTTCCTCCTGGTTACTATTTCTTGGCCCTGCCTTCAGAACGTCTGTACCTGAGACACACGGTGTCAGGGGGCACATGGTGATGGGTTTCATGATAGATATTTCGACATTGGCCGAAGTAGGTGACACTCCATGGTTGCTGCTGAGCACCAGTGGAGTTTGTGTTTGGTTGTGTGCATCACATTGTTTACTATTTTCCATATAAATTAATGTCTGCTTAAACACATATATTAGGTATGCACCATTGGGTGGTATCCCATTGAGATGCATCTCACACCTTGCATGAGAAATTTGGGATGCGTGCTGACTTTATGGATTTACATGCATGTAAGATGTCAACATCAAGATCTAGAATGCATTAGCTATATCATGGAGATGGTATGGACTATGAGGTCTTACCTAGCTGAATTTTACTTTGTTTTTCTTTCTTTTTTTTATCAGCATGATTACATTTTTTGTAGCTAAAATTGGTTCACCATTGGTGCCTTTACATATGGATATGTATGACCTACTTTGGATGTATGTTTTTGTTCAGTATTAGTTACAAGTGATTAGCATGCTGTTGTGTTTAATTTCCATTGTTGTTGTCTATATTTATTTCTTCCACTATTTATCATTATTGAATGTGATTCCGCTCTATAGGTTTGGTTTGAGTCTGATGAGTCTTTAATTACACTACATGTTTATTTTTGTACTCAAACCAGTACCTTTATTATCCTAAAAGAGGGTGTAGTGACTCTACTATACTTATAAGGCCCTCGCTTCTAGTCAAAATCCATTGGCGTTCGAGGAGGTGTGCTTAAGTTAGTTACACCCGACCCATTTAGAACTATTCAGGTGACTTTTTAGGTCTGGGTCGTTAGAGATAAAATGCCTAGAAAACATATTTGATGACATGGTGTGGTCAAATAATATAATTCCATGTCTGGATATTTATACTTAATAATTTAATGTAAAATAATGCTGGAAAATGGTTAAGAATATTAATGAAATGAATTTATTGATATCAAGGAATGTGATTATTTTCAGAATATCTTTAGTGAGAAATGTTTTCCTAATTATTTTTTAATTAGGATGAAAATAAAATTCTTGGAATTGAAACCAATGGATGAATATAATTGGAAGAATATGAAGAAAACATCAACATACTATAATGGTAAACATAAAATTTTATTCATGGTCTTGATAGTATGTTAAATGAGTTTTACCCAATATTTATGAAAATATATCAATGATACTGGGATTCCCATTAATTAATATGTTTTGATAATCTCATGTCGTGTGTCAAAATGGTGGAAAATGATTTCAATGATGATCATGTGTACTCAGAATACCAGTAAAAGATGAAGTCAAAATTGTATAAAAATGGAAGAATGAATCAATGAAATCCAATGGAATGGAATTTTATTTTTCAGTTTTTGAGAGTTTTGGTAAAAATCAGTTTTGGGAAATCCATATAAGGTATGGTATGTGCTTCAATGTGGTATGATTGGGTACATGGATCTTAATTTTAATTATATATATCTTGGTAGTGGTGGGACCAATTCTAATAAACCAATACATAATTTTTTAAATGTAATGATATTGTTCATTATGAACAATAGTGTCCAAATATGAACTCTAATGACATGATGTAACCAAACTATAATAAGAATGGTGAGATGAAAAACATTGATACCAATTTAGTGGATATTAGGCCACTGAAAAATGTGGTATCAGGTACACTGTTTATTTTTTTATATTAAAAAATGGATTCTTTGACTCAGGGACTACACATTCATTCATTTATGAGATATTTTCTTATAAATTAGAAATTCTATCTTCATGAATAGAATCCTGATAATATGGTAAAAACACCAAGGGGTTGTATTAAGGTAAAAAATATTTATAAGATTCATCCTACCATTTTATGGAAAAATGAATTACCTATAGACGTTGAATCATTTCTCTAATAGTGTTTTATGATATTCTTGTTTTTGATGGGATTTTAATTATCATATTAAGTAATATTTTACAATTAAAGAAAAAAATCAAGAAGAAATTTTTCATGTATAATGGAATGAACCCATGCTTTTGAAAACATATCAAGAATTTGATAAATGTTTAAATGAGGGATAAAATTTTATGGTGAAAAAAATGAGAATCTGGGAACTATAAAAATTAATGGTAAACTAATGGTAAAATTTTACCTAGAAAATTTAATGATGAGTTTCCCAATGGTATACCTAGTGAAGAAGTTGAATTTTCAATTACAAAAGTAATAAATACATATCCAATTTCAAACCCTACATATCAAAAGGGTCAATTAGATCACATAAAATTGAAAATGATGTATCATAAGGTGGTTTATATAGATCTCATTTATCTAAAACATCACCATAGGGTAAAATTGTTTTATGAAAAAAAGATAGATTCCTGAGTCTTTGAATTCATTATAGAGATTTTAATAACATTAAATCGTATAGTATGTTTATTTTTCCTCATATCAATGATTTTTTTATTATATCTTGGGTTGTTTTTATTTTTCAATGTTAGACGAATTTCCCTTGTTATGTGAACTAAAGGTGAATAAGGATGAAATAATAAAAATAGAGTTTTATAATAGAAAGAGGAATTATGATTTTATCCTTCTTATCTTGGGGTTAGAATGGTCAGTTTCTATATTTTTGGATCTTATGAATAGTTTATTCCACTAATATTTGGATATATTATTGTTTTTTTATCATTTATTTCTTGATTAAATAAAAAAAATTATCTGTATTAGGAATAATGCCTTGGGATTTTTCTTCAAACCGAGTTAGAAA
Organism: Viscum album; assembly: GCA_963277665.1. Taxonomy (NCBI): domain Eukaryota; kingdom Viridiplantae; phylum Streptophyta; class Magnoliopsida; order Santalales; family Viscaceae; genus Viscum; species Viscum album. The sequence continues at coordinate 881,190,606 of OY728126.1, read as the reverse complement.
TGAAGTTATTCAATAAGATTTAAAAAAGTTATTTTTGTTTATAATATTTTTCATTCCCAAAACACATTGTAAATAAAGATGTTATAATAGTAAATCCAACTGAAAAAAAGTATTTCATGAAAGGAAATGTCCTACGAATATTAGTGAGATACTTATATTTAATGGGTTAGTTAGAAATTGATGGCGGTTGATTGAAAACATTTCATAGAAATTTGAACCACTAATTTTGTTAACTCTAATAAGAGTTACACTCATCAGTACTATAATGTGTGATAAATATTTTTAGGAAGAAATATGATGATTAACTAATACTCCAATTGTTTAAAATCCCCATGTATATGGTGAATTTTTCATATGTGGAGATTCTTTGTAAAAAGGATTTACTTGTGTCAATATGATTAAGGATCTGGTAATTTCTTATGCTTCATGAATACTAAACCCACATGAGTTAAATTACTGTACACAAGATCTAGATTTTTCAAAAATGGGGTTTTATATAAATATTTTGGGGAATAGTTTATATTAATCCAAGTCTGAAAAATATTTCCATCATTAACTTATTGAGTATATATTCCCATAGAATGATTTGATTATGTGAAAAGGATATGTATGGATTTTATAAGTGTATTATGACATCAAAATTCATTATTATTCAGGAAAATAAAAAAATTAATTAAGGATTTAGAATAGAAAATTAATGTGTCATTAACCATGTTAGATTTGCAGCATGACCCAAGAATTAATAATTTGAGGAATTCATTCCTAGATGTTTTCAATGCAAGAACATCCTATGTTTCTTTGTTGAAAATATAATAAATAATATTAAATATCATTCATCAAATTCAGAATAAATACACTGAATCATATAAAATGATAGAATTTTTTAACATGGGTATGAATTCAAAATTTTATAATAATAAGGATTATTTTTTAGATATGGTATGAAATTATTTGTGAATTATGATACATAATTGATGAGTGTATTTTCAAGTGAATATCATAGTTCTTAATATTATATTATTCTTGAATGTATTATGACGTACAAAGAACATTGGTTGTATTGATGGTGGGATGGAATTAAAATAGATATAGATGAATATATGGTGAATTTGTTGACATGTTAATAGGTTATAGTATAGTATTAATTAATAATTATGATGATTCCAAATTTTTTATTGTTAGTTTAGAAATGATAAGATATATCAATATATTTTTAGTTTGGATTACCACAAACTAATTATGCTAAGAATTCAATTTTGGTTATTTTTGATAGATTAACAAAATTTAAAAATGTTATTCCCATTCGAGATACTATGTTCACAAATATACATTCTAAATAGTATCTCTAGGATATGGTTAGGTAACATAGAGTTCCTCCCTCTATTGTTTTATCGATTAACCTAGGTTCTCTTATAATTTTGTGAAATGAAAACAAAATATGTTGGGTATTATATTAAATTTCATTAAATATTCTCATCCTCATTATGATAGAATATATGAGAAAAAAATTCATATATTGGAATATATGATATGTGATTATTTAAGGGTCTTACCTAGAAAATGGTAAAATCATCATATTATCTTGATTAATCTTATAAAAATAGTTTTCACTCCATTACACTAGTGGAACATTTATAGTAATTATATGGAAATGAATGTTAAACTATAGCTTATTGGGATGAATTATTTGAAAGAAAGATGATGGAAAGAGAGTTAGATGAAGAAATAGTTATGATGGTGTGGGTAAAGAAGCATTATATAAGGAAATATCAGAAAAGGAAGAAAATTTAAACGTATAACCTTATAGATAATAATCATTATAAGATAATAATATATCAATTAAATTTTTACATTGCGTGGGAATTAAAATGATAACGTTGTTTGTTCGTACGTGTGAATTATCACCTCTATGAAGTGATATGACTCATTTTTATTAATTATATAACTTTTACGATATATATAAGAATATAAAATTATAAATAAAATATTTATTTTTATAAGATTATTCCATAAAGGTAAAATAATACTTAACATATTTCTATAATGATCAATGAAAATTGGAAAATCTCACCCATATATACATGCATATTACTTTCTCCGTGATTATAACATTGTTAATTTTTCAAAAAACCATCATTTTTTTATTTAAAGGTACGATATATGTATATATATATAATGGTAATAATTTAATGAATATTATTTGGAATATGAAGTAATTAATACCACATTGATTATTATCATCGTACCATGTTTATTTTCAACTCAATTACCGAATTCGGATAAAACATCCGATATGGACTTGAATCATTATATAATTGATATAATATAGTAATAAGTGATATGAAAAGAATAATTAACATTAAAATAGTTATAAAAAATATAAATTAAGTAGATAAAAAATGTTTGAGACGATTCAGACTAAATGTGAGGGACTTCGTCTCAATATCCTTTCATTGAGGCATATTTTGATGTTACCAACCACCATCATTATATATAGTGTATAATCAACATATTTTAATTATAATTTCTTTCAATTGATTTAAAAATGATTATATTTCTAATAATAATTTTACTAAATGATAAAAGGAATGTTTTTTGTGTATGTGGCGACAATGACATTTATATTACCATGAGCATTATTTGATATTTGGATTCCTATATAACCCTTAATGTTTTTAAGAGAAAATTAAATACCATATATACTTTTCATTTATTTTATTATTGAAAATGGTCTTTATAAAAGTTTTATTATGTGAATATCATTAAATTATATCTTGTGATTTTAATGTGGAAATGTAATTGAAATCGGTTGAGGACTAGCCCATATATTAAAAAGAGAAATAAAAGCAGAGATCCCATTTGAAGGGGGTAAGTGAGAACCCAATACATGTCTGAATGCTTGATCCCTTTTAAATAGGTTTAGGGAGAACCGAATACATTCATGAATTCCATAGATATAAAGCCTAAAATTTACAGAAAAAAAATCATTAATTTTCCACCCACATGCTCAGACATGCTTGAAGAAACCCATTACATGACCAATCCCACCTGACCGGTGGGTCCACTGACCACTAACACACTGGAGATTAGACTAGTCATTCCACCACCAAGTGTTTCTATCACAATGGAATCTTATTGACTAATTAAATCAATCCACCTCTGACCATATCCCTTTCCATACACTACCGACACAAACAAACAACGCCCCTGATCCATAATTTGATGCACCAATGACTCGCAAGACCGTATCTGAGCCAGAATGAATAGATATCATCCCATTGGTCATATTCAGGCAGAATAAACCAAGAACCTAAGCCCATACACCCTCGACCACAAACATAATAGACATCAAGCCCCCACCATCAATTGATCTCCAATGATGTCATCGCCGACGTCCCACTGCCAGACATTCAACCCGCATACCACTGCCTTCCAAAGAAAACACCTCACCATCAGAAAACTCATAGCCCATGAGCCTATTCACAGCAATATATGCTACCAATAAGACATATCCAATTAAATATGCTTCCATGGGGGAGATTCCACTAATAAATTCACTGAAGAAATCGTTATTGAGAAAACCTTACTGAATATGAAGAGATCTCGACCGAAGCTGGGAGCTCCCTCCCTCAATGTGTAAATTTTTTTTCCATGATGATTGTTAATGTGTTATAATTATGTAATAATTATTTTCCATTTATTAAGTATACGGGTGGTTTCATGATAAACTGAGGTCGGTTGATGATGTGACAGCTCTCCAATGAATTAGGTAATGAGACAGAGTTAAAAGATAAAGTTTCTCCAAATTGATTTATGCAATATACTATGATGGGTATTCCAAATGGAACCATGAAGGATACTCCCTATGTTTATTTGAAATATAAAATCTATGTACAATATTTATTCCACAAGTTACCTTTTTGATTTAGGATTGATTAAAATATTTTTAGGAATCATATGATTTCATGAGTTATGTTAATGATTTTATGTTTTATGGGTAAAAAGTATAATTTTGGGAAACTTTTTTCATTCATATAAAATAAACATTGTAAAATAGTTTCATTCCCTATTTGTATCCCTTACTGATAGTTTTGTGATCATCTAGTATTTTTTAAATTTTTCCATAGGGTATAAGGATGGCCAGGAGAATAGGAGAATACAAGATGAATGTTAAGAACAATTTTATCAAGAAAAAGAAATCATTTTTTATTTTAAAATGCTCTAAATTAAGAAAATAAATCTATATTGTATAGAAATGTCTCATATTTTATATTTGAGATTTTATGTATTAGTTATTTCATAACTATCTAAAGCTCTAAACCTAAAAATATACTCAATGTGAATGAATGTAAATTATTTAATTAACTCATGATTATGTAGTTCTTAAGGGTATGTCCTTATAGTTGATATAAATCGAAGGTATAGACAAAATCACTTCTTAGTGTAATAATTAAGAATTAGTTACGAGTTATATGTCACCATAATGGTTATCCTAATTGAAACAGTGATAGTTATTTAAGATAAATTTAATGAGTTTTTGATAACATTAATAAGTTTATATTAGTGTTAATATTCCTCATAAGATAGTATATAATTATTTTATTGATATACTAACAATAAACTTCTTTTAGAAAATGGATTAATCCAGCATGAACCAATATAACAATGTATGTGATGAAAACTGTGGTGGATCTTTCAATAAGCAACTGAATGATATATGAGAAGAAATGAAAACTATTATGGTTACTCTAAAAAAATAAAGAGTCATGATTAATCACTGGAACCTTGGTGAGTTTTATAATGCATAATATCTATAATAAATGACCCCTTAAATTATTTCAGGTAATAATCATAAAGGTATGTATATTCAATGATATCTGTGGTGAGGATGTGGAAAGAAAAACCTAGTAAAAGGTTTCAGAGGGACATTAATATGTTGTTGATGTGGTAAATTTGGACATAAATCATTAACCTTACAAGAAAAAATGAACCATTCTGTTGACACCATGAAAGGGAAAGAATTTATTTTTCACTTATTAGTTGAATGTTTTAAATGCGGAGGGTATGATAATTATGAAAATAGATGTCCAATGTAAAAGGTTTTGGAATGGAATCAGTAGGACTGTAAAAATATATGTTTATAAATACCTAATACCATTACAATTGATGTTGATAAAACTGAAAATAATATATGAAATCTATGGATTGTTTCTTATCTCAGGTTTTGACATTATTGAATATTAATTCTTGATTCATTTTTTTTCTTATTGGAAAGAAGTGTTAAAGAATAAGAGAAAATATTTTTGTTAAGAGAACATAAAGAGTGTAGAATAATTATCAAGTCTACATATAAGGGAAGAAAGTTCCATGCTTGATCTATGGATGATAAAATGTTTAAAATTATTAATTCTCTTTTGATGATGGGATTCACATGAAAGACTTATTCTACTATTTTTAACATGAATTTTGTTATATGAAAATGTTATTCAAGTAAAAATTATCTTTTTTTATGTCGGAATTTTTATAAACAAATGAATGACATTTACAATTTACATGATTATTTTGAGTTAATTATTTTATATTACAATTTTAGATTCAAAATGAATGGTATGAGATAACCTTTGAGGTTAAAATATATTCTATTTATTTTCAATGATTTAATATCATTTTGATATTTTAATAACATTTTAATGATTTATATAGTTATAGAAAAAATACAACCCTTAGGAAGGGTGATAACTGATCGTATTGGATAAGGCTTCAAGAATCGAACCCACAACTAAAGGGTGATAAGGATTAATTTCCTACCACTGGCCTATCTGAAGTCCCTGGTTATTATAAATTTTTCTACGTAGTTAAATAGTTGATGAAATAATAATAATTTTATTTTTGTAATTTATGTTTTAAACAATAAAAATCAATAGACTTTGAAAAGGACTTAGTTATTATGTGATAAATGTTATTTTGGAAGATTTTCACTATTGTGGGGACTTTATATGATTATGGTAAATAAAATACTATTGGAATTTATTTTATGAGAAATGGTTGAATTATATTTTTGAAGAATCTTTGATTTTTTTAATTGTCTATATATAGGGAATAATTTTATTTATGAAAATGATTGTATTATCATAGAGATTATGTGATTAGGAAATTACTTTTTGGTATGATACATTAAGAGTAAATTATGTTATTTATAGATAATTGTTAAAACGTATCCTAGAAGACTATGTGATCAAATAATTCTAAATTTTTGGTTTTAATATATATTTGGATTATTTAATGAATTTTAAGGAATTTTATTTGTTGAATGGTCTAGTTGGAATTTGGGTATTACTTTTGAATTTCGGAGATTAAAAGTAGTCATTACTTATTTATTTTTTATTATATTTGGGAAGTTATATTATTGTATCCTAACAATTTGTTTTCGGATAATATTTTAAGACATGATGAATATATACGTAATATTTTGGGGATTTTTTTATTCTCTAGAAGTTGATTATAGTGTTTCATTCGTGAAAACAATTACTCCAAAATACTCATCATTTAGAGGAAAATATGAGTTTATGGAGGAAATTGAATAAATAATGAAACTATACTTTTCATGTATGTGTATTTACATATGATCTTATTTTATATAGTAAAATAATTCCTAAAAATATGAAAAATATCTTAAAACAAAGACTTTTTCCTCTTACTTTCCTACTACGAATTAAAATACAGTTTAACCCAACACATGTTTGGGGTTTTCTGATTATTAAATTATTCCTGATAAATGATTCTATTACTCTCCATCAGAACATTATGATCAATTCATCCTTCATATTAATGTTTACTCACATGGAATCCTAGTATGTTTTATATAGGGTGACCATTGATATTATATCCTTGTGTATTGATGTGGATGTTTTAGTGACTCTTTTTGCAATGTGGGATTTTATTGAAGTAATTTTTTAATGTGAAACCTTCGTTACAGAGGCCATATTTTAAATTGCAAGGAAGCAATTTCCAAAAGATTGGAAAGATGCTGCATCCCATGTAATAATAAGAAAAAATAACTTTTCATATTTATGAATAATTATGAATTATATTGTATGTTTACTTAAAAATGACTCTATGTATGATATCATACCTGATACTCAACAATAGGTTTCTCTGAAATATGATGTGGCACAAAAGATAGAGTTATACAGAAAAATAATATATTTTCAATATTATTATTTTTTATTGTTGTTATAATATATCTATTAGAATGGAGGTAATGAATTATATTAACAAATTTACTAAAATAAGTTTTAAAAATATTTATAAACCGATTCAATAGATAGAAAATTATTTATAAATGAAAATAACAACCAATTGTTTATAATTGATTTTTTTGGAAGAACTATTTAAGTATGAATAATTGTGTTTATAAAATAATAAAATAACTCTTGTTGGATTATATTAATGAAATATAAATTTAATATTATGATTAAAATTCATCTTATATGTTTTCTATACCTAATATAAAAATAAATTTAGTTTTATGTATAAAAAGAGTATTTAAAAAAAACATTTTTACGCCATTTGATGGAGAATCCTTTTTTATATAGTTTCTGAAACTTTTATATGCTATATTTGAAAACAAATCATTTGGAACATAAAAATATAATTTGGATAATTTTTTTCTAATTTTCTCCGAACATTCATATTATAATGAATAGTGAAAAATAATGCATTGTAATTCAAAAAAAATTTCATATAATTTAATTATATTTTTGTATTTTAATTTTATGTGGTTTTATATTATAAATATGTATTTTATTTATAATTTAATCCAATTTATTTACTTTTATACTTTTCAAAATAAAATTAAATAAAAAAACATGTCAACTTTTAAACATTTTACTTCAAAAACTCATTTTCTCGATTGCTCAATGGGATAATTATTAGACATAATTTAACCACTTATTTAAATTGAATTTTAAAACATTGAAATATATTCTTATAATAAGTATGTTAAATTTGGTCCAATATGATCAAAATAATTTTTGGTGAATAGAAACGTTAGTATTTTATTTAGGAGAGTTAACAGTAAATACGGTGATTAATGGTAAAATTAATATTATAATAATATAAAATTATAATAACACATGTAATTATCCTATTGTATGATTTATTATTGACCATAACCATACTTGAGACGAATTTTTGACCTTTAGTAGACACTTGGGTGTGATTATGACATTTATAACATTGAATTTAATGTAAAGAAAACTATGTCATAAAAATGTATCTTTTTACTAAATCAATATTAATATATTGTTATGTAAGTGATATATTATACTATAAAAATTAAATTAAATTATAGAAAACATTCTAATATAATATAATTTAATTAAAATTTTTAAGAATTAAATAAATAAATTTTATTATGGCACAGATATAGTGAAGTAATAGATTTATTAAAGAAAAAATCAAATAAATTATTTTATTAATATTTAAATAAATATAATTTTAAATATTTGATCCCATTCACAATTTTTATGGATGAATATAAAATTTTAGTATTTATTTAATTCAGTTTTATCAAAGGGATCATGTTGTTATGATATTTTGAAAAATTCTTGTATTGAATAGTCCCAAAATTGAGATAATTCAAATTTTAAAATATAAAATATTATATTAAATGATATGAAATTTATATAAATATATTATTCATGAAAAATGTTTATAGAGAAATATAATTTCATTAATTAATCATTAATCGGTTTTTTTGAATGATTATGTAATTATTTTAACCCTCTAAGTTCAAACTACTTGATAAAATGGTTATAATTAAAATAAGTTATAGTAGAACGATATTGATTAAAAAAATAATAAAAATTCAATAATTTTCATGGCATGATTATATTAAAACCCATACTCATCCTATAATGGAAATAATTTTGTTTTTACTCATTTGAAATGGATATGGGAATTATATTATTTTAATAAATATAATAAATTCAAGGGTTCTCATTCCCTCTCCTATAAAAACGCACTCATTCTTCTTTATCACTCACACTTCCAAAAAAATTTGGATCATCCATGATATACCCAAAACCATTCCAATAAACCCTAACCACGTACGTCCGTAATTATTTTTGGTAAAACACCTTCCTTAGAGGTGTTAAGGTGTTCTTCAAATTTGATCAACTGAAGAAGAGGTATCATTTTCTTTAACTTTTTCTGTTCTTTTATTCTTCCACTTCCATCAAATCTTCTTATTCCATGATAAAATAACAACTCTCATGTCGTAAAAATTTAAATATGTTATTATGATAGTATCATCACATTAATCCATCTCTACTTCGATTAAATTGGAAATGAATTAATCATTCGTGCATAAATGTGAACTATCACATTGACGACATGATATAATTATTTTTTCATAATCATCTCTAATAACTGCTTATAATAATGGAATTAATGTTCATATATGATATAGGTGACATATTAATTAATGTAATATAATTATATATCAATTATGTTCTTACTTTCCATCAACATAAAATTGATAATGTCGTTCGTGCGTACATGTGAACACTCACCACCACGAAGCGATGTGACTCATATTTATTAATTATATCTGTTAAATAATAAATATATGTATATTTAAATAATTAATATTTCATTAATTATGTGATGATAATTATTTAATAAAAAAATAATTCATAACATATTTATATAATAATCTATGAAAATAGGAATATTTTACTCATTCGTACGTATGGCTTACCGTCTCCATGATTACAGTGTTGTTCATTTTTCAGAACCACAATTACTGGTTTGATATAAAGGTATATTATATATATAAAAATTATATTGTTTCATGAATATTATTCTAGAGATTATAGAGTTATGACCATATGGACTATTGACATCGTACCAGGTTTATTTTCGACTCAAGTACATAATATCAACAAAACATCATATGTGAACGTAAATTAATATGTAATTTTTATAAACTGGTAGTATGTGATATAAAAGGAATAATGAAAAAAATGGTTCTAATTAAAGTATAAATAAATTATTTTTTTTGTTCATGAAGATAACTATCATACATGTTGATCCAGGACATGAAGTAAGGGAATTCATCTCAAACTCCTTTCACTGAGACATATTTTGATTTTTAACACCACAATAGTTTTATAGGGTATATAATCAACCTCTTTGACTTTTAATTTATTTAAATGGATTTTATAAGGATTAATTTTCTAGGAATCATTTTACTAAATGACCAAATGAATATTTTTTACGTACGCGGTGATAATGACTTTTTCGCAACTATGACAATTATTTGATATTTCAAATCCTCTATAATCCTTAATGTCTATAAAAGGAAAATAAATATTATATACCATTTTCATTTATTATTTTATTGAATGTGGTAATGTTAATGGATTTTTTATTTCTAAATATTGAAATGATATCCTGGGAATGTAATTCCTAAAAGTTATTTTTTCATTTATTCTTGTTAATGTGTTTGGATAATGTTATGGTTCATGGGAATTGATTATCTATACAGTTAATTCCACAATAAATTGATTTTGGTGATCCCTTGAAATATCTTCAATGAATTGTATAATTAGATAGAGTTAAACGATAAAATTTCTCCTTATAGATTTATACAATATGATGTGATGGGTATTCCTAATAAAGTTATAATGGTTACTCCCAATATAGGTATGAAAACTATAAATTATGTGTGATATGGATTCCAGAAGTTACCCTTATCATTTATTATTTCTATAATTTTTTTAGGTATCTGTGATTTCATGTGGCATGTTAAAGTGTTTATGTTTTATGGGTGAAATTTTGTTTTTGTGAAAAAGTTTTCTTTATTTTAAACGAATCATGGACTAATGGTTCCATTCCTTATTAATATCCATTTATGACATTTTTGATCTCATCCAATGTTTGGGAAATTTTTTACATTGAGAATAAATATGGTTATGAGAAAGGAATAAGACAAGATAAATGTTATGAATAATTTTATCATGATAAAATAATTCCTATTTTATTTTTAAATATTTTAGATTATGAAAAAAAAATATAGCATGTAGACTTGTATACTTTGTAACATTTGATATGTTATGTAATATTTATGGCCTAATTATCCAAATCTATAAACCTGAAAAGATCTAAAATGTTATGGAATGTAAATTCTCAACTTAACTCAAGATTATGTAATTTTTAAAGTTATGGAATTATAGTGGGTGTGATGAATATCTATATAAATATATTTATTAGATGTGTGGAGATAATCAATAAGGTGTCTACTAATATATTTAATAAATATAAAATTAGTATTATACTACATATAAAATTGATGGTTATTTAATGTGTTGCTGTGAGGGTTACTCCAAAAATTATAATGATTTAATATTAATTTCTCATGTTACCAACTTCGTTATTTTTTTCCTCCTATAGGTTTTCAATGTAAATATTATGATTTCTTATGGTAAGAATGAATATTCTACTTCATATGGTTGAAAATTATAACATTGTCTAAAATTTATTATAATTTATTCATGATTGTCAATAAAACCAAAATGGGTTTTATTTTTCCTGTAATATTTTGTATTAAATATCTTATAAAGCTAATGTGTAAAATAAGGTGATATATGGGTCAAGGAAACTTTTATAAAAATCCAAATTTTTATTTCTAAAAATGAAACATTTTATTAGTGTTCACGGTCTAACAGTTTCATTATTTCATTTTTCATCTAATTCTAAGCATTTTGTGTTCATCCCAGGATTTAAATTGTAACTCTCTAGGTTTAAGGATAGCTAATGGAAAGGAATAATAAAATTTAAATGTTATGAATATTTTTCATGAAAATAAATCATATTTTACATTAAATATTTTATATTTTCCAAAAATCTATAACATGTAGAAGTGTCCTCTTTATAATATATGGTATTACTAAGTAATAGATATGATCTAACTCTCTAAAATTGTAAACCTAATATATCTGAGGATATGAATTAAACTTTAATCTTGTTTTTATTCACTAGATAGGGTAATGGTTATGGTTGATACCTTATAGTAGGAAATATGGAAGGTTTAAGATAAATTTAAAGGATTATATAATGTTAATAAAAAACCCTTAAAACAATTTAATTTTTTATTAATAAATACGATTAATAATTAGAATATTAACATTTTTATAGTTAAAAAATTATCTATTTAAACTAATTTTCCTCAAAGGGGACAAGGAAGATGATGTAGGAAAGAACTAGTGTGATGATATCCTTCTGAAGTAGAAGCCTATAATTAATGTTATTGTAAAAAAGATGATTTTTTTTGGATCGACTAATGTTGGATATAATATTTTGTGTTATTCATAATGGAGATCACACATATGTATAGTAATAGAACATGGTGACAATGGATCTTTCATGTGGAAAAACCCTCTTACAATTAGTGGATCTTCTAAACTTATGGAAACTGATAGATGAATTAAATGCCTAGAAAATATATTTGATGTCATATGATAATCATATAATAAAAATACCATGTCTGGATATTTATATTTTATAATTTAATGGAAATAAATGGTGTAAATGGTTAAAAATAGTAAGGAAATGAATATATAGATATCAAGGAATGAGATTATTTTTAAAATATCTTCAATGAGGAATATTTTCCTAAGTATTTTCTAATTAGGATGAAAATATATTATAGGAATTAAAACCAAAGGATTAATATAAGTGAATTAATATAAAGAAAACATCAACTTATTGGAATGGTACACATATACTTTTTTCGTGGTTTTGATGGCATGATAAAATAGTTTTACTCAATATTTAAGACAAGTTATAGATGATAATGGGATTCCCATTAATTAAATTTGTTTTGAGAAACTTGTGTGGTTTGACCCAAAGGGGGAAATAGAGTTCTATGATGAACTTGTGTATTCTGAATACCAATAAAAAATAAATTCATCATTGTACAAAAAATGGAAGAATAGATCAATTAAATCAAAAGGAAGGAAATTTTATTCTTTAGTTTTTGAGGTTTGTGGTAAAAACTACTTTTGGGAATTTTTTATGAGGTATGGTAAGTTCATAAATGTGGAATGAAGGGGTTTATGAATCTTTATTTTAATTATATAGATCATGGTAGTGGTGATACCAATTCTGATAATCAAATAGTAAAATTTATTAAATGTAATGACAGTGTTCATTATGCACATTAGTGTCCAATTATGAACTCAAATGAAATTATGTAACCAAAATATAAGAAGAAAGGTGATATAAAATACTTTGATACCCATTAACTGGATATTAGGCCACTAAAAAGTGGTATCATGTATATTTTTTTTATATTATGAAAATGACTTCTTTGACTCTGAGACTACACATTCTATATTTTCAATGATATTTTCTTATGAATTGGAAATTCCAACTCATTAATAGAATCTCAGTCATATGGTAAAAAGGGGTTTTATTAATGAGAGAATTAATTATAAAATACAACCTACCATTTTATGGAGAAATGAATTAATTGTATATATTTAATTATTCCCCTAAGTGTTTTATGATATTCTTGTTATTGATGGGATTTTTAATTACCATTTTAAGTAAGATTTTACAGTTAAAGAAAAAAATTCAAGAAGAAACATTGTGTGTATATAAGAATAAACCCATAATTTTTATAACATATCATGTAACTGATAAATATATAAATGATGGATAAAATGTTATTGTGAAAAAAAATTAGAATATGGGAACTATAAAAATTAATGATGAACCGATAGTAAAATAATACCAATAAGTTTTAATGATGAGTTTCCCAATGATATACCTAATCAAGAATTTGAATTTAAAATTAAGTTAGTTCCTAATACATATCTAATTTCAAAACCTACATATCATGATGATAAATTTGATCACATTAAATTGAAAATGATGACTCATAAATTGATTTATATTGATTTCATTTCCCATATAACATCACTATAGTGTGATGTTTCTTTGGGTAAAAGGAAAGATGGATTATTGAGACTTTGTATTGATTATAAATATTTTAATAAAATTATTTTTAACAGAATGTTTATATTTTTTCTTATCGATGATTTTTTATGAGATCTAGGGAGATTAGTATTTTTCAATGTTTAACATATTTCCCTTGTAATATAAACTAAATGTGAATAAGGGTGAAATAATGAAAACAGAGTTTTATAATTGATAGAGGAATTATAATTTTATGGTTATTACCATGGGGTTGTACTGTTAAATTTCTATACTTATGGATCTTATTAATAGTTTCTCCCACTAATATTTAGATATATTTTTGGATTTTTTGTTAGTTATTTCTAAATTAAATAAAAAAATTATCTAGATCATGAATAATGTATATGGATTATTCTCTAAAACCCGGAAGAAATAAATTTATTCAATAATAATATAAAATGTTATTTTTTATAATAAATTTTATTTCCTAAACACATCGTAAATAATAATGGTATAACAATTTATCCCACAGAAAATAAGATATTTGATGAATGGAAAGGTCCTATAAATATTAGTGACACTGATATATGTAATGGGTTAGTAAGAAATTGATAGTGGATGATTGAAAAAATTTCATGATAATCATGAACCACTGACTATGTTAACTCAAATAGGGGTTACAATCATCTGTACTATATAATATGATAGGTTTTAATAAGAAGAAATATGATGTCTGATTAATACTCCATTTTTTTAATTCCCTTTGTATATGGTAAATTTTTCATATATGGTGAATATTTTTAAAAAGGAGTTAGTCTTTGCATGATGAATATAGACTAGGGAATTTTTTATGCTTTTTGAATACTAAACACACATGAGTGAGATTATTTTACACATGAACTAGATTTTTTCACTATTGTTTTTATATAAATATTTAGTTGAATAGTATATATTAATAAAAGTATGAAAAATCTTTTAATGCTTAAATATTTGAGTATATATTACTATATAATGATTATATTATTAGACATAGGATATGTATGTAATTGATAAATGATTATGACTTTACAAATCATTATTATTAAAGAAAATAAAAAAATTCAATTGATCATTTGAGATGGAAAATTAATGTGTTATTATCCATGTTAGGTTTAATGAAATACCCTAGAATAAATAATTTGAGGAATTCATTCCTAGATGTTTTTGATGAAAGAACATACTATGTTTTTTATGTCAACATTATAATAAATTATATCAAATATCTTTCATAAAATTCATAATAAATACATCGAATCATATAAAATGATAAAATTTGTTAAGATGGGTATGAATATAAAATTTCATACAAATAATGATTGTTTTTTAGATGTGGTATGAAATTATTTGTGACTTATGATATCTAATCGACGAGAGGATTCTCAACTGAATAACTTAATTTCTAATTTTATATTATTCTTGGTAGAAATATGATGTATAGAGACCTTTAGGAGTGTGGTTGGTGGGATGGAATTAAAATACATATAGATGAATTTACGACAAAATTTTTGACGTGTCAAATGGTTATAGTTTTATAATAATCAATAAAGTTGATGATTCCTAATTTTCTGTAGATAGAGTGGAAATGAGAAGATATATCCATGTATTTCGTGTCTAGATTTCCCAAAACTAATCAAATTAAGATTTATATTTTGAATATTTTTGATAGAATAACTAAATTTAAATATTTTATTCCCATTTGTGATATTATATACTCAGATATACATTCTAAATAGTATCTCTAGGATATAGATTGGATACATAGAGTTACTCCATCTATTGTTTCTATAGATGAGGCTAGGTTCCCTTAAAATTTTATGTAATGAAAAAAAAAGTAATTTTGGTACTATATATAATTTCATAAAATATTTTCATCCTCAATATGATAGAATATCTGAGAAAAAAATCATATATTTGTATATATAATATATTATTATTTAATGAATTTACATGGATAAGGGCACAATCATCATATTTATTTGATTTTTCTAATAATAACAGTTTTCACTCTATTAAACTTGTGGAACATTTTGTTGAATTATATGGAAATTAATGTTAATCTATATGTTTCTGGGATGAATTATGTGAAAGAAAGCCTATGGGAAGAGAATTAAAAGAGTAAATAGTTATAAAGGTGAGCGTAAATCAGCATTATACGAGGACATCTCAAAAAATAAACAAACATTATATATATAACTAGAGAAATGATTACTATTTTGAGGTAGGTGACTATAAATTTTTTAAAAGTATCTCAATTAAAATTTATTCTGTGTTTTTGTAATAATTTAAGTTATTACTAGAGTTAATTATAAGGCCTGAAATTTTATATAATTTTCCATTAGTATCCTACCTAGTGGCCCTTAAATGATTTTTATTATAGGTAAACTATGTTTTTCAGGATTTGATGTTATCAAATTATGTCTCAGATTAATCTCATGTGTTAAACCCGGAGGTAGTTCAGTTTGAAGGGAATACTTCAAATAAAGAACAAAAATTTCATAATCATGACCATATATTTAATGTTTATTGAAACATAGTAATTCACTTGTTTAAGAGTTTTTTGAAAGAAAAAAATATGGTTTGTGACATAACATGGGAGTCTGAATAATCCATGAAGGAATGGTATACCTAATAATTTAATAAGGGAATAAAATTATGATGATGAAATTTCAAAAATTGAGGATGAATATAAGAAACATGGTAAAATTAGAATAAATAATTCTCTTTAATAATAAATTTTAATAAGATATATATTGTATATTTATATTCATTATAATAAGATTAATTATCTTTTCACTAAAAAGTAATAAAAATACTTATTTCTTACCATAATGGATTTTCCTGAATTATTTGGTTCTATTTGAAATCTTCACTAAATAGTTATTGAATTTAAATATAAAACAATTAATATACTTTTTTAATTCATAATTTTAATATTATTGTCAGATGTATTTTTTTAATTTTATAAAATGTTTTAGTTTTTAAGTGAATTGTTTAAAATACATTTTTTTAATTAAAAATGAATTCAATTCTTCGATTTTTCTAATGAAAAAATAAATTTTGTAGTAATTTTATAATTTAATTTGTGTATTTATATTTAAAATTAAAAAAAATATGGTTTTGATGTGAATTTAATACATGAATTTGTTGTATAATCATTTTATATTTTAGAAGAACATTTTTCTAAAAAAATATATTTTTATTTTGTTTTGAATGATTAAATTTAAATTATATTCAACAACTTTCACATTTTGATTTTTAAAAAATATATTCTATATTTGGAATAAATGTATGAAAATTTCGTAAAAAAGTCACATTTATATATTTATTGATATGAATAGTAACCATATTATCTTTTGGTACCATGGAAATGTGTAAATTCTGTTATTATTGTAAAAAATACAATGATACAGACTATAAAATGACCCTAACACTTGACTTAGTTTTATTGGATGATATTCCGTCATCTAAAAATTTCAAATATTATTTTATATGACATTTTAAATATTTTGTGTGGCTCTAACCATTTTTATAATTTATTTTTAAAAAAGTAAAAATTGTAACATTCCTCTTTTTAACAAAATTAATTTTTTTATTATATAGAAAATAATTGGAACTTTTATATTATAAATATTATTTTAAAATTAAATAATTTATATTCATATTGGTAATTTATTTTTAATTTTTAGTTATGAAATCATTAATTTAATTTCTCTGAAAATGTTGATGCAGTAGTTATTCAGATAATGGAAAAATGAAATAAATTGTATTAAAAATATTAAAAGTAGTATTGTTGGAATTAATTAATATGACACTTGAATTTTAAATATAACAATAACACATAAATTATCTATTAAATTATTTCATTTTACTTTGATTTTTAAAAAAAAATCAATGTAAATGAATAGTTCTCAAATTGACATTAATGATATTTTATATAACTAATATATTTTTTAATTGATTTAAAATGAAGAAAAATATTTTATTCAGAAATATTAATGGATATGGATAAATAATTCAATAATATTCGATATATATGTGCTTTTTCATTTATAATAACATTATTAACCATTAATGTTTATTAAATTTTAATATTATGGTCACTTTTAAACTGTTTAACAAAGGGTTATAAAAAATATAAAGGGAAAAATGACAATAAGAAGTAAAAGTTTTATTTTATGGGAGTGTTTATATCCATACCCCTCAAATATTTTAATAAAATAAGTTTGGATCCATTTGTAATTAAAAATTAATTTAAATTATATTTATATTTTGAGAAATTCTTAGATTTCCACTTACCTCTCTTATAATAGTGAATCTATTCTTTCCATTACATATAAAATGAAACCCCATTTTTCTTGTGAAATATATAAAAAAATAACATAATAAAATACATCACAATTTCTTAGAGGACATAGTGAAGGAATAATTCCACCATTATTAGTCTTAATATTTTATGAAAAGTACGTTTTCTGAAGAAGGGGTGTCCTTTATAACCTAGTGTTTCGGTTTTATTTATTCATCAAACACCTAAAAATATTACATAAGTATACTTACATAATAACAAAAATATAATACATATATATATGTGTGTGTTTTTATGTTAATTTCAAATCCTATATCTTTCTTCACTTCACTCGGATGGGAAATGAACCCATCTTCCATGTGTACAACGAACTTCATACTCATGAAATAATTTATTTCATTTTACATTACCTTATCTCCTAACTGGTTATAATAACGGAATTAATGGATATATAAATTATTAATTATGTATTAATAATTATTAAAATATAATATTTATTTAATATTTTACCTTCCCATTCACTGATAAATGATAATGTTGTTTGTGCGTACGCATAGAATACCACCTCTATGAAGATATGTTATTCAATTTTCATATCACATTTCATGGAGGATATATATAGTTATAATTATATAAATAATATGCTATTAGTGATATTATGACCATTCTGGAATGATAAAATTATGTTTACCTTCATTCCATAATGATCATTGAAAAAAGTAAGCATCACTCTTGTGTACGCAATACCTTTCATCTCAGTTATCGTAAGGTAGATCATTTTTCATAACAACCATTAATGATTTTCTAAAAAGTAAAATTTATTTATAATAATAAAAGTAATTTCTTGATTATAATTTTGGTGTTTATGGAATCAATACCACTTTTAGAATTTTTGGCATAGAGATTCCATCCTGAACATTCAAAATTAATTTTATATCAAACATTCAACATAATTTTATACAAAGACATAAATAAATAAATCTGTGGATTATATTAAATTTAAAGATTGAAAAAATTTAAAATGGTTATTAGTAATTTAAATTAATATTATGTTATTTTTTAGGACAATAATGATCATACTTGATGAGTCAAACTCGATGAAAGATACTTTCTTTAAAGTAAATATTATACTAATGTTTCCCTTAAAAAAACTCTTTTTCTTTGATGTCAATATTTTTTAAATTATTAAATGTATATTTATATTTGGATATATGTGAATTATAAATACATATTATGTATATTTTATATTATTTCAATATTTTTCTAGATGAAAAATTACACTAAATTATTTTACTTAATTCTCAATAAAACAATAAGGAATATACAATTTTAACAGATATGATAATATCGACATTTACCTACACTATAACCATTATTTAAATTTTGTATTCCTTTTTTATAAAAAAACATAATTCTTCCAAAGAAAGTAGAATTAATAATATTAACTGATTTTTAAAAAAATATATGTTTTTAAAAAATTAAAATAACAATATCTGGAAATTATCTTTTATCGGTGCAATGAATTTTTTATGATGCAAGATTTTATTTATTCTGTTCATGGGAATTGCTTATTTTGGATGGTGGTTATATTATAAATGGAGGAAGGTTGATCCCATTATATCTCTCAAGTGGATTGGGGAAATATATATAGTTAAATATTTAGGATTATACAAAGATAATTAGGTAATATAAAATAAGGTTTATTACAATTTAATCATTGATGGTTATTCCTTGTGTTTCCATGAGGGTTAATCTATATGTAATATTGATATAAAAATTATTCCTCAAGATACATATATAATTTATTTATACACGTTATGGTTTTTATGGGTATCAAATGATTTTATTATGTAAAAATAAAAAATATGCTACTTAGTATTCTTGAAAATAACAACTGAGTCAAAAAGTGATTATGTGTTTTTCGTGATTTTAAAATAATCATTTATGAGTTTTATTTTGAATCTATTATTACATGTGAAATATTTTTTGAAAATAATGATGTGGATAAGGTGATTATATATGTAAAATAATGTTTATTTTATACCCACAGAATAATTTGTAAAAGGAAATTGTTTATATGTATTTGTAGACTAGAACATTCATTCTATGTTTTTATGTCACTTTATTATTTTTTGTTATTATCCAATGTTTTAAAAAATAATTCACTGGGCTTAAGGATGTATTTGAGAAAGGAATAAGTCAAAATTGATTTCATGATAATTTTTCATGAAAAAATGAATGTTTCATTAAAAAACCTTTATATTTGGGTAAAAATGGTCATTTATTATAAGTTTCCACTTTTTATATACATTGGTTTGTTATATAAGAGTTATAACCTAACTATCTAAATCTCTAAATATGAACGATCTATGTGAATGTAATTAGTTTAATTAATGTTTAAATTAAGTAAAATATATAATTATAATGTCCGGGTATAATTGATCTTATGATGTAATTTTGATATAAAACATTTCTATATAATCATTAGTCATATTTTAAAGTATTTTATTCATTATAGAAATATTAGATATTTTCTGGATAAAAGGAAAAAAGGATATAATTCTAAGAAAATTGGAATTTTTTTGTGTTATATGGTTAATTTTGAATGCAGATTTCAAAAATATAGAATACTTTTAAGAAAAAAAGATAAATCTATTACTATTTTTAGTGTAAAAAATATCATAAGATTACATTTTTTAATTTTCGGAAAATAAATATTTTTCAATGAATACATAAAAATATTCATTTTGTTGAAATGTTTATATTCTTTAAATGAATTTATGTACTAATATTATATTTTTTGATTTTTTTAAACTTTTATTATTTATTTTATTTAAAAAATATATATATTGTTTTTGAAATTAATTTTTACTTGATTTTAGTTTTAAAAAAAATTATACATAAAATGTCATTTAAGAAAACAATTTTTCCTTACATTTTTTAAAATTAATATTAAATTCAATTCCTCAAAATATATAGTTTTAAAGTTTAGGAATATGACATCCATATTTGAAATCATTGTACCAAAATTTATTAAATAATTCAATTTTTTTGTCAATATGAATAGTAACCACATTAATTATTATTTCCACAGTAATGGGGAAATCGAATAATTAAAAAGAATAATTAAAGGGTATAGACTAAAAAAGGAGCCTAAAACATGACATAATCTTATATTATGACTATATACCATCCATAATCATCCATCAACGGATTATATGTGATTTTTTTCCTTTTGGATGTTACCTTAACCATTATTATATTTTATGTAATGAAAAGTAAAGAACTTCACAGTCGAGTGTTTAATTAATATAATTTTTTTTTTGAGAATTACCGGGGGATATCTTTATTTATAAATATAAATGATTTTAATTCTTCATGGAAATTATTTTAATATTTTTTGATATAATAATTACATTATATTCTTACATAACTTTAAAGAAGTAATTATTCGATTAGATGAAAAATAAATTAGATAATATTAAAAATATTAAAATTAATAAAATTTGAAAGAATTAATATGATCAATGAATTTTTTGATATAAATATATTATTTTAGGAATTTTAAATTTATTATATTCTACTTCTTTGGTTTCTATTAATTATATAAAAATAATGTAAATTAAAAATTTTATGATTGACATTATTGACAATTAATGAATATAATATTTAATTATAAGATATAAAATTCATAAAAATTCATATTAACAAAAGTAATTTGGATATTATTAAAAATATCATCCATGTTCTACTTATTTTACAAAATTACATTTATATTAACTATATCAAACCTCTATGAGTAAAACATTATTTTCAGGGTATGTATGAAAAGGATTAACGGGGATTAAAACCAAATGATAATGGTACAAATGTGTTTTAAAGTTTCCCAAAAAAAATTGATTACATGATTTCACTTGCAGTAATCTTATTTTCTAGTTTTATATTCTTAATCACTATAATAAATTTATATTAATGGATAATTTTTATAATACAAAGAGTTTCCCTCCCCATATTTATAAAAGTGAACCTCTTATTGACATATCCCAACAATTATAAATCTATTTATTTTTGAAAATCGATAACTAGTTTGATTACTATAATATATATAATTTTAATAGAGATATTTATTTAAGTATTATAAGAAATTTATATGACTTATTATGTTATTCAAGGGATACACTCCAAAGAGGATGTATAATTTTTAATAAGATGATTCAGTTTTATTTTTGGTTCCAACACCATCAAATATTCTTCCATCCTAATAACATAATACCAACCATGTCATCAAAATAATAATATTTTTTTATAATAATTGAATAACCTCTATCTTTCATTAACATCCTTAAAATGGGAAAAGTGTTCCTCGTTCCTTAGTAGGACGTACTAACGCCTCACGAACAACTGTAATTTAGTTAAGATCCCCTTCTCACAAGATTGATTATAATGATTATATATATATATATAATTAATTTAATATTTATCATTTTTAAAAATATAATACATCTATAATTTTATTTCCATTTCATTCAACAAATAATGATTACATTGTTTGTATGTTCATGTGGACTCCCACCTCCACAAAATGATTTTATTTTTTTAATAACTCCATAATGACGATGATACATATATATGTACAATTATATAATTAATATTATATTTATAACATTATGATAATTATAAAATTACTAATTTATGAATAAATTTTTCTTATAATTGATATTTAGAACTGGGAATGTCACTCGTGTATTATCGTGACCTATTGTCTTCTTGATTATAAAATATTTAATTTTTCATAACCATTAGTAATGATAGGTTCTAAATGTATAATTTATTTATAAAAATAACAATTATAGAATTACTATTGTTTTATAGATTATAGAATATGGAAATAACTGACCATTGTTATCCTACAAAAGATACTTTGGACCTACACATCAAATATCATAAAAACATATAATGTGAACATAAATGACTAAGTAATTGTATATGACATGATAATAAGTGGTATAGATACAATAATATAATTGAAATATATTCTAAATTAATTAATTAATTAATATATTTTTGTTATTTAGGATGAAAATTAATGTATATGAAGACTCACACTCATGGTCCTAGACTTTTTTAGGAAATCCGTTTTTTAAGTCTCCAAAAACCATTTTCTACTATGTCTATATTTCATAAAAATATTTTATGGATGTATTTATATAGAAATAATGTAATTATAAAGAACATTTTATGTCTATTTTGACATTATTACAATGGTTTTAATAGTAATATTTTTATTCTTTCATTTGAAATGATTTCACAATCATTGAAAATGGAAATAGGAATTTTCTATTTTAACATATACAGTGAGAACAAGATTTCCTTCATCCATAAATATATATTTTTTCAGTTATCTTAATAACAATCATAATTTTCCATGAAAACCCAAATTTCCCAATATTCTACAAATTTTATTTTTTAAAATTAGGTTTAAAGGAAAATTCTATTTTAATATTGAAAAATATTTACTAATGGGTGAAAAGATTATATTTTGAAGTGAAATATTTTGTATATTAGTTTTTTTATAGGCCAAAAAAAATTTAGATGGGAGGATCTTTTATAAACAAAAAAAATGGTTAACCAATAATAGACTCCAAATTGATTTTCCAACAGTACATATTTAATCAATTATCTTCTACTAAGATATAATTTGAATATAATATGATGGTTGTCCCAAATATAAAAGTCATTATTATTTTAGGTTTAACTATAATGGTCACTGAAAGTATAATCGTGCTAGTTATTTTATGTTTATTTATGAGTGATATGAAAATTATGCCTCAACTTACTTACATGATTTATCAACTCATTCTAATTTTTTCGAAGCCTTATGATTTCAATTGGTAAATGATAGTATATGAAACTTCAAAAGGATTAAAATATAAATTTGAAAAAAAATATCACTCTAATTTTTACATAATTTAGTTGAACTCATTTTTGATTTTATTCATTATTGATTTTATAAACAATATTTTTTGAAAATTAGTTAGAAGAGAAGGTGATTTTTTTTATCCAACATTTGTTTTTGAACCCAATCATTATTTTTAAGAAGAAAAACTTTATTCTTATATATGGAATAATGATTTCTTTCATTATTTTCATGCCCCTTAATGCACATTCTATTGAAATACCATGCATTAAAATATTTTACATAGGTCATAATGATGTGTATAGGAATGCAAGAAGTCACATTGAATGTCACAAATTTTTTTTCAAGAAATAAAAGGTACATCATTTTAATTATTATATATTATAAAATAAATGGATTGTAAGTAGAAGTGTAAAATTTGAATATATATGGGATTTTTAAAATCTATTTATGAAAAAAAATTCTAATATATTAATATAAAATATATTTATGAATATAAGATATTGATTTATAGTTTTGAGTCACTGGAATGTGTAATGTTTATCATCGGGTCCTTATATTTGCTATTAGAGTAAAGTTTATATACCATTAGTGTATATGATAATTATAATGGAACAATGTTAAAATATTCTACTATACAGTTATTTTGAAATGATATATCATTTAAATTTAAAAAATAAGATAGTTAAAAATCGTATTTCACTTAAGAAAAAAGTATAGTGAAGTAATAATGCACCCAGGGGATGATATCCATTGGAATTAGAAATCTAGTGTGTTTAGAATTAGAATAGAGTAGTTTTATTTGGATGTCTTATTTTATGTAGGCTATGAATTTTGATGGTATCCATTCTAGAGATCAGCTAGATATAATGTATACATACATTATTAAAGTGTCACAACTTTTGAAGAAAACCGCACTCAATTATAGTGGAACTTATTTCCCATTATTGGTTAAGGGGTGGATTAAATCACTAGAAATTATATTTCATTTCAAGGTATTATTAGATAATCACAATTTACGTATATATATTAAACTTTTGGAAGATTATGTCGACCAGTGGTATTCAATGGTAAAGAATATCATGGAATGAGATAAGATTGATTCCTTGGAATGTGATGAATATAATAATATCATCCTTGCTAAATGTATTCATAAATTTGTTAGACATATGATTGAAAAATTACTATAATTTTGTCAAAGATAGTAATATTTAGTTGGCATGTTTTAAGAAATTATTACCCAATTGGAAAGGTGTTCACCAAATTTTATCCTTCATTTCAGGAGTAAGAGTAATCAGTTTTAATCAGTAATGAATCCAAAATATAAAATGGAATTGGATTCTTATGTATTTTAAATTATTCATAATTTCTTATGATAGGTTTTGAAGTTAAAAATTGAGTTTACATGATAAACTATCTTTTAAAACCCAATAGAAAAAACGAGAAGTTGAAAGTAAATGTAGAATACTATATTATGGAAATCTGATTGTATGAAAATTATTTTTTCATTATAAGAGAGATTTGGTAAAAAAATATTTTGTTGAACACCACATAAATTATTATACGTTCTTCCAATATATTTTTTTTGGGTATAAATCCAATATTTTTAATGAAAAACAACATGGTTGTGGGGAGAGAAATTCTGATATACATGGTGTAAAATGATTTACATATAATGAGATGAGTTATTAAGATAATGAGTGTCTGAATAAAAATATGAATGAAATGATATAGCCAAACTATGGGAATAATTGTGTGGTTAAAACCATTGAAACAAATTTAGTAGATATTGGTCAATACAACATTGTTTTATCAGTTATATTGCCTATATATTTAGATTATATATATTCCTCATTTGATTTAGGTTATACGCATTCATTTTTTTGAGAAACTCTCTACTAAATTGAAAATTAGATATCACAAAATGTAGCTAGAACTTATGGAAAAAACCTTGGAAGTAGTATTAGGGAAAAATAAATAATATTAATATTCTTATGACTATATATGAAAAGATGTTACCCTTGATCCTTTTTAGCATATTCTGTGATGAGTTTCATGTTATTATGTGTATGGATTAGCCTTCCATTTACTGTGCTATGATGAATTTTGGAGATGAAAAATATATCATTCAAAAATAGATTCATCATGTATATAAAAATGAACCAATAAATTATATTATGTATTAAGAAGCTGATAAGTTATTAATAGATGAAATTTAATCTTATCATTCACATATTGTCGATAATAAGGGAACTATACAAATTAATGATATTCTAGTAGTAAAAAATCGTTCATATTTTTCCTAATGATATTCCTTGTGTTATAGCTTATCACGAAGTTGAATTTACTATTTCATTTTTTTCTCATATTTATAAAATTTTTAAACCACATATCAAGTGGCTCAAGTAAAACATTAGGAAATAAAAAATTAGTTAAATGAAGTTCTTGATAAAGGATTCATCTATCCAGGATTATCACCATGTGGTTCTCCAATATTTTTTAATACATATAGAGTGATACACGTGGCCTTTCATTAATTATAATGATTTAATTAACATTACTTTTATAAACAAGTTAAATTTCGCATATATCGATGAATTTCTTGACAAGTTATATGGAGATCGATATTTTTTGAAGGTTGAACATAGGTTTAAGAACAATGAGCTAAAGGTGGTGTAGAATGACATTCCTAATATAAAATTTCATTTCAAATATAAGAAATTGGATTATTTTGTAATTCTTATTCTGTTAAAAACAGCCAAGTTGCTTTTATAGATATTATTAACAGTGTCATACATAATTATTTGGATAAATATGATGTTGTTTTTATTAATTATATATTATTTTACTCCAAATTTTATTATGATCATGAAAAAAAAATTTGTTTAAAAATAATATGAAAGTAAACATTACGGAAAACTACAAAAATATGATTTATTTTTATAGATAATTTTGTTCCTTGGAAACATCTAATGTAATGATGGAATAAAAATTAATCTAGATAAATGTAATGTGATTTATGAATAGAAATAACATATTAATTTTACAAATATATTTAGTTTTCTTGGGTTATCCGGCTGTTACTTATGGTTTTTGAAAATTATTTCACAATGTCTGGCCACTGATGAGGTTAACTCAAAAATTAATTAAGTACATATGAACAAAAAAATGTGACAACTGTTTTTACAAAGTTAAAAAAATATTGTTGTATGATTGTGAGTTTTCTATCAATAGTTATTCTTTTATTAATGGTCTCAGTTGTGTATTGATATAGAATTATTAGTTAATATTTAATACATAATGTTAACTAAAACCCTATTAGTTAAAATATCCTGCACATGATTTTGAATTAGCTAAATTGGTTTTCTAATTAATAATTAGGATACATAATTTATATGGAGTCATTTATGAAATATATACTAATCATAATAGTTTAAGGTATATATTAAAATTGGTAATGTTTGAAACAATAAATATGTGAGTTCAAGAATTTCTAATGGTTTTTGATAGAAAAATTAATTATCATCCTATAAAAGAAAAAAATGTATGTGAGGAATTATGTTGGAAAATTAATTATATATTAACCATGTTACAATTATAATATGACAACTTAGTTAGTGATTTGATGAATTTTTTCATAGAATTTTTTGATTTTTGAACTTCCCTAATTTTATTACATGTTTTTGTGTAGTCAAAAATTTAAAATAGATTTATGAAATCCATGATATAATATGGTGTAACACCACAAGCTTCCACGGTACGCTTCTCTTTGAATAACTCAATGCTTCCGTTGTACACCACTTCGATTTCTAGCCCACCCTAACCAATCAAACTAGCCATTTAAGAAGTAGTTATGAATAGTAATACTCCTCGTTTGAAATTTTATAAACTTTATTTTTCAAAATGGACTTCATCTTTGGATTATGAATTTTAAAATTAGCTTAGGGTAAATTTTTGGTATTTTTATGAAAACATTAATTTATTGATAATAGAGAAAAGAAATGTGTTATTGTTTAAAATATAATTTTATTTAAATTATTATTATTATTATTATTATTTATTTTAAAGTAAAAACAGATACATAATACCTATATTAGTGTAATGTAATTTATTGAATTCAATTTATAATAACATTGGTTATATTAAATTTTATTGAAATTTTTATGATATTTTACCAACATTCTTGGAACATTTGTAAATATTAATAAAACATGGTTGAAGTGGTTGACATCAGTAAGTAAAAGGTGGTTCAATATGATGATTTTTTTTAAAAATAGTAACTTTTAATTTTTATTTACCACGATTAAACGTAAATAGGGTAATTAAAGGTAAAAATGATAATATAATTACCCTAACACATGTTCTTATTCTTTTGGATAAGTGTTTTTCGACCAAAATCAACCATAGGAAAAAAATATTATCCTCTTGTATCCACTTGGAATAGATTAGGAAATTTATTATTATTTTATTTAAAGATGAGTTGGAAGTGTGAAATTCAATGCTTAATAACTGAAAAATTTTAAATATAGAGTAATACATAAGATGAATTCTATTATAAATATTCATTAGAAATATAAATACATTTCCTACATCTTGATATTTTATTTATATTTTTTAGATATTATATATTTATATTTATTTATGACACAATGATGCTGTAGTAAATACCTTATTTGTAACAACCCAAAATATATCAATGGAAAATTCCCTTCTTATATTTATGTCATAAAAACACTATGTAATGAACTACTAAGTGATAAGTGACCTTTAAACATAATTTTCTCACCCCTATGTTTGGAATTTTAGAAATCCAACATACACGGTTTTGTTCAAGATAGTTTTTGGAGTCTAATGAAAAAAATTTGGTAAATAGTAACCTACCCTTATGAATAGTAAACATACCTTATGAATAGTAATATGACCCTTATAGTAAATAAGAGTAACATTACCTATGAATAATAAAATAATCTTTAGACATCATAGAAAGTGATAATTTGACCTTAGTAAACGTTTTTGGTATTTTATAAAGTCAAAATAATTAATTATTTTTAATTAATTAATTTAAAGGAATATTTATTTCCCTGAAATGTATTCATAATGTACTTAATCAATGTCTATTAGTTTTTAGATAATTTTATAAGACCCTACGTAATTTATAAAAGAACTACAAAATCAGTTATAATCTTAAAAACTGTTTTTTAAGTAAATTATGATTTTTGTTAATCATTAAATTAATAATATTTAGAAAATTATTTTTAAAAAATGGACATCATTTTTTATTTTACAAGTCGAAAAATGGTAGGGGTAAATTTTTGTGTTTATTCTAAAATACTTCAATTTTCGGGTGAATAGTAAAAAATACAGTTTTTCGCATAATCAGCGTACACTAAATTGCATCATTAATGATGTAATGATGAAATAAACATTCTAGAACTTTAGTTTCGTCCAAAACCTATTAAATTTCATAAATTTTTCCTTTAAATACAAAATATCCAATTCTCAAACCTAAAAAAGGACTTTCCAAAGCCTACAGTCAAAAGGTGATTTCTTAAAGTGTCTTTTTCTCTTTCTTTCTCTTTCCTTTTAATAAATTATTCAATTCGAATTATAAAGAAGATTTAAAGCCTAAACCAAATTATATTATATTGATATATGATTTATGATGTCAAAAAACTACAATTAAAATTCTAACTCTTGATATATTATTTTATTTAATATTTTATGCCAAAAACACATCCCTCCTCGTGTATAAATAAGCCCTCCCCCTTCTCTTGCCAAACCACACCTCTCAAGCTTCAAGCATTGTCTAATATCTTCCCAATCATCTCCCCTATCCCCTTCCCCACTTCCAAGAGCATCTGGTGTCATCAAAAGACCAAGCCTAGGCCCTTAAAGAGGTTCTCAAGTGAAGGATTCAAGAGGTAATTTTCCTCCTTCTTCTCCTTTAATTTCCTTTAATGTTCAAGTTTCTTTATTGATCTCCCCCCACCTATATTCATCAAAATTATTTTGTAACTCTAGTATTATAAATATACTATAATCTTATTATTCTAATGGTATATTATATCACCCCACACCCATTCCCTCTTCCTTTTATTTTATTAAAGAGAACGTTGTTCATGAGGTGTTAAATTTATCACCTTCAAAAATGACAAGTTCTCTTCTTCGATTTATACCTTCAATATGATCATCAAACCATTTTTATGGTTGAACTAGAATATTTTATATGTATTATTTTCTATTTTAATTTCTGAAAATAACCTATGGCCATATTACTAAGTGAAAAGTTAAAACAAGTTAGTTGTGATCCAAATACCGCCCAAATTAACCCAAATAATCATCATTTAATTCTTATCTAATGATTCACCCACATGGATCAAATATAATTCATTATAAAAATAATTCACGCTCCTATAATATCACTAATAAAATGTAATATAATTTCTGGATGTTTACCCATGATCTACCCGAACTTCAATTTAAGAGTACAAGTGAACCACTCAAGAAAACCATAAAAACGAAGATCCCCAAATAATGTTTTTAAACTCTATAAGTCATCCAAAGGAACATAATATAAAATAATGAAACAAAAATGAAACCTATTAATGTACAAATGGTTCTGTATTTATAATTAATCAATATAATGTCATTATACAAGACATTAAAGAGAAGGAAACATTCGAGTACAAGGTAAGGGGAAATCTCAAACCCAATTTTCTTCCTTCGGGTTCTCCCTCTTTCACTCCATTTTTGATGTGGTTACTCCTCAAAGATCATTTATTCATCATTTCCTTTTATTTTATGGGATATACATTTTTTTCACTGGTTTTTATGTCCATCAAAATGTTTTCCAAAAGAACTCTTCTTTCAAGGTCTAACCTTTTACCTCTCATTCAAGGTGGATGGTTCTTGTATCAAGTATGTTGTTCCCTCTTTATTTTCGGAACCCAAAGCTTATGAATATGTTATTATGATTTGAAACCCATTCCATTCCATGGGTTATTTATGTACATATTTGATATATGTTCTATGGGGCAAGCATGATAATGATAATGTTATGATGTGACGGGTGCACCCGGAATTATATAGCGCAATAGGAATGTTAAAATGTGATGGGTGCGCCCAGAATTATACAGCGCTCCAATGCATTGGGTAAAGTGATGAATCTCATGAGTAAATGTGAAATGATGTGTGAACATGATGCTATATTTTTTCACAAGTATGTGTGGTAGTTAACCACTAAGACATGATGTTTCATTTTTTATGCATTGCCATATTTCAAGTCTATTATTTATGCTCCTCTCATGTTCATGATTCTTTTCCTATGTCATGACTATGCTCACCCCATGATATATTGTTCTTATCTATCCCCTTATTGGGATTCTAGCTCACCCCTTTTGATTTATATCCTGAGGTGGCTGCATGTACTAAGGAGAGCACAAGTGCCACTAAGAAGCTTGTGAAGAATAAATTAAATAAATGTTTATGGTTGATGTTGTATTTTTCATGCATAGTCCTAGTTTGCCCAAGACACTAAACCTATGGATCCTTTATGTGTAATACTATTATGTTTTTTTATCTTAGAAATGATGTAATAGTAATTTATGGAAAAGTATGGGATGCTATAGTTGGTATCAAAGGAAAGGTTTAGTTAATTTGGGAATTAGGATTAGTAAACCCTAGAGAAAACCTCTATCATGAGAATAAGTACAAATATGCACACAAGAATATTTACCTAGGGATCCCATATGTTATGTTTTTGGTTTAATTGTTTAAATGAATAAGTTATTCATGACTTGTTTACTTATGTTTTGTTCTAACCTTTTCTATTCTAGAAAATGGTGGGAACCAGAAGAAATCAGGCCAACAACACTTGTGAGGGCCAATGCAACGATTGCCCGAATGAAATCCCCAATGATTTTAGAGGTGGAGTTCAAATATTCATGGCGATGCTTACCCAAATATTTCGGGTTATAAATAATCCCCATAATAATGGGGAACATCCTCCTTCACCAAAGAGGGAGAAACTAGATATCGAATGTTTTATGCGGCAACGACCACCGATGTTTTGTGGATCTTCCGATCCACTAGTTGTAGAACAGTGGGTCAACTCCATAGAGAAGATTTTTTATGTTCTTCACTGTTCCGTGATGGAGAAGGTGACTCTATCCGTTTATCATCTAGATGGAGAAACTGATCAATTGTGGGCTTTGATTAAGAACACCAAGCCAAGGGAGGAAATTGATGATATGGAATGGGAAGTCTTTAAGATAATGTTTCTTAATAAGTATTTCCCACAAACTCTTCGCACAAAGATGGAGAGGGAATTCATAGAGCTCACGAAAAAAGAAGGAGAATCTGTCACAACCTATGAAGCCAATTTCACAAGGCTCGCAAGGTATGCTTCGGGTTTTGTTATCAACAAAGATAGAAAAATTGATAGATTCTTTAGTGGATTAAAACCACATCTTCGAAAGCCTGTTGAAATTCGAGACATTAGGAGTTATGAATAAGTTTTTCGGTGTTCTATCAAAGTGGATATGGAGTTTGGAGAATGGTCCCATGGCTATGGTGATAAGAAAAGAAAGATAGAGTTTCAAGCTGGTGGATCTAGTGACAAAGGTGGGAAGAAAAATTGACCCACATGCCAAAAATGTGGGAAGTTTCACCATGGGAACTGCCTCAAAGGTACGTAGAAATGCATTAAGTGTAGGAAGGAAGGACTCCAAGCCCACGAGTGTCGAAAAGACATAAAAAGGAAGGATAATGTATCCGATGAAAGGAGGGAACCACTCGTGGTTCAATGCTACAACTGTAGGGAGCTAGGGAACTATTCAAACCAGTGCACTAAACCTCGAGCTCTCGAGGGTAATCAGCGCCCACAACCACCAAAGCCAAAGGAACAAGGGAAGGCTTATGCCATCACTACTGCGGAGGTGGAACATCATAATGAAGTCATGCAAGGTACACTTCCTATTCACTCAAAAATGGAAAAAGTCTTATTTGATTCTGGTTCTATGCATTCCTTTATATCTTGAAAGTTTTCAAGAACTATAGAATCGAAGCCCCGAAACCTTGAAGTAGAGATATATGTAAAAAACACCAAGTGTTTCAATCATTGCAACCCAAGTGTTTGATTCTTCTCCTGTTGACGTATGTGGGGAGATTCTTCCGGCAAATCTCGTAATACTTCCCTTGGTGGAATTCGACGCTATAATGGGAATCGATTGGCTCTCGTTATATAGAGCACATATCAACTGTCGGGAAAAGGAAATATATTTTCATATTCCGAACCATCCCATCCTCCTCTACAAATGCAAGGACGATCATGAATCACCGTTGAGAAATCCTTTAATGGTTTGGGTGTTGATTCCCTATGATGAAGCTTACCTCACCCAAATGGTTGAATCGAAGGAAAGTGCCAACCTTGAGGAAATGCCCATCAGGAGGGAATACAGTGATGTATTTCCCAAAGAGTTACCCGGAATTCCCCCGGATCGTGAGGTAGATTTCTCAATTGAACTCATACCCAGAGCTACTCCTATCTCGAAGTGCCCCTATAGGATGGCTCCTATCGAACTGGAGGAGTTAAAGAAGCAGCTGCAAGAGCATCTGGACAAAGGGTTCATATGCCCTAGTGCATCACCTTGGGGTGCGCCAGTGCTCTTTGTAAAGAAAAAGGATGGAACCATGCGGCTGTGTATCGATTATTGGGAACTCAACAAGCTCACCATAAAGAACAAGTATCCTCTCCCAAGGATTGATGACTTGTTAGATCAGTTAAGAGGAGATCAATACTTCTCAAAGGTGGATCTTAATTCTATATATCATCAATTAAAGGTGAATAAGGAAGATATTCAGAAAACTACCTTCCGTTCAAGGTATGGGCACTATGAGTTTTTGGTGATGCCCTTCGGACTTACTAATTCCCCTGCAATCTTCATGGATTTGATGAATAGATTCTTTAGACATTACCTCGACAAATTTGTTGTATTGTTTATTGATGATATTATCATATGCTCCAAGACAAGGAGCAACATGAATAACATCTAAGACTTGTTTTGGCGATATTGAGAAAGGAGAAGTTGTACGCCATGTTCAGAAAGTGTGACTTTTGGATGAATCAATTCACGTTCTTGGGACATGTGATCACAATCAAGGGAATTTATGTGGACCCTTCAAAGACAAAGGAGATTAAGGAATGCCCCAGATCCTCTAGTGTCATAGAAATTTGTAGTTTTCTTGGATTAGCTGGGTACTACCAACGTTTTGTGAGAAACTTCTCACGATTGTCAAGCCCGCTAACTAAGTTAACAAGGAAAGGGGTAAAGTACGTATGGACGGAAGAATGTGAGGGATGATTCAATGAGCTAAAGAGAAGGTTTATCACTGCACATATACTCACAGTACCTAAAAGTGGAGAATGTTTTGTGATATAAAGTGATGCATCATAGAAAGGATTGGGTTGTGTACTCATGCAAAATGATAATGTGATAGCATGAACCTCACGAAAGTTGAAGATCCATGAGAAGAACTACCCGACGCATGATATAGAGCTGGAAGCCGTGATTTTTGCCTTGAAAATTTGGCGGCTCTACCTTTATGGTGAAAAGTGTGACATATACACCGACCACATGAGCCTAAAGTATATATCCACACAAAAAGAGCTCCACATGCGTCAAAGGAGATGGTTAGAGCTAATCAAGGATTATGATTTCTCTATTCACTATCATCCTGTGAAGGCGATCAAGGTAGCTGATGCTCTAAGTTGAAAAGAACCTGCTACTCTATCCATGTTGAGGATTGAGAAAGACCCTATCTTCTTGGATTTGCAAAAGCTGGATTTGGAAATCATAAGGGTAGGGGATACATCATACCTTGCCCAAATTATTGTGCAACCATCCATCCAATAGAAGATTAAAGAATCACAAAGGGATGATGTGGAGATACAAAAGAGGGTGAATGAAGTAAAGGAGGGGATGCTGCAAGAGTTCCATATCGACGATGATGGTGTGATTCGGTTTGGAACGCGGATTTGTGTGCCTTCATCACCCGGGATAAAGAAGGATCTATTGGATAATGCACATAGATCAACTTTCTCTATCCATCCTGGAAGTACCAAGATGTATCGTGATCTCCGAGAGCACTTCTGGTGGGATAACATGAATAAGGAGATTGAAGAATATATATCAAGGTGCTTGGTATGTCATCATGTTAAAGCTGAGAGGAAAAAGTCCAAAGATAGGATGCAGCCATTGCCTATACCCATGTGGAAATGGGAAAATGTTACTATGGACTTTGTCATGGGTCTCCTGAAGACGTCAAAGGGAAATAATGTGATATGGGTTGTGGTTGATCAACTCACCATGACTGCCCATTTTATCGCTATTCAGGAAGACCTATCACTTGAACAACTTGCAAAGATATATGTGAAGGAAGTAGTGAGATTGCATGGTGTTCCACTCACGATTGTCTCTAATCGTGATCCAAGGTTCACATCTAAGTTCTGAAGGATCCTTCAACATGCTTTGAGTACTTAATTAAATTTCAGCACGACCTATCACCCCCAAAATAATGGCCAATCTGAAAGGACTATTCAGATGCTTGAAGATATGTTAAGAGCCTTATCTCTTAAATTTAATGGTGGTTGGGATCAACATCTCCCATTGGTTGAGTTCTCATACAACAATAGCTTCCAATCAAGTATTCAGATGGCTCCGTATGAAGATCTTTATGGGAAGCGATGTAGAACTCCAACTTTTTGGGATGAAGTTGGAGAACGAAAGCTACTTGGCCCCGATCTTGATCAAGAGATGATAGAGAAGGTTCAAGTCATCCAGAAACACAACAAAGCTGCTCAAAGTCGGCAAAAGAGCTATGCTGACAACTGTCGAAGGGACTTGGAGTTCGACGTTGGAGATAAAGTCTTCCTTCAAATATCTCAATGGAAGATAGTCATGAGATTTGGGAAGAAAGGAAAGCTAAGCCCAAGGTACATTGGCCCCTTTGAGATCCTTGATCCTATAGGAGTCGTAGCCTATCTTCTGGCACTTCCACCGAATATGGCTCAAGTTCATGATGTGTTTCATGTATCACTACTGAGGAAGTACATTCCAGACCCCTCACATGTACTAAACTCAGAGGTGGTACAGTTGGAAGATGATCTCTCCTATGAGGAGTAGCCGGTAAAAATTTTGGACCGAAGTGATAATGTTCTACGCAACAAGACAAACCACCTTGTAAAATTATTGTGGAGGAACCATAAGTTTGTGGAAGCAACTTGGGAACCAGAAGAGGCAATGAAGGAGAAGTACCCTCGCATGTTTGTGTAAAGTAAAATTTCGGGGGTGAAATGTTTTAAGGGGGGAAGAATGTAACAACCTAAAGTATTTGAATGGAAAATTCCCTTCTTATATTTATGTCACAAAAACACTAAGTAATGAACTACTATGTGATAAGTGAGCTTTAATCATAATTTTTTCACCCCTATATTTGGAATTTTAAAAATCCAACAAACAAGGTTGTGTTCAAGATAGTTTTTGGAATCTAATGAAATAAAAATAATTTTTTTGTTAAATAGTAACCTAACCTTATGAATAGTAATATGACCCTTATAGTAAATAAGAGTAACATTACCTATGAATAATAAAATAATATTTAGACATCATAGAAAGTGATAATTTGACCTTAGTAAACGTTTTTGGTATTTTATAAATTCAAAATAATTAATTATAATTAATTAATTAATTTAAAGGAATATTTATTTCCCTAAAATGTCTTAATAAAGTACTTAATCAATGTCTAATAGTTTTTAGTTAATTTTATAAGACCCTACGTAATTTATGAAAGAACTACAAAATCAGTTATAATCTTAAAAACTATTTTTTTAAGTAAATTATGATTTAAGATAAACATTAAATTAATAATATTTATAAAATTACTTTTGAAAAATGGACATAATTTTTGGATTCTACACATCGAAAAATGGTAGGGGTAAATTTTTGGGTTTATTCTGAAATACATTAATGTTTGGGTGAATAGTAAAAAAATACAGGTTTTCGCATAATCGGTGTACACTAAATTGCATCATTAATGATGTAATGACGAAATAAACATTCTATAACTTCAGTTTAGGCCAAAACCTATTAAATTTCATTAATATTTCCTTGAAATACAAGAAATCCAATTCTCAAACCAAAAAATAACTTTCCAAACCCTAATGTCAAAAGGTGATTTCTTAAAGTGTCTTTCTCTCTTTGTTTCTCATTCCTTTTAATAAATTTATGAATTCGAATTATAAAGAAGCTTTAAAGACTAAAAATAATTATATTATATTGATATATGATTTAGGATGTCAAAAAACGACTATTAAAAGTCTAAATCTTGATATATAATTTTATTTAATATTTTATGCCAAAAACACCTCCCTCCTCATGTATAAATAAGCCCTCCCCCTTCTCTTGCCAAACCACACCTATAAAGCTTCATGCATTGTCTAATATCTCCCCAATCATCTCCCCTATCCCCTTACCCACGTCCAAGAGCTTAAGGTCTCATCAAAATACCATTGTTAGGCCCTTAAAGAGGTTCTCAATTGAAGGATTCAAGAGGTAATTTTCCTCCCTCTTCTCCTTTAATTTCCTTTCAAGTTCAAGATCCTTTATTGATCTCTCCCCACCTATATTCATCCAAATTATTTTTTAACTCCAGTATTATACATATACTGTAATATTATTATTCTAATGTTATATTATATCACCCACACCCTTTCCATCTTCCTTTTATTTTATTAAAGAGAACGTTGTTCATGAGGTGTTAAATTTATCACCTTCAAAAACGACATGTTCTCTTCTTCCATTTATACCTTCAATATGGTCATGAAACCATTTTTATGGTTGAACCAGAATATTTTATATGTATTATGTTCTCTTTTTAGTTCTGTAAATAACCTATGGCCATATTACTATGTGAAAAGTTAAAAAAAGTTAGTTGTGATCCAAAAACCGCCCAAATTAACCCAAATAATCATAATTTAATTCTTATATATTGATTCACCCGCATGAATCTAATATAATTCATTATAAAAATCATTCATGATCTGGTAATATCACTAATAAAATGCAATATAATTTTTGTATGTTTACTGATGATCTACCCGAACTTCAATTTAAGAGTACAAGTGAACCACTCAAGAAACCCATAAAAACAAACATCCCCAAACAATGTTTTTAAACTCTATAAGTCATCCAACGGAACATAATATATCATAATAAAACCAGAATGAACCCTATTTATTTACACATGGTTCTTGATTTCTAATTAATGAATATAATGTCATTATACATGACATTAAATAGAAGGAAGCATTCGAGTACAAGGTAAGGGGAAATCTCAAACCCAATTTTCTTCCTTCGGGTTCTCCCTCTTTCACTCCATTTTTGATGTGGTTACTCCTCAATGATAATTTGTTCATAATTTCCTTTACTTTTCTTGGATATACATGTTTGTCACTGGTTTTTATGTCTGTCAAAATGTTTTCCAAAAGAACTCTTCTTTCAAGATCTAACCTTTTACCTCTCATTCAAGGTGGATGGTTCTTGTATCAAGTATGTTGTTCCCTCTTTATTTTGGGAACCCAAAGCTTATGAATATGTTATTATGATATGAAACCCATTACTTTCCATGGGTTATTTATGTACATGTTTGATATGTGTTCTATGTGGAAATCATGATAATGATAATGTTATGATGTGACGGGTGCGCCCGGAATTATATAGCGCAATATGAATGTTTAACTGTGACGGGTGCGCCCGGAATTATATAGTGCTCCAATGCATTTGGTAAAGTGATGAATCTCATGAGTAAATGTGAAATGATGTGTGAACATGATGCTAGATTTGTTCACAAGTATGTGTGGTAGTTAACCACTAAGACATGATGTTTCATTTTTTTTGCATTGCCACATTTCAAGTCTATTATTTATGCTCCTCTCATGTTCATGATTATTTGCTTATGTCATTACTATGCTCACCCCATGATATATTGTTCTTATCTATCCTCTTACTGGGATTCTAGCTCACCCCTTTTGATGTATATCCTGAGGTGGCTACATGTACTAAGGAGAGGAAAAGTGCCACTAAGAAGCTTGTGAAGAAGAAATTAAATAAATGTTTATGGTTGATGTTATATTTTTCATGCATGGTCCTAGTTTTCCCAAGAAACTAAACCTATGGATCCTCTATGTTTAATAC
Source organism: Viscum album (assembly GCA_963277665.1). Taxonomy (NCBI): domain Eukaryota; kingdom Viridiplantae; phylum Streptophyta; class Magnoliopsida; order Santalales; family Viscaceae; genus Viscum; species Viscum album. The sequence continues at coordinate 881,151,110 of OY728126.1, read as the reverse complement.
TATTATGTTTTTTTATCTTTGAAATGATGTAATTATAATGTAAGGAAAAGGCTGGGATGCTATATTATTAATGAAAAATTAAAATAATTTATATTATAAATACCTAAATAAATGTAAATTGATACTTCTGATGCATTAAAATAAAATTTTAGGTTAATATTATATGTTACGGTTGATTATATAAATTCTTTTCTAAGTGATAAAGTTTTTAGGACTTTTACAAAAACCAAATACTAAATAGTATCAAAATTGACATAAATGAGTTTTTAAAAAACATATTATTTTATTAAATGATATAATATTCTTAAAAATATACGGCTAGGCCATAATATGTATATAAGGATAGATATGTAATTAATGAACCACTTGGGGTCCACTTATATATTTATAGTAAATTTATTATCCATTTATTATAATAATACAAGAAGAAATGGTAAAAGATAAACTATTTAACTAAGAGTAAAATACAAATGATAAGGTTATTATGGTGACATAAATGTGTTTAAAACCTATTGTTTTAGAGTTCATCGACCCATACCTACCTTATACTACAAATAAATAATTTTGGGTCCATTATTAGACGAAAATTATTTTATAATAAAATAATATTTCAAGCTTTTCCTAAAGTGGCTCTCACCTCTATTATAAAAGGGCAATACCCCTTCTCTTAAATTAACACCTCAAAAGACATTTGGCTCAACCAAACCCTAATCAAATATCTTAAAAACTACCCTAAATTTAACTTATAGATCATACTTTGATCAGAAATCCAATCTATATATCCCTTTTGTTCAAATGAAATGGAAACACTATGAGAAGAGATAATTATTTCACCACTTCTTTCTTGTTTTTTTCTTCTCCCACTTTCTCTTTCTTTATTGATTCCATGACAGAATAATAATTCTAGTACCATATTCATACTATGAGGTCATTATAAATATTATATAACCATATTCATTATTCTATCCATCCAATTAATGACAATGTCACCATACGTGCCTATGTACCGCTTATTGTCTCCACGTCGTGGTGTAGTTTGTTATTCAATGAATCATTGTTTTGATGTGTATAATAATGAGTATAATTTATGTAAATAATGAAAATATCCTATTAATGATTCTGTATATATAATATTCCATCAAATTACAAAATATTTCACCATGAATTGAATTATATTTCCGCTCATGCTTACGTACGTCTTACCATCCCCACGACGTGATAAAATTCAATTCACTATCGTAACCATTTAAGAATAAATTTCATTTGAGGATATAAAATAATGTTTAAAGAACTTAATATATTTTTTTATATGAATTAGATACATCTTATCCATTAAAAACATGACTTACATAACAAAACATATAAAGGAAAATGAATCAGTTAACACCCAAAATAAGGATACTACTGAAATATCCTTAAAAATAAATATTAGATGATTGTATATGATATAATATTTATGTGTGTGGTTCTTGTATAATTTAATAACAATTATTTCACCATTATATAAAATTTTAACGTACCATTTACTATGGAAAATTTCAGTGTAAGGGTTAATTTTACAATCTCTTTATTATCCAAGGTTGTTTATACATAAGTATATACTTGTAATTCTTTATCATCCACATCCGTGTTTCTTAAAAATGTATTTCAAAACATTTTTACTAATTCCTAGAATATGGTTTAATGTCATTTATACCCTAGTTTTACTTCTTATAAAATGTTTTGAAATGAATCTTTCTTCTATTTTCCAAACCAGGTACATTTTGACCCTTTCAACAAAATAAGATAAGAATGTTTGTTAACATATATGGTGGGTGTAGCTATTTTCCACCATTATGACACCATAGAAGCTTCCATTACAAGATTATATTAATATTTTCAAAAAATATATTTTCTTTTATATTACGTGACTTTTAAATGATTTCAAAACAGAAAGAGATATTTCTCTATAATAGTTTCGATTTCTTCTATGTCAACATCCTTTGATGGATTTTACACCTATTTGAAGTTGATTTATTATGATATAATCTTTTATATTGTATTTATGGTTTTGTGATATGTTTCACTATGGATGCATTAAATTTATACCATTCATGGTTTTTGGTGAAAGTATTAACATTCCATGTTCTAGTTTTAATACGAATGTTTAGGTCATGTTTCAACCTTTTCATATGAGGAATGAATTGGACTTAGTAAGTGATATGTGGATCCCAAAATTGCTCCTTGATGCATCAGTAGACCTCATGAAACACACTAGTGCCTTTGCACAAGGCCTTGACGAAATCTTATTTGTAGTGTTCTCATGAGGCCTTAACTATGTGGTTATGATGTCTGGTATTATGCATTCCATCATTATAAAATTAGCAATTTATTTTACATGTGATTATTTGACTATTAGAATATGCATGTAAATAAGTAAATGAGATTATATGATGTATATTTTACATATTATACTGATTTTTATGTTTAAAAGGATTCAGTTTTATTCTTATACATTTCCTTAAATGTTTGTGCTTACTTATGATAGATTTCGCTATATTGTTATCCTTACTAAGCATCTGATCCCAACACTTTCTCATTTTTATATTTTACCATAATGTAGAGAAGTAAATTGGGATTAATATTCCAGAATAGGCTAAGGGATATGAGTGTGATCAAAGAAGCCTTAATGTTTTTTTTTTCAATTTCCTAATGTAATGTAAACCTTATATGTGTATCTATTACATCCAAGGCTTCTAAACAAATCGATATTTCGATAATTGATCTCATGTGATCATACCAATGTTATGTAATAATGCTCCGACTCTAGGTAACTAGTTATGGGGAGTTATAGTTGATATTAGAGGAAGTTTAATACAAACCTTGTATAATAGATTTAGAAAAACTATGATTAGATAACATTACCCTATGATAAAATTTATGGATTAATATTGAAGAATTTCCTAGAATCATGGAAATGTAAATATTTTGTGAATTTTCAATGAAATATATCTATTTCTAGATATGAGTAGGTAGAGGCAGATCTAGAACAGATGTATCTTGGGTAAAACCTTAAAACACTAATTTGAACTAGACTCTAACGGGAAATGGTGCACAACAACCAGCATTTCTGTGGTATAGGTTACGACACTCCCAGGGAATATGCTTAGAATAATTCCCATTTTCATTACAAAGCATTATGAATAATTTAGGAGTTAATACATCCACAAAGAAATCATTTTTTATGATTACGGATTATATGCATAATCTATTCTATTTATGTTAGGTGTTTTACTAGTTTGAAATTATGCATTGCGATTCATAAACTATCCAAGTGTATTCCATTAATTAAAAATGGATCCTAGTGGAAGGAATCAAAACTATATCAATTTGGGTAATCTATGTAGGGATTACCCTCCAACTCAAGATAATTATAGTGGACATGGTGATACAACGGGTGTTGAACAGATTATAACCACACTGGGACAACTCACCCAGGTTATGAATAATGACCTTACATGTATGAAGAACCCATATCCAAAACATGGATGGTCAATGTTAGAATGATTAATTAAGTAAAAACCATAAATATTTAATGGGAGTAAAAATCCATTGGTATCTAAGAAATGGATAAGTTCCTTAAAGAAAATATTTCATGTTTTGTGGAGTACTAAAAGGGAAAAAGTTGTCATTGTAGTTTATCACCTCACAAGAGATGCAGATAAATTGTAGTCGTTAATTAAAAACTAAAAAGAGGATGAATAAGTATCAAATATGTGATGGAAGGAGTGTAATGATCATTTATCAAAAAAATATTTTCCTCGTGACCATCGAGCAGATATGGAATGACAATTTCTGAGTTTGAGTCCAAAGGAGGACGAGAGTGTCGCGATGTATGAGGATAACACTACAAGGTTATAAAGAAACACTATATATTATATACATAACCTGAGGAGTAATATTTATCAATTATTTGATGGGTTAAAACCATTTATCTGTTAAACATTAGTCTCATAATCCTTATCATCGTACGAAGATAAAGTCTCATGTGCTATCAAGATAGAAAAGTATTTCTCTACGTATTATGTCTTTAAAGAAATGAAAGTCAAGAAGATATCTGTTTAACACTCTAGAAATGGAAATAAGGGGATCAAGGGAAATATTGAATTTCGATCCTGCTGTAAATGTTAGAATAAATACCCAAGTATATGCCTGAAGTGAATGGTAGTTAGTTACAAGTGTGGTGGAAAACGGAACCACGCACGTTATTGTACAGGAAATAAAGAGGATTTCAATGTCGAATTATAAAATTTTAGAGAAATGGGGAATTATGAAAATAAATATTCCATGTTCCAAAGAAACATACCTCAGAAAACTCCAATGGAGCAAGGTCAAGCTTATGTGATTACAATTACTGAGGTGGAGGCTCCAAATGATGTGGTGGTAAGAACATTAATCATTTCCTAAAATTTAGCTAATTCTTAATTTTATTCTTTATCATCACATTATTTCATATCTTTCTATTTTTACAAGAAAATTAGATATTTCCAATTTGATTTAATAAGGGATTTTTTAGTCAAAACTCCAAATGAAGTATCATTGCAACAATGATTTGCGAATCAATTACCATTATGGAATATAAAAGTTATTTATATATTGATATTATTGTCATACCCATGATTTAATTTGATATAATCCTTGGTATGGATTTAGATTCATATAATGATGCAAAAAATTATTTTAAGAAGATTAAAGTTACAATTTTTTATGATTATAAGGAATACCTTATATTTAAAGAAGAAACATCACCATCAGCTTCTAATCTATATCAACCCACAATAGCTCTACTAAATTCAATTTTCAGGGAGGAAGGGAGTAAAATAACTATGGGTGAGGAAAGGAATGTTCAAATAGATAATGTACCTAATATTCAAGAAAATTTTGATTTGTTTAGAGAGGATTTACCTAGACATCCTACAAAATGAGAAATTAAGTTTTCCATTGACTTAATTCCTTATTTAGGGACCATATCGATGACTCCTATAAAAATGGGCACTATGGAATTAGTGGAACTAAAGAAACAATAAGAGTAATTGAGTAATAAAGGATTTATTTTCCCTAGTGTTTCTCTATGGGGATCCCTTGATCTTTTTATTAAGAAGGGAAAAGGATCTATCAGGTTGGGCATTGAATATAGGGAGAAAAATTCTATAAAAAGAGAGAAAAAGTATCTCATACCTCTCATTGATGATTTATTTGATCAACCTCATGGAGATCAATATTTTTCAAATATTCACCTTTGATGTTGATATCATCTGTTGTGTGTAAAGAAGGAAGACATTCCGAAGACACCATTTCCTACCATATATGGGCATTATGAGTTTATAGAAATGCCTTTTGTACTTACTAAGGAACCCTGTATTTTTATGCATCTAATGAATAGTATTTTTAAAGAATATCTTGAAAAATTTGTTGTTGTATTTAATGATGATAACTAGGTACAATCCAAATGCTAAAATGATCTTGAAAACCTCTTGCGCACTGTTCTAAAGACTATTAAAAAATGATTTATATGGAATGTTTAGATAGTATGAATTTTGGCTTTACGAGATTTCGTTTCGTGACCATACTATCTCTAAGGATGGAATATCTATTGATCCTTTAATGAAAAAGTCAGTCAAAGAATGGCATGTACCAACTAGTATAACTGGGGTACACAGTTTTATTGGTTTATCAGGTTACTATCGTCATTTCGTCCAGAATGTTTCTTGATTGGCTAACCCGTTAACCAAGATCACATGTAAAGTGGATAAATTTGTATGGACAAAAGAGTGTGAATAATATTTTAGATAGTTTAATAGATGTTTAGTCAATGCTCTTATCATGTCTCTTCCATTTGAGAATTTTCAGTTTGTTATTTATAGTGATGCTTCAAAGAAAGGACATGGTTATGTCCTTATATAGAAGGATAGGGTTATTGCTTATGCATCACAGTAGCTAAAAATACATGAAAGAAACTATCCCAATTATTATCTAGAGTTAATAGCTATAATCATTTCATTGAAGATTTAGAGACACTATCTCTATGGTGAAAAAGTGAGATAGATTCTGATTACAAGAGTTTGAAGTATATTTTTTCTCACATGGAGAACTCAACATGATGAAAAATATTTCTCGAACTACTCAAGGATTATAATTTCATTATATACTACCACCCATGAAAGGCTAATAAGGTGGTAGATTCATTGACCAGAAAGGATCCTAGAGTTCAGATCAAGATGACAGTTAAAAGGGATCCTTTGTTCATAGATCTAGTAATGATGGATATTGGAATAATCCTAGAAGATAAATCCTTGATACCTTTTCAATTGGATTACAATCCATATTTACTATAAAGGATAAAATGTTCTCAGACTAATGATGAAGAGTTTCAAAAGAAAATTACAGTTTTGAAGGGTGTGAGATTGATCAACTTCGTATATGAAGATGGAATTTTGAAATTTGGGAAGAGACATTGTGTTATCGACATACCAGATCTAAAAAGGGAATTATTGGATGATGCTCATAGCCCCAATTTCTTTATACACCCTGGTAGCACTATGATATATAGAGATATTAAGGAACATTTTTTTGGGACAATAAGAAGAGGAAGATTGTTGATTATGTGTCAAGATTTATGGATGTAAATAGGTTAAGGCCAGAAGAAAACATCATGGAGGAGTCATGAAACCACTTACCATACCTGAGTGGAAATGGGATGATATTACGATGTAATTTTATAAGGGGATACAAAATAATCCTAGAATGCTTAATTCAAAATGGGTCATTATTGATCATCATACCATGTCATCACATGTTCTTTCCATAAGATATGATTTACTACTTGAACATTTAGCAAGGCTATATATTAATGAAGTTCTAAGGTTTTATGGTGTACCCCTATCGATTTTTTGGGATCATGATCCCATTTTACATAAAGAGTCTTGAAAATTCTTCAGAATGTCCTGGCTACTAAAAATTGTTTGAGCACTGCCTACCACCCTCAAACTGATGGAATATCATAACACACTATTAATACATTAGTAGACATGTTGAGATCTTTCTCACTTTACATTCAAGGTATGAGGGACATGTATTTACCTCTAGTTGAATTTTCCTATAACAATAGCTTCCATTTAGGTATTCAGATGGCACTAAATGAAGAGTTATATAGAAAGAGATGTCACACACCAACTTGTTGGGATGATTTTAGTGAATGAAAATGTGTAGGCCTGGAAATTGTTGAGGAAACAATCGAAAAGTTGATGATTTTCCAAACCCACATCAAAGCAGCTCAAAGTAGGAAAACCACTATGCCGATAACCAAATAAATGATTTGGAAAGTAGGAGATCTTGTTTTCATGAAAGTATCTCCATGGAAGGGTGTTATAAGATTCGATAACAAAGGAAAATTATGTCCCAGTTATATCATACATTTTGAAATTCTAAAACGAATTGGAGTTATAACTTACCATTGGGAAATGACACAAAGTCTCTCTGATGTTTATGATGTTTTCAACATAACACTATTGACCTGACCCAATGCATGTACTCACCTATGATGAATTAGAACCAGAACCCAATCTTTTTTACTATGAATAGCTTATCAAGATTATCTAGTCAAGAGAACATGTATTGAGAAACCAGAAAACTCGTCTGGTAATAATTCATAGGAGAAACCAAAAAATAGAAGAATCAATGTGGGAACCTGAGTATCATATAATGAAGATCCTCTGAAATCTTATTATGTAGTTATATTTTATAAATTTAGAGGATAAAATTATTTTAAGCAGGTAAAAATGTAACACCCAAATATTCCATGGTATTCTTCTCTTTGAGTAATGCAATTGCTTCTGTTGTACTCAAATTCAAGTTCTAGAACACCACGACCAATCAAGCTAGTAGTTTAAAAAGCAGTTATAAATAGTAATACTCTCTTTATGAACTTTTATAAATGTTATTTTTCATGATTGATTTCATTTTTTTTCTCAATGTATCACAATTATCTTAGGGTAAATTTTTTGTATTTCCCTTAAAACAATAAATTTTGGATGAATAGTGAGAAACACCCTGTTATTGTTTACAATAATATTTTATTTAAATAATTATTATTTAAATTCAAATTTTTTTTAAAGTTAAAATAGATATAATAATACATATATTATTACAATTTAATTTATTGAAGTCATTTTATAATAATATTAGATATATAAAATTTTATTGACCTTTTTACCGTCTTTTACCCGCCTTATAGGCATATTTAAAAATTTGCATAAAACGTAATGTTACCGCTTCTGTTAATTTAATATTGAAAATCCAAGTGACAAGGTTCACCTCAATAAGAAAAATGTGGTTCAATAGGATGAAAATAATTTTTGGTAAATATTACATTTTAAATTTTATTTTCCACGATTAAAATTAAAAATGGTAATTAAAGGTAAAAATAATATTATAATTACCCTAACACATGTCTAAATTATATTATATAATTATTTTTTATCAAAATAAACCTTTTTAATAAAATATTATCATCTTTGATCCACATATATTATATTAGTACATTTTTTATTATTCTATTTAAAGAAGAGTTAAAAAATGTAAAATTCAATGTTTAATAACTAAATTTTTTTTAATATAGAGTTATTCATTAGATAAATTAGACTATAAATTTTCATTATAAATCTAAAAATATTTCATATATCATGGAATTTTATTTATAATTTTTTGACCTTATATAATTAAATTTTATTATGACACCGTGAGGATGCATTAATTACCATATTAATGAAAGATTAAAATAATTGATATTATAAATATTAAAATTTATTAAAATTGATGATTTTTTGAATTAAATGAATTTATATATTAATATGACATTTCAAGGTTGATTAAATAATTTTTTTTCAAATTGATAATGTTGTTATATCTTTCAAAAAAATGAGATACTAAATATTGTCAAAATTGACATAAATTAGTTTTTAAAACAAATACTATTTTATTAAATGATATAATATTAAAAAAAATCAATGGTTCGGAAAAAGGAAATAGATATGGTTATATATTCCTATAAGTAACCACGTGGGGTTCTCTTGGATTTCGCTAGTATGTTTATTAACCATTTATTAAAATAATACAAGAAGACATGGTAAAAGTTAAAATATTTAACTAAGAGTTAAATAAAAAAGATAAGGTTAATATGGTAACCTAAACATGTCTAAAACATATTGGTTGAGATTTTTGAGACCCACAACCACCATATCCTAGAAATAAATCATTTTGGATCCATTAAAAAGAAAAAATGACTTTATAATAAAATAATATATTAAGCGTTTTTTAAAGTGGCCCTCGCCAATCATATAAAATGGTATTACCAATTCTATTAATTTCACTCATCCCAAGCCATTGATATCGGCCAAACCCTTATGAAATATCATCCCAACTACCCTCAAGTAAACCTAGAAACCATAATTTGTTCATTAATTCAACATATAGATCCCTTTTGATCAAATAAAAAGGAAACGCCCGAAGAAGAGGTAATTATTTCATCACCTCTTTCAAGTTCGTTTCTTCTTCCACTTCCTCTTTCTTTGTTGATTTCATAAAAAAAATAACTCTAGTAACTTCTACATACTATTATATTATAATAATTATGGTTCAACCATATTAATTATTCTATCCATCTATGAATTACAATGTCACCATACGTGCATACATACGACTTACCGTCTCCATGTCGTAGTGTAGATTGTTATTCAACGTTTTGTTATTTGGATGGGTATAATAATGAATATAATTAATTTAAATAATAAATATAACATGTTAATTATACTTTATATATAATATACCATCCAATTACAGAATATTTCACCATGAATAGAATGATATTTACGCTCGTGGGTACGTACTGCTCACCGTCTGCACAACGTGATGAAATTTCAATTCCCATCGTAACCATTTAAGAATAATTTTCATTTGATGATTAATAATAATGTATAAGGATCGTAATATCATTATAGATATGAATTTAATAAATCATATCTATAACAAACAATACTTATTTAACAAAACATATAAAGGAAAATGAATCAGTTAACACCCAAAACAATGATAATACGAAAATATCATTAACAAAGAAATTTTGGAATATCATATATGATATCATATTTATGTATGTGGTTCATGTATAATATAATTATAATGATTTCAACATTATGAAATAGGATAACTCACCCTCAACTAAGGAAATGTACAATGTAATGGTTAATTTTACAATCTCTTTATTATCAGATGTTGTTTATATGTAAGTATCTACTCTGACTTCTTTATCATCCGCATCTGAGTTTCTTAAAAATGTATTTCAAAACATTTTTTCTATTTCTTATAATAAGGTTTAAAGTCATTTATACCCTTTTTTGACTTTTTATAAAATGTTTTTAAAGGAATCTTTCCGTTGTTTTCAAACAAGGTACTTTATGACATTTTCTAAAAATTAAGGTAAGAATGTTTTTAACATATACATCGGGTGCATCTATTTTTTGAAATTATTACACCTTAGAAGATTCCAATACAAGCTTATAAGAATATTTTCAAAAATAAATTTTATCTTTTATAATTATATTACTTTTAAATGATTTCAAAATAGAAATTGATATTTTTCTCAAATCATTTTGATTTCATCTATTTCAATATCCTTTGATGAATTTTACACTTTTTTAAAGAAAATTTATTATGATACGATCTTATAAATTGTATTGTTGTTTTTGTGATATTTTTGATTGTGGATGTGATATTTTTATACGATTAATGGTTTATGGTTAGTGTATTGACATTTTTATTCTATTTTTAATTGGAATGTTTAGGTTATGTTTCAACCTTTTTATATGAGGAATGCATTGAACATAGTAAGTGACGGGAGTAGCCCTATATTGATCCCTGATGCATTGGTAGTTCTCATAAGTCGAAATAGTGTCTTGGAACAAGGCCTTATGAAAATATTATTTGTATTCTTTCCACGATATCATGACTATGTGGTTATGATGTCTGGCATTAGGCATTTAATCATTATGAAATTATTTATTGATTTTACATGTGATTATTTTACAAGTATAGTATCCATGTAAAAATTTAAATGGAATTATTTGATTTACCTTTTCCATATTATGCTGATTTTTATGTTTATAAGGCTCGAGATTTTTTTATAAATTTCCTTAATTGTTTATGATTATTTATGATAGTTTCTACTATATTGTTATCCTTACTGAGAATCGGAGCTCACCCCTTTCTTTTGTTTTATTTTATCCTAGGATGCGAAGAAGTATATTATGATTAACGTGCAGGAATACGACAAGGGATATGATTTTGTTCAAAGGGGACACAATGTTATTGTTTTTCCATTTTATAAAGTTATGTAAAACTTATATATATTTCTAGTACTTCTAATCCTACTAAACTAATTGGCCTTTTAGGACTTGATCTCTTCTGATCATTCCAATGTTTTGTAATAATGCACTAACTCTGGGTAACTAAGGTCTGGGAGTGTAACGACCCAACCATTAATTAATGTAAATCCCTTTTGATCTAATTTAATGTCACTTTATGTAAAATGTTTAAATATAATGGCAAATTTTTTGGTCTTATGTTAAGAATTGTGGAAATTTATAATATAACCGATGAACAATGATTACATGATTAGTATAAATATAGGGCTTTATCAAATCCAATTTACTCTGACAAAGGAAGTAATGGCCTCATTCAATAGATGTACCCCATTCGAAGCCCATTTTTTCAGAGCTCGGAAAATAGGTGTTGTCGTTGGGCTCTGCTCTTGACCAAGCCCAAGCCGATCTTGAATATATTAAGCTTAAGGGGACCACCTACGAGATAAATGGATGTTGATAGAGATTACCACCCGAGCAATGATATCCGAGCCACCCCAATAGTCTGTCACCATCGTACACCATACTCATCGTTCATATGAGGGAGTTATAAGGGGTTATGTAACAAGACCTCAGTACTATGGTTATGTACATTATTTTTGTATATAATAATGAATATACTTTCATTTTATTATTGTTACCTTGTAAATAGTATTTAAAGCACAGATAGTATTTTACATAATGTTCAACTAAGAAATATATTTTATTGAATTAATGGATTTTTGAATTAAATAATATTTTAATAAAATAATACAATTATTAAATTAATTTTTATTAAATATAAATTATCGTAAAATTTTGTGAATGCAATTGTAATTTTTATTAAGGTTTAAAAGCCATTTTGTCAAAACAAATAAATTTTCTATAAATGTCGTTTTTTATTTTAAAGTGAAAATTAACATATTTAGAAAATTATTTAGATAAAATGAATATTATTTCTAAAATTTGGACATTGAATTTATCCAACGGTGAATTTTTTATATTTTTATGAGACAATCAAATTTTTGGGTAAAAATTAAATACCATTTAAATTTATAATGTGTTTTATGACATCATAATTACCCAATAGTGATATAATAAAATACTGTAAGCCTTATGTTCAAAAAAAATTTGTTTTACCATTAATATAATGTTATTTTGGGTTTTATTGAGTTATTTTAGAAAGAATTAATGGACCCTTCAAGACTTATTAAATATCTTGTCTTTTTAAATTTGCCTTCCTTGGGAGTGTGACTCACCTCCACATAAAAAACCCCATTATTTTAAGAAGATAGGACTTTGGCCTTATAAAATTTTTTTTCACACTTCCCTTTCCCAAAAATCATGGGAAAACCCATGGGCTGGTTTTTTGTTTGGATTAGTTTAATGTGACGGTCCTAAACCTAAATAATAAATAATTCCCTCACCTTTCCTATAAAACCCCACCCGAGCTCCCACTTCCTCCTCAATCAAAGACTTTTTAGTTTGAACAAACATGGACCTCCTCTCTCTCAAATCCTCTCATAGTGCCCCAAGCTCTCACGAATCATCTCTCAAGCCTATCTCAAGCCTTTGTATGTATACTTCCAAGTAAGGTTTTTTTCTTCCTTTCTCATTTTTGTCCTATATTCGTAATGTTTTTCTGCCCTTTTAGTTTCAATAATAAATGTTGGGTTAAGGTTTTTCACCTCCCCCATACATCCCTCTTTATGTTTGAATGATGGGATACCCCTTTCTCTCTCATTAAATTCCTCCCATGTACACTTGTTACAATTCCAAAATTCCGAAAGAAATTTCTCTCTCCTCATTTACATTCAAGCAATTATTTTGAATCATGAATCTAAATTCCATTCCATTTGTTGGGAGATGTATTCATATGACCACCTTACTGTACATTTTATATACATATGATGAGACACCCCTATCTCTCACATCAACCATTTTTATGAATTCTTACATCACGCTATTACATTTCCGAAATTGAACCGATTTTCCAAGCCAATGTCATTGTGTAGTGAATAACATTCCCATTTCTCTATCAAAGGAATTTACCTTTATGTAGATTTATTTATTGATTATAATGTTTTATATATGAATTCCAAATTCATTTCTCACGTAATAAATGATGATGTTTTATGAATCCATGTTATATGATCCTTGTTGCACACTTATGCATGAAATGAAAGGTTTATGAAGGGTGAAACCTTATAGCACTCCAATGCATTAGAGAAAAGTATAGTATCATGATATTTTATGTGCAATGGGTTTTTAATCATGATAATTCATGTGCAATGTTTTTTTACTCATGTTTCATGTGAAATGAGTATTTACTCATGCTCCATATGCAATGATCTATGGCTCATGCTAATTTCGTGTTAAGTGATGTTGCCACATTTCCACGTTATGATTATCATGATTTATCGTGCATTTATTTTTATGCTTCTATTGGGCTCTATTGATATGCCTATTTTCTAAAATATATTTTACTCCTCATTTTATTCCATGATTACTTCCTTACTAGGATTTATAGCTCACCCTTTTCATATGCATGTCCTCAGGTAATCCCTTGAAATGATAAGTATGAGAGAATGTAGTGGTCATGTAAAGGAATATATCAATAAGGATGTTGTATTTCAGGTTTTATGTTGTAATTTAATGATCCTAATCCCCAGATAAACTATAACTTTCTATTTTCTATATTGTATCAACTGAATTTTATCTAATAAATTATCTTTAATTGTGTAATAAAAGACCGGGGTTGTTATAGTTGGTATCCAATGATGTGTTTAGTTATTTGTGTGATTAGAATTATAAAACCCTAGTAAATCCTTAGAGACAAGACTATGTATAATAAAAACATCCCTAAGCTTTGGTGAATATTGATTAAGTGGTTTATCAAGAAAATACCTCCATGTCTGGATACGAGCAGGTTGGGGCGGCTCTGGAACAGATGTATCTTAGGGGTAAAACCTAAAACACTGATCTGAGCAAGACTTGAATTAGAACTGGTGCATAAGAATGGGCCTTGCTGCACTCTTGGTTACGACACTCTCAAGGGACATGGTTTGGTAAATTTACAAGCTTAGTATGAACCATTATTAAGGGACAAAAAAATTCCCTAAGAATATATGTTAGAATGTAAATCATGGAAAACATAAACCGATGCCAATATATTCAAATGTTAAGGAAATAAAAGTTATTTATAATTCATAAGTTTTGTCCTTGTATTACACTTTTTGTGTTACCCCTATCTTTCCTTTTATTCCAGCCAAAGGCCGGTAATAGGAGGACTCCGGCTAATAACTGATGTGAAGATCAATGTGATCATTGTACTAATGAGATGCCTAATCCAATGGGAGAAAGAATCAAAAACTTTTTCACGCTTCTCTCTCAGATAAATCCATATATGAATAAATAAAAGGGTCAAGAGGAATGTTCAACCTCCAATAATAAATAAAAAGTCTCTATTGAGAGATTCATGAGACAAAGGCCTCATACTTTTAATGGATCATCAAATCCCTTAATAACTGAACTATGGATCAACTCCATTGAAAATATCATCTTCATAATTCCATGTTTTGAATAAGAGAAGGTTATCTTATGTGCTTATCTTATGGAGGGTGAAGGTGGTCAATGGTGGATTTTGATAAAAAATACAAAGCCTGAGGAATTGATCGAAGCGTTGCAATGGAAGGATTTTTAAAAGATGTTTTTTGATAAATATTTTCCGCGCACCCTCCAGCTTATGATGGAAAGGGACTTCTATGACCTCAAGGAAAAAGGCGATGAATATATTGGAGCATATGGGGAAAACTTCACAAAGATTGCACGATACGCTTCCGGCTTTGTCGTTACCCCTGAATGCAAGGTTGACCGCTTCTTTGGTGGGACGAAACCTAACCTCCAGAAAGCGCTGTTGATCCAATACTTCGACAACTATGAGGAAATTTTCTGATGTGCCCTCAAGGTTGAAATTAATATTGGATAATCCCAGGGGTATCATGGGGATAATAAGCGTAAGGTCGAATTCAACACTGGCGGTCCGATAGATAAATCCAATGCTGTTAAGAAGATCCAGCACCCCACTTGCTAAAGGTGCAGAAGGAAGGACCCCAGAAATTTCTTGAAGGTGCAAGGAAATTCATTAGGTGTAGAAGAGAAGGTCACCTAATTGTTAACTATCGGAAAGAAAGACCTATGGCTGTATAAAAGGAGAGGAATTCTCTATTTGAAACAAAATATGTTGTTCATTGGTACAGCTGCAAAGAACCCGGGCATCTTGCAAATCAGTGCCCTAAGCCAAGGGTTTTCAAAGGCAACCAACAACCTCCAAGGCAGAAAGGGAGAGTTTATTTCATCACTAATGCCAAAGTTAACCCCGAAAACGAAGTGGTAAAAGGTACCCTAGTTATTAATTCAATAATAGAGAATATACTTTTTGATTCTGGTTATACGCATTCTTTTATATCTTGAAAGTTTAGTAGAACAATCTCAGCACCACCACAAATCATGGAAGTGAAGATGACGGTGAGTAAGGAAATTTGGGAACCCATTTCATCCCATGAATATAACTCCCCACCTATCATAATCAATAGATTCAACTTCTCAGAGAACCTCAACATACTCCCTCTCATGGAATTTGATGTAATTATTGGCATGGATTAGATTTCCTTATATAGAGCCAACATAATTTTCCGTGAGAGGGAAATCACTCTCCATGTGGAGAATCGACCCCCGATTATTTACAAGTGCAAGGAGGAAGATTAATCTTCTTTAGATCCATCATCTCAAGCATGGATATTACTGCCCTATGAGCACACATATCTAGCTCAGTTGATTGAGACTAAAGGGGCAACCATCCTAGAAGACATTCCTATTGTGATGGATTTTTCTTAAGTGTTTCCCGAGGGATTTCCTTATCTTCCTCCTAGAAGAGATATTGAATTCTCAATTGATCTTATACCTCAAGCATTGCCAATATCCAAGACACCATATAGGATGTCTGTTTTAGAGCATGAAGAGCTGATGACATAACTACATGAGAATATGGATAAAGGTTTTATCTTCCCAAGTGCTTCACCAAGGGGTTCACCAGTCGTCTTCATTAGTAAGAATGATGGGTCAATGCGCCTTTGCATCGATTATCGAGAGCTTTGAAAAATCACAATAAAGAACAAGTATCCTCCCCCATGAATTGATGACTTGTTCGATTAGCTACGTGGAGCAATATAATTCTCCATGGTAGATTTTTAGTCTGGATATTATCATGAAAGGGAGAAGAAGGAAGATATACACAAGACGACTTTTCATACAAGAAACGGGCACTATGAATTCATAGTAATTCCTTTCAAACTCACTAATGCTCCAAAAATCTTCACGAACATGATGAATAGTTTCTTTAGATATTACCTTGAAGAAATTGTGGTAGTATTTATAGATGATATTTTTATATACTCCATAACCAAGGACGATCATGAGCAGCATCTAATAACTATACTAGAGTCCTTTCAGAAAGAGAAGCTCTATGAAAGGTACAGAAAGTGTGAGTTCTAGTTGAAGGAGGTCTCATTCTTGGGCCATATCATCACAAGTAATGGGATATCTATGGATCCCTCCAAAATAGATGAAATTGTGGGATTATCGAGGCCAACATCGGTAATGTATATTTGTAGCTTCTTAGGGTTAGCTGGATATTATCGACGATTTGTGAGAAATTTATGACAATTTTCCAACCCTGTTACTAAGATGACTCAGAAGGGAGTAAAATTTCATGAAGTGATAAATGTGATGAAATCTTCAAGGAGTTGAAAAGAAGAATTGTCACTACACCCGTGCTTACCTTAACCACAAGTTGAGAACTTTTTGTGGCATTTAGTGATGCTTTAAATAAGGGCCTGGGATATTTGTTGATGAAAAAAAAGACAAATTCATTGAATATACATCACAACAATTGAATTTACAGGAACAAAACTATCCAACACATGACCTCGAGTTGGTTGTAGTGATCTTCACTTTGAAAATTTGGCGGCATTATCTTTTTGGGGAGAAGTGTGAAATATATACGAATCACAAAAGCCTCTAGTATATATTCACACAAAAAGTGTTGAACATGCGCCAACGAATATGGTTAGAGATGATCAATGACTATGATTTCTCAGTCAATTTCCACCTAGGGAATGTGAACAAGGTGGTAGATTCCCTATGTAGAAAGGACCCTGCGATTATATCATTAATGAGAGTTGAAAAGGATCCAATCTTCTTATATTTGATGAAGATGGACATGGGAATCATAATGAAGGGAACATCATCAATCATTCCACAAATGGATGCTCTACCATCATTTTTTGAAAGGATAAAGGATGCTCAAAAGGATGATGTGGGAATTCAGGAAAAAGTGTATGCTTTCAGAAAAGGGAAATCATCAGAGTTTCATGTTAATGAAGACGGAATTGTGAGATTTGGGGAAAGACTATGGGTTCCATCAAGTCTAGATCTGAAGAGATAAATTTTGGATGATGCACATAGTTCAAATTTCTTTATTCACCCAGGAAACACAAAGATGTATCGAGATCTCGAAGAGAATTATTGGTGGGATAATATGAATAAGGAGATCACTGATTATACATCAAAGTGCCTTGTGTTTCAACAAGTGAAGGAAGAGTGACAGATGTCTAAGGGGATGATGCAACCTTTGACCATACTAGAATGTAAATGGGAGAACATCGCCATGGACTGTATCACCAGAATTTCAAAGAAATCCAAAGGTAGTAAGGAAATCTGGGTTGTTGTGGATCATCTTACAAAGGGATCACACTTCATTGCTATTCGGTAGGATTTATCATTCGATCAATTGGCATAGATATATATTAGGGAAGTGTTAAGGCTTCGTAGAGTACCACTATCTATTGTTTCTGATCAAGATCCAAGATTCAACTCTAGGTTTTGGATGAGTCTTCAATATGTTCTGAATACTAAATTGAACTTTAGTATGGCCTATCATCCTCAAACAGATGTCCAATCCGAGCAGACTATCCTAACACTTTAGGACATGTTGAGCGTGTACTCAATGGACTTTAAAAGAGGATGGGATCAATATCTTCCTCTAGTTCAGTTATCTTATAATAATATTTCTCACTCGTGCATCCAAATGGCACCATATGAAGCCCTATATGAGAAATAGAGCAGAACACCAGCGTGTTGGGATGAGGTCGGTGAGCGTAAGATGCTTGGACCAGAATTGGTCGATGAAATGGTGGAGAAGGTGAAAACCATTCAGCAGTATATGAAGACATCCTAGAGTTGACAGAATATTTATGCAAATAATCATCGATGAGACCTTGAGTTTAAAGATGGAGACAATATATTTCTACACAAATCTCCACAGAAAAAGGTCATGAGGTTTGGAAAGAAATGGAATTTAAGTCCAAGGTACATCGACCCCTATGAGATTCCTGATCGTGTCGGGGATGTGACCTACCGACTAGCACTTCCACCTACCATCACCAAGGTACATGATTTCTTTCATGTATCACTCTTAAGGAAGTACATACGGGACCCTTCACATTTACTCTCTTTTGAGGTGGTACAGTTAGAGGATGATCTTTATTATGAAGAAAAATAAGTGAAGATCATAGATCACAGAGAAAAAGTTCTACGAAATGAGACAATTCCCCTCATAATGGTGTTGTGGAGAAACCACATGTTCGAAGAAACAACGTGGGAGTTCGAGTAGATGATGAAGCAGAGTTACCCACAAATGTTTTAGTGTTGGAAATGGAAATTTCGAGGGTGAAATTTCTTATGGGTGGAAGATTGTAACGACCCAAACTTTCATTAATGGAAATCCATCTTGATCTAATTAGATATCTCTTTATGTAAAATTTTTATATAAAATGGAATCTTCATTGGATTTTGGTTAAGAGTTGTGGAAGTTTAAAATATAGATGTTGAACAGTGATCACATGGTTAGTATAAATATTGGGCTTTAGCAAATCCAATTTACTCAGACAAAGGAAGTGATTGCCTCATCCAGTAGACGTACCAGATATGAAGCCCAATCATCAGAGCTCGGAAAGGAGTTGGCACCATTGGGCTTCGCTCCTGACCAACCACAAGACAAGCTTGAATATGTTAAGCTCGAGTAGGACCTCTTTGAGAGAAATGGAAGTTGATAGAGATTACCACCCGAGAAATGTTATCCATGCCACCCCAAGAATTTGTCACCATTGCACACCTTACACTTCAATCTTATGCGAGTGTAATAATGGGTTATGTAACAAGACATTACCACTATAGTTATGTACAATATTTTTGTATATAATAATGAATGTAAGGTCATTTTATTATTGTTACCTTGTAAATAGTTTTCACGGCACATATAGTAATTTTAGTTAATGTTCAACTACAAAATGTATTATGATGAATTAATGGATTTTTGAAATAAATAATATTATAATAAAATATTATTATTATTTAATTAATTTTTATTAAATATAAATGATCTTATAATTTTAAGAATGCAATTGTAATTTTTATTAAGGTTTGAAAGCCATTTTTTCAAAACCCATGAATTTTCGATAAATGTCGGTTTTTATTTTATAACTGAAAATTAACATATTTAGAATATTATTTATATAAAATGAATATTATTTATGTAATATGGAATAGAAATTATCCAACGGCGAATTTTTCATAATTTTCTAGGACAGTCAAATTTTTGGGAAAAAATTAAATATCGTTTAAATATATAATGTGTTTTATGACATCATAATGACCCAATAATGATGTAATAAAATACTATATGCCTTTTTTTAGTCCTATATATGTTTTACCATTAATATAATGTTATTTTGGGTTTGTTTTAATTATTTTACCAAGCATTAATAAAGCCTTCAAGACTTGTTAAGCATCTTGTCTTTTTAAATTGTTTTCTTTGGGAGTGTGACTCACCTCCACATAAGAAACCCCATTATTTTAAGAAGTTTGGACATTGGCCTTATAAAATATTATTTTAAAATTCCCTTTGAAAAACCCCATGGGGAAAAAACATGGGCTGGTTTGTGGTTTGGATTAGTTTAATGTGAAGGTCCCAAACCTAAATAATAAAGAACTCCCTCACCATTCCTATATAAACCCAACCAAGATTAAACTTCCTCCTTACACAAATCATTTTATGTTCATCCAGCCTCTGCCCCCTATCTCTATAATCCCCCTAAGGTTCCCCAAGCTCCAAAGTAGCCACTCTCAAGCCTCTATCAATCCTTTCTAAGCATACTTCCAAGTAATGATTTTTTCTTCCTTTCTCATTTTTGTCCAATTTTTATAATGTTGTTAATGCCTATTAATTTCAATTATAAATGTTGGGGTATGGTTTTGCATCTCCCCCATACCTCCCTTTTTATGTTTTAATGATGGTATACCCCTTTCTCTTTCAATAAATTCCTTCCATGGACACCTGTTACTATGATAAAATCTGAAAGGAATTTCTCTCTCCTCATTTACATTCAATCAATTATTTTGTATCAAGAATATAAATTCCATTAAAATTATTGGGACATGTATTTATATGACCCACTTACTGTACATTTCCTTTATATATTATGAGACACCCCTTTATCTCTCATCAATCATTTTTATGAATTCTTACATCACGTCGTTACGTTGCCAAAATTGCACCGATTTTCCAATCCAATGTCATTGTGTAGTGAGTACCATTCCCATTTCTCTAACAAGGATATTATCCTTTATGAACATTTACATATTGATTATAAATTTTTATATATGAATTCCACATTCCTCTATCATGGAATAAATGATGATGTTTTATGAATTCATGTTATATGATCCATGTGGCACACTTATGCATGAAATGAAATGTTTAAGAAGTGTGCTCCCTTATAGAACTCCAATGCATTGGGTGAAGTATAGTACCATGATACATCATGTGAAATGAGTGTTTACTCATTCTAATTAATTTTAAATGAGTTTTTACTCATGAATCATGTGCAATGAGGATTTACTCATGCTCCATGTGCAATGATCCTTGGCTCATTCTAATTCCATGTTAAGTGTTGTTGCCACATTTCCATGTTATGATTATCATGTTTTATCATGAATTTATGTTTATTCTTCTCTTGTTCTCTATTGATATGCCTATTTTATAACATGTATTATACTCCTCATGTTATTCCATGATTATTACAATACTGGGCCTTATAGATCACCCTTTTCTTCTGAATGTCCTTAGGTTATCCCATGCAATGATAAGTACGAGGGAATGTAGTGGTCATGTAAAGTAATTTTTAAATTAATATGTTGTATTTCATGTGTTTAAGTTGTTATCTGATGATCATAATCTCAAAAGACATTAGAAATCTCAATCTTCTATGTTTTTTCAAGTGATGTTTATGTAATAAATTATGTTTAATTATGTAATAAAAGATCAGGGTTATTATAGGGAGTTTAAAATTGTATGTTGTTGTAATAAGTACAATTTGTATAGAAGGTAATGTTGCATACATTTAATAGTGATATAAATTTTGATTTGATATTTCAAATGAGATTATTTGTTCGTTCAGATTACCACTTGAAGATGGAATTGTTTAGTGAATCACATAGTTCTCTATTTTCTATTCTTCCAAGATGAACTAAGATACAAAATGATCATTTGCGGAATTACTGGTTCGATGAAATGAAAATAGATATCGCTGAATTTATTGAAAAAATTGTTTTATTGACTGGTTAATTTTGTATGAAAATTAAAAAAAGGTGATAATTAATCATTTCCTAGAGATTTATTAGAAATTATAAAATATATCCTTGTATATATTAGTGGTAATGAAAATGAAATGTCAATGTTATAATTTGATTTGTGTTATTGTTGATTGATCATGTAAATCAAAACATTTACATCCCATTTGAGGTATCGTTTACTTATACCACTATAATAACTAGAGATTTTAAAAAAAATAAACACCATATTCAATTGAATATATTACACCCAAATTTATTTTAATATTTATTTACAGAAAAAACTAAGATTTTATTACATTACATGCAACCCCATGTTTATATTTAAGTACACATAATACATAGTTTAAACAAAACATGGCATATTATTAAAATATTATTATTTAATATAATATATTAAACTTATAAATTATAATTGTTGGTATTAAAAGAACTCATAACATTATTTATACAAGTATAAATTAAATTAAATGTATATTTATATATTATAAATAATCGAATTACCATTAGAAATAAAAAAGAAATATTTTTGGAAAAACAATATTTTTCACAATAGCTGGCTAGTGAAGCATTGCGCACAAAATTTTTAATTAATATTTACAATTTTAGAAAATTTATTTGAAAAATTAATCCTTATTTTTATTTTGGAATACCATTATTATCTTAATGTTATTGTTTAATGAATTTTATGAGATGTTTTATATTTATGAACTGTTAAAATGCTTAATTTTAATTGAAAAATAACATTTGGATTAAATAAATTTTAATCTCTAATTACCTTTTTAATTCCATTTTAAATTATAAATAGATCAATTATATATCATATAATATAATTTAGTTCATTTAGATAATTTTCATATTTATTTTTCATATAATTTCTCACGAGTTGAAAATTTTCTCTTCTAAACCCTGTTTTCTCATCTCATCAACATGATTAATTTTAATTTAAAATTTGAATCTTCTATGAAATTAATTTGGAAAATGAATTAAGTATTTATAATTATAATTGTTTATAATTTTTAATATTTTCTACTTAATGTTTTACATCAATGGATAATGTATAAAATAAAAATCAATTATCACAGTTATGTTAAAAATGGATTTACTGGGGGTTAATCTACAAATATAAGTGTTAAAAATAACCAACAGACTTGTACAAAAAACAACTTTTTTTCCATATTTCCACATTATCTCTATGATTTACTTTATTACACCATTTTTAAAATCATTATTTCTAATAAAAATGATGATATAGGTGATTCTCTTCAAAATATTACAAGTGTTCCAATCTCCTCACACATAAAAGTCCCCCATATCCTCTATTCTTTGATCCATGAATATTTTATAGATCTGTAAATACCTGAATAAATTACTTCCCAACATCACCTTCTTTAATCCAAGATTCATTGTTTTTTAATAAATCCATCCATCGAAGGATTTAGTGAAATATAAAGGATAGTTCCAGAAGAAGATGCAATGATATTCAATGAGCATTGTTATTTTATTTCATTTGAAACATCATTTATTTATTATCAAAACCTTATGATATAAAAAAATATTATAAATACTATTATTTATTATTAATATGGTAATTACCTACAAAATTCTCCACATCTATCACATGTGTTTCAAAATCATGGTATGTGTGTATAGCGGATTAGAGCCTCGTGAACTGATGACATTCATATTTTCATTACCAACATTCATGTTTGGGTATGATGACTGACCTAATTTATCTATATGACCTTTATAAAAAAAATTCCATTAGATCCATTATTCAATATTTATCTTTTTTTCCGTCAATTTTGTTGGATATATGATAATGTTGCATATCTGTGTGGTAAAAAACCACCTCTCAAGGAGATGTGATTCCTCTTTCAGTGATGCTTCACATGAAAGCTGATAGGGTTAAATATATTTATTTCATGATATAAACATCAAATAATAACAATATAAATTAAATATTTATAATTCTGTAGTGATATTATTTCGTTTTATTTCTTACCTTTCATATCACAAAATGATTGTAACATTGTTTGTGTTTATGTGGACTACAACCATCATAAAGCAATGTGAATCTCTTTTCAAAACCACACCACATGGATGGTATATATAAGTATGAAATATTTTATATATGATATTATTATATTTATGTATAGCTTATATAAATTATTTCCATAATGATCATTTGATAATGCTTATGTTTCTTATGCATACATGTGGCTCAGGTTCTCCATGATTGTAACGTGCCTCATTCTTCATAACCAAATATCATTATTTATTTTAAAAGAAATATTGATGTAAAAATATTATATTTATTTCATGATTAATATTATAGATATTATTAAACTATTTATAATGATAATGAATTAGTTCATTAATGACAAAACATGTATTTGGAAATAAGGAAATTATTACGTGAAATAATGAAAATAATGAAACATTATTAAAGAAAGGGTGATAATATTTTATTCAATGATAAAATTTGATATTATAAATAGTAATATAGTTCATTTTCACAATAGTATCATGTTTTGAACAACTATATATGGTTTTAATCAATGTTCAATAAAATATAAGAATGTGGTAATGGATTTTTATCTGACTTTTTATATTTGTGAGGAACATGTAATATTCTACCCCTTTTTTAAGTGGTTTATATACTTCCCTTGAATGTAATTTATGATTCATATAATAAAAATTATGCGTATTTGGAAATAAATTTTAATATATCTCATTCAAGGGTCTTATGATTCATTGTTATGAAATTGTATTGTGTTTTATGATACAATATCATTTTTTATCATGATTTCTCATGACTATGCTTCCAATAATGAAATATTCTGATCCATCCCACATTAAACACATGAATTTTATTCTAATATAATTATTAATGGTATTTTCATGTATCAATACAATTTTTACACTCTTTGTTACTTAAAATAATTTAGAAATACTTTTTAAGAAAAGATAAATTTATTTCTCTCTTTAGTTGAAAATCTATTTTCATCCCTAACCATGATTTCCATAAATTTTTTCAAAAATATTTTAGCATTATATAAATTATTTACTAATGAAATATTTAATAATTTTTAAATTTTCTTAAAAAATAATTGAGCGAAATTTGTTTTCCAATTTTTTAATAAGGCAATTTTTAAAAAATTTATCATTTGAAAAAGAATGGTCATTTTAACATTTATAGAATTTATGTAATTAACTTTTTTTGTTACTTTCATTTCCTTGAAATTTCATTTGAGAGATTACATGTATACTCACAAATAAATTTTCTTCCAAATATTCTTGAATATATTATATTTTTAATCGTGTATTTCAAAATGGATTGGATATTTTCTTTACAAACTATTTTTAAAGTTATTTTATGGTAAATATATTCATGAATGACATCAAACCTTTAATTTATGTATGTTCCATGGGATATATGTTCTATTTATATAATACTTTTTATTTTCATCAGTGGTTGATGAAATGTCTAATTAAGGATGTAAAATTTTATTTCCATTTTTGATTTTAATCTAAATTATTTATGATTGTTTTTATTGTTTAGTGTAAGTATTAACATTTAATATGTTTTTCTTAGTAAAAATGATTACATTCATTATTTTTCATGCCTTCCATATGATTAATAAAATGAACATTATATATGAAAAGGGTTTCCCTCTATACCCCATTGCATCATAAATATGGATTATGAGAACAACTACTTATTGTTTTTTTGAGGCATTACACATTTATATAGAAGTCTTAGCATAATTCCTCGATGGTATTATATTTCATTGAACAATGCCTTTACTATATTATATATCTTTTCCTAAGGCCTCAATCATATGTTTTAGATGTTTATCATTTGTCACTCCATCATTATGAATTCATTTATTGATATTCTTTTTGTTTATTTGATTGTATATAATATTTATGGTCATGTTTCATGCTCGAGTGATTTTTTATGGAATTATTTGATTATATTTTATTCAAGACATATTATTCTAATTTATTAATTTATTTTCATGTGTTTCAATTATTTTCCTTGCCATAATAATAATTTATTATTTATTCATAAAATAAATTTTTTTCATTCCCTTATGAATCATAAACTATAACCCATTTCTTGTATTTTATTGTCCTTAAGATACTAGGAAGTATTTTATTATTTATTTTGAAAGGATATGGTAATGGGAGTAATGGAATTCTTGAGAATATAAATTTTTGTAATCTTTTTTTAATTTAAATTTGAGTAATATTTGATTCTATTTTACCGAGAATAAGAAATTATTCATTCCTTTGAGATGAAATTACATATAAATTATTCCAATATAAAAAATAAAACACAAACTCCAGGGTATAGTGGTTAGGTTTTCTACAGTTGGACTCATATTAAGTTTAGTAGAATCCTTGGAATCTAGACTTTTGAAAAAATATATTTAGGAAGTTCACATTATGATATATGTTCTAGATAAGTGTAGAAGAGAATCCTAGAGTTGTTTTAAGGTTTATATTATGTGGTTTATTCCTATGAATAAATCATTTTTGATATATTACATATGGATGTGGTTTTAAAAAATAGACCCATAAGGATAATAACGCTTAATAGTGTGCATTGGGCTTGACCCGATCATCACTTGGTGCACTATAACATGCCCTGTTTATCAACTAGTTTGACACTCCTAAGTTATATGCAAATGAAAATACAAATTTACATTATAAACACTTTTAAATGATATTAATATAATTATATACCCAATGAAACCATGTTTATAATTATAAAATTTACTATGAATATTTTTTACAATTTATGATATTTATTACACTTCTTTTGGGGGTTATACATTATTTTCCATAATTATGTGACCTAATATAGACTATAAGATAATTTATAATTGTCTCATAGAATAACTAATCGGAATAAAATAAATGCACATAATCCAATGAGTATTAATGAACATTCATTTGACGGGTATAAGCCAATGATTCAAATGGATTTAGTATCCCAAACGTTTTCATTATATGATGACATAACAAAATGGACTGGTTATACTTGGAATGAATTATATAATAATTAGCACTTTGAAGGGAATTATCCATATATGATTATTGATGTAAAAATATGGGTAACGGGGTTGAGGGAATGAAAGATTTTTACATAAGTTATAAATTGTTAAGAAACACACATGTTTTTTATTATAAAGAAGATATATTTTTTAAATGCTTGTAGAGAAAGGAAAATATTATCATCATTGATAGGTAAATTAAGAATTTTATAATGTTAAATTAGTTAACTATTTGGATATGTGGCACTAAAAAAATGAATTGATAAATCATTAGTGTAATATCCATTAGAATAAGCTAGGTGATGAAGGTCGATATTATACTATAACCAAAGATAAATTAGAATGATTAATGTGATTATATTTCGATTAATCAAATATGTAATTTGATAATTATATCAATGATATAATAGTTATATGAGTTATGAAAAATTCTAAAAATTTTATTATAGTACATTTTAATTAATAATTTAATGTTTATGATGAATTGTACTAATGACCAAGAAAAATGATTCGTTGGAAATTTCATATTCTTTTAAAACTCCTAATTGAGGGAAATGTAACATATAATATTTTCCTAATGTTGACAAAATGATGTTATGATAAACATATTATTTATATCGAAAATATAAATTGGATAGTAATAAGTGATTTGGAATTAATTATTAATTTATTTTCCAATGTGTATTATAATATCATTGAGACCATTTAAATTATTTTTTGGATTCAAGAAATATATCAAATTATTTTTGTTTTACATAAGTAATAAATATGAATTCATTTTGTCAATAATTTATTATTGTAAAAAAATTAATTTTCATATTTCAAGAGGTTACCTGATAATGGTATTTTCATGTTTAGTATGTGGTGAATAATAGAAACATTGTGTTTTTTAGAGATTAATGATAAGTTTAAATTGGAAATTTAGTGACCTTTATTTAAATGTTCTGGGATATAGAATTTTTATTGTTCATAATTTTAACCATTTGAAAAATTGTTTATGATGAAATTTAGGTGAGTTTTTAGACACTAATACTTTATTATAAGACAATTAATATATATTGAACAAACTATAAGTAGATATCAATGGAATTACATATCATTATATTGTGGATCTTATAACCCGTTGAAAGTTAAATTTAGTTATTAATGCATAAGAAATTAATTCTTGGATAATCATCTCTTATGGTAAAAAATTAATTGGATAATGGTGGAATCTCAACTAAAATAAGAAACTTTTCCTCTGATACATAGATATCTCAAGTAAGTATAATTTAATATGTTATCCCTCTAGATTGAAATGTAATTCATCAACCTTTTGAAAAGAAACGTGAAATAAAATTTCCGCCTATTATCATTATTTTTGATGATATGAATGGGAATTTATAAGACACTATTGTTTTGGTATATTTTCCCCTTATACTTCTCTGAATCATCTACTTTCTTTGGATCAATGGTCTCTATCACTCCCCCATCGGTATTTGGGTTTTATTTTTATTTTCTCTATCAATGTTTCCACTCCCTTCCTATGTTATCCATTTATGGAAACATGGTATGTGTTATTCTGAATTATCTTCATACATCCCTTGATATTTACATAGATGATTTTTTTTAAACCTTCTCGTGATTTATCACTTCAAGAATGGTATTTTGAAATGAAATAATATTAATTTCTAACATCTAGTTTAAATTTCTTAGACACAATTAATTAAAAAGGGAGAGAAGTTAACTATGAGATATATTAATAAAAGTACATCATATTTGATAACATGTATTAAAATCAACATTGATTTTGGATTGTTTTTATGGATTATTGTGCGTATATTAGACTATACACAACCTTGAATTTAGTTACTGTTATACTCAATTACGAGTATAACAAAAATTTGACATATTATTAAAATATTAATATATTATATCATTGTAATGTCATATAAATTTATTGAAGGGTATTAATAATACTAATCATGTGGTTTATAAATGTATATTATAAATAAAATGGTTATCTTGGGATTTTAGTAAAATTATTACCATTTGAAAGAAAAATGAAATGTTTTCTGAAAACAATAATTGTCTACGGTGTGGGCTAGTTGCTCCTGGTGCACGTGACTTAAAATTAATTTTTTCCATATTTAGAATATTTATTTGAAATAATAGAATTATTTTTTAAAATAATACATATAAAATGTTCTTCTGGTTAATTTTTTTTAATTTTATGCAACAAATAATTTTGTTGATGAGTAGTAAAAATTACTGAACTTTTATTGAAAAATTCCGTATCATTTAAATTATTCATAATGTTCAATTTTATTATAATGAGTCTTAATATAAAAATATTTCAATAATAATTTAATTAATCAAATATTGACTAACTTTTGTTATAAAATCATTGTAATCTTTAAACAATTTTCTCTCAAAAACATTTCATCTTATTTGTGTTAGCGAGATTAATTTAAAATGTGAAATTTAATTTTCTATGTATATAATTAAGAATAATAGATTCAATATTTTTCATCTTCATGATTTTTAATTTTTAATATTATCAACATAATTTATTGAGAAAATATTTATTAGTTAAAACATTAATAATTATTTACTATGGTTATGGAAAACTAGATTTACCTATGTGTTAATATATAAAATAATGGTTAAAATTAACCTAACTTGTAAAAAAACCATTTTAAAGACATATTTCTAACTTATATCTTTTATTTACTCCAATTTCCTAGTTTTTCTATTTTTATTGATAAAAATGTACCTATAATTGAATATTCTCAAAAATTTATCAAGTGTGCCACTCACCTGACATAAAAAAGCCACCTCATCTCCAATCTTATTAGAACATTAAAATAATTTTCTTCAAAAAAAAGAGGAAAAATTACATATAAACATCCATACATTCATCCATATCTCTTTATTTTGGGTATAATTCTACCTTATAAAGGATTTATTGTAATCCTACGATGGATACCTAAAAATGAGGTAATGTTCTTCGTAGAGTGTCATTTATTTCTTTTTCCAACTGAATAAATGATTTTTTTAATTTATGAAATAAAAGACTAAATATATTCAAAGAACTATATTTTATATATAATATGTTAATGAAATATATCTATCTTTACTTTCATCAAATGGGTTATTGAATCATTATTCCTATGTATAGAAGTCTACTACCTCGCAAACCAAAGTGATTATTTTTTCAATAAAAATCATTCACCATTGTTTATAGTGATGTATTTAATATATATATATATATATTATTTATTACATATTTATACAACTATAGTCATTATATCTAACATATATTTTTACCTTCCAATCTTTAGGTTAAATGATAGCGGTGCTCATTTGTGCGGCAGACCAGCACCCTCCAAAGCGATGTGAATCATCTTTCACTAACACATCACAAGGAAGATGGTGAGGATAATTATAACTATTATGTGTTATATAAATAAAAATATTATTATTTTCATAACATATTAATTAGTCTAAAAATATAATTTATCATTTAATTTCTTACCTTTCAAGTCACGTAATGATGATTATAATGTTTGTGTACGCTACATGGAGCAATGTGGAAATTATTTCATAACCATGCCACATAGATGTTATATATATATATTATATATTATATTATGATCATTATGAAATTATTTTATATTACTTACCTTATTTCCATACTGGTCACTGAAAAATGAAAATGTTACTCTTGCATTCATATGGCCTTCTGTCTCTAAGACCTTAATGTTCATCATTTTTTATAACCATTTTTCATGAAAGGTTTTAAATATAAAATTAATGTAAAAATATAAAAATCACATCATGTATAATATTATATATATTAATTAACTATGTAACATGTTCATTAACAGGATTATTAATGAGAAAAAAACCATAAGAAAAATGGTAATTAACACATGAAATAATGAAAATTATGAAAGAATAGAATTTAACGAGTTATATGATGTTATGAAAGGATAACATACGAAATTATAAATATTAATATGTTTTATTTTAAATAACACATTCAAAACAAATATATTGGGGAATAAAAAATTATCAATCTAAATGGTGTTTTAGGTGAGGGATTTTTGTCCCACTGTTTTAACTTCAGAGATGCACATACCATATAAACAACCTATTTATATTATACGGTGTATATACTACCTTAGACATATTATTTTATTTATATACATAATTTTATATATATTTACACGTCAAATTTAGGATCCATCATTAATGGGTCTTATGATTCACTATTACAAAATTTGTAGGGGTTTTATGTTACAATGCCATCATTTATTAGGATTATTTATGATTCGTTCCAATGATAAATTCATATAATTCATCCCTAAAAAACTTATAAATTTTTTTATGCAGTTCTAAATTTTAAAATTTTCAACTCGTAGTATCATTGTTACACTATTTGGTACATAAAAGAATTGAGTAAATATTTTTTTGAAAATCTTTCATTATATCTCTCTTTGGTCAGAAATATGTTTTATTTTAATGAAATCTCCAATGTTCTAAAAAATGTCTCAAAAATTTCCAAATGATTTATCAATGAAATTTATACCACTATTTAATATTTTTAAAAACGTTTTGAATGAAATTTTATTGTCAATCTCTTAATGAAGTACTTTTCTAACTATTTTATAGTTCAATAGGAATTCTTTTTTATGTTAAACAACATTTAATAGATTACCCACCATCATGGCCATCATTTAATTGAATAATGATTTTAGATATTAAATGGTTATTTTTGAATAAGTATTTCCCTTAATATTATACATATTCATATTTCTTAATAATGGTGATTTAGAAAAGGAAAATTATATTTTTCTGTAGATTTATTTGTGGAATTTTTATTGTATTTATATTTATAAATAACATAAATCCTTTAATATAAATATGGTAAACATAAGATATGTTTTATTGATGTTATAAATAATAATTTATTCTATGATCTATGGTCAGATTGATTGAGGATGTATAAATTTATTACCATTAAAAAGTTTACTCAGAATGGTTTATGATTATGAATATTTTTTAGGGTAAGTGTTGAAATTTTATATGGTTGTTCATTTAATATGAATAATAATTTAAAATATGTATCAACCCATTCATATATATAAATAAATTGACCTCTTAATTAATGTGTGGGGCTCTATATAACCCCACGATGAATTAGTAGGCCTGATGAGGCAAACTAGATATTTTTTGGCTGAGGCCATAACTATATATATATATAGCTTCACATGAGTCTTCAGTGGTACTAAATGTCTTAGCATGAAACCAATATGGTAAATATTTTATTTCAAGTGTCCTCGACAGTATGTTTAGACGTCCATCATTAGTCATTTCCTCATTATGAATTTAATTACTGATATTCTATGTTATTATTATATTATATATAATATCAATCATTCTGTTTTATGCTCATGTGATTATTTTGATGGAATTATCTTATTGTCATTTATATCTTCTATATAGTGTTAAAGTTATTCATTAAATGGAATGTGTTTTAGTTGTTTTTCTATTAATATTTATTCTTCATTATTTATTTATAGATTCTTCAATACATTATTCCTTAATGAGTATTTGAGATCACTAATTCAGATGTTTTACATTTTCCATGATAGTAGGAAAACTTTTATGATTAATATGATGAGATATACTAATAAAAATGATGGAATTGTCCTTGAAATTGTGTTTTTCAATTCAATTTTTTCAAAAGAAAATTTTATTCTAGTATTTATTTGGTTTATCAGGTTTACTAAACTATTTAGTCTTTTGGGAGGAAATTCATTATAATTTATTA
Source organism: Viscum album (assembly GCA_963277665.1). Taxonomy (NCBI): domain Eukaryota; kingdom Viridiplantae; phylum Streptophyta; class Magnoliopsida; order Santalales; family Viscaceae; genus Viscum; species Viscum album. Next base: position 881,118,045 of record OY728126.1, on the reverse strand, counting down.
GATTATTAAAAAATACACTTACAATAGGCTACTGTGTTCGAAGTCACTATCATAAAAATGTTTGAATGTATATGTGGCAGAGATTCGTGTTACATGTAATTACTCTATCCATTTCATGTCAATTTTATTCAAAGTGCACTAATTTTATTGGTAAAGGACAATATAAATCATTAAGAAATAAATTAAATTTAATTAATGCCTTTACACATCAGTTTTTTGTAAAGATTGAATAAAATATTCATACATAGAAGGAATGATTCATTCTTATTTAATGGATTACCATTGATGTTGGGATCAATGTATTTCATTAAATGATTATTCTGATAATAAATGTTTTCACTCTATTATACATTAGATACTTTAAAGGCATTATATAGAAAGTGATGTCAAACTTTAAATTTTTTGGGATGAAGTAGAAGAGGGGACGTTTCTTTGACCAACGTGGGTAGAATAAATGGTTGATAAGGTAATTATAATTATACAATTTGTGCGTATAGTTCAATGTAGGATATAGTATTATGTATTTAACCATATAAATGATCATTTATTTGAGGCAGTTGATCTTTTTTTCATGAACTATCTCCATTGAAAATAATTATACATTTTGGTAAAAAGGGAAGTTATATCCCTGATTCATTGGAACATATAAAAAATATGAAAAATTCTTATTAGTTCTCAAAAAATTGAATCAATTGTAGAAAAATAGGTTTTAACATCAGCAGTTGAGTGTCGGTTCTTAGATACCATCATTAAAAGTCAGTTTTTTGTGTTGGTTATTCAAATAAATTACATCAAAAATGAAATATCAGTTTTAGATAATTTTTCAAACATTGATTTTATAGTTTGTAGAGAATAATGGGACTTACGGATCAAAAGTTATGGATGTAGGAAGTTGAACATTATAAGACTTTATTTTTAACGTAGGTTTTTTCTAGTAACTAACATTAAAAGTGACTTCTTTGTGTTGTTTTTTCTAGTAACCAACATTAAAATTAAAACAAATGTTTTACATGATTTTTAAAGCTTTTATTTGATAGTTCATGGAGAGAAAATGAATTTTCGGATCAAAATTTATAGATGTCGGAAGTTGAACATTATAAGACAATATTTTTAACATTGGTTTTTTATAATATCTGACGTTAAAGATCCTTTTTGGCATCCGTTATTAAAATAACTATCATTAAAAATAAAATAAAAGTTCTATATAATTTATGAGCATCAATTTGATAGGTCATGGAGAAAAACAGACTTACAGATCAAAATTTATGGACATCGGAATTGACACATTATGATTTTTAACATTGGTTTATTCTAATAACGGATGTTAAAAGTTCCTTTTTTGCGTAGGTTTTCAAAATAACCAGTGTTAAAAATAAAAAAAGTTTTAGGTATTTTTTTATTATTTGATTTGATAGGTTGTGTAGAAAAAACGGACTAATGGATTCAATTTTATCGACATCAGAAGTTGAACATTATAAGACGTGATTTTTTACATCAGGTTTTTCCAATAAATGTTTTTAAAAGTCCTTATAGGTTTTATTTATTCATGTAATCGACGTTAAAAATGAAATAAAAGTTGTAGATACTTTTTCAAGATTCAATTTGATAGTTTTTGGAGTAGAAACTGACTTACATATCGAAAGTTGTGGACGTCTGAAGTTGAACATTAGATGACTTAGTTTCAAATGTCAGTTTTGTTCAATAACCGACGTTTAAAGTAACTTTTTGGTGTTTATTTTCATAATAAACGATGTTAAAATTCACTTTTTGTATTCAGTTTTTTAATAATCATTGTAATAACCCCAACATGAGATTTTTTTTATATTGGTTATAAATTTAACTGACATAAAAATTAATGTTCCAAATACGCGGGTTTGGAATTTCAATTTCTTCACAACGTGCATTTTTATTTTCAAACTCCCGCAAAAATTTAATACTTCACCACCAATAATATTTTCATTTACAATATATAGAGATTAATCCTATTTTATTTAACATTTTCGACATCTTCTATTCAATCAATATTTCAACAATTCTTCAATCGATGATTTGTACAAGGTATTTCTTTTGATAAATTATTTTCATTAATATATTGTCCTTTATCACTAAATATGTTGATATTTTTATTATAATGATTATATATTTTTCTGATTAATAAAAAAAGATGAAACATACACACGAGGTTTATTTGTTGAGGTGAAAAATTCATTATCACCCACTATTTTCATTACCTCGTGAGTTCTTCCTTGAAATGAATTTAAAAAACAATAAGCATGATATCGATTTGAATGGAACCAATAAAATAATATAAGTTAATTTGAATATTTATGTCTTTTAAATTTTTTGGTCATTTGGCATATAGTTTTCAGTTCTTGTTTCTCATGTTCTCTTTGAATCAGTTTTTTTTATCGAAACTTAAAGAGCTACATCTTACGAGGAATATAACTTTTGATCCATATGTTCTTTTTGGTTCCATAAGTAGTGAAATCAAAGCCTAAGAAATAATCTATATTCCAATATTATGATTTTCAATGTATTGGCGTAGGTTTTTACAAAAACCGACGTGAATTTTTTTTAAACACATTATTCTCGTCGGTTTTTATCCAAACCCGACAAAAAAACCCATATAGAAGCCGAATTTTGACGTCGGTTTTCTTAAAAACAGACTTTGAAGACTATCGACCTGATTTTTGGCATCAGTTTATATGAAAAATGACACCAAATATTTTTTGGGGCTGAATTTTGGCATCGTTATATATGAAAACTAAATGTGAATACTGATGGGGGTGATTTTTTATCACAGTTTATAAAAACTGACATTGATGCTTATATTTTTTATGTCGGCATTATTAATGTTTGTTAAAAACTGATGTCCAATTTAAAAAAACCGATGTGGAAAGAAATTTTTTCAATAGTGAATTTACCTTCGTGTTTATCCCAGGTACACAATGATTTTCTTTTTTCAATGTTACAAATGGATGTTCCATATTCATGTCACTAGTATTTACCTGTGCGTTCACACAGTAATACGTTCAATGATTATTTTCAAGAAGACAAAAATATATTTCAATGTTAATAAAGAACATTAATATGGAATATATTGAACAAAATATTGATACTTAATATTGAACTATAATTGGACAGAATATAGAGTATTGAAAACATTGGAAAATAAGAAAAACAAAATAACATAGAAGAATATATAAGAGAATATTGAAAACATATTAGAGAATATTTCAGGAAAACATAAGTATACCAACACTATACAAAATAATCCATACAAATGTGTGATGAAGAATATAAGGAAAACATATAGGTGAATATACAAGGAAAATAAAATTATTTGAAAACATATAAAATATATAGGAGAATATATAAGGAAAAGAAAACATTCAGTAAAATTGTCATTTGAATATAGTAGATAACATTTTTTTGCAAATAAAACGAACATTTTGGAAAAAAAAAGAATTGAACGTGAATGAAAACATAAAAGATTAAGGAGAAGAAAATAGGTCACGATGTAGAAAGAAACATAAGTATTCAACTTCAAATACATGAATAATAATAAAAAGTAGACATTAATTAGAAAAGTTAATTAAAAACAAACATGAATGTAATAACAGAAGTTTTAATGTCACTGAGATATTATAAAAAGAACATGAATTAATTTTTATATAGCATTAGTATATACAACATAATATTCCAATGGACATGAATGAAAAGAACACTGAAATGGAAATTTAATTTTCCAAACATACAACATCGGTATTAATATCACTGAGTAATTATGTCACACAATTCTTAGATTATGTGTTTTCATAGTGATATGATTCGATGCTTTTTTAAATAAGACAATACTACATTTCAATGTTAATAATGAACATGAATATTCAATATTTTGAAATAAAAAAATAATGATACTTATTTTTATAATTAAATTGAACAAAATATGGACATTATTAGGATAGTGGATTACATTTTGGACAAATACATTTGAAATGATTTAGGAGAAACTATAATAAATAACACATTATTTTTAGCATGGATATTTGGATTAAATGAATGAAAAGGACATAGAAATTTACTTTTGAAATTCAAATAATTATGATAACTAAATATCATAGTACAAACATATAGTTATATGTATACATATTGAAACTGTACATTACAATGGATAAAGAATGCATAATATATCGATGTAGTTGGATTATAACAACATATTATAGTGTTATTAACCAATAAATAATTAATGAACACCTTTTTGATCTAAAAAATGATTTAATGAAAATAACCAGAATGATTAAAAATTTTCAAAAATATACAGTTTTTTTAAAATTCAATAAAACTGAAAAAACTAGATTTACCAAACATTTTTCAGAAAGTTCAATTTAATACATCATAATAAAATCATAAGTAAATGAAATCATTAAATTTTGAAACCTTTCACACTGAACGAAATACTTGAAATTAAACATATACATAATGGAAAAGAACAAAACAACTCATACAATAGACCAAGAATGTATTTTTACTAAGTAGAGTGATACATTATAGTACTCTAGCTTGAGCTTTATATCAAACCCAATACACAATATGAACTTTGTCAAATATGGGGTTTCATACCTCAAATGTGATTTGAGTTTTAAAATGAAAAAATCCAACCCAATAATTTAAACATTACTAAATTATATGAAATTAAAAATAGAAATACATATAAGAGGAAATTATAAATATTTTAAAATAATAAATATAATTTATCAAAAATATATATATTCAAATATCAATTTGTTTATTAATATCAATAAATAGTCAATGAAGCTGACAAGATACTCAATATAGTTGAATAAAAACCATTGTATAGCTTAATATCTTGATGTAAAATGTAGATCAAGAAATATAATGTGAAACTTATAGAAAAATTCAATCTCAAGTTCATAATTATCACAATCATTTACCCCTTGAATTGTAAACAATACAAACTTACTGGATCATTATCCACACATCTTATCCTGCTGAAGAATTTGATTATAAAAAAACACCTAGATTAATCCTCCTGGATCCGTAAATGAGAGGTGTATCTTATGTTTCTCCTCCATGCTTGTAAATTGAAGACATTTATTCCATACACCCATGCAAATTTTTCAATATTTATGTTCTCTACTATGCAGTGATGAGAAAAATTGAAGTACGTCTGGCATCTAGTAGACAAGAACCACTGATCTACACCTTTTCTTTTTTTATTCATATCCATTGACTTTTCACCTGAAATGAATATCCCATAGTGGAGAAAAATATCACTGAATAAGAAAATAATCAAATGAAAATAGTACCTTCTCAAGGGTGCACAAATATGTTCAAAATTTAGTAGTTAGTAAAATTTGACACTGAAAATTGAAATTAAAGACACATAAACAAGCATATCAGATTTAAAAAACACAAAATCACATGAAACTCTTAAGGATGAAAGAAAAAGATGTATAGAGAATGCTTCAGAACACAGTTGATCATCAAATTATAAATTACTAAGTAAAAAACATAACAGTGCATAAAACTATTGAATGGGATGAAACTAAGTTATCAAAACTGCTTGATAATGAAGAAACCCACCCAACCTACATATAGTATAAATATAATTAATAAAATTTATTAAATGTAAAATGAATCAATAGTTTTTTACCCTTTTCTTTATAGTCAAATTCCCTTAACGTATAAAAAGTTTAAGGGTTTTTAGGCACATTTAATGTAAAGAGATTGCACTATTATGAAATAATCACATGGAAAGTGATTGTATGTAATATAACATGGGAGTGTTTGGAATGAAAATAAATGGTTAAATTTCATTGAATGTAATAGTAATGATAGGAATATATTCATATTACTAATAATGTCATGTCAAATTTCAAGAATATCATTCAAAAAGATAAATTAATATTATTGCTATATATTTTACAGCACATAACCACTAACATAATTGGATCTTTTTTGATATTAAATAATATATTAAAATAGATATGGAATGTAAAAAAGGTTGCAGACCACAATTGATTATCACATAATGAAATAAAAAATTTATAGAGAATGCTTTAGCACTCAATTGATCATAAAATTATAAATAAGGAATGAAAAGGAACATAATATCACATAAAACTATTGAAGGGGTAGAAACTATGTTATCCAAACTGATTGAAAATGAAGAAAACCACCAAACCTAGACAAACCATAGTAAAAATATAAGTACTAAATTTTTTTTAAAGGTGAAATGGATCAAAATAAAATTACCCTTTTACTGCTAGCCAAATTCGCTAACCCTAAAAAACATTTAATGGTTGTTAAGAACATTTCAAGTAAAGATATTGCAGTATTATGAAATAATCAGAGGGAAAGTTATTGTATGTAAAGTAACCTTGAAGTGTTTGTAATGAAATTAAATGGTTAAATTTCATTGAATTTAACAGTAAAGATATAAATATATTCACATTACTACTAATCTCATGTCAAATTTCCAGAATATCATTCAATAAGGTAAATTAATATTGTTTCTACAAATTTTACAGCACCGGATGAATTACATATTAGTGTTTGTTTTCTATTAAATCCGAAAATGAAATAGAGAGGGAAATTATAAAAGGCTGAAAACCAAATATATGGAATTGTTTTTCCCCTTATCATTCTATTTAATCATAATGATTTTTCTTTTAAAAACATATACGCATGGGAAGAAAATTCATACCATTACATCTAATTACCTCTAGAAACAATATGTGGAGATGGTTGAGAAATGAAATAAACATGAGACTCTAAGCTTGAAATCTCGATGAAAAAAATCCTGGAGAAGTCTCGCCTAAGATAGCCCCAGGAATTTGGTTACCATGGAAATAATTATTGATGCCATTATGACTCTCTACAACTTCATGCACAAGATAATTCTATCTAGTTAACCTGTCAAACTGGTGAATTGCTTTAACTTGTACAGAAGTATAGGTAACAAGGTTAAGAATAAACCATGAATTCATTCCAATATATGTTATATTTTCAATGAAGACTTGGAAGGTTATCTTTTCAGTTAAAACTGATGAGTTCACATCAGAAGAAACCGAAACCGAAGCATCTAGAATGCTATTAGAAGATGGGACAAAGTTATAGTAATATTTTCCTAATATAAACGACAAAAACTCTATAAAACCAACCAATCTGTCTGTATTATAATTGTAGGAATACACATTAGTTAATGTGTAGATAAAGACATTGGATGCTGATACAAATTGATCTTTCTTCAATGTTCTTGTTTGTCAATTCAGCCAATTTTGAGTCCTTAAAATCATTTATATGCTTCTCCATATGAAATAAAAATTAAAATATATTGGCATAGAAGGTTGGAATAAAAACATGCATTCATTTACACATTAATATGTACATATATGAGTATAGAGAGTATGGAGGTGCAAAATAGGAGAATAAAAAAAGAATTTTCAGATAAAGATATTCTAATTTCACCTAATAATGAAAATAAGGCATCTTAGAGTTATAGAGACATCACAGTTTTGTTAAAAATATGTGGAATCAATCCATTAAAATCCATAATAAGACTTGAAGGTGATTCTAATAGAAAAGAAGAATATAATGGCTTCAGTTGGCTAAATAAAGTGTAACAGGATTTTATCTTCAATCAAAAATTAATATAAGACATTAAAAGATAAGAGTCCCAGTCAGGAATTCAAATAGAGATGTAGAGATCCATCTCTGTTTCAAAAACATGAAGATTATTAAATCCATATCATTGAGAGTTGAAATTATCAAATAGAATATCAATTTATAAAATTGGATATGCTTACATATGAAGTAGTTCAGGGTTTCCAATTATTAACTTAAACTAAACCATCACTTTATCATCCAAAAACTTGTTCTTTGATGAGAAATAATTTCCTAAAATCAATATAATTAACACATCCAAAACCCAAAAAAGTAAAAATATCCAATAATTCTACATCATACAAAAAATGAATCAAAAATTTTAGTATGCATTTACACATTAAACTTTCTCAATTAATCAGGCTGCAAAATCATCTCCCTTGATATTAAAAACCTCTTTCATTAAAAAAAAAATAGGTCAACAATTTCAATATCATAATAAATTAATATGAATATAAAATCAACCACTACCATGTCAAAAAAATAATTCACAGCCTAAAAGTTAAGAAGATTTTAATATTGAATTTATTTTATAAACATGGAAAAAGATTCATTGAATCAAAAAATGTTGATTTGGACAATAATGGTATTTTTATCATTGATAATAGTCTATTGGATGGTAAAATTGAATCCCTCAGTCACTTTCCATTAGGAAAAGTAAATTTAGGTCATACTCTACCTATGATGGATGATAATATTGAAGGCTGGTTGAATTTATATTTCCCATCTATTCCACTAGTATGATCAAAATCATTTCTCATTGATAATAGAAAAAATATTAGTACATAAACAGAATATTATGAATGTAAATAAATCAAAAGATTTATATAAATAAAATTATTGAAAGGGAAATTATAAATTTATTTTTTTCTTATATAACTGTATCATTTCATATATGCCACTTTATCTTATCACAAAATAATTTAGAAGTATTGAATTGCATTTAGAAGAAAGGATGGTACCTTTATAACCTCGATGTGAGTAGATCACAAGAAGTTTCACATAGTTTAATAATATTGTTCAAGTTTTGAAAAGTAATAGGAAATTTATCTATCATGTCATTTACTTTCATTGGTATTCAAGATGCAATATCATCTACCAAGAGATTCAAAATATCTCATCTAAGAAGAAAACAACCCAACAAATTCATAAATCAGAAGAAAGTAATATTAATATAGAGGAATGTTCTTAATTGGAATCACTTGTTTTTTACATAATGTCCCCATACACTGTAACGTTTCATTGGACCACTTCACTGGCATAAAACTCAGTCAATATATTTTTGTATATGATGAATTGAACTTAATGAACAAGTAGTAAAAAATAATGACACGTGTAACAAATGAAGCACAGTGTTTATGTTTAATAATTTCAAATTGATACGAACAAATGATGTGTGTTATAATAATAAAAAAAATTGAAAATGAAATTGTAAATGTCAATATTCTCTACTAAAATACTGTAATGAAAATAAAAGACAATGAGATATTGTCATGGAAATATGAATACACCAATAAACCAATGTCTCATGTCACCTTAAATCACACAAACTAATGAGAATCAATGAAATATGATGTTAGAATATAGGACGTAATCATTTATTTTGAAAAAATAATGGAATGCTAAACTTATGAAGTGATAACATAGATTATTCGGAATAGAAAAAATAAATTACAATACACATGTAATGAAACACTATTATAAAAATCAGTTCTCAAGAATGTATAAAATATAAAGTAGAGGAACATAAATATTTTTATATATATAGTCCAATCAATAAAGCAATTTAGGCACACCATAAAGCAACACGTTTTGATATGCCTGAAAAAAAAATTGAAACCTGAAAAAAAAAATATGTGAATAAATATTCTCGGGGACTGAAATAGTTATGGTAATTAATGAATTCGAAGAATATTTTTACAATTACGATATAATAAAAATTAAAAAGAAAATGGAAGTAAAAAAATTTCAATAGAAGATATAAAAAACTACAGAATCTTGGAATACGAACAGACCATATGTAGAGGAACAGTGAACGGCATACAGAAATGTGGATGCAGGCAGGGAGCCGAAGTGTGGTGAACAGAAGAAAAAGAGAATGTGCCCATAATGTCGAATTCTTTGTAGTTCCAAGAATGATTGTAGGAAGGATTCGTCTGTCACCTAAAACTAGTGAATTATGGTTGAATCATTTGAATAAGGATGCCAAATATTTACCTGATTCTTGAAGCGATAATGTAGGAGTTGAATATCACATGGTAGTCGATAGAGGTTTTTTTCGAAGAAGGTAGTGGTGTTCGAAGCTGAAGATGTAATCTTAGCATAAGTCGCAGGATTCGATATTTAGAGACAACCGGGTCGTGGAAGTAGTGTGAGTAGAAATTGGTGGCCGAAGAAGATGAAGTAATCAGAGGTGAGGAAGCCGGTTTTCATATTTTGTGGAAACCCTAGGAAAATGATAATAAGACCTCAAGTGGATGATTTGAAACTGTAGAAAATAAAGAGGAATTTTGCGATGGGGAGAGAGGGTAAGGCGAAGCAATAATGGGAGAGGGAAACAGGATAGTGGAGGGAGATTATGTGGGAGTGACACATGTCCAGAAAAAAGTATGGTTTATTATATATATATATACATGGGTGTCTGAATATGAAATGAGCAATAGGTATCCACAATAGTTTAACAAGTGAATAAAATCACAATGATATAGTTTCCAAAAGGTGGTAAAAAACCATTTAATATTGATATAAAAATTTTATATATTAATTATTTATTATTTATAGAGTTATACTCATTATAAAAATATTAAAAAAATTCTCCCAAAGGGAATATCATTTCTCAAACCAAATTATATTTTTTTCCATTATATGGTTTAATATAAAATATTTATTTCAAAAATAAAAAATATTAATTTGACAAAAAGAAAATCATTTTTATCTCAATGTGAAATAATTTTCATAATATTATATTTTAATAATTTTCTATAATGATATATTTTTCAATGAATATTACAGAATATCATTTTTATTTATTTTTGTGTCTTCATTTAAGGTTCTTATAAATTCAGAATCAGTTTTTATTAGTTATTAGAAGTTATAATTTTTTTTGATTTAAAAAATCTCAATTATTTTTTTTGAATTTAAATATGTTTTCTAAAAACAATTTAATGCTTGAATTCATTATTAAAACATTTTATACAATAAAATTGTATTTTTATGATTTTTTTTCTATTTTGTTCATTTAATTTTAAATTAACTGTCAAATAAATATATTTTTTATTTTAGAAAATTTATTATATAATTGTAATGGTAGTGTCCTAAATTATTAAATATGTAATTTTGGTTTTTTTCATTCTTATATTAATCGTATTAGGTTTTATTATCCTGATAATATTTAAATTATATTATAAAAATTAAAAATTATTTGATCCTTAATAAAAAATTACAATAAATTCGGAATTAATTTTATTTTATGTGTATATATCATCCTATGTTATAAAATTGTGGATTATAAAGTTGTTATGACATTTGGATGTGGTTATGATCTCTATAAGTTTTTATGTAATGAAAAGTAGAAAATGGAACACTATATTTTTATATAAATATATTATTTTTATCATTTGATTAAATATAAGATATTTTAGTTATAAATATAATTTTAAATTATAATGTATTGATACTAATCAGTTGATTTTATTTTTAGTTTTTAGTGAACATTTAATTACATTAATTTATTACACAGGGATGTCACATTAATTATTAAATTAAAGGAATCATATAATTAATGAAATAAATATTTTGAAATGTAATATAACCGTCAATAATTGATATTATCAATGAATTTTAAGAAAACTATATCATTTTTTGGATAGGTTAATTTATTATATTCTAATTCCTTAGTTGTCTTGATGCAAAAAAATTCAATTTAAGGGAATTGTTCTCCAATTGACATTATGTATATTTTAATGAAATAATATTTTATTAAATTATATAATATTATTAGTAATTTTATATTCATCCAATATATTTTGTTATTGTTTAAAATATTAACCATGGTCCATTTAGATTCCATTTTTTTATTTATAGTAACTATCATGAACCTCAATAAGTAAGAAACATTGTTTTCATTGGAAGAAAGAAAATGATTAAGGATTCGTTAAAACTAAATGATAATGGTATAAATGAGATATAAACATGTCTAAAAGTAATTTTATGAGACTATTTAGACTCATACTCTTCTTAACAATATAATTATAAATTTTTATCTAGTTGGTAATCAATATTAATATATATTAATTTAAAATTATATTATTTCTAAGAGTGCATATCCCATATTTATTAAAGGTAACCACTTATTCTTATTTTCTCACACAATAAAATATTCTTATTTGAGTCAATACAAACCCTAATTCATTCATATAATCCTGACCATCAATATAGTTGTATTTTTATATAGAATACCGATGTTATAGTGCTTTTAGTGTTAATCTGAGGGGACATTCCAATGAAGAGGTATTGTTTTAATACAAATGATTATGATTTATTTGATCATAAAAATGGATAAAATATTATACAATTATGAAAAAATAATTTCCCCATTATCCAAAAAATATTTATATTATACTATTTTATTGGAAAAACCTCTATCCATCTTTGACATATATCAAACGTGAGAGGAATTCATCATTCGTTTTTATGATAGACTACAGCCTCACTAAACAATGAATTTAATTTTCAATAATGGTATCTCAGTAGTTGTCATAATTAAGTATTTAGTGTTTAAATATATATATGATATTAATGAAATATTTTTCTTTTTATAATGATAATATAATAGTTTATTTCTTACCTTTCAATTTATTAGGAAATTCAAAACTCATTTTTTTGTACTTGTGGACTACCACCTCCACGAAATGATATAATTCATTTTTCATCACTAAATAAAATTGCTGATATATATATATATATGTGTGTATTTTTAATGAAAAACATTTTATTTATGATATTGTGTTCATTTTTTTATATAAAATAATACATACCATATTTCAATGATGATGATTGAGAAATGGAAATGTTACACATGTATACATACAACATACCATATTTATGATTATAACATTATTCATTATTCATAACCATCATTCATGATTTATATTAAATGTATACTTGATATATATGAATTATTTTTATTTAATTATATTAATTCTATAAATGTTGAAAAAATAACCACTTTGACCATATTCAACCTACCAAAGTCATTTTGGACTTATGTGTCAAATATCATCAAAATTTCTGATGTGAATATAAATTATTATGTAATTGTATATACATGGTCATAATTGGAAAAAAATAAAGGGAAAAATATTTCTTCAGAATCTAAAAAATTAAAATAAGTTTCTTATTAAGGATGGTAAAGAACATAGTTGACAAGATGGACTCAATGTTTGGGAATTTCTTTTGAGAAATCCTCCCTTAACCTTTCTCAGTAAACAATTTTTAATACATTACCATATATTATTATGAATTTTCTATGGATATATATATATATATACGTATAAGGTACATGTTTTTCTCATTTTACATTCATTCAATGGTTTGTTAGATGATTTTTTTACATATTTATTTAATAATGTTTTGACATTCTTTGCGAAAGTGAAAATGAATAAAGCAACCCCGACCCCAGTAGCTCGTATACGATTTATACTTTATTAAATTAGTATATAATATATAGAATCACCATCCAATGTAAAAAATAGTTCATTATTATTTTTAAACATGATATATAAAAAAATTCACATTACATTTTAAAACATAAATTATACAAATAATTTTCTATGAGAATACAACTTTTCCCCTTAACGTATCCCTGTATACCAATCACAAAATATTCCCAGTACCATGGAGAATATAAGACATACGAATGGGGTAATCCTAGATGCTCTGTAAGCATAATATTATTGTATATAGAATGAATAAATTAATAATATTTAGGATAGAAAATATAATAATTGAAAAACATTCCAATTATTCAATAACATGAGAATAACATTGTAAGAATAAGACATGATTAAATAATTCCACATTAATATTTAAATTAGATTTAAATATGAACATGTATATTCAATATTCTTATAGTCACAAATAATATCAATAAATGAACACATAATGATGGAAAGAATAGTTTTGGACATCTAAAACAAACCTTCGAGGCTTATTCCATGAAATTTAAAATAATATAGGCTTATTCCATGATATATAACACTATTGCGTATTGGTCCCATAAATATATATAAATGGATAATTAGTTAGCCAAAACCATATATCATTTTTCTTGTTAGACCTTATGTTGTATCGAGTGGATATAAAGGCCCCCATCACATAAAAAGAACAATAATTTCATTGTATTAAACGAGTGAAACATAATCAACATAAACATTAATATTTATAATATCATATGAAATTTGAGTACATTCCCTAGTTAATAAATATAATCATAAAACATCTAATGTAAATTAATGGTATCGACATAGTATATCCTCAATCAAACTGGTCATATACTATCTAGGAATTTGAAATGATGGTATCATTTTATAATAAACCGATTAATGAATAACTAACAAAATATAATGCCTTGTTATATAGAAGCTGATATTTATATATCACTTTGAACATTTTAGGTGGAGAATAACATTTTATTGAAATTATTTTATTTATATTACAAAAATTGTTAAAAAGATTTCAAATTCGTTTTAATTGTAAATAAATTATAAAAAAATCCTTAATATTAAGGGAATTTATTTAAAAACATCCATGATATAATGAAATGGATTAATCGTGATGTGATGGTAATGATAATAGTAAATTTCAAACATTTCATGTATGTTAAAAATAACACTCCTATTACACTATAAAAAAGACAAGAAAAGTGACTTGTTAAAAAATTAAATGAATAATATAGTAAAAATAATGATTAATAATAAAAAATGGGTCATAATTTCATTAATAAATCTTTTTTATAATGATAAAACATTTTATAAAACATGTTTTATAAAACATTGTTTTTTATGAAAAAATATTTTTGAACAAAGAGATAAAAAAATATGATATTATAATAAACATATTTTATAAATTATTCTATGTAAAAAATGAAGAAAATAGATCTAGAAAATGAATTAATTCTAGAATAACCATTGGATAAAAAATAAATTGATTTTATTATAAAAAGTTTCAATAATTTTTCTATGGAAGACATAATCATAAAAAGTCCCAAATAATTATGTGATTGTGAAATTTAAACCCATACCATATTAGTAACTCATTTTTCATAAGCCCCTTAAAATAAATAAAATTAATTAAGAAATTAAATACCATTAGGATAAATTAATTCCTTATTTAACATTATACAACTATAGTATATACACTACCAAAAGGAAATAATTCGTGAATATGGAAAAAAATCTCAGAAAAGAAAAAGTGAGATGAGAAACACATCGATACCTCTTACATTGAGTTCAACATAAATTAGTATCTTGAATAGTGGTTTTAATAATTTCCTTAATTTATTAAACAATTATATTAATATTTATAATACCATATATGTTTCTTGCTTTTAGTATTAATTGTCTTTTTTCCCATCTGTGTTTTGTCATGAACGATAGAGTCATTGAATATAATTTATTGTTTAATGATCTCAAAAAATAATAATATTAACATATTTATAATATTTATATATCAATGTTAATTTTAAAACATATAATAAAATATGGTTATAAAAAAATTAACTATATTACAATCTTGATGATGGTATGTAGTATGTGTACATGAGTAACATTTCTATTTAACATTGATCATTATAAAAAAGAAGTTATATAATATTATATCTTTAAATAAATATAATAAAATCATATATAACATATATTTATTTAAATTTATTTATTTATATCATCAATGTGGTTTCGTAATGTAAGTGAGAAACAACGCTTTTTTTGAAGGCGGTTGCCCACACATACACGAATGATGTTATACTATTTCAATATAAAAATGATAATGATATATTGTATTCTTAAAATTATATATATTACATTAATATTATATTTATTTGATTTATATCACATATATTCATTATCATTATTCCTATTACCTTCCATAGAATTTTTTATAAAAAAATGAATCACATCGCTCCGTGAGCCAGTAGTTCACAACACACACAAGTGATGTTATGTTATCCCCTACGGAATGGAATTCAAAAATGTATATATGATATAATAATTACATAGATATAATTATATTATAAATACCATATATATACTTTTAATACATCATCATAACCAACCATGAAATGTGGTTATCGAAAAATGAATGACATCAGTTCACGAGGTAGAAGTACTCAGTACTCACGAATAATGAATTTGTAATCGATTTGATGGAAGTGGGGATGATTTTTGGTCATTCCCACCTTAAAAATATAATTTAATGGATGAAAAAAGATTTTATTATATATAACTAGATTAAAATTAATTGAAGAATGATTGATAATAAATAATATTAAAATTCTCATAGAAGAATGTTACCTCTTCTTTTGGTAACCTCTTTTAGGTTTGCACTAAAGCCATCCAGGGATTGATTATTCCTAAACTATAGCTTCTATGATTAGGGGAGTGATTGTTGAAAGTTATTAGGGTTGATATTGGATGACCCAATATGGTTACAATATATCAATATAATTAATTTTCGAATATATCATTTAATAATTTGTTAATATTAATTAAATAGTTATATTTCTTATAAATATATTAATTTTTTTAGATAAAATGTTATTTTTTTGTAACTGTAATTTTATATGGGTTTTATTTTAACAAATAATTTTCAAATTTTATAATTTTAATTTAAAAAACTGAATATCATCTTTAAATTTATAATATCAAAATTCCCAAATAGTGAAACTTTTTTATTTTTATAGAATTATTGATTTCTCAATGTATTGTTATAAAGAATAATTTTTAATAAAATAATATTTTTTATTAATGTTTTTTATTTTAAATTTGGATCTTTCAATATGTTTTTTTAATTGTATTTAATTAAATTAATTACTATTTAATCAACATTATATTTTTTAGTATATGTTTATTTTTGGATTTAATACCGGTTTTTCTTCAAATAAATTAAAATAAATTATTTTATCCATATTATTAAATTAAAAATAATAACTAATGGGATATGTATTAAATAAAATAAATATTATGTATCATGAAATAATATATATTCTAATAAAAAAATTATTCATAGAGTTATTGTAAAATAATCTTTTTTCTGAAAAACACTATCCTTTAAAAAAGATTTTTCATCACGTCGGTGGGTTTTGTTTCAAATTGAACTCTGGAAATTATTTTATATGAAATTGGTAAAATAGATAGAAATTCCTGAATCATAATAATTAATACTTTCTAATAAGTTAGACTTATTTTTTTAAACAAATTATTAAAAACAATTAAAATTAATTACAACATTCTAAGGTTGAAAAGGATTTACATGGGGATAATTTAAAATGAAACGAGTTAAAAAGACCGAGAAGATGTTTAAAATATATATTTTATTGCAACTATTCAACATTATATCTTCAATTCCCTGATTTTTTTGTGATTATATTATTTTCACATGCAACGAAACATGGGTGAAATTTATTTTTCAAAAACATTCCATGTGTTCCACTCACCTCACCTATAAAAGGAAACCCCTCCTCCTATCATTACACATTTAAATCCAATTAGTTGAACCAATAACTGACCAAATAATAACTCTAATTCCCACATATCATCATATAATTCTTATTTCGGTAATAATACCAAATAATAAATGTCTTCGGTTAAAACTGAAGGATGTTACTTGAAGATGATGTGACATTCATTATTGAGCATTTTTTTATTTATTTCTCTAACATATTAAATTATTCTTCATACATGATTATACAATTTCATTTATATCTTCAATATACTAATATGTTATTATTTTAATATTATATTCTAATCACAACTCCTCTTCCATCAAATATGGTAACAAATCACCATTCGTGTGTACAACGGACTACACCCATGTGAACTCATGTCATTCATTTTTACATTACCACCTATCGTAGTTGGGTATGATGATCAATATTAATTATATAAACTATATATATAACATAATTATACATTTATAGTCATTCTATAATATATAAATTTTTTATACTTTCTATTTCATAGGTAACATGATATTATTTCTCGTGTGTACGGTGGACTACCGCATCAAGAAGATATGTGATTCATTTTTCAATATAATTTTATAGGAGTGTTTTTAAATCAAATGTTAAGTAATATACATGATATATATGGAATAATTGTTATATTTATGAAATATTTATCAATTTTAAAGGACAATATATAATTTTTTCATACATTTTTTACTCAGTTAAAAATGATAATGTTGATTATGAACATGTGGACAACCACCATCAGGAAACGATGCAACTCTCTTTTTATCCCCCAAAAAATATGATTTCTAAATATAATAATATATAATTATAAATATGGTATATATATAATATTATGATAATTATTGAATGATAATATATTACTGACATCTTTTGTATAATGATCATTAAAAAATGGAAACGTCAATCATGTGTACGTACGACCTAACATCTCAATGGTTTGAGTTCACTTCACTTCCCAAAACCGTCACTCATAATTTGTCATAAAATAAAAAAAATTGTATAAATATGATAAATATTTCATTATTATTCTAGATATGTTTAAATAAAGACCACTTTTTCCATTGTCAGCCTACCAAATATAATTTTGACACACAAGATGAATATGGTCATAACATATAAAATAAGCAGAACTGATTAAGTAATTGTATATAAAATTATATTATTTGAAATAACATTAATAATAATCATGAAAAATGTTATCATGAAATTTAATAACAAACATAATATTAGTATTCTGAGATATAATGAAACGCCTGACAAGTTGAACTCAAGGTAAGGGACTTCATCTCAATTTTTATTCGTTTGTGAATATTTAGATGAAATCCACCATTAGTAATTTAAAAGAAGAATATAAATCCCCATTTATTTGTTATATCATGAAATTATCTATTAAAATTTTATTCAATGTTTGGTTTAATATTGTTATTTCATGGGTATTATGATTCTAGTGTCTCTTATCTGATATGGAACTTTTATATTAAAAAATATCAATTTATGGATTTCCCTTCCAACTCATTCTCTTCCATGTCTACTTCTTCATTTTTAAAAGATTTTTTGAATGTCTCTATATTGAAATATAACATTAATAAATTAATTATTTTTGATGATTTTACATTATTTCATAGGAATATAAATATAATAATTTTAGTAATTTTATAAGGATCATTTTTCTGACATCAAAAGGAATATTATATTTTAAATTCTATAGTGATAATGATATTTTTCTACCAGTGTGAATGTTATTTAATTTCATGATTATATTTCAATATTTAAATTATTAAAAATTAAATTACTTTTCCACTTTGGGTTTTTATATATTTCAATTTTGTTTTAATATTAAAAATTTATATTAATGAAGAAAAGATCTTTCCATATAAGTATATATAAGTTTTTATAAATTTTAATGATTTAAAATTGAAAAAATAAAAAACACTAACAAATTATATTGTACAGGATAATTATATAATATAATTTTCTTCAACCTAATTGTGTGTGGTGATATAATTATATCTTATACGATTGATGCGCAAAGAAATCACTGGGTGAGCCCATTATAGATTACTCAATGGTTTCTCCTAGATAACACTATAATGAATAGTTTATTGTTTGATATCTGAATAGGCGTGAAGTAAAGATTCATACAAGTTATTCCCCTATATATATTTTTGGGATCTATTTACATCTTAAATGGGTTAAAATTGGTTTTCAATGTGATTATCTATGATATTGAAAAGTGTTTTTTTGGTTTATATGGTTTATTTAAGCGGTTACCTTGAAAAAAAAATTGTGTTTTTTCTTACAATTTTTTAATTTCATATTAAAAAAATTTATGATAATGGTAATAATAATATTAGATTTATTTGTTTCAATATAATAAAAATCTTCTTTCTTTTTGTATCACTAACTGATATTTTTTCTTCCAATCCAACAATTTTTAAAAAAAATCACAAGATTTATGAATTGGAAAGCGAACAGAAGTGGTCCTTTGAATGTAATGAAGAGTATTCCAAAAAACTAATCGTCTATTTTTTAATGTTTTATATTTTATGAATATTTAAAGTAATTTAATATGTCTTATTTGTATTATAATTTTTTATGTGTAGGGTTTCACATAATTCTGTAAATAACTAAACATAATAATATCCTCAAAGTGAAATAATGTAAATTCATGAATAAATAGAAATATTATGCAAGTTTTATTCTCATGTACTGATTGTTTTTATCATTGTTCCATTTGGGAGACTATAGATTTTAGTATAATGATAATAGCATACCATTGAACGATTTTACATTATTGTTATGTTTAAATGATATGACATTTAAATATCATGATTTTGCTTCATCTAAATTATTTCTATTTAGAATGTTTTTCTACATATGATAAAGAGAGGATATATTGTGTAGGTATAGAGAGGAAAGTATTAATCCAAATCAGTAGCCCAATATTGTTGTAATAGGAATAGAATAGTTGGTTGCAATGAAGGAACAATTAACACAAGAATTATTTTGTGGTCGTTTTCTCACTACAGATGAATCTCCCCTACCACATAAAAATATGTATATTGTGGATCATTTCATAAGGAAATATCCCCCATTATTTGGAGAATCATTTAACACAATATTTCCCAAATTATTGATAAATACCATATATAATATATTTGATATCAATGGATTTATATAACATCAAAAGGTGAATCTTTTAGTTTTTTTGTTTTGAATGTGTTATTGATTGATTCTTGTCATTGTATAAGAATACTAGAGTTAAATATGATTCTGATTCCATGGAATGGGAATAATTATGTAATATTTTCATTGAGAAATATTTATTTTAGGTTTTTTGAATCCATATGAAAAACAATTCATGGAACTGATGGAAAAATATTATGATTATATAGTTGTATGTAAATAAAACAACACAACATTCGCCAAGTATTTACATGATTCTATTCGAGAAACTGAGGTAAAAATTAATAGATATTAATAATGTTTAAATCCATGTTTATAATAAGAATTGAAAAATATATATATTAGAATTAATGTGAAATCTATTCATTGTGATGATAAATTTGAAATTTATTTGGATGACGCATATTTTCCATAATATAACAATTGGGAAATAAGGTTAAGGTGGAATGAAATAGAGAAAAAAACACCTAATAAGAGCAGAGGTAAAGAAACAAAATGTTCCACGTGTGGAAATACCAATTTAATTGAATAATTTAATGGTTCTAGAATGTGTTATTAGTGAGCTCAGCTCAGTCAGAGGGCTTGTGGCTATATATATAAAAATCTTTAATAACCAAGGAATGGGGTAAATTATATCATTATAATGTTTTGGTGTTTTTGCTTTATTTAGCGCGGATATTACAGCACTATGTTTCTAAATTTGGTTTCACTACATAGAAATCATCATGACCATAATCTGATATGTATAGAAAATTCATTTTATACTACTATTGTTTATGATGGGTAGTCAATTGAAGTGGTCAAAGGTATCTTAAATTTGTATTAAAATAAATACAATACCCTTTTTTACCCTAGATCTTCAGATTATACAATTTATGATAAGAATTAATGTAATTTTGTAATGTAACCACATCAAAATAAGATATAACTTTTGTTCACAACTCTAGTTAGAAATTTTACAGAAATTAATATTTATAGGTATCATTTTATTGTAATTAGAAGGATGTATCTTCATATAAATCCCGACGAAATGGTTATATTATAGTTTTACATGATTAATTTTATGAATTGGATTTCATGTTATCCATATAAGTTATATTTTAGATCATTTAATGTTGTGTTAAATTATTTTATAACTTTGATAAGATATAAATAAGCTGTAAATTTATTTAAGTTTGTCATGAATGTTAGCTAGCTCATAACTTTGAAAATAATGAAATGGTTAAAATTAGTGATGATCAATTAGAAATGGAATATGTGGATGTATTTACTGATGATTTTTTTGGTTTTATTCTAGATCGATATAAGAAATTTTATATTGAATTAGTACATTATGATAATCTAATTTCATAAACACGTTATTAAATAGATTATGTCTAAATTTTAGGATTTATAGATAAATTACTAGAGTAATTTGATAAACGTTTCATGAAACCAACTACATCCCCAAGGAGTACTCAAATTGTTTGTTAGAAATATTTACCATTCATGGATACTTTTAATTGATTATATATACTTGAATAACATTACTATATTAAAAAAATATCAACTTCCTCAAATTGATGATTTGTTTGATAAATTACATGGAGCGTAGTGTTCATCAAAAGATGACCTGATGATTTGGTTCAACAATGTACTTGTGATGTAAGAAGAAATTACTAAGACTACACTTCAAACTAGATATAGGAAATCTTAGATTTTTTTGTTTGTCCAATGATCCTACTATATTTATGGAACTAATGAATTGTGTTTCTCATGAGTTCTTGGGTTAGTACTTTGTTGTTATTATTGATGAAATTGTGGTATATTCTGAAATTCATGAAGAAAATGAGTGATACCTATCATTTTTTCTAGAAATAAAAAGAAAATAAAATATATTGTGAATTTATAAATTGTGAATTTTGGTTTCAACAAATTTATTACCCTAAATATATTATCTATAGAAACATAATAACTATTTACCATTCTAATTTTTTTTGAAAAATATTTTAGAGCCAAAATAATATAGAGATTCATATATTTCATCAATTGTAATGTTATTATAGATATTTGATAAAATATTTTATCATTTTTTATCCCCTAACTAGGTTAATTTGAAAAGGAGTTAAATTTATTTACTTAAAATAATGTGATGATAGTTTTTAAGAAATAAAAAATTATTGGATAATGAGTCATTTTTTCCTTGAATTCATCAAATGGACAATTTTTCTATTACATCGAAGCTTCATTTAATGGAATTGGTTTTGTTCAAATACTCAATGACCTTGTAGTTACATGTTCTCTACATTAGTTGAAACATCATGAGTTGAATTAAACTACACATGATTTGGAATTAACCTCTATGGATTTTTATAGAAAAATTTGGTGGCCTCATTTGTATGGTGTATCATATAAAATATAAATTGATCACAAAATATTAATTTTTATACTCAATTAGAATGTTTTGTATATTTTAAAGAAAATATGGATATAACTAATTAGGTATTATGATTTCAATATTTATTACCAAAATAGAAGATAAAACAAAGTGTTCAATTATTTGTGTTGAAAAAATAAGGCTAAATTATCTTTGTTATATTTAAAACATGATCCTTTAATTACGGATTTGATAAATTTTTTCCAATATATTTTGGATGCAAGGAAATCTGTTAGTTTGTTTCCAATTTCAGTGAAGTAATATTTTTCAAGGAGAATTATGAAATTTAAAATAGAGATAAATAATTATATAAAAAAGTAGAAATATATTAAGAGAGAAAACATCCTAGATATTAACATTATTAAATTTTGTTTTTTATTACTTGGAAAAATATTTTTATGCACTATTCTTCCAAATTGGGGAAAAGTTTCATAGTGAAGCTTATCATTATCTATTTTTGGTTCATTTGTGAAGAAATAAGATGTTCAAAGACCTTCATGAGTATTACCTATGGGATGGAATGAGAACTAATATTACTAACTTCTCTATGAAGTGTTTGAAATTTTATTAAGATAAAGTATACAAATAGTTATAGAAGGGAATTATTCAACCATTTCTAGTTCCATTGATGATATGGGGAAATATATCAATGGGTTTTATGATAGGATTTCTATAGACGTCTCAAAGTATTAAGGAAATTTGTGTTATTATTTTTCAATCATCGAAATCTTCACATTTCCTTCCCATTCAAGAAACTATTTACTTATATCATAATTATCAATTTTATCTAAAGAAGATACTCAGTTCATAGGGAGTTCATCTCTCTATTATATTTGACCATAAACCCATGTTCACATAAATATTTTTGAATGGAAATTAGATATCATTGGGTATATAATTATATTTTATTATATATTTGCATCCTTAATCCGATGGATATTTTTTCTGAGAAATTCAGACCATGTAAGATATTATTATTTTTCATATATATTTGATCACCATGTAATTTAGGGTCTAAACCATTCATTTTTTGAGTTTTAGTTATAATAATAGTTTTTATTCACCTTTGAAGATAGAACCATTTAGAGAATTATAAGGAAATCGTTGTTGGAAACCATCTTTTTATGATGATTTAAGAGAAATGAAGATGAAGGGACCATAGTTATTAGACATAAATGATAATAAGTTGTAACATATTCAAAAATATAAAAGGAAGTCTTAGAGAATTTTGAAATGTCAAATTGAAAAACGGAGGAGAGATCGTTCTTTAAGGGTATCATATCATGTGTTTATAATGGTGTATCCTTGGAAAAGGGTAATTTTTTTGGTAAGAAGGGGAATCTATATCCATAGGTCATAAGAAAAAATTATATCTTATTGAATTTTGGACCAGTTTCCTATTTAGTGGTCTTACCTCAAATTTTATCTCAAGAACATAATATATTTCATGTTTCAATGTTATTAGAAATTGTGTCTAAATTAACAAAGTTTTATCTCAAAAGAAGTTTGGTATAATGAGATTTATACTTATAATGAATAAACTATTCAGATTCATGATAATAAAGAATAAGTGTAGTAGAACAAACAGATTCACCAGGTTATGGTTTAATGGTAAATCCAAAGTGTTGAATATAAAATATGGGGATCTAGAAATCCTATAAGGGAAAGATATCCCCAATTGTTTAATAAGTTAATAAAATTGTGATTAATAAATATTAAAAATGTGGGAAGAATTTTAAAGACTATTAAATTATATAAAAAATAATTTTCAAATTAATTGATAGGAATCAGATAGTTATATTCATTACAAAAATAATAAGTTATTTTTAAATAAAAAATAAAATAAAATTAACTAAACCCTTATTTCAATATGATCTATTTAAAAGATTAATTTCTAAAAAAAATGAATTCCATTTTTAAAATAATACTTCCATTTATAGAAAAATAGTTTCAAAATATATATATTATTAAATATTGGAAATTTTAGAAAATATTGATTTTTTCATGAACATTGAAAAATTGGGATTTTTGAACAAAAGTCATTTCATATCAATAAATTACATAATTTATATATCCCATTATTTTTTGAGAATGATTTCATGTAAGATAATTATTATTGTAATATATTTAATACACTTAAATATTTTTGAATCACCTTTATGTTGGTTTTTTTGTAAAAGTTTGTTTTTGTGTTTAAATATGGGTTTTTTAGAAATATTTTTTAAAATGAATAATGTTTCTCAATATCAATTAATTAAAATAATCCATTATAATATAAGATATAATTAAATATATAATATATATTATTAAATATTAATTGAGATTCATAAAATTATAATTAGTCATTGATTTAATACAGAATCACCTTTTCCTTGAAAAATATTCTCATTTGAAAATAGATTTTTCACCGCGTCGGAGGGTTTAGCTTTAAATTGTATTTTTTCACATCTGTAAATTTAATTAAATATTTGGAATCATAATAATTAAATTATATACAATGTCATAATTCATTTTTGACCAAAATTAATAGTGATAAAAACAAAAAATAATTATCAAGGTTAAGGTAAATGTGGATTTACTTGGGGTTAAACTAGTAGATAAGTGTTAAAATAACCTAAAAATAATATAAAGTTTATTTTTTCACCATATTTTGACCTTATAAATACTATTATTTTTATGTTTCCATTATTAGGGACTTTCTGTATGTAAAAATCTGGTTGGAATGCATTTTTAAAAAAATTACAGGTGTGTCAGTCACCTTACTAAAAAAGGCCACCCAAACTCCTCCACTCGTGACACATTCAAAACTAGTTGGTTTATTGAATATCTACCCATATTTATTCTCTACATCCACCCTCTACCCTTAATATCAATAAGTATTCATAAATATATCCTACAATGGCCATTTATGAAAACTGGTTGATGTTTCCCGAAGAAGAGGGAAAGTTATTCAATGAGTGTTTTAATATTATTTCATCCTACACCTTCATGAATTTATCATAAAACAACATTATATTATAAAATACACATTATTAATATACTAATATATTATTATGTAGATTTTATAACCTAAAATATTCTCTTATTCTATCTAATTTGTTAAGAAATCATCATTTGTGTGTACAATGGACTACCACATCAGGAACCGATGTCATTGTTTTTTCCATTACCCCACTCACTATTGTGTATGGTGATTAAAATATATTATTTATATTATATTTGTTACATAATTATTCCTTTGGATTAATTATGTCATATATACATTTTTACATTCCATTCTGAAGAGGATATAATTATGTCTTCCTTGTGTACAATGTACTACCGTCTTGCGAAGCTATGTTATTAATTTTTAAATAACATTTTTCAGGTAAGAATATTTTGGTAAATATAATTAATATTTTTAACATAGTTGGAATCGTTACGATATTCATGACATTTTTATCATTATGATCAAATAATATATCATTTTATTTCTTACATTTTCACTCAATGGAAAATTTTTATGTCATCCGTGAACATATGGACTACCGTATTCATGTATAGACGTTAATATATTCTCATACCCACATTTTTGGAGATATATATAACTTAATGTGAAAATATAATATGGTATATATGATATTATTATCATTCTTAAATGATAAAATATTATGTACCACATTTCCATAATTATCATTGAAACATGGAAAAAATATTCATGTGTATGCACAACCTGTCATCTCCATTATTCTAACAAAATGTCATGACACCTCCCTAAATATATGTCCCTATTGAGTTGGAAGTGGATATAGAGAGATAATTATCCAATGATTCCCACCCTTTGGGGTGGCTACTAGCACTTATGGTATACAATCTCATAAAAAATGGGAGGTGTTTCCATTTTTAAAGAAACTTGATCGTAAGATAAGATGTTTCACCCCAAAAAAACTCCAATATAAATATATATAAGAAATAAAAAAAACATCCCATGTGATTTTTTAATATAAAAAAGTTACAAATGTAATAAAACCCCAAGGTATGTATAAATGGTAATGTTATGTAGTGACACAACATATATCCCAAATTCTGAGCTAGTATCGATCAGCATGGTCCTCGTGCTCCTCCTGAAAACATGGAAGTATTTTTATATATGTAGGGTGAGAATACAACTATAATAATTAGGAAAACAATAGTCTCTTGTAAAAAACTGAGTCAAGCATACTAATACTCCCATGAGATAAAAAATAACCAAAAAAACCTACCAAGGCATACTAACAGTCCCCACCTCACCAAGGCACACTCACCAAATAACAATATTCAATTAAACTAATATACTAAGAATATTTATGATAGGGTACCCCACACCACTATCCCAATAATTATATACTCTTGCATCCTAAAAAATGTTTGGGATCTCCCAACACTTATAAACTAATCAACCCACATCCCACTTGCACACACCAGGGCCTCACAACCGAATCACATCTCATCTAGAAGACACCAAACAAACACTTCTCGGCCGTATAGATATAGGCTTCACAAATAAAAACATACCCAACAAATCTTGGGTTTTCACCACATGGAATAGGGAGGAGGGGAGATTGAGTGTCCAACCACCCATCCTCCCACCATGATATTTGGGAAAGACACCCTCTCCAATGAAAATGGGGGTGTTGGGAACGTACTGATCAACCAGGGTGGGGTAAAAAAAATTACACGTAAAAACAAAATAGTACATATATATATATACCACAAACTCAGCCCAACCTATGAGATTCAAAACAAATTCTTCCTCTATTAGTATCAGTAATGTTCACATCCAATGTTGATAAATTAAAGTTTCATCAAAAGGGTTTTTCTATCAACACCCATTCATTTAATTATTTATATTTAACCATAGTTAACCATTCAATACATCGTTTAACTTTCCATTGAAAAACTCCTTCAAATTTACCAAACCAACTCATGTCATATCAACATTATTCAGTACTTATTTTCTCCATTACTAACTGGGAAACTAAGTTACATAGACAAAAACATGAATCACAATGAATGTAAGACAAATGAAGGAGAGCCATGGTAAATTTACACACTTAATATTCCTACTTCGTCTAACACGCATTCCAGATATTATTTTTATTGATACCTAGAAATGGGTGAATCTTTCTTCATGCTACTCATGGAGATACTCTTGATGAATTATCCATATGAATTAAATAAACCACCATTCCTCAAATTCATTCCACACAATCCATCCTCTCAATAGGGAAAACCCCAAATTCATATCCTTTCCCAGCAACACATCTAATCACAACTACTTCCATAATACCTACTACATAACACTTATCATATATTTTATAATAAATCAATCTCTCAACTTCAGATTCCAAATAACCTTTCGAACTACCCATCCATAGTTGTGCTCCCTACCGCAGCTCCACACAAACCATAGATGGGACAATTTCCAGATATGATAAGAAATCCCTTATTTAAATACAATTTTTTATATTGGGGTTAAAAAATAATTATAGATCATTGGGTATCTAATTTTTATCTAGGAATACATCTTGAAAACTTTTCATATATAATTAAATAAAAGGAAAGCAATAACATATGTTTTATAACTATCTTAAACCGATTTAATTATCTATAATAATTTTTTGTCTAATAACCTCTCAAAGTAGAAATTAATACACCCACCATGCATGATACAAAAATATGGAAGATAAAGGAAAACCCGCATAGAAGAATAAATGGTTAGTACATCCTTATTGAGCCAATTTAGGGGGCATGCATAGAGGTGGAAAAAGACTATAGGGAAAATGCAATCCAAAATTTGTAGCATAAACACATGATTTATTAGGGAATAATGTTTATGGGGGCATCCAATATCAAGAGTAAAGGTAAGAATACATGGAAAAGATAGTCTCAGCATTAGAAAGGCTATATCATATTTCAATGGGAGAAACAATTTTCCAAAGCCATTAAAGGCGGGTCATGACCAAGACCATGTGGATTGGAATTCAAAGGAATAATTATGTTCTTAAAAGATAAATATGACTCGAAATGGCTCCAAAAAACAATTAAATATAGTAAAAATAATAATTTAGGTCAAAGAAGACATTAATGGGGTGAAACTTGAAAAACATGAAGAGAAGTGAAATTTTGACAAATAGTTGGAAATGAATCACTATTGGATGAGTCACCTGTCCGAGCAACCGGTGAGGGTCACTAGTGTGAGTCACTAATGTGAACAGCTAGTGTGAGTTACTAGTGGGTGAGATTCCAGTGTATGATACCATCATGACCCACCATTCTAACACATCGGTGTGACCCACTATTATGATCTACCACTGTGACTCAACACTAGGACTCACCGTTGTGACTCACTGTCGCAACTCCCAATCATGACTAACAATTGCGACTCATTGGTCCAGACCCACCATAATGACCTACTGCTGTGAGTCACCAGTACCACTCGTTGTTTCAACTCATCATCGCGAACTACTTTTGGAAAACATGAATTTTTGAAAAGTCGTGAAATTAGTCCCCATAACCTCCCAGAACACCTTAACCACTCAATTTTCACAAATTAATGGACCTGATAGGTCTGACCCATTACATCAGATACCTATCAAAATTTTCTCTCCCTTGAGAATTGAAAACCAACCTCAGAATTAAAAGAGGGGTCCGAATAACAACCATGAGAGATACCTCTAAAGGTTCCCACTACTCCTCAAACATCGCTGAAAACCATACACATCAATGCCCAACAATAAAATCCCCTGCATTGTTCAAAAGCCAGAGTATAAACCTCAACATCCAAGAACAACTCCACCAACATCTAGAAACTAATAAAACAGAACAACACACCACAAAACCATCGTACCACACTATCTGAACATGTGGACTTGAGAATTTCATCTTCTATACCATGATATTATTCTCTATAGTCTACATAGACTCAGCTGCACTAGTTTAATCACATTTTAGTTCATTTTTCTTAGTTTGGAATTGGGTCCTCCCCTTCCCACATGTTAGGACTTATCATACCTTATGGATTAAGGAAACAACCCATATCATAGGATTGTTGGTTCCAGCACCACATTACAATGAAAAAAACAAAGAAAAGTTAAAAGAAATATTGGGTACAGGGTAGGCATATGCACTTCAGGAACCCTAGTACTCTCATCTTGGCCACCATGCCTTCACAACACATGAATAAAAAGAATGGTCAACCCACATAACACCATATATTGAAGATCAAAATATTTACTAGAATCTCCACATACGTTGTATCATCTCTGATATCGATCTCTCCATAGTTAATGACATGGGATTCATCATGAAGAAATTGATGGTGTTAAGAGACGTGAAAGACGTCGTGGATTATATCCAACTAAAATGGTAATGCCAACTGGTATGCAACATTGGAAAATTTCCCAAACAACACTAAGGTTCTGATAAAAATGGGAGTAATATTACTCTCTTTTATAATCCTATGATGCCCACATTGAGGGGAAACATTCACGATCATGTGGTCCCCAACCTCAAACTTCATGGACCTCTTCTTGTGAACTTCATATGACCTACGATGGTCTTGTGCTGCTTTTATCCTATAATAGACAAGATATACCTTATGTGTATTTCTCATCACTACCAAGGGACCATGAAATGTTATCTCCCCAACCTCTATCAAGAACAAAGTTGAATGGAATGGTCTTTCTTACAGATCCCCAAAAGGATCCATTCTAATAGAGGAGTGATAGATGGTATTATAATAATTCTCTACCAAGGGAAAGTGTTGTACCCATGATCCTCAAATGTCAAATATGCATGTTCACAACATGTCTTTGAGTGTCTAGATAGTCTGTTTCAACTACCCATCCGTCTAAGCATGAAAGGCAGTGTTAAAGAGAAAATAGGTTCCAAGGGCATACTTAAATCCCCTCCAGACTCATGAGGTAAAATGTGTATCTCAATATGTGTCAACAGATCATAGAACTCTATTAAACCAAACCACATAATCCACATAATTCCTTAACATGGAATCCACTATGCTCGACTCCTTGATCGCTACGAACTGAGATGATTTCGTCAACTGATCCAATAATACCCAAACAGCATCATAGCCTCTCTGAGCCCTGGGTAAACTAATAATTAAATCCATTATGATGTCAATCCCCTTTCACTCAAGAAAATTTTAGGGCTAAAACAACCCATTGGGAACAAGGTTCTCATCCTTCACCTGCTAGCACACTATGCATTTCACCAAAAACTCTATTATTACTCGTTTCCTTCTGGGCCTCCAAAACTGCATCTTAAAGACCAAATACATCTTGGAAACTCTTAATTTTTCTGCTAAGGGTGATCTATAAAACTCATGGAGTACGTCCTAGTGCATCTATAATGGAAAAAACAACTATACCAATAAGAAAATATTATTCGGAAAATTCTATGACCATCCCTCTAGAGAATCACTATGGTCAAGGAGATCGTACAACAACATTTCCTCCTAGTCTCACCACTAAGACACATCCACGTGCTATATCAGAGATGACAACACCATCATCAAAAATTAATAGCCTCTACTGAGGGTCACCCTTACATCCAAGTTCAAGGTGTCCAACTCCCCCATTTTATTCCAGGTATACACAAATTCCCAAACAATGTCCTTCTGTAACTTCCTGCACAATGAATGAACACTAAAATTCCCCTTTATGGTGGTGTAGGATATTTCAAAATCATATTCCTGAAGAAACACATTCCACCTCCACTAGCGTATGATCAAATCTAGTTGGGAAAAGATATCCCTCAAACTATTGTGATCCGTGGAGACCAAAATAACTCCCCAATGAAGTAATTCCAACACAACATCAGCAAAATCATTACCCCAACCTATTCAAGAACACCATATTTATAGTTATGTTCATTGGGACACAACTACCTACACCAATAAAATATCACTACACGTATCTACATCAAGACACATCCGAATACCCAACAGGAAGGATCAAAAAACAACTTAAACATCACCCCTTCCTCGGGAAATCAGTGTAACACCCCAGGTAAATAAAGAATATGAAATTTTCATATTTATACATATTTTTGAATAAAATATTAATATTAATTTAAAGGGAAGGCTATGCTCGATGGCGTACCTAATACGCAACAACAAATTTCTTTGAAATCTTACGTTGCACTATAATAATAAAATAATATTTTTTATAAATGATAGTTAACGCCTAGCCGTTGTAATAGAGGGAATGAACGGAAATA
Source organism: Viscum album (assembly GCA_963277665.1). Lineage (NCBI taxonomy): Eukaryota > Viridiplantae > Streptophyta > Magnoliopsida > Santalales > Viscaceae > Viscum > Viscum album. Next base: position 881,085,751 of record OY728126.1, on the reverse strand, counting down.
ACTAAAAAATGATTATTTATGTTTGTCAAATATTTTTACTTTTATCCAATAAATTTTAGAGGCTTAAAATTCAAATGAATCCAATTTTAAACATAAATCTTCTAATATTATTTAAAAGGTCGATTAACCACCTTTTGATGGAGAACCCTTTTTAAATATACTTTTGAAAATTTTATATTTTTTATTTGAAAAAATAAATTCCTTCTTTAGAATCTGGACATCAAAATTTAGTTTTTGTAAATTTTAGTTATTTTTCCGATAAAGATCATTTTTAGTGAAATTGATGCATTTTAATTCAAAACCTCTTTTTAATCTGATATATTTATATAGATAGATTATATTTTTAATTGAGATTAAAGTGTATTTAGAATATATTTTTACAATTCAATCCAATGGTGTTCATTGGAATTAATTTCACTTTGAAATTGGACTTAAACTAGTGTCAATATTTTAATAGATGTTGTTTCTTAAAAACATGTTATTTGTTTTGACAGTGGGAATGAATTATTAAATTAATTATTGCAACTTATATATTCTGAATTTTGTAAAATCTACATCATTTTTTAATTCGGAATATCAAATATAGCTTAGGGTGAATTTTTGTTATTTTTATGAAAAACATCAATTTTTGAGGAATAGTGAAACCACTAAGTGGTAGTTAAAAAAACTGATTTTTCAATTAAATGAAACTTTACCACTTCTGTAATTTGATTTTCAAAAATTCTACATACATTGTTTTCATTAGGAAGTAAAATTTGGTTCAATGAGATTAAAATAATTTTTTGGTGAATAGTAACTTTTAAGTTTTATAAATCGCGATTAAAGGTAATTAGTGTAATTTATGGTAAAGATAATGTTATAATAATACAAAATTACCTTGACACATTTCCTGCCATTATTGTATGAGTCATGGCCGATGAAGACAATCCATGGGTCAACTTGGGGACTCCATGGAGCCACTTAGGTTGGAAAATGACATTAATAACTTTTTATTTAAAGTTAAAATTAAAATGTCACAAACATGAATTGTTTTACTAAAACAATATTTACATGGTGTTATACAAGTCACATTTTTTACTATAAATATTCATTTGAAATCTAAAAATATTTCCTACATCATGATATATTTTTTAAAAAAATTTAGACATTAAATAATTTATATTATTTCTGACACCGTAATGATGCAGTTATTACCTCATAAATCAATTATTTAAATAAAATGAGAAAATAGGGTGAAATCTAAGTCTTACACTAGTCACAAACCTTTTGGATGGGTGGATTTCAAAACCTTATCACTTTATCCTCGAAATATATCCTTTTGGGACCTTTAAAATCCGAAAATCATGTTATAATAAAGTAATATTTTATAACTTTCCAAGAGTGTCCCTCTTCTTCTCTTATAAAAGGCCCCCACCTCTACCACCTTCCCACACATCTCAAGCCATTGGCTCGGCCAACCCCTGCCCATTTCATCTCTCCACATCCCTCACTTCTTCATTGAAGCCTCACCTTTGGCAGAATGATCATCAAGAAACTCTTTTGGTTCAAACCAAGAGGATTTACCCAATTTAAAGGTAATGTCTTCACTTGTGTTGTTTTGTTTTATTTTGCTTCTAAAAACCCCTAAAATATTTTTATTCCTTTATTTTATAACAAAAACAATATCTTAAATATACTAGGATGATTTTATGTGAATTATTCGAGCGACACTTACACACACATTCGTCTAATGGTTAAATAAGATATTGTTTCTGTGGATGGGGAATCACTGCCTCACGAAACGTTGATTGTTCAATCTTCTCTTAACACCTTTCATGGTGGCCATTATGATGACATAGTATTTTATATATGATATATTTGGTATTTATGTTTTCCATATTCTTATGTATTTTATATTTAAAACATACCTTTATGCTTTGCATGTTGTGCAAATGCGATAATTTCATACGGGGAAGTGTGGACTACCGCCCCGCTCAAGTGATGTGACTCAGTCATGCAATACATGGAATATATAAAGAATGAAATTAATGAAAATATGTGACCTATATAACATATATATTATACTGTAATTATAATATATATATATATATCTCAATTATTTTAAATTCCATTAATATGTCAAAGAAATGAAAGTAGCATTCATGCGTACGTACGGCCTACCATCTCCATGAATGGTTCATTTCATTTATTTTTATCTCCAAATGTTATGGAATAGTATAAAATTAATATTTAATGGATATATATGTTATTCAAATCATTAATATTATTCTGGAGATGATTTACTTATAACTACATGGACAATCATTTTCAAACAAGTTCATTTTTGACTCATGTACCAAACATCGACACAAACGTCTGATATGAACGCACATTATTAACCAATTATTATAATATTATAATATGTGATATGAACTGAATAATAATATTAAAAGGAGAACCTTAAGCAATTATAAATTGAACAATGTTTTTTATTCATGAATGTAAAGATACGAACAAGACAAGTCGGACTTGAGGTAAGGGATCCTACCTCTCTCTTTCTTTTTAAGTACTCCCTTTTATGTCATTGATTTTAAAATCATCTTTATTATGTTTTGGGATGTTATTTTATATTCCTCATACATTAATTTTTATTTTCATATTATCAGAGACCCTATTTGATCTCATAAATCCATTTTTTGAAGTTTTAAGTGGTGTCGTTAGGCTGTCGAGTTTTTGTAAGGGATTTTTCATCTCACTCTTATTCCAGTGAGATTTATGGAACATTTGGAACTATTTCCTTTAAGTTTTGTATGTAATTCCCATTATTCTACTATTTGTTTAATATAATTTCTTTTATGGGTATTTACTTCAATGTTTTAAGGTACTTCTTTCATGGGGTTAATGTTTCGAAAGTTACCCAAATCGGTAAGGGAACGTTTCATCCTCCTCTTTTTAAAAGTCTTCTTTTGTTATGTCATTTAATTAACATATTATTATGTTTTGATATGTTCTTATATATCCTTATTGATGTAAATTTTATGTCCAACTGATGAGATACCATTTTCCCTCTCATCATCTCATTTTCGGAATTCTAAAGTGACGCTGTTAGGCTGTTGAATTTCTGTAAGGGAACTTCTTAACCCAATCTCAATTCTTTGGGTTAAACCTCTACTTCTTGTTTTTATTATGTCAAGATTATTTGTGGAATATTTATGTTGTAATTTCCAAAAACCTTTGTGTGGATATACTATTCCTACACATAATCATCTCATTGATAAATTTTTACGTCATTTATACGAACTTGTATGCGAAATTATAACTCAATATCATTTCATTGAGTTAAATACCTATGTCATTGGTTTTGTTTTCCCAAGAGTATGTGTGAATGACCTCTAATTTTATTACACATGATATCCACTTATATTGGGTGTATTTATACTTGTCACAGATAATTAAGTCATTGATTTATCCTTGCACTAATCACATGATCTTTGAATGGGATCACGTCTCAATTTATATTCCTTGAGACACTTGTTGATGATATGAAATTTTATTCTTTTCAAAGTTTATATACAGCCCTTTGGACATTCCATATCCATATTATGACAATACTCAAGTAATTTAAATGATTTGAAAATGGTCTACCTTCATGTGGCTTATAATTAAAATGTACAAAATGGAAAAGGAATCATTTATTAAAACATTATTTTAAATGGTTTTAAAGATTTATTATTTTTAAAATTTATCAACCATGTCCATATTTTAAAAATGGTTTTAAGTATTTATTTATATGGACATTAATGATTTAAAACCCTTTCGAAAGTTTCGAAGTGGTATGGGAAACTTTGGTTCTAAAATCTCTTTTAAATGTCTTCTTTTAATATTTTCAAAGTATAAAGGTATTTATCTCTCATAGAGGTTTAGTGATTTTATTAGATGTTTTTATTTATGATAATATCATGATGTGATCTATTGTTATTGAAATGTGGAAATTTTATGTTTCTTTTATGCATGTTTTAAGTGTTATGATTATGTTATGGTTCTTGGGCAATGTTTATGAAATCAGGTGGTTTCGTGATAAACTAAGGGCGGGTGAGCACGATATAGCTCTCCAATGCATTGGGTAACATGAAAGAGTTAAACGTTAATGTTTCTCTGAAGAGATTTAGGGAATATTCTGTGATGGGTATTCCAAACGTAACCATGGGGGTTACTCCCTATGTAAGAATGATATGAATGCCTCAAGTTACCATTATGCCTTATGGTTTCTTTTGAGTTATGAATAAATCTTATGATTTCATGAGGTATGTTAAATTGATTATGTTTTATGAGTAAGGTATGATTTCATTTATTCTTATGTATACATGGACTGATGTTTTCATTCCGTACTGTTATAACCCTTACTGAGCTTTTTATGCTCATCCCAAGTTTTTGAAATGTTTTCACAGGACATAAAGTTGAATAGGGTCAACGATGGGATCAAGGAAATGTCAATATTTCTAAAAAAGGAACTATACATGACTCTTTTGTTCATGAGCCTTTATTTTTTTGAAAAAAATGTAAGCTGAGTAGATGTGTCTACATTGTAATCTTTGAGATGTAATAGTTATGTCCTAATTCTATAAAACTCTAAACCTAAAAAGATCCTCAATGTGAATTATTCATTTAATTAAATAATAAGTAATTCTTAAGGTCGGGTCCTTACGGTTGGTATCAGAGGATGGTTTAGATAACTTTAGAGGTTAGGGTGTTATGTGAAAAGTTGTGTATAACCACAATGGTTATTATATTAGATAGAGTCATTGTTATTTTTGAAGGTTAAAATGAGTTTGAGATAACTTGGATAAGTATATCTTAGTGTTTACCTTCTTCTTTAGTACATAATGATTTTGTTGATATAGTCACAATGACATTTCCGATTTTAGTAAATGGATGGATCTACCAGACACCAAAGTGACAATGGGATGCAGGAAACTATGGTGGTTCTCTGATTAAGAGACCGGATGAAATGGGGGATTCAATGAGAAATCTCATGGTTATTCTAAACCAACTATCAGGGGTCATGATCAACCACTTGAACCTTGGTAAGTTCTCTAATGCATCTTGTAAGAGAGAACCAACTTGACATGGAAGTTCAGGTAATAATTATAAAGTTAACCATTAGGGTTTATATGATTGTTACTTTTGAGTTAATTATGGGTTACTATACGTTATGCTGGAAAATGAACGACATAGGATAAACTTGAGGTTAAATTCTATTATGGTTATTTTTGAAGATTTTATCTTATTCTGAGAAATGTTTTAAGAATTATATAGTTTTGTATAAAGGAGATCACGCAGACCGTGTGACAACCCGTCGCGTCAGACAAAGCTGCGAGAATCGAACCCACAACCAAAGTACGACTGGTATTTATCTCCTACCACTGGACTACATGAAGTCCCTGGTTAGTTTGACTAATTATTTTTTTAGTTAGATGTTTTTAGGAATAAAGAGTAAGTTGATTTTGTGTTATCTATAGAAATTATTAACCTATCATAGAGGATATGTGATATTGTTAATTACTTTTCAGTATGAGACTTTAAGAGTAACTGATGTTATTTGGAGACAAATGTTTATGTTTATCTTGGAAGAATGTAAGAACCCGGTTTTTTCTACGAAAGACTTTGGAATATTCTTGATGATATTTCAGAGCAGCGCCTTCAGACGGCGTGCAATTCCGGGCCCCGGAGTGGCCGGAATTAAATTTTCAGTGCATTCACACAGGAAATGCTAAATAAATGCAATAACTCCTAAACAGAATTCCGGAACAGAGATCCGAGTGTACGGATGGGTCCGGAATGGGGTTTTTACCCACGGAACGACATAAAATTTGTCGGCGCGGGACGTTTGGACCCCTCGCCCGCTTCTGGAATGTTAAACGGATAAATTAATTAATTAATTTTCTCGTTTAATGGCAAAACCCTAGTATCTCTTAAACGGTGGGTCGAATTGGAAACATGAGGGCACTGTTGAGTTTGGAGCATGCCGTTTACCCTAGGAGGGGTATAAGTTTCGCGGGCGTGGGCTGTTTGTGAAAAATGGCCCCAGGGGCGTTTTCGTAATTTCGCGGCTTCGGGCGTTAAATTTTATAACTTTTGAACGGGGTCTCAAAATAAAATTTTGAGGCTGCCATTGTGCTCGAAGCATCTTGTTTACCCCAGGGACGCCCTCCTTTTTGTCTGCTTCGGTAGCGGAGTCGAGGGTGTGTTGGGCAGGGTGTTTAAGTGTTTTTATTTAAACATGCACCCCCCTTTCTTCCTCTTCTTCTTCTTCCTCACAACCCCTCCCCTTCCCTCCTCCATTCAGGCATGCTCCAGCGAGGCGAGCTCCGGTGAGCCAATTCCGGCAAGGCAGCAGAGCGGCGGCGGACTCCCCGTGAAGCCCCGGGCATCGCCCAAGAGGTAGGAGTCGTTTTCGTTTCATTTTTAATTTCCCACAATCTTTGAGCCCAATTTATAGCGTCGAACTATTATCCGATCGTCGATTGATAACCATGGTCGCGTAGTACATTATCTGAGCTTTCCAACGCTCATTTCGGATTTGAAATCCGACCTCCGAAGCCTCCGCAACGGCTCGGCGAAGATCTGGGGGTTTTTGGGGTTTTCCGGCCACGACCGGTTTCCGGCGAGGGTCGAAGGCGGCGGACGGCGGCGGCGCCGGGCGGAGCAGGGCCTCCAGCGGTCGGTCGGGGCTTCAGCAGGCGGCGGCGGCGCTTCCGGGAGGCGGTGGCGGCTGTCGGAAGCCGGCCGCGGAGCAGGCCACGGGCGCCGGCAAGCAGAGGAGGGGCCGCGAGGCGGCAGCCCCGTGCAGCACAACAACGACCCGCGCTTTGTGGGTCGTTGCGTGGACTGTGCGATCGACCCTCGTGGCCGGTCGGTGGCAAATCCCACACGGCGGGCGCGCGGGTGTGAAGGGGAGCGTGTCGCGGAGCGGAGGCCCGCGGCTCGGCTGGACCGGGCCCAGCGGCCGGACCGCGGTCCAGCGGCCCGGCCGGTGCGGGCCGGCCCAGGCAGGGCGGACCGGCCGGACCGGGCCGGTCTGGCCTAAGGGGCTTTGCCCCTCAGACTTCGGACGCCCGTATTACGGGCTACGGGCGTCCATTTTGCGCGCCTTCTGCGGCGGCGTAGACCTGACGCAGAGATGGCCTTTTTGAGATGGTCTGAGGAATTTTTAATTCCCGAAACTAGGGGCTACGAAGGCGCGGCGTGTCTTTAAGTAGAGGAGCGTTTCTCCCGAGATTCGTGTTTTGGACGGCGCGGACGCGTCCGACGTCCGTTTTGAGCGTCGTCATTGGCGTTGCGACCCTGCCACTGAGGCGGAGGTTTCCAGGGCAGTTTCGGGCGTTGGAACTGGATTTGGGGTGTGGGCCCCACGGCCCGTCTTTCGACCTGCGTACAGCATTTCACGCGTTTTTCACCGGACGTCCATTCGGGGCTTGCGAGCAGTCGATGTCGGTTGTTTTTCCGAGGGCATCGCGTTGGCGTAGTCTGCCCGCTGTAATTCAGCACGATGTTGCGGGGCCCACGAGGGCCGTTTCGGGAGTTAACGGTGGTTTCCAGCTTTATCACCGGGCGACCGTTTTGGAGAAGTGAATAGTCCATCTTGTCTGTTTTTTTGAGAGGATCGCAACGTTGTTATCCGTTCATTGAGTATCGGGACTGGGATGCGGGTCCCACATGGCGCCGCTCGTGTGCGGTGTGCCGGAACGTATCTTTTTCTCCAGGTACCCATTCCACGCAAGTAAGCAGTCGATTTGACGTTCTTTTCTAAGAGCTTTGCGATGGCGCAGTCCGCCCGACCTTTTTCGGGAACGTGGTGTGGGACCCACCCGAACTGGCTACGGTGAATAGTACATTTTTCACCGGGTGTTCATTTGGGTGATTGATTACCCAATCCCATGTGTTTTTCCGAGGGGATCGTAGTGGCGTGATCTATTGATTCAGTTTCGGGATCTTGGGGTGGTCCCTACACGGGTCTAGTCACGGTGAATAGAACATTTTTCACATGTTGACTGTTTCAGGAGAGTGAGTAGTCTAACTCGCGTGTTTTTGCACAAGGATTGCAACTGTGTGATCTGTTTGGCTGTACGGAGCCTCTTGCGCGATCTTGTTAAATGTGGAAGCACGGAAGGTGCTCTAGTGGTGGTTCGCCCTACCTTGTTTATGGCGGACCCTTGGTGTGTGATCGCACACTCTTGGGAGAGTGATGTAATTGGTCCACGAGACGTGGATGGCCATGCCTGGGCCTTTGAGGTGGCAGGCTGGAGTTGTTACGTCACGCCTTCGCATTGAAATTGGGTGCCGTGTGCACGATAGCCTATGGGATGGAACGAGGTATACTCTGGGAGTATACGAGAGCGCTTGGAGGTACGTGTGGTTTGTACCTGAGATGTTCGGGTGCTTGGTTGGGGTTTGACTTGGGGCCACACGTCGCGTGGGCCCCAAGTGCGTGTTGTGTTCTGCTTCGCGTACTTGGACCTCTTGCGGTGTGGAGGGTCCCTCTGTGTGTCTGTTTGACCAGCAGGGTGGAGCTCTTCCCCTGGCTCTGTGCTCGTTTGTTGACCAGCAGGGTTGAGTGGTCTCCCCCTGGTTTCATTCTTGATGGTTTGGCCGGTAGTGGTGCTAGTGACACCCAGTGATGGGGCAGACGTTGCACCTCTTTTGGGAGAGCTATTCTGGAGTTAGGTGGTTGCGCGACACCCACTCCGTTTTCGGTCGGCCAGTGTTGTACCCTCCTGTAGAGATGGCAGAGCAGTTCTGAGTCTTACCCTCCAGCAGGGCTAGGCAGTGGGTTGCTCATTGAATTCTAGGTTCTACCCTCCAGCAGAGACTGGGCAGTGGGTCACTCGATGACCTCTTGGGGTCTACCCTCCAGCAAGGCTGGGCAGTGGGTCACCCATCGTCTAGTTCTAGGTCTACCCTCCAGCAAGGTTGGGCAGTGGGTCGCCTGTCGACTTATTCCAGGTCTACCCTCCAGCGGGGCTGGGCAGTGGGTCGCCTGATGATTTATTAAGGTCCACCCTCCAGCGGGGCTAGGCAGTGGGTCGCCTGATGATGTATTAAGGTCTACCCTCCAGCAGGGCTGGGCAGTGGGTCGCCTGATGATGTCTTATGGTTTACCCTCCAGCAGGGCTGGGCAGTGGGTCACCTGATATTTGGTTATGAATTACCCTCCAGCGGGGCTGGGCAGTGGGACACCTATTAGCATTCCAGACTCAATCCTTCCGACTAGGCTAGTCTGTGGCTTTCCTCCGTGATTACCGGAGCGGGACCCTTGGTTGTACGGGTCAGTGATGGAACGACTATGGCTTTGAGAAGACCTCTCGACTGCAGGGCAGTGACGAGGTGTGGTTTGACTTTCCCTAGAACTCTCAAGTATGAGGGGTGCTTTCCCCACCGAGACGCGTTCTTGTGACGCGATCTAAAACCGTGCGGGCGAGTCAGTGCCGCCCAAAGAAGATAGTGTCAAGGTGCGGTGATTGAGCCCATTGGCTTGCGGTTTAGGGCAGACGTGCGGGTTGCTGGGCATCGATGGTGGGGTTATGTCTGGGACTGTTGGCTACTTTTTCTTAGGCTGAGCTACGGGACGGAGATCCCCTTACGAAGTTGTTCGGGCTTCTCGATAGAGTATATGGATTTTTATAGACCATGTTTTGAGTACCCACTCCTTGGGTTTTGGCTACTCTCCTTCAGGAGAGGCGAAGACGTGCGGGGTATGCCACGTGCTTTCCGCGTCGAGCTTCTCATGGTAGGACGAGTCTTCTATCTTTATCTTGGTGGGTTGAGCTGTTACTCTTTACTTCACCCTTGGTTTTACTCCTTTCTATTCCTTGCTCGCTCTACTGCTCAACCTTTGGTACCTCCTTTGTCTCTCCCTCAAGCCTTCGGTGTATCCTACTGAGTATTTTTATACTCACCCCTGCTTGGGCTTTTCCCGCACGTGGTGTGCCCTTGCAAACAACTGACAGGTGGAGCGGGACTTCGGTGGAGCGTATAAGATTGGGAGCTTGGACCGCGTGCGGTGGTCGTGGCCGGGTTCCAGGTGGGAGACCCGTCAGCTGTTTTCTTTTTGTTTACCTATTGTCGGGTTGTGGCACTTTTGGTTGGGCGCGTGTTTTTTCCCTTTTCTTTTCAGTGTACTTTCACCTTTCTTTGTACTTGTAGAGGTCGATGCACTTTGTGGTATTTATATATCAGTTCCCCTTTTCTTCTCTTTGCTTGTCATTACTTTTACTCTGCACTGTTGCATTGAGTTTGCTGCGAGTGTGTGTACAGGTGCTTAGGCAAAGGCCTCCTCGAGTTATTGTGCCTTCGGCGCTGGTCGCCAGCCCCTGGCCTATAGAGGCGGGCTTGGGGTAGTTACGGCTCGAGCTCGGGTAGGTTTGGGTTGTGACAAAGTGGTATTAGAGGTGGTTCGTTCCTTGGGACGTTGTGCGGGCGTCCCTAAAAGAGGAATTTGTTGGGATATAGGTAAACAGTGTTAATGTGTCTCGAGAGAGGCTCTCAGGCCAGGGAGTCCAGTGATGGTGCGGCGGCCGACGTATCCATTCACCAGGACATTGATAAACTGCTTGTTGACTCGTCATGCTAAGACACTTATTGCAGGGAAATTGGTTTTTGCATCACATAGGACCGAGTCTTTGACTGTCCTTCTTGAGTCATCTCCCCATCGTTTTTGTTGTGGTATATACATATATGCTCATATGACCGCGGCACTTCATGATAATATTCAGAATGTCTCCGCGAGGACAGCCAGCAAAGATACCAGCTTTGGTTCGTGACGACGACCCTGTGAGCTACGAGGCCACAGTCCAGGACCCATCATGTGAGCCCCTTTCTCCGGGTGGGCCAGTGGAAACACCCCCACCTGTTGAGCAGCAGGCAGTTTCAGTAGAGCAGGCTGAGCTTGAGCGCATTTTGAGCATGCTCCGTGAGTTCCAGAGGCAGGGACCGCTGAGGTTCAGAGGTGAGCCAGACCCTTAGGCAGCAGAGGTTTGGCTCGAGGCAGTGGTTCGCCTTTTCAGGCTTGTGCAGACGCCGACAGATCAGAGTGTGGCTTTAGCAGCCACCCTTTTTCGTGGAGCATCTCGACGTCCGTTGGGTCTGGTGACTCAATTTCATGATGATTCGCCGCTTTCGTTGTGGCGACTTTTAGTTGTTGCTCCGTGAGGAGTTTTTCCCCTCCTGCTTACGCTCCATTCGGATTTGGGAGCTCCTGCAGTTTCCGCAGGGAGGGATGACGGTGGCTGAGTACGCGGCTAGTTTTGCTGACCGTGCACGCTTTTACCCGGACTTGGTCCATGACGACAACTTCCGAGCGCGGAAGTTTGAGCAGGGTCTCCTCCGAGAGATTCGTGTTGTCGTAGTACCCTTGGGAATTTCCACATATTCCAGGGTGCTAAAGCATATGCTAGTGATAGAGGGATTCCTGTCATGTTTTGCGGTTGGTAGTGGCAATGGGCACGATGGAGACGGGACGTCTTCCGTAGCTAGCAGGCGTCGGAGGACAGGACCTCGATGAAGGTTGCCTTCCCACTGCCAGTTTCGGAGACGTGGTCGTATACCACTGTGGCGAAAAGGCGCAGGGCCTCAGCCGAGGATGCCCTTCTGTGAGTGGATCCCGGGTCATGGTCGTACACCACAGTGACGCTGGAGGGCCCCAGGGTAGCCCAGAGAGCGTCGTCGCTATGCTTGTGACGGGCGAGGTAACTTGGCACGAGACTGCCCGACCCGAGTTGCTGAGAGCTTCGGGCAGGCAGCAGGCGCACCACCACGGAAGAGGCAGCGCTGTGATCAGAGTAGTGGCCCGAGAGGTGGTTATAGCAGAGGAGTGGGAGGAGTTGGAGGTGGGGGATGACTTTGTGAGATCTCCCCATCACCACTAGGCGGTCCACGTCAGGCTCTGGGAGCTGACGGTTGGGGACCACGGACAGCCGCGAGCTTTGGATGTCTACGATCCTGCAGAGCATGGGATGGTGAGAGGTACCCCTTGCGACTCTTCTACTTCTTGCAGTAGAATTGTTAGGCTCTGCTTTTGAAAGGCTTTTACTCCCTGCTCCTTGTTTGAGGTGTTACCAAGGTAACTCAGGGCGTCGGGTGTAACCCTATGTTGGTAATGAAAAATGCGTGAGACCTTTTCCTTTAGTCGGTGGTGTTGAATCTTTCACCTTTTGAGCATTTAAGAGAGCATCGACTGTGGAACCTTGCATGACCAGATATCCTTGGGTGTTTCACCATATGGATATTCTGAAGGAGGGAATCACCGGGCCTTATTCCAGGTGCGGGCGGTGATTCCAGTCGTGAAGTGTGACGCAGAGGTATGACCGGGGAGGTGAGCTAACCCCGAGAGCCTTCGGGCCGTTTGGGCCCGTGCAAAGGGATGGTGAGGTTCCCTACAGTCTTTCCCTAACCCCAATGTCTGGAGTGGTTGATCGACGTCGTCAAGGGCCGACCTCGCGTGGACGGATCAATCCTTTGGTCTGTGTGCGGTGACGCAGAGCTGTGCGTGGGTTCTTCTGGTAATGGGAAAGCCAGTTGTGGCCTTAGTACACTGTGTTGCTCCCTATTTTTTCTTTTCGAGGATGAAAATCTTGAAGGAGGGAATGATTTAAGAACCATTTTTTTTTCTACGAATGACATTGGAATATTCTTGATGATATTCCAGAGCATTTCCTTCAGACGGCGTGCGATTCCGGGCCCTGGAGTGGCCGGAATTAAATTTTCAGTGCGTTTACACTGAAAATGCAAAATAAATGCAATAACTCTTAAACGGAGTTTCGAATCAGAGATCCGAGTGTACGAATGGGTCAGTAATGGGGTTTTTACCTTAGGAACGACATAAAATTTGTTGGCGCGGGACGTTTGGACCCCTCGCCCGCTTTTGGAATGTTACACAGATAAATTAATTAATTAATTTACTCATTTAATGGATAAACGCTGGTATCTCTTAAACGGTGGCTCAGATTGGAAATCTGATGGAACCGTTGAGTTCAGAGCGTTCCGTTTACCCTAGGAGGGGTATAAGTTTCGCGGGCGCGGGCCGTTTTTGAAAAATGGCCCCATGGGCGTTTTCGTAATTTAGCGACTTCGGGCGTTAAATTTTATAACTTTTGAACAGGTTCTTGGAATAAAATTTCGAGACCGCCGTTGTGCTCGAAACATTGGGTTTACCACAGGGACTCCCTCCTTTTATTTCTGCTTCGGGAGCGGAGTCGGGGGCGTGCTGGGCGGGGTGTTTAAGTGTTTTTATTTAAACATGCACCCCCCTTTCTTCCTCTTCTACTTCTTCCTCACAACCGCTCCCCTTCCCTCCTCCATTCCGGCGAGCTCCGGTGAGCCAATTCTGGCAAGGCATCAGAGCGGCGGCGGACTCCCTGTGATGCCCCGGGCATCGCCCAAGATGTAGGAGTCATTTTCGTTTCGTTTTTATTTCCCGCAATATTTGAGCCCAATTTATAGCATCGAGCTGTTATCTGATCGTCGATCGATTCCCATGGCCGCGTAGAACGTTATCCGAGCATTCCAACGCTCATTTCGGATTCGAAATCCGACCTTCGAAGCCTCCGCAACGGCTCAGCGAAGATCTGCGGGTTATTGGGGTTTTCCGGCCATGGCCGGTTTCCGGCGAGGTTCGAAGGCGACGAACGGCGGCGGCGCAGGGCGGCGCGGGGCGGAGCAGGGCCTCCGGCGGTTGGCCGGGGCTTCAGCAGGCGGCGGCGGCACTTCCTGGAGGTGGCGGCGGCTGTTGGAAGCCGGCCGCGGGGCCGTCCGCGGGCGCCGGCATGCAGAGGAGGGGCCGCGAGGCGGCGGCCCCGTGCAGAGCAACAACGACCCGTGCTTTGCGGGTCGTTGCGTGGACTGTGCGACCGGCCCTCATGGCCGGTCAGTGGAAAATCCTGCGCAGAGGGCGCACAGGTGTGAAGGGGAGCGGGCCGCGGAGCGGCGGCCCGCGGATCGGCGGGACCAGGCCTAGCGGCCGGACCGCGGTCCAGCGGGCCGGCCCAGGCAGGGCGGACCGGCCGGACCGGGCCGGTCTGGGCCAAGGGGCTTTGCCCCTAAGACTTCAGACGCCCGTATTACGGGCTACGAGCGTCCATTTTGCGCGCCGTCTACGGCGGCGCAGACCTGATGCAGAGATGGGATTTTTGAGATGGTTTTGGGAATTTTTAATTCCCGAAACGATGGGCCGCGGAGGCGCGGCATGTCTTTAAGTAGATGAGTGCTTCTCCAGAGATTCTTGTTTTGGACGACGCGGACGCGTCTGACGTCCGTTTTGAGCGCCGTAAACGGCGTTGCAACCCTGGCACTGAGACGGAGGTTTCCACGGCGGTTTCGGGCGTTGGAACTGGATTTCAGGCGTGGGCCCCACGGCCCGTCTTTCGAGCTGCGTACAGCATTTCACGCCTTTTTCACCGGACGTCCATTCGGGGCGTGCGAGCAGTTGATGTCGGTTGTTTTTCCGAGGGCATCACTTTGGCGCAGTCTACCCACAGTAATTCAGCACGATGATGCAGGGTCCACGAGGGCCGTTTCGGGAATTGACAGTGGTTTCCATCATTATCACCGGGCGACCATTTTGGACATGTGATTAGTCCATCTTGTGTGCTTTTTCGAGAGGATCGCAAAGGTGTGATCCGTTCGTTGAGTTTCGGGACTAGGATACGGGTCTGATGTGGCACTGCTCATGTGCGGTGTGCCAGAACGTATCTTTTTCTCTGGGTACCCATTCCATGCAAGTAAGAAGTCGATTTGACATTCTTTTCTTAGAGCTTTGCGATAGCGCAGTCCGCCCGACCTTTTTCGGGAACGTGGTGTGGGACCCACCCGACATGGCTACGGTGAATAGTACCTTTTTCACCGGTTGTTCATTTGGGAGATTGATTACTCAATCCTGTGTGTTTTTCCGAGGGGATTGCAGTGGTGTGATCTGTTGGTTCAGTTTCGGGATCTTGGGGTGGGCCATACACGGGTCCGGTCACGGTGAATAGTACATTTTTCACCTGTTGACTGTTTCGGGCGAGTGAGTAGTCTAACTCGCGTTTTTTTGCGCAAGGATTGAAATGGTGTGATCCGTTTGGCAGTACAGAGCCTCTTGCACGATCTTGTTAAATGTGGAAGCACGGAAGGTGCTCTAGTGGTGGTTCGCCCTACCTTGTTTATGGCGGACCCTTGGCGTGTGATCGCGCACTCTTGGGAGAGTTATGTAATTGGTCTACGAGACGTGGTTGGCCATGCCTGGGCCTTTGAGGTGGCAGGCTGGAGTTGTTACGTCACGCCTTCATGTTGACGTTGGGTGCCGTGTGCACGATAGCCTATGGGCTGGAACGAGGTATACTCTGGGAGTATATGAGAGCGCTTGGAGGTACGTGTGGTTTGTACCTGAGATGTTCGGGCGCTTGGTTGGGGTTTGACTTGGGGCCACAAGTCGTGTGGACCCCAAGTGCGTGTTGTGTTCTGCTTCACGTACATGGACCTCTCGCGGCGTGGAGGGTCCCTCTGTGTGTTTGTTTGACCAGCAGGGTGGAGCTCTTCCCCTGGCTCTGTGGCCGTTTGTTGACCAGCAGGGTTGAGTGGTCTCCCCCTAGTGTCGTTCTCGATGGTTTGGCCGGTAGCGGTGCTAGTGACACCCAGTGCTGGGGTAGACGCTGCACCTCTTTTGGGAGAGCTGTTCTGGAGTTGGGTGGTTGTGCGACACCCACTCCGTGTTTGGTCGGCCAGTGTTGTACCCCCCTGTAGAGATGGAAGAGCGGTTCTGAGTCTTACCCTCCAGTACGGCTGGGCAGTGGTTTGCTCACTGACTTCTTGGGTCTACCCTCCAGCAGAGACTGGGCAGTGGGTCACCCGACGCTATTAGGATCTACCCTCCAGCAGAGACTGGGCAGTGGGTCACTTGACGACCTCTTGGGGTCTACCCTCTAGCAGGGTTGGGCAGTGGTTCACCCGTTGTCTAGTTCGAGGACTACCCTCTAGCAAGGCTGGGCAGTGGGTCGCCTGTCGACTTATTCCAGGTCTACCCTCCCGCGGGGCTCGGCAGTGGGTCGCCTGATGATGTATTAAGGTCTACCCTCTAGCGGGGCTGAGTAATGGGTCGCCTGATGATATATTAAGGTCTAACCTCAAGCGGGGCTGGGCAGTGGGTCACCTGATGATGTCTTATGGTTTACCCTTCAGCAGGGTTGGGCAGTGGGTCACCTTATATTTGGTTATGAATTACCCTCCAGTGGGGCTGGGCAGTGGGACACCTGTTAGCATTCCAGAATTAGACCTTCCGACTAGGCTAGCCTGTGTCTTTCCTCCGTGATTACCGGAGCGGGACCCTTGGTTGTACGGGTCAGTGATTGAACAGCTATGGCTTTGAGGAGACCTCTCGACTGCAGGGCAGTGACGAGGTGTGGTTTGACTTTCCCTAGAACTCTCAAGTATGAGGGGCGCTTTCCCCACCGAGACGCGTTCTTGTGACGCGATCTAAAACCGTGCGGGCGAGTCAGTCCCGCCCAAAGCAGATAGTGTCAAGGTGCGGTGATTGAGACCCTTGGCTTGCGGTTCAGGGAAGACATGCGGGTTGCTGGGCATCGATGGTGGGGTTATGTCTGGGACTATTGGAGACTTTTTCTTAGGCTGATCTATGGGACGGAGATCCCCTTACGAAGTTGTTCGGGCTTCTCGATAGAGCATATGGATTTGTATATACCATGTTTTGAGTACACACTCCTTGGGTTTTGGCTACTCTCCTTCAGGAGAGGCGAAGACGCGCGGGGTATGCCACTTGCTTTCCGCGTCCAGCTTCTCGTGGTATGACGAGTCTTCTATCTTTATCTTTATGGGTTGAGCTATTACTCTTTACTGAACCCTTGGTTTTACTATTTTCTATTCCTTGCTTGCTCTACTGCTCACCCTTTGGTACCTCCTTTGTCGCTCTCTCGAGCCTTCGGGGTATCCTACTGAGTATTTTTATACTCACCCCTACTTGGACTTTGCCCGCACCTGGTGTGCCCTTGCAGACGACGGACAGGTGGAGCGTGACTTCGGTGGAGCGTAGGAGCTTGGGAGCTTGGACCGCGTGCGGTGGTCGTGGTCGGGTTCAAAGTGGGAGACCCGTTAGCTATTTTCTTTTTGTTTACCTGTTGCCGGGTTGTGGCACTTTTGGTTGGGCGCATGTTTTTTCCCTTTTCTTTTCCGTGTACTTTCAGCTTTCTTTGTACTTGTATAGGTCGATGCACTTTGTGGTATTTATATAGCAGTTGCCCTTTTCTTCTCTTTTCTTGTCTTTACTTTTACTCTGCACTGTTGCATTGAGTTTGCTGCGAGTTTGTGTACAGGTGCTTAGGAAAAGGCCTCCCCGAGTTATTGTGCCTTCGGCGCTGGTCGCCATTCCCTGGCCTATGGAGGTGGGCTTGGGGTAGTTGCGGCTCGAGCCCAGGTAGGGTCGGGTCGTGACAAATACTATGAGATTAAAACCTTCAAAGATTTGGGTTTAAGTCTTAGTTGTGATTACTTTGAAGAATTTTATGGATAGATGTTTATTGAATGGTCTTTGATGAACTTTGGGTATTGTTTAACAAATTTTGGAGATTAGGAATAGATTTTTTTTATAAAGGATTATCCTTTTTGGTTATTATCTGATCTCATACTAACCTTTTTGGTTTTATATTTGGTTAGGGTCTAAAGACATGGGAAGTATATAGTTCTCTTTTGGGGAATAGGTGGTTCTGTAGAAGTTGTTTATAGTACTGTTAATGTGAACAAGTATTCCTAAATACTCACCTTTTAGAGAAAATATGAGTTTGATTAAGGAATCTCGTAAAAGTTGAATGTCTACGTGACAAGTAAGTATGTTTCATTATTATTTAGTTAAGCTCAAAAAATAAATTTCTCGATTAAGAGTAACTTAAAGCAAAAATGTTTTCTATTAACTTTTCCTACTGGGGAATCAAATACCATTTAACCCATCACAAGTTTGTGATTTTCTTGTAGTTAACTTTCTCCTAGTAATGTTTACTTTCACTCTCCATCAGAACATGACCCTTTGTTTTTTACTCAATATACATATTTTCATACTTGGAATCCTAGTATGGGTTAACTCGGGTGACATTTGTACTTCTCTCCCATTCTTTTAAAGTGATAGTTTTACTGACTCTTGTTCCAAAGTGGGATTTTCAATGATGTTTCCAAGCTCAATTTTTAAATTGTGAGGATGCAATTCCCAAAATGGGGGAATGATGTAACACCCCAAGTAAATAATGAATATGAAATTTTCATATTTATCCATATTTTTTAATAAAATATTATAATTACTTTAAAGGGAACGTTATGCTCGATGGCGTACCCAATACGCAACAACGAGTTTCTTTGAAATCTTACGTTGCGCTTTAATAAAAAAAATATTATTTTAAATTTTAGTTAATGCCTAGCCATTGTAATGGTGGGAATGAACGGAACGAACTAAAACATTATTATATATGTTTGTCAAATATTTTTAGTTTTATCCAATAAATGTTATAGGTTTAAAATGCAAATGAATCCAATTTTAAGCATAAATCATCTAAAATTATATAAAAGGTCGATTAACCACCTTTTGATAGAGAACCCATTTTAAATATACTTTTGAAAATTTTATAAGTTTTATTTGACAAAATAAAATCCTTATTTAGAATCTGGACATCCAAATTTACTTTCTGTAAAAAAAATTTATTTTCCCGATAAAGATCATTTTTAGTGAAAATGTTTCATTTTAATTCAAAACCTCCTTTTAATATGATTTATTTATATGGATAGATTATCTTTTTAATTTATATTAAAGAGTATTTATAATATATTTTTACCATTTAATCCAATTGTGGTCATTGGAATTAATTTCACTTTGAAATTGGACTAAAACTAGTGTCAATCTTTTAATAGATATTGTTTCTTAAAAACACGCAATTTGTTTTGACAGCAGGAATGAATTATTAAATTAATTATTGCAACTTATATATTTTTAATTTTGTAAAATAGACATCATTTTTGAATTCAGAATATCAAATATAGCTTAGGGTGAATTTTTTATATATTTCTGAAAAACTTCAATTTTGATGAATAGTGAAACCACAAAGTGGTAGTTAAAGAAACTGATTTTTCATTTAAATGAAACTTTACCACTTTTGTGATTTGATTTTCAAATATTCGACATACATGTTTTTCATTAGGAAGTATAATGTGGTTCAATGAGATTAGCAAAAAAATTTGGTGAATAGTAACTTTTAAGTTTTATTTATCACGATTAACGGTAATTAGTGTTATTTAAGGTAGAGATAATGTTATAATAATATGAAATGACCTTGAAACAAGTCCTGCTCTTATTTGATGAGTCATGGATGACCAAGAAAATCCATGGGTCAACTTGGGGACCCCATGGAGCTAATTTGGATGGAAAATGACATTGATAACTTTTAATTTAATGTTAAAATTAAAATGTCACGAACATGAATTCTTTTACTAAAACAATTTTAGATGGGGTTATACAAGTAATATTTTGCACTATAAATATTTATTAGAAATATAAAACTATTTCCTACATCATGATATTTGTTTTATATTTTTTAGACATTAAATAAATTATTTTATTTATGACACCGTGATGATGCAGTTATTTCCTCATAAATGAACGATTCAAATAAAATGAGAATATAGGGTGTAATATAAGTCTTAAACATGTCAAAAACCAATTGTATGAGTGTATTTAGAAACCTTATCACCTTATCCTCGAAATATATACTTTTTATACCTTTAAAATCTGAAAATCATTTAATAATAAAGTGATATTTTATAACTTTCCAAGAGTACCCCTCCTCTTATCTTATAAAAGGCCCCCACCTCTACCACCTTACCCACACCTCGCAAGCCTTTGTCTCAGAAAAACACTTCCCATTTCATCTCTCCACATCCCTCTCTTCATCATTGAAGCATCACCTTTGGCATAATTCTCTTCAAGAAACCCTTTTGGTTCAAACCAAGAGGAGTTACCCGATTTAAAGATAATGTCTTCACTTGTGTTCTTCTGTATTATTTTCCTTCTACAAACCCATAAACTCTTTTTATTACATTATTTTGTAACAAAACAAGTATCTTCAATATACTAGGATGTTTTTATGTGAATTATTCGAGCAACACTTACACACACCTCTGTCTAATGGTTAAAAAAGATAATGTTTCTGTGGATGGTGAATCACTGCCTCACGAAACGATGATTGTTCAATCTTTTCTTAACACATTTCATGGTGTCCATTATGATGTCAATATATTTTATATATGATATATATGGTATTTATGTTTTCCATATGCTTCTTTATTTTATATTTAAAACATTACTTTATGCATTGCATGTTGTGCAAATGCGATAATTTCATATGAGGAAGTGTGGACTACCTCCCACTCAAGTGATGTGACTCGTTCATGCAATACATGAAATGTATAAATAATGAAATTAATGAACATATGTGACCTATAAAACATATATATTTTACTGTAATTATAATATATATATATATATATATCTCAATTATTTTTAATTCCATTAATATGTCAAAGAAAAGAAAGTAGCGTTCTTGCGTACGAATGGTCTATCGTCTCCCTGAACGGTGCATTTCATTTATTTTTATCTGTAAATGTTATGGAATAGTATAAAATGAATATTTACTAGATATATATGATATTTAAATCATTAATACTATTCTGGAGATGATTTACTTATAACTACATGGACAATCATTTTCAAACAAGTTCAATTTTGACTCATGTACCAAACATCGATAAAAACGTCTGATATGAACGCACATTATTAACCAATTATTATAACATTATAATATGTGATATGAACTGAATAATAATATTCAATGGATTATCTTAAGAAATTATAAATTGACCAATGTTTATTATTCAGGAATATAAAGATACGAACAAGACAATTCAGACTTGAGGTAAGGGATCCTACCTCTCTCTTTATTTTTAAGTATTCCCTTTTATGTCATTGCTTTTAAGCTCATCTTTCTTATGTTTGGGGTGTTATTTTATATTCCTCGTACTGTAATTTTTATGTTCATATTATGAGAGACCCTATTTGATCTCATAAATCCATTTTTTGATGTTTTAAGTGGCGTCGTTAGGCTCCCGAGTTTTTGTAAGGGATTTTTCATCTCACTCCTATTCCCGTGAGATTTATGCACCATTTTCCACTATTTACTTTGAGTGGTGTATGTAATGCCCATTATTCTACTCTTTTATTAATATAATTTATTTTATGGGTATTTACATCAATGTTTTATGGTCCTTCTTTCATGGGGTGAATGTTTCAAAAGTTACCCAAATCGGTAAGGGAACCTTTCACCCTCCTCTTTTTAAAAGACTTATTTTGTAACGTCTTTTAATTAAAATATTATTATATTGGGATATGTATTTCTATACCCTTATTGATGTAAGTTTTATGTCCATGTGATGAGATACCATTTTCTCTCACATCATCTCATTTTCTGAATTCTAAAGTGACTCTGTTTGGATGTCGAATTTCTGTAAAGGAACTTCTTAACCCAATTTCATTTATTTGGGTTAAACCACTAATTCTTGTTTTTATTATTCCAAGATTATGTGCGGAATAACAATGTTTTAATTTCCACAAACCTTTTTGGGGATATACTATTCCTCCATATAATCATCTCATAGATAAATTCTTAGGTCATTTATACGAACTTGTATGGGAAATTATAACTCAATATCATTTCATTGAGTTAAATACCTAAGTCATTTGTTTTGTTTTCCCAAGAGTATGTTTGAATGAACTCTGATTGTTTTACACATGATATCTACTTATATTGGGTCTATTTATACTTTTCACACATAATTATTTCATTGATTTATCCTTGCACTAATGACATGATCTTTGAATGGGAATACGTCTCAATTTCTCTTCCTTGAGACACTTCTTGATGATATGAAATTTTATTCTTTTTAAATTGTATATACATCCCCTTTGACATTACATATCCATATTATTACTATACTCAAGTCATTTAAAAGATTTGAAAACGGTTTACTTTCATGTGGCTTATAATTTAACTGTTCAAAATGGAAAATGACTCTTTTATTAAAAAATTGTTTTAAATGGTTTTAAAGATTTATTATTTTATTCATTTATCATCCATGTCCATGTTTTAAAAATGGTTTTAAGTATTTATTTATATTTACATGAATGTTTTAAAACCCTTTAAAATGTTTTTAAGTGGTATGGGACACTTTGACTCTAAAATCTACTTAAATGTCTTCTTTTAATGTTTTTAATGTATAAAGGGATTTTTCTCTCATACAGTTTTAATGATTTTATTAGATGCTTTTATTTATGATAATATAATGATTTGATCAATTGTGATTTAAATGTGGAAGTTTTATGTTTATTTTATGCATGTTTTATGTGTTATGATTATGTTATGGTTCTTGGGAATTGTTTATGAAATCGGGTGGTTATCTGATAAACTAATGGAGGGTGAGCCTGATATAGCTCTCCAATGCATTGGGTAATGCGATGGAGTTAAAAGTTAAGGTTTCTACGAAGAGATTTAGGAAATATACTATGATGGGTATTCCAAACGTAACCATGAGGGTTACTTCTTACGTAAGAATGATATGAATGCCTCAAGTTACCTTTATGCCTTATGATTTCTATTGAGTTATTCATAAATCTTATGATTTCATGAGGTATGTTAAATTGCTTATGTTTTATTAATAAGGTATGATTTCATTGATTATTATGTATACATGTACCGATGTTTTCTTTCCGTACTTTTATAACCTTTACTGATCTTTTTATGATCATCTCATGTTTTTGAAATGTCTTCAGATGACAAAAAGTTGAATAGGGTCAAGGATTGGATCAAGGAAATGTCAGGCTGTCTAAAACAAAGAACTAGACATGACACTTTTGTTCATGTTTTTTTATTTTTGTGAAAAATGGAATCTGAGTAGATGTTGTCTACATTGTAATTTTTGAGATGTAATATTAATGTCCTAATTATCCAAAACTCTAAACCTGAAAAGATCCTCAATGTGAATTATTCATTTAATTCAATAATAAGTAATGTTTTAGGCTAGGTCCATACAATTGGAGTACTGAAACACTGACCAAAATCCATTTCAAAAATCAAAACTCTATCTATAACTACTCTCTCCACACAAAATATTGGTCTTCTATAGTTAGAACATTCAATAGAGCCACATCTTGAGGGAAATTAGTTCAGACATCTATGAATAGCCTCCCAGACCAATAAAACTATTAGCCTCTTCCACATTCTGGGTTGCTTCCCAAGAAATAGCTGTTTCATCCATCAATAGGTCCACTGCTACTCTTAAAAGAGACACCACATTACCATAAAAAGGCACCTATCATTTATATAACTAGAACATGGACATCTTTACATAGAGTTGGTTGAGTCTAAGAACCTGCAAGATAGTTCTATGATACTCAGTATAATCCTTCACTTACATTGTGCACATCAAGATGTCGTTGATGAATACGATGATGAACCGGTATTGGAACACCTGAAGAATGAGTTCATAAGCCCCAGGAACACATCTGGATCATTTATAACCCCATATTTCATGACTACTAATTATATGTGTCTATAGATGTACCTAAAAAAAGTATTTTGGATATCTCCTTCCATCACCCTCAATTGGTGATATCCAGAATGTTGGTCGATCTTAGAAAACCAACTTAACCCTCTTCACTTGTCAAAAAGATCACCTATCCTCAGGATAGGTTAACAGTTCTTGATCTCCACCTAGTTCAACCTCTTGTAGTCTAAACACAGCCTCAAACTACCATCTTCCTTCTTCATGACCGACTCTAGAGAACCCCACAATGACACACTGTGCTAGATAAAACCATTCTTTATCAGATCATTAATAAGAATCCTCCAATCCAAAAACTCAGAAGGATCCATCCAATAAATGTCCATTGAAATCAAAGGATCTTCAGTATAAATGTTTATCCCATACTCAATGTAATGTCAATAGGGTAGAGTCACAAATTCCATGTAAAAAACATCCAAAAACTCTCCAACAACTTTGGGAACCTTCAGCATCCCAATATATGTTGATTCAACTAATAGATCATCCAATAATGAAAGAACGGGCTGTAAACACTGACTGCCCACATTACAACCACTCTCACCAATGAAAACCACACATCGACCATCCATTTCTAAAAAAAGAACTCTCCACCAAAAGCAGTTGATAATGACATGCATGGAATACAACCATTCAATGCCAAGAATGAAATTGTTTGGCTTCGTCAGTAGCATGAAAAGATCCCTATAGGAATTATGTGATCTCACCATTAGTCTACATCCCTGACACAGATCAAACAAGATGGTTTGACCTTTTACTAGCATACTCATCACCATGGTCACTAGAAACCTCCAAATGTATAAACCCTGAGAATGATCTAGAGTGGGTTCAAGAAAAGAGTGTGAATATCTGAAATCAAAGAAAGAACAAGTAAGGGACCTAAAAAAACTTATTATACCTCTATCAATCTTCAGTCAATCCAGAACTACAATATCTATTGTGTACAACTAACCACACACCTCTCTTCTATACCTCTTATAATTACCACCTCCCTGACCACACATAGTTTGGGGTCCTTTAGGAACATCCTATGGCCTTCCCCTACCGAATCCATCTCCCCATGGTGGATCACGAGTCTTTTATCCATACTATTGAAATAGCTTAATTGGAAACTATTTTTGAGGATATCACAGAACCTATCCACCTCTATCACACAAATCATGAATGGCTTCTAGACACAAATTTTGATGTTGGACAAGAACCCCACAAAAGAAACACATCAGACCCAAACCCATGAGAAAATCATGAGGACTAGAAGGTCGGAATGGAAACTATTGTGGTCTATTCCCCACCAGTATAAACCTCGAAGGCCCTAGGACTTGAGAGATAGTTCTGGTAAACTTTCCTCTCAATGAACCATGTTGTCTCCCCTCTCAGGGTAGACCTTCTCATAACTGCATCAACTCAATCACCTTATCCTTCTTCTGAACCTCCATGTACGTCAGAAATGTAAAGGGAGTAAATGTGTATTGGATATAAAAATGATGTGCATCATCTAGGAATATCTCATTAAAATATTCATTAGAAAAGAGATCTAGGGAAAAACAAATTAACTACTTGGACATAATCCTTACCTCCCATTACAACATACTCTGTTGCTGGAGGGAGAGTAACTCCTGCCTATTCTTGTCCTTCAATGTCGATGAAAGGAATTCCCCTAAGAACTACTTCTCTAAATCATCACATGTAACATTAGTACCCTTACTCTCCCCTAGGTACACCATCCACCACTAATTCAAATCTCCTTGTTTCTGTATCACTTCCAATGTCAACACATTACTCTGTTGGAGCCAAGATTAAACTATAGGTGATCTCATACTATTTAAGTCATCTGTTTATCACTATGTATGAAACACTACCCTCATACATTCCTAAGGAATGTATCTTGAAACAATGCAACATTATCTCCCACTAGTCATCCTCCTCCACTGGATCAACCCTCCTATTATCAACCAGATCATCCTACTGAGCCCCAAATTTCCGAGCCACACACAAACGATGACCGGGTACCATTGAAGAAAAGGCAAAAAAGTAATCCATAAGACCAAATAGCATGAAATTTTATTTAATATTAATTTTAATTTATTATATTCATTATATATATTTTATGCATCAAAAAAACCCAATTCAGAAAAGAAAAAAAGTCATTACAGATCATGTACCCTTTCCTAGGGACTCTACCCCACAAACAGTGTGTCCTCACTTGGTCATTTGGTAGGCTCAGAGTCTTTGCATTGGATCATGGGAGCCTTGAAATCCCATGTCATTACTGGTCCTCCCTGGTCTATGGAATCCACCATGATTTCCTAACAATGATTCCATTCCAACCCATGAAATCATCACTATTCCTAACCCCAATCTACATCTTATCTTTCAACCATCACCTCTAATGTCATTCTGTCATGAATTCTTTCCCCAACGATTACCCTTCTGAGCTCATAATAGATAATTAGAGATAATAGCCCCCCCCCCCCCAATTCTTTCCTCTTGTAGGCCATTCAGGGTAACCAACCCCAATGATATAAAATCTCCTAAAATGGGAGGAATTTTACTTTTAATGAAATAAGAATAAGAGACAAGATTTTTCACCCCTAAATGAATCTCAGAAAAATATATATAATAGAAAATAAAAACCATCCCACTGACATTTTTATAATAAAACTGTTAAAAATGGAATGAAACTCCATGTTATGTTCTAAAAAATCTATTTAGAAAAATAGTGTCCCATAGTCCATGTGATTATCTCCCATCACAGTCCTCGTGGTCCTCCTTGAAACCTGAATTCGGTTTTATATACGTAGGGTGAGCAGAAATGTTTTCACATTTGGAAAACAAAAGCCTCTAATGAACATTTGCGAGAAGCATACTAATGCTCCTATGAGAAAACAATCGAACTAACAGCATAGAATAAGTTGTACAAAATATTCCCACCACACCAAGGCATTCTCACCAAATAACACAAGTCCATTAGAGTAATATATTACACATATCGATGATATGGTACTATACACCACTTTCCCACTAATTAGACACTCTCACTCCATAACAGAATTTTTCTTGGCGCTTCCACCTATTACGAACATATTGAAACACATCCTTGCGATACACATGTGGGCCTCACAGCCAAAACACATCCCACCAATTGACACCTGATCTACAACAACAACACCTCACATCCCAACTACAAACACCTGGGTCCCGCACCCACAACACATCTCATCCCAAATACCCCTTTGAAACACCACTTATCCGCACAAACCTAGGCCTCACAATCCACAACCTTCCCAAATAATAATGGGAATTCCCCACCTGGATGTGGGACTAGGGAAGAGTGTGTGGATATCCATACTTCCTCCCACTAGGATGTTTGGTAAGGACACAGATCCCAGTGCTAATTAGGGTGTCTGGGACATAGTGATCAATGAGGGTGGGGTGCATATATAAACCACAAGGAAAAATAAAATTAGTAAATAAAGATACTGAACAATCTTCCAAACCTATGGGATTCACAAAAAACTACTACCTCTATTAGTATTAGAAATAGTTACATATAAAGATGAAAAAATAAAGTATCTTTGTACGGACATTTTTCTCAACACCAATTCATTTTATTATTCTTCTTAAACCATAGTTAACTGTGCAACCCATCTATTAATTTCTCATTTAAAAATTGCTTCCCATTTACAAAACCAAATAATTCCATCTCAACATTATTAAGTATTTATTTTCTACATTCCTACCTGGGAAACAAAATAACACATACTAAAATTAACAACAAATAAAGTCACATAATTGAAGGAGAACCATGGTAAATTAACCCACGTCATATTTCCACTTCATTTAACACCAATTCATGTTATGTTGTTTATTGATACCTAGACATGAGTGAAGATTTGTGCATACTACTCATGGATAAACTCTGGAAAAAATTACCCATACCAACCACAACTGTTATCATTCATCAATGTCATTATTCCAAATCCATCCTCCCAATATAGTAAACCCCCAACTCACAGCTTCACCCAACAAAACATCTCATCACAACCATTTTTGGATGCCCTGTAACATAACATTTCTCATTTTTTCCACAATCAATCAATATATCAACCTGGGTTTCTAACATAGCTTTTGAACTACCCATACATAGTTGTGCTCCCACCCACAGCACTAAACAAACCACATAAAGAAAAAATTTCCATATTTAATAATGAATCCCTTATTTTATTTGGATTTTTAATTCTAAGGTTATCTAGGAATATTTGATCCTGCAGAATCCAATTATTATATTGGTATAATTCATTAGAAATTTTCATATATAATAGTGTATAATAAAAGAAACAATATAAGTTACATCAATATGCCATGTGCAACAAATCAACACAAGTGTCCATGTTTTTACTGGGCGTTTAGCTCATATAATTCACAATAATAATCATAAATAGATAACAATAATATCATACATCAATTTTAGCAAGCCCCACATATTGATCATAAGCTGATTCAATTATCTTTATTAATTGGGTATTATAATATCCTCAAAAAGCATAAATTCATAAACCCACCCCACATGATATGAAAAATATATAGACAATAGAAACCCTACCTAGAAGAAGAAATGAGCAGAACTTCCGTATTGCACAAATCATGGTGTGCTCATGTAGTAGGAAAAATATTCTAGGGAAACATAATCTAAAAACTACATCAAATATCCATGATTCCTCAAGGAATAAATGTAATAAGGGTGTCAGGTATCATGGATAAAGGGGAGCACACATAGAAAAGAATATATCAACTTTAGAAATTTTAGATCTTAAATCAATTTGATAAATGTTTTTTAAAATCCATTAAAGAGGGGTATATACAAAGACCACACAGTTTTGAATTCCAAGGAAGATTCATGATTTTATAAGATATATATAACTTGAAAAGTCTCCCAAAACCATTAAATATAGTAATAAACACACTTTACTTTTAGGAAAACATTAAAGGGGTGAAACTAGGAGAACTCGAAGAAAACGGAAATATTGATAAACTATTTGAAATGACTCACTATGGGATGATTCACCAGTGCGAGATATAGGTGTGAGTCACAAGTTCTATTCACCATTTGGTGAGATAGCAGTTTCATCCATCATTGTGACACACTATCTTTACTCATTAGTGTTGTTACAAACTGAATCTAGTCACTATCTAATCTAGCACCAAACCTGAAACTCTATAAGGCCTAAAGGGTTTTCCTGATGCCCACTGACTGTCACAAGTGATCGGGTATCATATAAAAAAAATTTAAATGATTTACCAGGATTTAAAACCTGAAACAACAAACGAGACCAAGAAAAAAAATATTTATTTGTCAAACCAAAACATCTTTCATTAAATTTAAGAACTGAATTACACACTATAAAACAATGTTTAAAGACCATTAAAAAGGTAAAAACCAAATAAAATACATCCCAAGAACCTCCACCTGGCAAGAGGCACCTCCCCCAATCCATCTCTCCAACACTGCATCACGATGTACTGCTGAAACCCGAACCATTGGCAGAAAAGATGTACCCAAACCTACGACAAAAAAATAAGCAAGTCTACTTACACCCAAATATGTATGTATGGTGTGAGAAAAATCCCATTCGGATAAAAAACTATGAGATTCCATGTGATAATCATTCAATGGAGAAAGTCTTGCAAGTTTTCATAAATAGTAAATGCTAGTTACAATTTCTAAAAGATGCATCTTTTAAATTTAAACTATTTTCAATTCGGTTGTTTAATAAATAAGCACATTCAAAAATAATGAAAAAGCTAATGAATTTTCAATCCAATAATTCTATATGCTTACAATAAGCCCAAGGCAACTAATGATCACAAGTAATAGGAAATAACCCCGAGGCACTAGCATGTTGTGGGTCCCTGGTACCTCATATCTCAGTGAATGTATCCATCACAATTTCATTCCCCAACATGAGCCACTAGTAGGGACCATACCCATAACATAGTTCTCCCACATCATCATCATAATTTTTTATTTAGTGTTGTACATTTCAAACTTTCTACGTGAAATTGAGGCCAAAACCCATGGGATCACTAGTATTCTAGTACACGTCCACCCACATAGATACTCAAGATTCCATCTTGTGCTCAAACAAGTTAAAAAAGCCATGAAAATAACACTTCCGTATCACAAATTAACCAAATATCTCTCGTGTATATAACACAAGTCAGATAATCCGCTTTTCCATTCAAATTCATTTTGAAATCAAACTCACACCAAAATAGCTCACAAAACTTATCACACACTTACACAATACCCTTAAAATATTTTATAAAACCGTTACAAGATATTCTAACTCATATAAAATCCCACACACATATCAAATAATATAATTCTCAAATTAAAAATTCATTTTGCTATCAAACTCACATGAAACAGTCCACAAACATGTTTCGAACACACATCACAATTTAGTAAAACTTTTCAGAAATTTATAAATTTTTATAAAACATTATGACATCTTTAGTCACCAGATTACCTTTCAAAAACACATTTTATGTAAAAACACTCACCTAAACAGTACATATACACCCTTTTCCACCTATTTTTAACCAATTAAAACATTTATAATTTCCATAAAATAATCTTAGTGGGTAAAACTACGACTTGCACAAAAAACCCATTTCGAAACACTCATTAAAAAAAATCATAATGATACCAATCAAAAATACAATTTTCATCCCTAAAAACATTTATTAACAACCCCCAAGTGTTATAAAAAATACCTCCAATAATACCACAAAAGATACCCATGAAGAAAAAACATTTTCATAAATCACTTTCAAGAAGTTTGACATGGTTTTACAACTTAATCCCAATCAAAACTCCATTTCAAAGCCCACATGACACTAAGGAATTGAAAAACCAGAATTGGAAGCCCATTTTAACACTAATAAATCACTTTCATATGTTATAAAATAAACCCAAGCATTACCCCCTGAGTCACACATGAAAATCACTGAATTTCAAGCTAAAATGAAACTATAAAATTAACCACTAAACAAATTAATCATAAAACGTTTTCCCACCACAAAAAAATATTATAAATATTTTAAATTAATAAATCAAGTAAAATAACTCATCATAAAATGTATACACATGTAATCACCTAAATTTTGAGTCAAAACCCTTAAATCTTGGTGTAAAAACTCAATGGCACTTCTGCCGCACCATAAGGGAGATAAATCCATCGCTAGACAATAGGATTTCACCAAAAATACTCACGGTTAAACCCTAGGTAGTAACCCTATATTCTGTACACTTTAGAACATCCTGGAAGAGGAAAGAAAACAAAATGAGAATGGGAGAAACTAAGAAGGAATCAACAACCTTGAAGACTCTTGGAGTTTCCCCACAAAAAACCCCATCAATGATGGGTTCCATAAGAGCTTGGAGACCTCCCATGGCTATGGAGGTAGAATGGGGGATAAATGGGGTGGATTAGATTTATTTCTGTGAGAGAAAATTTGAATTACAAAAATATTTTAATGACCTGTACATAACATCACAGTTTGCCTATAGGGTTTAGAGTTGTGGAGCCAAACTGTGTGGCCTGTTCTGGCCACCCAAAAGGTGTTTTTTGCCTCCAATTACAAGGGAGTCCAAGTGGGAAACCAATGGAGATATATAAGCCAAGTATAGGTGAGAAATATTCCCGAAAGAAACTATCCACTTAACCTCATCACTCATCAAACTCAAGGGTACAAACCACCTCAACAACAGACCCCACAAGTGGTTCCACTATGAGTATCACTAATACAACTACATAAAACCACAACATAAAATCATTTATTTGAAAAAATATGATTCCAACTAACATACAATACCCCAAGGACTAAGGAAATAGATCATGAACATAAGAGGTACCAAAAAATCAGACCCGGAACACCCGAAAACCAAGAGAACAATAAGAACCAAAAAAGTATTTCAACCGAATAATGAAATTGAAAATTCGAGTACGAAAATTCTCCCCACCATAAACCATTCCTCCCCCAAAAATCCATAGCACGGACAATGAAAAAACCCATACCCAACTGAGAAACAAAGATGTACTCTTTTTCCAATCTTCACCCCAAGAAGTAAAAATCACCTCCAATGATCAATTATGTAAGGAATACATCCCCAAAACAAAACATACACCACTTTCCTAAAATGATCAATCTCATTAATATTTAATCCCAAAATAAAACTCCTCAAACAATGCCAGATCAAGATTCCAGAAATTTACCCAAATGAACAACAACAATGGGAAATGTCACACATACCTTGTTTTAACCATACCATTGTGTGTTCTCTAATCTCAATGTTTAGCCAACGATGATATAGGTAGTTAGATATATCCGAACAAGAAAACCTACCACAAATCCAAGAACAAGGACCAATCTTAGTTACTAGAATCGGGAGACAGAAATGGGCTTCCTACCATAAAAGATAACTCAAATATTTCTTGAGACAGGATTAGGACCCTAATAGGGGGATGCACAAACAGACTTCTCGGTACAAGGTGGTAAACATCCATTCGAAATTCCCAAAGGAGAATATATGAGAATCACAGTGGGTGTCCCCAACATAAGAACCAACCATATTAATAGACCATCCTGAGCCAGTATAGAAAGACCCCAAAATTTAATGAGTTGGGATGGTCGTACAGTTAGCCAGCATGGTTTGGGAAGTTGTGCGCTAACTGTGCAGATCATTATTTTGGAATGGCTTCCTAACACACAGTCTCTACTGATAATGCACAAACCATGTGATCAAATATGAAAAAATAATAGGTTTAAAATATTACTATCTTTCATAAAAGGGATTGGACTTTGGACAAGGTTTTAAATGACCCTGGGATTTCCCCTCACTACGAGCCAGTGTAATACCCAAAATGATAAATGGTTAAATGAATAAATAATATGAATAATGTCAATCGGTGTAGCTTCTATTTCAGGAGGCTGCCTGATTAGAACTCCACTGTTAAGTGTTCTTGTCCTGTAGTAGTGATCAGGATGGGTAACCTTCTTTGAAGTTTTATAGGGTGTCTGTGAGTGAGGAAATAGCACACTAGAAAGGACATGAGTTAAGCGTGATTGTTCTTAGAAGTTTCTTAGATTGTGTGTGAGTAAGAAAATAACACACTGGAAAGGGTATGAGTTAGGTGTGCTTGTCCTGGAGTATTGATCAATATGGGTGACCTTTTTGGATGTTTCCAAGTGTGTGTGTGTGTGTGTGTGTGAGTGCAGATAAAGCACACTGGAAAGGACTTGTGTTGGCATGTGGGTACAATCATTAGTAAGATTACCTGTGCGGGCATGTGGTTGGGCCCCAGGGTGAGGACCACGTGTATGCAGGGAAACTGGTGGGTGGGACCCAGTTTTTACATTTGGTATCAGAGTTGGTACCCAGCCTTAAGTGTCATGCACTACATGGGTTGATATATAGGACCCACAAGGATAATTTTGTTCACTAAGGGGGGTGAATGTAATACCCCAAATTATATTGGTTTAAATGACTAAATGATATGACTCATGTCTACAAGGTGAACCTTACTATTTGGGAGCAGATAAAGCACACTGGAAAGGACTTGTGTTGGCATGTGGGTACAATCATTAGTCAGATTACCTGTGCGGGCATGTGGCTGGGCCCCAGGGTGAGGACCACGTGTATGTAGGGCAACTGGTGGGTGGGACCCAGTTTTTACATTTGGTATCAGAGTTGGTACCCAGCCTTAAGTGTCATGCACTACATGGGTTGATATATAGGACCCACAAGGATAATTTTGTTCACTAAGGGGGGTGAATGTAATACCCCAAATTATATTGGTTTAAATGACTAAATGATATGACTCATGTCTACAAGGTGAACCTTACTATTTGGGAGCCTGAATTTTTAGAACTCCATAGTTAAACGTGTTTGGCCTGGAGTAGGGATCAGGATGGGTGACCATCTGTGATGTTTCATAGGTTCTGTGTGAGTGAGTAAAAAGCACACTAAAAGGACATGTGTTGTCCTATGGGGACTATCATTAGTCAGATGACCCGTACGGGAACGTGGGTGGGCCCCATGGTGGGGACAAAGTGTCTGTAAGGAAACTGGTGGCTGGGGACTAGTTGTTATAGCCAGCTTCTCTCTAAGACCTATGGCTAGAGCACAAATGATTGAATCATCTTCAGCCTCACAATTAGATTTTGGAAACAGATTGAACCGGACTTCTTCTTTCAGTTCCATGAAAACTATACCCTGATTCAAGATGGAGTAGTGATAAAGATGAGTGACCTTCTGGGATGTTTCCTAGGGTGTGAGTGAGTGAGGACACAACACACTAGAAATGACATGTGTTGGCCTGTGGGGACTATCATTAGTCAGATGACATGTGTGGGCACGTGGGTGGGCCCTTGGGTGGGGACCGTGTATCTGTAGAAAAACTTTTGGGTGCGACCCAATTTTTACATTTGGTATCAAAGTTGATACCTATCCTTAAGTTCCATGCACTGCATGGTTTGATATATAGGGCCCACAATGAGGACATTCTGCCCTTGGGGGTGAATGTAACACCCCAAATGATAAAGGGTTAAGTGACTAAATGATATGACTAATCTCAACAAGGTCCACCTTCATTTTCATGAGCCTACCTTATTAGAACTCCACAATTAAGAATTTTTGGCCTTGAGTAGTAATCAGGATGTGTGACCATCTGTGATGTTTCTTAGGGTGTGTGTGAGTACAGAAAAAGCAAACATGAAAGAAATTATGTTGGAATATGGGCACTATCATTAGTTAGATGACCCGTGTGGGCACGTGGGTGGGCCCCATGGTAGGGACCATGTGTCTTCCAGGAAACTGGTTGGCAGGGCGCAGTTGTTACAGCTAGCTTCTCTCTGGGACCTATGGCTGGAGCACAAATTATTGATGCATCTTCAACCTCAGAATTAAGCTTAGGTTTCCTTTTGAAGGGAACTTCTTCTTTTAGTGCCATGAAAAATATACCCTGATTCGTGATGGGGTAACCAATACATAAATCATTTGAAACTCACATTACCCTAATCTGAAATTTCACAGAAACAAGGTCTTAGATGATACACACACATCACACCTTCTTTCTTTGGATGAGAATCAACATAATGAAAGGACATAGATAACACCTTCCTCTAAAATAGATGATTTTGAAGTTTTTACAAGGGGTAAATACTCCCAACATAACATTGACTCTCATAGGATTGCACGACCTTCACCTTTATAATCAAATGATCATAATACATCACAAGCTTTCACTGAACATGACCATTTTTACTAAAAAAAACAATACAGAAAAAATATTATTATGTGAATTCCCAAATAGAACACGATTCTAGAAAGTGCCCATAATAAATACTCATGAATAGATTTTATAATTTGGTGATTTAACATGAAATTATGCTTCGATGGGACTACGAAGGACCCAAAGGCCCTCTTAGACAACACCCAGATACTCATCCTCACCAGCAACCCCAGACCACATCTACCTTCGATGAATCAGGTAACTTAATAATCTATGGTCTCTTTCAACCTTGAACGAGCACTCTACCTCTATTAGACGATCCAAAAAACAAAAAATGAAAGGGTGTAGACTCTTTCTACAGATCTCGAGAAAATATTCTTTATATTGATCAACTAAGGTATTTTCTAATGGAAAAAAATATGGGTTTCTCTTCAGTCGTGTACTAACCCTTAATGGGGTGTGTAAATTATCCAACGAGAGAACCCAAAGAACCAACCAAGCTAGTAAATTGGTCAATCATTCCACAAACAAGATCCAAACATATAAATAGAACCTCCATAATGGTATCTTGAAACATTTCATTGAAGATACCATTTACCAGCCCTTTAACTCAACTTACCGATCAAACACAAAACCAAAACACGGTTAAAAAATGAGGGGTTCTTGGACTCAAAACATCTTACAACAACAACATTTTCCAAAACCCATAATAAACACAATCTCGAATATGTCCTCAAGAAATCATGTTTTCCTTTAAAAATATTTCTTTGAAAATAAATGGTTCAGTGGTTAGCATGTCCACCAATGGTATCTAGTGGGCCTCACATATGCATGTTTCCATGCCACAGAAATAATCCTCACCATATTTATACTATCACTCATCCAACCATTCCATTATCCATCCATCATCCCATATAACCCCATGTATGTGTTCCCTCATGGAAATACCAATGGTTAAAACAAAAATTCTTTCTACTTTTCAAAACCAAAACAGTTAACCAATACTTCTTTTTTCTCAAGACCACTAAGAATGATATAAAAATCCTATTTTAAATCTTACACAACATTTCTTAAATACAAAACTATTCAGATAATAACTCACCTTAAATTCATTCACATCAATTTAAAAACAAATATTTCAATAAAACACCTTTCAACACTTTAGAAAACTCAATTGGAAACACTTTTTTCAGAACCATCTTTAACATAGTTCCTACATTAAAAAGAGGTGTAAGAACACCATTTCCATTTTAAAACAATTATGAAAATTTAGTTACACCATTTAAAAATTAGAACCCTTCTTTATTTATTAGAAAAATCATTTCACAAAAATATTACTCTTCTTAAAAACAATCCATTTTTCCTTTAAAACCAAACTACCATGATTTCCAAACTAATGGAAACAATATAATACAAAAGAATTTTTTTTTCGATGGATGGCATGGAAATGTTGTGTGAGTCCATATTCTAATCACTTCACCATCATAGAGAGTGTTTTAGAGAATATACCTGGCTCCAGAAGGCTTGACAGGCCCTGTAAGCTCACTAAGACAATTAACCAAACTCTCTTTTCATTTCCCCTAATCATCATCAAACCAAGAAAACCAGAGAACTAATATAAATCCAAAACTCCCATGGAGACTCAAATCCCATAATGAGGTGTGGTGATCATAAATACAACTCATAAATGGAATACAATGTCCCAATAATCCTAACTATAGACTATCCCAACTATTCCACAAATAACAGCACCCAAAGAGTTAACCTGAACCTCCTTTGATACCATTTGTCACGAACCGAATCTGGTCTCAATCTAAAACAGCAAAAAACCCGGCCTGAGAAAAGGAAGGAAGGGAGTTATCAAACCCCATGAGAAGGAAAAAGTTCCTATGTACCATAAAAATAAATTTGGGAATGACTTACCTGGATTTATAAACATAAAACAACAAACGTGACCCTGAAACCAAATCATGATTTTTCAAACGAAAACATCTTTCATAAAAATAAAGAACTGAATTACATGATTATAAACTTTGTTTAAAGTCCATTAAAGTAGTAAAAACCCAGGAAAAGGAAACCCAAGAACCTCCACATGGAAAGAGGCACCGCCCTCAAGCAATCACTCCAACACAACATCACAGTGGTCTTCTAAAACCTGTTCCATTGGCACAAAAGTTATACCCAAACCTAAGATAAAAAATTCGAAGTATTATTACACATAAATGTGTACTTAGGGTGTGATTTAAATCCTAGTAAGATACCACCAATAAGATATTCCATGCGATTAAAATTTAATGATGAAAAGATTGAAATTTTTCATTAATAGGAAATTCTAGTTACAATTTTGAAAAGAAGAAACTTTGAAATTAAAAGATTTTTCAAATGGGATGTTAAAAGAATAAACACATAAAAAAATAAAAAAATATATACTAAATTTTCAATTTAATCATAACATATGTTGACATTAAGCACAAAAAAACTAATGAGCACAAGCAATAGGAAATAACCCGCAGGAACTTGCTCGTTGTGGGTACTAGGTACCTCGTATCTCGGGTAAAGTAACCATCACAAATATAAGTTCTCATGCACGATCCACTTTTAGGGAACATACCCATAACATAGTGGTACACCATAATCATTATAATCGTTTACCCAGTGTTTTAAGCATCAAACGTGCTAGGTAAAACTGAGGCCAAACCCCATGGGATCACCAGCATAATAGTACACATCCACCCACCTAGATACCCGAGTTTCCCTCATGTGCTCAAACAAGTTCAACAAGCCATGAAATATAAATTACACAATGAAAATACCACTTCCATGTCAAAAAATAACCAAACAACCCCCATGTATATCACAAAAGTCACATAATCCACTTTTCCAATCAAATGCACTTTGAAATCATACTCACACCAAAATAGCCTCCAACACATTTCACATTTCTTTAACACTTAAAAAAACCCCTTAAACAATGTTATAAACCTTTATATGAAATTATAACTCACATAATATCCCACACACATATCACATAATACCCTTAACACTTTCAAAATTCATTTTATCATAAAACTCACATGAAACAGTCCACAATCATGTTTCACACCGACATCACAATTCAGTAAAACCTTTTAGAAATTAATAAATCATTCTTAATTTTTTGGAAATCATAAATCACCACTTTACATTTCAAAAACACATATTAGGTAAACACACTCACCCAAACAGTACATATACACCTTTTTCCCACTTTGTTTAACCAAATAAAAGATTTAAAATTTCCTCAAAAAATCCCAGTGGGTTAAACTAGGTCTTGCACACAAAACCCATTTCAAAACAATCATTCAAGACCAAAATCATACAAATACCAATCCAAAATATAATTTTAATCCGTAAAAAATTTTATTAAACCACCCCAATGGTTATAAAAATACCTCTAATAATACCACAAAAGATATAAAATAAAAACACATGTTTTCATATTTCACTTTCAAGATGTACAACATGGTTTCACGCCTTAAAACCAATAAAAACCCCTTTCAAGGCCCAAATTACACTATGGAATTAATAAACTATGAATTTTCATCCCCTTTAAAAACTAATAAATCACTTTTTTATGTTATAAAATACACCCAAACATTACCCTAAGAGTCACACATGAAAAACACCCAATTTCAAGCTAAAATGAAACTATAAAATTAAAAGGCTTAACCAAATCCATCAATAACTATTTTTTCACCGCACAAAACAGATTAAAAACATGTTAAATTAACAAACCAAGGAAGGAAACTCGTCATAAAATGTTTACACAAGGAATCACCAACCTTTTGAGTCAAAACCCTTAAATATTGGTGTGAAACCTCAATCAAACCTCCTCCGCACCACATGGGTGATATATCCATCCCTAAACCATAATATTTTACCAAAAATACACAAGGATAAACCCTAAGTACGAACCCTAAATGCTGGAAACATTAGAACATTATGGAAGTAGAATTAAAACCAAAGTAATGTGGGAGAAACCGAAAAGGAATCACTAACCTTGAAGAATCTAGGAGTTTCCTCACCAAAACACCATAAACGGTGGGTTAAATAAGAGCTTGAGAGATCATGGAGACCTCCCATGGTTGTTGGGGTCGAATGGGGGAGAAATGTGGCAGATTAGATTTATTTTTGGGAGTAAAAATAGCAATTAAAAAAATATTTTAAAGACCTGAACATACCAACGCGGGTTTCCAAAAAAATTTGGAACCGTGCGGCGAAACCGTGAAACCTGTTCTGGCCAGCCAAAAAGTGTTTTTTTTTCACCAATACCAAGGGGGTCCAAGTGGGGAAGATATTCCAAGGATAGGGGAGAAATATTACCCAAAGGAACTGTCCTCTTAACCCTGACACTCATCAAACTCATGTGTATAGACAACCTCAACAACTTTCCCCACAAGTGGTGTCACTAGTAGTGTCACTAATACAACACAAAAACACCACAACATCACACCATACCATTGACAAACGAGGAGACCAATTACCATACAATACCCACAAGTCTATGTTCATTTATTGAAGACATATGATGTACTAAAAAATTCAAACTTGGATCACCAGAATACTAATAAAAATCTAAGAACTGAAATAGGATTTGACCTAAATCATGGATTTGAAAATCTGGGTGTTACTGGTGCGACCCACAATTACAAGATACAGCTCTCACTCACCATTACGGCTCACCATCCCAACTAACCATCACGAATCACCAATGCAACTCACCAGTACTGACCCCCCCCCCATTGCCACCTACCAGTGTGAGTAAACATTGTGACTCATCGTCCTGACCTAACATTACAAAATTGTAATTTTGGAAAACTCTTGAAATGTGTCCCCATGACCTTGTAGAACACATTAACCACTATATTTTCACAAAGTAATGGAGTTGATAGGTCCCATCAATTTCACATACATAATTTCACAAAAAAATGATAGATCATAAATTTATTATTTTCGTGTATATATGATAAATATGTCAGTATAATTAATCTTAATATTTTCAAATAATGAACTCTTTTATAATAGTTATCCTACCAAAGTCATTTTTGACATGTAAATCGAATATGGTAAAAATATCTGAAACCAAAAAAAATTATAAATTAATTATAAAATAATGGTTATAAGTAAAATAAAAGAAATAATAAACTATAAAATAGTTCTCAAGAATCTATGAAATTCAAATGATTATGATAGAGACACAAGTGACAGAGTAGACTCAAGGTAAGGGACCTCATCTCAATTTCATTTCATTGAGGAATATTTTGATGTTATGCACCTTTATTTTATTAGAAGGTGTATTTAAATCTACCTTGACTATTTATATCATGTATTTATTTGTTATAAATATATTTAATGTTTTTTATTTTTTATTTTTAATAGGGAATATGATTCAGGTGTTTCTAAATTTATAATGGACATTTACTTTAAGTTAATCATCCTTTACAGTTTTTTTCTTCCCACGCATTCTCTAACATGTCCGTGATTTCATTTTAAATTATTTTATGAATGATTTTATATGGTAAAAAAGATTTATAAATTATATTTTATTTAACATTTACATTATTTAAAATGTTTTTAAAAAGATTAATTTTACAGTTTTTATATAGAACATTTTGGAAAATGATAAATTGAATGTTCAATTATTAAGTTTACATTGAAAATGCCTAAATCTACTACCATATATATAATTTGATCTCTATATTCATTTTTATTCATTCATTTAAAAATTTAAGAAAAACTATTTCTTCTTTCTGTGTAATTTTACATTAAATTATTTTTAAAAGAAAAGGGTATTCTAATATCCACATGTTATTTTCTAATTAATTTAATATGTATTTTCAAAAAAAAATTAGAGATGTGTAAGAATAAATTTTTTGATTCACAATATGGCCCCTGTGATTTATACAAGAGAAATTATTATTCTCAGATAGTTTTACCTGAGCCCATTATACCATATTCATTGGTGGATCCCTAGTAGCACCTGGTGATCCTGTTATATTGTACATGATGGGTGTATAAATATAACCCTCCAATGTATTCATTAATATTCTTTTTCTTAATATTATAGATTTAAAGAGATACCTGAGGAATTTTACTATAGATATGAATAAGATTCAGTGACTTATAATACACTTTTTAAAATAGGATATGAATGTGATACTCTATGTTACAAAAATTGTTCATAATTACTTACTATGATTTTGGAAAGGCTTCCATTTAGAAAAAAGTGTTCTTGTTTTTTTGGTAAATTTTTTTATTTAGTATTTATAATAAATTTTATGTCAATGTTAAGTATGACAGTAGTTTTCAATTTTTATTGGAGTCACTATTTTATTTATTTCTCACAACTCTTATTGAGCATTTTTTTCTCATCCCACATTTTTAAAATGTTTTTCATATTAATTAAGGATGTTTAAGGTAGAGGATGAGGTTAAGATGAAATTTATGAAGTTATTTCATGAAATGAAATCTTTTTTATTTTTATAATTTCTATATGGTGTGATAAATATATACAAATAGAAATAGTCAATATGTTATTATATTTTTTTGTTATGTATGAGTTGTGACATAATTCTAATAAAATCTAAACTTAAAAAGATTCTCAAAGTGAATGAAATTAAAAAAAAGATAAAAAATGTTAATGAATTATATATTTCAATGTAATTTTAGTTTTTTTGTGAATAATATCGAAGAGGGGTGGATTTTTATAGGTGATTTGAGTGGAACAGTACTATTATTTGGAAATAGAATGGTGTACCAACATCTTTTCACAATCCAAAAGGGTCCAAAATGGAAAATTAGAAAACTATAAACATGATGGTGTAAAAAAATAGAAACAAAATATATTTTATAATTTTTATAGGTGAAATTAATCATTA
Organism: Viscum album; assembly: GCA_963277665.1. Taxonomy (NCBI): domain Eukaryota; kingdom Viridiplantae; phylum Streptophyta; class Magnoliopsida; order Santalales; family Viscaceae; genus Viscum; species Viscum album. The sequence continues at coordinate 881,043,867 of OY728126.1, read as the reverse complement.
TTATTTTATTTTAACCACTTTTATATCCACATTTACTATAATTACGATTATTAATATTCATTATTTTTACTATTCACTTTGGAAAAGAATTATATGGAAATAATTTATTGATTTATTTTAATTTGATTCCAAAAAAACAATCCATTTTTTTTCAAATTCTATTCACTTATGTGAAAAAAATTAATTTAAAATTATTATCACAGATATGTCAAGAGGGAGGGACTTCAAAGAGAAAATAGGAAAACGTTTACAATGTTTTAATGCCAAAATTAAAAAAGAAAACAATTATAATGAATTAAATTTTATTGATATATATATATATATAAAATTTTTCTAATTTAACATTTAAAAAAATTAAAATATATTTTATCTTTATAAAAAAATTTAAAGAAAATGTATTTTTCAATTAAATTTCCTTATTTTCACTATTTATGAAAATAAATAATTTCTGAAAAATACCAAAAAATAACCTAATGAAATTTTTGATATTTTGATTTTAAAACATGTATTATTTTGTCAAATAAATATTATAATTTTCAGAAAAAAATAATTTCATATTATTTTTTTAATAATCTATTAAACCTTCTATTAGAAAAAATAAAATTTTTCAAATGATATTTATTTTTATTCAAAATTATTATTATTATTTTTCTAATATATAGATTACCATAATTTTAATAATTATATATATATATATATTATTCATACCCTCTAACTCAATAATTATGCTAAAAATGATATATTATGTTATCTTTCACTCTAAATCGTGGTTTTATATTCTAAAAGCTATCTGGGAGATTAAATTTATTTAAATTGAAATATTTCAGAATTGTTTGTGTGTTGTATTTTATTCAATAATGGGGGTATTTTTTCAAATAGTTTATTGTTGAAATATACTTCTTTTAAACTATCATGGTGTTATGTCCTCCATAATATAACAATTATGTCCTTTAAATTTTAATTTAATCTCATTAATCAAGGGTTAGACATTTAGAAATGAATTAGATGAAATACCCAAGTCATAAAATAGTTAAAAAATTACCATCAATTATGAGATAAATTAGTAAAGAAGTGCCATCATGAATAAAATATTGCTAGGATTCGGTGCTTGAGATCATTGAGGGGGAATGAAAAAATGGAAATGAAATAAAGGCATAAATAATTATATATATTGATAGAGGTCATTCATCATAATAAATTAGGTGGGTAGTTCCATTACATATGAGGGATCTGAAGAGGATATATATCTTTTTAATACGAGAAGATAAATTAGGTGGGATGTTCTATTCCATATGTTTGGTCTCTTCTATAGTTCTTCAGGGATGTGAAACCTATAACGGGATATGAAATTTATACTCTTTTCAATAAAAAGTTATGCATTCTTTGGAATTTGGGCAAGTAACCAATTAGAATCTATCATAGTCTAATTGAATTTGATTACATTTGATATCAATCCTAAAAACTTCATTAACCACCATCACCAATTTTATCTTATCTGGAACACATTCATTAAAAATTTGGACATCATCCACTACTGGAACATCATTAACCATCTTATACATTGAATCTAAATAACCGAAAACAGATTAGAAATTCTTCTTTACTGGGGACTTCTGGGATGAAACCACAACCAACATGATTTTATCTTTCATTTTAGAGTTAGAAGAGGAATATTCCTTTATTAATTCACCATCCACTTATTTTTTAATTTCATCATCAAATCTAGATTTATCATTACTATCAGTATCAGGATACAAATCCTCTAGATTCTTCTCTATATCAATAACATCCCATGATATATGGGTCAGCTCTATAGAAGGAATTTCATTACCTTCATAATTAATTACATCACAATGATAATTTTTATGTGCATAAGGTTCGTCTTCGTTACCTAAAACAGGCTTCTTAGGGGATTAAATATTTCCACCATCTTGCAGTAGTTTTGGTCAACACCTAAATTCAGTAAAGTCTAGACTTTCAAGGCAGCTATTATTCACATTTTATAAAAGACCTATTAATTATCTATAAGTTCAATCTTCTATTCACGAATCACACGAACCTCAAACATTTTCCTATTATAAAACTCCTCATCAACCATCCATCCAATTGAAGGCCCAGGTGATGTAACGTAGTGTGTTGCCCACTAGTAGGTCCACTACCCATTGTGACCCTATAAGATGGATTGATGTGGCCTCCCTGTACAAATACAAGTCTAACATTAGGACCATTTGTTTTATTAGATTTCACATATCATGAGGCATCCTTAGGTCCCAGATATAAACAAAAAGTTCAAGACAAATGTATTTAAAAATTCAATATATCATGGTTGATTATCTTTCACTCCAAATAAAAATAAATCCCCTTTTCATACATGATTTTTTGTTCACCCACATAATTATTGGAGGATAGGAATACCTCATCCACAAATGTGGAACCTATGTCAAGATCTATAATAAACTAAATAGATCTATCAAATTTGGAAATCTTGGTGTCATTATGCAATTTAATGAGTACACCAATTTCTAATTCTATGTCATAGGAAATTATTGGGTTGCAGAAAATCCTAATCAACCCATGAAAATTCAAAAACACTGGAAAAAAATAGATATTAAAATCCATTGGGTTAAAATTTATAACCCACTCTCATATATTAATGATGAAGGATTTAGGGATATAGAACTGAGGCACCAAGCCATTATCTTAATATCTTTACTGGGGAACAGAGTGCTGAAAAATCTATGACCCATTTATATTCATCTCCAATTATCAATCCCCCATACATTTGAGATCCAATAAACGAAATCCCCAACTATCCATGCCTTGGGGCCCATTGAAATAATAATGTGAGTAATAATGGAGTGTTTTCATATTTTCAAATGCTCCAAAACCAAATCGGATTCCATTTTAAAATGGGATATGCTTCCATTTTGAAGACATGAATCCTCTATAAGTATATCTTGTTTGGGATTTAACAAATGTTATGTTTGGGTGAAATTGGATTTTTTTCTCTGGATTTTGGGTAGTTCACAGTTGGTTCACATTTTTCCAAAACCATAAAAACGCACCGTACTAACCAGGAAATCCCAGACAAAGTGGGATTTTTCTGATAGTGTATATTATGTTAAACCATGCTCTGTATTAAGAGTATTCTTGCACCCCCTAGTGGTGGAACATAGTTTTGGCCCATATTTTGTAAAACTCTCTGCCCCCATACTAGAAATTGTGCATGCAGTTCTAATTAATCCTAAATTTAGTCTACAAATTAATGAAACCCAAAAAATCACCCAAAATTGACCTTAACTCATACCTAAAGGATTTATCTATTTTTTTGAGTCTCCTAAAAGGATTAAAATCCATTCGGATGTCAGTTCTTGATGATTCAAAGAATATAATTAAGATTTTTACCCCTACAAGTAAGATATTCTCACCATGATTTGTTTCCTCTCTATATCATGTTCATCTCCCATCAATTGAAGGAATTATTTAAAAAAATTGTAATCATGGTCATTCCTCTTCAATTTGGGATTTTGATTGGTGAGAATTCATCATGAAACTTTAGTTAGGTTGTCTAAATTTAATTAATATAGACTTTATTACTGCTAATTGTATGTGTTATAGATTTCAATTAGCATGTAAGGAAATTGAATTCTGTATTGAATAATCTAATTGACTAATCAGTTTATGGAATCATGGAAATGGAATAATTAATTAGTGATTTAATTAATGAAATGTGTGATTATGGAATTGAATGAGATATTCAGATTTTGAAATTTGATTAATTAATTGTCGAATTATATGATAGATGGTTGTGATTTTTATTTGGTGACATTCTATGAATTAATTGATGAATTAATTAATAGAATGTTGTGATTATATAAATGGATTAATTAATTACTGAGATTATTAGTGGAATGTGGTGATAGTGGAATTAGATTAATGAATTGGTCGATTAATTAATGGAATGATTTATTTGGATTTTTATTTATAATTAATTTTTGAGTTAACTAATGGATTTTGTTATTATTCAGTTAATGTGTTTTAGATTTAAAGAACAACTTTGATTATGTGATAGTTGGATTACCTTTACTAATTATGAAATTGTGACAAGATAGATAATGTTGATTAACCTTGGTTGATGTCCAATATTTGAAATTGTGATATACGTGATAAATATGTTTGGGACATGGAATATTACTTCAAAATACCATAGTAATAAATTGATATTATGTGTGGGACATAAACTTCTACTTCAAATGTAGATAGTGACAAATGAGTGTGGGACATGTACTTCATCAATATTCTAGTTTTTTGATTATGTGAAAATTAGTTTGGGACACATAAATATGATTCAAAAACCTACTTTTTTAATTTTTTTTATAAATTCCTTGGGGGTAACAAATGATATATCAAATACCCATGGGATCCTCGACATGGTAATCTGTGGAAAAAATTTGGCATTGGACTATGGTTCGAATTTAATGGTAATGAATTGACATAAAATGGATAATGAAATCCCATGTGTCATAATGATTTTGGAATTGGACATGTTATATGGGTCATAATTTAGCATGGGTTGATGTAGATATTGGGAGTTTTGGTGTCTTCTAGAACTCGAGAGTTATGTGGCCAAATATTGCGAAATTGAATAAATGTGTACTATTAACTTTATTGTTTCTATTTTATTCTTTATAAGAAGTAATTCAATTTTATTGACTAATTTTATTAACGCCATTTTTGATGGACTATAGGGTTTTACTCAAACCATACTTGGGTTGTCTGATCGGTACGCAAATAGACTTCATGTTCTCTAGAAAGGATAAGGGAAAAATCCCTATGATAGAAGGGTGAGTTGGGATGGAAAATGGTTGCAGGAACCGAACATGATTCAGGACCCCCTTGAGAGTTTTTGATATCTTTATTTATTTTGGTGTTTCCATATTGACATTTGAAAAGTTTTTGGAAAGACATATCTATTATTTAGTTTTGGATATTTTATTTTCTGTTGTAGACATCATGTGATACCAGTTTTGTTTGGTTATTAGTATTATCATTTGGTTATTCTTATTTATATCTACTATTATGCTAATTTTTAAAGATGGTATAATATCTCCATTATTTAAATTATACCCTCTCTGTTAGTTTTTATCTTTTGGAATATAGGGAGGCACACTTGAGGTTATGTGATAGACTGTGTTAGGGAACCAAAGTGTGTCACCCAATTCAAGACATTACACATACTCCAAGAAATGAATTTTATTCCTCAAGAACGAAATTTTAATTTTATTGGGCCTTAATATCAATTATATAATTCAATTATAAACATTTGACCTCTATTTATTATTATGAAAAAATGGTTATCATGGTTTATCTAATATGCATGAATATCCACATGGTAATGTAATACATTAATCTATAAAACCTCATCCATTGATAAACTAAAAAACTTTTATAAATTTATAACATTATGGCCCTTGCAAATGATCTTTATCATTAAAATTATAAATAAGTTCACTACATTCCCCAAATGAAATTATCATTAATCAGTTCTATGGTAGTTAGTACTATAAAATTTATATTGTCCATATAAATTATCCCATTACCATGAAAATATTTTTCTCCACATTAGGAACATATTAAGGTTTTTCTTTCCCATATACATGTGTTTTACATGATGTTGAACATGCCAATGAATCATTTTTCTCAATCATCAATACCATTCAAACATATTCTTTCAAATCCTTAAAGAAAAAATAATGAAATTTAATGCATGAATGTTTTTATATTCTCATTAATAAAAACACATTATAATAAATTTCGTGGATTCAAATATTCAATCACAATAATCATTCAACATTGTTTTTAGTAATATCTTATGTATCAAACAAAACCCATAACTCATTCTAATGTATTTTCCCTTGACGGTTGGGGTATTCTATTGTATTTTCACCATCACTTTACAGTGGAATCCTTTGACATTGGTGGATTCAATATGTCCCTCATAATCATGTGCATGATGGAATTTTTATCCACATATGAAGAACACATATTTTTTCCTTTTGAGAAAGTATAGGTGATTTTCCTTTCACAAGTATCACATGTTGGAAAATCCTCTATTCAATTCATACCTTTATCTATATTTCTCTTTATTATCCTCTTCTTCTCTTGCTTTCCATGAAATTCGTAAGACTTGTAAAATTCATTCCTTATCTTTATAGAACGTGATAATATATCAAAATATTATAATAAGGTTTAGGATTCTAGTTCCCTTCAGGGGTTTGGGTTAATCAAATAAAATAAATATCCATTCTAGCCCTTTGGATTATGAATGTATTCCACAACATTCCTTATTAATATTGTAATTTTTCTATTCATACATAGATTAGTTTTACTCATATTTCGTTCTTAGACTCAACCATATCTATGTGTTTCTGAAAGAAAAAATATTCTCCCTATATGATTATCATGAAATTCTATAGCTCTATGCTACCAATTTATTTATCATTCTTTTATTTTTGAATCAATGAACATTATTTACCTACATCTCTTGTGATATAATAAATATTCATAATACTAGTCTCTCATTATCTACTTCTAAAAATGGGATGTACTATTATTAATAAACTAATCCATTTATCATATAAAAATGTATTTTTTTGTCTCATTGATTGATGATGGTTGTTAATGCATGAACCAGTCTGAAATGTTCACACCATACGGTGGATGGATAGGATTGTATTTTCTCGTATTTTTTCCACGTATTATTTTAATATAGTATGGGAATTCTTTCGAGACTAGGATTTGGGATGCTATGCAGTTCCGAGGCCTGGTTAGCACAGAACAAATGTTTGAATTTAGTTAAATAATTAAATTACACACACGTGGGTTTTTCTTGAAAAAAGTGGAATAACACCTGAATGGGTGCTCAGATTAGAAATCTGAGGGCACCGTTGCGTTCAGAGTATCCAGTTTACCTTAGGCGAGACCTAACATCGGCGGACACAGGTCGGTGGGGAAATCTAGTTTTTGGACATAACCATAATAAAATATTTAATATAAATATTTTATTAAATTTTTTTGTAGTGATGTATTCTAATATTTTAAATTAATGATTTCACAGGGGATCAGGGTTACAGATCTCATAACCTTGAATTTCCCCTGGAGATGCTGGGAATCTCTGGAGAAATCCTCCCAATGCGGTGACGACGTTCTTGATGTGTTTCACTTGTGACAGAGACGCGCTGATAGGATCTTCTCCAATGAGCATCACAGATCCAGGGAGGACGTTTGATATTGTTTTCTTTTTTCTATTCTTGAAGACATACAATGAACATGGACTAATCTACAAATAGATTAGCCAGTGGATCATTCATTATATGAGGTGGGTGTGATTTGGGAATTTTATCAGAAGATCCAAACATCCATGATTTAAATATGTTGATTTGTTTTGGTTTGAACTAATGGCGATGAACCCGGATCGTCACAAACAACGATAGAGGTTTGTCCCTCTTGTTTGTTGCTGGGATTGGTTCCCTATTATTCGTGGTGACTCCCCGTTCTTCCTGCATTAACCTTTTCATGAGGAATCAATCGTTTTGTATCTGATTGTTGGAGCAATGATTTGTAATCAAAGATACGACATCAAGACGACCTAGCGGAGGTGTGACGGTGTGGGTGTCTGACGAATTAATGTGGTTCAAGAGTTCCCGTTCTTCGAGCATTTTTTGTGCGGGCGAATCAGGATGCGTTATCAAGGCCGATCGGAAGCCCGAAACAGACGGAATCGGTTTGTTAGATGCGAGACGACCTCAAATCTTGTGTTTCATGATGATCGAATGGTCGGATCAAGAATCTGAGATCCACCTAAGGCGGGCGGATGAAGAACAGTGTTATGGATAATTCCCGACTACACAGCGTGTAGTATGGGCTACATGGCGTATGTTCCTTGGCAGACCACCCAGCGTGTACCCCAGGAGTACATGGACATGGGTTGCTTACACATCCAAGGACATGACATGTATACCCTTCCCCATCCAGACCTGGCCAGATACAATGGATACCCCATGTACTGGCACAAGGACAGGGCGACACAGGTTGAGGCCGTGTACGGGCACATGGCCAGCATACATGGAGCGAACCCCATAAACTCGGACACGGCGTGTAATACTTCTACATGCTGTGTAGTTACTTTTTACATGAAAAGCCTTAATACACATGCCGTTTGACTTGAGCAGTACCCAGAGTCAAGGAACATGGTGTGTGACCCTACTACAGGCCGTGTAACCTGTTTTACATGGCTTGAGCCATTTTTATTATGTGACTTAGTCTAACATTCTTGGGTTTCATACCCTTGGTCTATTCCTAGAAGTTTTCTGGTATCATTTCCTATGTACAAGAGTATGATCCTTTCAGTAGGACTTCCGGAATAGAGTTGTTGGAATCCCCTCTATGAGACTTAGAGATAGATCCTCTATTCCTTCCTAGTACCCTAGGTAGAGTTCTTTGTATCAACGAAACCTACCTTACCTAGGTGCTGATCCTCTACTTAGAGGATTAGTTCAAACTGAGTTGTTGGATTCACCCAATTAGGTATTGGTTTTGAACCTCATTTGAGTATCATATTCATAAGTACATGTTGAGTGATTTCTCCCAGAACGAGTACTTTGAATATCTCTCTTCAGACCTTGGAGTGTGTTCTCCCTGTTACGTGCTTACTGAAATCATTGAGCTGGATCTTAGTGGTGGTTTTGTAATAGTCGATCATGTATGAGTATATCTAGATATTCTTGTTATATGTTCAATAAACATATATTGTGTAGGGATGATTGTATCATTCCTTTGTTGTATCTCCTCTGTTGTATTCCATTGTGGTTTTCAGGGTGTCCAAATAGGTATTGTTATACTCACCCCTGCATGGGATTTTCCTGCACATGTCCTGTCTTATGCAGACGAGCAAGCCTTTGATAAGATTCTAGGTGGACTAGGACCGGAAGATGCTCAGTGAGATCAAGCAGACCGTAGTGTGTTCCTACGGATATGGATTGCAATCCTAGTATCTTTCTTTATAGGTTGGACATTGTTGCATAATTTCTTTTGGTGGGAATGTACTTTTGGATTTGGGTTTTACATTACTATACTTTACCATCCCGTTGTACTCTATTGGTCGGGATTTTAGTGTATGCATGCATTTCCCTTTTTAGTAGTTTTTACTTTTCAGCTTTGTGGGATTGGAGATGTGTGTGTGTGTGTGTGTATAGGTTTATAGGCAATGCAACCCATGTTAGTAACATGGCTACTTGGTGCTATTCACCAGCCCCTAGCCTTTTGGAGGCGGGCTTGGGGAGTTTTGGCATGGTCCCCACTAGGACGTGTTGTGACAGAGTGGAATCAGAGGTGGTCGGTTCAACCATAGGGCCGAGTGTCTGTGATTTGGTTTGGGGAAACAGTGTTAAGTGTTTCGAGTTCAGATTTTAGGCTAGGGACCCCAGTGTTGGTATGGGCGGCCAATGTATCCATTCACCAGGACTCTGATAACTTTCTTTTTGACTCGGAACATGATAACACTAGTTTCATGGGAAAATAATGGTACACGCATCATATAAAAATGGGTTGTGGTTTCTATTCCATTCTTGAGTCAGCTCTCCAGATATACTCACTGACTGTGATACATCTTGTTTCTTTACAGGATGCCTCTATGACATGCACCCGCTAGGATCTAGCAACTTGATCATGAGGATGACCCCCTTAGTGACGAAGCTTCAATAAAGGGACCAGATCCCCTAGTTTTTCCTTCAGGTGGGGTTCCAGCTATTCTACCACCTATGGAGCAGTGTTTACTACCTATTGTACCAGTAGAGGAAGAGCACAGGCTGAGCGCACTCCATGAGTTTTAGAGATAGAGACCCCTCAGGTTTTGTGGTGAGCCTGACCATCAGGCAGCTGAGGATTGGCTTGAGGTAGTTTCTAGATTTTTCTATTTGGTAAGGACACCAGCAGACCAAATGGTGATCCAGGCAGCGAGACTTCTGCAGGGCTTGGCAGGGTGATGGTGGAGTTTGGTTATCCAGACTCACGATGAGGAGACTCTTGGATGGTCAGAGTTTGAGCATCTCTTTAGAGAGAAGATTTCACCGGTTACCCTGAGAGCAGTATGTATACAGGAGCTTCTTCAGCTCCAACAGGGAACCATGATAGTGGATGACTATTAATCATGGTTTACCGACCTCTCACGGTACTCGATTGATATTGTCAGTGATTAGAACTTCAGAGCTTGGACTTTTGAGTGGGGCTTGCACGAAGACATCCAAGATAGCATCATCGCTATGAGAATTCCTACTTATTATGGGGTGCTCGAGCGGGCTTTGGTGGTCGAGAGCTTCTTGGAAGAGCAGAGACAACCATCAGTTGTCAGTAGTGAGCGAGCTGGTCTAGAGACCTCGGTGAAAGGGAGCCGACATCAGGGACCCAGGCATGTGAGACGTCTTCAGAGTAGATTCCATGATAGAGGATCTGCCGTACAGGGTTCATAGGGTGATTCCAACCAGCCTCAAGAGAGGAGATGATACCCATGTGATGTAAGGGGATATCTCGCTCGAGATTGTCTGACACGCAGTACTACTGACATGGGAGTAGTGGATGGACCTCTGAGGCAGAGGAAACATGTGGAGAAAATAGATCCACGGGGTGGTGGAAGTGGTAGAGGAGCAAGGAGAGCAATTGAAATTGGTCATCATTTTGACCATTTTCCACCACCCCCAGGAGGTCCACCCCAAGTTCAGGGAGCTGGGGGACAGAGGTAGGGACAACTGCAGGCAGTAGAGGATTATGACCCAAGTACTCCCGGAATGATTAGAGGTACAATCTGTGTCTTTTCTACTTTGGATGTGGTACTGATAGACATAGGTTCTAGCCATTATTTTCTTTATTCTTATCTTTTTTGAGACCTTGAGATTCTTTTTGAGCCATTGGCTCAACCCTTACGCTTAGAAACACTGACTGAAGAAGATTCAGATATCACACACCTTTGTAGACAGTGTGACTTGACTCGTGGAGGTGAGAGTTTCGGTTGGAACCTCATGGTGGTAGCGTCGAGGCCTTAGGATTTCATTCTAGGTATGGATTGGCTATCCACAGTTCATGCCCAGATTGACTGTTTTAGGTGAAGGGAGCAGTTTGTCCGCACTGATGGAAAGAGTTTCTCTTTATTTGGTGAAATGGAGACCTACGCATCACAAGTTGGACTCGTGAATAGGAAATTACATCCGATTTCACATCATTTGTCTAGCCTAGAGATTGGCACAACATATGTTTCAAGTTTCCAGTTACCAACAGTAGTGACTGAGTATGAGGTCGTCTTTCTGGAGGATGTCTCCGGACTAGCTCCCCATCGGGAGATAGATTTCTGTATTGAGTTGCAACCCAGGAAGACACCGATATCAACATCAGTATATTGGATGGATCTTGTAGAGCTTCATGAGCTGAGAGTGCAGTTGGAAGACTTACAGAGGAGGGGAATTGTGAGGCCTAGTGTTTCACCAGGGGCATCCCCAGTGTTGTTTTCCAAAAAGGAAGATGGGAGCTTGAGGATATGTGTGGATTAATGGTGCTTGAATTAGGTGACCGTGAAGAACAGGTATCCACTACCGAGGATCGATGACCTATTCGACTTGTTGAGAGGGGCACGATGGTTCTTGAAGGTTGCTCTGTGATCAGGCTATCACTAGTTGCGAGTATGGGATGAGGATATACCAAAGACAACTTTCAGATGTCTCTACGGTCACTATGATTACTTGGTGATGCCCTTCGGCGTGACGAATGCCCCGTCAATGTTTATGGGGCTCATGAATCGGATCATTCAGCACAATCTAGATCGGTTTGTGGTGGTCTTTATAGATGATATACTTGTGTACTATGCGTCTAATGAGGAGCATGAGAGGAACCTAAGGATGGTTCTGGACACACTCTGATAGAACCAGTTGTATGGGAAACTCTTGAAGTTTCAATTTTGGATATAGGAGTTCCACTTTCTAGGACACGTTATCTCAGAAGATGGTGTAGCAGCGGACCCAGCCAAGGTAGAGGTAGTGTTAGCATGGGAGTCAACCCGGAGCACGACGGAGGCACAAAGTTACCTTGGGATGGAAGGTTACTATTAGAGATTCATTCCTAATTTCTCTAGGATTTCCACACCCATGACAACTTTGACACAAAAGGGGCAACCTTTCGTGTGGACCGATAGATGCCAGCATGATTTTTAGCAGTTGAGATAGGGTCTGACGAGCTCCCCAATCTTGAGACTACCAAAAGTGGGTGTCACGCACGTAGTGTTCTACGATGCATCAGGAACATGACTTGGTTGTGTCCTGATGTAGATGCAAGTTGTGTTTGCCTATGGATCTCATCATTTGAGGCCACATGAGAAGAACTACGCAACCCATGAACATGAGTTGGCAGCGGTAGTTTTCACATTGAAGATGTGGAGGAACTACCTAATGGGTGAGCAGTTTATCGTCTACTCTGATAACAATAGTCTCAGATATATATTTTCTCAGAAGGATATTAATTTGAGATAGAGGCGATGGCTTGAGTTCCTCCAGGATTATGAAATTGAGATCGTTTATACTCCTGGGAAGGGAAACGTTGTGGAAGATGCTCTCAGTAAGAAATCATGTTCACAGTTGTTGGATGAGGCGATGAGGTAGTTGGCCTCTTTACAGTTATCCTTCATGGAAAGAGATGAGGGAGCTCACCTTTAGTCAATGGTTGTTACCCCTACACTCCTACAACGATTCAGGGAAGCACATCTCTAGGATGCTAGCTGTGAGACTCTATGTGCTCAGATATCCGTAGGTGATGCTGCTGATGGATATTCAAAAGGTGGGTAGGATGTTGTTCTTTTTAACGGACGCACAGTAGTACCAGTGATGTTACGGGAGGAGTTTCTGAGGGAGTTCCATATATATCCTTTGGTGGTGCATCTATGCATGGAAATGATGTACCAAGACCTCCGACGTTAGTTCTGGTGGCCATGAATAAAGAATAGTGTGGCAGAGTTTGTTTCATTGTGCCTTACATGTCAGCATGTAAAGTCTGAGCACCATGTTTTAGTAGGTTTGACTCAGCCCCTTATGGTGCCAGAGTGTAAGTGGGATGGGATATCCATGGATTTCATGACGGTTTTACCACGTATGTCCAGGGGACACGATTCCATCTGGGTGATCATTGACTGACTCAACATGTCAGCCCACTTCATAGCCATACAAGAGCAGAGTTAATTAAAGAGATTGGGACGCCTCTATGTGCAGGAGATAACTCGACTTCATGGAGTTCCATCAATGATCATCTCAGATCGTGATGATCGTTTCACATCCCATTTTTGGAATGGATTGCTGGATGATTTTGGGACTCAGTTAGTCTTGAGCACAATGTTTCATCCTCAAACTGATGGTCAAACAGAGCGGACCATCCATGTTCTCGAAGATATGTTATGAGCCTGCATACTTGACTTCGGTCGTAGCTGGTAGGATCACCTACCACTGGTAAATTTTCTTATAACAACAGTAATCATTCCACTATTGGTATGGCACCATTCGAGGATTTGTATGGGCGACCTTGTAGGTCACCACTTTGTTGGACTGACCCAAGAGAGTCAGCACTCATGGGCCTAGAAATGGTTCGGGCTATAATAGAGAAGGTGCAGTTCATCCAGAAGCAGATGAAGAATGCATAGAGTCGAAAAAATTCTTATGCTGACAAGAGACAGAGGCCCTTGGAATTCCAGGATGGAGACCATGTGTTCCTTCGGGTCTCACCTCGATGGGGATTGCAAGGATTTGGCCAAGGTTTCAAGTTATCTACAATGTTCATTGGACCTTTTTAGATTCTAAGTATATATGGTGAGGTGTCATACCACTTGGATCTACCTCCTCAGATAGACTGGGTACACAACGTCTTCCATGTGTCACAACTTCAGAGGTATGTGCAGGATCCATCACACGCTATCGACTGGGGAGAGCTGGACATCGATGATGGAGAGATCTTTGCTGAGTACCTAGTGGAGATCAGGGATTGGAAGGAGAAGATCCTCTATGGGCGAGCAATGCCCTTAGTGCATGTCCGGTGGTAGCATGAGAATCTCCTGGAGAGAACATGGGAGCGGGAGGCTCATGTTTGTGTGCAGTACCCACATCTTTTTTAGTAGCCTTTGTTTTGGAATTTTGGGGACGTAAAACAGTATGGTGGGGAGAATTTAATGTCCCAGAGTTTTCCCATGTATTATTTTAATATAGTATGGGAATTCGTTCAAGACCAGGCTTTGTGATGGCGTGCAGTTCTGAGGCCCGGTGATCCCAGAACAAATGTTTGAATTTAATTAAATAATTAAATTACACGTGGGTGGGGTTTTCATAAAAAGTGGAATAACTCCTAAAAAATTGCTTGGATCCGAAATCTGGGGGCACCATTGCGTTCAGAGCAGCGAGTTTACCTTAGGTGAGACCTAACATCAGCGGGCATAGGTTGGAGGTAAAATCTAGTTTTTGGACATAACCATAATAAAATATTTAATAAAAATATTTTATTAAATATTTTTGCAGCGAAGTATTTTAATCTTTTAAATTATATATTCCACAAGGGATTAGGGATATAGATCTCATAACGGTGAATTTCCCCTGGAGATGCTAGGATGATCTAGAGAAAAACTCCCAATGCGGCGACAACGTTCTTGATGAGTTTCGCCGGCGACGAGGATGCGACGACCCGATCTTTGCCAACAAACGTCCCAGATCCAGATAGGACATTTGATATTGTTTTCTTTTTCTATTATGAAAGACCTACGACGAACGCAGACTAATCTACGAACAGATTAGACAATGGATCGTTCGTTTTGCGAGGTGGGTGTGATTTGGGAATTTTATCGGGAGATCCAAACATCCATGATTTAAATCTGTTGATTTGTTTTGATTTGATCTAACATAGATGAACCTATATCGTCATGAACAACAATTTAGGTTCTTCCCTCTTGTTTGAAGATGACATTTGTTCCGTGCTCTTCATGGTCACTCCTCGTTCTTCCCCGCGTTAACATTTTCTTGTGGAATTGATCGTCGCACATCCGATTGTTGGCACAATGATCTGAATGAAAGATCTAACATCGATATGACCTAGTGGAGGTGCGACGACGATGGCGGCGGAAGAATCGATACAGTTCAAGAATTCTCGTTCTTTGAGCGTTTTTGTGCGGGCGAATCGGGATGTTTTATCAAGGCCGATCGGAAGCCCGAAACCGATGAAATCGGTTTCGTAATGGCGGGACAACCTGAAATCATAATTTTTGTGATGATCAGACAACCGTATCAAGAATCAGAGATCCACCCTAGGCGAGCAGATGAAGAACAACATTCTGGATAATTCTCGACTACATGGCATGTACAATGGGATACACGACAGGTGTTCATCGGCGGACCACCCGACATGTACTATGGAAGTACACAGACATGGGTTTGGTACACGGCCAAGGACACGGCGTGTATACCCTTCCCCGGCCAGACCCGACCAGATATACGAGATACCCCGTGTACTAGTACATGGGTAGGGCAGCACGGGTTGAGGCTGTGTACGAGCACATGGCCTGCGTACACGGAGAAAACTTGGGACACTCGGACACAGTGTGTAATCCTTCTACACGCCATGCAGTTACATTTTATTTAACAAGCCTTAAGACACAAGTTGTTTTACATGGGTAGTACTCGAAGTCAAGGAACACAGCGTGTGACCATACTACACGCTGTGTAACCTGTTTTATATGGATTCAATCATTTGTATTCCATGAATTGGACTAGCTTTCGTAGGTTTCGTATCCTTGGTCTATTCCCCGATGGTTTCTGGTATCATTTCAAACATACAAGAGTATGATCCCTTCAGCAGGACTTCCTAAATAGAGTTTTTGGAATCCCCTATGCGAGACTTAGAGCCGGATCCTCTATTCATTCCTAGTAGCCTAGGTAGAGTTCTTGGTATCTATGTGACCTAACTTACCTGTAACACCCCAACCCCAGTTACCTAGAGTTGGTGCATTATTATATAACAATAGCATGATCGCAAAAGAACAAGTATCGAAAGACCGATTTGTTTAGTAGCCTAGGAATAACTAGATACATTCATAAATTTTACATTACATAATAATGTGAAAACTACAACAACATATTGTCTGCACACTCATATACCCTTATATTATCCCTACAGTTCATTCATTAAATATTTCATCACATCCTACGAAAAATAAAACATTGAAAGGGGTGAGCTCAAATTCCCAATAAGGACATCAATATAGCAGAAACATTCATAAATAATCATAAACATTTAAGGCAATTTCTAACTATAAAAAAGAATTTTAAAATTTAACTTCAGCATAATATGGAAAAGATAAAATGAAATAATTCAATTTACTTAGTCAAATTGATATTCTACTCATCGAATAATCACTTGAAATATCAATAAACACTTTCATAATGATGGAATGTATAATTCCATACTATCATAACCACATAGTCAAGGCATTGTGCCAAGACTACAAATAAGAATTTGTGAAGGCCTTATGCCAAGAAAGTAGTTTGTCTCATGAGACCTACCGATACATCGAGGAGCTATAGCGTGCTCCACCCGTCACTTACTAAGTCCAATGTATTCCTATATAAAAAGGTTTAAACATAAAATAAACATTCGTATTAAAGATAGCATACGAAAGGTAAATACATTCTCCATAAAACATGAATGGTATAAAAATAACACATCCACAGTCAATCAAATCACAAAACCTTCAATACAATATTGATGTTTTGTATCATAATAAATCAACTTCAAATAATATTAAAATCCATGAAATCATGTTGACATAGATGAAATCAAAACTATTTGAGAGAAATATCACTTTTTTTGAAATCATTTAAAAGTAACATAATTATAAAATAAAACATTTACATTGAAAATATTATTATAAGCTTTTATTGTAAGCTTCGACGATTTTATAATGGTGGAAAATAGCCGTACCCACTGTATAAGTTAAAAAAGACAATCGTATCTTAATTCTGTCGAAAAGGTTAAAAAGGAGCTTGTTTGGAAAACGATAGAAAAATTCCTTTATAAAATTCTTATAAAATGTCAAAAAGGGTATTAATTACTTTAACCCATAGTCTGTAAAATATTAATAATGATTAGAAATACATTTTCAAGAAACATGGATGTGGATGATAAAGTGGTCCTAGTACATAATTATGTATAAATAACCTCAGATAATGAAGAGATTGTGAAATAAACCCTTACCTTGTACTTTTCCTTGGTTGAGGGTATGTTAACCTCTGATATAATGGTGAAATAATTTTTATTAAATTATACAATAATAAAATACATTAATATGATATCATATATGATCTTTAAACATTTATTATTAACAATATCTTAGTATAATCATCTTTTCAGGTGTAAATAGATTCATTTTCCGTTATATTCTTTGTTATGTGACATGTATGAGATATGGATGGAATGTATATTATTCATATCCAGAATGATATCATGTCTCTAAAAACTATTTTTAATCATCAAATTAATTTTATTCTTTAATGGATTTGATGGGGAATGAATCTCATCGCGTTCGTGGAGATGGTAATCTGTACGTACGCATTAACGGAAATATCATTATTTTGATATAAAAATAACATGTAATTGGATGGTATATCATATATACAGAATTATTATCATGTTATATTTTTTATTTACATGAATTACACATCACTATTATACCCATCCAAATGATAATGTTTTGAATAACAATTACACCACGACGTTGAGACTATAAGTCGTACATACACACGTATGATGAAATGTCATTCAAAGGATTGGTAGAATACTGAATATGGTTGTACCATATTTATAATAACATCACAATATATATAAGATTCTAGAGTTATTATTTTTGAATGGGAATAACAAAGAAAGAAAAAATTCAAGTTTAATGGAACTTGAAAGAGGGTGGTGAAAAAATTACCTCTTAATCTGGTTCTTCCTTTTGATTTGATCAAAAAGGCTCCTTAGGTTGGATTTATGATCAAACTAAGGCCTCTAGGTCGAATTGAGGGAAGTTGAGAGTATATTTGGGCAGTGTTTGGCTGAGCCAAAAGGCATTGATGTTGTAAATTAGAGAGAAGGGGGAGTTTCTTTTTTATAAGAGGGGTGAGGGGCACCTTTGGAAAAGCAAGAAATATTATTCTATAATAAATTCATATTCGGTTTCTAATGGATCATAAGTGGATTATTTAATGTATAAGGTGTGGATGGGTCGAAATTCTTTCAACCAATATATTTTAGACCGGTTTGGGTCACTATATTAACCTTATCTTTTTTATTTAACTCTTAGTTAAATAGTTTGACATTTTCCATGTCCCTTTGTTTTTTTATATTATATAGTTAATAAACATACTATATACATCAAAGAGGCCTCCTAGTGGTACATTAATGATACAAAAATCATGATATAATTCCTTTTGCCGAACCTTTGATTTTTAGGAATAGAATATCTATTAATAATATAATATTTTTTTTAAAAAACTCTTTTATGTCAATTTTGACACTATTAGGTATTTTGTTTTTGATAAATTCATAACATAATTATTACTTCGAAAAAAATTTATATAAACAATACTAATATGTCATATTAACCTAGAAAATTATTGTAATTTATAAAAAGTCTCAAATTACATTTATTTGGGTATTTATAATATCAATTATCTCAATCATTCATTAGTAGGGTAATTACCGCATCATCATTGTGTCATACATAAATTAAATTATTTAATGTCTAAAAATTATAAATAATATAAAATTATGTTTTTAATCTTTTTATCTTTCTAATGAATATTTATAATCTAATTTATCTTCTGTATAACCTTATATTAAAAATGTTTTAGTTATTAAACATTGATTTTAACTCTTTTAACTCTTCTTTGAATTAAATAATAATAAATGTCCTAATCTAATACAAGTGGATCTAAATGATAATATTTTATTCCTAAGGTTTATTTTTGGTCGAGATACACTTGTCCAATAGAATTACGACAAGTGTTAAGGTAATATTAATATCATTTCTACCCTTAATTACCCTATTTACTTTTAACCGTGGTGAATAAAAGTAAAAATTTACTATTAACCAAAAATTATTTTTATCTTATTGAACCACATTTTACTCATTGATCTTATCAGTGTCTCTAAAATTATCGAAATTCCACACACAGAAGCAGTAAAATTATGTTTTATATGAAATTCCAAATGCTCCTAGGAGGTGGGTAAAAGACGGTGAAAAGTTCAATAAAATGTTTATATATCTTAAATTATTCTAAAATAACTCCAATGAATTACATTGATCTTATATAGGTTTTATGTATCCATTTTGGCCTTAATAAAATTTAAATAAAATAAATAATTATTTAAATAAAAATTTGGTTTTAAACTCCAACTCAGTGTTTTTTCACTATTCATCAAAAAGTGAATGTTTTCAGAAAAAGGGACCAAAAATTCACCCTAAGCTAATTTCGATATTCCGAATCCAAAAATGAAGTCCATTTTGAAAGATAAAATATGAAAAATTTTAAAAAGTGGGTATTACTATTCATAACGGGTAGTTTGATTGGTTGTGGTGTGTGTTAGAACATGAAGTTGCGTACAACACACACTACTATATTATTCAAAGAGAAGCATACCATGGATGCTTGGGGTGTTACATTCTCCCAACCTTCAAAAACATTCATCCTAGAAATTTCAAGAATGCTACCGCATGAAAAGACTCGGGTGATTCTTCATCATAAGTTCATCGTGTTCCAACGTTGCCTCTTCTATCTTATGGTTTCTCCATAAAAATTTTACCAGACGAGTCGTCCGGTTTCTCAGCACTTGTTCTCTGGTATCAAGAATACTGATTGGCTCTTCGCAATAAGACAGATCCGGTTCCAGTTCTAAGTCCTCATAGGTGAGTACATGCATTGGGTCAGGCATGTATTTTCTCAATAGTGATACGTGGAAAACATCGTGAACTTTGGAGAGATTTGGCGGCATTTCCAAACGGTATGCTACAGAACCAATTTGTTCTAGAATTTCGAAAGGTTCGATGTACCTGGGACTCAATTTACCTTTCTTACCGAAATGTATAACTCCCTTTCATAGAGATACCTTCAAGAAAACATGATCTCCTACCTGAAATTCCATACATTCCTTCGATTATCAGCGTAGCTCTTCTGACTACTTTGAGCTTCTTTGATGTGGTTTTAGATTACCTTTAATTTTTCCATCATTTCCTCCACCAGTTCTGGGCCTATGAGTTCTCTTTCATCTACGTCATCCCAATAGGTTGGTGTGCGACAACTCATTCTGTACAACACTTCATATGGTGCCATCTAAATACTTGAAGGGAAGTTATTGTTATTGGAAACTTCCACCAGAGGTAAATATTTATCCCACATACCCTGAAAGTCAAGTGAGGATGATCTCAATATGTCTTTTAAGATTTGAATAGTCCATTCTGATTGTCCATCTGTTTGAGGGTGGTGGGCAGTGCTCAAACAAAGTTCAGTATCCAAGGCCTTCTGAAGACTCTTCCAGAATCTTGAAGTAAAATGGGGATCACAATCAGAAACAATTGATAGGGGTACTCAATGAAGTATCACAACTTCATTAATATATAGTCTTCCAAGATGTTCTAGTGGTAGATCTTCTCTTATAGCAAGAAAATGTTCTAACATGGTAAGACAACCAACAATAACCCATATTGCATCATTCCTTTTAAGAGTCGTTGGTAGCCCCATGAAAAAGTCCATCGTAATATTTTCCCATTTCCACTCTGGTATGGAAAGAGGTTGCATGACTCCTCCAAGCTGTTGCCTTCCAGCTTTCATTTGTTGACAGACCATACATCTTGACACAAAATCTGCAATATCCCTCATCACATTGTCCCACCAAAAAATGTTCCTTCAAATATATATTCATTTTGGTGCTCCTAGGGTGTATATAGAAATAGGAGCTATGAGCATCATCTAAAAATTCCCTTTTCAGATCAGGTATATCGGGAAAACAAAGCCCCTTACCAAAATTTAAAATTCCTTCTTCATACACAAAGTCTCTCAATCTCCCATCATTTATAGCTTTAATCTTCTTTTGAAATTATTCATCATCAGTTTGAGAACTCTTAATATATTCTAGTAAAGATGGTTTGGCAACCATTTGAAAAAGAATTGATGTTTCACCTTCCATGGTAATTCCCATATCCATCGTCACTAGATCCATGAAAATAGGATCTCTTTCAATTCTCATCATGTTCCAAACTCCATGATCTTTTCTACTCAATGCATCTTCCACCTTATTTACCTTCCCCGGGTGGTAGTCTATCGTACAATCATAATCCTTGAGTAGTTCAAGTCATCACCTTTGCCTCATATAGAGTTCTTTCTGTGAGAAAATATACCTCAAACTCTTGTGATCAGAATGAATCTCACATTTTTCACCATAGAGATAATGTCTCCATATCTTCAAAACAATGATTACAACAGCTAACTCAATATCACGAGTAGGATAGATTTTCTCATGAATTTTTAGCAGTCGTGATGCATATGCAATAAACCTATAATTCTGTATAAGGACACAACCAAGTCCTTTCTTCGATGCATACCTATAAATAACAAATCCATAATTCCCCAATGGTAGAGTAAATATAGGAGAATTGACTAATATTCTCTTCAATTATTCAAAATATTCTTCACACTCTTTTTTCCAAACAAAATTGTCCCCTTTATGTGTGATCTTTGTTAATGGGTGATCCAATCGGGCAAAATTATGGACAAAATGCGGATAATAACCTGCTAAACCAATAAAACTACATAGCTCGGTTATACACGTTGGTGCTGTCCATTATTGTATTGCCTTGGTCTTAGAAGGATCAATAGATATTCCATCCTTAGAGACAATATTGCCAAGAAAAGTGATCACCTGAAGCCAGAATTCACACTTGCTAAACATTCCATATAATTCATGTCTTCTAATTGTCTTCAGGATAATGCACAATTTATTTTCATGGTCTTCGTAGGTTTTGGATAATACCAAGATATCATCAATAAATACCACCACAAAATCATTGAGAAATTCCTTGAAAACTCTTTTCATTAGATCCATGAATACATAGGGTGAATTAGTCAATCCAAAATGCATTACTGTAAACTCGTAATGCTCGTACCTGGTTCGAAATGTTGTCTTCAGAATGTATTCCTTCTTCTCACACAATTGATTGTATCCATATCTAAGGTCAATCTTTGAAAAGTATTGATCTCCATGCAGTTGGTCAAATAAATCATCAGTGTGAGGTAGGGGATACTTGTTCTTTATTTTTATAGCATTTATTTCCCTGTATTCGATACATAACCTCATAGATCCATCTTTTTCTTAACAAATAGGACAAGGGCTCCCCATGGAGAAACACTAGGGAAAATAAATCCCTTATTTCTCAATTACTCTAGTTGTTTCTTTAGTTCAACTAATTCAACAGTGGCCATTCTATAAGGGTTCTTCAATATTGGCCTTGAACCAGGAATTAAATCAATGGAAAACTCAATTTTTCGTTCTGGAGGATGTCTAGGTAAATATTTTGGAAACACATCTACATATTCTCTCAAAATTGGTACATCCTCTATTTGAACATTTATTTCCCCACCCACAGTCATTTCATTATCTTCCTCCCCAATAATTGAATTTAGTTGAGCGACTGGGGGTGGATCTAGGTAAGAATTAGTTGGTGATGATTCTCCTCTAAAGATAAGGTGTTCCTTATCATCCTCATCAAAAATAGTAACCTCCTTCTTCTTATAATAACTTTTTTGCATCATGGTTCAAAATCCAATCCATACCGAGGATTATATCAAATTCAATCATTGGTATGACAATGAGATCCATAGATAAAGAACATTTATGTGCTCTAATGGGGACTAATTTACAAAACTTTGTTGCAATGATACTTTCCTAATGATTTTTGACTGACCACTCCCATGTCAAATAAAATAGGAAATATCTAATTTTCATAGAAAACTGGGAAGATATGAAACAATTCTATGATCCAGAATCAAATAATGCATTTTCTAAACTTGAGGAAACTAATAAATTATCTTCCACCATGTCTTTATGAGATTCTACCTCAATAGTAGTGATATCATAATCTTGGTCTTGATCCCTTGGCCTTTTCTGAGGTAACTTCCCCTGACGCTTAGGACATTCTTTTTCATAATGTCCCATCTCCTTGTAGTTGTAGCATTGAACCTCGGTAGCTTCTTTCTTCCTCTTGCAATCACGAGCTTGGTGTCCTTTTTCAAAACACTTTTAACAAACTCCCATTCCCATAAAGATAGTACAGGGGTGTTTCTTCCAACATTTACTATAGGAAGGATATTCAAATATTCCCTTCTTCCCCTTATTTCTATTTCCAGAGTTATCAACATATCTCTTCTTCTCTTACTTTTCTTTAAAGTCATAAGACTTAGAGAATTCTTTTTCTGTCTTGATAGCACATGAGACAATATCTTCTTAACATGATAAGGTTTGTGAGACTAATGCTCGACGGAGAAATGGTTTTGACCCATCAATGAAACAACCAATCTTAATTCATGGGTTATGTATATAATCTGTTGCATTCCTTGCTAACCTTGTAATGTTAGCCTCATACTTTGTGAAATTCTCATCCTCCTTTTGTCTCAGGCTTAGAAATTGCCTTTCCATATTTGCTTGATGGTCATGAGGAAAGTATTATTCTAAAAACAGATCATTGAACTCCCTCCATTATATATTTGATACTTCATCATCTTCCTTCGTGTTTTGAAATAATGACCACCATTGATCAGAATCTCCATGAGGCAGTAAACTGCCATGATAACTTTTTCCCTTTCACTACTCCCCAAAGCCTGAAATATTTTCTCTAGGGAACATATCCATTGCTCAACTACCAATGGATCTGTACTCCCATTGATTTTTGGTGGCTGTTTCCTCATGAAGAGATCTGAAATTGATTCTACAAACTACGGATTAGTGTTCTCCATACGGCTACGGTTATTATTCATAACCTGGGTGAGTTGTCCCAGTATGGTGATTAGTTGATCAGCACGAGTTGAATCACCAGCTCCACTATAGTTATCTTTAGCAGGAGGGAAATCCCTACATGAAGTGCGTGCATTGATACAGTTTCCATTTCCTCCACTAGTTTCTATTTCTAAACAATGGAAAAAACTAGATCAGTTTATGAATCAAAATACATAATTCTATACTTGTAAAACACTTAACATAAATTGAACTATTTGTGGATATAATCCATAATCATAAAAATGATTTCATTGAAGAAGTATATACTCATAAACCATTCATAATGGTTTGTACAAAAAATGATAATTATCCTAAGCATATCCCCCGGGAGTGTCGTAACCAAGAGTCAAGCAAGTCCTACTGTCGTGCACCAGTTCCCATTCAAGTCTTTATCAAAGCGGTGTTTTTGGGTTTTACCCCTACGAACATCTATTCTAGAGCCGCATCAACCTGCTCGTATCCAGACATGGATGTATTTATTAGAAAACTCACAAAAATCTCTATAATACCAAAATTCTAGGAAGTTCTTCTATACTAATCCTCAAAGTCCATCTTAGATCAATGTTCTCTAATTAGAGTTTATCTAAATCTAGTTTCCAAGGTTTGTACTAAACTTCCTGTGATACCAACTGTAACGCCCCAACCCTAGTTACCCAGAGTTGGTGCATTATTACATATCATTGGCATGATCACAAAATATCATGTCTCGAAAGACCGATTAGTGTAGTAGACTTGGAATAACTAGATACATTTATAATGTTTACATTACATCATAAAGTACAAACTACAAAAACATATTGTCTCCAAACTCATATCCCATTATACGATCCCTACAGGTCATTTATAAAATACTTCTTCACATCCTGAAAAAATAAAACATTGAAAGGGGTGAGCTCAAATGCCTAGTAAGGATAACAATATAGCGGAAACTTTCATAAATAAGCATAAACATTTATGGAAATGTATAAATAAAACTAAATCCTTTTAAACTAGAACATCAACATAATATGGAAAATATAAAATGAAATAATTCCATTTACTTATTGATATGGATATTCTACTAGTCGAATAATCACTTGAAATATCAATAACTACTTTTTTAATGATGGAATACATAATGTCAGACTATCATAACCACATAGTCAAGGCCTTGTTCCAAGACTACAAATAAGATTTTGTCAAGGCCTTGTGAAAATACACTAGTTTTTCTCATGAGACCTACTGATGCATTTTGGAGCTATTGCCGGCTCCACCCATCACTTACTATGTCCAATGCATTCCCATATGAAAAGGTTTAAACATAACCTAAACATTCGTATTAAAACTATAATAAAAAATGTCAATAATTTCTCCATAAACCATGAATGGTATAAAAATAACACATCCACAGCCAAACATATCACAAAACATTCAATACAATATGTAAGTTTTGTATCATAATAAATCAACTTCAAATAAGCTTAAAATCCATCAAAGGATGTTGACATAGATGAAATCAAAACTATTTGAGAGAAATATCTCTTTTTTTGAAATCCATTAAAAGTCAAATAATTAGAAAATAAAACATTTACTTTGATTATATTCTTATAATATTTTAAGGTAATCTTCGATGATGTTATAACGGCGGAAAATAGCCGCACACGCCGTATGAGTTAAAAAAGAAACTCTTACCTTAATTCTGTCAAAATGGTTAAAAAGGACCTTGTTTGGAAAACGATAGAAGGATTCCATTATAATATTATTATAAATATTTAATAAGGGTATAAATGAATTTAACCCATAGTCTTTAAAATATTAATAATGATTTGAAATACATTTTTATGAGACATGGATGTGGATGATAAAGATGTCCCAGTAGATAATTACGTATAAACAACCTCAGATAATGAAAAGATTGTGAAATAAACCCTTAACTTGTACTTTTCATTGGTTGAGGGTAGGTTAACCTCCTGTATAATGGTGAAATAATTGTTATTAAATTATAAAATAATCATATAAATTAATATGATATCATATATGTTCTTTAAACATTGATTTTTAATAATATCGTAGAATTATCAACGTTTTGGGTGTTAACGGATTCATTTTCTTTTATATTATTTGTTATGTGAGATTTATTTGTTATAGATGGGATTTATATTATTCATATAAAGAATGATATCATGTCTCTAAAAATTATTTTTAATCATCAAATGAAATTTAGTCTTGAATGGATTCGATGGGGAATGAATCTCATCGTGTTCGTGGAGACGGTAATCCGTACATACGCAAAAGCGAAAATATCATTCATTTGATATTAAAATAATATATAATTGGATGGTATATCTTATATACAGAATCATTGTCATGTTATATATATTATTTACATGAATTACACATCATTATTTTACCTATCCATATAATAATGTTTTGAATAACAATTACACCACGATGTGGAGACGGTAAGCTGTACGTACACACGTATGGTGACATGTCATTCCAAAGATGGATAGAATATTGAATATGGCTGTACCATATTTATAATAACATAAATGTACATATAAGTTACTAGAGTTATTTTTTTAGAATTGGAATAACAATGAAAAAGGAAGATGAAGAAGAAATGAACTTGAATGAGGGTGGTGAAAACATTACATCTTAATCAGGTTCTTCCTTTTGATTTGATCAAAAAGGCTCCAGAGGTTGGCTTTATGATCAAACTAAGGCCTCTAGGTAGAATTGAGGGAAGTTGAGAAAAGATTTGGCCAGGGGTTGGCTGAGAAAAAAGGCTTCGAAGGTGTAAATTAGAGAGAAGGGGGAGTGCCCTTTTATAAGAGGGGTGAGGGGCACCTTTGGAAAAGCTAGAAATATTATTTTATAATTACTTCATATTCGGTTTCTAATGGCTTCAATGTGAATTATATAAATTTTAAGGTAGGTATGGGTATAAATCTTTTCAACAAATAGATTTTAGATAGGATTGGGTCACTATATTGACCTTATAATTTATATTTAACTCTTAGTTAAATAGTTTGACATTTACCATGTCCTTTTGTATTTTTATATTATATAGTTAATAAACATACTATATATATACAAGATACCCCCAAGTTGTCCATTAATGATACACATACAATGATATAAGTCCTTTGTCCAGTCCTTAGATTTTTAGGTATAGAATATCAATTAATAATATAATATTTTCTTTAAAAACTCTTTTATGTCAATTTTGACACTATTGTGTATTTTGTTTTTGATAAATTCATAACATCATTATTAGTTAGAATAAAATTTATATAAACAATACTAAATTTTAATATTAACCTAGAAAATTATTTTAATTTATAAAAAGTCTCAAATTACATTTATTTGTATATTTATAATATCAATTATCTTAATCTTTCATTAATAGGGTAATTAATGCATCATCATTGTTTCATAAATAAATTAAATTATTTAATGTATAAAAATAATAAATAATATAAAATTATGTATCTAATCTCTTTAGATTTATAATTAATATTTTTAATTGAATTTATCTTATGTATAACCCTATATTAAAATTTTTTAGTTATTAAACATTGATTTTAGCTCTTTTAACTGTTCTTTAAATTAAATAATAATAAATGTCCTAATCTAATCCAAATAGACCTAAATGATAATATTTTATTCTTAAAGATGTTTTTGGTCTAGATATACTTGTCCAATAGAATTAGGACATGTTTTAGGGTAATATTAATATCATTTTTACACTTAATTATCCTATTTAATTTTAATCGTGGTAAATAAAAGTAAAAAGTTACTATTCAACAAAAATTATTTTTATCTTATTGAACCAAATTTTACTCATTTATATAAACCGTGTCTCCCTTATTTTTGATATTCCACTCACAGAAGCAGTAAAATTTTGTTTTATGTGAATTTCCAAATTCATCTAGGAGGTGGGTAAAATACGGTGAAAAGTTCAATAAAATTTTTATATATCTAAAATTATTCTAAACTGACTACAAGGATACACTGAACATATATAGTTATTATGTATCCATTTTGACCTTAATGAAATTTAAATAAAATAAATAATTATTTAAATAAAATTCGGTTATAAACTATTACTCAGTGTCTTTTCATTATTCATCAAAAATTGAATATTTTCAGAAAAAATACCAAAAAATAACCCCAAGCTAATTTCGATATTCCGAATCAAAAAATTGAAGTCCATTTCGAAAGATAAAATTTATAAAATTTAAAAAAGTCAGTATTACTATTCATACATGCTAGTTTGATTGGTTGTTGTGTGTGTTAGAACTCGATGTTGTGTACAACACACACTATTGTATTATTCAATGAGAAGTGTATTGTGGAAGCTTGGGGTGTTACATTCTCCCCTCCTTTAAATAATTTCATCCTCAAAATTTCTAGAATACTACCGCATGAAAAGAATCAGGTGATTCCTCATCATAAGTTCCTTGGGTTCCCACTTTGGCTCTTCCATCTTATTGTTTCTCCATAGATCTTTTACCTGACGAGTCGTCCGGTTACTCACAACTTGTTCTCTGGTATCAAGAATCCTGATGGGCTTTTCACAATAAGACAGATCAGGTTCTAGTTATAATTCCTCATAGGTGAGTACATGTGTTTGGTCAGGCATGTATTTTCTCAACAGTGATACATGGAACACATCGAGAAATTTGGAGAGATTTGGCGACATTGCGAAACGGTAAGCTACAACACCAATTCATTCTAGAATTTTGAAAGGTCCGATGTATCTGGGACTCAATTTACCTTTCTTATCGAAACTTATAACTCCCTTCCATGGCGATACCATCAAGAAAACATGATCTCTTACCTGAAATTCCAAATCCTTCCTTTAATTATCAGCATAGCTCTTCTGCCTACTTTGAGCTGCTTTGATGTGGTTTTGTATTACCTACACCTTTTCTATAATTTCCTCCACCAGTTCTAGGCCTACGAGTTTTCTTTCACCAACTTCATCCCAACAGGTTGGTGTGTGACATCTCTTTCCGTACAATGCTTCATATGGTGTCGTCCGAATACTTGAATGGAAGCTACTATTATTGGAAAAATCCACCAGAGGTAAATATTGATCCCACATACCCTGAAAGTCAAGTGAGCATGATCTCAACATGTCTTCTAATGTTTGAATAGTCCATTCTGATTATCCATCTGTTTGAGGGTGGTAGGTAGTGCTCAAACATAGTTCAGTATCCAAAGCCATCTGAACACTCTTCTAGAATCTTGAATTAAAATGGGGATCACGATCGGAAAAACTAGATAGGGGTACTCCATGAAGTCTCACAACATCATTAATATATAGTCTTGCTACACGTTCTAGTGGTAGATCTTCTCTTATTGCAATAAAATGTGTTGACTTGGTAAGAAGATCAACAATAACCCATATTTCATCATTCCTTCTACGAGTCTTTGTTAGCCCCATGACAAAGTCCATCATAATATTGTCCCATTTCCACTCCGGTATGGGAAGAGGTTGCATGACTATTCTAGGATGTTTCCTTCGAGCTTTAACTTGTTGACAAACCATACATCTTGAAAAAAAATCAGCAATCTCCCTCTTCATGTTGTCCAACCAAAAATGTTCCTTCAAATCTCTCAACATTTTGGTGCTTCGAGGGTGTATAGAGAAACTAGATCAATGAGAATCATATAACAATTCCCCTTTCAGATCAGGTATATAGGGAACAAAATGCCTCTTACCAAATTTTAAAATACCTTCTTCATACACAATGTCTCTCAGTCTCCCATCATTCAAAACTTTAATATTCTTTTGAAATTATTCTTCATCAGTCTGAGAACTCTTAATCCTTTCTATTAAATATGGTTTGGAAACCATTGGAAATAGAATTGATGTTTCACCTTCTATAGTAATTCCCATATCCATCTTCACTAGATCCATGAAAATAGGATCCCATTCAATTCTCAACATGTTCAAAACTACAAGATCATTCCTAATCAAAGCATCTGCCACCTTATTTTCCTTCCTCGATTGGTATTGTATCGTGCAATCATAATCCTTGACTATTTCAAGCCATCTCCTTTGCCTCATGTTGAGTTCATTCTGTGAGAAAATATACTTCAAAATCTTGTAATCAGTATAAATCTAACATTTTTCACCATAGAGATAATGTCTCCATATCTTCAAAGAAAAGATTACAGTAGCTAACTCATGATCATGAGTAGGATAGTTTTTCTCTTGAATTTTTAGCTGTTGTGATTCATAGGCAATAACCCTATCATTCTGCATAAGGATGCAACCAAGTCCCTTCTTTGATGCATCCCTATAAATAAAAAAACCATCATTATCTGATGGTAGAGTCAATATAGGATCATTGACTAATCTTCTATTCAGTTATTCAAAACATTATTCACACACTTTTGTCCAAACAAATTTAATCCCTTTACGTGTGAGCTTCATTAATGGGTTAGCCAATCTGGGAAAATT
This sequence comes from Viscum album, assembly GCA_963277665.1. NCBI lineage: Eukaryota > Viridiplantae > Streptophyta > Magnoliopsida > Santalales > Viscaceae > Viscum > Viscum album. The sequence goes on along the minus strand of OY728126.1, from coordinate 881,013,260 downwards.
CTGGAAGAAACGCCGATAATAACCTGCTAAACCAATAAAACTACGTACATCGGTTATACTCGTTGGTGCTGGCCATTATTTAATGGCCTTAGTCTTAGAAGGATCAACAAATATTCCATACTTTGAGACAACATGGCCAAGAAAAGAGATCTCCTGAAACCAGAATTCACACTTACTAAACATCCCATATAATTAATGTCTTCTAAGAGTCTTCAGGATAATGCGCAAGTGATTTTCATGATCTTCGTAGATTTTGGAGTATACTAAGATATCATCAATAAATACCACCACAAAATCATCAAGATATTCTTTGAAAACTCTATTCATTAGATCCATGATTACAGAGGGTGCATTAGTCAATCCAAAAGGCATTACTATAAACTCATAAACATCGTACCTGGTTCGAAATGTTGTCTTCAGAATGTATTCCTTCTTCACACACAACTGATGGTATCCAGATAGAAGGTCAATCATTGAAAAGTATTGAGCTCCATTCAGTTGGTCAAATAAATCATCAATGCGAGGTAGGGGATACATGTTCTTTATTGTTATAGCATTGATTTCCCTGTAGTCGAAACATTACCTCATAGATCCATCTTTCTTCATAACAAAAAGGACAGGGGCTCCCCATAGAGAAATACTAGGGTGAATAAAGCCCGTATTACTCAATTCCTCTAGTTTTTTCTTTAGTTCAACTAATTACACAGTGGCCATTCTATAAGGGGTCTTTGATATAGGCCTTGAACCAACAATTAAATCAATATAAAACTCAATTTCTCGTTCTGGAGGATGTCCATGTAAATCTTTTGGAAACACATCAACATATTCTCTAACAATTGTTACATACTCTATATTAACATTCCATTCCCCACCCATAGTAATTTCATTCTCTTCCTCCCCAATAATTGAATTTAGTCGAGCTATTGGGGGTGGATTTGGGTAAAAATTAGGTGGTGATGATTCTTCTCTAATAATAAGGTGTTCCTTATCATCATCATCATAAATAGTAACCCCCTACTTTTTACAATAAATTGTGGCATCATGGTCCGAAATCCGATCATTACTGAGGATTGTATCAAATTAAATCCTAGGTACAACAATGTGATCCGAAGATAAATAACATTTATGTGCTCTAATGGGGACTGACTCACAAAACTTTGTTGCAATGTTTGTTCCCTTAGCAGTTTTGACCGACAACTCCCTTGTTAAATCAAATTTGAAATATCTAATTTTATTAGCAAACTGGGAAGATACGAAACAATGCGATGATCCAGAATCAAATAATGCATTTTCTAATCTTGAGGAAACCATTAAATTACCTACCACAACATATTTCAGAGATTCTACCTCAAAAGTAGTGATAACATTAGCTTGGCCTTTATCCCTTTATATTTTCGAAGGTATGATCCTCTGATGCTTAAGACATTAATTTGAATAATGTCCCATCACCCTACAGTTGTAGCATTGAACATCAATAGTTCTTTCTTCCCCTTGAAATCACGAGCTTGGTTGCCTTTTTCACCACACTTGTAACAGACTCTCATTCCCTTCAAGCAAGTACTAGGGTGTTTCTTCACACATTTACTACAGGATGGATATTCATCTTTTCCCTTCTTCCCCTTATTTAAATTTCCAGAGTGATCAACAGATCTCTTCTTCTCTTGCTTTACTTTAACTTCATAAGACATAGTGAATTATTTTTCACTCTTGATAGAACATGAGACAATATCTTCATACAACGAGAAGGTTTGTGAGACTAATTCTCGAAGGAGAAATGGTTTTAACCCATCAAAGAAACGTTCAATCTTACTTCTTGGGTTATGTATATAATCTGCATCATATCTTTCTTACCTTGTAATGTTAGCCTCATACTTTGCGACATTCTCATACTCCTTTTGTCTCAGACTTAAAAATTACCTTTCCATATCAGCTCGATGGTCACGAGGAATGTATTTTTTCTAAAAACAATTCTTTGAACTCACTCCATTACATATTTGATACTTCATCATCTTCCTTTTTTTTTGAATCAATAACCACCATTGATCAGCATCTCCATTGAGGTGGTAAACTGCCATGATAACTTTTTCCCATTCACTACACCCCAATGCTTGAAATATTTTCTCTGTGGAACATATCAATTTCTCAGCTACCAATGGATTTGTAATCCTGTTGAATGTTGGTAGATGTTTCCTCATGAATTGATCTAACATTGATCCTCCATGCTGCGGATCAGTGTTCTCCATACGGGTAATGTTATTATTCATAACCTGAGTGAGTTATCCCAGTATGGTGATTAGCTGATCAGCACCAGTTTTATCCCCAGCTCCAGTATAATTATCTTGAGTAGGAGGGAAATCTCTATATGGAGTGTGTTAATTGATATGGTTTCAATTTCTTCCACAAGGTGCAATTTCTAAACAATGGAATAAACGAGATCAGTTTATGAATCAAAATACATAATTTAATACTTGTAAAACACTTAACATAAATTGAACTATTTATGGATATAATCCATAATCATAAAAATGTTTTCTTTGAGGAAGTATCTACTCATAAAACCTTTATAATGGTTTGTAAATAAAATGAGAATTATCCTAAGAATCGTAACCAAGAGTGCAGTAAGGCCCGTTGTCGTGCACCAGTTCTCGTTCGAGTCTAGCTCAAAGCGGTGATTTCGGGTTTACCCCTAGGTACAACTATGCCAGAGCTACCTCTACTTGGTCATATCCAGACAGGGATGTATTGCTCAGAAAACTCAAAAAATCTCTATAATACCAAAATTCTAGGACGTTTTTCTATACTAATTCTCAAAGCACATCTTAGGTCTATGTTCTCTAATCATAGTTTATCTAAAACTAGTTTCCAAGGCTTGTACTAAACTTTCTCTGATACCAACTGTAATGCCCTGACCCTAGTTACCCAGAGTTGGTGAATTATTACATAACACTGGCATGATCACAAAAGATCATGTCTCGAATGATCGATTAGTTTACTAGACTTGGAATAACTAGATACATTTATAAAGTTTACATTACATCATAAAGTGAAAACTACAGAAACATATTGTCTCCACACTCATGTCCCCTTATAATATCCCTGTAGGTCATTCATAAAATACTTTTCACATTCTGGGAAAAATAAAAAATTGAAAGGGGTGAGCTCAAATGCCCAGTAAGGATAACAATATAGCGGAAACTTTCATAAATAAGCATAAACATTTAAGGCAATGTATAACTAAAACAAAAGCCTTTTAAACTTGAACTTCAGAATTATATGGAAAAGATAAAATGAAATAATTCCGTTTAGTTATTCACATGGATATTCTACTAGTCGAATAATAACATGCAATATCAATAACTACTTTCATAATGATGTAATGCATAATTCCAGACTATCATAACCACATATTCAAGGCCTTGTGCCAAGACTACAAATAATATTTTGTCAAGGCCTTATGCCAAGACACTAGTTTGTCTCATGAGACCTACTGATGCATCGAGGAACTATAGTGGGCTCCACTGGTCACTTACTAATTCCAATGCATTCCCATATGAAAAGGTTTAAACATAACATAAAAATTCGTATTAAACCTAGCATACAAAATGCCAATACTTTCTTCATAAACCATGAATGGTATAAAAATAACACATCCACAGTAAAAAATATAACAAAACCTTCAGTATAATATGGATGTTTTGTATCATAATAAATCAACTTCAAATAATCTTAAAACCCATCAAAGGATGTTGACATACATAAAATCAAAACTATTTGAGAAAATTATCTCTTTTTTTTTAAATCATTTAAAAGATAAAAAATTATAAAATATAAAATTTACATTGATAATAATATTATAATCTTTTAAGGGAAGCTTCGATGATTTTATAATGGCAGAAAATAGCCACACCTACCGTATAAGTGAAAACAGACATTCTGACCTTAATTCTGTCGAAAAGGTTAAAAATGACCTTTTTTGGAAAACGACTGAAAAATTCCTTTATAAACTTATTATAAAAAGTCAAAAAGGGTATAAATGACTTTAATCCATAATCTGTAAAATATTAAGAATTATTTGAAATACATTTTTAAGAAACATGGATGTGGATGATAAAGAGGTCCCAGTAGATAATTACGTATAAACAACCTCGGATAATGAAGAGATTGTGAAATAAACCCTTACCTTGTAATTTTACTTGGTTGTGGGTAGTTTAACCTCCTGTAAAATGGTTAAATAATTTTTATTAAGTTATATAAGAATCATAAACATTAATATGATATCATATATGATCTTTAAACATTTATTGTTAATAATATCTTAGTATTATCATCGTTTTGGGAGTTAACATATTCATTTTTTTATATTCTTTGTTATGTGAGCTATATTTTTTATGGATGGGATGTATATTATTCAAATCCAGAATGATATAATGTCTCTAAAAATTATTTTTAATCATCAAATGAAATTTAGTCTTCAATGGATTCGATGGTGAATGAATCTCATTGCGTTCGTGGAGACTATAATCTATACGTACGCATGAGCGACAATATCATTCTATTGATATTAAAATAATATATAATTGTACATTATATCATATATACAGAATAATTATCATGTTATATAAATTATTTACATGAATTAAACATCATAATTATACCCATCCAAAAAATAATGTTTTGAATAACAATTACACCACGAAGTGGAGACTGTAAGCCGTACGTACGCACGTATACTGACATGTAATTATAGGGATAGATAAAATAATGAATATGGTTGTACCATATTTATAATAACATCACAGTATATAGAAGATACTGGAGTTATTATTTTAGAATGGGAATAAAAAATAAAGAATAAGGTGAAGAGGAAATGAACTTGAAAGAGGGTGGTGAAAACATTACCACTTAATCTGTTTCTTCCTTTTGATTTGATCAAAAGGGCTCGTTAGGTTGGATTTATGATTATAATAAGGCCTCTAGGTCGAATTAAGGGAAGTTGACAGAATATTTGGTCAGGGTTTGGCCGATCCAAAAGGCTTTGAAGGTGTAAATTAGAGAGAATGGGGAGTTCCCTTTTATAAAAGGTATGATGGGACCCTTTGGAAAAGCTAGAAATATTATTTTATAATAAATTCATATTAGGATTCTAATGGATCCAACATGGATTATTTATATTTTAAGGTGGGTATGGGTCGAAATTCCTTCAACCAATATATTTTAGACAGGTTTGGGTCACTATATTAACCTTATCATTTATATTTAACTCTTAGTTAAATAGTTAGATATTTACCATGTCTCTTTGTATTTTTATATTATATAGTCAATAAACATACTATATACATCCAAGAGACCCCCCAAGTGGTCCATTAATGATACACCTATCATTATATAAGTCCTTTGGCCGAACCTTATATATTTAAGAATAGAATATCAATTAATAATATAATATTTTATTTGAAAACACTTTTATGTCAATTTTGACACAATTGGGTATTTTATTTTTGATAAATTCATAAAAGAAATATTAATTCGAAAAAAATTTATATACACAATTATAATATTTCATATTAACCTATAAAATTATTAGAATTTTTAAAAAGTCTCAAATTACATTTATTTGGGTATTTATAATATCAATTACCTTAATCTTCCATTAATAGGGTAATTACTGCATCATCACAATGTAATAAATAAATTAAATTTTTTAATGTCAAAAAATTATAAATAAAGGACCATTATGTCGGGAATATGTTTATCTTTCTAATGAATATTTATAATCTAATATATATTATTTATAAACCTATATTGAAAATGTATTATTTATTAAGCTTTGATTTTAACTCTTTTAACTCTTCTTTGAATTAAATAATAATAAATGTCCTAATCTAATCCAAGTGGACCTAAAAGATAATAGTTTATTCCTAAGGTTGTTTTTGTTTAGGATAAACTTGTACAATAGAATTAGGACATGTTTTTGGGTAATATTAATATCATTTTTACCCTTAATTACCCTGTTTACTTTTAATAGTGGTAAATAAAAGTTAAAAGTTACTATTCAGAAAAAATAATTTTTATCTTATTGAACCAAATTTTAGTCCATAATATTAACTGTGGCTCCCGGATTCTCGATATTCCACTCACAAGAGCGGTAAAATTAATTTTTATCTGAATTTCCAAATTCTCCTAAGAGGTGGGTAAAAGACGGTGAAAAGTTCAGTAAAATTTATATATTTCGAAAATTATTCTAAACTAACTCCAATGAATTAAATTTAACTTATATAGGTATTATGTATCCATTTTGACCTTAATTAAACTTAAATAAATAAATAATTATTTAAATAAAAATTCAGTTTTAAACTATAATTCAGTGTTTTTTCAGTATTCATCAAAAATTGAATGTTTTCAGAAAAAATATCAAAAATTCACCCTAAGATAATTTTGATATTCCGAATCCAAAAATGAAGTCCATTTTGAAAGATAAAATTTATAAAATTTTAAAAAGTGGGTGGTACTATTCCTAACGGATAGCTTGATTGGTTGTGGTGTGTGTTAGAACTCGATGTTGCGTACAACAAACGCTACTGTATTATTCGAAGAGAAGCGTACCGTGGAAGCTTGGGGTGTTACATTACCCAGGTGCTGATCCTCTGCTTATCGGATTACTTCAGACTGAGTTGTTGGAATCACCCAATTAGCTATCGGTTGTGATCCTCATCTGCATGTCTTATTCTTAAGTACTTATGGAGTGAGTTCTCCTAGAACGAGTACTTCATATCTCTCTCTTCAGACCTAGGAGTGTTATCTACCTGTTACGTGCTTAGTGGAATCTTCGAGCTGGATCTTAGTGGTGGTTTCACAATAGTCGATCGTGTATGAGTATATCTAGATATTCTTGTTATAGGTTCTGTAAACATATAATGTATAGAGCTGGATGTTTCATTACTTTGTGGTATCTCCTTTGTTTTATTCCTTTGTGATTTTTAGGGTGTCCTAATGGGTATTGTTATTCTTACCCCTACACGGGATTTTCCTGCACGTGTCATGTCTTGTGCAGACGAGCGAGACTTTGACAGGATTCTAGGTGGACTAGGATCAGACGGTGCTCAGTGAGATCAGGTAGGCAGTGGTGTGTTCCTACGGCTACGGATTGCAGTCCCAGTACCTTTCTTTATAGGTTGGACTTTGTTATAGACTTTATTTTGGTGGGCTTGTATGTTTGTCCTGGGGTTTTACTTTACTATACTTTACCTTCGTGTCATACTCTGTTGGTTGGTATTTTAGTGTATGTATGCATTTCCTTTTTTAAGTAGTTTTTTCCTTTCAGGTTTGTGGGATTTGAGATGTGTGTGTGTGGGTGTCTAGGTTTATAGGAAATTCCTCCCATGTTAGTGACATGCCTACTCGGTGCTAGTCACCAGCCCCTGGCCTATTGGAGGAGGGTTTGGGGAGTTGCGGACGGGCCCCACTATGATGGGTTGTGACAAAGATTCTTCATATAGGATAGGTTATTCCTCATAACATGATTCATTTACATCAATATGGATATAAATTTATTAGTTCTAACTATATCTCCATTTGCATCTTTTTTATCATTTCCAGGCGGGAAAATCGTATATAGAGTATGTGCATTGATACGGTTCCCATATCATCTATTTGGATTCATTTTCGAACAATAGAATATTCTTCATTATATCATATCATTAGGAAACATGATGTTTAATTTTTAATCTAAGAAATCACTTAACAAAAATTGAAAAATTTGTGTAGAGATAATTTCATAATCTTAAAAATGGATTCTTTTGGGATATGATTAATTTTATATACTTATTAATTTTATTGAATGAAAATATGAATTATCCTAAGAATATTCCTTAGGAATGTCAAACTAGTTGCCACATAAGGCCGATTTTTATGCACCATGTGATGATTAGATCAAGGGAAATATTACTTTTTCAGAGTTATTATCCCCTTGAACATCTCTCTCATAACTAAATCCACATAAATTAACCAGATAGGAATGTATTTCCTAGAAAACATAATATAATATATTCCTTAACAAAAAATAATGTCGTTTATCTTTACTTATCCTCAGTGTCCATCAGGGGGTTATATTCCATAATCATTGATTTTTAAATCTTGTTCCAATGGTTTATACTAAAAATTATCTAAATCCAACAATAGTGATTACTACCCTAGTATCCCGCTTTCAGTATTTAATTTATTACATTATTATAAGATAGAAGGAATCGCTTCTCAATGGAATGAATAGTTTAGTTGTCTTAATAAACTTTATGCATACATCAAATTCACTTTATATTTTAAAAAATAAATTACATTAAGTATTTTTATTTAGAATTACATAATTCTCCTTAGTGTATCCATGTATATCAATCAAAGATAATTCGTTGTATCTTTTTGAAAATAAGACATATTAAATGGGTGGGCTCAGATGCTTAGTAGGGGTATACATATAGTGGAAATAAAAAAATGTAACATCCCATGTAATCATAGAATAAGGATTTTTAATATTTATTAATAATTAAAAATTAGATATACCTATTACTTTAAAAGGGACGTTATGTCTGATAGCATACCCGACATTCAACAATGGATTATTTGAAATCTTATGTTGCACACAAGACTGAGTTATACAGATAAATAATATATTATTAATATTGTTATTTTTAGTTGTAGACATCGCATAACTATTAGAATGGAGGGAATGAATGATAATAACTAAATTATAAAAATAGATTTTACACATGTTTATATAATGATTCATTGGTTATAAAATTAATTAGAAATGAAAATAATGACTAATTGAATATAAAGGATGTGTTTTTATGAAAAAATATATAAGTGTGAATAATTGTGTTTAAAAAATATAAAATCTAACATGTTGGATTATTTAAATTGAATATAAAATAAATATGAGGTTTAAAATTATTATTATATTTTTTCTATACATGATATAAGAAAACATTCAACTTTATGAACAAAAGGAGTGTTTTCTTAAAAATGCATTTTTGTCACCTTATAATGGGGTGTCCTTTTTAAATCTATTTTTTTCACTTTTATATGCTATATCTGACAAAATAAACTTCTTCTTGGAATAGGGACTTCAAAATTTACTTTGGATTAATTTTTGGTATTTTTATGATAAAATTCATATTTTAATAAATAGTGAAAAAATACTCAATTTTAATTAAAAAGATTCTTTTCATATAATTTATTTATTTTGTATGATTGTAATATTTAATTGTTTTAAAGTATAATTAGACTAATTTTTTCAGTTAATAAAAAATTCATTATATTCTTTTTTAATTTAATATTAAATAGAAAAACTATGTAAACTTTTGATCGTTTTACATATAAACATGTTTTCTCGATCAATCAACAAGATTAGTTTTAAACCTGATTTAACAACTTCTATGAATTTAATTTTAAAAAATATTCATACATTGTTGTATTGAGTATAAGAAAATGTGGTTTAATACGATCAAAATAATTTTTTTGAATAGTAACTGTATTATTCTATTTAATGATGTTAAAGGTAAATAAGGTAATTAATGGTAAAATTAATATTATAAAATTAATAAATTACCCTAAACATGTCATAATACTATTTTAGGAGTTATTATCGACCTTTAGAAATCCTTTCGACGAAATGGTGGCCATTGGAAGCCACATGGGTGGGATTATGACATTTATAACATTTTATTTTATGTAATGGCAAATATGTCTTAAAAATACATCTTAAAAAAATTCAATATGAGGTAATGTAAGTGATATCTTCAACAATAAATAGTAACTATTAATATATAAATACTTCCCATATAATCGTAATTTATATAAAATTTTGAGAAATTAAATAATTAAATTTAATTATTATACAATGATGATGAGGTAACAGATATATTAAACAAAATAATCAAATAAATTATATCATTAATACTAAAATAAATATAATTTGAAATATTTTATTTTTTTATGAATTTTATGGATGCTCAAGTAATTTTTGGATTGCGTTGATTTAGTCTTTCATGGAATTATGTTGTTATTATTTTTTAAAAAACTCATGTAATGAATATTGTCAAAATTAACATAATTCACTTTTTAATATATGAAATATTTAATTAAATCATATAAAATTACTAAAAATATTATATTCAGAACAACATTTTAGATTAATTTAAAAATTCCATTAATTACTCGTTAATTTAACATTTTACATGATTTGGTAATTAGTTTAAGCCTCAAAGTGTAAATTACCTGATAATGTGGAAAGAGTTAAAAGAAGTTAAAGAAAAAACATAAGGAAAAAATACTAAAACTGGTCTATATTTCATTTTAGGATGATAAGTAGATCCATAATTTCACTTTATTTGATCTAAAAGAGTTTTTAACCAATTGGAATCGAAATAAAAATTATATTAATTTAATACATTTTAATAATTCGAAGGGTTTCCCTCCCCTCTCCTGTAAAAAGACACTAATTCCTCTATATTACTCAAAAATTAAAAACCTTTTTTTTTTGGAAAAGATCAGTCCAAACACCTTTATAAAATTCCTCTCCACATTCTCAGGGCCTCATTTTAGGCAGAACACTCTTCTTAGATGTTTTATGATGTTCTTCAATGTTTATCAACTGAAGTAGAGGTAAACCTTTCTATTTGTATTTGTATTTTTTTCTTCTTCCACATACTTCAAATATCCTCCCACTATGATGAAAAAATAAATCAAATATCCTCAATATAGTTATATTTTATTTTTTTACCCTATCACCTAAATCTATTTACAATTTCATCAAATGGGTAATGAACACTTCATTCATGTGTACGGAGGACTACCGCCTCACGAATTGATGTAGTTTTTTTAGTTACCATCTCTCAAGACTACATTTAATAAATAAATTAAATGTTAATATGTTATATTTATGCCATATTTATCATTATAATATAATAATATATCAATTTTTTTCAATTTCCATGCACAGAAAATGATAACATCGTTCGTGCATATGTATAAACTATCACCTCCATGAAGCAATGTGATACATTTTTAATCACTACATCACATTTGGGATATATATATATATAAGTAAATATAAATGTGTAAAATGATATTAATGATTTTAAAATCATTATTTAATTGTAAAATAATATGTACCTTCTTTCCATAATGATCAATGAAAAATAGAAAATGTTACCTCTGCGTCTACATGACTTATCATCCCCATGATTGTAATATTGATCAATTTTTCATATTAATTTTTATTGAATGGATTTAAAAGAATAATTAATATAAGACATTTATTATCTAATTATTAATATTATTCTAGATATTAGGGTCTTATGAACACACAGAATATTCAAATAGTTCCAAGTTTATTTTTGACTCAAGTACTAAATATTGAAAAAATATATTATATGAACTTAAACAATTATGTAACTTTTATAACATGATAATAAGTGATTTAAAAGAAATAATGACCATGTAAAAGGTTCTTAAGTAAGTATAAATTATCCTGTTATTATTATTCAGGATGATAAGAAACCTATGAGATGATTCACACTTGAGGTAAGGGACTTCATCTCAATTTCCATTCATCGAGGATTATTTTGATGTTATACACCACCTTCTTTTATAAGGTGTATAATAAACCCCTTTGAATTATAATTTAATTAAATTGTTTTCAAATGCAATTTTTTTATATGAATAATTATAATAAATAAAAAAAAGGAATGTTTTTTAACATATACACAGACAACGACTTTTCCGCCACTATGACCATTATTTGAAATTTGGATTCCTCTACAAGAAGTAATATTTTTAAAATAAAAATTAATATTATATTCTCTTTTCATATATTTTGGTACTGAAAATGAATTTGTGAGTGGATTTATTATATAAATATCTTGGAATGATATCTTACGATTGTAAAGTGGAAGTGTTATCTTTCCATTACGTTTTTTTATTTGTTATGATTATGTTATTATTTCTAGGAATTGGTAAGGAATATGGGTGGTTTCGAGATAAAATGAGGGTGGGTAAGCATGTGGTAGCTCTCCAATAAATTGGGTAATTATATGAATTCAAATGATAAGGTTTCTACAAATATATTTATTGAAAATATTGTTATGGGTATTCCAAACGTAACCATTAATGTTACTCCCTGTATAGAAGTGAAATCTACAATTTATGTATGATATAGATGTCATATGTTAGCATTATGATTTATGATTGCTAATACATCTTTCAGGAATCTTATAATTTCATGAGTTTTGATAATAAAATTGTGTTTTGTGGGTCAAAAGTATTACTTTATGATAAATGTTTCATGGATCACATGTTTTCTTAAGACTATCAGTTTTTGTTCTTTGTGTATAACATACCAGGATCTTTATGCTCATCCCATGTTTTGAAAAGTTTTTAACATGTATTAATATTGGTAATGACAGAAAATATATCATGATAAAATAATTGAGGATTTGTCTCAAAATGAAATTGTGTTTTATTTTGAAAGTGGTCCCTTTGGTAAAAAAATGGATATTGTTGGGTGGTTTCCAAATTAATTTCTTATATTTTTTGTTATGTAATATTTATGGCCTAATTATCTAAAAATATTTACGTGAAAATATCCTTAATGAGAAATAAATTAAATTTTTACTAAATCTCAACATTATGTAATCATTATGTTTGGTGCCTTATAATGAATTAATTTACAATAATCAATATGAAAATGTAAATTAATAAAACAAATTCTTTATAATCTAAAACAGGATCGTAATATGGGAGGAATGAAATAAGATTAAATAATTCCATATAAATAATAACATGATCTCAAAACCTGACCATTGATATTCTAGTTATTCAATTATTCAAGTGGATTATTAAAAACTAAATTAATAATGCTAGAAAGAAAAATTTAGGACATCATAAACATACCATAGAGGAGTGTCCTAAGATATATAATACTGTTCGGGGTTGTTCCAAGATATTTATTACCATTGAGGATAAACTCATTAAATCTATATAAATGGGTAAAGACTTAGCCAAAACCATATCTTGTTTGTCTCATAAGACATAATAATGAATCAAGTGGCTATATAGGGAACCTCCTATCACATAAAAGTTAAAATTTATTCCCCATATGAAACGAGTAAATCAAAATTAACATAAACACTCGTATTAAGCAAAATTTTCAAATTTAAATACTATCCCTAATAAATATGCTTAATAATACTACATCCAGTAATGAATGAATTGTATCAACATAGTACATCCATAATCAATATAATAATAATACATAATGAGAAATAATATAGATGAAAACATTTTAGTATATCCATATTAAATAATAAGAAACATCATATAATTTATTTAAAAATATAAAATTATTTTGAAATATCACATGAACCATTTCATGTAGAAAATAATGTTGGATTTAAAATAATAATTTTTATTTAAAATCATGAAACCTCATTAAATTTTGTCAAAAACGTTTCTGTGAAAAGCACTTTTAAACACAATGATTGTACAAAATAATAAGAAACAAATTTTATTTAAAATGATCCATCTTTTCTTGATATGATATCCACAGTGAAATTATGTCCATGACAGTGGGTAATTATAAACATTTTTTATAAATAAATATATCATTCATTTTTCACAATAAAAATGATAAGAAAAGTCAATTATTTATAATATGACAATAAGATTCATTTAAATAATTGTTAAGAATCATTATTTGTTAAAAATGACATTAATACATAATTTCAGTAATGATAAAATATTATTATAAACATTTTTAAAAAACATGATTTTGGAAGAAAACTAATCCTTGTTTGAAGAGTGAAATTAAATGATATTATCTTGAAAAAAAATTAGTAATTTTTAGTACCAAATATAGGAAAATATGAATTTTACATTAAATATTTTACTAAAAATCATTGGATAATGAAATATATTTATCTTAATATATAAATATCAAATATTCTCCCTAATAGAGACTTAAACAATGATGCTTTAAAAATGATGAGATTGTAAAATAAACTCTTACCATATTATTATCATTTTTTATAAACATTTGATTGAAATAAAAATTAAATAAAATCAACTAAAGTCATGATTAATTAATTCGTGATATAACATACAAAAATGGTTATATATAAATCAAAAATTAAAAAAAAATGGTGAATATGGTGTGTGTCTCATGAAAGTAAAAGTGAGACGTGAAACCATTACCTCACACTTCATTTGGGTTGAATATAAATGAATATAATTTATAGTGGGTTTAAAATTTTTATTAATTTATTCTAGAACCATATGAATATATTAATTATCAAATATGATCCTTTTATAACATCTTATCAACCAATCATTAATAGTCATTCATTATTATTATTATTTCTCGTCTAAATTGTCTTAATTTCTCATTCCAATTTTTTCATGAATGATCCTATTCATGGACACATTATATTATGACATAATCTCTAGAATAAAAATAATGAAATATTGATCATATTTATACCTCTATTATAATTTTAAATCCAATCATGAATGATCGTTGTAAAAATTAAACTATGTTACAATCATAGAGATGGTATGTCGTACGCACATGTTATAAACCTTCCAATTATTCATTAATAATTATGAAAACATGTTTAGAAATAATTAATATTTAAATATTGATAATAATATAAAATATATAATATTATTTCCTTACTTATTCTTATATATATAATCCATTTTGTGTGGTAATGAATAATAGTAACATTATTTCGTGAAGATTGTAGTACACACATTCATGATAAATGTAATCCCTTTTCATTTTAAAAAAGAAAACGATATAATCGATTTCATGAATTATAAATAAATCATTTATATCATAATTAGGTAATTTAGATCACATTTATTCATTATTATTATCCTTAATTACATCTATATAAAGAGCTGTAGAAAAATGAATCAAATAGTTCCACAAGACGCTGGCCCTCCGTATACATGATTGACGTTATTGTATCCCCAATGGAATTTTATTTGAAATGTTATATATGATATATAGACTATATAGGAATATTAATATTATAAATATCATATAAAAACTATAAATCCATCATCACACCCTACCATTAGTAATGGAAATGATAAGCTGAATAGCATTGGTTCGCGATGTGATACTCCATAGTACACATGAATAATGATTTTAAAACCCATATTATTGAAATAATAATAGTTGTAAAACATCCACATGTTATAAAAAATATTTATATTTAATATACTCATGTTATTATATCAGCATGATTAAATAATAATTTTAGGTGGGGGAAGAACTAATAAAATAACAATTATTGTTGAATAATGTTACGTCTTCTTCAGGTAACCTACTTAGGACCACATTAACAACATCAAGGATAGATTTGATCCCAAAATAAAAAATATAGAATTAGTGGAGGGATATTGAAAATATATTTTTTCAGTTATCATTTTTACCAAAATTGTTCTACGGCATGAATAAGAGTGGAGAAGGAATGGCCTTTTATAAGTTAGGTGGGTGGCACACTTTTAATATTTAGAATAAAAAATATATACCATAGTTTTTAATATAAAAAAGGATCCCAAATAAATTATTATTGATTTTTATACATTATAGGATCAAAATATGTACATGAAATTGATTTTAGACTCGTTTTTAGATTATGTATACCCTTATCCTTCTTGTTAAACCCATAGTAAATCAATTCTAGCTTTAACCACTGTAATTTCTTTTTATTATTTTAACTATTTTTTTTAATTTATTAGACCATATTATAATATATAAATTATTCTTATTATAAATATCAAATATTTTTTAAAGATTCCAATATTAGAAATGGAAATTTATAATTTAAAATAAACCCCAGATTTGTGGGGAGAAATCATATTTCCAAAGAGAAAATGTTCAAATTATTAAGAATATTTTATATCAAAATTAAATATAAAAATTATTATAATGAGAAAAATTGGGATAATATTTATATATTTTGGAAATTTTAACATTAAAATTAATGAAAAATATAATTTAATGGTTTAAAATAATTTAAATTAAAAAATAGTTTTTAATTAAAATTAAATAATAATCATTATTTATCCAAAAGTGAACATTTTACAAAAAAATGAAAAAATTTAAAAGAAGGTAACGTTGAGATTTGGATTTTAAAAAATAACTTTAGTTATTCAAATAAATCTTATAAAAATTTTCAATATTAAATTTAAATTATATCTGTAAATAGAGACTAAATAATATTTTATAAAAAAAACAATTTCTTGGAAACCCATTCTTTTTCAATTAAATGATTCTTATTTTATTTATAATCAATATAAACTATAATGTTAGTAATTTATTAAGATATAGTCATACTCGAGATCAATTTCAAAATATTCCTTTAATATAATTATCAAGGGAGAACCCATTCCCTGTGACTACCCTAAATTCTTTAGCCGACCCATGTTCACAACAATAAGAGGAACGATGTAGAGAGAGTTATTTCTCAAACATAATTATTACCCACGATAAATGTTAATTGGTGGGGAATGTAGAGTTATTGGAATTTGGGAATCCATATATGACCTATGAATTTGAGTTTAGATAGTCATAAATAAACCATTGAACAATAAAAACCAATGTCCACAGTCAACATAGAATTATCAAATATATCCACAAAGTTTTACACAATATCCTAAAATTTATATCAAATATTTGATAAGTGGAGGGAACAAATATTTATGAAAGGATTTTTGTGATAATAATTTGAGGAAATGTATCAATATAGTTAGAAAATTTCATTTATCCTCCCTAAGGAAGAAAATAAGTTATAAGACATTATTAAAATCATTTTAAATGTGTTTATAATTTATGGTTATATGGTAATAATATCAACACATATCATCCCCATTTGAAAAGTATATTTAAATAATTTAATAGCTAGATTATTGTACCTCACATTTTAGGATATTAATTCTATCTTCAGTGACATATTTGACACCCCCATAAGGAATTTGTTCTGGATTTTCATCCAAGATAAATGATCATTTAAATGATATCAGAGAAAATATATTTTGAATTATTTTGTATCCACATAAATCCTTGGTCAATATTGATAATAAATATTGATCTATATCAATGAAAAATAAAAATAACAAAATTTATGATAATTATATTTACAAATATTCTCTTGAATTATATAAAAATTCATTCACATTATTATACCATTGAAATTCATAATGATCACAACGTAATTCTTCATTTTAATATCATAAATTGTAAAAAAATTTATTTAATTTGAAAAACACATCTGTACAGTATTTCTTCATCATGATTTTATTAACTTTATTTTTTAGACTTTTTTAATTTCATTTAATAACAATCAACATTAGTCATTATTATCATCTTTTTATAATTTTTATTTTTTACACACAATTATTGATCTAAATAAAATTCATTCATCAATATATATAATTAATTACATTATTAATATATCTCTTATTTACTCCAAACATGAAAATCATGTAAAATTAACAATTGGTTATTTTATAGAAATTACCTTAAAATTTAGAAATAAACTCAAATAATAGAATAATTTAGAGTAATTATGATTTAATATGTAATTATATTTCATTATTTGATTGCTTTGAAAATTTTTCAGTTATGATATAAATCATTGATCACACCCATCTCTTTTAATTAATGTTATAAAATAATGACCATTAATCAAAATGACCCTTATAACAACATTCATTATTTTAAAAATATTTTTAAAACATTTATTAACAATTTCAATCATTTCACTGATTCATTTGGTATATTATTTGTATATATTTTCTTTAAATACAATAATATAAAAATTAAACTCAAATTACTTCTTAATTAATATATTCATTATCAAAATTAATTAAAAAAATTAAATAATTTATGATTAATAGGTGTAATTTTATCATGTCATCACAATTAATTTTTAAAAATTGAAAATATGTTTTTTAAGTAATATTAATTTTTATTAGAATAAAACAATAATATACTAAAACGTAATTTAAACATTCCCAAAAATATCAAAACAGTGTTCCATTAATCATGGGGTGTATACATTGGTCAAAATGAATTATTTCAAAATTACACCTAGAACTTATCACTTTTTTCTTGTGATGCACCAATGATGTAGAAGATTCAATGTGAAATCCTCTAACATTCCACCTGTGGTATCTACATCCACCACTCTATAACTTATATACTATCCAATAGTGGTCATTTAAGCATTGATCATGTGTCTTAGATCAGTATGTATGGATCCAATTTATTCTCTACCAATATAAGTGATGTGGAGATATGTGCTGGATTCTGATCACTTTTTCAGATGGCCTTAAATATCGGATGAAACTATTACCAAAAAATGTTAATTCCCACATGTTGTGATATTAAATTTATTAATTATATATTATTTTCTTTTATACACCCCCACTGAATATAGCCAACATTGCATTTCCCCCACCTTCTGATTAGTTATTCAGACATCCCTGCAGAACTCACAATGTTTCATTCTTCAAAGCCCCAATTAGGGTAATGTCGAATGCCTTCTACATTCAGACTAATGAATAGATAACCTCTATTTTTTATTATTAATGCATTCTTTTCCTCCATTATATATCATATTCCATAATAGAATCTTTGATAATTTTTTTGATAGAAGCCTAAATTAAACAGCTATATCATAATTATCAAAATATTCCAAATATAGATTCAATTTTAATGAATTTTTCCTATTTTCATTCAATATAAAATATGGAAAGTATCACTAAAATGGGGTTAGGTAGTTCCATACTTTAACAGTGCTAAAAAAGTACTAATAAATTGGGTACCTTAATCCACACTAAAAACAGAACCGATAAACGGTACATTTAACAGCCCTAAATAGCACATTAAAATGTAACCCTTTACCAGTGCATTGTTTGTCACTAATAATGTTACACACTTTATTATTGTTTTTTAGCATTGTTAAAAGTACCCACTATATCTATTCTTTTTTGGAATAGCTGATTAAGACCCATCTATCATTGCTTTTTTACTGGCACTGAATAATTTTCTATTTCAAAAAAAAAACATTATAAATAATATTTTAATATGTAAAATATTTATACTGCTATGTGTAAATTATATATTTTTTAACATATGTTTTAGATAAAGTTAAAAATTTATTTACACAATATATTAATAGTTTGCTGAATTTTTTTGATAAAATAATTTTAAAAAATAGTTAATATTTTGCTAATTATTACTGAGTAATTTTCATTAAAAACAATTTGAAGATAAAGAAATTTTAAAATTAATAAAAGATCTAAATTAAGTTGAAAACATAACAAGAACTTTAGATTTATGTAACTTTTGATCTAGGTGTCTATTTGGCCTCTACCACCTAAAAATATATTCTTTCGGCAACCGCTACGCCCTAATGATTGGGGGCACGACCATGTTTTTTCTGGCCTAAAATGGATGAGAAGGCCTCCAAAATGCATTTTTAGTCGACGTTACCCATTTTTTAACATTTGATTAAATTTTAGAAAATCATAAGTTTTTCTTCATTATTATTTTTTATATAAACTAAATTTATTTTCAAGGATTACACTCATAAGGATATAATGATGTTAAAATTTGGGCATTTTTCATAATGTAATGTTATGTGTAATTAAATATATACACATATATACATATGTGTATATATTAACATATAAAAAATTTAAAATTATAAATAAATATGTAAACATATTTATAAATAATATATCTTTATAAATAAATAAAATGTATATAAATAAAAAATAATATCCATTTTATTTAAAATAAAAATATATGAATATATATACATATATAATGAGTGCGTGTGTCTTTTTTCTATATTAACAAACTAATATATATTATCTACATATTCTAATATTTTTATATAAATATTAATATATAATATATCTAAATATATTAATAATTATATTAATATATATAAACACACATATATATACACATAATATATATATATATCTCTTTGTGTGTTTTTTATGTGTATGTAATTATTTATTTATTTATAAACACACACACACAAATATATTTTATAAATTTATTTAAAAATGATCATATAAATATATACTAATTTACAAATAAATATATGGATATAATTTATAACTATATATATAAATATATATATTATAAAATGGAGAACATAATAAAATATATGATTAGTAATTGTATAGGTGGGTAATGCAGAGGTCTTGTGTTCGAATCTATGGTGAGGTAGGTGTGTAATGGTTAGTGAGTGGTTGTGATTAGAAAAATTGACATTTATGAACATTTTTTTGTACTCATAAAGTTGACTTTATCAACCTTTTTGTTAACACTGAAAGAAGGGACTCCCTTTTAACACTTATAAGATTAATAATACTTTTTTTGTGATATTTATGACATTCCCTAGCTCTATTAAAATCCATTTCAATAGTAGTGAGAACAAATAATTTTCATATATCTCCGAATATTTTCTCTTAATCCATGTATCTAAATAATTTATCTCTAATTCCATTTTTTATTAACTACATTGAATTATATATAATATATTTCTCATAATATAACTCATCAATATAAATATTAAATTTGAAAATTAACAAAACAATCCCTAAAATATCATTCAAATATATCTCAAAATTCATGTATTAATTTTCAATAGTTAAAATTAAATTATTTTTATAATAATATATAATACGTTTTTGGACTTTTTTTTGTAAATTTAAAAATTAATGTTTGTCGAAATAAATAAATTTTCTTTTAATCATCAAAATTATCTCTATGATAACTTGTAATTCATGCGTCATCGTATTAAAATTCTAGATTCCTTTGATTTTTTTATAATAAAACGTTTCATGGTCTATGTGTTTGTGAATGTATTAAATTAATTATATATTTCAATTCATGTGGGATTTTTAACCCAAAATCATGTCTTCTCAATATTTCATATTCGGTTGATAATATAAACAACATTTTTTTACAATAGATTAAATTAAATATGAATATTATGTATCCATATGGATTCATTATATTACAAATATTAGAGAATCCAAATTGATGTGATAAATTTAAAATTTTATATTATCATCATTAACTATATATTAATCTGTAAAGCATATTCTCAAAATTAATACACCATTAAAATCATTTTAACATGAATTACAAAATCCCATAAGTATTATTTTATATTTCATAAATATTTATTTCTTTTTAAAATTATACCATTGGTATTATGAAACATATATTTTTGATAACTCATGCACAATGCATCCTATTTATGAGATTAATTAGCCAACATGTCTGTGTCAATGATACAAAGAGAACTATGTTTAATAGTATTATATAAATTCAAAAATTGAGGAGCATAAATTTCTAAATTCGAATAAAAATATAATAAATAATCCTTTAATATAAATATAGAAATCAAATGACCATACCCAGATTCAATATTTTTATTCATTCTCCTATTTAAAAATATCTTGTCTAGTCATACCCTCTAGCATGATCATGAGAGAATATTTTAATGGTGTCTAATAGAATCCTTAAATAGATATTTATATGTGTAATATAGTTTAACATAATTATATTAATTTACCGTAAAGAGCATCAAAAATATCCACGGTGTTTATTGAGGTCCTAAATCCACCCAAAATTGAAACACTAAATTCTAAACAAAATAGGGATAGTTGTTTTTGAAAATTGCAACTATATTTAATAAAAAATTATTGTTTTCCCCTATAGTAGGTGGGATATTAGTCATATTTTTTCTTTTCATCAAATATACTCAAACCATGTACATCCCTAAAGAGGTAATATTTTACAATTAATAACTACAAAAAATAAAATGAAATCAAAATAATGGCCAAAAAAATTATCTAAGTTATTATTTTGAGGGTATCCCAAGATGTTATATCATGATTAATAACCTATAGATATATCATTTTAAGATATTTATCTCACAAATATCAGAAAAAAATATGAATAACATAAAAAGTATCATCATAATTGTGAGGTAGTAAAAAATATGCAACTATACCAAAATGTAAATAAAAAATAATTAATCAAAATGGGAATGGATAAAATATATGACCATTTCTTATTTTTCTATTTAATTCATTATCATAAATATTAGTTTTCAAAAAAATATTCAATTTATTTTAAAAAATCTCCATTGATACATTATTAACATAGAATAAATTTTATTGATATGAATTAATTTCTCAAATTATATGATAAGAAGGAAACTATAACAGTCATTAATGTAAAAAATGATTGAATTTTAAAATAAATATTAGATCATTTAACATTAATTTAGTCAATATATTATATCTGAAAAGTATTATATATATATATATATTCAATTATTTTATCTCATAATATGAATGAACTAGTATTCCATTGTTATTATTTTTATAAATTAAAAATATAAGTTCTAATAGTTGTTAATCATATAATTATTAATCATGAAATTTTAAGACCTATGGTCAGTATAATGAACATTTTATATACACTATAATATAAATTATTCAAATCAATCAAGATACATACAAACGTTTGATGCTATACATATTTTTCATGAAAAGCTATAATATATATAATTTTAAAATATTATAATATTTTATTATACATACATTTATGTAATGTCATTAATGAATAATTTTTATACATTTATTTTTTTAATTAAAATTTACGCATATAATGCAATATTATTTTGATTTTGATACCATTCAAAAAATTCACAAGATTTTAGAAAAAATCACGGGTATACCACATTTTTGGTTGCATGAAATGGTAGAAATAATCCTTGATTCCCACCACTATTAGGTTGTGTTTTTGTTTCTATGAATTATTAAATACAAATATTTTTAGAATTAACACAACAAAACCACAAAAAAAATCAAATAGATCAAAAATAAAAAATAAATGAACAATCTAAGTTAATCAAATATTTGATAATTATTACAAAATCATATAAAATAATATAAAAACTAAATAAACTCCTACAGTAGTGACTAGTAATCTGATGACTACTTTGTTATAGTTTTTTTTCAAACCAACCATGAAAACAATATTTGGGATCTATAAAAACATTATGAAAAATACAGTGGTATTCCTAATTGCATAATCAATGAGATCTTCCTTAGAAATTACAATAAAAAATTTAGAAGATTAATAAAGACTATGTTAATAATTAATGATGCTAACCCCTTAACTAGAGAAGGTTATATATAATTGATCCTCGCCATATCATTCAAAAACAACCATTAATTAATTTTTATACATTATTATTTAAGGAATACACAATAAAAGTTACCCCATTCTCAATTAACTTATCATGAACCAACCTTAACAGGGGATCAATCCACAACCTCTCCAATCCTAAAACCATAGGCTAGAGGTGGTAACATGCACACAGTGGCATACCCTAGTTGGGATTAATGGAAAAAATACATGTCCATCTAGAAAGTAGTCAAAACCTGAAAAAATAGGAATATTAAATGTTGGGAGAGACTAGATCCCATAATCCAATCTATGACCACTGTATGTGGTCCCATGAAATATATACCCATATGTTCCTCTATACTCGCCACAAACATATCTTTTGAGGTTAATTTAATATACCACATGAACTATCACACCAATATCTAGGATTTTGACTTCTTTTTCAATGAATCGATCAACCGCAAATAATTTTTTTTGTTTCGGTCCCTGATTTGACATTCTAATCATCGCATGTGAAACTGTTATGAATTCGGGGGGTCCATTATAGCTTGTTCTACCCATAACTAGAGAATCTTGATGACTTAGTCCATTGAATACTAATGTGATGAAATTATGGGATAAATGAATAAAAACAATGGGTTTTTAATATTTTCCGATCGTTCTTGGATAATGATCAAGAATGGGGATAAAAATGGTTAGAAGAAAATTAAAATACATTTAGCTAAACAAGGATGAAAACCATGAATTGATGAGTCCAACCGGGATATTGGATCATTTTCACTGAATTACACATTGAGATTAATCACATTTATTGATGAGAGAAGAAAATTCTTAATGGAGGGATTCATCACATTTATTGATGAGATAGGAAAATTATAAATGGAGAGATTTATATAACCATTAATAGAGGATTTTCTCCCAACATTAATGGACATTTGATTCTCAATATTAATGGATGGAATAATGGATTTTGACTGAATTAATTCGTTATTATAGACTTGGTGTCTATATAAGGAGAATGTAGACAAATATTTTGAACAGAGAAAGGGTGTGCCAGCAAGATGTAGTCGGTAAAGGAGACCTAGGAAGGGGTCACCGCATTTGCGGTGGCCCGTGTGACATGACAACAATGACGCAATTATCTTGGACGTGTGCAATGTTCATGGTAGGTTGTTCAAGATGCAGTCCACCGAGAGCAAGAAGGGGGCTATCGGGTCAGCGGTAGCATGTGCACTGCATCGGCGTTTGACAGGTGCAGAGCAGCTACTACAGAATTGATGATCATGGCCATGTATCGAAAGTCTTCCAAATGGTGGTGATCAGGTGGGGTGTCTTGATTGGTGATCGAAGGTACATCATAATGGCAAGATCATTCGGGTGTCGCAAGTTGGTGAGAGGTTGACGCATGTTCGGGTGAAGATCTCCAAAGTTGTGACGTTTCATTGACATAAGGGTGACATTTTGTGATAGATTGATCTTCTAATACATGGCATCAGCAGGATGTTTTCAGAGAGAAGGCAGAGGCATATCGGGGTGTAGTTTTCACACAGGTATTCTACGCTCTCTTTTTTGTAATTCATGTTCAGGAATTACTTGGATTATTGTATTATCTGATTAATAGTTTATATTGGGAATTACCCCATGGTTTTTTAATCCTCCGCATGGGAGGGTTTTTCCACGTTAAAAAAACCTACGTGTTGATTTCTTTATTCTGGATACATCGCTTCCATATTTCGATGGGTTTTTCATGATATTTTTGGCAAGAAATTTTCAGAATGGATTTAGGATTCTCCTGAACAAGTGGTATCAGAGGAGGTTGGTTCATGCTTACAGTTTAACATGTGAATTATTGAAGCTTCGAAGAGGATTGCAGATGCGTGCGTGGAGCAGAATAATGTTTGGAAATTAAAGAAGGTTGAGAGTGGTGATTCACATATCCGCTCATGGGATGTTGAGCAGGGGGAGCAATTTATTCCAGCAGGTGCTCCAGATTATATGGTAATCACTGTTATGGGGGTGCCAAATGTTTCTGGTACTATTTTTTTCAGCAGGATGACCAGGATGGTGCAGATACAAATGTGACAAATATTTCGGAGTTTGATTTTCTTTTTGCAGGGGGAGCTGATAATGTTTTATCAGAAGTGAAAAAGGATGTCATCATATTTTTATGCAATTCATTATGGTTGGTGTGATACCGACACATTTTCTTTCCAACTTGTTTTGTTGGATGGTTCCATTCATTAATGTGATGAAGGGGTAGATTGTTGAGATTCATCACATTTATTAATGAGAGAGGAAAATTCTTAATGGAGGGATTCATCACATTTATTGATGAGAGAAGAAAATTATTAATGGAGATATTTATATCACCATTAATTGAGGATTTTCTCCCAACATTAATGGACATTTAATTCTCAATATTAATGAATGGAATAATGGATGTTGACTGCATTAATTGATTATTATGGACTTGGTGTCTATATAAGTAGGATTTTGAAACATATTTTGAATAGAAAAAGGTTATGCCAGCAAGATGTAGTCGCCAAAAAAGTTCTAGAAAGGGGTTGCCACATTTACGGTGGCCTGTGTGACACGACGACGACGGTGCAATTATCTTGTACATGTGGTGATGTTCTTGCAAGGGTATTCAAGATGAAGTACACTGAGAGCAAGAAGGGTGCGGCCACGTCCGTGGGAGTATGTGCGGTGCATCGACGTTTGACAGGTGCAGA
This sequence comes from Viscum album, assembly GCA_963277665.1. Classification (NCBI taxonomy): domain Eukaryota; kingdom Viridiplantae; phylum Streptophyta; class Magnoliopsida; order Santalales; family Viscaceae; genus Viscum; species Viscum album. The sequence goes on along the minus strand of OY728126.1, from coordinate 880,987,232 downwards.
GCAGTGACTACGAAATATATGATCATGGCCACGTATCGAAACTCTTCCTGATAGCACTGATCAGGTGGTGTGTCTCGATTAGAGATCGGTGGTGCATCATAATGGTGAGATCAATCGGGTGTCGCAAGCTTGTGCGAGGTTGATGCATGTTCGGGTGAAGATCTCTGAGGTAGTGACATTTTTTCCATAGAAGGGCGATATTTTGTCACAGATTGATCTTCTGATACATGGCGTCAGCATGATGTTTATCAGAGAGAAGGGAGAGGCATATCGGGGTGTAGTTTTCACACAGGTTTTCCACGCTCTCGTTTTTGTAATTCAAGTTTAAAAATTACTTGGATTATTGTATTCTCTGATTCATAGTAGATATTTTGGGAATTTCCCCATGGTTTTTTAATCCTATTCATGGGAGGGTTTTTCCACGTTAAAAAAAACCTATGTGTTGAATTATTTATTCTTCTTACATCGCTTCCATATTTCGATGGTTTTCTCACGATATTTTTGGCTAGAAATTTTCGGAATGGAATCAGGATTCTCTCCAACATGATATTCTCTCCAATGATTCAAACGAGTCACTATGTTTTATTTTCCTCGATCTGATCAGATCCAATGTATCAACATTATTATATATGATTCACTAATGTAAGGAGAGGATGAGATACTCTTAATGGTCCAAGAATTATAAGGATAGCCCTTAGAAAATTTCCATTGTGATATATTATTTGTAATTGGAAAAAGGTTACTCAATTTATTTAATTAATTATAAACATTCAATAAATTAATTTAACAGAACTCCAAGGTTATTTTTATATTAATTCCCCACACATTGCATTTTTATATCTCTTCTATGGTAAACAGCATGTCTTGGACTCAAATATGGCCTCAGATTTTTTATTCGAAACTATATTGTTGATTTATCCGAAAATATTTACAAAACACCACGTGAATATTTTAAAATATTTTTAATATTTTTATAAATTAATTTAGCCACATAGATCCTCAGAATCACATTTCATTTTAGCATCTGGCTATAGAAATATATTTATAAATTTTTAAATTATTAGAAGGAAAAAACCAATTCTATAAAAACTATTCTCACTCATGTCGTAGGGACGCACATTTTGGTAGTCCCATATAATCCACATCTATATAACTAATACATTATACTACAACCACATATCTATAAAAAATGAAATAATTGTATGCTACAACCATGTATAAAATTACCATATCCATATACCATATCCTTATACCACATATCATATTCACCTAAAACATTACGACATATGAACATCATGAATTATACCAGCCTTATACCCTCATCTCTATAAATTACCAGACGTTAAAATAATATCATTACATCATCATCACATAACATTATATGAAACTATTATAGGAAAAACTGTGTGTTTAAGGGAGTGTTGGTTCAATGAATATTTCATCCACATATATCACCTTCATCATTAATATTTTGGTTACATGAAAAACCATATACCTCAAATGGTTGTCAGTAAGAGGAACCTACTCAGCTGGTGGCACATACGAAATAAATTAATATAAAATGAGGATAATATTATACACATTTCTTCCTAAGGATAAACTAACTAATCCAACAAGTCCACAACCACAACTATTGCATCATAATCTCCACCTGATAAAAATAATTTCTTCCACCTCTATTAAATAACTAAAGAACATAAACTAAAAAATATCACCTAATTTATTTCTATTTTACTAATTAACCATTAATAATTATCTACCCATATTATATTTAGGAATACACATTCATTTAATGTATATAAAACATCATAAATGCACTCCCACATCGCACATTATATTTTCATTTACCACATTCATGTTATTGGTTACATTAATTATAATTCAAATAATATTATATAAATATCTGAAAAAAATATTCATATAATTCATTTTAATTATTTTCTAATCATCAATTATTATAATGAATTTACTACACAATGTTACATCATTCTCTCTATGTCCTGAAACCACAACATTATACACCAATCCATTATCTCCTCTTATACCACACTTAAAAACTCTATAAACATGCATGTTCTATACAAAGGATAAAACATCACATAAATGAGGCCACATAAATCATACTATTACTAAAAAATTTTATTATTACATTTACTCTTCACTAGTATAAACAATGAATCTGAAGATGTAACAAAAATATTTCCAACCAAATTATTTATTTCCATATCCATATTTTTATTTTTTATCCCATTTGAATAATGATTCATCATCTTAATATTTGAATAAATTATAGAAGTCTTTTTATTAATAAAAATGAACATAAAATAAATTATTATAAATAAGTAGACAAAATTAAAAAACACATAAATCATTCTAGAGATACTACCCTCATGATTTATTAATGATCAGATTAATACACACATTTGTTCAATAAAATATATTTTTTAATTTTTTTAAAATATATATATATCTATAAGACTAAAATTAAATTTTATATAAATATATGTATGTATGAATTTTGAATCATAATAAATGCTCTAATGATGAATGAATAGAAATAAGAAGATGATTTAAATTGAACACCACATAAATACCATGAACATCTAAGAAACTATACATGAAAATTCTCAATCAAGACATAAAATAAATCTGAAAAACCCACTACATATTCCATAACCACTCCAAAAACTATTAAAAGATAAAATGATTAAAAGACACAATGAATGGTTTATTTGAACAAAATAGATCATTCATATGACAAAATGGGTTATTTTCTACTAAATTATGACAAATGTGCACAAAAGGGTAGAGAGAATATTTTAAGGGCTCAATAAAAGATTATAGAGTAATGGATAAATTGATTATACTAAATAATATATATTAAAACTCTTGGTCAAAATGTCATTGAGTGATGTAATGGGTCAGGGTTCCATAGTGTTTAACAATAGAATACATTGTCTATTATCTCTAGTTTCTCAATGATAATAACTATTAAAATATATACATTTATTGACAATTATGGTGAAATGAAGTTTTTATATGAGATAATTTTCAAGAACCCACAAATCCTATGGAAAATATCTTACCCAAACTAAAACACTATACCCAAAATTAATGCACTAAAAAATGATATACATCATTAACTAACCGCCTCAAAATGAATATTAATGAAAAAAATATGACATCACATCTATAGTGCAACACAATATTTTTTGAAACTATAACATATTTATAGTATTAACGACTCTCCAATAGTAAATAATAAATCACCATAGTCTCATGGATCAATAATAATGTTGTTGGGTCACTCCTCTAGCTGCAACATCAGAATCTATAGTGTAATGGTCAAACCCAACAAACATCATGTTTTGATTAAAAAACTCACTCTATGAAACCACATTTCATATCCTCATTGTAATGTTAGTCAAAAATATTATTAAAAAAATCCCTCATCCACATTCCCCAATATATATATACAAAAACATCTCTACCTCCCTACTATTATAAATTATTATATATTGATATATCTAGTTCTCATTATTGGATACCTATAAAATGAGTCTCATCCTCAAAATGAATAGAAATGACATAAAACAAATAAATCATAACAAAAAACCATTTTATATTCATCTCAATTATTAACATAGTAATTACTAAATCCAAAAAATATATAAAAACGATAACACCATGAATATATATCAATAAATTAAATTTCAACATTACATGAAAAAAACTATTTAAAATGACATAGGATAATAATCCAGTATCTGTGAATATTTATTTCTCAACGTTTCCTCTAGAAAAATTCAACATTATGATACAATAAAATATAATGATAATCCAATATTTTGTGCTCTCCTAGTGATACTTAATCTCTATAAGACACTATATATTGGTTTCATGATCAATACTATTGAGTAGACCTAAATAAATAACATGGGAGTCACAATGAGGATATTGATGAGTATATAAATGATATAATAAATTATATATTTTTTCTATATGTAGTGAAATATTTTTCATATTTATAACATTATTTGAAATAGAACACACCTAAAAGAAATTAACTATCCCTGGAAAAAAATCACCCACAAATATGTGTTTGGTATCAATTATGTGGAGAAACAATCCTAAAAATAACCAACCTCTAACTCAAAAAACATATTATTCAAATTAGATTAAGTTTTATGAGGTTGTAGAGAACAATTCATTGACTCATGATTCATTTCAATCATATCTATCATTATCTATACCATGTACAGTCTTGAATAGATGACCACCCTACCTTGGTCTACAATAATAGAAGGACACCCTATAACAACTTCAATAATGAAATACTAATGCAAGAGTAATATAAATTAATTTTTGAAAACATAACCAATTTTATTTTATTTAGGAACAAATCTCATGTAATGACCCAAAGATTATAATTATTATTATTACCAAAATCATGGTGTGTTATAATATATAGAATTATACACAAACAACACATAGGGAAACTAATAAAATGTTATTTAACTAAGGTATATTGTTACATTATTCTAAAATTCATCCTAAAAAAATTTCATTTGTCACAATGGGATGCCGGTATTAAATTGGAAATGTAAAATGTGAAAAGTTAGATTATTATAATATTCTATAATTATCTCTAACATGTATAAAACTATATAAATAAAAAAAAATATTAGTAAACTGATATGAATCATTGAATTGGATAATATATAACCATTGGATAAATTATTGTGAATATGAAATAATTAATTAATATGATTTTTTAAAGTAATATGTCCACTTGTAAAGTAATGTGACCATTCCTATAATAATGTGACTATTGTAGTAGTAACTATACCAGTAAGAACAATAACCTGAACATTGTGAATTATAATGTAACCATTGAATAATAATTTGACCTATAAATAATAATTATTAATTTAAATAATGTTTATATTAAGTGTTTAGGAATGATTTAATATTATAATAACAAAAAATAAATAATAATATTATAAAATTAAATGAAATTATACACATTTTAATGAACAATATTGTCATGTTTTTTGAAAATAATAAATTTTTATGTTAAAATTATAATTTAATATTATATTAAATTATTTTCATAAAATAAAATTCATTTTATTGAAGAACATAATAATTTTTTGGGGTTCAATATTTTGATATTTTTTTTGAGAAATATCCATTTTGACCGGAATAAATAAAATATAGTTTCACATTTTTAATGAAATAATGGTATTGTAATAAGGACTAAATAAATTTTAAATTTGTTTTATTAGACCATAATAAAATTTAAAATATAATTTTTTAAAAATATAATTAATATTATTTTTATAAAATAAAATATTTTTTCCAAAACTGAAAAATCTAAATTATCCATTTAATTAATCATTTTTTTATTTTCTCACTTCAATTTAACTAAACAAATAAATTTAAAATATCAAGTTATTGAAATTAATAATATAATTTGATATTATAAAATAATATTTTTTTAATTTCAAAACTATATATTTTGATAAGCTTGACTAATGATATACTAATTTGTTCAATATTTTCCCATAAAAATTCCTCTCTCTTAATATATAATTTACCCTTCACCTATCCCTTGGTGAAATAAATTAATTCAACATTCTAAATACATTGGTCTACTAAAATAACCTATAATAATACCCTTAGAATCCATAAAGAAATTATAGTTCCAATCAACTCCATGAACACATGGATTTTAGTGATATAAAAAAGAAGCATAACCAATAACATGGTATGTTTTCATCTAAATCTATTTTCATTTTTCATCTCATCATCCAATATTTCCCTATGCAATTAAAATTGAAATCTTGTAATAAAAATTTAAAATTATTTTAACATCCTATTAATTTTTATATCATTCATTAATTGTTAAATTTATGCTATATTTAATATAAATACTTCAATATATTCTTATTTTTACAAAGACTAATTAGCCAGCGGATGACTGTCATTAAGAAAATTGTTATTTATTTTTATATATTAACCCTTATGTAATTTTTAATAGATTATCAATAATATATAAATACAATTGTAAAAAATTTTTTATCATTTTGAAACTAATCATAAAAAAATTAAAATAATAACCAGAAAAATTATTAAATAGAAGAATGATTAGATATTTTATGAAAACAATGATATCATAAATTATCACCATTGTAAAAGGGATTTAAGTAATATATTCCAATTAATATAATAGATAATGATTGAAAATAAATTTTCATATTTTACTTCATGATTTATATTTTAATAAAATTATTTTTATTATTCATTAGGTGGAAAAAATCAATAATGCATGATTTCATGTAAGGGGATTCTCTAACCAATTTCTTTACTCTAGGTCATCATGTGAGTTAATTAATTCTTAGAAAAAATGTTCCAATGTTGTATATAATGTTTCCTCTCAAAATTATTTCAATATTCTCTCAAATGATAAAAATATATTACTTTTTTATAAGAATTTTATGAAAATTATCCTTTTTTAGGAAATAATTTTTTAAAATAACAATATCAATAATACTAATATTATCATTATTAAAATAATAAATAAATTTTATTCCAAAATATTATCTTCTATTTAAATTTTTAACTCCAAATGTATATTCCATTAAGTATGCATTATGACACCCATATAAACCCCCTTAATTCAATGGAATTATTTCAGGACATTTATTTCTTATAAGTTGTAATTCATGTGGGAATGTATAATTAAACGAATTTATTATGTGATGGGTTGTCCCAAAATAACATATCCCTCTAATTAATTGGATAATATGATATATCTTGGGATTTTTTTTATTCCTAATTTTTTTTTATCTTTGTTAGAAAATATTATTTTCTAATTTATGAATATATGTTATGCATAAACAAGATGTAATCATTATTCCCAAAAATGTGAGATATTTTAAAACTATTTATTAATTAATAATTATTATTTATTTGGAACATTACATGTTTATTTAAAAATTCATCCATAATTATTATCTTGATGATCTTAATATTAGGATATGTTTATTTTGATTTATCTCACCCATGTACCATTGATACACGTTCCCTATCACTCTCATGATATTCCTTCCATTAATAGGATTTTAGGCCACCCAATTTTTTGATTTATATCCATATATTATTAAATGTTATATGGATAAATTTATATCATTTAATATGTTAAATAAGACAGATATAAATAATTATTATGTTTTTTATGTTTAGGTGATGTATAAGCCTAATTATACTAATACATGTGACCTTTTGATCCTTGAATGAGTTACCATTACATTGGATTTCATTAATATTATGTTATCACCATGTAAGAAAAATATAGGATGATTATCATTAGTATTAGTGGTATGGTATTATAAATTTTTGAATTAGGGCTACAAAAAAGTAGTGATATTTATTTGGAAAAATATTAGTTTAAAGGGAGTCATCCAACATTGTTGATAATGTGTATGACTATGTGGATTTCATAAAATGAAATACATTAATAGATAAAATATGTTTATGTGGATCTTTTATATATTTACCTAGGTTTAATAACCCTAAATTGGAATATTGTGTGTGAATAAGACCTTCAATTGCTCCATGTCAAAGAGAACAAGATTCAGACATGATTTGACACCCCTAACAGATATTATATGGTTATTCACATTCATTATACAATGACTTATAAAGTATATATTACTAGTTTAATTATTTATCTTAATGTTAGAAATTGATTAATGCACATGACCCTAGAATAACAAGTTTCAAATAAATTATAAACATAAGAATCCAAATTGATTTTATAGTATAATTAATGTTAGAAAAATAATAATTTATTTATTTATATTTTTTTAAATTATGTTGCGTTAAATTATTTCTTGTTAAATTATGTTTTCTAAAATATTTAATATTTTAAAAATATTTTTATTCAAGGGAAACCAGACTAATAACCAATGTAAAGGATAAATCAACTATTGATTGAAAAATATTCACAATAAATTTGGACTGCGCGTTACAATTTTAATGGTAATGCTTACCATATTATCTTAGTTTATAAATAATAACCTGAACAATGTGGAAAATGGACCTTAACTAATGAAAGATCATCTAGAAATCGAATAATTTTTTTTAAAACTAGCCAATGATGTTAACTAGATCATTTGATGCACATGTCAAAAAAATGGTTAACTCAACTGAAAAGTAATTTAATGTATTATATAATCTATTTATACAGAAAATCACCATTTATTTCTACCATTTAAATGGATATGTTGATCAATTTTGGTAGTTGATAAAGAATACTAAGTTGAATGATGTAATCAGATAAATAGAGTGGGAAGAAATTATGAATTTATTTTATAATAGGTATTTCTATCAATATTTTCACAAAATGTTGGAAAATTAATTTATATAGATGAATCAGAAGGATGTGAATCAGGAATGGATAATAATTAATTTATCACCCTTGTGGACTAATATGACTCATATTTTTTAATTTATAATTAATTTAAAATAGATAGATTATTTAGTTGTTTGAATCCTGACATCCAAAATTCTATATACATTTGAGACATTGGGACTTATATATATTTTGATTGATGTTCACTCAATTTGGAGATGGATTTTATAGAATGAAACATTATAAATTAATATTAAATATAAAAATAGGCATTTATTCTTGTGGTTCAAATGTTAATGTGGGAATATATATGAATCAACCAATATATAATTTTTTTTTGAAGAAAATAATGTTTATTTCCACAAAATGTAATGTAAATACATCATATATAGGATGGAAGTCAACCATGATTATGAATATCTCACACACATGAATATGGTGTCTAATATTATAGAGGGAATGATGGGGTCTCCCATACGCCACCCCTGGTACAATGCTTTAACTATAAAGTGGAAGGGAACTATTCATTCTAATGAATGTAAAATACCAACCATTAAGGTAATAAGAAACATAAAACTCTTATAAAAATGGATAATTTTATACCTTAGAATACCTCTACCATTGAGGTGGAAACACGAAATGAAGTCATATAACGAACACATCATGTTCACTCAATAATAGAAACATAATTATTTGGTTTTTGTTTTATGGATTCATTTTTTTCATTAAATTTTTCTAGATGTGGTAAATCATACCATTGGTAAATTGATGTAGATATATCAATAAGAACACATATATTCTAAATCATCTCATTCTTTGTGATGGATAATTCAATGGGAAATTTCGTTCAATGAATTTCACAACCCTTTCCTTGGGTGAATGTGTTGTAATACTTGGAATAGAGAGTATCTCATTGTATAAAGATCACATGAATATTAAGGAAGAGTAAACCACTTCCTTAGTTACAAACCATCCCAAACACATATAAAAATTCCTAAAAGTTCATGAATCTCCATCATAAAATAAATCATATTCATAAGTGTTCATACCTAAGGAAGAAGTATATCCCATCCATAATTTTGGGTAAAAGGAAGTCACTACCCTTGAGAAAATAAAGATTTTAAGGGAATATACTAATTAATATCTCAAAGAGATACATAATCATCACCCAGATATTGAGGTAGAGTTCTAATAAGGCTTTGTTATCAGACGCAGTCTTATCTCCATATTCCCTTAAAGTCTGGAATTGATTAAACTAGAAGAGTTATATAAGTAATTTAATAGAATTTGTAAATTATGTTTATACACCCTATTGAATTTTCGATGACGAATCTAGTCTTCTTTTTCAAGAAATTGAATGGACCAATATGACTTTTTATAGATTATCAAGAGCTCAATAAGACTACCAAATAGAAAAAGTTTCCCTATATATATATTGATGACTCGTTCAATCAACTAAGATGAACATAATTCTTATTGATAAAGGATACTCATTTTAGATATCATAAACTGATTTTAATGAAGGAATGTATTTATAAGAAAATGTTCCATACAAATTATTCACACTATTATTTCATGTTAATTACCTATAAACATATTATTTCTTCTAAAAACATTATATATTTGTTGAATTGTCTTCATAAAGACATCATTATCAAATTTGTGGTCATATTTGTTGGTGACATTCTCATTTATTTAATGACCATGGATAAATGTGAATAGAATTAGTGGTTTTTTTGTCACATTAAGAATAGAAAAAAATTATTCTATGTTTAGTAATTGGGAATTTTTTATGAAATAAGTTAAATTCTTGTGGAATATAACCATTTGATAAGGTTTTTTTATCAATCAAATGATAAATGAAATTGTGTAATATCTCAAACCCTCGATATTCATGAAAATACATATATTTCTTGTATTATCTTGTTTATACATAGTTATGTGAGATATTTGACATGATTTTCTTTACAACTATTTTTGTTAATAAGTAAGTAATGATTTATGTTTTTATGGAAGAATTTGTGGTAAATGTTTTGGAGCTCAAAAATATGTTTATCATTGTTCCGGTAATTAAAATACCATCTAGTAGAGAAATTTTTTCTATATATATTGATTCCTCAATGAGAGTATTTGGTTTTATACTCATTTATAATGTTAATGTGATAACATATACCTCATTATAGTTAATGATCCATGAGTAGGTGTAGATGAAGCAATACCATGTGTTAGCATATCTGATCATTACTATGATGATTTTGTGGAACTGCATCTATGGTGAGAATTGCGTGATATATATAGATTATAAGAGTATAAAGTATGAAATGACACAAGAAGATATGAACATTTTTAACTGAATATGGTTATGTATGATCAATATAATGATTACTCTATTCACTACCATCCGAGAAAGGAGAACAAGGTTCCTGATGCAATATGATTAAATAAACCAACTACTCTATTCACTATGAAAATTGTGAAAGAACCCATCATCATGGATAAAAATGGATGTGTCAATAAATCCTAATTGATGTAAAAAAACATACCTTAACCAAATTATTTTCCAACCATCTATCCACGAGAAGATCAACGAGTCATAAATAGATAATCTGAAGCATGAAACGAAGGTGGATGAAGTAAATGAGGGGAAGTTATTGAATTCCATAATGATTATAACAAATTATTTTGATTTGGAACTATAAATTATCATACTACATCACCTATGATAAAAAATTATTTATTGTAAAATACTTATATTTCAACTTTTTCTATCATTCATGGATGTGAGAAGATGTATTGTTATATTTTAGTGAACATCAGGTGAGGAAATATAAATATGGATATTTCTAAGTAAAACTAAAATTCCATGGTATGCCATCATGATAATATATTTTGAATGATTTATAAGGGAATGATGAAACCATAACATTAACACATAGGTAAATAAAAGAATATCACCATATAATTTTTCACAGGTCCCCCAATGACATCAAAAAGAAAGAATGTGACATAGGTTGTGGTGGTCTGACTAACCAAGATAGCCTAATGGATTGCTAATTGGGGGTGTTTTATTTCATTGAGAAATTATTTTGATATATATAAATGAAGATAGATTAATGAATGTTGAATCAACTTCAATCATTTCTAACCTCCATCCCAGGTTTATATCAATATTATGGAGAATTATACAATATTATCTTATTACTAAATTCAATTTCAGTTTGACCTATCACATTGAAATAGAAGTACAATATAATATACAATTTATACACTCAATGATTTATTGAGATCATTATCAATTGAAGTTAAATATTATTCTGATCATCATATCCTATTAGTTTTTTTCTAATTCAATGATAACTTCAATTTTAGTATATAATGGGATTCATATGACGCTCTATGTTGAGATAGATATAGAATAATCTCTTTTTTGGGTCAATTTTTATGAAAGAAAGTAACATGTACCTGATCATGTGAAATAGATGGCATATAAGGTTCAATCCATACAACATTATATAAAACACACTCAGGCATAGAAGAAGAGATAAGCCGATAACCACCGATAGACATGAATATTGTTGTTTGAGACAATTTTTTTATTCATATATCATCCTGAAATAAAAACATGTCTGTTATTAAGTAATGATATGTATATACTTATACACATTAGCCCCCATTATGATCATTGATCACATAGTGGAAGTGGCCTATCGACCAGTACCTCAACCAAACATTTCTCAGGTACATGATGTGATATTTTAGTGAATCGTGTTATAAATCACCTAGAAAAACTTGGGGTTGATGTAGACCATGAGTTGAACCTTTATAAGATCAAATGTTAGAAACTTATTAGATGTGGAATATGGAATGAAAATTATTTTTTAATTAAGATTAATCCCAATTCTATTTTTCTACTAAATTTAATAATTTTATTAAAAAAATCAGGATTCATGATCCTTAACTATGTATTTATCCTATAAGTATCATCACATTTTCTAGTAAATTAGGTAATAATATAGTCCTTATATTTAATCATAGGTTATTTTAATCACCAATGTGTTATCCAATATCTCTTGGTTACAATAGGCATAATCATTGACATGTAAAATTTATCTTCCAAATATTGCAAATTTTCACAATCCAGTATCCAAGACCTCTATCAAATCTCCCAAAAAAAATTTCTAATACCTATTTTCCATTAACCACTCCATAATAATAAAATTATTGGGTCAACATTTATTACAGTAGTGACACATAAATCTCACCTCCAATAGTTCATATATTCGATATATATCACAAATCATGTAAATACATTGTATATATTATGTTATTAAAGCTCATATATAGGTACATATGTAATAATCAAAATCCATTATAGATTTAATATAAGAGTTTTCCATAAACATAATCCGCTACATACTTTATATAAATTTCTGTCACAACCACAATCTATTATTGAACATAGGATATCTGAATTAAAATTTCAAGGACATATATCTGGGATAGTATATATATATATATTCCATGTCTAGTGGAGATAGTGGGTAAGGGGTGTAGTCAATCATCTGTATTATTGAAATCCTAGATGTTAGGAAGACACCCAAAACCCTATTCTAGATATGGGTATAGGTTTCACCATCCTAATTGGGTGGTAGAGAATAATAAATAATATAACATAATGAATATCAAAGAATATAGCTATTATATGGGAAATAATAATATCCAAGACAATGTCTATAACTCATTTCCCACTAGATTCACTATGTTCGATCACTATGGATAGGTAACTAATAATTTTATTCACAAAAGCATCATGTTCTATTACCAAGAATAATCATTAATTATTATAATATTTTCAAACCAATTTTTAAATAATATACCATTATTAATTTTTTATTAATAGTCACAAGTATCATCTAAGGAATGTTTTACTCATTCAAAATCATGATTATCAGTTTACATATAGATTCACTTTTACTCTTCTAACAAATTCGTATATCCTATTAAGTTATATTTATAATCTACTAAATTTTTCATTAATAAAATTGAAAATTTTAATCATATTTTATATACAATATCATCAAAATCGTTCACAACCCATCCAACAATTATTAATTAATGTATTTCTACTATCCAAAATTCAAGGCAGATGGACAGAGCTGTACCTACTACAATGAGGATTTTATTTGAAATAAAATAAGATGTCATAAAAAAATTACTATAAATATATAATGTTATGCTCCAAACTATATTTAACCTTCCCAATATCATTCCTAATACCTTTAAACCCCATCCATATTATCCCACCATTAACCATATCAAGGCACTTCCACAACAATGTCAACAAAGTTCATCAATCACCATATCAATCAACCATTCCAGGTTTCTATTCAAATAACAACGTGTGTTACGAGTTTCTAATATGAATATATGGTAAAAAAATAAATTTATTGAGGAAAATAATATCCATGAACATTTAATAATGCTTCAAATATTGCATGAAAATATTTATCAAATTGGGCTCGAACATAGTTATCCATTAGATTTAATTCCAAAAATAATCATCTCCATTTTGAATATAATTATTCAATCCATTATATGAAGGATTCAACCAAAAGAGCTAATAAATTATAACTTATTAATAGAAATAATTTCGAAAATAAAATTCTCAATGAAATTATTTATTATGTCAAACAATTATTGAAAATAATGAGGAACTCATTAGATTCCATGTTTATTGATTTCGTTGTACTACTATATTTTAGTTAAGTAATATGATTTTGGAAATCCAAATAGTAAAATATATATAAATATATATATATTCATATTCAATCACACATTATATTTAATACCATTGGGAAATACCATGAATAATTTCCAAAAAAATACATATGAAAAAACTCCATTATCCCTTCATTTCTTAAATTGAAGATTATTATCTTTTGGGTCCATACCAACCATTTATCTACCACGAACCAAATAATTATAATACCTCATTTACACATGAAAAAGTATATAGGTATCTTATCCCCACCCTTAATATGAAGCTTTATATCTCTACGAATTATACTAGAGAGATTTGTGCTGGAAACTAACAAAAATCATCACAACAAAATAAAAAACATGATGAATTCACCCAATTATTATTTTTCAATAAATTTTGTAGTCAACCAAGATAAAAATGAAATTGATACTACATTAATATAATAATTTCAAAAATAAATATCTAAAATAGTCACACAATCCAAAGACTAAATTGTTTAGTGTCATATATATTAGAAACATAACAGTCCTACAAGACTATACATAAGAACATTTCTCCATAATCATGCTCCTTTAGACCCTTTCCAATATATCTCACATGATATAATAATTTTCATAACTATTGGAAATGTAGGGATAATAAAGGGTCCATATCAAACACTTTGTAACTTATAAAACATAAAAGGTCTTATTGGTTAGATAATAAACATTTGTGAAAGCATGAATAAAGTAAAATATTTGATATAAAATAAAATTAAACCATAATTATAAACCATAAACATGGATTATTTAAAAACCACTCATGTAATAAAAGTTTTACCATAACATAATAAAACAAATTATAAACCATATAACATGGTTCATGGAATGTAATAATGAATTCCACACCATAATAAACATGTATTTATTATATTTGTGAACTAGAGTACCCACCAACCCATTCACTCATAAATTTGTGATGGGAGTAAAATTCTATCACAATAACCCTTTGTGTACTAAGATAATTACTTACTAATTCATATAACCTTTCTATCGAATTAAATAAAATGATTTTCCCAAATAACTTGAGTGAGATATAAATATAAACATTATAATAATAAATATATATATATTCCACTATAAAGAAATAATCGCATAATAAAATAACACACAAAAATAAAATGGTTTTAATGAAATTTCAAAATCATCATATACATGACTCAGGGAAATAAAATTAGTTTCATAAAACATAAAAATAACATAATGAATTAATGTTCTTTATTCTAAAAATATCGTACCTAGAATATTTGAACACAGAAAAATATAGGGCAATACATGAAACACAACATCATTGGTGGTTGATCATTTTCTGAGGATAATGAAATCGAAATTCACAAAAAGAATAATTATTTAGAAAAATTTGTATTTATCTTTTTAAAATACATATTATGAGCATCTTTTTGAAATATCTCATGTTTTTAATAAAATTTAAAATAATTTTTTTTAGAAATAGAATTTATAGAAAATCACTTTTTTCATGAAGTAAAATATAGGACATCATTTAAAAGGGAAGAACTTGGAAAAATTAAGTTCAATCAAGAAATTTTATAACCCAATGAAAGGATATTAAGCTTTATGGCCCACACTAATGTCAATATAAATGGATTATGATAAATATAATATTTTTGAAAATATCATTATAAAAATTTCAAAAATAAATAACCTCAAAATACATAAATGTTTCAAATATGAGAAATGAAAATACATTGATAATGATTACTTTTAATTAAAAAATATTAAATAATACAAGAAAAAAAATTAAAATTTTCAAATATTGGAAATGAAAATGCCATGAGGACATTAACTTTAAAAAAGTCTTAAATAATGTGTAATTGAAAAATATATAATTATTTAAATAAGGTAATTGAAAATAATTTTACAACTTTAACTTTTAAAAAACCATTAATAATGCTAAATAAAATATGACATATTGATTTTAAAAAGGGATGTTAAAATATATTAAAAAATTATATTTTAAAAGTAATATTTTATAATAGAAAATTTAAAATAAAAAACAATTGTCAAAAGAAAATGTGGAGAGGATGATAAAACAATTTATTTCTCGTGGATGGAATAATAATTTCAAAATTTTTAATGAGCTTTTGTTTGAAACACCCACATCATTAAAAAGATAATGATTCATTTTATTAAAATGTAATAAGGAGAATAAAGTTATCACTATTAGATAAAATCATTTTTCGGTTATACTAGTTAAAAAAGAAATATATATTATATTGTAACACATAAATTGATGAAAAATCTACTAAAAGTAAACAAAAGTATTCCTAACAAAATTTCATTCTAATGCCACATTTTAACCTATTATGAAAGAATAATGAATTGTGAAACATGAATTATTTATAGAAATGTTGTAGATAATCTATAACATTATCATAATTTATAAAATATCAATAGTGAAATAATATATTAAAATAAGAGTGATTACGATCCAATTAATGGTTTGAGTCACAAAACCCCAAACTACATTTGTAGTATTTGAATCAAAAACATTAAAGAGGTATAAAGTTAAAAATAGAATTAGATACCATAATATATAATCTAATAATTATATAAAATTAAAATAGGGTAGTATTTATAAAATATAAATGGAGATATTGTGTATTGCATAAACATGCCTCAATGGATTAAAATTTGAAACAACCAACCCCTAACGAAACTCATAATCATTAAAGTAATGATCCATTGGAAAGGAATTTATTGAAATTAATTAGAAATAAATTTCAATTATTATTTAAATACAATTTAATACCATCATATGATTATATAATTCATCATATAATAACGAGTTTCAATAATAAGAATTATAACTCAATGAAAGGATAATGAGTTAAGAAAAATAATTACCTAATTTTATTTCTAAATTGATGAAACTATAAGATATTGTATAATAGGAAAATAACATTATATACTATTTTAGAAACCAAATAATAAATATTACCCTCTTTAGTCTTATTTAATTCAATATTATAAGTAAATTAATTAGTTATTGCATTTTAAGACTATGTGATGTGAATGACTTATTTTTAAAAAAAATTAATAATTATGACATAATTTCCAATAATTTCATATGATTTTTATTGTTGAAATATCATTATAGTTTCTAAAGTATATTAATTGTTTTGATTTTAAATTTAATTATTTCATTCAATATTTTTTGGTTATGTTATGAGAAAATTGAATTGATAATGGTTTATTTTGGTAATATTAGCGACTGAAAATATTACATTAATAATATGTTAAATTCATCAAATAAAATTTCAAAAAACCATATAATTATTTGATTTTATTAGTATATTTTAATAAGATTAGTTCACATTTTCCAATATTAATCTATGTCTATATATTAAATCAATGTTCACAATGGTGGTTAAATCATCCAAAACTAGAACCCACTTTAACTAGATTGGAGCTTTTCATTAATGAGTCATTTAATTTCCCCTAATATATTTTTAAAATAATAATAACGATATTATTTTTATTTTATAGTTATTTCAAAATATATTTTAATTTTATCATATAAATAATTAACAACTTGATGAAAATTGATACAATAACTTTTCATTGTGGTGATAATCGACCAACACACATACCTGACATTCCATTGTTCTTTTATGTCCATGGAAATGTTCAACTAATGGTTGAACCATCAATATTACAATATATTTTAATACTAATGACACTTTTTCTATTATATTATTATCTTTATAAGCTATTTTTAATAGTGATACTATGAAGAAAATATTAGAAGGATATAATACCTATGTTGGAGAACTGATTTTTCAATGAATGTTCCCATCAAAATGAAGGTATTATGCCAACTATGATTGAGTGAGGTCATATATTTCTGGTATAGGGATTAAGGGAGTGTAATATAGGATTTTTTAATGAAATAATTAGATTTTTATTTGTATCATTGAAAATATATAAGGGCTATCTTTTATAAGAGAGAAAAGTGACACTTTTGGAAACACTCATCAGTTTTCAGTAATGACATTATAATATCCAATTATAAATGGATTAAAACATAAAAAAAATTGGACTGTAAGTAAATATAATTTCCAAAATCATCTAAATAACTTATTTCAAAAAAAAATTACATGTTTCATCCATTTACCTATTTAAAACATGTTTTACCATTTTAGATTTTAACTGATGTTACAATTTTTTATCTTATTAATTACATTTGATAAATAAAAATATAATTGTCCTTATTATAAAGTATTAAAAAAATAATTTTTAATATTTAAATCATATTATCTATAAAAGAAATTTAATTTTAGAAATTTTAATTTTAAAACAATGACACTTAATCATATAAAATCATATTTTTAAAAATGGTGATTTCTATAATTAAATTTATATTTAATATAAAATTATCATTATTAATGATATTAATATAATTGATTTATTAATTATAATTAAAATAAAATTTATGAGGCATTAATTATAAATCATCAACAAAATTCCTCCTTGAAAATACTTCATTCAATGAAATGATGAAAAATGTTCTTTACAAAACAACCATTTTTATTTTGTTAATTTTTTTTAACATGGTATTTATTAGATCAAATAATATACTAAAATTGATAATTATTGATGAAAATATATATTTTATCACTTATTTTTTTTAAACATTTATGATATTCTTACATAGTAATAAAATCACAAATACCATATTTTTTACTAAAAATTAAACGTTAAAAAATCAAAAAATAATACAAAGAAAATTTTTATAAGAAGAGATTCAAAATTAATTTATTTATAAAATTTAATTTTAGAAAATATTGGTTTTGGTTTTTCTAAAAGATAAAATATAAAAAATGACTTTTCTGATAACTATTTTCAATATTAACTATTATTAATCTTTTATCTGCAAAAGAAAATGGCAATGAATAGATTTTGTTATTAGTGTTTATTTTATATTTGATTTTAATGTCTTCTTATAATGTTGTACAAATTTTTTTTATATAAAGAGACACATGTTATGTAAAATATATTTATGTTAACGGATTTCAAAATCCATTATTTTTATATTATACCCATTAAATAAATTTTATCCACCCAATTTAATAATCATTTTATAAAATAAAAAACTACCATATACATGAAAAACTAAATATATATATTCTAAAGAGATGTTCACCTCAATATAATTTTAAATACATGTACATTAGTTATCAAAAATATGATTACTAGTAGTTCATAAGGAAATTACTTTCACAATGTCATTTTTCGGATCTTACTTCCATTAAAATACTAAAAAACTAATGTTCTGATATTTTCCAACTAAGTATATAAAAATGATAATATGAATATAAAATCTCAATTCTAAAATATATTTTGCAACGAAACTATTGTTATACCCTATAATAATTTTTTTTTTAAATTCCACACATGGTTCATAATATATCCATCCTCATTTAAATTAGGTTAATATATGTTTTTTCTCTCATTTTTCACATCCTGAAACCTCATAGTTACTATGAAAATATAGTTCATAGTGGCTTATAAAGGGAATATGATCAAAAAATAAAATCCTATGGAAATTTCATAACATGTATATAGTAGAGACTTTTTCTTGTGAACCATGTGATGAATGAGTTGATGCACAACCACCCATCTCTGGATAATTACCTTTGGTAACATATATATCATATACTAATTCAGATTCTAGTATCCAGAAATGGATGTATTTCTAGGTAAACCATGTAATCAAGACATTAAAATTATTTTAGGATATCATTTTATAAATAGAATGAATATTTTTACTAAGGATATATAAACTAATCCGTAATATAACTACAGTAACCATGAAATTGACTATATCATACTCTGATAAAAACTCAAACAAGCAGGGTTATACATAAATGAAATAATACATTAATCTCGTGAATTGAATAATACATATCAAACAAATTTATGGAACCCAAATGATGAAGGTTTTAGTCTCCTTGATATTATATGTATAAATAACATATTTCACAACCCTTGCAAAATTTTATCCATAATCTAGATCTTCTAGACCTTCTCCAAATGTCTCACAAGATACAATCATCTTTATAACGTGGGATTATAAGCATAATGAATGGGTGAGCGCAAACACTTATTAAGTGGTAATATAACAAAGGCTATAATTTTTAGATCGTATTCATTTTAAAAAATATAGAATATGTAAAAATAAATTATTGAAAAGTATATAAATTATAAATTATAAACCATAGACATAATATAAAAAAACAACAACAATTTTAATATGGATTGAGAAAATAAAATATGAATCTTATAACATTTTCTATATAACATAATAATGAAATTGGTATAATCCTCAACATATTATTTTGTTTCATTTTTATCTTTTCTAACTACTGATCAGTTCCATCATTAAATTTTGGGTAACGATAAATGTTATCACACTTACCCTTCGTGAACATAGAATCATACTAACTTGTTCACATAAAATTTTTATCTCATGAAATATAAACCGTATTACAATGAATATGAGGGATATATAATTCCCATCTATATCATAATCCATATATTTATATACCACATTATGAAAATTATTAATGAATAAAATATCCCATTTAATGTAGATAGGTTTCAATATATTTATATATAATTATATAAAGAACTCATTGTTATGTATTGGGTTTATTTAAAAGCCAATTAAAATAAAAAATAAAAGTTCATAATAATGAAAACATTATCAACCCAAAAAATCACATACAAAAAATAATAATATATAGTGAAACACAAAAATTAACTTCCTTATAGGTATATTGTATTATAATGATAGTGAAACCAAAATCATGATATGATATTTTTGAAAACAATTAGTATTCATGGTAGTATAATTCATAGTTATAGGTGGATTTTAAAAATAACCATTTTTATTTCATTGAAATATGAAAATAAATCCTTTAATTGAAGTGTAATTATTTCTAAAAAACACTTCTATTCCCATAAAGTATAAAAAATATTAACATTTAAAAGACAAATTCATGAAAAAATAAATTTTAAATAAGAAATTGTATACATAAAAGAAAATATTTTGAGCTACCAATTCCCTTAGGAATGTCGTGATTCATAGATCATATGAAGGAGAAGATATTTCTAAATTTTATTATAATGGGTTTCCAGTGAATTTTTCTGAAGATAAAATAATGTTTTTAAAATTGAGAAATGAAAATTGTGTGAAAATGATTACTTTTAATGGATATTTTAATAATTGTGGCCAAAAATAGATCTACTTTTTTAAAAAATGAAACTAAATTTAAATCATTTAACATTAAAATAATATTTTATAACAAATATTAGAAAATGAATTATTTTTTCAAAATGGGAAGTGAAAATAATTTCAAAAATATTCCATAAAAAAGAATATATAAAAATATTGAATTGAAAAGAACATAATTTTTTTAAAATGTGGAATAAAAATAAATTGTAAAGTGTTACTTTTTAAATTTAATAATTAATAAGAGAAACATAAAAAATAAATGATATTTATAAAATGAAAATGTGGAGTGGATGAATTATTTTTTGAAAGGATGGAATTTTTTTGGGAATTTCTAAATTGACATTGTTTGAAAACCCACATCATTAAAACATATTTAAAAATTTGAATAGAAAATAAGGATTATAAATATATCATTGGAGGTAAAAAAATTGATATTCCACTAGGAATGGATAAAATTAGTGTGATTTAACATCATTTAAACTGATAAATATCAATTAAATGTAATGGGAATTATTTATTGTATCGTCTCGACCCAGCTCACCTCTAAGACGGTGGCCGGACAGGTAGGTCACATAACCACAAGTGCATCTCCTCAAACTCCAGAGGCTTCTGACTAGAAGAAAGGTCTCTTTTTGTGTCTGTGGGGGAGACTATGCCCACATGGGTAACAGACAACATCACAGCGGAAGTAAACAACGAAAAATAATAAGTAGCGGAAGCATGTGAATAAATAAACTGCAATAGAAGCAATATAAATAATCCAACTGAATAATAAAAACCATGTGCGGAAACTCACAAAATGGTGTCATAACATGATATAAGTCTAAACTGAAAGTATGGAAAACAGAACTCAAACACACAGTCAACTAAAAGAAAAGATACAAGAAGATACTGCATCACGAGCAATGCCCAGTCCTCTACCCCAGTCTTCATCCTAAGCTGTAATGAACAGTCATACATCGGAAGCATCATGCTTCCCCTTGTCAATACCTGTGAGCATGTAATATAATCGGTTGTCGATGGCACCCATGTTGGGTGTCAGAGAAAATCCAAGTAGGTCGGCACCCATGGTGTTTAAACCATTCCATTTAGTGAAAAAATAAAAATTTAGTGTGACGTTACATAAACATTTTAAATAAATTAATTGTAGCGAAATGAAATAAATTAGTCAGCTTAGGTCCCAAATGGCACTCATGCCTAGTCATCTACTTCAGCCTAAGCTGGTAGTCTGAAAGGGTACCTGTCAGTAGAAATGCACAAACATATATATATATTTATTTATATATATAACCAAGAAATCTAGGTAAAACTAGGAAAAATTATACCCTAAACTTGTGCATTAAATTGGGGTTCAAGTCCAGTTTTAACCAGGAACACTTCCACATATGAGGGGAAATATCTCAATTCTCAATAGACTCAATTAGAAATAACATAAACCTTAAGTTCATCATTACTAAAGGCTCATGTTGAGAGTTGGAGTCTAAGCCTGTCCCGAAAGTATCGCTACGGAACATCCATCAATTTATCCAATGCCACCAGGCCCATCCAAGGAAAACATTCAGAAGACCAAGTATCGCTTGAGGCATGGCTTTACCCCGAGTCTTTCCCGATCTTGCAAAAAGGGGTCGAGTGTCATCTGAGGATGACATAGCCACATTGCCAATAGATCCTTCCCGATGGGTCCTTTTGGAAATGGTGTCACTCAAAAGTATTCGAAAGTATGGGGAAGTCTCGTTCCGGAAATGCCAACAACACAACCCCTGTCATATAGAGGTAAACCATCAAAAAAGAAGAATCTAAGAATTGCCTTTAATATGGGACCCACCTATTTTCTCCACCATAAATTTAATTAATGTTTTCACAATAGTAGATATGAAATAATCCACATATAAAGTCACAGCTTGAAAACAAACCAGATACACCCATGCATCACAAGGTATAAATTAAACATAAAAACACAACAACATAAAAGTTAATATACAAATCATATCATCATTAGTGGATAAATTCATATTTAAATAATAAACAACTTATCCAAACAAGTACCAATGATCCATCAATTGAAGTTTATGTTCAAGAAACTATTTATTTAATTTAATTACAATAAAAAGTTGCTTCACAACACATGTAATTAATCAAAAAATAAACTCATCTAATGGCAGAATACCCCGATCCTATTGGCATTCCCAATGGGTTGTCCTACTTTGTTGCAATAATTCAAACGACTATTCTTTTAATTTAAAAACAATAAAAAGTGGATGCTCAATACCCGTAGCTAATTAAATTTATAACCCGGCTAATGGAAAAATATGCCGACTATGTCGGCCCACCCAAAGTGGTGTCCGATCATGTTGCAACCATTCTAATAAATTAATTTATGTTGATTAAGGATTCAATAATTAAACAGAACCATTAATGTAATTAAAATGGGTAAAATTTCACAAACCCGATAGGCACCAACTAACGGCACAATGGTGCATTTTTTTATAAATCACAATGAAATAGGGGTAAAGTGAGTAGGCACACTAACATGTATTCATAGATGACTCTAAGATCCATGGTAGGCTTTGATTTGACCTAAAATGTATGAAAACAACGGATTTTAGAAAAACCCCCAAATAGGGTAAGATTCTTTCGAGATGAACTACGCGCAGAATACTCAACGGAATCGAACGATTTTACATGCTCAACGTTAGAATTTCCCTAAGGATTACTACGCTCTTGATTGTGAAGGAATTAGATGGATGAAGGATGATCATCACCCTTTTGAATGGGCTATTGTTTGGTGTGACAGGATTGAGTGGTGCGACATGATGAGTGGGAGAGGGAGAGAGGAGAGGAAAAAAGAAAAAAAAGAAAACAAAGAAAAGGAATATAAATATAAATATTAGAGAAAAAAATAAAATATAAGGAAAAAATTAAATAAAATTAGAAGATAAAATAAAATAAAAGAATGGAAGGTAAAATAATAAAAATAATTAAAAACAAGAATCCCCCATTTTAATTATTTTCATTTTTCCCGTAACCCCCTCTTTATTTTATGTAAGAATTTATTTTTATCATTTATTGAATTATTTTAAAATCTTCTTTAAATCTCTTATTACACTTTTTCAAATCCTTAATTAATTATTTAATCCCTGAAAACTGCACCAAAGTGTGATGTGTCATTTTTCATGAAACATCTATAACTCTGTTATTTAAATAAAAATATTCATGGACCAGTAGCGAGGTGCACAGGTACGCGCATCGGGTCGATCAATTAATTAAACTAAACTAAAGTAAAAAAGGTATGTATATGATTATGTCGAGGAAAATAAAACCTCCCATTCTTAATAAACCTTGTCCCCAATTTTTCCGTCCAAGTGTAGTGGAACGTCGCTGAGAAGAGTTCTTGCCACTGCGGACATACATCTGTCTCTATCTCCCAGGTCTCATCCTGAATGCGTCCGTGTTTCCACAACACCTGTACCATTGGGGCTGACTTGCCTCCGAGGACATTCATGCTATGGTCAATGATATGGATCAGATGCTCTGCAAAGGATGCATCAGCGTCAAGGTCGATGTCGTAAGGGTCAAAAGAATGATACGGGTATGCATGATATTGTTGAAGCTGAGATACATCGAAAATGTCAGGCATGGCATGGTACCTCTGAGGTAACAGTAACCGATAGGCTATCGGCCCAACTGTCACCATTATATTGAATAGCCCGATGTATCTCAATGATAACTCCCCCTGTCTCATGATATGCCTGTGACACAACAATGGAGAAACACGCTGAAATACTCGATGTCCTACCTCGAACTCCACAGGTGTGCAAAAACTATCATTATAAGACTTTTTCCCGGATTGATATGTAGTCATACGCTTCTGAATCAACTGAACATTCTTAGGAGTCTCTTGAATGAGATAAGGACCTAATTGAGCTGTCTCACCTGCCTCGAGATAGCATAATGGATAACGACATGATATACCATAGAGAGCCTCTTACGGAGGCATTTGGATTGTCTCATGGAAGCTGTTATTATAGGTAAACTTGACATGAGGTAAATGTTTCTCCAAGGAACCTTCAATATCAAGGATACAAGCCTATTATATATATTCTAACACTCATATAGCTCTCTCATATTGCCCATAGGTCTAGAGGTGATATCCAGTACTCAGAAGTACATGTGATCCCAATACCTTTTTCAACCCCTTCCAGAACCATGAAGTAAAATGTGCATCCCTGTCTGAGAAAATAGAACGAGGTACACCAAGAAATTGCATAATTTCCCAAATATACAGCCTTCCAAACTAATCAATCATAATGGTCTCTTGGATAGGAAAGAATTGTGAAACCTTTCTCAACCTATCAACAACCACACATTCTGCATCGCTGCCTTGAGGAGATCTTTGCAGGACTGTAATGAAATCCATGGTGATGTCATTCCACTTCCATTCAAGAATTGATTGAGGCTGTAACAGTCCAGCAGGTCACCGGTGCTATGCCTTCACCTGTTGGTAGGTGGAGCACCATATGACGAAACCAGCTATCTGCTTTTTCATATTAGTCTTCCAATACTATCAACACATGTCTCTATACATCCTGGTCAGCCCATGATAAACCGCCCAAATAGAGGTGTGATATTCCTTCATCATATATTCCCATATACCTGAATCCACCCATACACTTCCACAGTAAAGGAGGGTTCTAATAACATCAACAACCCAACCAAGAGGTGGGTTCCCTCCTGTAACAAATTCCCCCAAAATGATCCCCTCAAGATTAGTCAATGGTTTCTTGTAGAATTCCTCCAAAAGAGGGGACCTCACTATAAGAGATTCTAGAACCCGTCTTCCACTCTACTCATCAACCTCCAGATGCATCTCAAATAAAAAGTCATGATCTTCTACTCACTACTGGCTACCTAAAAGGCCAGTGTTTTGTGTCTTGTGGCTTAAAGCGTGACCCACAACATTACCCTTACCAGAGGTATAAGCATGCTCAATGTCGAATGACTACAAGTATTCACCCCACCTTTGTTGACTTCTGTTCAAGTCTCGATGAGTGGAGATATATCTCATGATTTTATGATCCGTGTAAATAATGAATCTCTCACCCAAAAAAAAGTTTCTCCAACAACATAGATCATGAACCACAACTGCCAACTCAAGGTCGTGTGTAGGATAGTTCTGCTCGTGAGGTCTTAGCTGGCGGGATCCATAAGCCACGACTCGATTACCCTACATCAAAAATGCACCCAGTCAAATTTCTAAAGCATCCCAATAAACTGTATAGCTCTTACCAGTTTCAGGCAGAAGCAGGATCGGTGATGAGGTCAGTCTTCCTTTCAACTCCTGAAAAGACTTTTCTCAAGCTTCTGACCAGATGAACTATACCCCTTTTTTAGTCAAGGCCATGAGAGGTGCTGCTAAGCAAGAAAAATCCTGGATTAATCTCTTGTAATATCCAGTAATCACCAAGATACTGTGGATGTCAACGAAACTCTTGGGTTGCACCCATGAAACCAGGGTGCTCATATTTTCATGGTCAACTAATTCCCCTACTTCAGATATAATATGAACCAATAAGTGCACTTTATCAATTCAGAAGTGGCATTTACTGAGATTAGCATATAGTAGGTTCTCTCTCATTGTACTCAGCACGATCTCGATATGGGTTGCATGGTCGTGTCTGGAACACGAATACACTAAGATGTCATCCATGAAGACTACCAAAAATGAATCAAGATACAGATAAAAAACCAGTTTCATTAGGTCTGTGAAGACTGTCAGTTCATTAGTGAGGGAAAATGGCATAAAAAGGCACTCGTATAAGCCATAAATACTTCAAAATGTTGTATGTGGTATGTCAGATGGACGCACACGCACCTGGTGATATCCCGACCAGAGATCAATCTTGGGGAAAACAAGTTTTCTGCATATTTGGTCAAGGATTTCATCTATACGAGGAAATGGATATCAATTTTTTACCATGAGTTGGTTGAGTCGACAATAATCCATGCATAACCTTAGGGTGCAATTAGCAATCTTGGAAAAAAGTACAGGTTAACCCCACAGTGATGTGCTAAGTCTGATGAAACCCTTAGCCTCGAGGTCTTCAAGCTGCTTTGTGGGTTCTTATATCTCTATTGGTGCCATTTTATAGGGAGGAATAGACACTAGTTTCACACCTAGAAAAATCTAGATAGTGAGCTCCATGTCTCTCATAAGTGGTAAGCCAGAGAAATCATCCAGAAAGATGTCCCTGAAAATATCTAACACTGGATGGAATTCAACTAGTTGTGTTCCCGGATCTCTCATGAAGAGACTTTCCTACTGCGTGATCACTCTGCCCAACCCTGCATAGTTAGGCTTAGCTCGGTCTTCCTGCAGGTCCCATTCTCCATTGTAAAGATTTGTGTCGCCCTCAGGGGATGTGAAGGACACCCAATGATGATATCAATACACTTGGTCATGGTAAGTGTAAAGACAACTCATACCAAGAATGACATCAATGCCAAACATATCGTGAATATAGAAATTCCAAACAGAACGGTACCCACCTATCTTGAGGGGGAACTCTTAGCACTAGCGTATGCCCTCTCCCATGACCCCAAGAAGAGTGTCGAGAGACATGAATCCACAATGATACACAATTGGAAAACCAAGACAGTCAACAACATCCGTATATATAAAGGAGTGTGATTCATCGGTATCAAAAAGAGCATAAAAAATGTAGAGGCTACTAGGATTGTACCTATCACTATATATGGTCCTGCACTCTGCTCCTCTGGAACGGATTGTACTACGTACATGGGACCTCATCCCTGACCCTAATATGTTTCTTGGTTGGCCTTTGCAGGTACACTCTACTGACACTGATAATCTGGGATTTGATTTCCTCGACCGCAACCTCCATAATTACCTCGGCCAGATCAACTGGTGGAGAATGAACTTCCAAACTGCTCTGGAGTCATAGATCTTATACCTGAAGTAGGTGTAGGTGTATATCCTCTACCACTAGAAGTTGAAGATAATGAACGGTAGAAACACATAAGGTGACCCATCCTGCCACAAGATCGACACTCCTTCGAATCCATTGTGCATTGCGGCTTCTTGTGATCATCCCTGCTGTACTGATAACAAGTGACAGAGCCATCGAGACGTGATGTTAAGCTAAGATTTAACCCACGTACACTTTCAAAATGTCATTTCCTACTACTAGAAGATCCTTCACCCTATCTCGGAACTGAACCTCCCTGGCTCACTGGTTTATCTTCCTTGACATTTCGCTCTAAAATTAGAGCCTGGTTCAAGATATCCGTAATAGTGGTAAAACAGAAGACGTTCACCTGTGAGTGGATAGTATACATAAGTTTGTCCTCAAAACACCTCACAGTAGTCTATGCATATCCAGTCAGAGATGGGGGAAAACACTAAATTTCTATGAAATGGTTAGAATATTCTAACACAGTCATAGGGCCTTTCTGAAGATGTAGAAAATATCGTGTATGATCATCTCTCAGAGTCTGTTGGAAAAAGTGATTGTAGAAGACTGCTTGGAAATCGGACCAAGCCTAGTCACTAGCATGCTCATCCTATGAAACAACGTCTCACCAGTGTTTGGAGGTGTCACAAAGCATATAGACTACAAGCTTGGCCCTTCACTCTGGAGGTGTCTCAAGGTGGTTGAAGATAGACCGTACAACTTCTATCCACGATTCTACCGCATGAGGGCCGCCACTCCCCAGGAAAGTGGTAGGGTGCTACTCCAGAAAGTCCCGCAAAAGTTCTGCCATATACGGGTAGGTCTGTGAATATTCTGAACTGACTGTATAAACCTGGGGAGACAATCCTTGAACTGAGCGTCAGGGTCCCTCAGAAGATCAACAGGAGGTAGTGCCACAAGAGGCTCTACGAGAGGAACTACTGGTGGTTCCGGAAACACCATCTCAAAAATTATCTCATTGCCACTCTCTTAAGACATAGCACTAAGACGTTGTGAAGGAATTTTTATAAAATATCCAAACACACCCATAGACAAGAAGTAAAGAAGGTCAGAAAACAATTATGCTGCACAAGAGGTTAGGTACATAGCCTACCTTTGATCACTAAACAACAGACAACCCACCTCAAGAGATGGGTTTAGATATAGAAGAGTCAACTAAAAAGGATTACTAAATAGTTCTATAGCACACTCCTAGGTTGGGTCTGGATAACATATAATATACTAACATAACCTTATATTCAATAAACCAATAATTCAAAATTTTACCACAAGGTATAACAACACTCACATGAAACAGGTAAATCCACAATGAAAGTAGACATGGCATGGAAATATGCATGGAATTTAAATCTTATAGTGCCTATCATGATGCATGGGATTTTTTTCCTCGTATCATCAAGCTACAATGGTAAATTCATTATTTAAATAATACCCACACAATAACAGTACAATACAAGTGAGCCACCCTAGGTGAAATCATATCAACAGTAACGGGCATAATCAATAACTGCAATCCCAACCCAAGAATTTGAGTTTTCCCCTATACATGGGTTAGCTACGTCCAAGCATAGATTACATCCCAAATCCCTATATCCTTGTCTCTTGTCTGACCCAAATAGTAAGACAAAAGGAAACACCACCTCTGATACCACTTTTTAACGTCCCAACCCAGCTCACCTCTAGGACGGTGTCCAGACC
Source organism: Viscum album (assembly GCA_963277665.1). Classification (NCBI taxonomy): domain Eukaryota; kingdom Viridiplantae; phylum Streptophyta; class Magnoliopsida; order Santalales; family Viscaceae; genus Viscum; species Viscum album. Next base: position 880,957,066 of record OY728126.1, on the reverse strand, counting down.
AGCAGGTCACATAATCTCAACCACATCTCCCCAAATTCCAGAGGATGCTGACTAGCTGCGAGGACCCTTTTTGTGTTTGTGGGGGAGAATATACCCTCATAGGTAAAAGATAATATCACAGTGGAAGTAAAAAGAAACATATAATAAATAGCTAATGCATGTGAATGAATAAACTGTAGTAGAAGCAATGTAAATAATCCAACTGGATAATAAAAACCAAGTTTATAAACTCACAAAAGAGTTTCATGACATTATATGAGTCTAAATTGAAAGTACGGAAAATATAACTCAAACAAACATTCCACAAAACGAAAATACACAAGTAGAAACTGCATCACAAGCAACGCCTAGTCCTCTAGCCCAGTCTCAATCCTAAGCAGTAATGAACATTCAGCATCAAAAGCCACACACTTACCATTTTCAATACCTGTGAGCATGTAATCTACTCGGGTGTCGACGATGCCCGAATAGGGTGCGAGATATAATCCTAGTAGGTTGGTACCCACGGTGTCTAAACCCTTCCATTTCATTCAAACATAAAAATTTAGTGTTTCATTACATAACCATTTCAAATAAATTAATTGCTGTGGAATGAAATAAAGAAGTTAGCCCGGGCCCCAAACGGCTCCCATGCCTGGTCACCTGCTTCAGCCGAAGCTGGTAGTCTGAAAGGGTACCTATCATCAGAAATGCATGAACATGCATATATATATATATACATATAAAACCTAGAAATCATGGTAAAACCAGGAAAAAGTATACCCCAATATTGTGCTTTATCATGGGGTTCCAGTCTAGTGTCAACCAGGCACACTTCCACATATCTGGGGAAATATCTCAATTCTCAATAGACTCAATTAAAAATAATATAATCCTTAAGTGCATCATTGTTTAAGGTTCATGTTGAGAGTTGGAGTCTGAGCCCATCTTGAAGGTATCACTATCGAACATCCGTCAATTTATCCAATGCCACTGATCCCATCCAAGTGATTCTTTCAAAAGACCATGTATCGCCTAAGGCATGGATTTACCATGAGTCTATCCTGATCTCACAAAAAGGGGACAAGTTTCATCTGAGGCTGGCTTAGCAACATTGCCAAGGGATCCATCCCGATGGGCCCTTTTTGAACCGGTATCACTCAAAAGTAATATAATGTCCGGGGAAGTCTTGTTTCAACAAAGCCAACGACACCGCACCCTGGAACATAGAGGAAACCCGTCAGGAACAGAGGATCTAAGCGTGGCACTTAATACGAGACACACCCCCTTTCCCCACCTTGAATTTGATTAATGTATTCACAGTAGTAGATCTTATATAATCAGCATATAAAGTCGCATCTTGAAAACCAACTAGATTCACCCATGCATCACAATTCATAAATTTAACAATACAACACAAAAACATGGAAGGAAATATACATATCATATCAACCTTAACAGATAATGCATATTAAAAAAATAAATAGTTTAGAAAAACAAGTTCCAATGATCCAACAATTGAAATTCATATTCACGCAACTATTTATTTAATTAATTTACAATAAAAAGTTTCTTCACAACACATGAAATTAATCAAACAATAAACTCAAATAATGGCAGAATACACTGATAATTTTGGCACACCCAAAGGGGTGTCCACCATTGTTTCAATAATTCAAACCACTATTCATTTCATTTAAAAACAATAAAAAATTGTTGTAGAATACACGTATATAATTATATTAATAACTCGGCTAACGGAAAAATATGCCGACTATGTCTACACACCCAAAGGGGTGTCTGATCTTGTTTCAACCATTGAAAAAAATTAATTTTAGATGATTAAGGCTACAACAATTAAACAGAACCATTAATGTAACTAAAACGGATAAAATTGCACAAATCTGGTAAGCACGGACTAAAGGCACAATTGTGTGTTCTTTTATAAATCGTAATGATATGAAGGAAAAGTGAGTATGCACCCTACCTTGTAGTGTTATATGACTCTAAGATCATCGGTAGGCTTTGATTTGACCTAAAAAATAAGAGAATAAAGGATTTTAGAAAAACCCCAAAATAGTGTAAGAATATTCCATGATGAACTACGCGCAGAATACTCCATTGAATTGAACAATTATAATATCACAACAGTATCCTTTCTATAAGGATTACTGCACACCTGACGGAAAAGGAATCCGACGTTGGATGGAGGAGCAGTGGCCTTTCGACGGGGCTATAGGTTGGTGTGACATGATTGAGGGGTGCGATGTTATGAGTGGGAGAGGTAGAGAGGAGAGGAAAAAAAGGAGAGAAAATAAAGAAAAATAAATTAAAATAAGAATAAGAGAAAAATAAAAGATAAGGAAAAAAGGAAATAAATGAAAAAGATAAAATAAAACTAAAGAATGAAAGGGGAAATAACAAAAGTAATTAAAAACGGGAATCCTCCATTTTAATTATGGTAATTTTTCCCATAACCCCCACTTTATATTATTTCAAAAAAAAATTATCCTTTCTTTCTATCTTTTAAAATCTTCTTTAAATATCTTCTTACTCTTTTCAAATCCTTAATTAATTATTTAAAACCCGAACACCGCGCCAAAGTGCGACGTGACATTTTTCATGAAACGTATTAAATTATTTAAATTACATAAAAAGCTGGTTGGGACCTGCAGCGAGGTGTGGAAGCACGTGCCCCAGGTCACATAATTAATTAGACTAAAATAAAGTAATAAATTCTATGTACCTGATTAAGTCAGGGATGTTGCATTCATAATGGTAATGCATTTTAATGGCACTTTAAAATCATTGGGGAATGAGAGTTTTCATAGAAAATTTATTTCCCTATTGAAAATTTTTACATATAAAATAACTTCATAATGGTTTATAATATATTAATATTAAAATATTATAGTCCCATAGGTTTTATTATGACCCATTGATGGATTTGAAACAAAAAAAACCTCTTTCAAATATTGAAACATTTTAATCAAAACTTCATAAAATTTATAATCATAAAAAAACATTAAATATCATGAAATATAATATAATAATGATAAAAATGATAATAGGGTATTATTCATAACAATTATTATGAATCGTGTTGTGTAGAATAATGATGTCCCATGGGATTCAATTTTGAGATGAATAAACCCTTACAAATATCACAATGTTTGATGTAATTATCCATTGGAAATTATTTTATAGGATGGAATTATAAATAAAGAAAAAATAGTGTGGGAATAAAATATTCCCTATTAAAATGATAAAATAATTCATCTTAGTAGGATGGGGTTCAATAATAATTAATATAAATAAAATAATGGGAAATAAGTTATGAAAAACCACTTAAAACGCTTCCCTTCTAAGTTGATGATAGCCTAAGATCCTATATAATAATTTTAAATAACATAATATCTTATTTCACAACCTTACTCATAAATATTATAGTTTATAATCATTATTTTTTTTTAATTTCATTGACTAGTTATGGTGTATTATGATCATTGGGTTTCAGGAACATTATCAATATTTCTCATATTTAATAATTTTGATATTATTTCCTCTAATTTCATATCATGTTCATTATTGATATACCATTTAATAATCTGTAATATATCTCTTATAATGATTTAAAATTTAATTGCTTTTTCTCCAAAGGTTTTCTGTTTTTTTAATATTAATTGACAATGACTATTTTTTGAAATTTCAATGAATGATAATTTTACATTAATAAAAAATAAAATAGTTAATAAAATACTTCCTGAACTATATACTTATCATTATTTTCAAAAATTATTATAATAATGTTTTTCTAAGGACTAGAATTTAATCATTAAATAATAATTGTTTTTATATTAACACTCATTCATTACATTTTAGCAAGTTTTCTCGTTTAGATTTTTAGTAATTTTAGTCATAACTCATACATAAAAAAATTGTACAATATAAAGTGCACACTTCCAGTAAGCATCTATTTTTCCAATGATATAAAAAATTTATGAGAAAAAATTATTTATTTTCAAGAAAAATCTCATAGATTTAATCTTGAATTGTTATTTTCCTTTATCAATCCTTAAATTCTGGAGAAAATATAAAATTTAGGGTGAGAAATAATCTATGTAATTCATTCTAAAAATAAATAAAATCATTATTTAGTTGAAAACTAGAAAAGGCTTGAAATGTTCACCTTAATCTCAATGTTATTTAAGTAACAAAATAAATCATTTACACATGAAAAACTAAAATAAATATTTCTCAATGGAAAATATCAAAACCAATAGTAATGAAATAAAAACACATTTGAAAAACACAAATCAACACATTTATAACTTATTTTTAACCAGTCTTAGAAACAAAAATAGAACAGTTAAATCGATAGGAAAACCCACTATTAACACCCTCATTTATTCCTATAGAGACATCTATCACTACCCAATGCATTAGATTTTTATTGGGTTACACACATCATATAATCTATATCATACTCACTCATTACTATCATAAAACACCCATTGTATAAGCTCTATCAGATTCACCTTGTAATTTCTAGGTGCATCAATCATATAACCAATATCGGGATCACCATGTTTTCATAAAATTATCAATTACCATATAATGATTAATATTTTTTTTTGATTCCACTTTTTTATCATAAAACATTTAAAACTCTTTTAAAATCATATTTTTATCACATTAATATATTAAAATACTATTTTCTTTTAAAACAACTTATTCAATACTAATATTTTTTTAAACCCATTTCAAATACTAAATTTATCCAAAAAATGGATATATGGGTTTTCATTGAATAATAACTAATGTATTTTAAAGAAATACAAACTTAAAATAATTTTTATGGGGGAAGGACATGTCTTTGTCATCACATATAATAAAATTGAACATTTCATTTGATTTTTGTAATGAAAGTAAAAATATCCTACAATTATTCCTTATATTGAAAAATATTTAATGAAAGAGAAGAATTTACACCAAGAAACACTAATTTCAAAATAATTTCATTCATAAAATCATTTTAAAAATTTATACAAGAAAGAAAATGTGTATAGTTAAAATGAAAATAATTAAAGATGGGTTTTTAAGGAAAAATCACTTACCACCATTGAAATAATTGAACTGTAAGTCCCAGGAATAAATAAAAACAAAAAATGTTAAATATTTTGGTCATGTATAAATTCAGGATATAAAATTACAATGGGTATCAATGTATACCTCATTAAATAATATAGTTAAATAATATCAAAATATTCCTCAATGAAAGTAAATTAAAATGAAGTCCATTATTTTTAGTTTGATTCATAATGTACATTCTTTATCTTTTGAATAATAAACATGTGTATATTATTTACTTATATAATAAAATCATTCATGTTTGTTCTTATTACTTTTTTAATTAAATATAATTCCTTAATCAATCACGTTTAGTTTGGATGTTTTGATGATATTTAACTTATGTGTCAAAAATGAATTCAGTATGTTTAATATTGTCAAATATGTCTTTTTTCAACATCTCTTGAATAATAACCATTTTATAATTTCAATTTAATATATAATTTATAATTATAAAACAAATAATGAATTATTTTTATGATAAAATAACTATGTTACACTCATGCAGATGGGAGATTGTATGCACATATGAGTAACATTTCAATTTTTCATCGATGATTGTGGAAAAAAAGTAAGTAATATTTTATCATCCCAGAATGACCATATTATAATATATACTATATTATTTCATTAAATATACATAAATATATATATATATATATATATATCATCCATGTATTATGTTGATGAAAAATAATCATATCACATTATAGAGGTGGTAGTCCACACGTGCACATAAAAAATTTATCGTTTTTGAGAGTAAGAAATAAAGGATATTTAATATTTTTCTTGATGATAAAAATATCATTAATGTATTTATTATTTAATTTGTTTCACATATATTCATTAACTATATCCTTATTTAATTTCATTTAATCACTAATTAAAAATAATGCACATACCTACATGAGGCAGTAGTTTGTCATACACCTATGTTTTGTTATCATATCCCCAGTGTAATTGAAAGTAAATAAAATAATTATGTCATTAAATATATCAATATGTATAAATATGTTAAAAATATCATATATATACTTTAAATAATTCATTAAAACAATTTTTGGGAGGTTATGATGGATAAAAAATGAGGTGGATCATGAAATAATATAAATATGCTCAATTAATCATGATACCTCTTCTTTGGACAATCTCCTTAAGTACAAACCATAAGGCATCATAAGATGGATTCCATATATAAATAATTGATACATTTAATGTAATTATAGTTAAAGAAAATATTTTTTTCATTGGCTATCGCAATCATATTAGAAGGTGTGATGCGGAGAGGAGAGTGAGATGTCATTTTTATTTTAGGTGCACGACACACATGAAATTGTTTACATGAAAATGATGTAACCATACTCTTCATATGGAAAAATGTTAAAAATTGGACCATTTTCAATATATATTCATTATATGGTTTAAATTTTTATATTAATTATATTTTATACATGTTTTTTTCTCATTCAGACAATTATCTATTAATTTGACCAACAGGTAAATTAGTTTTTACCTTGAATGCGTTAATTAATTTTTACTATTTTCAATATTAATTAAAGTTACAAAATATTTAAATAATTATATAACATAATTTATTCTGTTTAAAATTTTTAAATCTAATTTAAAAAATTAAATTCAAAGAATTTGAATGTTTTAATTAAAAATTAATCCCATATAAGCCGAGAAATATGGGTTTTTCAAGAAGTGTATTTTTTAAGTAAACAATGATTTATATTACCTATATAACTAGTAATCATAATTATAAGGATTTATATTAGTATTTATTGACATATAATATATTCATTTCATTTAAATAATTCACATTTGGGGTTGTTCTAATTAATTTAAATGGAGAAACTCTAAACAATACAAATATTTTTTCAGAAAAAATAAACCCACTTTTTAAATAAAAAAATTAAACTATAATAAAACTCAATATAAAGTTTGTTAAAAATAAATTATGTGTATAAAATATGAATAATTAATAACTAGAATACTAGATACAATATTAAAAAAAATAAGACTCTTAAATTTGTTAAATTATTTGAAAATAAATGGCATTTTTATAAAAATAGTATTTTCACTATTCTATAAAAAAATATAAAAAAATAAAGAAACAAACCCAAAGTTATTTTTGATACTCTAATTTTTAAAAATATTATAATTGTATTGAATTCAAATTCTATAGTCTGTAAATTAAAACTTTAATGTAAAACCTTATACAAATGTATTTTCATTATTGCTATTTCCTTTTTGATTTTAAAAAATTCCCTAATATTTTTAAAATGAATATAACTATATGATTATAATAAATAAACATAAAATTTATTTATATTATAACTACATAGGTTGTCAAATTGTTCCTCCATTTTTATAATTTCAGGTTTATAATTATTAAACAAGTGGGGATATATTTCCCTCATAGAATATTCGGATCCCCGTGTCACCTCTTCAAATGGATTGTTTATCAAAAAACGTTAACCTTGTGAATCACATTATTCAAAAAAAATTATTGCCCATGGTCATAAATTTTAATTATCTATTCCTTATAAGAAATATTCTCTTCCAATATAACTACTTTACTACTCAAATGAGATGATTATTCGGGGACATATATACTAAAAAAAGCATGAAATACATTATGTGCCTAAGATAAACTCAAGAGAAAATAAACTAGATAATATGTTGATCAAAATTTCCCTAGAATTACATATGTTCAAATTAAATATATACATGAAAAAACCCATTTACCATAAAAATTTTCCACAGAGATACTTTGAGAAATACATGATCACCTACCTCTAGTGATTGATGTTTCCTCTTATTATCCAAAAAACATTTTGGCATGCTCTGAGTCATCCTCATATATTAATAAATCAATTACACCACCACATCCATTTCCTATACCAACTCTATTCAAATAATATAATTTCATCTTAATTAATTTAAATAATGTTCGACACTTCTTTACATATAATGTATCAAAAGGGGTCATCTATAGACTAGAATGAAGACTGTTGTTATAATATGACTCAACCAATGAAATATAGTGGTCCTGCCTGAATGGCCCGAAGGCCTTCATTTTTTATTGATTTTTGATAACCCCTCTTTCAATAGATGAGAGGGAACCCTTACAAGGCCCGTAGGCTCAGAGATTACATGGCCCGTAGGCTTGAGATATTACATGACCTGAAGGTCTTAGGGAATTCAACCAGACTATCTAAAAACAACTGCCCCTCCCCAGCATCTACATCTTTGATAGTAGCTCTCCACCTTTGCATGACCATCTGGCTAGGCTTCCCGTGCCAGCACAGGCTGGTACCGATGGCATAGCCATACCCTCTCATTCTGACAATCCATTTGGCTCTGCTCTGGTGAGTGTACCTGCTCTGAATCCTCTTCTAGGGCTGCTCCTTTTTTGTAGTGTGTCTGGGCCTGCATTCATGTGGCCCGAAGGCCTTGGGGTGGCCCTAAGGCCTTAAAGTGTCCTAAAGGCCTTGAGAATCAACTGGCCCGAAGGCCTTGGGTGGCCCGAAAGCCTTTCAGGACCCAAGAACCAAACTAGTGGCCCGAAGGCCCGGATGGATGAATAGTTCTGGCTGCTACAGTACCGAACAGTGCCTACTACAGTACCTGCTACAGTGCCTGCTACAGTACCCGCTACAGTACTGCTACAGTGACCCAGAAATATCCCTCCACCAGGATTTGATCCTGGGTCTCTTGGATGCTTCTAGCGAGTCCTCACCAACTGGGATGAGGCTCTTGTGCTTCTAATCTCCATTATAATAAATTTAACAAGAGTGAAGAATATCTTCCATGATTTGTATAAATCACTTAGTTTATCGAATCAATTTTGGATATAAAGTCATAATAAATTTAATTCAGTTTCCTATAATAACTGAAGTCCTTTTAAAAAATTAGATGTGGACATGAGATCACAGTATGATACAATATAGAGATTGACAATTCAATTTGGTTATTTCAAAATATCCAATTTATAGAAAAGTGGTAACCAAAGTTACAGTCCAAAAAGTTACTACATCATCAGGATGGAAACCAATTTTAAAAACTACAACACATAACCAGTTTTTCAAATTTGAATATAAAAAGAAACACAGAACCCGATGCCTCAATTCAAGAGTTTCCCATGTTAGCCGGAGTCGCTTCGTTGGCCATTAGACATCAACTGAATAGGTAATCCTCCATCGCCACCACCCATCAACAGTCATCAGCATGGAAGCTACTAGGATCTATCATCATTGACGATAAGAACTAGGATCGTTTTCAGACACACACAACTTATAGCATCACCGTTGTGAACAAACAAACCACCATCAGAGCATCCACTTTCTTCCATGTCTCACCTCATAAGACGCCAACCAGAGCTCAAACCACACCATACAAAAACCTCACTAGGATCTAGTGCACCAGACCGACTTGAAATTGAGTGAAGGAAAAAGGGGCTAGATCATAGTATGAAGAGGGAAGGCATAATTGAGGAGGGGAGACCTTTTACTAGACCAAAAACCACACTCCTCAGAACCACCATCGGCGTCACACTGATCATATCCATTCAACCCGAAAAGCTGAAACTTGAAATGAAATAGTCATTTAAAACCATTGGGAAATCACATCCAAGATGAACGGAGCCAGAAAGAAAAAACAACCATTGTAAATGTTATAAAACAAAATCACCTAATGAATACGTCAACATCGAGAAATAAAAATACCACCATATGAAAATCCACCCAAAAATGAAGCAATCAAATAAACTAAACTTGAACCAACACATTTTAAATTTGTCTTCATTTCCATCATGATGGTGTCAAGCATGGTGTGGGAAGAAGAAAAGAGTATAAGGGGGATAAATGATACCATGATTTTCAATGATCCAAGCATATAGAAGAAACGAAGAGTAGGATGAAGGAAATGCTACCAATAGATGCGGGCCATCCCCGGATCCCAATGCATGACGAGAAATTCTAGACACCACTAAGGATGGAGAAAAACCCAAAGATAGGAGAAAGGTCGGATGAGGCTGGGGAGAATCTAAAGAGAGGTGAGGCCAAAGAGAAGTATGAGAAGAAATGATGGGCACCGCTGGGAAATGAGAAAAACCCTAATATGGAGAGGAGAATCCAGGACATGTTAGTGTTGCAAGGATGAATGGAAAATGGGGAACTATGAGCCTCACTCTAAAATCTCTATTCAATTAGGAATCATAAGAAACACAAAAAATTGTTCCAAATCTGATAGTACCCTTTTCATAAACAATAATCTCAGAGAAAATACACTTTATAATAGGTTTTAAATTTTCCTAAAAAAACATGATCCTTCTTCAAAGATTTATTAATTAATTCTAACAATGTTGACTACAATTAATAATAAATGAAAAGAGAGGACATCCCTACACCCATAATATATAATCCATATGTTTTAAAATTATTTTCTAAAGGGTCCTGTTCCAATCAAAACATGATTAACATAGTATTATATTTTAGACTGAATCCATTACTAACTTTTTGTTCTTTTCTATGATGGTATTGAATCGTGCAGTCAAAATCATTGATCAGTTCCATCAAAATTTTCTCTCTCGTTTTAAATTAATTTTGAGTGAATATATGCATCAAAATTTTGTCATAATTATATATTTTAAAATTTCAGTTATAGAAATGATGCCTCTCAATTATTAATTTGAAACTCACAGTAGTTTTTTTCATATCATGTATACGGTAATTTAACAAATGATGATTCAACTAATAAGAAATTACAACATAATTATATATCAGGACATAACCAAATCCATTTAACAAACATAATGGTAGATAAAAGATTCTCTATTATGGGAATGAAGTTCCAAAATAGAAGCATTCACCAATCATTATATCAGTTCTTACAAAAACCATCGCATCCTTCTATCTAGATGAATTTAACTGCTTTTCAAGATAACGAATTCATTTGGATAGAAAACTGAGAGTATTTTTTATAAGATGTTTCTAGTAACTCACTAATATATAAAAATTAATATATTTGATATCAGTGGGTACTGTAAATTTTTAAAAAATCTTTTCGAAGCACGTTTAATAGTTATTACATGTTTAAAACAATATATCCAAGGAAAGTAATTTTTTGAAACCAAATTTTAATATTACTAAATTTTCTACACTATTCGTTTTCATTTATGGTTTCTGAAAAAATCCATGGTTATATTTCATTTTCCACTTGGATTTTAAAATATACAAAAATGTTAACAATAAACGCAACTAAGAAATTATTTAATAACTCATGGAAATATTTATTCATAAAGTCCACAAATAAAAAATTGTATTAGAAAAAAAAATGAGATTGGCCAAAAACTCATAACTCATGTATCAAGTCTGAAGTAGTGGCTTTTGAATATTATCCCCCTCCATATTCAGTAGATAAAACTAATACCTTAGATCAACAATCAAAAAATAATGACCTCCATGGATTTGATCAATCAAATAATTAATATTGGGAAACATATATTATTTATTAGTAATGATATTGTTCAAGGATCAATAATAAATTCAAGGTCACGTTGAACCATCTTTATTTTTAATAAACAAAACCAGATCACTCCATTGTGATGTTAAATATAAAGTGAAACCAATATCTAAAAAATCATATAATATATATATTTTTTAATTATTAATGATCCACTTTAGCCATTCGGTATTGGTGTTTAGAAATAGGGTTAGAATCCATAACTATGTTAATAAAAAAATCAACCCCTGAAGTGGTAATAAAACCAAATAAATCCTTACAAAATACATCTATGTTTTTGTTTACAAGTAAAACATGACTAATGTTAATTATTTCTTTATTTTAAAAAATATGATATAGGTGACGTTAATTTTCATCTCTAGTCATTTTTTTATTTGTAGGTAATAAAATGTATAAAATCTTTAATCATATTTTTCTTGGCTCTATAATCTATATTATCATGATAAATTAAAATCCAATCCATACTAGTAATGATGTATAACTCTACCATTGCTATTTTACATGATTTCCAAAGAAAAAAATCCTCTAATAATAATGGGTAGATTCCTATAAAACATGGTTTATTTAGTATTTCATCCACGATTTTTTACATAAAGATATATCTTATTTTATTGTGGTTATATACCCATTTTCTAGAAAATTTATCAAAAACAAAATAATATGAAGATCCCTAGTAAAATAGGGAATTTGATAATATTGAATAAATAAGTATCATACCTATCACCACTTTGTTAAACATTATAACATCTATAATATTAGTTGAAAATTACTTTTTTGAATCTTTGAATTAATGAACCAGATGATTTCCATCCTATGTATATAACTTCATACAAAATTTAGCATGATGTACTGACATATTTCAAAAACACACCACTCTATTGGATGGCTATCGATTACCACATTATTTTATTTCCTGGGAATATTTTTTATACATTCTAGAGACCAATTTCAAAATAGAACAAACTAAAAAAGCCTTTTAGATCCTATCAATAATTACTTGAAATTTTCTTTAATATAGATCGAGTATTTTGGGGGATGACCTCTAGACTTCTTAGCTAGATTCTTCACCTTTCCCTTCCAACTTTTTCTTTTATTACTATTTTCATCTCATGGAAAATAAATGTTTAAAAACACCATCTCAAATTCTCATTTCATTTAAATTATTATGTTTCCAAATATCCTTATAAACTTTGTTCAAATGGAGTTTAGAATAAATTAATTTTACAATTAGTTCCCGGAATCAATGTCAGCTTATGCCTAGATAATATTTTAAATTTTACTCCATATAATTCATTAAAATCATAATATTTTTCCACAATTATTTAAAAATTTATTCTTTATTCTTAGATGAACAACCATTTGGAAATTCAATGAAAGAAAAATATAGTAATATGTGTCACATTCCATGGAATCAAGACTATCTTCCTCTTTAAAATAATTAACATATGACCATCATGGATCAGATTCAATGTCAAAACAATACATTTAAAGGATTTCCTTTTTATATTTTCAACATCCCTTGACAAAAAATGTCATCTCCAAAGAACCGATCCATCCTATTGCTACTATAATGTCAGATGATCCCCTCAATGATGTAGGGTGTTAACTATTGAAATGATCCACTACTAATATTTTTATCCATGGTATATTTGGATGCTATCTAGCATAGATACCACCTCCATTTAATGCATGTATAAACTGATCTAGCATAGCAATTATCTGCATGGTTATAATTTCAACCATCTCGTGCTGATTTTTGGGAAAGATACATTCCACTTTGTGACTTCCTAGTACATTTTTTCTATTTCCCTTATATAAAACTAGTATACCCAAAAATATTTTAGATGATGCATCATTGTAATCATAAAATGATATATCATTTCAACTTTTCCATGATTTACAATACTTCAAGGTAATTATATTATCATTTTCAAAAAGCCTCAAGTTATCTAAAAATATACACTATTAATAACTATAAAGACTCATCCCTGAAAATTTCATAATACTAGGTTTAAAGTCATTAATTTATTCCTTATACTTTTGGTTATTTTCATATTTATATTTTTTTGGAATATTGTCATAATCCATTCATTACCAAGTCATATAATATAAAATGGACACTTCTGATCAATATCCATTTTTCATAGGATATAAAAATTTTAACCCAAGGCATGATTTTGGTTCCTAAAAAATATTCACTGAATTCAACATGACATATTTCCTTCCAATGTTGATCCTTAAATCCTAGGAAAAACATTTTAAATTTAAGATTAATCCAAGAAAATTCCCTTTAATAGATTTTATAAAGAATGAAAACTATATATGTATAAAAACCTAAAAACCCATTAAATTTTTTGGGTTTTTCTAGATTTTATTTCCAAATGATATAAATAATTTGTACAAGAAAAAATTCCTTTTTTCACAATGAAAATTATTATAACCCATAGAAATGAAATATAAACTATTTTGGAAACTTATACTATCACACTCATAAGCCATCTTAGTCCCATGTCATAAATAACTATAGCCCATGTAAATCCATAACTCAAACCCTCCAGAAACTATCTTCATCTTTCCTATTTATAAAATGAATAGTATCCAATGCAATGAAGAACTATCTAGGGACCCCCATTATACATTATATATCAGGTGAACCCACCACTATCTAGTTTCACCCCTCAAATAAATTATATTAATCTCACCCAGATATACCGGCATGCAGTAATCGTATAATCCATATCAGGATCACCAATTTCTCATTAGATTCTCTAGTACCATTTCATGAAAAAATATCTTATAATTAAACTATTACAATACAAAACATTTAAAAAATATTTTTTAAACTCATACGAAAATAAATTTCTTATATTAAAATAAAATTTTATGTTCATAATATTTTTCAAAATCAAAATACAATTTTATTTTAAAATGAAATTTTTATTTCAAAAAAAAATTATAAAAATGGAAAGAGGTCATTTATTTGTAAAAAACATCAAATCTTGTAATGAAATCAAAACATTAAATAATGGATATAGTGGAATGAAAAGTTATTATCAGTGTATACATTAAAATACAAAAATTAATTTTTTTTGTCAATAATGTTGTGCATTACATACACGGATTTAATTTTTGGAATACATTCAAACAAAGACAATTTTTTTTAAGATACCACTTTTCCATATAATTACATTCATAATCCCTATAAAAATAACATTTAAAGAAATTATAAATTTAATCAGTTGATAATAATTCATAAAATTATGTATTTAGTGGTCAATATATATTACTCATAAAAGAATATATTTTCATAACATCAAAATAAGCATGAACAAAGGAAAATGGATACAATGATAATGTTTAAAATTAATAGTGCATGTGGTTTTTTTGGACTATTGATTTGGGGTGGTTTAATGTACACATAATCAGTCATGTCAGATTCACGAGCTTATTATTTAATATAAACTTCAAAAAGTTCCCACATCCATAATGGACTACATAATAACTTTCAAAATGAAGGAGGACCTTTATTGTATCAAACCCAAATAAAATTAGAAACAAATATTGGTAAATATGATGAGAGTTCGAGCTCATTGCACCCTTTTGAAGAGAAATTGTTCCTTTTCTGTGACTCTCTTTTAGATATGAGGTATTTTTGGGAATCTCTTTCTCATCCCAATATGAGTCTAGTTTCCTATAAAAATGATCAAGTGTTGAATCCTTCGATGTTTAAATTAAATTCAATTAATGAGACTATATATATATATATATATATATATATTTGTGGGTTTTCATCCATTCCCCATAATTTATTAGTAATGGGTAGAAATATATATTTTAAATCCATATAAACATGAACAGGGAGCTTACTACCATTCGGAGAGGAGATTGATATTTTGAGGATTGGATTGAGCCTTTATAATGCCTCCAATTTATTATCTTTATAATAAGTATCAAAACTTATATATATTTTTTCTACTTGTGTAGTTAAATATCATGTGGAAAGGTCATATATGAGGGAACATATGCCTCGAATAAGGATCTAGATCCTTAAAAAGGATTCTTACATATCATGATTATAATAAGAATAAGTTTCATCTTATTTTGATCGCACCCTTGAGACTTACTCTGAAGTGGATGCCCCTTTGTGGGGGAATTCATATAATTTTATTGGTCATGGCTTAAACATTGAGTTTTCACTGGTTGGGGAAGATCTATGATGAAAATGATATGATCATTGTGAATCCTTAATCCCACATGACCAATTATTTTTGTTAACAACATTGTATACTAAGGGATCAATCTCATTGCATATGGAATTGAATATTATGTATTATGGAGGATCAAATGGGGTTTTTAAAATGTTTATTATGAATCAAGAAGTTTTCATATGTATCTTATTTATAGTCGGATTTTGATTTATCATAGTTCATTTATCATCTCATCTTGGTGGTGGAAGAGAAATGGTGATGAAGCCATAAATTTTTTTGGGTCTCATGGGTTTAAATGTAAGAGACATATAGGTACATACCTTAAAAGGGATTTCCATTATATATTGGGACTTATGAAGGTATCCTAAATATCTTGATTGTATTAGAATTAGAATTCTCATAGTTAATCTATTGGTATGCCAAAATGTATTCACATGGAAAGGTGTTAATGTCCCATGATGTGTACTCAACATTTCTTAATTAACTTATCCAGAGGATGTCACACAATCATGACTGTGTATCTATAGGATGTTTCAGAATATGGATAGCATGTTAAAAATACATCATGAGACCTAGAGAACAAGTATTGGAGGAACTTTAGTAATAATGAAGATATGTTTGGAGGGAATTTCAAGATCTAGTTTACATTCCTGGAAGAGAATTTTTGGATCTAGATGGAATGTTTATAGGTCTTTGCATGACATAGATGATATATATATAGAACCTCAAATGACCTAGATGACATGACCTAAGGATGTCATAAGACCAAGTGACATGCCAAAAGCACTTTGTATGACATGGGAGACATGCCTTGATGCTGCATCATGACATGGGAGACCAGTCTAGAGGACATTGTAAGAATTAATTGATATGTTTGGAGGGTTTCATAAGACTAGTTTGATCTATCCAAAAATCATCTAATGACTTGGTTGAATTGACTTGGTGAACCTTCATGTCCTAGATGACATGTCTCGAGAGTGTTGCATGAATCAGTAGATATCGTTGGTGAGCTTTACAAGACCTGGGAAATATGATGAATGGACTCTGAAAGTCTTGGGTGAAGTGCCCTAATGTTGATGCATGACTTGGTAAACATATCTAGAGGGATTTTGATGACTTGTTCGACATGTCATGATGGCTTCTCAAGACTTGGTTAGCTATCCAGATCACATCACATGATCTATATGGATTATATGGTGGGTCTCTTGTGACAAGGGATACATTTCATGGAGTTATCCTATTATAATTGTAGGTCAAGAAAAGTGAATAATGATGATTAAATCTGTCATTTCACCAGTATAACATATTATATTTTTCTTTTTCAATATTTATTACATATGTGACTCATGGATTTGCAATAACTATCTTATGTAGGTTTTCTATGACCTAGTTGACATGCAAAAAATCGTTCTCATGATCTGGTTTTCCGTCATAATTTCTTCATGTGATCCATAGGGTGATCATGTGAAGCACATATCCATGTAATTTTATCCCTTATGTCATAGCACAGATTTTACCTGGTGGAAGACCCTTTTGATTGCATGAAATTCCTCTATGAGAGGTCCAATCATATGATATTGTGTAGGAGTCTCTTTCATTTGTGTTTTTTGGATCATTGGGATGAATTTATTGGCCCCACCGCCAAGTTTATAAGCCTCCTTACATGGAATATATCTCACAAATATGAGATGGATTCAGTAGATAGTTTTTCGAATCACTTGATTCACTAGATCTGTCCATTGTTCATCCCAAGAATTACATGATAAAAATTTCCTTGAGAAAGTTCTTTAATCACCATATGTTTTGGTCTTGGGATGATAGATAGAATTTATCATAACCATGTTCGGAAATAAAATTGTCATTTCACAAATGAAATTCCATGTCTCATATCCTTCCTGAGATCAAGATGATCATGGAAGCTCTCTCATGTGAATGAAGATGTCTAGTTTGGGATCCGTTATGATACTAAGATAACCAATATGAGGCCATTCACAATATCACACTATCTTGTTATGATTTGTTCTCAACATATATTATGCTTTTGAATGTTCTTATGTGTGATCAATAATGATCAACTAGGGAACATAACCTTATTCGCCTAAAGATCATGGTATCCTCCCTTTATGAGAGGAATCATCAATTTAAAAATTAATTTCTATCCTTATTTTACAAGTGTAGGGGATCGCATAAAAAATTTTGAGTGTTGTAATGGTAATTATCTCTACTTTTCTATGATGCGTTATGGGATAAATGATATATATTAGGATAGTGCATGATAAGTATCATGAATAATCTCTCATATTATCTATGGTGTCGAAGGGGAATCATATGATTAAATAGACATGTGTGAGGTCTTTCTCATTATGAAGGTATCACACTGACATGATCTAATGTGAAAACGTGGGAATTTTGGTTGGGGTCTTCATGGGGACAAGTTAATCTCGTAATTAAATACCCTATGTTTTAATGGATTAATTTTTTTAATAAATTAAATTTCATTAATTGAAACCATTATAGTCTACACGAAGTTATCACTTATATATTTGTAGTAAAATTTTAATGTTACCCTATATTAAACACTTATATTATCTTGTAGAACTCAAAAAAATATTTTTTTCTTATGTTACCATTAATATTGAGTTCCATAAATAAATTTAATTACACATAAGATAGAGTTTTACAAAACTATAATACACTATTAATATAATTATTATAAAATTATTATAGTTATCACATGTCTATTGGATTTAAAGGTATTAAAAGGATTAAATTAATTATTAAAATATGGACTACGAAGGATTGTAAAATAAATTCTTTGGTGATAAATTAATTATAAATAAATGTAAGAACTATTTTAAATTAAAGAAATTATTTTCCTTAAAAATTTATTGCACTAACATTTTTTCAATAAACTAATTAAAAATAATTTTGATAAATTATTTGAATCATAATTATATTTTATATAATAAAGAACTATTTAAAATTCATTTTATTTTTTTCCAGAAAAAATATTATAATAAATCCAATTTCAGGCATAAAAAGATGTTTTTTTAAAGGTTGTTTTACCACCTGTTAATGGTGTACATGTTCTAAAACTAAATATTGAAATGTTTCTAAAAATATTTGAAACAAAATACACTCATTTTTTAAATGATAATTTTAAAATTATCTTAGGGATAATTTTTTGTACTTTTCTTAGAGGTATGATTTTTTTATGAAGAGTCGAAAATTTGAATTTAAAATAAAAATTTACTTTTCATATAATATATTTATAAATATATATTTTATTTTATTTTTTTAAATTATAATTACTTAAATTAAATATCATTATATCAAATTTAGGAAAATTGAATCAATTTCCCAATAAAATTTAAAAGAATTTTTTTTTAAATATTTAAACATTTTCACTTTAAAAAACACTTATTTCATTCGGTCCGCAAGATTAATTTTAAATTAATTTATTACACTTATATGATTTTAATTAAAAAAATGGATTAAATATTTTCAATTAAAATAATTAATATTTTATAATGAGGTAGAATTAATTTTTTACCAAAATTATTAGTGAAATTAATCAAAAATAATTACAGTGATTATGAGAAAAACAAATTCCGAAAGGGACGAAACATTATTATTATGGTTCCAAATGAGCAAGAAATAATTCTACAACCTATTTTATAGAAATATTTAGACTATATACCCACTATTATTTAAATTTTATCATTATTAGGGGAACATGATGTAATAGAGACCTCCCAATACTGTTTTCTTTTTGGTACGTACAAAAATTCCACTCCACCTCCACTATAAAAGATAACACCCCCCACCACCCCCAAATTTATGAAACCAATATGTCCCTTTAGATTATAGATAAACTTATCAAAAATTATCTGTAATTTCTTTCTATCAACTTAGAATACCCACTATTGGATAAATCCATCAAAGGAATTATTTTGATGGAAACCTAAAGGAGTTACCTGAAGAAGAGATAATGTTCATCAACAAGCATTGTTCGTCTTCTAAACCCCATTAAATTAATATCATATAAATATTATAAAATAACATTAGTATCTTAAATATAATGAGATATTTTTATTTTTAGTTTATTTTATAAAAATCACACACTTCTATCAAATGAGATGCACAATCATCATTAGAGTAAACGGTAGACTACCACCTCAGGAACTGATGCCATTTGTTCATCCATTTCCACCTTTTAAGGATGGTAAAATTATGTATAAATAGTTTATATATGTTATATATGATATTTATAATTCCATTATGATTATTTAATTATTTTACAACACATTCCATCATTCTTTATGTTTTGTGTGAATATGATAACGTCAATCATGTATATGGAAGACTACTCACTTGCAAAGCATTGTGATTCTTTAAGGCTTTTCAAGGAATATATATTATGGATGGGTTAAATAGAAATATGAAATATATATAATATAATATTTTAACTATAATGATAATATATTTATAAATATATATATATATATAATTTATTTTTCCTTTCTTTAATATTACAAAAATATTGAAATACCATTCATGCATAAGTGTGACATACCATCTCCAAGAATGGTGAATATAATTTTCTATTTATATATATAAATTATTATTATATATAAATATATTTACAATATATATTATATTTATATCCTGACCTATGTAAGAGGACCAAGTAAAACAATTCAAAATATGTATGAAAAACAAAGAGGTTATTACAAGAAACATAACCTAAACATATAATTGTTAGTAAAAAGGTAAAATAAATTCATAACTAAATAGTATATTATATTATATATATGACTATTTTTTTATTGTTTTATAATAATCTTGAACTTATTATACAAGATGTTTGAATGAGTACACTGATGTAAAGACTAAAGGTAAGAGGATTTCTAGTTTCACTTTTATTTCTACGAGACATATTCTATATTTACAACTCAATTATTTTATATAGTTCATATAATACGATCTGTAATTTTATATCATGAATTTTATTTTTTTCGTGATATTAAATGTTTAAATTGATTTAATTTTTTCATATATCTCACAATGGAAAAGTTACACAAGTAGTAATGAATTTTCATCTCACTTTTTACATTTCTTAGACACATGTTATATTCACCACCTCATTATTCAATTTTGTGTATATATTACCCCTGAATCTAATTTATGATTATCATAATTATAATTTTTGGTATTTACATATCCATTTATGTATTTCTCTTTCATGGGGTTTACGGTTCAAAATCATTCAATTCAGTAAAATATTTTTGTGTCAATTTTTCTATTTTGAGTCATATGCTACTTTATTCCACTATATTCTTCCACAAGATGTATATAAATCCCATATTACATTTAGTATTGTAACATCCCAAGAATTTACAAATAGATTTATTATAGAATTCAGGGATCCTTGAGTCTCTACCATCACTACTTTGTTATATCCTAACCCTGTGAACATAAGTTTGTCACTTCCGTGATATGAATTTTGAAAATCTGAAATCCACGGTTGCGATCGGTAAGTTATTTACAGTCTGGTAAGAAAAAAACAACTTTTTGGTAAATAATAACCTACCATTATTAATTGAAACATACATTTATGAATATTTATATACCCTAATTAATAGTAACCATACCTATGATTGTATATAAATAATATTCAAGTGGAAGTATGATATACTTAGGTTTTGGAATAAGTAAATAAATGTGTTAAAACTATTTTTAGAATAATAATTGATTTCAATTTAATATTAAATTAATCATATTTAGAAAATTATTTTTGAAAAAAGAAATTCCCTTTTGGATTCTATGAGTCGAAAAATGGTTTGGGATAATTTTTTGTATTTTTCTGAAATACATTAATTTTTTATGAATATTAAAATACTATAAATTATGTTAAATGCTAAATACTTGATTTATTGCATCATATGTAATGTAAGTCTGATATAAGTCAACATGGTTCAAAATCACATGCTATTATTACTATTTTGGGTCACATAAATCATGACTATTTATAGTCTTGAGAAAAAATATAAAAATAATAATTAAAATAATGTAAAATTCTTCCTCCCTTCAACTATATAAACCACCTCTCACCCCCTCTTCCTCCCACACCACTCAAGCTTAAAGAAATGGCTAGATTCAGAAATATTTTCTTCTAAATCCCTTTCCTCAATTCCATGACCTTCTGGTCTCACCAAAAGGCCAAAAACAAAGGTCTTAATATGTTTCTCAAGGAGGATCACTCAAGAGGTGAACCTATCTTCTCTTTTCTTTCAAATGTTTTTACATGTTTTATTATTTTGTCGATCTCTTCTATCCTCACCTCATCCAAATGACATGATAATTATAGTACCTTACATGTACTTGATTTTCATTATTCTAATGTAATATTTCATCATTATATATCATTTCCCCTCCTGTTATACTATAAATGAAAACATCGTTAGAGTTGTTTTAATTTGTCACACTCAGGGAAGACTAGTTTTCAATTTTTATTACAATACTCAATAATGGTCATGAAACATTTTTAATGGTTTAAAAATATATTAATATATGTATATTACCTTATTCAATGTTCTGGAATCTTCACACACTCATAATACAAAATAAAAATAATAAAACAAGTTCATTATGCTCAAAATGGGAAAAGTTAATCCAAGAATTTATCAATAAATTTTATCTAATGAATCTTCCTCATGTATATAACACACAATCATTATAAGATCATTTATAATGTCACTAATAATATACATTTACAATTCTGGATGTTTAACCACATTTCAAATGAACATCCATTCATGAACACAAGTAAACCAGTCATAAACATCAAAGAAGAAAATGCATCCAAAACAATAAAATTGAATCTTTTAAAACCCCTAAAAAGGTCAGTAATGAACCTAATAAGCCTATAAAATATCAATTAATTGTTTATTAGGTTCTGGACATATTAATTATTGAATCTAAATTAGATAATTCAGGTATTTAAGAATAATCAAGAACGCTTTTGTGCTTAAGGAAAGGGAGATCTTAACTCAATTTCCATTCATTGAGTTAAACATCAATGTCATTTTTTTATCTTTCCCATAGTATATGTGAATGACCCATGATTTTTTTATTATTTATATCCAATTTTATTTTGTGGGTTTATGTTTTTCACACATAAATATCTCATTGATTTGTCCTCAATCTAATGATATGTTCTTTGTAAGGGATCACTTCTCTCGCTTTTGTTCAAGAATTCCCCTAAAGTTTTATCCTCTTATTTTTGATTCCTAATGATGGGGTATGTTTTAAAACCTCCCCCATATTTCACTTATGTTATTTAAATGATGTTTTACCCCTTTAAATCCCATTAATCCATCAAAAGAAGACCCATTACCTTGCTGAAATGTTTGTAAGGGGTTTATCAACTCACATTCATTTTGATGAGATTTCCATTATTCACCACGTATTTCTTGTATGTGGTGTATGTGTAAAGACATTTGTAATATAATATCATGTTTCTAGTTATATTCATGGTATTAAGTGATTTATTTGATGTTTATTATGTTCTAGACATGTGATTCAATTAATTACAATGTTGTAATGGACTTTGTCTCAATTTTGGCTTCATTGAGACCTTCATAGTATTATGAAACTAATATTTCTTATTTGGTGTATCTATATCCCAACTGATATCATTGTTTATTCAAAATTATAAATATATTACATATCCATATTATGGTTTCATTAATATGAGTATTGTCTTAAGCCGTAGGCCCTTTTTCATGTGGTGTTCATTTGGATTGTTGTTTTAACTATGGAATATTGATGAATGTGCTTCATATACTCTATATGAATATTGAGAAGAAATATTTTATTTGTATTAAATCTATGTTTAAATAATTATTTGGACTTTCGGCAGTGGGTGAGGCTCACTATACCCCTCGATGCATCGATAGATCTTATGAGAAAATGAGTCGACGACAAACCCTTCATGTTTGCTTCCAAAAATCAGACAAGTTTCTATCCACAGAACTAAACCATTTTAACAGTATTATGGTATCATGTGCCGGATACATGATGATAAATTAGTAATCATTATCTTTATTCATTATCTTTTATTACTAGCTATGAGTTTTTCACTATGACAAAATATATGGATGAAGTTTCATTCATAGTAATTAATGGCAAGAGTTTTTCATTTGTTCACTATTCTATAGTAAATATTCCATGTTGTTTATGATTCAGTTATTTTTTAATCAACAATCCACTATCTTTCACCCTTATTGAGCGTTTTAGCTCACCCATTTTTTTTGTTTACCTCCAATAGGTTCTGGAGAGGAGATAAATATTGAGTTTATATGGAATCAGTTTTTTGTTTTTGTTATGTATTGTATTATATTACCTTTCCCAATGTAATTTGAGTTATATCTATTAATATTGTCTCTTCAAGACTACTAAACTGATCATTTAATTAGGATTTTCATTCGTTATAACCATGGTAATTTAATTTTAGTGCATCGTCTCCGATCTAGAGTGGTCGGGGTGTTACAGTAGGTATCAGAGGATGTTTAGTAGAAACATTGGAAACTAGATTAGAAAATGTAGATTAGGAAACAAAACCCTAAGCTAGTATTTTAGGACAAACATACAAGAACATCATGGAATTTTGGAAATGAATATATTATGTTGATATTTCTAGAAAATACATCTATATCCGGATAAAATTGGAAGATGTGGGTCTGGCATAGATGTTCCTAGAAGTGAAAATCTCTAACAAGAAGTTTTAGGTTTAACTCAGGATATCCTGGTACACAACAACGGGCATTACTGCACTCTTGGTACTAACTTCAATGTTATATGTTTTGAACCAATTGAAAAAGAGAAGGAAATAAAATTTTTCTCCGTTAACTGGGCAGGTCAGTTTTAAAACCATGCATTATATGTTTTTATTTATGATAGTTGACACTGCGATGTGTCTTCTAAATAAATTTTATAAAATTAATACAATTAAAATTCAAATTCGAATAAATTAAATAAATAGAAAAAGTATTCTTTGAAACATATAATATTTAATGAAATGTTTTAAGAGTGACAATGAGTCAGTACGGGGTTCTGAGAATAGTAGACTCTTAGCATTGATAGAATAAAAATATTTTATTTTTTATTCATACTCGTGCGTTTTTTTTCTTCTAAAAATGAAATAAATCTCAAAAAGTGCATCCCATTAGAAATCGGATTCCACCGTTAGGTCCGAAACGTTGGGTTTACCCTAGTAAGTGTATAACCTTGATTTGCATGGGGTGTTTGGAATCCTCGTATATGATAATTTCCTCATTATTTTTTAATTAATTAATTATTCCATTTTTTATAATTATTTTCTCACAAACAGTGCATCAAATGAGAAATTTGAGACCACAAATTGTTATAAGATATGGGGTTTATGCAAGGCAGGGTATAACACATGTGAACATTAGACTTTTGGTTAGATAATACCTGAAAATAATTTATTTGTGTTATAAATATTTTTTTCAGGTAGTTAGAAATAATAATAATAATTTTATAGTTCATATTATTATTTGTGTTGAAGAAAATAAATTAAAAAAAGTGATTCCATAATTAATAAATTGTGTTGTGGTGTAAATAATAAGTGAGAAATGTAATAAATGTGATATTATTAATTGATCTAATTAAATACAAATGTGAAATAAATATTAATTTAATAACCATTATTTTTTATGGTTGTTTTTTTCAATTATTAATGGTATCATTGAAAAGTTTTATTAAATAATAATTATTATAATTAATTTAATGTATCAATTTAAATCAAGGTGTAAACAATTTTTGGTATGTTGTCTAAATTCATAATTTGATCCAAGGTGCGCTCTTTCGCACCCTATTTCGGTTCCCGAGAATCTATTAAATTGATAAAATAATTTCATGGATTTAATGTTAAATTTTTACAGCATGCCCTAGCGTTGCATTTAGGCTAAATATAATTTAAAATATTTGAAATATTATAAAAATTGTTTAATGTAAATTAATAGTATTTAAATAGGGATAAAAATTATTAATAAAATTGATATGGTTGTAGAGAAATTAAAAATATTTAAAATGGGCTAATCCCATTTTAATTATTTATTTCATTTCATAGACAATTTTAATTTTATTATTTTATTTATTTACTTTTTATTTATTTTTCTTGTTTCTTTTCATTCAATTCTTTTTTTATTTCTTTCCTTTCTCTCATCTCCTCCCCTCTCTTGGATGTGGCACACCCCCTCCTTAGGTGGTGTGCACCACCTCCTTCTCTCTTCAGAATATTGTTGTTCCTCTATTCTTCATCTGTTTTCATCACCGTCAAGAGCGATGTGAACCTCTCGGTAAGGCTTATGCCACACATAAAGAATCCTACTATCTCATTCTTTATCCTTTGTGCAGTTCACTGCGGAAGGAATTTACCCTATTTTGGGGGGTTTTTTAAATCACTCATTTTCTTCCATTTTAGGTCAAATCAAGGCCTACCACGGATCATAGGATCATCTACGACCATAAAGTATGGAATCTACTCTCCTTCCCTCTATTTTTATTTGATTTATAAAAATGCATTGTTGTGCCGTTAGTTTGTGCCTACCGACTTTGTGCAAATTCACCTAACTTCATTAATTTAATTTTTTGCCTTAAATATTTCAGCCCTAATTTTTATAAATTATATTATTTAAATTATTTCAACATGGTTGGACAACCATTTGGGTGTGCTGATGTGGTCTGTATAAATTCTGTTTGCCCAGGTATTTTATTCATTTAACTACATGTGTTACGCAACCTATTTTTGTTGTGTTTAATTTAAATAATTATTTTAGAATAATTATGAACCTTGAATTGTAGGATCTATGGTAGTTATTTGTGCTTAATTGTTTATTTACTTAAATTTTCATGCATGAGCATTTAATTTAATTAACTACATGTGTTTTTCTACCTATTTTGTTGTGTTTAATTTAAATAATTAATTTAGATTAATTATGAACATGAATTATTTGATCCTTTTTAGTTGTTTGTGATGAATTATTTATTTACTAAAAATTGAACATATCTACTAATAATTATGTGTTATCTTCCCTTGTCAAGATTGTTATTTTGTAATATTTAATTTAAAACTTATGATGCACGGGTGTATCTATTTAGTTTTTAAGCTACAATTTCATATGATTATTATGTCTTATCTTTTGCTAGGAAAAAATTAATTAAATTCAGGTCAGGTAAAGAAGGTGGGTCTGGTATTAAGGTTCACTCTTAGACCCTCTGTTCCTGATTGGTTACCACTACGCAGCGGGGGGTGGTGTCTTTGGATTTTCTATACTGAGACTTCTCTGGGATTTCAAATACTTATGTGTGATACCGGATGCAAAAGGGCCCATCGAGGATGGATTTGTGGGAAATGTGCATAATTCAGCCTCAGACAATGTGCAACCCATTTTTGCGAGATCGGGATGGAGTCAGGGTAAAGCCATGCCTCGAGGAATACTGTGTCATTCGAAAGATTTCCTTTGATGGGCATGGTGGTATTGGATAATTTGAAGGATTTTCAATAGTGATAAATTTGGAATGGGCATGGACTATAACTATCATCTTGAACACTAATAATTATTCACTAAATTTTTATGTTAATGTCGCTTTGGGTCTCTTAAGATTTGTGATAATTTTTTGGTATACTAAATCCACCAGGTTGGAACATATTTTAGACCCCATTTTAAATCACAAGCTTGGGAGGGTACCCCTTCTTTGTTTTACCTTAATTATACAGGCTTATATATATATATATCTGTGTGTGTGTGTGTGTGTTCATATGTGAATTCTTCTTATTATACATACTTGCTTGAGACTCCCAACTTATGCAGAAATAGGTGATTAAGGACATGTGTTGTTGGGAACCCGGGCCGAGTTAATTATTTTATTTCTCTTAGTTCATTATCAGCATATATTATATAATTAAATTGTGAATTTTATTTCTGCACAAAATGGAAAGGATTAGACACCGTGGGTGCCGACCTACTCTTATTTTATCTCACACCATGCTCGTGCTTCGTTGACACCCGAGTAGATTATATGTTGGAAGGTATTGACAAAGGGAAGTGTGCTGCTTCCGATGCTTGATTTATTGTTGCTGCTTAGGATGAAGACTGGGCCAGAGGACCGAGCCTTTCTTGTGATGCAATTTTTTCTTTGTCTTTTCTTTTCAGTTGATAGAATGTATACGTTTAGGTTGTATGTGCTTTCAGTTTAAACAAACATCATGGAATGAATTTATTTTTTGAGCATCCGCACTTGATTATTATTCAGTTGAATTATTCACATTAATTTTGTTGCAGTTTATTCATTTATATGCATTCACTATTTATTATTAATTTTTGTTTACTTCTAATTTGATAATACCTATTACCTATGGGGGAATAGTCTCCCCCTTAGACACAAAAAGGATATGACTACTAGTCTGTAGACTCTAGTTTTCGGGGATATGTACTTGAGGTCATGTCACCCCCCGGTCCGGACACCGTCTTAGAGGTGATCTGGGTCGGGACATTACAAAGTGGTTTCATATGTGGTATTTTTCCTTTATCTTACTATTTTTAGTTGGTAGATAAGAAAATATGAATGTTTCGGAACTTGGTTAATAGTTGTGCAGGTGACTGATCACCCCACATACGGGAAATGACTATGTGGGCAGGGTTGGGATTGTTGTTCATGTTTTTCAATTTTACAGTTGATATGATATCACCTCGAGTGATTGGTTTAATTTCCACTTCTTATGAATTTGTGGAATTTATGATATTTTACGCATGTCCTATTAAGCTAAGGATGAGGCATTTCATGCATCATAATCGGCACATAGAAATTCACATTCAATGCATAGTGTAATGCCATGTAGTTTCATTTTAGGATGCCTTTTGATTATAATTGAGTTCCTTTAATGTATGTCTTTTCTTGTAATGATTTGGTATTCTATTTTAGATACCATGTAACAGTGATATATTTAGAATGTCAGCTTTTTCCCTGTTGCCTGTTTAATACCATGTTTTCCTTATATCATACTTATATTCCTTTTAACTTTTCTCTGTGATTAACAATTTTATGCTTATGTGAATACAACATGTCTTTCACTATTGTCTTCTTATAGTGACGTGTTAGTTTTTTTGTTTTTGTAATTGGTTTTTTGCTAAATATTTTTGGTTTCCCATGAATGGGGGTCAAATTCCAAAAACTAAAAAGTGTATAGTCTCTTAATAGGTTGATAACCACCAATATATCTAGGTTGATATGTGTTTGAGCATGTTATAATTTAAAATTAATTGGTTAACTACCTAAAAGCACAACTATAACCTTGTATGCTAGTTGATTCAAGTTCCTTATGAGATATCCCGGTATGGATTTTGTGAGTTTTAATAACTAAATATATGTTTTTTTGGGTTGCATTCAAATGAACCCAGGTCGGCTTAGTGGGACCCTTCTAGGTCACCTTATCTGATTAAAAGGAATTTATGTGATAGGTTTCCTAATTAAGGATGATATTTAAATCAAAGTAAAATGTTTTAAAATGGAGATTTATAAAACATTCATGTTTTTTCCTTGAGAAGTATGTTAAGATAAAGTACCTTGTGTTATGTTTTGAAAAATGGTACTTGTTGTTTTGATTAAATATTTTGATTATTAAAGATTAAATGTGATTAACTATAAAGGTCTCGGATATAGAATCTGTAGCGATGTCCTCAATTTAATACCCATGTATAAGGGTAATTTGTGTTTCTCCTTGAGTTTCTTTGGAAAAGAACCTTTCAAATTTCATTGTCCCTAGTCAGACAACCTTTCCTAACAATGAAAACCTTGTTTAGACATGTGGTCATGTTTTCCATGAATTTTGTTTTGAGTTTGAGAATCGGGGAATTCCCATTTCCATCAGGTTATTCATGCCTAAGGAATGATCGATTGCTTTATTGGTGGTTTGACCCACTTGTCTCCACAGCGATGGATGACTCGGTATATCATTATTTGAGTTAAAATTCATCACACCTATATATCACCTTGGGGTGCTATATATTTACGTAAGCGGTGTCATCCAATTCTTATCGTTGTGACAAAATAGTTATGTTTAGTGTAATCGTCTAATCTTGTTCTTTTAAATATGATTCTGGTCATATCTGTAGTAAAATGACTACTTTTTTAAAGAAATCAGGTTTGTACCAATGATTAGGATGAAATCCAGAGACTTTGGTGTTTAGAAATTCCAGTTAGTTTGGTTGGGTTTTCATGCCTTTTTTTAAATGTTTTCCTTCTGGTAATCATGTATTACTATTAGTGAACTCTTCCTTAAGTGACGATCATGTCCCCTATCTTTCCTTTGTCCTTGATGCAATAAGAGAGCATTGGTTTACTCCATGCTAAATATTTAATAGTTTTTGGGATTTTTTAAGGTGTTTTTATCATTTTTCAGGATGATGTGTCATTTTTATCGAGGCATTGTTTAGTCTTGAGTAACACTATGATTCCCATGTATGAATTTTTTGGATAAACTCGTGTACACCAGTTGTTTCTTCTAATGTGACCATATGAGGGATGTCACTCTAGGCTCATTCCACAACTTCTTTTATATATCTTCTCCTTGTACCAACATCTCACTCGTAAACATGGTGTATGGACTACCTTAGGTTAGTTCTTCATACTCATGTCTTGGTGATCCATGGTTACCCCAGACTTGTTATCGGGCTCGGTGATTCCTAAATCAAAGAACATCACCGAATGTCAGGTATGGATTTTTGTGGACATGTTCATGGTGAATGTGAGATACCATGGAAGAGTGCATCACAATTAAGTTCATAAAATAATGACCGTATAAGCCAAGCATCTTCCTAAATGTTCAACTGGAGTGTCTTGACTAGTTCTCTCTCTTTCTTAATGAAGCGGTTAGTGAAGTACCATTTTTTCTAGCACGTCATCAGGTGAGACGAGTACCGTTTGGGTCGTCCAAGGATTCTCATGAAAATATGGCTTGACTTGGGCTTTTACGTCAATGGGAATCATCCATTTTATCTATTTTAGAAATAACATGAGAAGAATTGCTAGATATTTTAAGGGTGTTCCCTGTAAGAAATTAAGATGCTAAAAGATATCATGAACTGGAATTTGCCTCTTTCTAACAATAAAACCTAATGAATGAAGTAACATTGTCCAGATGTTAATGACATGAAGATATGCTCCTCTCTCAAGTTGAACGTGTTTTGATAGGTATTTTCTCAGTGATTCTGTTAGAAAATGAGTGTGGGATCAGATCTTAATGGATTATGTGACACTTTTCTAACCAATTTTTGATCATGTCTTGTGCGTGTAGAGACGAATCACAACCTTTTGTGTGAGACTTCATGTCCCTTTTGGATCAGATTAATGTTACTTTGTTGCGGAATTCTTCTCAAAGATGAGAAGTTCTAATGTGGGAAATTTGTAGCATTTAGTGTTTTGAACCGAACAAAAAGCGAAAGAAATTAATTTTTTCCCATTAGCTGTGTAGGTATGTTTAAAAACCGAGCGTCAAAACATTTTATTTTCGATAGTCGACACGGCGATGTTCCTTTTAAATTTTTTTTATTAAATTAATTAGATTAAAATTAATATTTATATAAATTAAATGAATGGTAGAAGTCCTTTTTGAAAACATTGAATATTCAATGAAATATTTTCAGAGTATAATGATGAGTCAGCACGGGGTTTTGAGAACTGAAGACCCTTGACGTTGATCGAATAAAAGTATTAAATTTAATTTATTCATACACATGCATGTTTCATTTAAAATAAAATAACACTCAAAAATTGCGTTGTATGAGAAATCTGAGACCACTATTAGGTCCAGAAAACCATATTTACCCTAGGAAGTATATAACCTTGATTCATTTCAGGTGTTTGGAAACATCACATGTAATAATACCCTCTTTGTATTTTAATTAATTAATTAATGATTTTTTTAGATAATAAATAATTATTTTCTCACAAACGGTGGGCCGAATGATAAATTTGAGACCACCGATAGTTCTGGGATATGGGGTTTACCCTAGGCAGGGTATAACTCATGCAAAATCAGATGTTTTTGTCAACTCGTACATGAAGATAATTATTTAGAATATAAATATTTTTTCTAGGTACATAGAAATAATAATAATAATTTTATAATTAATATTATTATTTGCGTTTAACTTAAAAAATAAAAAAAACATACTTCTACCATTAATAAATTGTGTTGCGGGGTAAATAATAACTGAGCAATGTAATAAATATGATATTAAAATTGTTACAATTAAATATAAATTGGCAATCAATATTAATTTAACAGCCTTAATTTTTTTATGGTTATTGTTTTTAAATTATTAACGGTGTCATTGATAAGTTTTATTAAATAATATTATAATTAATTGTTTTAACATCTCAACTTAAATCAAGGTGCATACCATTTAAGTTTTGTTGTCTAAGTTATTAATGTAACCCAGGGTGCGCGTTTGTGCACCCTGTTGTGGGTCTCGAGAAGATATTAAATTAATTAAATAATTATTCAGGTTTTATGTAAAATTTGTAAATCGTGCCTTAGAGCTTCGTTCGGGATAAATATAATTTAAAATAGTTCAAATAAAATAAAAATATTTCAAAGGAAATAGATATAATTTAAAGAGGGATAAAAACAAATAATAAAATAGATTTGGTTTGATAGAAATTTAAAATAATTAAAACGAGGTAAACCCTTTTTAATTATTTATTTCATTTCTTTTGCCATTTTATTTTTATTCTTTTATACATTTTATTTTTATTTATTTTTCCTTTTTTGTTTCTTTCTTTTCCATTTTATTTAAAAATTTTCTCTTCTATCCTCCCCTCTCCTATGCAAGGCGCACCCCCTTTCTAGGTAGTGTGCACCACCTCTTTCCCTCTTTGGAAGATTGTCGCACCTCCATTTGTCATCTGTTTTCATCTCCGTTAAGTGTGTTGTGAAACTCTCAGAAGGGCTTATCCCATGCACCATGAATCGTGAAAATCTCATTATCTACTCTTTTCACACATCATTGCCGAAGAAATTTACCCAATTTTGGGGGTTTTCTAAAATCGCCTATTTTCATCCTTTTTAGGTCAATTCAAGGCCTACTGTGGATCATAGGATCATCTACGACCATAAGGTTGGGTGTCTACTCATTTTCCCTCCCTTTCATGTTGGTTTATAAAAATGCACCATTGTGTCGTTAGTCGATGCCTACAGACTTTGTGAAAATTCACCCAAAATCATTAATTTAATTGTTTTGCTAAATTATTACAGATATAATTATTATAAATTAAATTATTTAAATTGTTTCATCCTGTTTGGACACCCCTTTGGGTGTTCCAACATGGTCGGTATAAATTCAGTTATCCATGGTATTTAATTCATTAAACTTCATGTGTTGCACATCATATTTTTGTTGTGTTTACTTTTAATAATTATTTTAGAATAAATATGAACATGGAACTGTTGGATCTTTGGTAGTTGTTTGTATAGAATTATTTAATTTTTTAAATTTTCATGCCTGAGAATTTAATTAAATTAACTGCATGTATTGTGCAACATATTTTGTTGTGTTTAGTTTAAATAATTAATTTAGATTAATTATGAATTAAAATTTTTGGATCATTAGTAGTTTTTTTTCTGAATTATTTATTTATTAAAAATTGTATTTATCAACTTAAGTTGACGCAATATCTTTCTTTGTTGTTAAGGTTATTATGCTACAAAATTTTATTTATACCTGTTGATGCACGGGTGTATCTATTTAGCTTTCAAGATGCAATTTCATATGATTATTATGACATGTCTATTGCTCTAAACACTTAAATTAAATTCAAGGAGGGAAAATAAGGTGGGTCCTGTATTAAGGGTCATTCTTAGACCCTTCATTCCTGACTCGTTACCTCTACTTGTTGGGGGAGATGTCTTCAGCTTTTCCAGAACAATACTTCCCTAGGATTTTAAATACATTTGAGTGATATTTGTTCAAAAAGGGCCCATGGGGGATGGCTCTATTGGTAATGTGGCTAATCCTACCTTAGATGAAGCTCAATCCCTTTTTGAGAGATCGTGATAGACTCTTGGTAAATCCATGCCTCAAGTAATACTTGGTCACTCAAAATTTTTATTTCTACGGGCTTAGTGGTATTGGATAAATTGAATGATTCTCCATAGAGGTACCTTCGGGGTAGTCTTGGACACCAACTCTCAACTTCAACACTAATAACGATGCACTAAA
The DNA here is from genome assembly GCA_963277665.1 of Viscum album. Classification (NCBI taxonomy): domain Eukaryota; kingdom Viridiplantae; phylum Streptophyta; class Magnoliopsida; order Santalales; family Viscaceae; genus Viscum; species Viscum album. The sequence goes on along the minus strand of OY728126.1, from coordinate 880,922,913 downwards.
TGTTTATGTTAATGTCGCTTTGGGTATCTTAATAATTGTGATATTTTTATGATATGTTGAAGCCACCTGGTTGACAAATGATTTATACCCCAAGTTAAAGCACAAGCTTGGGAGGGTACCCCTTCCTTGTTTTACCTTGCTTTTATAGGCTTATATATATCTTAATATGTACATTCTGCTTATTACAAGTACTATCTTCATACTCCCAGCTTAGTCCGAAGTATGTGATTAGGGATGGGTGCCATTTGGAACCGGGATGAGTAAATTATTTTATTTCTCTTAGTTCATTATCTTCCATTAATATATAATGAAACACTGCGTTTTATTACTACATGAAATGGAATGGTTTAGAAACTATGTTGGATAGCCTACTGGGATTTTATCTCACAACCTTCTCTGGTGTCGTTGACACCTGAGTAGATTATATGTTTGCAGGTATTAACAAAGGGGAGCGTGTTGCTTCCGATGATTTATTGTTTCTTGCTACATAGGATGGAGATTTAGGTAGAGGACCATGCCTTGATCATAGGGCAATTGTTTCTTTGTGTCTTTTTTCTAGTTGATAGAATACTTGGATTTCTGATTTACTTTCTATTAGTTTTGATAGACATCATGGCATGACGTTGTTTTGTGATCTTCCACACTTGATTACTATTCAGTTGCATTATTTAAATTACTTCTGCTGTAGTTTATTCATTTATATGCTTCCAATATTTATTATTAATTTTGGTTTACATACGTTGTGCTAATACCTATTACCCATGAGGCAATAGTTCCCCCCTTTGACACAAAAAATGCCCTCGCTACTCGTCAGCCGCCTCTGGAGTTCGAGGAGATGCGCTTGAGGTCATGTAACCCACCAGTTTAGCCACCATCTTAGAGTTGATCTGGGTCGGGAAGTTACAATGACACTCCCGTGGGATATCTTTAAGATAACTCACATTTTCTTTACAAGCCATTATGATAGATTTTAATGTAAAATTTTCCTCATAGAAACCATGTTTATAAGATTGCATATGCATGGAATTTCAATCTATGTTTTTTTCTTTTCTATTTTTGATTCATAACCTAATATAGTGTATTCCATTATATATAAATGGCGCATAATGGAAGAAGGAGAATTAATAATCATAGAAAAATTTTGGGATTATGAGTTTTCTTAAAACATATGGTTAGTCTCTATGTCTATTAAATAAGTTATATCCTTGTTTTCTAACTTCTCAGATCAAGGAATGTCAGTTAGAAATGGAAGGATGAGGATCTCAAATGACATTCATTTCTCTTTCTGATGAATGTCTTGCAATAATTATTGCAATGTCATGTCCCAACAATTCTAAAATATTTTCTAACATTCAAATCACTTATAAGCTATTGTTTGAGATATCAAACACCTCCGATATACCTCGATACCATCGTGGATCATCGGTTGTACTTAATGAAATCCTATTTTCTCAATATTATCATATTTTCAAGAAAGGTAAATATTATCAAGGAATTTTCAAACATTTTACCTTATCACAAGATTTTGAAGCATATTATGATTTTGAAAAAGGTACTGAACAAGGAGACCCATGCGCAACCTATATATATTTGTTTTTAAAATATTTCATTTCAGCATATACTTATAGAACATTAAGAGGACCATTGATTTAAAGTTTCAACTCAAACTCGGTCTAACTATTTTATAAAAATCTAGTTTTATCTAAGGTTTTAAAATTATATGTCATACATGATTATTTTTTCAAACTATTTTTCCTTGAACACCCATATGACCCAAGTTGTAAAAAAGTGTATCGAGATGAAGGAAGAAAATGATTTAGAAGGAAATCTAAATCGTTTTTACAATTCATGGACCTTCTATTTACGTGAGAAATAAGATGATGAAACCAGATGGACACCATGATCAAGGTACCCTCACTTTTTAATAAGTAAATAAAATTGTGAGGATGCAATTTCCAGAAGGTGGAGATAATGTTACACCCCGTAAATGTAAAAATAGATTTATTATAGAAGGCATGGATCACTGAGTCTCTAAAAACTCCACTTCTTTATAACCTATCCAAGTAAACATATTTTTTTCACTTATGTGATGGGAATTTCGAAGATCCAACATACAGAGTTGTAATCATTGGGTTATTTGGAGTCCGATAAGAAAAATAGATTTTTTGTGAATAGTAACTTACCCTTATGAATATTACCATACCCTTATGAATAGTGATATAACCTAATGAATAGTAACTTTACCTATGATAGTATCTAAATAATATTCAATTGGAAGTACGATATACACATGTTTTGGAATAAGTAAATAAATGTTTTAAAACTATTTTTTAGAATAAATTATGATTTTAATTAAATATTAAATTAATCATATTTAGAAAATTATTTTTCAAAAATGGAAATAATTTATTGATTCTATTCATTGATAAATGGTTAGGGATATTTTTTTGGATTTTTCTAAAATACGTAAATTTTTTATGAATAGTAAAATACAATAAATTACGATGAATGATAAATACTTGATTTACTGCATCATAGGTGATTTAAGGCTAAAGTAAACCCACTTGGTTCAAAATAACATGTAATTATTACTATTAGGGGTCACATGAATCCATAATATTCATATTCTTGAGAAAAAATATTAAAATAATAATTAAAATAAAGTAAAATCCATCCCTCATCCGCTATATAAACCACCCCTCACCCCCTTCCTCCCACACCACTAAATCATCAATCCATTCCAAAATTCTTCCAAATACCCTTCCAAAGACCTCTCCCACATCTAAGACATTCTGGTCACACAAAAACTCCAAAATCAATGGGTTTAAGGAGTTTCTCAAGGAGGAGTACTCAAGAGGTGAACCTCTATTCTCTTTTCTTTCAAATTGTTTTACAGTTTTATTATTTTGTTTCTCTCTTATCATCTCACCTCATAAAAATTCCATGAAAATTCTAGTACCTTATTTGTACAAGATTTTCATTATGCTAATGTAATATTTCATCATCATCTCTCTTTTTCCCCTTCTTTTATACTATAAATGCAATCACCATCTGAGATGTGTTAATTTATCACACTAAAGCTAGACAGGATTACAATTTGCATTACTATCATAAATACTGGTCTTGAAACATTTTTAATGGTTTAACAAGATCTTAATATATTTATTTTACCTTATTAAATGTTATTTAATCCATACACACTCATAATACAAAAAAAATAAAAAAACAATTTCATTATGCACAAAATGGGAAAAGTTAATCCAAGAATTTATCAATAACTTTTATCCTATAAATCATCCTCATATATATAACCCCAAATCATTATAAGATCATTTATAATTTCACTAATAATATATATTTACAATTATGTATGTTTAACCAAATTTTAAATGAACTTCCATTCATGAACCCAAGTAAACTGGTCATGAAAATCGAGGAAAGAAATGCTTCTAAAACAACAAAATTTAATTTCTTAAAACACATCAAAAAGATCATGAATGTACCTAATATGGTTATAAATATCAATTAAATGTTTATGAGGTTCTGTAATTACAAATTAATGAAGCTAAATTTTATTATTCAGATATTTATGAACAATCAAGAACACCCTCGAGCTTAAGGTAAGGGATATCTCAACTCAATTTCCATTCGTTGAGATAAACATCAATGACATTTGTTTTATTTTTCCCAGAATATGTTTGAATGTCATATGATAGTTTTATTCTGTATATCCACTTTTATTTTGCATGGTTATGTTTCTCACAAGTAATTATCTCATAGATTTTTCCTGAATCTAATGATACGTTCTTTGTAAGGGATCCACTCTCTCACTATTATTCAGGAATTCCCTTAATGTTGTGTTCTTTTATTCTTAATTACTAATGATGGGGTATGATTTGGAACCTCCCCCATACATCCCTTATGATATTAAAATTTTGTTTTACCTCTTTACCTCCCATTAATACCTCAAAATAACACCCATTACCAAGCATAAATGTTTGTAAGGTGTTTCTCATCTCACTTTCACTTCCATGAGACTTCCATTATTCGCCACCAATTTCTTATATATGGTGTTTGTGTATATAAATTTTTCATATAATAACATTATTATATTTATATTCATGGTATTCAATGATTCATTTGTTGGTTATTATGTTTTGGTCATATGATTCAATTAATTACAATGTGGTAAGGGGCTTTGTCTCAATTTCCATTTCATTGAGACCTTCTCGGTATTGTGCAACTCATATTTCATATGTGGTTTATCTACATTCCATTTGAGATAATTTTTCATTTTAAATTGTAAATATTTTATACATCCATCTTATAGTTTCAGGGATATGAGTATTTTCTTAATCTGTATGCCCATTTTCATGCAGTGTTTATTTCTAATGTTGTTTTAACTAGGAAAATACTGATGAATCTGTATCCTCTAATCTATATGGATATTGAATAGGAAGATTTTACTTCTATTAAATATATTTATAAAGAAATATATGGACTTTCAGCAGTGGGTGGGTCCATCAATATCCCATCAATGCACCGACAGGTCTCATGAGATAATCAGTTGGCGACAAGCCCTTCGAATTTGATTCCAAAAATCAAACTGGTTTCTACCCACAAAACTAAAGTGTTTTAATTTTATTTTTAATGACTCATATATTACATAAATTGTTATTACTTCAGAATTGAAGTATACAAATTACAACATATATCAAAACAATGGTAGGACCGTATAGGTATAGTGTCTTTATAAACTGGGAAACATAATCAACTGGTTCATAAATATCTACATTGTCTCCCATTTATTTCATCATATCTAGACTCCATTTTGGCATATCCTTTATAGTACCCTTATTCCTGACTTGGGGAAAAGAAAACATACAAAAGGGTGAGCACAAATTCTCAGTAAGGGTAAACAAAATAAATATCATTCATATCATATTCCTAAGAACATATCATTTTGGAAACCATAACCTGCAAAAGAGATATGATTATCATAACATGGGATAAATCATAGTAGTGAAATGTAATCCCAATAATAATAACATAAAACATGAAAATTTTTGTCATACACACATAATCATAGATAATCATTTCTTAGTAGTCAAGACTCATTGCCAAGACTATCTTAGCGGACAAAGTCCATTTCTGAACCGAGTTTACTCCTCATTTCAGTCCTGTTTCACTGAACCGGATTAACCTGCCATTCCATCCATGTCTATCTCATGAGATATAAATCTTTACACAATGCATTGGAGGTAGATATAGGTCCCACCAATCTCATAATGAAACCATTCTTATTTGTTCCACAAAATCTTAAATCACACATCATAACATAACCCATGTAATAAAAATGGGATTCTTAATCATCATGCCATCATAACATATTCCATATAAGATAAAAGGATATCATAAAAAATAATTCCTTCATAAAATAATCAAAGAAACGTAAAAATAGGTATATAAAAATAACCCTATATTATCTTAGATGGAAAATAATTTTGATAAAACACTTGAACTCCATTCTTGAGGAAAATATCCTTTCTACTTCAAAAACATTTTTCCTTTATTAAAACGTCATATAATTTTAAAATAAAAGTAGTTGATTAAAAATAAACATGAAAACTTGTAAATGATTCTTCATAGAAATAATGTTATAAAAATCCATTCATTTTGTATAAGTTAAAAAAACATTCTTCTCATACTTTGGCTGGAAAAGTCAAAAATTACCTCGTACGAAAAATGACAAAAGATTCCTTTCATTTCATTTACTAAAAACTCACCGAAGGGTGAAATTTTATTTAAAACATTTTAGGAGAATATAAATAATATTAAATATTGTGGAAACATGGATGTGGATGATAAATATTCCCAAGTAAATTTTTATGTATAAACAATCTCACATAAAAATTGAGTTTGCGAGATTTTCCTTTACCTTAGGTCTGATTTGCTTCGTATGTGTCCGAACCTCCTGTATAATGATTTCAATAATTTAATTGACTTATTAAAGAGTCATACCCATTGTTATTATATCATATATGGTCATATTCCTATATTTTTAGCTTTTATTAGTAATATTTCATTTCTACTTGTTATTCAGGTGTTTATTGCTTTTTGTTCTTATGTGTGTTTTGTAGAATAAATTCTTATTCTTCTTTTTAGGTTATAGATACCACATTTCCAAAATGTTATTAGTGTAATATATATCATATTTATTCATTAAATTCATTTATATAATCATTATTTAATGAAGATCATGTAGAACGAGTCGCATCACATCGTGGAGACAGTAGGCCGTACGTACGCACGAGCGATGATATCATTCCCATGATCGTGTAATTGAATTGAAGTGTATGTATACTATTTTAGAATCAATATCACTTTAAAATAATCATATATAGTTATTATTTACACCATTATAGCCTTCCAAGTAAGGTGGTGGTGTAAAATAGTTTACACCACGGCGTGCAGACGGTATTCCGTACGTACGCACGCGCGGTGATTTCGTTTTCAGTAGGATGGATAGATTGTGAAATAGGGTTGTTTCATACTTATAATAACATACCAGTATATGAGTGATACTTAAGTTATTAATTCATAATTAAAAAACTAATTAAAAATAAGTAGAAGAATAAATAAAGTTGAAAGAATCGGTAATGGACATTACCACTTCTTTGAAGCGCCTCTTCTTGACCTCCTCTTAGGGCACTAAAGATGGTCTTTGAAGAAGACCAGGACCTCTAGGATGTTTCTAGGGAAGTGGAGAAGAAAAATTGGCACGGTTTGGCCGAGCATTAAGGATAATAGTGGTGTGAGGAAGAGAGGGAAGAGGTGCCCTTTTATAAGGGAGGAGAGGGGCACCTTAGGAAAACGTATAATATTATTTTATTATAAAGTAATATTTGGATTTAAATAGCTCCAAATTGATTTATTTAGAATCTAAGGTGGGGATTGGTCGAAATTATCTCATCCAATAGAATTTAGAAAAGTTTAGGTTTGTATTTTATCCTTATCATTTAGATTTAACTTTAAGTTAAATAATTTTACTTTTACCATGTCTTCTTGTTTTCAATCTCTATAAGGATAATTAACATACTATAACAAGCCAAAAGAACCCCAAGTTGTTTATTATTAATATATATAACCTTATATAATTTATTTGGCCGAACCTTAGATTTTTAGAAATAAAATTACAATTAATAATATAATATTTGTTTTAAAAACTATTTTACGTCAATTTTGACACTATTTGGAAATTGATTTTTGTGAAACTCACAACATAATGATTAGTTAGAAAAAAGTTAATTAAATCAATACTAACATGTCATATTAACCTATAAAATTAGTTTAATTCATAAAAAGTCTCAAATTACAGTTTTCTAGGTATTTATAAAATTAATTATGTCAATATTTCATTAATAAGATAATTACATCATCATCATTGTGTCATAAATAAATTAAATTATTTAATGTCTAAAAATTATAAATAAAATACCATTATGTAAGAAATTTTTTTATAATTATAATGAATATTTATAGTCTAATTGATCTTATGTCTAAACCTATATGAAAAATGATTTAGTTATTAAACTTTAATTTTTACTATTTTAACCCTTCTTTAAATAAATTAATAATAAATGTCCTAATCTAATACAAGTGGACCTAAATGGTCATATTTTATTCCTAAGGTAGTTTTTGGTCTAATTTCACTTATTAAATAGAATTAGGATATGTGTTAGGGTAATAATAATATCATTTTACCCTTAATTACCCTATTTACTTTTAACCATGGTAAATATAAGTAAAAAAGTTACTATTCATAAAAATTTATTTTCATCTCATTGAACCACATTTTAGTCCTTGATATTAACCGTGTCTCCAGGATATTTCAAATTCCACTCACATAAGCGGTAAAATTATGTTTTATGTAATTTGCAAATTCTCCTAGGAGGTTGGTAAAAGACGGTGAAAAGTTCAATAAAATTTTTATATATCAAAAATTATTAAAAAATTACTCGAATGAATTGAATTGAACTTATATAGGTATTATGTATCAATTTTGACCTAAAATAAATTTAAATAAAATAAATAGTTATTTAAATAAAAAGTCGGTTTTTAAATAGTAACCTAGTGTTTTCAATATTCATAAAAAATTGAATGTTTTCAGAAAAATACCAAATTTTCACCCTAGGCTAATTTCAATATTCCAAATCGAAAAATGGAGTCCATTTTGAAAAATAAAATTTCAAAATGTGAGTATTACTATTCATAACGGCTAGTTTGAATTATATTTTAATAGCATATCGTTGTTTTGTGAAACTCGATATGGCGTACAACACAAGCTAGCGAGGAAGGTCTTGATTGCGTGTAAAACAAGCCAAGATAGTGTTGTGTGTAGTGAAAGATTACTTTGATGATGTATAGAACATAAAAACAAAATATATCTCATAAAAATATCGGGTGTTACATTCTACCCCCCTTAAAAAGAATTTCGCCCTCAAAATTCTCACTTTGTAACAAACAGATGGGGATACCTCTCCCTCATCATATCCTCAAGATCCCATGTAGCTTATTCTAATTGGTGGTTCCTCCATAAAACAATAACCAAGAGAGTGGTCTTGTTCTGTAGGACTATTTCTCTATGATCCAGAATCTTTATCGGTTTTTCTTCATAAGAAAGATCTTGCTCAAGTGGTACAACTTATGAGCATAGTACATGTGAAGGATCAGGTATGTACATTCTCAGGAGCGATACATGTAACACATCATGAACTTGAGAGAGATTCGGTGGAAGTGCCAATCGGTAAGCTACCTTCCCAACACGATCCAGTATTTCGAAATGACCGATATACCTAGGTCTTAGATTTCCCTTCTTTCCAAATCTCATTACTCTCTTCCAAGGAGATATTCAAAAGAACACTTTATCACCCACTTCAAACTCTAGGTCTTTTCTTCGGTTGTCGGCATAACTTTTTTGTCGACTCTGAGCTGCTCTTATGTTTTGTTGAATAGATCTAAACTTTTCTACCATCTCATCATCAAGATCAAGTCCTAATATATTTCTTTCCCCAACTTCATCCCAACAAGTTGGAGTTCGGCATTTCATTCCATAGAGAGATTCATAAAAAGCCATATGACTACTGGAGTGAAAGCTATTATTATAAGAAAATTCCACCAAAGGTAGGTGTTGATCCCAACCACCTTTGAAATCAATAGAGAAAGCTCTTAACAAATCTTCTAGAGTTTGAATTGTTCTCTCAGACTGACCGTCTGTCTGAGGATGATAAGAAGTGCTGAAACTCAACTTTGTATCTAGAGAATGCTGAAGACTTCTCTAAAACATTGAGGTAAACTTTGGATCCCAATCAGATATAATGGAAAGTGGTACTCCATTTAATCTTACCACTACCTTTACATATATCCTAGCAAGCTAATCCAGAGAGAAATCCTCTCTAATAGCAATGAAGTGTGCAGGCTTTGTAAGACGATCAACTATGACCCAGATAGCATTATTGCCTTTGGATGTTTTAGGAATTCCAGTGACAATGTCCATAGGGATGTTTTCCCATTACCATTCAGGTATGGGTAATGGTTGTAACATCCCCTTAGACTTCTATCTCTTAGCTTTATGTTGCTGAATAACCAAGCATCGAGAGACATATTCAGCAACATCTCTTTTCATGCCATCCCACTAGAAGTACTCTTTCAGGTCCCTATACCTCTTTGTGCTTCTAGGATGAATAGAGAATGAAGAAATATGACCCTAATCCAGTATCTCATTCTTTAATTCTTGGATGGGAGGAACACAAACCCAATTCCTGAACTTTATTATCCCATCACAATCAAGGTTGAATTCAGGAACATTTCTCACCTTGTTTTGTAACTCTTCATCTTCTTTTTGTGACTCTTTAATCTTCACATGTATAGATGGTTGAACTTTAATTTGAGAAAGATAAGATTTTCCACATCCATTATAATTCCAAGATCCATCCTTTGTAAATCCATAAAAATTTGATCTCTTGTGATCCTCATCATGGATAAGCTAGCATGGTCTTGTCGACTTAATGCGTCTTCCACCTTGTTTTCTTTTTCTGGGTGGTAATGAATTGAGCAGTTGTAATCCTTAATCAACTCCAACCATCTTCTTTGGCGCATATTCAGCTCCTTTTGTTTGAAAATATACTTTGAACTCTAATGATCAATATAAATATCACACCTTTCACCATAAACATAATGAATTCAAATCATTAATGCAAAGATTACCACAGCTAACTCTAAATCATGAGTTGGGTAATTTTTCTCATTGATTTTCAACTGTCGTGAGGCATAAGGTATCACCATATCATTTTTCATAAGAACACACCCTATCCCCTTCTTGGATGCATCACTATAGATCACAAACCTTTCTCCACTACAAGGAAGTGTGAGTAAAGGTGCACTAAGTAGCCTTCTTTTCCACTCCTTGAAATTCTCTTCACATTCCTCCGTCCACACGAACTTAACTCCTTTTTGAGTCAACCTGGTGACTGGGTTAGATAATCATGAAAAATCATTCACAAAACATTGATAATATCATTCCAAACCAAGAAAACATCAGATCCTAGTTACTGTTGTTGGTCTCGGCCATCTTTCAATAACCTCTATTTTAACTGGATCCATAGATGTCCCCTCTTTTGAGATTATGTGACCCAAAAATGATACTTTTTGAAGCCAAAATTCACACTTGGTAAATTTGGCATAAAGCTTCTCCTTTCTTAGGGTCTTAAATACAATTTTCAAGTTATATTCATGATCTTCCTTTCTCTTTGAGTAGATGAGAATATCGTCTATAAAGACTACCACAAACTGATCAAGATAGTCTCTAAAGACTCTATTCATCAGATCCGTGAAGATATCGGGGGAATTAGTAAGACCAAATGGCATCGCTATAAATTCATAGTGTCCATACCTTTTACATAAATCCGTCTTTGGTATATCCTCCCTTTTGACCCTTAATTGATGATACCCTGAATGAAGATCAATCTTGGAAAAGTATTGAGCTCCACGTAGTTGGTCAAACAAGTCATCAATGCATGGGAGAGGATATTTGTTCTTGATATTGATCTTGATTAGTTCTCGATAATCAATTCAGAGTCTCATTGATCCATCATTCTTCTTAACAAACAAAACAGGTGCTCCCCAAGGTGACACACTAGGGCGTATGAATCCCTTATCAAGATTCTATTGGAGTTGCTTCTTCAATTCCTACAACTCAATTGGGGTTATTCTATAAGGTGTCTTTGAAATGGGCATAGCACCCGGTATGAGTTCTTTTGAAAACTAAACTTCACGATTTGGTGGAAGACCTGAAAATTTCTCTGCAAAGACATCATAAAACTCCCAAAAAATGGGTGTATTCTTAATTGTGAGTTTCTCTCCTACCATTTGAGATAAATAACCTTCATTTAGTGGAATCAAGACCCATAATATGGAAGAAATTTCCACTGGAAGGTTATGTCCATCCTTGCATCGATAGACGATCAAAGATTGATCTGGAATATGAAATGTGACTTCCCTTATATGGAAATTGATATGAGATCCATATAAAGAAATCCAATCCATGCCAAGAATCACATCAAATTCCACTATAGAAAGGATCACAAGATTTTCAGGAAGCAGTTTCCCACAAAAGTCAATCGGAGAAGAATTATAAACTTTTGATGCGACTGTTGTGCCATTAGGTGTTATCATAGCTTACTCAACATATAATTGTTCAGGTAATACGGTGATACCCTTATAAAATTCTTCATAAATAAAAGAGTGGGTTGATCTAGAATCAAATAAAACATTCTCTACATTAGAGTGGATGGTAAGTGTACCTTTCACCACATCACTCTCATACTCCACATCACTGATAGAAATTGCATGTGACTTTCCTTTGTCCTTAGCCTTAAGAGTTTGTTGATGTCGATCATCATCAACAACCCTTGTATTATTGCATTGATTGGCATAATGCCTCATTTCCTTGTACTTGTAACATTGAAGTGTAGGATGTGCACTCTGTGTAGCTTTTTCCTTGTTCAAATCACTAGACATATTCTTCCCATCAATGTGGCATTCAAATGCCTGATGACCTCCCATTCCACATTTTAAACATTTACTTGTCCCTTTAAGACAACTCCCTCCATGTTTCTTTCCACACATTGAGCATAAGGTAAAACTCATCTTCTTTTCAGTGTGCTCATTAGATTTACCTTTGAATTCCATTTTCCTCTTTTTATCAAACCCATATGACTGATGGGTTACTCCAATATCCATATCAACCTTGAGATCACATCGAACGAATTCCTCATAGGTATTGAATTCCCTTATGGATAATGCCCTTCGAAGACTTGGTTTTATGCCAATAATGAATCGATCTATATTACTCTGAGGTTGGATAATAATCCTAGAAGCATACCTTGCAATTCTTGTAAAATTTTCTTTGTAGGTACCAACAGATTCATAGTCCTTTTGCTTCATTTCAAGAAACTCCTTCTCCATCTTTGTTCTAAGAATACGAGGGAAGTACTTATTGATAAATAATTTCATGAATTCTTCGCATTTCATGGACTCAATTTCATCTCTTGGCCTTGTATTCTTGATAAGATTCCACCATTGATCAGCATCATATTCCAAACGATATAATGCTAAGATGAATTTATCATGTTCCGAACATTGAATAACTGAAAATATCTTTTCTGTAGTACTGATCCATTATTCAGAAACTAATGGTCAGTAGAACCGTTGAATGAGGGTGGACGCTGCCTCATGAAGGATTCAATAGAATGTTGCACCTTCCTTTGCTCGGTTGGAAGTCATGCATGATTCATAGATTCAGAAAGTTTTGTGAGCATGGCTACAAGATTTTTCATTCCAGCTCCCATAACGTTTGGTTGCTCATGGGGACAATCATTGCATTGCTCGTCGCATTCTGCATTAACACGGTTCCTTCGGGTTCCACCCATTGACTAAAACCAAGAAGGATAGTGTGAGCAACAGTAATTATAATAGGAAAACCACATAATCATGAATAAAATTTCACACTTAAGGTCTTATCATAGGTTATTCATGGCCATTTCTAAAACACTAAGATTGTGTTCTATGCTTAGACTTATCATTAGGGTTCATACTAAGGCTTTCACATCCTAGTTTCCAAAGGTTGACTATACCTTTCATATAATACCAACTATAGAGGTTTGGAATTACTTCCAGTGTATTATAATTGATACCTATTAGGGCACACCATGGGCGGCTAAACTCCCTGGGTAGGACACACCCCCATCCCTAGTGGAAACCATTTCCTCATGAAGCCCTTGGAAGGAGAGCCAGGCTTCGTCCAACACTCACATGTGAAAGTTCCCAAGGATCGGATACATTCCTACATCCTTTGCCTCTGATACCCACTATAACGACCCATACATTACATACATTGTTATTATGTCCGAATTGAATTATACTTATTACGACATATAAAAAAACCATGGTAGGACTGTATAGGTATAGTGTATATAGAAATTGGGAAACGTAAACAACTGGTTCATAAATCATCTACATTGTCTCCAATTTAGTTCATCATATCTAGAGTCACTTTTGGAATATCCTACTTAGTACCCTTCTTCCTGACCTGGGGAAAAGAAAACATACAAAAGGGTGAGCTCAAATTCTCAGTAAGGGTAAACAAAAGAAACATCATTCATATCATATTCATAATAACATAACATTTAGGAAATCTTAACCTTCAAAAGAGATCTGAATATCATAACATGGGATAAATCATAGAAGTGAAATGTAATCCCAATAATCATAACGTAAATCATAAAACTTTTTGTTATACACAAATAATCCTAGAGAATCATTTCTTAGTAGTAAAGACTCATTTCCAATACTATCTTAGTGGACAAAGTCCATTTCTAAACCGAGTTCACTCCTCGTTTCAGTCCTGTTTCACTGAACCGGATTAAACTGTCATTCCAGCCATGTCTATTTCATGAGATATAAATCTTTACCCAATGAATTTGAGGGAGATATAGGTCCCACCCATCTTATAATGAAACCATTCTTATGTTTTCCACAGAATCATAAATCATACATCATTGAATAACCCATGTATTAAAAATGGGATTCTTAATCATCATGCCATCATAACATAATCCATATAAGATAAAAGGATATCATAAAAATAATTCCATCATAACATAATCAAAACAATGTAAAAATAGGGATAGAAATAGAACCCTATATTATCATAGATGGAAAATAAATTTGATAAAACACTTGAACTCCATTCTTGAGGAAAATATCCTTTCTACTTAAAAAACATTCTTCCTTTCTTAAAATGTCATATATTTTTAAACTAAAAGAAGTTGATTAAAAATAAACATGAAAACTTGTAAATGAATCTTCATTTAAATAATGTTATAAAAATCCATTCATGCCATATAAGTTAAAAAAACATTCTTCTTGTACTTTGGCTGGAAAAGTCAAAAAGTACCTCGTACAAAAAATGACAAAAGATTCCTTTCATATATTTTAATAAAAACTCACCGAAGGGTAAAATTGGATTTAAAAAACTGTAGGAGGATATAAATAATATTAAATATTGAGGAAACATGGATGTGGATGATAAATATTCCCTAGTAAATTCTGAAGTATAAACAATCTTGGATAAAAATTGAGATTGCGAGATTTTCCCTTACCTTAGGTCTGATTTGCTTCGTACGTGTCCGAACCTCTTGTATAATGATATAAATAATTTCATTGACATATTACAGAACCATAACCATTGTTATGATATCATATATGGTCATATTCCTAGATTCTTGGATTTTTATAGTAAAATTTCATTGCTACTTGTTATTCGGGTGTTTATTGCTTTTTGTTCTTATGCGTGTTTTGTAGAATAAATTCTTATTCATCTTTTTCGGGTATAGATACCTCATTTACAGAATGGTATTAGTGTAATATATATCATATTTATTTATTCAATTCGTTTATATAATCATTATGCAATGAAGATCAAGTAGAATGAGTCGCATCACATTTTGGAGACGGAAGGCCGTACGTACGCACAAGCGATGATATCATTCCCATGATCGTGTAATTGAATTGAAGTGTATGTATACTATTTCAGAATCAATATCACTTTACAATAATCATATATAGTTATTATTTACACCATTATACCCATCCAAGTAAGGTGGTGGTGGAAAATAGATTACACTACGGCTTGGAGACGGTATTCCGTACGTATGCAAGTGCGGTGATTTCATTTTCCATAGGATGTATAGATGGTGAAATAGGGTTGTTTCATACTTATAATAACCTATAATTATATTAGTGATACTTATGTTATTACTTCATAATGAAACAACTAAAAAAGAATAAGTAGAAGAATAAATAAAGTTGAAAGAATCGGTAACGGACATTACCTCTTCTTTGAAGTGCCTCTTCTTAACCTCCTCTTAGGGAACTAAAGATGGTATTTGAAGAAGACAAGGACCAATAAAATGTTTATAGGGAAGTGGATAAGAGAAATTGGCAGGGTTTTTCCGAGATTTAAGGCTCAATGTGGTATGAGGAAGAGAGGGAGGAGGTGCCCTTTTATATGGGAGGAGAGGGGCACCTTAGGAAAACTTAAAATATTTTTTTTATAAGGGTCATATTTGGTTTTAAATAGATCCAAATTGGTTTATATAGAAGCTAAAGTGTGTATGGGTCTAAATCCTCTCATACAATAGATTTTAGATAAGTTTAGTTTTCTATTTTAACCTTATCATTTAGATTTAACTTTAAGTTAAATAATTTTACTTTTACCGTGTCTTCTTGTCTTCTTACACTATAAGGTTAATAAACATACTATAACAAGCCAAATGAACCCCAAGTTGTTTATTATTAATATATATAACCTTATCTAAGTAATTTGGCAGAACCTTACATTTTTAGGAATAAAAAAATAATTAATAATATAATATTTGTTTTAAAAACTATTTTACATCAATTTTGACACTATTTGGTAATTTATTTTTGTGAAAATCATAACAGAATGACTAGTTCTAAAAAAGTTAATTAAAAAAATACTAACATGTCATATTATCCTAGTTTAATTCATAAAAGGTCTCAAATTACATTTATTGGGGTATTTATAACATCAATTATGTCAATATTTCATTAATAAGATAATTAATGCATCATCATTATGTCATAAATAAATTAAATTATTTAATGTCTAAAAATTATAAATAAAATACCATAATGTATGAAATAATTTTATGTTTCTAATGAATATTTATAGTCGAATTGATCTTATGTATAACCCTATATTAAAAATGATTTAGTTATTAAACTTTGATTTTTACTATTTTAACCCTTCTTTAAATAAATTAATAATAAATGTCCTTATCTAATCCAAGTGGACCTAAATGGTAATATTTTATTCCTAACGTTGTTTTTGGTCTAATTACCCTTATCCAATAGAATTAGGTCATGTGTTAGGATAATAATAATATCATTTTTACCCTTAATTACACTATTTACTTTTAAATGTGGTAAATATAAGTAAAAAAGTTACTATTCACCAAAAATTATTTTCATCTCATTGAACAACATTTTAGTCCTTTATATTAACTATGTCTCTTGGATTTTTTAAATTCCACTCACATAAGCGGTAAAATTAAGTTTTATGTAAATTTGCAAATTCTCCTAGGAGGTTGTTAAAAGACGGTGAAAAATTCAAAAAAAATTATATATCTAAAATTATTATAAAATGACTCGAATGAATTTCATTGAACATATATAGGTATTATGTATCAATTTTGACCTAAAATAAATTTAAATTAAATAAATAGTTATTTTAATAAAAATTCAGTTTTTAAATAGTAACCTAGTGTTTTCACTATTCATCATAAATTGAATATTTTCAGAAAAATACCAAAATTTCACCCTACGCTAATTTCGATATTCCAAATCCAAAAATGAAGTCCATTTTGAAAAATAAAATTTCAAAAAGTGGGTATTACTATTCATAATGGCTAGTTTTAATAATATTTTAATAGCATATCGTTGTTTAGTGAAACTTGATATTGCGTACAACACAAGCTATCGATGAAGGTCGTGATTGCGTGTAAATCAAGCCAAGCTAGTGTTGTGTGTAGTGAAAGATTACTTTGAGGATGTATATAACATAAAAACAAAATATATCTCATAAAAATCTCGGTTGTTATATTCTACCCTCCTTTAAAAGGAATTTCACCCTCAAAATTTGTCACATTGTAACAAACAGATGGGGATACCTCTCCCTCATCATATCCTTAAGCTCCCATATAGCTTCTTCTAATTGGTGGTTCCTCCATAAAACTTTCACAAAGAGAGTGGTCTTGTTCCGTAGGACTATTTCGCTACGATCCAGAATCTCTATCGGTTGTTATTTATAAGAAAGATCTTGCTCCAGCGGTACAACTTATGAGCATAGTACATGTGAAGGATCGGATATGTACATTCTCAGGAGCGATACATGGAATACATCATGATCTTTAGAGAGATTTGGTGGAAGTGCCAATCGGTAAGCTACCTTCCCAACACGATCTAGTATTTTGAAATGACCGATATACCTCGGGCTAAGCTTTCCCTTCTTTCCAAATCTCATTACTCTCTTCCAAGGAGATATTCATAAGAACACTTTATCACCCACTTCAAACTTTAGGTATTTTCTTCGGTTGTGGGCATAACTTCTTTGTCGACTCTTAGCTGCTCTTATGTGTTGTTGAATAGATCTGACATTTTCTACAATCTCATCAACAAGATCAAGTCCTAATAGATTTCTTTCCCCAACTTTATCCCAGAAAGTTGGAGTTAGGCATTTCTTTCCATAGAGAGCTTCATAACGAGCCATATGAATACGGGAGTGAAAGCTATTATTATAAAAAAATTCCACCAAAGGTAGGTGTTGATCCCAACCACCTTTGAAATCCATAGATCAATCTCTTAACATATCTTCTAGAGTTTGAATTGTTCTCTCAGATTGATCGTCTATCTGAGGATGATAAGAAGTGCTGAAACTCAACATTATATCTAGAGTATGCTGAAGACTTATCCAAAACATTGAGGTAAACCTCGGATCCTGATCAAATATAATGGAAAGTGTTACTCCATTTAATCTTATGACTTCTTTTACATATATCCTGGCAAGCTAATCTAGAGAGAAATCCTCTCTAATAGCAATAGAGTGTGCAGACTTTGTAAGATGATCAACTATGACCTAGATAGCATTATTTCCTTTGGATGTTTTAGTAAGTCCAGTGACAAGTCCATAGTTATGTTTTCCCATTACCATTCATGTATCGGTAATGGTTGTAACATCTCTTAAGACTTCTGTCTCTCAGCTTTAACTTGCTGAAAAACCATGAATCGAGATACATATTCAGCAACATCTCTTTTCATGCCGTCCCACTAGAAGTACTCTTTCAGGTCCCTATACATCTTCGTGTGTCTACGATGAATAGAGAATGAAGAACTATGAGCCTCATCCATTAGCGCCTTCTTTAATTCTGGGACGGGAAGAACACAAACCCAACTCCTGAACTTTATTATCCCATCACAATCAAGGTTGAATTCAAAACTTGTTTTGTAACTCTACATCTTCTTTCTGTGACTCTTTAATCTTCACATGTATTGATGGTTGAAAATTCATTTGAGAAAGATAATATTTTCTCTTTCCATTATAATTCCAAGATCCATCCTTTTTAAATCCATAAATATTTGATCTTTTGTGATCCTCATCATTGATAAGCAAGCATGGTCTTGTCGACATAATGCATCTCCCACCTTTTTTTCTTTCCCTGGATGGTAATGAATTGAGCAGTTGTAATCCTTAATCAACTACAACCATCTTCTTTGGTGCATATTCATCTCCTTTTGTCTGAAAATATACTTTAAACTTTTATGATCAGTATAAATATCACACCTTTCACCATAAAGATAATGCCTCCAAATCATTAATGCAAATATTACCATAGCTAACTCTAAATCATGAGTTGGGTAGTTTTGCTCATTGATTTTCAACTGTCGTGAGGCATAAGGTATCACCACATCATTTTTCAAAATAACACACCCTAGCCCCTTCTTGGATGCATCACTATAGATCACAAACCATTCTCCACTATAAGGAAGTGTGAGTACAGGTGCACTAAATAACCTTCTTTTCCACTCCTTGAAATTCTCTTCACATTCCTCCGTCCACACAAACTTAACTCCTTTTCGAGCCAACCTGGTGAGTGGGTTAGATAATCATGAAAAATCGCTAACAAAACATAGATAATATCCTGCCAAACCATGAAAACATCAGATATTAGTTACTGTTGTTGGTCTCAACCATCTTTCAATAACCTCTGTTTTTACTGGATCCATAGATATCCCCTCTTTTGAGACTATGTGACCCAAAAATGCATCTTTTTGAAGCCAAAATTCACACTTGGTAAATTTGGCATAAAGCTTCTCCTTTCTTAGGGTCTTCAATACAATTCTCAAGTGATCTTCATCTTCTTCCTTTCTCTTTGAATAGACAAGAATATCGTCTATAAAGACTACCACAAACTGATCAAGATAGTCTCTAAAGACTCTATTCATCATATTCATGAAGATAGCAGGGGCATTAGTAAGACCAAATGGCATCGCTATAAATTCATAGTGTCCATACCTTTTACGGAAATCCGTCTTCGGTATATCCTCCATTTTGACCTTTAATTGATGATACCCTAAATGATGATCAATCTTGGAAAAGTATTTACCTCCGCGTAGTTGGTCAAACAAGTCATCAATGCATGGGAGAAGATATTTGTTCTTGATAGTGATCTTGTTTAGTTCTCGATAATCAATGCAGAGTCTCATTGATCCATCATTCTTCTTAACAAACAGAACAGGTGCTCCCCAAGGTGACACACTAGGGTGTATGAATCCCTTATCAAGATTCTCTTGGGTTTGCTTCTTCAATTCCTACAACTCAAATGGGGTCATTCTATAAGGTGTCTTTGAAATGGGCATAACACCTGGTATGAGTTCTATTGAAAACTCAACTTCACGATTTGGTGGAAGACCCGGAAATTTCTCCAAAAAGACATCATCAAACTCCCATTAAATGGTTGTATTATTAATCATGAGTTTCTCTCCAAACATTTGAGATAAATAACCTTCATTTAGTGGAATCAAGACCCATAATATGGAAGAAATTTCCACTGGAAGGTTATGTTCATCCTTGCATCGATAGACGATCAATGATTGATCTGGAATATGAAATGTGACTTCCCTTATTTTAAAATTGATATGATCTCCATATAATGAAATCCAATCCATGCCACGAATCACATCAAATTCCACTATAGGAAGGATCACAAGAATTTCAGGAAGTATTTTCCCACAAACGTCAATCGGAGAAGAATGATAAACTTTTGATGAGACTGTTGTGTCATTAGGGGTTGTCACAGCTAACTCAACATCTAATTGTTGAGTTAATACGGTGATACCCTTATAAAATTCTTCAGAAATAAAACAGTGGGTGGATCTAGAATCAAATCAGACATTTTCTACTTTAGAGTGGATGGTAAGTGTACCCATTACCACATCCCTCTCATACTCTACATCACTGATAGAAATTGCATGTGACATTCCTTTGTCTTTATCCTTAAGAGTTTGTTGATGTCGATCATCATAAACATCCCTTGTATTAGGGAATTGATTGGCATAATGCCCCATTTCCTTGTACTTGTAACAATGAAGTGTAGGAGGTGCACTCTGTGTAGCTTTTTCCTTGTTCGCATCACTAGACATCTTCTTCCCATCATTGTGGAATTCAAATGCCCGATGACCTTCCTTTCCACATTTTAAACATTTACATGTCCCTTTATGTCAACTCCCTCCATGTTATTTCCACACATTGAGAATATGGGAAAACTCATCTTCTTTTTAGTGTTCTCTTTATATTTTCCTTTGAACTCCATTTTCCTCTTTTTACCAAACCCATATGACTGATGGGTTACTCCAATCTCCATCTCAACCTTGAGATCACATCAAACGACTTCCTCATATCTATTGAAGTCCATTATGGATAATTCCCTTCGAAGACTTGGTTTTATGCCACTAATGAATCGATTGATCTTACTCTGAGGTTAGATAATAATCCCAGAATCATACCTTGCAATTCTTGTAAAAATTTCTTCGTAGGTAGCAATAGATTCATCATACTTTTGATTCAGTTCAAGAAAGTCCTTCTCCATCTTTGTTTGAAGAATATTAGGGAAGTATTTATTGAAAAATAATTTCTTGAATTTGTCGCATTCCATGGACTCAATTTCATCTCTTGGACCCGTATTCTTGATAAGATTCCACCATTGATCAGCTTCACCTTCCAAACGATATACTACTAAGATGACTTTATCATGTTCTGAACATTGAATAACTGAAAATATCTTTTCAGTAGTACTGATCCATTATTCAGCAACTAATGGATCAGTAGACCCGCTGAATGAGGGTGGACGCTGCCTCATGAAGGATTCAACAGAATGTTGCTATTTCCTTTGCTTGTTTGGAAGTCCTGCATGATTCATAACTTCAGAAAGTTTTTTGAGAATGACTACATGATTTTTCATTCTAGCTCTTATAACGTTTGGTTGCTCAGGGGGACAATCATTGAATTTCTCATCGCATTCTGCATTAACACGGTTCCTTCGGGTTCCAGCCATTGACTAAAACCAAGAAGGATAATGTGAGCAACACTATTTATAATAGGAAAACCACATAATCATGAATAAAATTTCACACTTAAGGTCTTATCATAGGTTATTCCTGGGTATTTCTAAAACACTAATATTGTGTTCTATGCTTAGACTTATCCTTAGGGTTCTTACTAAGGCTTTCACATCCTAGTTTCCAAAGGTTGATTATACCTCTCAACTAATACCAACTATAGAGGTTTGGAA
This sequence comes from Viscum album, assembly GCA_963277665.1. Classification (NCBI taxonomy): domain Eukaryota; kingdom Viridiplantae; phylum Streptophyta; class Magnoliopsida; order Santalales; family Viscaceae; genus Viscum; species Viscum album. The sequence goes on along the minus strand of OY728126.1, from coordinate 880,900,924 downwards.
TTACTTCTAGTGGACTATAATTGATACCTATCAGGGCACTCCATGGGTTGCTACACCGCCTTGGTGGGACACACTACCATCCCTAGTGGAAACCATTTCCTCATGAATCCCTTGGGCGGAGAGCCAGGCTTCGTCCAGCACTCACATGTGAGATTTCCCAAGGATCAGATACATTTCTACCTCCTTTGCCACTAATACCCACTATAACGACCCATACATTACATACATTGATATTACTTCAGAATTGAAGTATACTTATTAAAACATATAACAAAAACATGGTAGGATTGTATAGGTATAGTTTCTTTAGAATCTGGGAAACATAAACAACTGGTTCATAATGAATATACATTGTCTCCCATTTATTTCATCATATCTAGAGTCACATTTGGCATATCATATTTATTACCCTTCTTCCTGACCTGGGGAAAAGAAAACATACAAAAGGGTGAGCTCAAATGCTCAGTAAGGGTAAAAAAAATATCATTCATATCATATTCATAAGAACAAAACATTTTGTAAATATTAACCTGCAAAAGAGATCTGAATATCATAACATGGGATAAATCATAGTTGTAAAATTTAATCCAAATAATAATAACATAAAACATGAAACTTTGTGGCATACACAAATAATCATAGAGAATCATTTCTTATTAGTCAAGACTCATTTCCAAAACTATCTTAGTGGACAAAGTCCATTTCTGAAACGAGTTCACTCCTCGTTTCAGTCATGTTTCATTGAACCAGATTAATCTGTCGTTCCAGCCATGTCTATCTCATGAGATATAAATCTTTACCCAATTCATTGGAGGGAGATATAGGTCCCACCCATCTCATAGTGAAACCATTCTTATGATTGCCACAAAATCATAAATCATACATCATAGCATAACCCATGTATTAAAAATCGGATTCTTAATCATCATTCCTTCATAACATAATCCATATAAGATAAAATGACATCATAAAAACAATTCCATCATAACATAATCAAAACAATGTAAAAATATGGATAGAAACAAAACCCTATATTATCTTAGATGGAAAATAAATTTGATAAAACACGTAAACTCCATTCTTGAGGAAAATATCCTTTCTATATCAAATACATTTTTCCTTTCTTAAAATTTCATATAATTTTGAATTAAAAGAAGTTGATTAAAAATAAACATGAAAACTTGAAATGGAAGCTTCATTTAAATAATGTTCTAAAAATCCATTCATGCCATATATGTTAAAAAACATTCTTCTTGTACTTTGGCCGAAAAAGTAAAAAAGTACCTCGTACGAAAAACGACAAAATATTCCTTTCATATCTTTTACTAAAAACTCACCAAAGGGTAAAATTGGATTTAAAAAATTATAGGAGGATATAAATAATATTAAATATTTAAGAAACATGGATTTGGATGATAAATATTCCCTAGTAAATTCTGAAGTATAAACAATCTCGGATAAAAATTGAGATTGTGATATTTTCCCTTACCTTAGGTCCGATTTGCTTCGTACGTGTCCGAACCTCTTGTATAATGATTTAAATAATGACATTGACTTATTCCAGAACCATACCCACTGTTATGATATCATATATGGTCATATTTCTAGATTCTTAGCTTTTATTAATAATATTTCATTGCTACTTGTTATTCGGGTGTTTATTGCTTTTTGTTCTTATGCGTGTTTTGTAGAATAAATTCTTATTCTTTTTTTAGGTTATTGATACCTCATTTCCAGAATTGTATTAGTGTAATATATATCATATTTATTCATTCAATTCATTTATATAATCATTATGCAATGAAGATCATGTAGAATGAGTCGCATCACATTGTGGAGATAGTAGGCCGTACGTACGCACGAGGGATGATATCGTTCCCATGATCAAGGAATTAAATTGAAGTGTATGTATACTATTTCAGAGTCAATATCACTTTAAAATAATCATATATAGTTATTATTAACACCATTATACCCATCCATGTAAGGTGGTGGTTGAAAATAGTTTACACTACAGCATGGAGACGGTATTCCGTACGTACGCACGCGCGGTGATTTAGTTTTCCATAGGATGGATATATGGTGAAATAGGTTTGTTTCATACATATAATAACCTATAATTATATGAGTGATATTGGTGTTCTTACTTTATAATGATACAACTAAAGAAGAAGAAGTAGAAGAATAAATAAAGTTGAAAGGATCTGTAACGGACATTACCTCTTCTCTGAAGCGCCTCTTCTTAACCTCTTCTTAGGGAACTAAAGATGGTCTTTGAAGAATACTAGGACCTATAGGATATTTCTAGGGAAGTGGAGAAGTGAAATTGGGAGGGGTTGACCGAGCTTGAAAACTCAATGTGGAGTGAGGAAGAGAGGGAGGAGGTGCCCTTGTTTTCTTACACTATAAGGTCATTAATCCTACTATAACAAGCCAAACGAACCCCAATTTGTTTATTATTAATATATATAACCTTATCTGAGTCCTTTTTCCTAACCATAGATTTTTAAGAAAAAAATAATAATTAATAAAATAATATTAGTTTTAAAAACTATTTTATGTCAATTTTGACACTATTTGTTAATTGATTTTTATGAAAATCATAACAGAATGACTAGTTCAAAAAAAGTTAATTAAATCAATACAAACATGTAATATTATCCTAGAAAATTAGTTTAATTCATAAAAGGTCTCAAATTACATTTATTTGGGTATTTATAACATCAATTATGTCAATATTTCATTAATAAGATAATTACTACATCATCATTGTGTCAGAAATAAATTAAATTATTTAATGTATAAAAATTATAAAAAAAAATACCATAATGTTGGAAATATTTTTATCTTTCTAATGAATATTTATTGTCGAATTGATCTTATGTATAACCCTATATTAAAAATTATTTAGTTATTAAACATTGATTTTAACTATTTTAACCCTTCTTTAAATAAATTAATAATAAATGTCCTTATCTAATCCAAGTGGACCTAAATGGTCATCGTTTATTCCTAAGGATGTTTTAGGACGAATTACACTAATCAAATAGAATTAGTAAATGTTTTAGGATAATAATAATATCATTTTTACCATTAATTACACTATTTACTTTTAACCGGCGTAAATAAAAGTAAAAAGTTACTATTCACCAAAAATCATTTTCATCTCATTGAACCACATTTTAGTCCTTGATATTAACCGTGTCTCTCAGATTTTTTAAATTCAACTCAAATAACCGGTAAAATTAAGTATTATGTAAATTTTCAAATTTTCCTAGTTTGTGGGTAAAAGAAGGTGAAAAGTTAAATAAAATTTATATATATCTAAAATTATTATTAAATGACACTAATGAATTTCATTGAAGTTATATAGGTATTATGTATCAATTTTTACATAAATTAAATTTAAATAAAATAAATAATTATTTAAATAAAAAGTCGGTTTTTAAATAGTAACCCAGTTTTTTCACTATTCATCAAAAAGTGAATGTTTTCAAAAAAATACCAAAATATCACCCTAGGCTAATTTCGATATTCCGAATCCCAAAATGAAGTCCATTTTGAAAAATATAATTTCAAAACGTGGGTATTACTATTCCTAAAGTCTAGTTTTAATAATATTTTAATAGCATATCGTTGTTTAGTGAAACTCGGTATTGCGTACAACGCAAGCTATTGAGGAAGTTCGCGATTGTGTGTAATGAAATCCAAGCAAGTGTTTTTTGTAGTGAAATATTCCTTTGATGATGTATATAACATAAAAACAAAATAATTCTCATAAAAATCTCGGGTGTTACAGTATTATGGTATCATGTGCAAGATACATGACGTCCAATTACTACAAATTCTATTTATTCATTATCAGTTACTACTATCCATGAGGTTTCCCCTATAGAAAAATATATAGATGCAATTTCATTCTCAGATATTAATGGCGTAAATTTTTTATTTATTAACCATGAAATATTGACTATGCCATGTTTTTTATGATTTAGTTATTATTGATTCATGCTTCGGCTTTTTATTACCCTTACTGAGCATTTGAGCTCACCACTTTTGTTTGTTTAGCTCTAGCTAGTTATGGAAAGGAGATCACTTATTGAGTTTCTATGGAAGTGGTTTTTATTTTTTGTTATGTATTGGATTTTTTAACATTTCACAATGTAATTTGAGTTACATCTATGTATCTGGATTCTTCAAAACTACTAAACTGACCATTACATTGAGATTTCATTCCATCTAACCATTCCAATGTTATTAGTAAATCACCAGCTCCAGTCTAAAGGGGTCGCTGTGTTAAAAATATAATTAATTTATTCATTGTTATTACATTTTGTGTTTCATTTTATGTTATTCCTTCATTTTTCTTGGGATTCAATGTTACCAAATTGGCACGAATTTTATGATACAATTTTACCTTTTATCAGGATTGTTTGTGATCAAGTATCAAATATTAAAATATCATGATCTACATCTCAATATGTCTCATGAGTTTTCTTATTCTATTTTAATTCATGATATATTGAGAAAATGGAACCATTTTAAACTCATTAGTTTTTAAGACAATTATGAAAGTGTTTTGAAGAAAATATTGCCTTATTTTTATCTTCAGATGGAATTATATTTTATTCAAAAATCATGTTTACTAAACATGTTATAAATTTTTATCAAATGATATTTTATACTCAATTTCAAGGAAATTGTTTGAATCAAAATTTGGCTTAAAAATGGTTTTAAAATGTTTTTTGATTCTACATTTATAAAATTTCAAAGTTATTTAAAAAAATTGTTTTAAGAAGGATTTATTATTTAAATTGTGTTTCTCAAAGTGGATAATATATTTTCCTCATAAAATTTTTAATATTATTTTTAAAGAAAACATCAAATTCTTTCAATATGGGTTTCAAATAACAATATTTGGAAAATGTTTTATGACCTAAACATTTATCTTAAAAGATGTTATTTTATTTAATAATGATCCATGTTATATTTAAAAATCCATATCTATATACGATGAAATTCCTTGATATAGTGTATTATTTTCTTTTTATTTGGTCCAGGGACACAATTTTTATTCTTTTTTTGATTGGTTAACGGTTAAGCAGAAAAGTTTTCTATGAAACCTATCTCTCATTCATGGGTTATACCTTGATAAAATTATTTTGATACCCACATCCTTTAATGAGTAATATTATATTTAAATGATTATGATACCTATCTCTTTCCCACTATTATTTATATGAAACATATGAAACCCATATTTTTTATGGGTCACGATAAGATTAGTTTTTTATTATCTAGTGAAACACATGTATATGATTTAATTATGTGACAAGTGGTACCTATATCTCTGTCAAATTCATTTGTTAATGATTTATTTTTATATCTTGATATAAAAAAATGGAAAACATGTCAATGGTATTTATCAAAAATTGTAAATGGGAGGAACCTTATCAACATTGAGAAATGGATGTGTCCTAATCTGTAATGGGAAACATGTGTTTACTAATCTACTATAGGAAATAGGTGTGTCAACATCCATTATGTTGATAGTATTGGTAGTTATCCTTGAAACATGAATTTCGTTTCTATATTTATGTTGATGAAACACTTTTATTGCATGATTTTAAGTTTCAGGATTGATTTTGGAGGTTTCTAACCCCTATGGATAATTCTTTCTAAAATGATAATGTTTTATGCTATGAATCATGTTTATGATATTTGATAGGTTGGGTATGAACATTGAAATTGATGATTCATTATCAAATAACCATATTATTATCCTATGACTTCAAATGTTCATATATTTATATCTCTCAGTTTTATCCTTTTTAATAATCTAAGCTCACCCATTTTTTTCTCCTAGGATATGAAGTAATTTGTATGTATGATACACCTATGAGGTTTACTAAGTGGGAAGGTCTTAATGGGAAACATATAAGATATTCCACTTTGTTAGAATATTGTGTTCTGTGTTTCCAATGAAAAAAATATAATTTTCCTTGTGAATGTACATTAGTAATATACTATATATTCATCTAAAATGGTGTAATATCGAATTAATGTTAATCATGAGTCACTATAAATAGGCACGTTGTATAATGGTCCATGTACCTATCCATCACATGAGTCTTCAAACTCTTTAAAACATTACTTTTTTGAAGGTATTTTTTGCGATGTTAGGAATCTATCAATTTAAAAGTCACATGAATAGAGGGAATTGTCTAAAAGCCTTTACATGACAATATTCACTTATCTAGACACCATCACAAGAACATTATGGATTTTTATATAGGATTTTCATGATATTGAGTAGATTATGCATGATGAATAATTCATTCTCATGACCATAAATGGTTAAATGATGGTTTATGATTAATGGGGTTATGTGATTAGCATGATTCATATGCCAATACATCTTGTTACTTCTTCTTTTATTTGGAAGAGAAAATAATACCTAGGTTTTTAGTCTTATTTACATTCTATATTTCTCCATTTTCATTTTCTAGGCATCAAATATCCCCCAACCAAAGGAAAAAGGTTTGAAGGAAAAATACTTTGTTATGAGAAACTAAATACCTACCCGATTCCTCATTGAGTTCACAGATTTGTGTCTTGGGAGACATTTGGTCTTCCTACTGAAATTTGGTATTCTATGCGATTTCATATAATAGGGAGGCGAGGATTTCAAATTTCACCAGTGACACTGAATTACATAACTCTCATTATTTATTATTTCATGTGACTCCTTTGGATCACCTTCTCACAAGATCCATTTCACCAGACCCATGTATAAGATTCGATCAATATACTACTTTGTAGAACTATTTTACACAAACTGTATCACGATATTCAATATTGTGTTCCAACAACTAGTCTAATTTTAATTAGTATTTGTTAAAATAAATCACAGAATATTTTTTTGGTAATTTCATGAACCTTGGCCCAGTATCTCGGCAATATAGTAGTCTTGGAGGAATATAATGATCCATTAAATAAGCTATTTGATATCTTGGTCATTATGTGGTTCACAATACTATCCAAGGGCCATGTGATCATAAGACATATGTTGTCATGAGATACTCCAAAGGTCAATTGATTCATTATACCATTGTGGGCCATGCTATTAATGAGACCTTTATTAGTTCATTATATCATGAATCCATTCATTGTTCGTGTGATTCACATGATGATTTCAGAGTCATGCACATCATTTGATAGGATTTTTTTCTCATTTGACTTGTGATTCTATTTCCATGAATATAGACTCCTAATAACATATTTCATTGAATAAGTATAGATCCACTGTGGTGGATCTTTGTAATTACATCATTGAGATTGTGGAATCAAAATGTAATTCTATTTTCGAGTCATCACAAACAATCCAGATAGATTTACTAGGGATAAATATTATAGAATATCTGACCTTGTACATCCTACATATTTATGAGTTTTTCAATTTAAATTAATCTCTCATTCAGCCACTATATTTTTCATTTTTTACTCACCCTTGGATCTTAGGGACCAATAATACCTTTCTAGAAAATATCTTTCATATAGATCATTTCATTACTGAGGAGAAATGCTCAAATAGGTATATTCTAATATTTATGACCATACACTTCGGAAAGAACCAATGTAATCCTCATTAATAAATCCAAATGTATCTCTTCATATTGTGGAAGTTGTCCACAAAACAGCAGCTCTGGTGATTTATTAACGGGGACCTTCAATTATTGGGAGTTTGGGAATGGATTAGGGTTGTCCTTGATAAGTGCAGTATATTACATCTATTTTTTTAGAAAAATAGTGATATATCAAGATGTATGATTCTTTATATATCAAAAAAACATATCCTAATGTGATACAATCATGATGTAAAACGTGTTCATTTTCCCTGATATAGATACAAACACATTCAATCTGACACATGGAAAATTGGTAATTAGTCTCTAGGTCTTCAACAATATTTGTGTACCACCCAATTTAGGAGGGATATGTTATGATTCCACCAAATAATTCTATTTAGATGACATGGATAGGAACCATCATATTTCATATAATTGGTTGGGTTATGTGAAAGGGACATTTTGGAAGGCCCTTCTTTATAGTGATTATATCCTATTTAAGTAATGGGTGAGATATTTCATCAGGAACATCTGCTCTGATTCAGAATCCATGAGGAAAAAATGTTTTACCCTTGAAGGACTCCCCTAGTGCTAAGGGTTCATATCAGCTCATAGTTGAATATGTTTCATCCACCATCTAAATTTTTAAGGATATTTCTAACAATAACTGGACTATTCGGTTGGATAGTATTCCAAACATGTACCAAAGTGGGTACCTTCTCTCGATGAAGGAAAAGTGTGGAGTCAGAGTCTCCACCATTTTCATAAATTCCCTTATATAATGAGGGAATAACCATGGGTTTTCTATTCAAATTATATCAAAACTATATCACCCCTACACCATAATTATAGGGGATGTTCTCCAAACATAATTTCTGATCCCATTTAGGTATGATGGGGTTGGATGGGGCCCCATATGAGAGGTTTCAAGTACATGAGCATATATAGATTCTGTTATGTTAGTTTCAAACCTTTCTTATAGTGAATCAGTGTGGTAAGTCTTGTGACACTCTAGGATTGGGAGATTAGAGGCTTCCATAGCTATTATAACTTCTTCTCCATCAAACATTATGGTAAAATTACCACTTGTACTATTGTTGAAAATAGTGGGATATCTATGAGGCCAAGGTATATATTATTTCAATTCACTACGGCGTCCTATTTCTCTACATTGATGGTACAATTCAATGTGGATTATATGATTAATTTCATTTTAGCTATCAATTTCCTTGTATTCAAATTAAATAACCCCCCCACCACCACTTTGTGTTCAATTTGATAATCTCCTAATGGTGCCTTTCTAGTTTTGGTTGATTTTCACTATGAAGGATTCATAGGTCCAGATAAACATCCCTATATAAAATTTCATGATTGATTTCTCCAATAATTATTCTGATATATGGATCCTCTCTTACCAAAATGGGAAATTATCCACATCAATACCCACTAATACAATGATTTCACTGATTTCTAAAGATATTTTTAGGCCTAGAAATTATCATGCTTCAAGTAGAACAACTTCCCTTTCATTTCTTCATAACGAAGTAAACTTTTTACCATTAATTTTTTCATCGATAAAAGAATCTAAAAACGTGGATGTGGTGAGTGTTGTGCTTTTCATTGATTCCACACCTACACTATTATTTTCAAATACATTTATATGATCGATGATCAAAAGGGTTAAAAATATAAAAAATGGTCCCTATAGACTACTTCACTCAAAATAGATACGTTTAGAAGTCTTTAATCACATTACTGATCCTAGAGGTTTCACTTTCAAAGACCATATCACTAATATTAATTACTTATTTTGATACCTTCTACAATTATGGAAGGTGTAAAGGGTAAGATCCTTATTCCCATTTGGTGAAATTAATTGAGGTTCAAGGCATGTTGGAAATTTTCATCGAAAAACAAGTGTATCCCATTACCGAAGTAGTGGAAAGGATTTTTATGCTACTATATTCAATGGACCATCATATTGTTTCTACCATATTGACATATTTAGTGTTTATATTGATATAGAAGGAATCATTTGAAGACTATCCTCTCCCATTATCCCTAATATACTCTATAGGGTTATGGTTCCTCTATCTAATTTTACCAGTGACCATGAGGTCGATGACAAGGTTTCCCCTTGTCAACTTGTTCTGATGGGGTGATAATTTCAATTCATAGGGAATTAGAGTCTATAATTCAATCAATTCCATCTACAGTGCCTTCAAAATTGGAACCTTCTAATGATCCTTCCTTTGAGAGTCAAGTGAAATTTATGTGCTTTAAATATCATATCCCTCTCCCCCAAAATTCCTCATGTATGTGTTTAACATTACAATTTCCCTATTTTGATCAATTCTAGTATCTAATTTCGGATTTTCAGGAATGTGTAGATCCCCAACAATCCTACATGGAGTAACATGAATCAATTCTAAAGAATACATGGGAGATTAAAATTTCTTATGAATATCCATAACTATTGGACCTAGTATAATAAAAAGAATATCTGATTGATTTTCCAGTTCAATTAGACGCATTACTTTCATCTGATATCTTAGTGTTTGTTCCATTCAACCTAAAATAGGTGAACGCACTCCTAGAGAAAATAGATTCCGGTATCTACTATTCTACTAATTTAACTTTGATGGAGGTGAATTATGGAGAAGTTGAATAGTTATTTAGAAACTGGACACAAGGTTTATTGTGTTTCATGTCATCTAACATATAATTTTATCTTATAATCCAAAAAGGTGGAAACCAATGTATGAATTCAGAGAAACCAGTAGTTGTTCCACTAATCCATTCATCATAAGAGGGTGTTTCTTATTTAATTTAGGATGGGTTTTGGGAAACATACATTTACAGTGACTCAACAAGGAAAAGAATATTTCCATCATCCATTATATGTATTGGTTACTTGATGATATCGTACCATCTATCCTTTGACTGATAAAAGTTTTTCCTCCTCTTGTATTTCCTTCTAAGAATATATTGATGGTGTTAACCCTTTATTCTTAATGAATTACTCAAATTTATTCAACCAACATAGAGTCTAGAACCCTACCCACATCATCTAAGACCACGAGCTACACTACCTTACTCAAGGATTTAGTCCTGGAATATATTCATGTCCTTTGGTTGGGATTTAGTCAAGGTTTGGAGTCTATGTAAATTGAGTAGCTGATGCGGTAGGGAATGTGGATGGATATCTGGACATTAATTTTGGAGAGCCCTTCATAAGGTCCAAATGAATATCAAGGGCATCTTTATTTTATTTTCACAACCCTTTTTTGTGATAGTTTTGATTATACTGGTCTTCTTGCCCGAGTAAAGGATGCAATATCTTTGAGGAAATAAAGGAGGACACCTAAATTAAGGGTAGTAGTTTGTAATGTAACCTCTATAGTATGAAAATATTGGGTTAAGTCCTCGAACAAATCATATGATCAGGTGGTGAATGAATTCTTTTTCCAAGAAATGGTTTTCATTTGGTGGGTTGAAATTATCCATTTATGGTCTATAATATTTCATCTTCTAGAAAAATTTTCTTGGATCCAAAATGAAATTAAAATACCATAGAAAAAAATATTGGAGTAGTAATAGTCGTAAAAATATAATAGAATTCTAGGATTGGTACTATTTTATGAAAATAGGCATTACAGTGGATTATAGAGTAGAAAAATCAATTGGTTGATCAATTGTTGTAACAAATTTCATCAATGTGGAAGAAGCCCAAAGTCTCCTCTAAACTCATGTTGTGATGAGCTTATAGTTCTGTGACTTTATATTTATCTGTGTATTCATGGGATAGACCCCGATATGTGGAGATCCCCATTTCTATATTCTATCAATGAATATATCTTCTGAGGATTACATTTTTTATCCATCTTTCATTCATTCCTGATGTGCTTGAATTTTATTGATCTGATTTCTTTCAAATCATCAATGATACCTATCCTTTGTAGCATACCAAATAACACTAAATTCCTAGATTTGGATGCATAAATTACAACATATTTTTCATGATAAACTCTTATGAATGACCACTAATATGATATTCATTGTTGATATACCTACTCCAATTGTATTGAAATCACCGGATTTGAAAAAGAATAACTTTGGTAAAATATATGTATTAGGGGGAGTATGTTTTAATTTTTTCCAAACTCAATGGACATAGTGAGAATATATTGATGTTTTCTAGGGAAATGTATGTTCCCTATATGATTTATATATTTTCTATTTTATATTTCCCTATATTTTTCCTAATCATCATTTTGGGGAAGTATTAGCAAGAATGCACTCGGCTTTTTCCTAGGAATTTCTCTTATAAAATTTCAACATAAATTTTTTATTCCTTTTCAATTGTATGATTCCAAAAACAAATTGGAGTACACAATTGGTATGTCTGTTAGCAGAGACATGAATTTATCCTCGAATTCTAATTTTCGGTAACAATCCTAGAAATCATTGTGCCTCTTTGAGTTCTATATTTTAATGTCTTGAAAACTAGTCCATTTAAATATTGCAATTAATGGACCTCTATCTCATACCTTATATATCTAGAAAATTACCATTCATGTTGTAATTATCACTATGTTTTCTATTTTCATTTTGTATAGACATATTCCATGAAATGTAACATCATGTGGTAACGACATCTTCTGTGGAGTTTAACAATATGTGAATAGATTTTATTCCATGTAGTATAACATCATGTGGTAAGGACATCTTCTATGAAGTTTAACATCCGTAAAAATGGTCATCATTTGTGAGTATTTACATAATCTGGTAAGGATGTAAAAATCATATGTTGCCAAAATTATTGATGTTAGGACATTATTGGTGAATATGCAATGGAGAAGACATTCCAAGGTTTTCCCAAAACACCCAATGGTGTGGAGTTCTATCATAGTGTTTCCAGGTCTGATGAGGATTGTATTTCATTTATAACAAGGACAATATTCCTCTATTTTGAAGTTCAAATTCCGTATTCATCTCTATCATGATGAAACTATGATTTCCCCACTCTCCCCCTAGGTCATGAATCATTTCGGGGATGGTTTTGATGGATAATAATATTTTGGATGTCGAGTCCACCTAATAGTTAAATTATGGTTGTTTTAATTTATTACCCAAATTCTTGAATCAATGAATATGTTATAGGCAACACGTTTCAAAGATGATCAAAAACACCATCAGGTGTTTATTTTTACCAAAGTGTTATTAGTGGTCATGAGGATCGGAGTTCCTCACATGTATAGAGGAGCTTACACTAGTTGGTAGATTAGAATCCCTTATGCATGATCCCATAGTGGCTACATTCATGTTCATTTATAGGTGATACCAAAACATTTACAAGGGCCATGAATGATTTATAATTACTCAAATTTCTGGATGATTTATGCGGTAAGTGGCAAAAAATCTATCCAAGAAGGGTTATGTAATCCTAGGGAAGTTGAGAATTTTTATCAGGGATCGAGTATTATGAAATTTGGTGTCTTTTCATATGGTGTGGGCATAAAATGCTTCAGTAATATAGTGTCACATTACTATTTGATAAAGGAAACAAAAAATGATGATGTAACACTGTGGATGATGAATCATCAATAATATTCTGATTATGAAGTTTGAAAATCAAGGTCTAGTAATATAAGTGTTAATTGGTGGTGGGAATAGGTGGGTATAGGTCAACTATTAATGGTGGAAGGATCCTACAATGCTTCCTTTGGTTGGGAAAATAACCCATATATATAATGGGGATATATTGAGATCTAATGGTCCATTTAGATGAATCATTACTTATTACTAGTTAGAAACATAAAAGATCAATGAAAAAATAAGACCAAGGTTTAAGGGTTTCCATGAGAAGGATAACAATTGAAGAAAATTTATTTTTTAACTCAATCATACAAGTCACAAAGGTGGTTTATGGAATATGTTTGAATAAATAAGGGTTCGAGCACCAAAATCATTTTTCCCACGTAATGAACTCTTTAACATAGTGAGGATGTCTGACCAACCCTTAATATAACTTTTTCCTAAGGCAAATGATCCATCAAACCTATCTTGTCTCCTAATAAGGCCACAAAATAGGCCCTATGAGATTTATTACTTATTTATTTAAATTATTACTTTTTACTAAACTTTAGATATGATGATTTTAGAGACCAGATACTTGAATTTTTCCCAATCCACCATTTTTATGTTTTCATCCAAACAAGGCTTATTTAACTTTTTCTATCAGTTTAAGGGTATTTTTATTTGTACCATGAAAGGATAAATTTTTAGGTCATATTGCTTTGAACAATGTGTTTTTGTTGTATTTTAGCATCATACAATACATATTTTTTTTATGTAGTCTAACATCATGTTGTATGAACTTTTTCCTTGCAGTTTAACATCACGTGGTAAAGGCACAGGAACCAATGTGAAAATGTACAAGTTATCCTTGTGGGATCTTTTTACTACTTATATGTATTAAAATGTAGGGAAGACATTTTATTCAAGAAATATATTATTGATTTAAACCATATACTAGAGAACTTTTCATCGATTTATCCCATGTGAAATTTATCCATATGTGTGTGTAACTCATTTGTACCAGTGATAGCTTATATATCATGAAAAGTTTTTAATATAGTTATATTCTACTTTTATGGTTGGATTTTCCTGGTTTACCCTATGCATATTTTAATTTTGGGAATCATATTATAATTATCTTCGTTATGGAGATCACATTTCCTAGACTCGATTCGTATTCCATGGAAAGGGGTGACTGTAGCCGAGTGATTGGGTCATCAAAAAATACGTATACCCAAAAATGGAAGGTTAAAAGGATATGATGTCATAATCTAGATTTTAAAGTGTTTATGATGAAAAATGTGTCACATAAAGGGAATCTGAATCCCCTTGTATAGTTGGGTTATAAAAGATATAAATCCAAGCACAAGAACATATAAGTTAACTGAAGGTGGGAACCAGTTGGTATAGGTTCACTATATATAATGGCAAGAGCCCATAATGTTCTAAACGTTCAAGGTAGTAACTCATATATTTAAAGGATTCCTTTTTGGGATCTAAGGGTATATTTGGATGAACTAGTCCCTATTACTAGTTTTCAATGGGATAGAACCTAGAGATTGTAATCCAATGGAACATAGGGTTTCATGATAAGGGTATTAACTTGAGTAACTTGTTGTTTTGACTAAGATATCATAGTTATGAATTTAGTTCCAATATAAACTAAAATTCAAGATGGGTTTGAGCACCCAAAAGGCTATACTAGTATGTATAGAACACATATCAAGGTGATAGAATAGAATGGATGATTCTTGGCTGGACAACATTCAAATGGGATGATCCTTTCAATGTTAAGACCCTTTATTTTGTTTTTTAACATCATGTGATGACGATGTGGTAAGTTATTTCAACATCATATGACTAGGAAATCGTTCTTGATCTAATTTGGGTATTTTTTCAATCATATAGTGTGGTTTAATGAGTTCGCCATGCTCATATGATCCATGCTATCATAAGAAACAATGGATGACTTGGTAGTCAACTGAGTTGTGTAAGATCTGGTATCAGATGAGAAAATGTATAGGTCTATACCGTATGAATCTAGTGGTGTATTTTTATTATTTTATATGTTTCATTAGAACCAAGTATTTTAGATATGGGCATCATTATGAATTATATGATGAGAGAAATAAATATATACATATTTCTTTCATGAAATTTCAATGCAAAAATCTGAACTGTACACATGGTGGGGAACATTTTTTATATTATGGATGGACCTAGGATCAGATATATGTGCGTCACTATGTATTGTCTTTTGAAAAGAATCATTACACATATAGTTCTTAAACTGGAAACTCTCTATGAATGTTTTACCCATATGAATAGGGGGAATTGTTCCAATTGGTAGTTATGTATTTCCCTAGGATTGATGAGCTGGTAATTTCTACATATCTTGTGACTAAAGAAATCAATCCACACATATTTCTTAAATATATTTGTTGTGGGAGACCATATCTTAGGATAGTGGTCCCTAGGGCAAGGCCCATAATAATTTTTTGTCTTATGTAATGCAGTAGACTTCAAATATTCATTTTAATGCCATCCGATAAAATAACTATGTTACACTCATGCAGATGGGAGATTGTATGCACATATGAGTAACATTTTAATTTTTCATCGATGATTGTGGAAAAAAAAGTAAGTAATATTTTATCATCCCAGAATGACCATATTATAATATATACTATATTATTTCATTAAATATACATAAATATATATATATATATATATATCATCCATGTCTTATGTTGATGAAAAATAACCATATCAGTTTATAGAGGTGGTAGTCCACACGTGCACATAAAAACCTTATCATTTTTTGAGTGTAAGAAATAAAGGATATTTAATATTTTTCTTGATGATAAATATATCATTAATGTATTTATTATTTAATTTGTTTCACATATATTCATTAAATATATCCTTATTTAATTCCATTTAATCACTACTGAAAAATAAAGCACATCCTTTCATGAGGCAGTAGTTTGTCACACACCAGTGTTTTGTTATCATATCCCCCAGGTAATTGAAAGTAAATAAAATAATAATGTCATTAAATATATCTATATGTATAAATATGTTAAAAATATAATATATATACTTTAAATAATTCATTATAACAGTTTTTGGGAGGTTATGATGGATAAAAAATGGGGTGGATCATGAAATAATATAAATTTGATCAGTTAATCATGATACCTCTTCTTTGGACAATCTCTTTAAGTAAGAACCATAAGGCATCATAAGATGGATTCCATATATAAATAATTGATACATTTAATGTAATGATAGTTAAAGAAAATATTTTTTTCATTGGCTATTGCAATCATATTAGAAGGTGTGATGCGGAGAGGAGAGTGAGATGTCATTTTTATTTTAGGTGCACGACACACTTGAAATTGTTTAAATAAAAATGTTGTACCCATATTCTTCATATGGAAAAATGTTAAAAATTGGACCATTTTCAATATATATTCATAATATGGTTTAAATTTTTATATTAATTATATTTTATACATGTTTTTTTCTCATTCAGACAATTATCAATTAATTTGACCAACAGGAAAATTAGTTTTTACCTTGAATGCGATAATTAATTTTTACTATTTTCAATATTTATTAAAGTTAAAAAAATATTTAAATAATTATATAATATAATTTATTCTATTTAAAATTTTTAAATCTAATTTAAAAAATTAAATTCAAAGAATTTGAATGTTTTGATTAAAAATTAATCCCATATAAGCCGAGAAATATGGGTTTTTCAAGATGTGTATTTTTTAAGTAAACGATGATTTTATATTACCTATATAACTAGTAATCATAATTATAATGATTTATATTAGTATTTATTGACATATAATATATTCATTTCATTTAAATAATTCACATTTGGGGTTGTTCTAATTAATTTAAATGGAGAAACTCTAAACAATACAAAAAAAATTTCAGAAAAAATAATCCCAAATTTTAAATAAAAAAATTAACCTATAATAAAACACAATATAAAGTTGGTTAAAAATAAATTATGTGTATAAAATATAAATAATTAATAACAAAAATACTAGATAAAATATTGAAAAAAATAGGACTCTTAAATTTGTTAAATTATTTGAAAATAAATGGCATTTTTATAAAAATATTATTTTCACTATTCTTTAAAAAAATATAAAAAAATAAAGAAATAAACCCAAAGATATTTTTGATACTCTAATTTTGAAAAATATTATAATTGTATTGAATTCAAATTCTATATTCTATAAATTAAAACTTTAATGTAAAACCTTATACAAATGTAATTTTATTATTGCTATTTCCTTTTTGATTTTAAAAAATTCCCTAATATTTTCAAAATGAATATAACTATATGATTCTAATAAATAAACATAAAATTTATTTATATTATAACTACATAGGTTGTCAAATTGTTCCTCCATTTTCAAAATTTCAAGCTTATAATTATTAAACAAGGGGGGATATATTTCCCTCATAGCATATTCGGATCCCCATGTCACCTCTTCAAATGGATTGTTTATCAAAAAACGTTAACCTTGTGAATCACATTATTCAAAAAAAAATTATTGTACATGGTCATAAATTTTAATTATCTATTCTTTATAAGAAATATTCTCCTCCAATATAACTACTTTACTACTCAAAAGAGATGATTATTCGGGGACATATATACTAAACAAAAAGCATGAAATACATTATGTTCCAAAGATAAACTCAAGAGAAAATAAACTAGATAATATGTTGATCAAAATTTCCCTAGAATTACAGATGTTCAAATTAAATATATACATGAAAAAAACCATTTACCATAAAAATTTTCCACAAAGATAATTTGAGAAATACATGATCACCTACCTCTAGTGATTAATGTTTCCTCTTATTATCCAAAAAAACATTTTGGCATGCTCTAAGTTATCCTCATATATTAATAAATCAATTACACCATCACATCCATTTACTATACCAACTCTATTCAAATAATATAATTTCATCTTAATTAATTTAAATAATGTTTGACACTTCTTTACATATAATGTATCAAAATGGGTCATCTACAGACTAGAATGAAGACTGTTGTTATAATACGACTCAACCAATGAAATATAGTGGTCCTAATCTCCATTATAATAAATTTAACAAGATTGAAAAATATCTTCCATGATTTGTATAAATCACTTAGTCTATCGAATCAATTTTGGATATAAAGTCTCAATAAATTTAATTTAGTTTCCTAT
Organism: Viscum album; assembly: GCA_963277665.1. Taxonomy (NCBI): domain Eukaryota; kingdom Viridiplantae; phylum Streptophyta; class Magnoliopsida; order Santalales; family Viscaceae; genus Viscum; species Viscum album. The sequence continues at coordinate 880,882,464 of OY728126.1, read as the reverse complement.
AATAACTGAAGTCCTTTTAAAAAATTAGATGTGAACATGGGATCACAGTATGATACAATATAGAGATTGACAATTCAATTTGTTTATTTCAAAATATCGAATTTACAGAAAAGTGGTAACCAAAGTTACAGTCCAAAAAGTTACTACATCATCAGGCTAGAATCCAATTTTGAAAACTACAGCACATAACCAGTTTTCCAAATTTGAATTTCAAAAGAAACATAGAACCCAATGCCTCAATTCTTGAGTTTCCCATGTTAGCCGAAGTCGCTTCGTTGGCCATCATCCATCAACTGAATAGGTAATCCTCCATCGCCACCACCCATCAACAGTCATCAGCGAGGAAGCTATTAGGATCCATCATCATTGACGATAAGAACCAGGATCATTTTCAGACACACACAACTTATAGCATTACCGTTGTGAACAAACAAACCACCATCAGAGCATCCACTTTCTTCCATGTCTCACCTCATAAGACGCCAACCGCAGCTCAATCCACACCATACCAAAACCTCACCAGGATCTAGTGCACCAGACCGACCTAAAATTGAGTGAAGGAAAAAGGGGTTATATCATAGTATGAAGAGGGAAGGCATAATTGAGGAGGGGAGACCTTTGACTAGACCAAAAACCGCACTCCTCAGAACCACCATCGACGTCACACTGATCATATCCATTCAACCGGAAAAGCTGAAACATGAAATGAAATAGTCATTGAAAACAATTGGGAAATCACATCCAAGATGAACGAATCCAGAAAGAACAAAAAACCATTGTAAATGTGATAAAACAAAATCACCAAATGAATACGTCAACATAGAGAAATAAAAATAGAACCATATGAAAATCCACCCAAAAATGAAGCAATCCAATAAACTAAACTTGAACCAACACATTTTAAATCTGTCTTCATTGCCATCATGATGGGGTCAAGCATGGTGTGGGAAGAAGAAAAGAGTATAAGGGGGATAAATTATACCATCATTTCCAATGATCCATGCATAGAGAAGAAACGAAGAGTAGGATGAAGGAAATGCTGCCAATAGATGCGGGCCATCCATGGATCCCAAATCAAGAAGAGAAATGCCAGACACTACTAAGGATGGAGAAAAACCCGAAGATAGGAGAAAGGTCGGACGAGGCTGGGGAGAATCTAAAGAGAGGTGAGGCCAAAGAGAAGTAGGAGAAGAAATGATGGGCACCACTGGGAAATGAGAAAAACCCTAATATTGAGAGGAGAATCCATGAAATGTTAGTGTTGCAAGGATGAATGGAAAATGGGGAACTATGAGCCTCACTCTAAAATCTCTATTCAATTAGGTATCATAAGAAACACAAAAAATTGTTCCAAATCTGATAGTACCCTTTTCATAAACAATAATCTCAGAGAAAATACACTTTATAATAGGTTTTATATTTTCTTAAAAAAACATGATCCTTCTTCTAAGATTTATTAATTCATTCTAACAATGTTGACTACAATTAATAATAAAAGAAAAGAATGGATTTCCCTACACCCATAACATATAATCCATAATTTTTCAAATTATTTTCTAAAGGGTCATGTTCCAATCAAAACACGATTAACATAGTATTATATTTTAGACTGAAACCATTACTCACTTTTTGTTCTTTTCTATGATGGTATTGAATCGTGCAGTCAAAATCCTTGATCAGTTCCAACAAAATTTTCTATCTCGTGTTAAATTAATTTTGAGTGAATATATGCATCAAAATTTTGTCATAATTATATATTTTACAAATTATGGTATAAAAATGATGCCACTCAATTTTTAATTTGAAACTCACTGTAGTTAATTTCATATCATGTATACGGTAATTTAAATAATGATGATTCAACTAATAAGAAATTACAACATAATTATATATCATGACATAACCAAATCCCTTAAACAAACATAATGGTAGATAAAAGATTCTCTATTATGGGAAGGAAGTTACAAAATAGAAGAATTCACCAATCATTATATCAGTTCTTAAAAAAACCATCAAATCCTTCTCTCTAGATGAATTTAACTCCTTTTCATGGTAACGAATTCATTTGGATAGAAAACTGAGAATATTTTTTATAAGATGATTGTAGTAACTCACGAATACATAAAAATTAATATATTTGATATCAGTGGGTACTGTAAATTTTTAAAAAATCTTTTTGAAGCATGTTTAATAGTTATTACATCTTTAGAAACAATATATCCAAGGAAAGTAATTTTTTGCAACCAAATTTTAATATTACTAAATTTTCTACACTATTCATTTTCATTTATGGTTTCTAAAAAAATCCATGGTTATATTTCATTTTCCACTTGGATTTTAAAATATACAAAAATATTAACAATAAACACAACTAAGAAATTATTTAATAATGCATGGAAATATTTATTCACAAAGTCCATAAATAAAAAAATTGTATTAGAAAACAAAATGAGATTGACCAAAAACTCATAACTCATGTATCATGTCTGAAGTAGTGGCTTTTGAATATTATCCCCCTCCACATTCAGTAGATAAAACCAATACCTTAGATCAACACTCAAAAAATAATGACCTCCATGGAGATGATCAATCAAATAATTAATATTGGGAAACATATATTATTTATTAGTATTAATATTGTTCAAGGATCAATAATAAATTCAAGGTCACATTGAACCATCTTTATTTTTAATAAACAAAACTAGATCACTCCATTGTGATGTTAAATATAAAGTGAAACCAATATCTAACAAACCATATAATATATTTTTTTAATTATTAATGATCCAGTTTAGCCATTCGGTATGGGTGTTTAGAAATAGGGTTAGAATCCATAACAATGTTAATAAAACAATAAACCCCTAAAGTGGTAATAAAACCAAATAAATACTTAAAAAATACATCTATGTATTTGTTTACAATTAAAACATGACTAATGTTAATTGTTTCTTTATTTTAAAAAATATGATATAGGTGACGTTAATTTTCATCTCTAGTCAATTTTTTTTATTTGTAGGTAATAAAATGTATAAAATCATTAAGAATAAATTTTTTAGCTCTATAATCTATATTATCATGATAAAAAAAATCCAATCCATACTAGTAATGATGTCTTACTCTACCATTGCTATGTTACATGATTTAAAAAGAAAAAAACCCTCTAATAATAATAGGGAGATTCCTATAAAACATGGTATATTTAGAATTTCATCCATGATTTTTTACATAAAGATATATCTTATTTTATTGTGGTTATATACCCATTTTTCTAGAAAATTTATCAAAAACAAAATAATATGAATATCCATAGTAAAATACGGAATTTGATAATTTTGAATAAACAAGTATCATACCTATCACTACTTTGTTAAACATTATAACATATATAGTATTAGTTGAAAATTACTTTTTTGAACCTTTTAATTTATGAACCAGATGATTTCCATCCTATGTATATAACTTCATACAAAATTTACCATAATGTACTGACATATTTCAAACAAACACCACACTATTGGATGGCTATCGATTACCACATTATTTTATTTCCTGGGAATATTTTTTATACATTTTAGAGCCCAATGTCAAAATAGAACAAACTAAAAAAGAATTTTAGATCCTATAAATAATTACTTGATATTTTATTTACTATATATCAAGTATTTTTGGGGATGACCTCTAGACTTCTTACCTATATTCTTCACCTTTCCCTTACAACTTTATCTTTTATTACTATTGTCATCTCATGGAAAATAAATTTTTGAAAATACCATCTCAAATTCTCATTGCATTTAAATTATTATGTTTCCAAATATCCTTATAAACTTAGTTCAAATGGATTTTAGAATTAATTAATTTTACAATTATTTCCCCGAATCAATGTCATCCTTTACCTAGATAATTTTCTAAATTTTACTCTATATAATTCATTAAAATGATAATATTTTTCCAAAATTATTTAGAAATTTCTTCTTTATTCTTAGATGAACGACCATTGGGAAATTCAATGAAAGAAAAATATTGTAATATGTGTCACATTCCATGGAATCAAGACTGTCTTCCTCTTTAAAATTATTAACATATGACCATCATGGATCAGATTCAATGTCAAAACAATAAATTTAAAGGATTTCCTTTTTATGTTTTGAACATCCCTTGACTTAAAATGTCATCTCCAAAGAACCGATCCATCCTTTAGCTACTATAAAGTTAGATGATCCTCTCAATGATGTAGGGTGTTAACTATTGAAATGATCCACTACTAATATTTTTATCTATGGTATATTTGGATGCTCTCTAGCATAGATACCACCTCCATTTAATGCATGTATAAACTGATCTATCATAGTAACTATCTTCTTGGTTATAATTTCAACCATCTCGTACTGATTATTGGGAAAGATACATTCCACTTTGTGACTTCCTACTAAATTTTGTCTATTTCCCTTATATAAAACTATTATACCCAAAAATATTTTAGATGATGCATCATTGTAATCAAAAAATGATATATCATTTCAACTTTTCCATGACGTACAATACATCAAGGGAATTATATTATCATTTTCCAAAAACCAAAAGTTATATAAAAATATACACTATTAATAACTATAAATACTAGTCCCTAAAAATTTCATAATACTGGGTTTAAAGTCATTAATTTATTCTCTATACTTTTGGTTATTTTCATATTTATATTTTTGTGGAATATTTTCCTAAACCATTCATTACCAAGTCATATAATATTAAATGGACACTTCTAATCTATATCCATTTTTCATAGGATATAAAAATTTTAACCCAAGGCATGATTTTGGTTCCTGAAAAATATTCATTGAATTCAACATGACATATTTCCTTCCAATATTGATCCTTAAATCCAAGGAAAAAAATTTTAAATTTAAGATTAAGCCAAAAAAATTCCCTTTAATATATTTTATAAAGAATGAAAACTACATATGTATGAAAACCTAAAAACCCATTAAATTTTTTGGGTTTGTCTATATTTTTTTCCAAATGATATAAATAATTTGTACAAGAAAAAATTCCTTTTTTCTCAATGAAAATTATTATAACCCATAGAAATAAAATAAAAACTATTTTGGAAACTTATACCATCACACTCATAAGCCATCTTAGTCCCATATCATAAATAACTATAGCCCATGTAAATCCATAACTCAAACCCTCCAGAAATTATCTTTATCTTTCCTATTGATAAAATGAATAGTATCCAATGCTTTAAAGAACTATCTAGGGACCCCCATTATACATTATATATCAGGTGAACCCACCACTATCTAGGTGCACCCCTCATATAAATTATATTGATCTCACCCAGAGATACTGGCATGCAGTAATCGTATAATCCATATCAGGATCACCAATTTCTCATTAGATTCTCTAGTACCATTTCATGAAAAAATATCTTATTATTAAACTATTACAATACAAAACATTTAAAAAATATTTTTTAAAATCATATGAAAATAAATTTCTTATATTAAAATAAAATTTTATTTTCATAATATTTTTCAAAATCAAAATACAATTTTATTTTAAAGAGAAATCTTTATTTCAAAAAAATTATAAAAATGGAAAGAGGTCATTTATTTGTAACGAAAATCAAATCTTGTAATGAAATCCAAATATTAAATAATGGATATAGTGGAATGAAAAGTTATTATCATTTTATACATTATAATACAAAATTAATTTTTTTGTGAATAATGTTGTGCATTACATACAAGGATTTAATTTTTGGAATACATTGAAACAAAGACAAAAAAATTTTTAAGATATCACTTTTCCATATAATTACATTCATAATACCTATAAAAATAACATTTAAAGAAATTATAAATTTAATCAGTTGATAAGAATTCATAAAATTATGTATTTAATGGTCAATATATATTACTCATAAAAGAATATATTTTCCTAACATCAAAATAAGCATCAACAAAGGAAAATCGATACAATGATAATGTTTAAAATTAATAGTGCATGTGATTTTTTTGGACTATTGATTTGGGGTGGTTTAATGTACACATAGTCAGTCATGTCAGATACACCAGTTTATTATTTAATATAAACTTCAAAAAGATCCCACATCCATAATGGACTACATAATAACATTCAAAATGAAGGAGTTCCTTCATTGTATCAAACCCAAATAAAATTAGAAACAAATATTTGTAAATATGATGAGAGTTCGAGCTCATCACACCCTTTTGAAGAGAAATTTTTCCTTTTCTGTGACTCTCTTTTAGATATGAGGTATTTTTGAGAATCTCTTTCTCATCCCAATATGAGTCCAGTTTCCTATAAAAATGATCAAGTGTTGAATCCTTCGATGTTTAAGTTAAATTCAATTAATGAGACTATATATATATATATTTGAGGTTTTTCATCCATTCACCATAATTTAGTAGTAATGGGTAGAAATATATATTTTAAATCCATATAACCATGAACATGGAGCTTACTACCATTCGGGGAGGAGATTGATATTTTGAGGATTGGATTGAGCCTTTATAATGCCTCCAATGTATCATCTTTATAATAAGTATCAAAAATGATATATATTTTTTCTAGTTGTGTAGTTAAATATCATGTGGAAAGGTCATATATGAGGTAACATATGCCTCCAATAAGGATCTAGATCCTTAAAAAGGATTCTTACATATCATGATTATAATAAGAATAAGTTTCATCATATTTTGATCACACCCTTGAGACTTACTCTGAAGTGTATGCCCCTGTGTGGGGGAATTCATATAATTTTATTGGTCATGGCTTAAACATTGAGTTTTCCCTGGTTGGGGAAGATCTATGATGAATATGATATGATCATTGTGAATACTTAATCCCACATGACCAATTATTTGTGTTAACAACATTGTATACTAAGGGATCAATCTCATTGCATATGGAATTGAATATTATGTATTATGGAGGATCAAATGGGGTTTTTAAAATTTTTATTATGAATCAAGATGTTTTCATATGTATCCTATTTATAGTCGTATTTTGATTCATCATAGTTCATTTATCATCTCATCTTGGTGGTGGAAGAGAAATAGAGATGAAGCCATAAAAGTTTATGGGACTCAGGGGTTTAAATGTAAGAGACATATAGGTACATACCTTAAAGGGGATTTCCATTATATATTTGGCCTTATGAAGGTATCCTAAATATCTTCATTGTATTAGAATTAGAATTCTCATAGTTAATCTATTGGTATGCCAAAATGTATTCACATGGAAAGGTGTTAATGTCCCATGAAGTGTACTTGACATTTCTTAATTAACTTATCCAGAGGATGTCACACAATCATGACTGTGTATCCAGAGGATGTTTCAGAATATGGATAGCATGTTGAAAAGACATCATGAGACCTAGAGAACAAGTATTGGAGGAACTTTAATAATAATGAAGATATGTTTGGAGGGAATTTCAAGATCTAGTTTACATTCCTGGAAGAGAATTTTAGGATCTAGATGGCATGTTTAGAGGTCTTTTCATGACATAGATGATATATATATAAAACATCAAATGACCTAGATGACATGACCTGAGGATGTCATAAGACCAAGGTGACATGCCAAAAGCACTTTGTATGACATGGGAGACATCCCTCGATGCTGCTTCATGACTTGGGAGACCAGTCTAGAGGACATTGTAAGACTTAATTGATATGTTTAGAGGGTTTCATAAGATTAGTTTGATCTATCCAAAAATCATCTCATGACTTGGTTGAATTGACTTGGGGCACCTTCATGACCTAGATGACATGTCTCGAGAGTGTTGCATGAATCAGTAGATATCGTTGGTGAGCTTTACAGGACCTGGGAAATATGATGAATGGACTCTGAAAGACTTGGGTGAAGTGCCCTAATGTTGATGCATGACTTGGTAAACATATCTAGAGGGCCTTTGAAGACTTGTTCGACATGTCATGATGGCTTCTCAAGACTTGGTTTGCTATCCAGATCACATCACATGATCTATATGGATTATACGATGGGTGTCTTGTGACAAGGGATACATTTCATGGAGTTATCATATTATAATTTTAGTACATGAAAAGTGAATAATGATGATTAAATATATCATTTCACCAGTATAACATATTCTATTTTTCTTTTTCAATATTTATTACATATGTGAGTCAAGGATTTTCAATAACTATCTTATGTAGGTTTTTTATGACCTAGTTGACATGTGGAAAATCGTTCTCATGATCTAATTTTCCATCAAAATTTCTTCATGTGATCCATAGGCTGATCATGTGAAGCACATATCCATGTAATTTTATCCGTTATGTCATAGAAATGATTTTACCTGGTGGAAGACCCTTTTGATTGCATGAAATTCTTCTATGAGAGGTCCAATCATATGATACTGTGTAGGAGTCTCTTTCATTTGTGTTTTTTGGATCATTGGGATTAATTTATTGGCCTCACCCCCAAGTTTATAACCTTCCTTACATGGAATATATCTCACAAATATGAGATGGATTGAGTAGAGAGTTTTTTGTATCACTTGATTCACTAGATCTGTCCACGGTTCATCCCAAGAATTACATGATAAAAATTTCCATGAGAAAGTTCTTCAATCACCGTATGTGTTGGTCTTGGGATGATAGATAGAATTTCTCATAACCATGTTCGGAAATAAAATTGTCATTTCACAAATGAACTTCCATGTCTCATATCCTTCCTGAGATCAAAATGATCATGGAAGCTCTCTCATGTGAATGAAAATGTCTAGTTTGGGATCCGTTATGATACTAAGATAAGCAATATGAGGCCATTCACAATATCACACTATCTTGTTAAGATGTCTTCTCAACATATATTATGCTTTTTTATGTTCTTATGTGTGATCAATAATGATCAACTAGGGAACATAACCTTATTCACCTAAAGATCAAGGTATCCTCCCTTTTTGAGAGGAATCATCAATTTAAAAATTAATTTATATCCTTATTTTACAAGTGTAGGGGATCACATAAAAATTTTGACTGTTGTAATGGTAATTATCTCTACTTTTCTATGATGCATTATGGGATAAATGATATATCTTAGGATAGTGCATTAGAAATATCACGAATAATCTCTCATATTATCTGTGGTGTCGAAGGGGAATCATATGATTAAATAGACATGTGTGAGGTCTTTCTCATTATGAAGGTATCACACTCACATGATCTAATGTGAAAACGTGGGAATTTTGGTTGGGGTCTTCATGGGGAAAAGTTAATCTCATAATTAAATACCCTATGTTTTAATGAATTAATTTTTTTAATAAATTAAATTTCATTAATTGAAACCATTATAGTCTACACCAAGTCATCACTTATATATTAGTAGTAAACTTTTAATGTTACTCTATATTAAACATTTATATTAGCTTATGGAACACAAAAAAATATTTTTTTCTTATGTTACCATTAATATTGAGTTCCATCAATTAATTTAATTACACATAAGATAGAGTTTTACAAAACTATAATACACTATTAATATAATTATTATAATATTATTATAGTTATCACATGTTTATTGGATTTAAAGGTATTAAAAGGATTAAATTAATTATGAAAATATGGACTACGAAGTATTGTAAAATAAATTCTTTGGTGATAAATTAATTATAAATAAATGTATGAACTATTTTAAATTAAAGAAATTATTTTCCTTAAAAATTTCATACACTAACATTTTTTCAATAAATTAATTAAAAATACTTTTGATAAATTATTTTAATCATACTTATATTTTATATAATAAAGAACTATTTAAAATTCATTTTATTTTTTTCCAGAAAACATATTATAATAAATCCAATTTCAGGCATAAAAATATGTTTTTTTAAAGGTTGCTTTACCACCTGTTAATGGTTCTCTTGTTCTAAAACTATATATTAAAATGTTACTAAAAATATTTGAAACAAAATACACTCATTTTTTAAATGATAATTTTAAAATTATCTTAGGGATGATTTTTTGTACTTTTCATAGAGGTTTGATTTTTTTATGAAGAGTCGAAAATTTGAATTTAAAATAAAAATTTACTTTTCATATAATATATTTATAAATATACATTTTATTTTATTTTTTTAAAGTATAATTACTTAAATTATATATCATTTAATAAAATTTAGGAAAATTGAATCAATTTCACAATGAGATTTAAAAGAAAAACATTTTAAATATTTAAACATTTTCACATTAAAAAACACTTATTTTATTCTGTCCGCAAGATTAATTTTAAATTAATTTATTACACTTATATGATTTTAAATAAAAAAATGGATTCAATATTTGCAATTAAAATAATTAATATTTTATAATGAGGTGAAATTAATTTTTTACCAAAATTATTAGTGAAATTAATCAAAAATAATTACAGTGATTATGAGAAAAACAAATTCAGAAAGGGACGAAACATTATTATTATGGTTCCAAATGAGCTAGAAATAATTCTACAACCTATTTTATAGAAATATTTAGACTATATACCCTCTATTATTAAAATTTTATCATTATTGGGGGAACATGATGTAATAGAGACCTCCCAATACTGTTTTCTTTTTGGTACGTACAAAAATTCCACTCCACCTCCACTATAAAAGATAACACCCCCCACCACCCCCAATTTTATGAAACCAATATGTCCCTTTAGATAATAGATAAACTTATCAAAAATTATCTTTAATTTCTTCCTATCAACTTAGAATACCCAGTTTTGGATAAATCCATCAAAGGAATTATTTTGATGCAAACCCAAAGGAGTTACCTGAAGAAGAGATAATGTCCATCAACAAGCATTGTTAATCTTCTAAACCCCATTAAATTATTATCATATAAATATTATAAAATAACATTAGTATCTTAAATATAACGAGATATTTTTATTTTTAGTTTATTTTATAAAAATCACACATTTCTATCAAATGAGATGCACAATCATCATTAGAGTAAACGGTAGACTACCGCCTCAGGAACTGATGCCATTTGTTCATCCATTTCCACCTTTTAAGGATGGTAAAAATGATGGATAAATAGTTTATATATGTTATATATGATATTTATAATTCCATTATGATTATTTAATTATTTTACAACACATTCCATCATTATTTATGTTTTGTGTGAATATGATAACGTCAATCATGTATATGGAAGACTACTCACTTGCAAAGAATTGTGATTCTTTCAGGCTTTTCAGGGAATATATATTATAGATGGGTTAAATAGAAATATGAAATATATATAATATAATATTTTAACTATAATGATAATATATTTATAAATATATATATATATAATTTATTTTTCCCTTCTTTAATGTTACAAAAATATTGAAATACCAGTCATGCATAAGTGTGACATACCATCTCCAAGAATGGTGAATATAATTTCCTATTTATATCTATAAATTATTATTATATATAAATATATTTACAATATATATTATATTTATATCTTGACCTATTTAAGAGGACCAAGTAAAACAATTCATAATATGTATGAAAAACAAAGAGGTTATTACAAGAAACATAACCTAAACATATAATTGTTAGTAAAAAGGTAAAATAAATTCATAACTAAATAGTATATTATATTATATATATGACTATGTTTTTTTATCGTTTTATAACAAACTTGAACTTATTATACAAGATGTTTGAATGAGTACAACTGATGTTAAGACTAAAGATAAGAGGAATTCTAGTTTCACTTTTATTTCTATGAGACTTATTCTATATTTACCACTAATTTATTTTATGTAGTTCATATAATACGATATGTAATTTTATATCATGGATTTTATTTTTTTCATGATATTAAATGTTTAAATTGATTTAATTTTTTCATATATCTCACAATGGAAAAGTTACACAAGTAGTAATGGATTTTTATCTCACTTTTTACTTTTCTTAGACACATTCTATATTCACCACCTCATTATTCAATTTTGTGAATATATTACCCCTGAATCTAATTTATGATTATCATAATTATAATTTTTGGTATTTACATATCCATTTAATTATTTCTCTTTAATGGGGTTTACGGTTCAAAATCATTCAATTCAGTAAAATATTTTTGTGTCAATTTTTCTATTTTGAGTCATATGCTATTTTATTCCACTATATTCTTCCACAAGATGTATATAAATCCCATATTACATTTAATATTGTAACATCCCAAGAATTTATAAATAGATTTATTATATAATTCAGGGATCCTTGAGTCTCTACCATTAATACTTTGTTATATCCTAACCCTGTGAACATAAGTTTGTCACTTCCGTGATATGAATTTTGAAAATCTGAAATCCACGGTTGCGATCGGTAAGTTATTTAGAGTCTGGTAAGAAAAAACAAACTTTTTGGTAAATAATAACCTACCCTTATTAATAGAATCATACAATTATGAATATTTATATAACCTAATGAATAGTAACCATACCTATGATTGTATATAAACCATATTCAAGTAGAAGTATGATATACTTATATTTTGGAATAACTAAATAAATGTTTTAAAACTATTTTTATAATAATCATTGATTTCAATTTAATATTAAATAAATCATATTTAGAAAATTATTTTTGAAAAACGAAATTCCCTTTTGGATTCTATGAGTCGAAAAATGGTTTGGGAGAATTTTTTGTATTTTTCTGAAATACATGAATTTTTTATGAATATTAAAATACTATAAATTATGATAAATTCTAAATACTTGATTTATTGCATCATATGTAATGTAATTCTGATATAAGTCAACTTGGTTCAAACTCACATGCTATTATTACTATTTTGGGTCACATAAATCATGACTATTTATAGTCTAGAGAAAAAATATAAAAATAATAATTAAAATAATGTAAAATTCTTCCTCCCCTCCAATATATAAACCACCTCTCACCCCCTCTTCCTCCCACACTACTCACGCTTCAAGAAATGCCTAGATTCAGAAATATTTTCTTATAAATCCCTTTCCTCAAGTCCAAGACCTTCTGGTCTCACCAAAAGGCCAAAAACAAAGGTCTTAATATGTTTCGCAAGGAGGATCACTCAATAGGTGAACCTATCTTCTCTTTTATTTCAAATGTTTTTACATGTTTTATTATTTTGTTGATCTCTTCTCAACTCACCTCATCCAAATGCCATGATAATTCTATTACCTTACATGTACTTGATTTTCATTATGCTAATGGAATATTTCATCATTATCTATCTTTTCCCCTCCTGTTATACTATAAATGAAAACATCGTTAGAGTTGTTTTAATTTGTCACACTCAAGGAAGACTGGTTTTCAATTTTCATTACAATACTCAATAATGGTCATGAATCATTTTTAATGGTTTAAAAATATCTTAATATATTTATTTTACCTTATTCAATGTTCTGGAATCTTCACACACTCAAAATACAAAATAAAAATAATAAAACAAGTTCATTATGCACAAAATGGGAAAAGTTAATCCAAGAATTTCTCAATAACCTTTAACTAATGAATCTTCCTCATGTATATAACACAAAATCATTATAAGATCATTTATAATGTCACTAATAATATATATTTACAATTCTGAATGTTTAACCACATTTTAAATGAACATCCATTCATGAACACAAGTAAACCAATCATAAACATCAAAGAATAAAATTCATCTAAAACAATAAAATTGAATCTTTTAAAACCCCTAAAAAAGGTCAGTAATGAACATAATAAGCCTATAAAATATAAATTAATTGTTTATTAGGTTCTGGACATATTAATTATTGAATCTAAATTAGATAATTCAGGTATTTAATAATAATCAAGAACACTTTTGTGCTTAAGGTAAGGGCGATCTTAACTCAATTTCCATTCATTGAGTTAAACATCAATGTCATTTTTTTATCTTTCCCATAGTATGCGTGAATGACCCATGTTTTTTTATTCTGTATATACAATTTTATTTTGTGGGTTTATGTTTTTCACACATAAATATCTCATTGATTTGTCCTCAATCTAATTATATGTTCTTTGTAAGGGATCACTTCTCTCGCTTTTGTTCAAGAATTCCCCTAAAGTTTTATCCTCTTATTTTTGATTCCTAATGATGGGGTATGTTTTCAAACCTCCCCCATATTTTACTTATTATATTTAAATGATGTTTTACCCCTTTACCTCCCATTAATCCATCAAAAGAAGACCCATTACCATGCTGAAAGTTTTGTAATGGGTTTATCATCTCACATTCATTTTGATGAGATTTCCATTATTCACCATGTATTTCTTGTATGTGGTGTATGTGTAATTACATCTGTCATATTATATCATGTTTCTAGTTATATTCATGGTATTAAATGATTTATTTTATGTTTATTATGTTCTATACATGTGATTCAATTAATTACAATGTAGTAATAGACTTTGTCTCAATTTTGGTTTCATTGAGACCTTCAGAGTATTGTGCAACTAATCTTTCTTATTTGGTGTATCTATAGCCCAGCTGATATCATTGTTTATTCCAAATTATAAATATATTATATATCCATATTATGGTTTCATTGATATGAGTATTGTCTTAAGCCGTAGGCCCTTTTTCACGTGGTGTTCATTTGGATTGTTGTTTTAACTATGGAATATTGATTAATGTGCTTCATATACTCTATAAGAATATTGAGAAGAAATATTTTACTTGTAGTAAATCTATGTTTAAATAATTATTTGGAATTTCGGCAGTGGGTGAGGCTAACTATACCCCTCGATGCATCTATAGATCTTATGAGAAAATGAGTTGGCGACAAACCCTTCATGTTTACTTCCAAAAATCAGACAAGTTTCTACCCATAGAACTAAACCATTTTAATAGTATTATGGTATCATGTGCTGGATACATGATGAAAAATTAGTAATAATTATCTTTATTCATTATCATTTATTACTAGCTATGGGGTTTTCACAATGACAAAATATATGGATGAAGTTTCATTTATAGTAATTAATGGAAAGAGTTTTTCATTTGTTCACAATTCTATAGTAAATATTCCATGTTGTTTATGATTCAGTTATTTTTTAATCAAAATTCCACTATCATTAACCCTAATTGAGCATTTTAGCTCCCCCATTTTTTTTGTTTACCTCCAATACGTTCTGGAGAGGAGATAAATATTGAGTTTATATGGAATCGGTTTTTCGTTTTTTTATGTATTGTATTATATTACCTTTCCCAATGTAATTTGAGTTATATATATTAATCTTGTATCTTCAAGACTACTAAACTGATCATTTCATTAGGATTTTCATTCCTTATAACCATGATAATTTAATTTTAGTGCATCGTCTTCGATCTAGAGTGGTTAGGGTGTTACAGTTGGTATCAGAGGATGTTTAGTAGAAACATTGGAAACTAGATTAGAAAATGTAGATTAGGAAACAAAACCCTAAGCTAGTATTTGAGGACAAACATACAAGAACATCTTGGAATTTTGGAAAAGAATATTTTATGTTAATATTTCTAGCAAATACATCTATATCCGGATAAAATTGGAAGATGTGGGTCTGGCATAGATGTTCCTAGAAGTGAAATGCTCTGACAAGATGTTTTAGGTTTAACTCAGGATATCCTGGTACATGACAACGGGAATTACTGCACTCTTGGTACTAACTTCAATGTTCTATGTTTTGAACCGAATGAAAAAGAGAAGGAAATAAAATTTTTCTCCATTAACTGGGCAGGTCAGTTTTAAAACCGTGAATTATATGTTTTTATTTATGATAGTTGACACTGCGATGTGTCTTTTAAATAAATTTTATAAAATTAATCCGATTAAAATTAAAATTCAAATAAATTAAATAAATAGAAAAAGTATTCTTTGAAACATATAATATTTAATGAAATGTTTTAAGAGTGACGATGAGTCAGTACGGGGTTCCGAGAATAGTAGACTCTTAGCATTGATAGAATAAAAATATTTTATTTTTTATTCATACTCATGCGTTTTTTTTATAAAAATGAAATAAATCTCAAAAAGTGCATCCCATTAGAAATTGGATACCACCGTTAGGTCCGGAACGTCGGGTTTACCCTAGTAAGTGTATAACCTTGATTTTCATGGGGTGTTTGGAAACCTCGCATATGATAATTCCCTCGTTATTTTTTAATTAATTAATTATTCCATTTTCTATATTTATTTTCTCACAAACAGTGCATCAAATGAGAAATTTTAGACCACAAATAGTTCTAAGATGTGATGTTTACCCTAGGTAGGGTATAACACATGTGAACATTAGACTTTTTGGTCAGATAATACCTGAAAATAATTTATTTGGGTTATAAATATTTATTTCAGGCAGTTATAAATAATAATAATAATTTTATAGTTTATATTATTATTTTTGTTGAAGACAATAAATTAAAAAAAAGTGATTCCACAATTAATAAATTGTGTTGTGGTGTAAATAATAAGTTAGAAATGTAATAAATGTGATACTATTAATTGATCTAATTAAATACAATTTTGAAATAAATATTAATTTAATAACTATTATTTTTTATGGTTGTTTTTTTTTCAATTATTAATGGTATCATTGATAAGTTTTATTAAATAATAATAATTATAATTAATTTAATGTATCAATTTAAATCAAGGTGTAAACCATTTTTGTTATGTTGTCTAAATTCATAATTTGATCCAAGGTGCGCTCTTTTGCACCCTATTTCGGTTCCCGAGAAACTATTAAATTGATAAAATAATTTCACGGGTTTTATGTTAAATTTTTACAGCATGCCCTAGCGTTGCATTCTGGCTAAATATAATTTAAAATATTTGAATGATTATAAAAATTTCTTAAAGTAAATTAATAGTATTTAAATAGGTATAATAATTATTAATAAAATTGATATGGTTGTAGAGAAATTAAAAATATTTAAAATGGGGTAATCCCATTTTAATTATTTATTTCATTTCATAAACCATTTTAATTTTATTATTTTATTTATTTCCTTTTTATTTATTTTTCTAGTTTCTTTTCATTCAATTCCTTTTTTATTTCTTTCCTTTCTCTCATCTCCTCCCCTCTCTTGGATGTGGCACACCCCCTCCTTAGGTGGTGTGCACCACCTCCTTCTCTCTTCGGAATATTGTCGTTCTTCTATTCTTCATCCGTTTTCATCACTGTCAGGAGCAATGTGAACCTCTCGGCAAGGCTTATGCCACACATAAAGAATCCTGCTATCTCATTCTTTATCCTTTGCGCAGTTCACTGCGTAAGGAATTTACCCTATTTTGGGGGGTTTTTAAAATCACTCATTTTATTCCATTTTAGGTCAAATCAATGCCTACCATGGATCATAGGATCATCTATGACCATAAAGTATGGAATCTACTCTCCTTCCCTCTATTTTGTTGTGATTTATAAAAATGCATTGTTGTGTCGTTAGTTTGTGCCTGCCGACTTTGTGCAAATTCACCTAACTTCTTTAATTTAATTTTTTGTCTTAAATATTTAAGCACTAATTATTATAAATTATATTATTTAAATTATTTGATCCTTTTTAGTTGTTTATGATGAATTATTTATTTATTAAAAATTGAACATATCTACTAATAATGATGTGGTATCTTGCCTTGTTAAGATTGTTATTTTGTAATATTTAATTTAAAACTTATGATGCACGGGTGTATCTATTTAGTTTTTAAGCTATAATTTCATATGATTATTATGTCTTATCTTTTTCTATTAAAACATTAATTAAATTCAGGTCAGGTAAATAAGGTGGGTCTGGTATTAAGGTTCACTCTTAGACCCTCTGTTCCTGATTGGTTACCACTATGCGGCAGGGGGTGGTGTCTTTGGCTTTTCTATACTGAGAATTCCCTGGGATTTCAAATAATTATGTGTGATACCGGATGCAAAAGGGCCCATCGAGGATGGATCTATTGGAAATGGGCATAATTCATCCTCAGACGATGCGCAACCCATTTTTGTGAGATCGGGATGGACTCAGGGTAAATCCATGCCTCGAGCAATACTATGTCATTCGAAAGATTTCCTTGGATGGGCATGGTGGTATTGGATAATTTTAAGGATTTTCAATAGTGATAAATTTGGGATGGGCTTGGACTATAACTATCATCTTGGACACAAATAATTATGCACTAAATTTTTATGTTAATGTCTCTTTGGGTCTCTTAAGATTTTTGATATTTTTTTGGTATACTAAAGCAACCAGGTTGGCACATATTTTAGACCCCATTTTAAATCACATGCTTGGGAGGGTACCCCTTCTTTGTTTTACCTTAATTATACAGGCTTATATATATATATATATATGTGTGTGTGTGTGTGTGTGTGCATATGTGAATTCTTTTTATTATACATACCTGCTTTAGACTCCCAACTTATGCCGAAATAGGTGATTAAGGACAGGTTTTGTTGGGAACCTGGGCCGAGTTAATTATTTTATTTCTCTTAGTTCATTATCAACATATATTATATAATTAAATTATGCATTTTATTAATGCACAAAATGGAAAGGATTAGACACCGTGGGTGCCGACCTACTCTTATTTTATCTCACACCATGCTCGTTCTTTGTTGAAACCCGAGAAGATTATATGTTGGAAGGTATTGACAAAGGGAAGTGTGCTGCTTCCGATGCTTGATTTATTGTTGCTGCTTAGGATGAAGACTGGGCTAGAGGATCGAGCCTTTCTTGTGATGCAATTTTTTCTTTATATTTTCTTTTTAGTTGATATAATGTATGAGTTTAGGTTTTATGTGCTTTCAGTTTGGACAAACATCATGCAATGACTTTATTTCTTGAGCTTCCGTACTTGATTATTATTCAGTTGAATTATTCACATTAATTTTGTTGCAGTTTATTCTTTTATATGCATTAACTATTTATTATTAATTTTTGTTTACTTCTAATTTGATAATACATATTACCTATGAGGGAATAGTCTCCCCCTTAGACACAAAAAGGATCTGACTACTAGTCTATAGACTCTAGTGTTCGGGGAGATGTACTTGAGGTCATGTAACCCACTGGTCCAGACACCGTCTTAGAGGTGATCTGGGTCAGGACATTACAAAGTGGTATCATATGTAGTATTTTTCCTTTATCTTACTATTTTGAATTGGTAGATAAGAAACTATGAATGTTTCGGCACTTGGTTAATAGTTGTGCAAGTGACTGATCACCCCACATACGAGAAATGACTAAGTGGGAAGGGTTGGGATTGTTTTTCATGTTTTTCAATGTAACAGTTGATATGATTTCACCTCGAGTGATTGGTTTAATTTCCACTTCTTATGAATTTTTGGAATTTATGATATTTTACGCAAGTCCTGTTAATCTCAGGATGAGGCATTTCATGCATCATAATCGGCACATAGAAATTCACATTCAATGCATAGTGTAATGCCATGTAGTTGCATTTTAGGATGCCTTTTGATTACAATTGAGTTCTTTGAATGTATGTCTTGTCTTGTAATGATTTAGTATTCTATTTTAGATAATGTTTCAGTGATATATTTAGAATGTCAGCTTTTTCCCTGTTGCATGTTTAATACCATGTTTTCATTATATCCAACTTATATGCCTATTAACATGTCTCTCTAATTAACAATTTTATGATTATGTGAATACAACATGTCTTTCTCTATTGTCTTCTTATAGTGACGTGTTAGTTTTTTTGTTTTTGTAATTGGTTTTTTGCTAAATATTTTCGGTTTCCCATGAATGGGGGTCAAATGCCAAAAACTAAAAAGTGTATAGTCTCTTAATAGGTTGATAACCACCCATATATCTAGGTTGATATGTGTTTGAGCATGTTATAATTTAAAATTAATTGGTTAACTACCTCAAATCACAACTAGAACCTTGTAGGCTAGTTGATTGATGTTCCTTATGAGATAACCCGGTATGGATGTTGTGAGTTTTAATAATTAAACAAACGTTTTTTTGGGTTGCATTCAAATGAACCCAGGTCGGCTTAGTGGGACCCTTCTAGGTCACCTTATCTGATTAAAAGGAATTTATGTGATAGGTTTCCTAATTAAGGATGATATTTAAATCAAAGTAAAATGTTTTAAGATGGAGATATATAAAACATTCATGTTTTTTCCTTGAGAAGTATGTTAAGATAAAGTACCTTGTGTTATGTTTTGAAAAATGGTACTTGTTGTTTTGATTAAATATTTTGATGATTAAAGATAAAATGTGATTAACTATAAAGGTCTCAGATATAGAATCTGTAGTGATGTCCTCTATTTAATACCCAAGTATAAGGGTAATTTGTGTTTCTCCTTGAGTTTCTTTGGAACAGAACCTTTCAAATTTCATTGTCCCTAGTCAGAAAACCTTTCTTAACAATGAAATCCTTTTTTAGACATGTGGTCATGTTTTCCTTGACTTTTGTTTTGTAGAGACCCGAAGCTTGACGTACATGGACATTACATTACTTTTGCGGAATACTTTGTACATAACAAAAACACACACACACAAGGATCGTAATAGTTTAGTGTCTTTGGAAACTCGGAACGTAATCTTCTAATCGTGGTGAAAGATCTTCAATATCTCCTATAAAGATCTTCCCTTTTTTTAACTAAAACCTTTCTTTATATCATGGGGAAAAGAAAACATAAAAGGGTGAGCTCAAATGCTCAGTAAGGGTAAACAAAAGAAATATCAATCACATCATATACGTAAGCACATAACTTTTGGAAATCTTAACCTGCAAAAGAGATCATAATTTCATGGGGTAAATCATGGAAGTGAAATGTAATCACAATAATCATAACCTAAAACATTAAACTTTGTGGCATACACACATAATCATAGAGAATCATTTCTTGTTAGTCAAGACTCATTGCCAAGACTATCTTAGTGGACAAAGTCCCTTTCTGAATCGAGTAACCCTCGTTTCAGTCCTGTTTCACTGAACCGGTATAACCTACCATTTCATCCATGTCTATCTCATGAGATATAAAATCTTTACCCAATGCATTGGAGGGAGATATAGGTCCCACCCATCTTATAATGAATCCTTTCTTATGTGTGCCACATAATCATAAAACATACATCATCGCATAACACATGTAACAAAAATGGGATTCTTGAAACATCATGACATCATAAATCAATTCATATAAGATAAAGGAATTCATAAAAAAAATTCCATCACAACATGATCAAATCAATGAAATAATAGGGATAAAAACAGAACCCTTTTATTATCTTAGATGGAAAATAATTTTGATAAAATACTTGAACTTCATTCTTGAGGAAAATATCCTTTCTACTTCAAAAACACTTTTCCTTTCTTAACATGTCATACAATTTTAAACTAAAAGAAGTTGATTAAAAATAAACTTGAAAACATGTAAAGAATGATTCTTGGAAATAATGTTTTAAAAATCCATTCATGCCGTATAAGTTAAAAAACATTCTTCGTACTTTTGTTGGAAAAGTCAAAAAGTACCTCGTACGGAAAAACGACAAAAGATTCCTTACATATTCTTTACTAAAAACTCACCTAAGGGTAAAATTGGATTTAAACTATTGTAGGTGGATGGAAACAATATTACATATTGTGGGAACATGGATGTGGATGATAAAATACACCCCAGTAAATACTTACGAATAAACAATCTCGGATAAAAATGAGATTGTGGTATTTTCCTTACCTTAGGTCCGATTTGCTTCGTATATGTCCGAACCTCCTGTATAATGATTTAAATCATGTCATTGACTTATTACAGAATCATATTCATTGTTATGATATCATATATGGTTCACTTATGACATTATATTACCCGTTCTTTTGTAAATTCCATGTTAAAGAAGCGTTTTGGGTAAAATTGTTTCATTTATCGTAGGTGTTTTGACTTGTTGTTCTTGACATTATTATTACTTATATCATGATTTACTTACTTACAGAATATAAAATATGATTTATATATCATATATATTCAGTATATATATATATATATAATAGAAAGATAAATGAAATGAAAAACACCGTTCATGGAGACGGTAGTCCGTACGTACGCATGAACGTTGTTTTCCTTTCCTTATTGTCTTGAATGGAAGTAAGTAGATGACATACATATATATATATACATAAATACAGTAGATTTATAATTTCATATATTTCATTATTATTTCTTATATATATTTTATAATCATTCTTAAATGGTTAACATGGAGAATGAATCTCATCGCGTCGTGGAGACGGTAGTCCGTACGTACGCACGAGCGATGATATCATATCCATAATTATTGAATTGAATTGGAGTGGATTATACAATACATCAGAATCAATATGATGTTGTAATAACTATGTATAGTTATTCTTTACACCATTATACCCATCCATGTAAGGTGGTGGTGGAAAATAGATTACACCACGGCGTGGAGACGGTATTCCGTACGTACGCACGCGCGGTGATTTCTTTTTCCGTAGGATGGATAGATGGTGAAATAGGGTTGTTTCATACTTATAATAACATATCAGTATATGAGTGATACTGATGTTATTACTTCATAATGAAACAACCTAAGAAGAAGAAGTGGAAGAAGAAATAAAGATGAAAGAATTGGTAACGGTAATTACCTCTTCTTTGAAGTGCCTCTTTGAGACCTCCTCTTAGGGCACTAGAATTGGTCTTTGAGGAAGACCAGAACCTCTAGGATGTTGCTAGGGAAGTGGAGAAGAGATTTTTGCAGGGTTTGGACGAGCTTGAGTGCTCAAATTGGTGTGAGGAGGAGGGGGGGGGGAGGTGTCCTTTTATAAGGGAGGATAGGGGCACTTTAGGAATATCTCAAAATATTATTTTATATTAAAGTCAAAATCGGTTTATAATGGTTCCAAAGGGTCTTATTTCGAATCTAAAGTGGGGATGGGTCGAAATCCTATCAACCAATAGAATTTAGACAAGTTTAGGATATTATTTTAACCTTATCAATTAGATTTAACTCTAAGTTAAATAATTTAACTTTTACCAAGTCTTTTTGTTTTCTTTCACTATATGGTTAATAAACATACTATAACATGCCAAACGAACCCCAAATTGTTTATTATTAATATATATATCCTTATCTAAGTCATTTGGCCGAACCTTAGATTTTTAGGAATACAATAACAATTAATAATATAATATTTGATTTAAAAACTATTTTGTGTCAATTTTGACACTATTTGATATATGATTTTTGTGGAAGTCATAACAGAATTAAATTTTCGAACCAAGTTGATTAAATCAACATTAATATATCATAGTAACCTAGAAAATTAGTGGAATTCATAAAAAAAATCTCAAATTACATTTATTTTGGTGTTTATAACATCAATTATGTCAATATTTCATTAATAAGATAATTACTGCATCATCGTTGTGTCATAAATAAATTAAATTATTTGATGTCTAAAAATTACAAATAAAATACCATCATGTAGGAAATCGTTTTAGCTTTCTAATTAATATTTACAATCGAATTTATCTTATGTATAACCCCATATTAAAAATGATTTACTTATTAAACTTTGATTTTAACTATTTTAACCTTTCTTTAAATAAATTAATAATAAATGTCCTAATCTAATCCAAGTGGGCCTAAATGGTCATATTTTATTCCTAAGTTTGTTTTTGGTCGAATTACACTTGTCCAATAGAATTAGGACATGTGTTAGGGTAATAGTAATATCATATTTACCCTTAGTTACCCTATTTACTATTAACCGCGGTAAAAAAAGTAAAAAGTTACTATTCACCAAAAAATTATTTTCATCTCATTGAACCACATTTTAGTCCTTGATATTAACCGTGTCTCTCGGATTTTCGAAATTCCATTCACAGAAGCGGCAAAATTATGTTTTATGAAAAATTCAGTTTTTTTAACTACCACTTAGTAGTTTCACTATTCATCAAAAATTGATGTTTTTCAGAACAATGCCAAAATTTCATCCTAAACTATATTTCATATTCCGAATTCAAAAATGAAATCTATTTTACCAAATTCATAACATAGAAGTTGCATTAATTAATTTTATAATTAAATCCTGCTGTTAAAATAAATAGCGTGTTTTTAGGAAACAATATATATCAAAAGATTGACACTTGATTATGTCTGGTTTAAATGTGAAATTACAACCAATGACCAACATTGTATTAAATTGTAAAAATATATTCTAAATATACTTTAAAACCACTCAAATTAATAATTTATCACTATTAATTATTTCGATTAAAAAAGTTGTTTTTAATTATAATTTAGTAATTTTCACTATTCATCAGAATATGAAAGTTATCCGAAAAGTACCAAAATTTCACCTTAGGCTAAATTCGATACTCCGAATCCAAGAATGAAGTTCATTTTGAAAAATAAGATTTACCAAATTTTAAAAAGTGGTTATTACTATTCATAATGGCTAGTTTTAATAATATTTTAATAGCACATCGTTGTTTAGTGAAACTCGGTATTGCGTATTACACACGCTATCGAGGAAGGTCGCGATTGCGTGTAATGAAAGGCAGGACAAGGATGCGTGTTGTGCAAGCTCCTTTTGGTGTAGCGTACAACACAAGACATTAATAAAATTAAAAAGAATATTTTTTTATAAAATCTTGGGATGTTACATTCTACCGCCCTTAAAATGAATTTCGCCCTCGAAATTCGTCGGGGTTATAAATGGTTTACTATTCGAAAGTTTCTTTAATAGAAACCCACATCGTAAAAAGGAATACCAAAACTTGGCTTTTAAAAACTAAAGTATGAAATGTAACTATTACCCAAATAAACTAATCGCTGGGTTTCCACATACGTAAAAATATGGATATGGAAGAAAAATCTAACCATCATGTTCTGATGGAGAGTGGTAGAGAACATGGCTATGGAAAAGCCAACAATCAAAAATCCATAAATTTGTGATGATCTAAGGTACCATCTGATTCGTCAGGTATAAGATCACTAGGACAACATTTTTGGTTTTCAAGATCATTTCCCTAAAGTTGAAAATTTGAATTAGAATAAATACTTACTTTATTTTGGTACAATCTCACTGTTGTTCGTGCCTTGAACAATTTCCACTTCATCTCTTAAATAAATGAAGTTGAATTTGTTATTCGTGAAGTGTTAGCAGATCATGTGATAGAATGACGGGTCATTCCATCTGTCTCAAACAAAAGGTTAGGAAAAATTATATGCATAAATCGATCTATAGTGAGATTAATCATATATGGTTCCTAAAATGGACTTATACTTCATATATCATACTGCTTAATATAATAAAACTAGTTTCTACTAAACAGGGACTTCCTGTAGGCCAGTGGTAGGCGATAAAGGCCAGTCGCACTTCGGTTGTGGGTTCGATTTCCACAGCCTTGTCCGACCCGATGGGTTGTCGCCCGTCCTACAGGTTGTCCTTTTTCTAAAGCTATTTTACTATAACATCCCATCAATAATACTAACTTATGTCCAACATAAACCATTTCAATCTTTAGGCTTATCCATAATACTGCCGTCCACTCTCAGAGATTTAATACCATCATTGATCCCCATATATCATAAGATATATCTTATTGGTCACATTCCAAACATTCAAAGGCCTTAATCTTGTACTCTCTTGAATACCCATTGATCCATAGTGAAAACTTGAATGCAGTTAAAAGTTAACACTTTCCATATACAAAAATCCTCAAAATTATATATACTCAAACCATGATATCACTTAGTCCTTATATCAATCATGATCTCATGAATACTGTTAAACATTTCATTTTCTCATTTTCCCTTTATTATGTGCATATCAACTTATTTCCAAAAATATCTCAATCACTTTGAATACCACATTAGACCAATACATAGATATTCCAATACTCCATGATACAACATTATTTTGGAATCCCATTACACAAACACTTAATCATTCCACCACATCGTTGTCATAATCAACATCGCCAATTGTGATCGCATGTGACTTCCCTTTGTCCTTTGCCTTAAGTTGTTGCTCATGTCGATCATCACTAACCCTTGGATTAGGGAATTTATTGGAATAATGTCCCATCTCCTTGCACTTGAAGCATTGAAGTGTTGGTGGTGCATTCTCTGCAGTGTTTGCTTTATTCACATCATTAGAAACCCTTTTTCCATTACTTCGACACTCAACTGCTCGATGACCTTCTTTTCCACACTTAAAACATTTTGTAGTTCCTTTAAGACAATCTCCACCATGCTTCTTTCCACACTTTGTGCATAAGGAAACATTCATCTTCTTTTCACCATTATTATGAGATTTCTCCTTGAACTCCATCTTTCGTTTCTTGTCAAAACCATGAGATGGATATGTAACACCAACTTCCATTTCTACCTTGATAGCACAACGCACAATTTCTTCATAGCTACTGAAGTCTCTTATAGCTAATGCCCTTCGAAGACTTGGTTTTAAGCCACTGAAAAATCGATCAACTTTACTTTCAGGTTGGATGATAATGCCAGATGCATACCTTGCAAGTCTTGTAAAATTCCCTTCGAATATACCAACAGATTCATCATCCTTCTGCTTCAGCTCAATAAACTCCTTTTCCATCTTTGTTCGAAGAATACGAGGGAAGAACTTACTGAAAAACAAGTTCTTGAACTTGTCCCATTCCATGGACTCAATTTCATCCCTTGGCCTCGTATTCTTGATAAGATTCCACCATTGATCAGCTTCACCTTCCAAACGATATACTGCTAAGATGACTTTATCATGTTCAGAACATTGAAGAACTGAAAATATCTTTTCAGTGGTACTGATCCATTGTTCAGCAACAAGTGGATCGGAAGTCCCACTGAAAGAAGGTGGACATTGCCTCATGAAGGACTCAATAGAATATTGTTCCCTTCTCTACTCATTTGGAAGTCCAGAATGATTCATAGCTTGTGTAAGTATAGCAATAAGATTTTGCACTCCATCTCCCATAACATTTGTTTGTTCAGGAGGGCAATCATGGCATTGTCCATTGCATTGATCAACACGGTTCCTTTGGGTTCCAGCCATCGTCTAAAACCCAAAAAGAATAGTGTGAGAGTCAAAAATCATGCTAGGGAAAACAACATAATAAAGGGGGAGTACCTTCAATATCCAACATCTTAGGTTTAATTCTATGATTGTTAGCGTAATTCTATTACTATAACCTATATGTATACTTATCCCTAGGGACATCCCTAGACATACCTTAGAAATATCTCTAGGGATCTCACTTACGTTTTCGCATCCTAGTTTCCAAAGGTTGACTAAACCTTTCCTCTGATACCAACTGTAGAGACCCGAAGCTTGACGTACATGGACATTACATTACTTTTGTGGAATACTTTGTACATAACAAAAACACACACACACAAGGATCGTAATAGTTTAGTGTCTTTGGAAACTCGGAACGTAATCTTCTAATCGTGGTGAAAGATCTTCAATATCTCCCATAAAGATCTTCCCTTTTTTTTAACTAAAACCTTTCTTTATATCCTGGGGAAAAGAAAACATAAAAGGGTGGGCTCAAATGCTCAGTAAGGGTAATCAAAAGAAATATCAATCACATCATATACGTAAGCACATAACTTTTGGAAATCTTAACCTGCAAAAGAGATCATAATTTCATGGGGTAAATCATGGCAGTGAAATGTAATCACAATAATCATAACCTAAAACATTAAACTTTGTGGCATACACACATAATCATAGAGAATCATTTCTTGTTAGTCAAGACTCATTGCCAAGACTATCTTAGTGGACAAAGTCCCTTTCTGAATCGAGTAACCCTCGTTTCAGTCCTGTTTCACTGAACCGGTATAACCTACCATTTCAGCCATGTCTATCTCATGAGATATAAAATCTTTACCCAATGCATTGGAGGGAGATATAGGTCCCACCCATCTTATAATGAATCCTTTCTTATGTGTGCCACATAATCATAAAACATACATCATCGCATAACACATGTAACAAAAATGGGATTCTTGAAACATCATGACATCATAAATCAATTCATATAAGATAAAGGAA
Source organism: Viscum album (assembly GCA_963277665.1). NCBI lineage: Eukaryota > Viridiplantae > Streptophyta > Magnoliopsida > Santalales > Viscaceae > Viscum > Viscum album. The sequence continues at coordinate 880,854,399 of OY728126.1, read as the reverse complement.
TTCATAAAAATAATTCCATCACAACATGATCAAATCAATGTAATAATAGGGATAAAAACAGAACCCTTTTATTATCTTAGATGGAAAATAATTTTGATAAAATACTTGAACTTCATTCTTGAGGAAAATATCCTTTCTACTTCAAAAACACTTTTCCTTTCTTAACATGTCATACAATTTTAAACTAAAAGAAGTTGATTAAAAATAAACTTGAAAACATGTAAAGAATGATTCTTGTAAATAATGTTTTAAAAATCCATTCATGCCGTATAAGTTAAAAAAACATTCTTCGTACTTTTGTCGGAAAAGTCAAAAAGTACCTCGTACGGAAAAACGACAAAAGATTCCTTTCATATTCTTTACTAAAAACTAACCTAAGGGTAAAATTGGATTTAAACTATTGTAGGTGGATGGAAACAATATTACATATTGAGGGAACATGGATGTGGATGATAAAATACACCCCAGTAAATACTTACGAATAAACAATCTCGGATAAAAATGAGATTGTGGTATTTTCCTTACCTTAGGTCCGATTTGCTTCGTATGTGTCCGAACCTCCTGTATAATGATTTAAATAATGTCATTGACTTATTACAGAATCATATTCATTTTTATGATATCCTATATGGTTCACTTATGACATTATATTACCCGTTCTTTTGTAAATTCCATGTTAAAGAAGCGTTTTGGGTAAAATTGTTTCATTTATCGTAGGTGTTTTGACTTGTTGTTCTTGACATTATTATTACTTATATCATGATTTACTTACTTACAGAATATAAAATATGATTTATATATCATATATATTCAGTATATATATATATATATAATAGAAAGATAAATGAAATGAAAAACACTGTTCATGGAGACGGTAGTCCGTACGTACGCATGAACGCTGTTTTCCTTTCCTTATTGTCTTGAATGGAAGTAAGTAGATGACATACATATATATATATACATAAATACAGTAGATTTATAATGTCATATATTTCATTATTATTTCTTATATATACTTTATAATCATTCTTAAATGGTTAACATGGAGAATGAATCTCATCGCGTCGTGGAGATGGTAGTCCGTACGTACGCACGAGCGATGATATCATATCCATAATTATTGAATTGAATTGGAGTGGATTATACAATATATCAGAATCAATATGATGTTGTAATAACTATGTATAGTTATTCTTTACACCATTATACCCATCCATGTAAGGTGGTGGTGGAAAATAGATTACACCACGGCGTGGAGACGGTATTCCGTACGTACGCACGCGCGGTGAATTATTTTTCCGTAGGATGGATAGATGGTGAAATAGGGTTGTTTCATACTTATAATAACATATCAGTATATGAGTGATACTGATGTTATTACTTCATAATGAAACAACCTAAGAAGAAGAAGTGGAAGAAGAAATAAAGATGAAAGAATTGGTAACGGTAATTACCTCTTCTTTGAAGTGCCTCTTTGAGACCTCCTCTTAGGGCACTAGAATTGGTCTTTGAGGAAGACCAGAACCTCTAGGATGTTGCTAGGGAAGTGGAGAAGAGATTTGGGCAGGGTTTGGCCGAGCTTGAGTGCTCAAATTGGTGTGAGGAGGAGGGGGAGGAGGTGTCCTTTTATAAGGGAGGATAGGGGCACTTTAGGAATATCTCAAAATATTATTTTATATTAAAGTCAAAATCGGTTTATAATGGTTCCAAAGGGTCTTATTTCGAAGATAAAGTGGGGATGGGTCGAAATCCTATCATCCAATAGAATTTAGACAAGTTTAGGATATTATTTTAACCTTATCAATTAGATTTAACTCTAAGTTAAATAATTTAACTTTTACCATGTCTTTTTGTTTTCTTTCACTATATGGTTAATAAACTTACTATAAAATGCCAAAAGAACCCCAAATTGTTTATTATTAATATATATATCCTTATCTAAGTCATTTGGCCGAACCTTAGATTTTTAGGAATACAATAACAATTAATAATATAATATTTGATTTAAAAACTATTTTGTGTCAATTTTGACACTATTTGATATATGATTTTTGTGAAAGTCATAACAGAATTAAATGTTCGAACCAAGTTGATTAAATCAACATTAATATATCATAGTAACCTATAAAATTAGTGGGATTCATAAAAAATCTCAAATTACATTTATTTTGGTGTTTATAACATCAATTATGTCAATATTTCATTAATAAGATAATTACTGCATCATCGTTGTGTCATAAATAAATTAAATTATTTGATGTCTAAAAATTACAAATAAAATACCATCATGTAGGAAATCGTTTTATCTTTCTAATGAATATTTACAATCGAATTTATCTTATGTATAACCCCATATTAAAAATGATTTACTTATTAAACATTGATTTTAACTATTTTAACCTTTCTTTAAATAAATTAATAATAAATGTCCTAATCTAATCCAAGTGGGCCTAAATGGTCATATTTTATTCCTAAGTTTGTTTTTGGTCGAATTACACTTGTCCAATAGAATTAGGACATGTGTTAGGGTAATAGTAATATCATATTTACCCTTAGTTACCCTATTTACTATTAACCGCGGTAAAAAAAAGTAAAAAGTTACTATTCACCAAAAAATTATTTTCATCTCATTGAACCACATTTTAGTCCTTGATATTAACCGTGTCTCTCGGATTTTCGAAATTCCATTCACAGAAGCGGAAAAATTAAGTTTTATGAAAAATTCAGTTTTTTTAACTACCACTTAGTAGTTTCACTATTCATCAAAAATTGATGTTTTTCAGAACAATGCCAAAATTTCATCCTAAGCTATATTTCATATTCCGAATTCAAAAATGAAATCTATTTTACCAAATTCATAACATAGAAGTTGCATTAATTAATTTTATAATTAAATCCTGCTGTTAAAATAAATAGCGTGTTTTTAGGAAACAATATATATCAAAAGATTGACACTTGATTATGTCTGGTTTAAATGTGAAATTACAACCAATGACCAACATTGTATTAAATTGTAAAAATATATTCTAAATATACTTTAAAACCACTCAAATTAATAATTTATCACTATTAATTATTTCGATTAAAAAAGTTGTTTTTAATTATAATTTAGTAATTTTCACTATTCATCAGAATATGAAAGTTATCCGAAAAGTACCAAAATTTCACCTTAGGCTAAATTCGATACTCCGAATCCAAGAATGAAGTTCATTTTGAAAAATAAGATTTACCGAATTTTAAAAAGTGGTTATTACTATTCATAACGGCTAGTTTTAATAATATTTTAATAGCACATCGTTGTTTAGTGAAACTCGGTATTGCGTATTACACACGCTATCGAGGAAGGTCGCGATTGCGTGTAATGCAAGGCAGGACAAGGATGCGTGTTGTGCAAGCTCCTTTTGGTGTAGCGTACAACACAAGACATTAATAAAATTAAAAAGAATATTTTTTTATAAAATCTTGGGCTGTTACATGTTTTGAGTTTGAGAATCGGGGAATTCCCATTTCCATCAGGTTATCCATGCCTAAGGAATGATCGATTGCTTCATAGGTGGTTCGACCAACTTGTCTCCACAGTGATGGATGAGTCGGTATATCATTATTCGAGTTAAAATTCATCACACCTATATATCACCTTGGGGTACTATATATTTACGTAAGCGGTGTCATACAGTTCTTAACGTTGTGAAGAAATAGTTATGTTCAGTGTAATCGCCTATTCTTGTTCTTTGAAATATGATTCTGGTCATATCTATAGTAAAATGACTTCTTTTTTAATGAAATCAGGTTTGTACCAATGATTAGGATGACATCCAGAGACTCGGGTGTTTTGAAATTCCAGTTAGTTTGGTTGGGTTTTCATGCCTTTTTTTAAATGTTTTCCTTCTGGTAATCGTGTAATACTATTAGTGAAATCTTCCTTAAGTGACGATCATGTCCCCTATCTTGCCTTTGTCCATGATGCAATAAGAGAGCATTAGGTTACTCCATGATAAATATTTAATAGTTCTTGGGATTTTTTAGGGTGTTTTTATCATTTTTTCTGGATGATGTGTCATTCTTATCGAGGCTTTTTTTAGTCTTGAGTGACACTATAATTCCCATGTAGGAATTTTTTGGATAAACTCTTGTACACCAGTTGTTTCCTCTAATGTGACCATATGAGGGATGTCACTCTGGGCTCATTCAACAACTTCTTTTAGACGTCTTCTCCTTTTACCAACATCTCACTCATAAACATGGTGTATAGACTACCTTAGGTTAGTTCCTTAAACTCATGTATTGGTGATCCATGGTTACCCCAGACTTGTTATCGGGTTCGGTGATTCCTAAATCAAAGAACATCACCTAATGTCAGGTATGGATTTTTGTGGACATGTTCGTGGTGAATGCGAGATACCTTGGAAGAATTCATCACAATTTAGTTCATAAAACGATGATCGTCTAAGCCGAGCATCTTCCTAAATGTTCAACTGGAGTGTCTTGACTAGTTCTCTCTCTTTCTTAATGAAGCGGTCAGTGAAGTACCATTTCTTCCAGCACGTCATCAGGTGAGACGAGTACTATTTGGGTCGTCCAAGGATTCTCAAGAAAATCTGGCTTGACTTGGGGTTTTACGTCAATGGGAATCAACCATTTTATCTGTTTTAGAAATAACATGAGAAGTATTGCTAGAAATTTTAAGGGTGTTCCCTGTAAGAAATTATGTTGCTAAAAGATATCATGAACTGTAATTTTCCTCTTTCTAACATTAAAACCTAATGAATGAAGTAACTTTTTCCAGATGTTAATGACACGAAGATATGCTCCTGTCTCAAGTTGAACGCGTTTTGATAGGTATTTTCTCAGTGATTCTGTTCGAAAATGAGTGTTGGATAAGATCTTAATGGATTATGTGCCGCTTTTCTAACCAATGTTTGATCATGTGTTGTGCGTTTAGAGACGCATCACAACCTTTTGTGTGAGACTTCATGACCCTTGTGGATCAGATTAATGTTACTTTGTTGCAGAATTCTTCTCAAAGATGAGAAGTTCTAATGTGGGAAATTTGTATCATTTAATGTTTTGAACCGAACAAAAAGCGAAAGAAATTAATTTTTTCCCATTAGCTGTGTAGGTATGTTTAAAAACCGAGCATCAAAACATTTTATTTTCGATAGTCGACACTGTGATGTGCCTTTTAAACAAATTTTATTAAATTAATTAGATTAAAATTAATATGTATATAAATTAAATGAACGGTAGAAGTCCTTTTTGAAAACATTGAATATTCAATGAAATATTTTCAGAGTATAACGATGAGTCAGCACGGGGTTCTGAGAACTGAAGACTCTCGACGTTGATCGAATAAAAGTATTAAATTTATTTTATTCATACACATGAATGTTTCTTTTAAAATAAAATAACACTCAAAAAGTACATTGTATGAGAAATCTGAGACCACTGTTAGGTCCAGAAAACCAGATTTACCCTAGGAAGTATATAACCTTGATTCATTTCGGGTGTATGGAAACATCGCATGTAATAATACCCTCTTTATATTTTCATTAATTAATTAATGCTTTTTTAGATAATAAATAATTATTTTCTCACAAACGGTGGGCCGAATGAGAAATTTGAGACCACCAATAGTTCTAGGATGTGGGGTTTACCCTAGGTAGGGTATAACTCATGAAAAATCAGATGTTTTGGTCCAATCGTACCTGAAGATAATTATTTAGAATATAAATATTTTTTCTAGGTACTTAGAAATAATAATAATAATTTTATATTTAATATTATTATTTGCGTTTAACATAAAAAATAAAATAAACATACTTCTACAATTAATAAATTGTATTACGGGGTAAACAATAACTGAGCAATGTAATAAATATGATATTAAAAATTGTTACAATTAAATATAAATTAGCAATCAATATTAATTTAACAACCTTAATTTTTTTATAGTTATTGTTTTTAAATTATTAATGGTGTCATTGATAAGTTTTATTAAATAATATTATTATTAATTATTTTAACATCTCAACTTAAATCAAGGTGCAGACCATTTAAGTTTTGTTGTCTAAGTTATTAATGTAACCCAGGGTGCGCGTTTGTGCACCCTGTTGTGGGTCTCGAGAAGATATTAAATTAATTAAATAAGTACTCGGGTTTTATGTAAAATTTGTAAATCGTTCCTTAGCACTTCATTCAAGATAAATATAATTTAAAATGGTTGAAATAAAATAAAATTATTTTAAAGGAAATAGATAGAATTTAAAGAGGGATAAAAACAAATAATAAAATAGATTTGGTTTGATAGAAATTTAAAATAATTAAAATGAGCTAAACCCTTTTTAATTATTTAGTTCATTTCATACACCATTTTATTTTTATTCTTTTATACATTTTATTTTTATTTAGTTTTCATTTTTTTTCTTTCTTTTCCATTTTATTTCAATTTTTTCTCTTCTCTCCTCCTCTCACCTATGCATGGCGCACCCCCTTTCTAGGTAGTGTTCACCACCTCTTTCTCTCTTTGGAAGATGTTCGCACCTCCGTTTGTCATCCATTTTCATCTCTGTCAAGTGTGTTGTGAAACTCTCAACAGGGCTTATCCCATGCACCAAGAATCGTGAAAATCTCATTATCTACTCATTGCACACATCATTGCCGAAGAAATTTACCCTATTTTGGGGGTTTTTCAAAAACCGCATATTTTCATCCTTCTTAGGTCAATTCAAGGCCTACTGTGGATCATAGGATCATCTACGACCATAAGGTTGGGTGTCTACTCTTTTTCCCTCCCGTTCATGGTGGTTTATAAAAAATGCACCATTGTGCCGTTAGTCGATGCCTAAAGACTTTGTGAAAATTCATCCAAAATCATTAATTTAATTGTTTTGCTAAATTATTACAGATATAATTATTATAAATTAAATTATTTAAATTTTTTCATCATGGTTGGACACCCCTTTGGGTGTTCCAACATGGTTGGTATAAATTCTATTATCCATGGTATTTAATTAATTTAACTTCATGTGTTGCACATCATATTTTTGTTGTGTTTAATTTAAATAATTATTTTAGAATAAATATGAACATGGAACTGTTGGATCTTTGGTAGTTGTTTGTATAGAATAATTTAATTTTTTAAATGTGCATGCCTGAGCATTTAATTAAATTAACTGCATGTATTGTGCAACATATTTTGTTGTGTTTAGTTTAAATAATTAATTTAGATTATTTATGAATTAGAATTTTTGGATCGTTAGTAGTTTTTTTATGAATTATTTATTTATTAAAAAGTGTATTTATCAACATAAGTTGATGAAATATCTTTCTTTTTTGTTAAGGTTATTATGCTACAAAATTTAATTTATACCTTGTGATGCACGTGTGTATCTATTTAGTTTTCAAGATGCAATTTCATATGATTATTATGACATGTCTGTTTCTCTAAACACTTAAATTAAATTAAAGGAGGGAAAATAAGGTGGCTCCCGTATTAAGGGTCATTCTTAGACCCTTCATTCCTGACTCGTTACCACTACTTGTCGGGGGTGATGTCTTTAGATTTTCCAGAACGAGACTTCCCTAGGATTTTAAATACATTTGAGTGATATCGGTTCCAAAAGGGCCCATCGGGGATGGATCTACTGGCAATGTGGCTAATCCTACCTTAGATGAAGCTCAATCCCTTTTTGAGAGATCGTGATAGACTCAGGGTAAATCCATTCCTCGAGTAATACTTGGTCATTCAAAATTTTTCTTTCTACGGGCTTAGTGGTATTGGATAAATTGAATGATTCTCCATAGAGGTACCTTCAGGGTAGTCTTGGACTCCAACTCTCAACATGAACACTAATAACGATGCACTAAGGGTTTATGTTAATGTCGCTTTGGGTATCTTAATAATTTTTATATTTTTCTGATATGTTGAATCCCCCTGGTTGACAAATGATTTAGACCCCAAGTTAAAGCACAAGCTTGGGAGGGTACCCCTTCCTTGTTTTACCTTGCTTTTATAGGCTTATATATATCTGAATATGTACATTATGCTTATTACAAGTACTATCTTCATACTCCCAGCTTAGTCCGATGTATGTGATTAGGTATGGGTGTCATTTGGAACCGGGATGAGTAAATTATTTTATTGCTCTTAGTTCATTATCTTCCATTATTATATAATGAAACACTGCGTTTTATTACTACATGAAATGGAATGGTTCAGAAACTATGTTGGATAGCCTACTGGGATTTTATCTCACAACCTTCTCCGGTGTCTTTGACACCTGAGTAGATTATATGTTTGCAGGTATTAACAAAGGGGAGCGTGTTGCTTTCAATGATTGATTGCTTCTTGCTACATTGGATGGATATTGGGGTAGAGTACCATGCCCTGATCATAGTGCAATTGTTTCATTGTGTATTTTATTTTTAGTTGATAGAATACTTGGATTTCTGATTTACTTTCTATTAGTTTTGATAGACATCATGGCATGACATTGTTTTGTGATCTTCCACACTTGATTACTATTCAGTTGGATTATTTAAATTACTTCTACTGTAGTTTATTCATTTATATGCTTCCAATATTTATTATTAATTTTTGTTTACATACGTTGTGCTAATACCTATTACCTATGAGGCAATAGTTCCCCCCTTTGACACAAAAAGGCCCTCGCTACTAGTCAGCCGGCTCTGGAGTTCGAGGAGATACGCTTGAGGTCATGTAACCCACCAGTTCAGCCACCATCTTAGAGTTGATCTGGGTCGGGAAGTTACAATGACACTCTCGTGGGATATCTTTAAGATAACTCACATTTTCTTTACAAGCCATTATGATAGATTTTAATGTAAAATTTTCCTCAGAGAAACCATTTTTATAAGATTGGTTATGCATGGAATTTCAATCTATGTTATTTTGTTTTCTATTTTTGATTCATAACCTAATATAGTGTATTCCATTATATATAAATGGAGCATAATGGAAGAAGGATAATTAATAATCATAGAAAACTTTTTGGATTATGAGTTTTCTTAAAACATATGGTTTGTCTCTATGTCTATTAAATAAGTTATATCCTTGTTTTCTAACATCTCATATCAAGGAAAGTCAGTTAGAAATGGAAGGAGGAGGATCTCAAATGACATTCATTTCCCTTTCTGATGACTTTCTTGCAATAATTATTGCAATGTCATGTCCCAACAATTCTAAAACATTTTCTAACATACAAATCACTTACAAGCTATTGTTTGAGATATCAAACACCTCCGATATACCTCGATACCATCGTGGATCATCGGTTGTATTTAATGAAATCCTATTTTCTAAGTATTCTCATATTTTCAAGAAAGTTAAATATTATCAAGGAATTTTCAAAAATTTTACCTTATCACAAGATTTTGAAGCATATTATGATTATGAAAAAGGTACTGAAGAAGGAGACCCATACAAAACCTATATATATTTGTTTTTAAAATATTTCCTTTCAGCATATACTTATAGAACTTTAAGAGGACCATTGATTGAAAGTTTCAACTCAAACTCAGTCTAACTGTTTTATAAAAATATAGTTTTATCTGATGTTTTGAAATTATATGTCATACATTATTATTTTTTGAAACTATTTTTCCTTGAACACCCATATGACCCAAGTTGTAAAACGTGTATCGGGATGAAGGAATAAAACGATTTAGAAGGAAATCTAAATCGTTTTTACAATGCATGGACCTTCTATTTACGTCAGAAATATGATGATGAAACCAGATGGACACCATGATCAAGGTACCCTCACTTTTTAAAAAGTAAATAAAATTGTGAGGATGCAATTTCCAGAAGGTGAAGTTAATGTTACACCCCGTAAATTTAAAAATAGATTTATTATAGAAGGCTTAGATCACTGAGTTTCTAAAAACTCCACTTTTTTATAACCTATCCAAGTAAACATAATTTTGTCACTTATGTGATGAGAATTTCGAAGATCCAACGTACACAGTTGTAATCATTGGGTTATTTGGTGTCCGATAAAAAAATAGATTTTTTGTGAATAGTAACTTACCCTTATGAATATTACCATACCCTTATGAATAGTGATATAACCTAATGAATAGTAACTTTACCTATGATAGTATCTAAATAATATTCAATTGGAAGTACGATATACACATGTTTTGGAATAAGTAAATAAATGTTTTAAAACTATTTTTTAGAATAAATTATGATTTTAATTAAATATTAAATTAATCATATTTAGAAAATTATTTTTCAAAAATGGAATTAATTTATTGATTCTATTCATTGATAAATGGTTAGGGAGATTCTTTTGGATTTTTCTAAAATACGTAAATTGTTTATGAATAGTAAAATACAATAAATTATGATGAATGATAAATACTTGATTTACCGCATCATAGGTGATGTAAGGCTAATGTAAACCCACTTGGTTCAAAATCACATGTAATTATTACTATTTGGGGTCACATGAATCCATAATATTCATATTCTTGAGAAAAAATATTAAAATAATAATTAAAATAATGTAAAATCAATCCCCCATCCGCTATGTAAACCACCCCTCACCCCCTTCCTCCCACACCACTAAAGCATCAATCCATTCCGAAATTCTTCCAAATACCCTTCCAAAGACCTCTCCAACATTTAAGACATTATGGTCTCACAAAAATTCCAAAATCAATGGGTTTAAGGAGTTTCTCAAGGAGGAGCACTCAAGAGGTGAACCTCTATTCTCTTTTCTTTCAAATTGTTTTAAAGTTTTATTATTTTGTTTCTCTCTTATCATCTCACCTCATAAAAATTCCATGAAAATTATAGTACCTTAATTATACAAGATTATCATTATGCTAATGTAATATTTCATCATCATCTCTCTTTTTCCCCTTCCTTTATACTATAAATGCAATCACCATCTGAGATGTGTTAATTTATCACACTAAAGGTAGACAGGATTACAATTTGAATTACTATATTAAATACTGGTCTTTAAATATTTTTAATGGTTTAAAAAGATCGTAATATATTTATTTTACCTTATTAAATGTTATTTAATCCTTACACACTCATAATACAAAAAAAATAAAAAAAGAATTTCATTATGCAGAAAATGGGAAAAGGTAATCCCAGAATTTATCAATAACTTTTAACCTATAAATCATCCTCATATATATAACCCAAAATTATTATAATATCATTTATAATGTCACTAATAATATATATTTACTATTATGTATGTTTAACCAAATTTTAAATGAACTTCCATTCATGAACCCAAGTAAACTGGTCATGAAAATCGAGGAAATAAATGCTTCCAAAACAACAAAATTGAATCTCTTAAAACACATCAAAAAGTTCATTAATGTACCTAATATGGTTATAAATATCAATTAAATGTTTATGAGGTTCTGTAATTACAAATTAATGAAGCTAAAATTTATTATTCAGGTATTTAAGAACAATCAAAAACACCCTCGAGCTTATGGTAAGGGATATCTCAACTCAATTTCCATTCGTTGAGATAAACATCAATGACATTTGTTTTATTTTTCCCAGAATATGTTTGAATGTCATATGATTGTTTTATTCTGTATATCCACTTTTATTTTGCATGTTTATGTTTCTCACAAGTAATTATCTCATAGATTTTTCCTAAATCTAATGATACGTTCTTTGTAAGGGATCCACTCTCTCACTTTGGTTCAGGAATTCCCTTAATGTTATGTTATTTTATTCTTAATTCCTAATTATGGGGTATGATTTGGAACCTCCCCCATACATCCCTTATGAGATTACAATTTTGTTTTACCTCTTTACCTCCCATTAATACCTCAAAATAACACCCATTACCAAGCTTAAATGTTTGTAAGGGGTTTCTCATCTCACTTTCACTTCCATGAGACTTCCATTATTCACCACCAATTTCTTATATGCGGTGTATGTGTACTTACATTTTTCATATAATATCATTATTCTATTTATATTCATGGTATTAAATGATTCATTTGTTTGTTATTATGTTTTGGTCATATGATTCAATTAATTACAATGTGGTAAGGGGCTTTGTCTCAATTTCCATTTCATTGAGACCTTCTCGGTATTGTGCAACTCATATTTCATATGTGTTTTATCTACATTCCATTTGAGAAAATTTTTCATTTTAATTTGTAAATATTTTATACATCCATCTTATAGTTTTTGGGATATGAGTATTTTCTTAAGCTGTATGCTCATTTTCATGCGGTGTTTATTTATAATGTTGTTTTAACTAGGAAAATACTGATGAATCTGAATCCTCTAATCTATATGGATATTGAGGAGGAAGATTTTACTTCTATTAAATATATTTATAAAGAAATATATGGACTTTCAGAAGTGGGTGGGTCCTTCTATATCCCCTCAATGCATCGACAGGTCTCATGAGATAATCAGTTGCCGACAAGCCCTTCGAATTTGATTCCAAAAATCCAACTGGTTTCTACCCACAAAACTAAAGTGTTTTAATTTTATTTTTAATGACTCATACTTTACATACATTTTTATAATTAAGAATTTAATTATACAAATTACAACATATAACAAAACAATGGTAAAACCGTATAGTTATAGTGTCTTTAGAAACTGGGAAACATAAACAACTAGTTCATAAAGCATCTACATTGTCTCTCATTTATTTCATCATATCTAGAGTCCCTTTTGGAATATCATACATAGTAACCTTCTTCCTGACTTGGGGAAAAGAAAACATACAAAAGGGTTAGCACAAATTCTCAGTAAGGGTAAACAAAATAAATATCATTCATATCATATTCATAAGAACATAACATTTTGGAAATCTTAACCTGCAAAAGAGATATGATTATCATAACATGGGATAAATCATAGTAGTGAAATGTAATCCCAATAATCATAACATAAAACATCAAACTTTTTGTCATACACACATAATCATAGATAATCATTTCTTAGTAGTCAAGACTCATTTCCAAGACTATCTTAGTGGACAAAGTCCATTTCTGAACCAAGTTTACTCCTCATTTCAGTCCTGTTTCACTGCACCGGATTAACCTGCCATTCCAACCATGTCTATCACATGAGATATAAATCTTTACACAGTGAATTTGAGGGAGAAATAGGTCCCACCCATCTCATAATGAAACCATTCTTATGTGTGCCACAAAATCATAAATCATACATCATTGCATAACCCATGTAATAAAAATGGGATTCTTAATCATCATGCCATCATAACATATTCCATATAAGATAAAAGGACATCATAAAAAATAATTCCATCATAACATAATCAAAGCAATGTAAAAATAGGTATATAAAAAGAAACCTATATTATCTAAGATGGAAAATAATTTTGATAAAACACTTGAACTCCATTCTTGAGGAAAATATCCTTTCTACTTCAAAAATATCTTTCCTTTCTTAAAACGTCATATAATTTTAAACTAAAAGAAGTTGATTAATAATAAACATGAATACTGTAAATGATGCTTTATCGAAATAATGTTCTAAAAATCCATTCATTTTTTATAAGTTAAAAAAACATTCTTCTCATACTTTGGCTGGAAAAGTCAAAAAGTACCTCGTACGAAAAACGACAAAAGATTCCTTTCATATCATTTTTACTACAAACTCACCGAAGGGTAAAATTGGATTTAAAAAAAATTAGTTTCATATAAATAATATTACATATTGAGGAAACATGGACGTGGATGATAAATATTCCCAAGTAAATTTTTAAGTATAAACAATCTCAGATAAAAATTGAGTTTGCGAGATTTTGCCCTTACCTTAGGTCTGATTTGATTCGTATGTGTCCGAACCTCCTGTATAATGATTTAAATAATTTCATTGACATATTAAATAATCATACCCATTGTTATTATATCATATATGGTCATATTCCTAGATTTTTAGCTTTTATTAGTAATATTTCATTTCTACTTGTTATTCGGGTGTTTATTGCTTTTTGTTCTTATGAGTGTTTTGTAGAATAAATTCTTATTATTCTTTTTAGGTTATAGATACCACATTTACAAAATTTTATTAGTGTAATATATATCATATTTATTCATTAAATTCATTTATATAATCATTATGTAATGAAGATCATGTAGAACGAGTCGCATCACATCGTGGAGACAATAGGCCGTACGTATGCACGAGCGATGATATCATTCCCATGATCGTGGAATTGAATTGAAGTGTATTTATACTATTTTAGAATCAATATAACTTTAAAATAATCATATATAGTTATTATTTACACCATTATACCCTTCTAATTAAGGTGGTGGTGGAAAATAGATTACACCACGGCGTGGAGACGGTATTCCATACGTACGCACACGCGGTCATTTCGTTTTCCGTAGGATGGATAGATTGTGAAATAGGGTTGTTTCATACATATAATAACATACCAGTATATGAGTGATACTTAAGTTATTACTTCATAATTAAACAACTAATTAAAAATAAGTAGAAGATGAAATAAAGTTGAAAGAATCGGTAACAGACATTACCTCTTCTTTGAAGCACCTCTTCTTGACCTCCTCTTAGGGCACTAAATATGGTCTTTGAAGAAGACCAGGACCTCTAGGATGTTTCTAGGGAAGTGTAGAAGAATCATTGGCATGGTTTAGCCAAGCATTAAAGATCATAGTGGTGTGAGGAAGAGAGGGAAGAGGTTCCCTTTTATAAGGGAGGAGAGGGGTACCTTAGGAAAACTTAAAATATTATTTTATTATAAAGTCATATTTGGTTTTAAATAGCTCCAATTGATTTATTTCGAAGATAAGGTGGGGATGGGTCTAAATCCTATCATCCAATAGAATTTAGAAAAGTTTAGGTTTCTATTTTATCCTTATAATTTAGATTTATCTTTATGTTAAATAATTTTACTTTTAATATGTCTTCTTGTTTTCAAACACTATAAGGTTAATAAAAATACTATAACAATCCAAACGAACCCCAAGTTGTTTATTATTAATATATATAACCTTATATAAGTCATTTGGCCTAACCTTAGATTTTTAGAAATAAAATTACAATTAATAATATAATATTTGTTTTAAAAACTATTTTACGTCAATTTTGACACTATTTGGAAATTGATTTTTGTGAAACTCACAACATTATGATTAGTTAGAAAAAAGTTAATTAAATCAATACTAACATGTCATATTAACCTATAAAATTAGTGGAATTCATAAAAAGTCTCAAATTACATTTATTTGGGTATTAATAACATTAATTATGTCAATATTTCATTAATAAGCTAATTACGGCATCATCATTGTGTCATAAATAAATTAAATTATTTAATGTCTAAAAATTATAAATAAAATACCATTATTTAAGAAATATTTTTATAATTCTAATGAATATTTATAGTCGAATTGATCTTATGTATAAACTTATATAAAAAATGATTTAGTTATTAAACATTGATTTTTACTATTTTAACCCTTCATTAAATAAATTAATAATAAATGTCCTAATCTAATCCAAGTGGACCTAAATGGTCATATTTTATTCCTAAGGTTGTTTTTGGTCTAATTTCACTTATCTAATATAATTAGGATATGTTTTAGGGTAATAATAATATCATTTTACCCTTAATTACCCGATTTACTTTTAACCGTGGTAAATATAAGTAAAAAAGTTACTATTCAGCAAAAATTATTTTCATCTCATTGAACCAAATTTTAGTCCTTGATATTAACCGTGTCTCCAGGATTTTTAAAATTCCACTCACATAAGTGGTAAAATTATGTTTTACGTAAATTTGCAAATTCTCCAAGGAGGTGGGTAAAAGACGGTGAAAAGTTCAATAAAATTTTTATATATCTAAAATTATTATAAAATTACTCGAATGAATTGAATTGAACTTATATAGGTATTAGGTATCAATTTTGACCTAAAATAAATTTAAATAAAATAAATAGTTATTTAAATAAAAAGTTGGTTTTTAAATAGTAACCTAGTGCTTTCACTATTCATAAAAATTTGAATGTTTTCAGAAAAATACCAAAATTTCACCCTAGGCTAATTTGAATATTCCAAATCCAAAAATGAAGTCCATTTTGAAAAATAAAATTTTAAAATTGGGTATTACTATTCATAACGGCTATTTTTAATAATATTTTAATAGCATATCGTTGTTTTGTGAAACTCGATATTGCGTACAACACAAGCTAGCGAGGAAGGTCGTGATTGCGTGTAAAGAAAGCCAAGCTAGTATTGTGTGTAGTGAAAGATTCCTTTGATGATGTATATAACATAAAAACAAAATATATCTCATAAAAATCTCAGGTGTTACATTCTACCCCCCTTAAAAAGAATTTTGCCCTCAAAATTCTCACTTTGTAACAAACAGATGGGGATACCTCTCCCTCATCATATCCTCAAGATCCCATGTAGCTTCTTCTAATTGGTGGTTCCTCCATAAAACTATCACCAAGAGAGTGGTCTTGTTCCGTAGGACTATTTCGCTAGGATCCAGAATCTCTATCGGTTGTTCTTCATAAGAAAGATCTTGCTCTAGTGGTACAACATATGAGCTTAGTACATGTGAAGGATCGGGTATGTATATTCTCTGGAGCGATACATGGAACACATCATGAACTTGAGAGAGATTCGGTGGAAGCGCCAATCGGTAAGCTACCTTCCCAACACGATCCAGTATTTCGAAATGACCGATATACCTAGGGCCCATCTTTCCCTTCTTTCCAAATCTCATTACTCTCTTCCAAGGATATATTCAAAAGAACACTTTATCACCCACTTCAAACTCTAGGTCTTTTCTTTGGTTATCGGCATAACTTTATTGTCAACTTTGAGCTGCTCTTATGTGTTGTTGAATAGATCTGAACTTTTCTACCATTTCATCAACAATATCAAGTCCTAATATATTTCATTCTCTAACTTCATCCCAACAAGTTGGAGTTCGGCATTTCATTCCATAGAGAGCTTCATAAGAAGCCATATGACTACTGGAGTGAATGCTATTATTATAAGAAAATTCCACAAAAGGTAGGTGTTGATCCCAACCACCTTTGAAATCCATAGAGAAAGATCTTAACTTATCTTCTAGAGTTTGAATTGTTCTCTCCGACTGACCGTCTGTCTGAGGATGATAAGCAGTGCTGAAACTCAACTTTGTATCTAGAGTATGCTGAAGACTTCTCTAAAACATTGAGGTAAACCTCGGATCCCGATCAGATATAATGGAATGTGGTACTCCATTTAATCTTACCACTACCTTTACATATATCCTGGCAAGCTAATCTAGAGAGAAATCCTCTCTAATAGCAATGAAGTGTGCAGACATTGTAAGACGATCAACTATGACCCAGATAGCATTATTGCCTTTGGATGTTTTAGGAAGTTCAATGACAATGTCCATAGGGATGTTTTCCCATTACCATTCAGGTATGGGTAATGGTTGTAACAACCCCTTAGACTTCTATCTCTTAGCTTTAACTTGCTGAAAAACCAAGCATCAAGAGACATATTCAACAACATCTCTTTTCATGCCGTCCCACTAGAAGTACACTTTCAGGTCCCTATACCTCTTTGTGCTTCTAGGATGAATAGAGAATGAAGAACTATGAGCCTCATCCAGTATCTCATTCTTTAATTCTTGGATGGGATGAACACAAACCCGATTCCTAAACATTATTATCCCATCACAATCAAGGTTGAATTCAAGAACATTTCTCACCTTGTTTTGTAACTCTACATCTTCTTTTTGTGACTCATTAATCTTCACATGTATAGATGGTTGAACTTTAATTTGAGAAAGATAAGATTTTCCCCTTCCATTATAATTCCAAGATCCATCGTTTGTAAATCCATAAAAAATTGATCTTTTGTGATCCTCATCATGGATAAGCTAGCATGGTCTTGTCGACTTAATGCATCTTCCACCTTGTTTGCTTTCCCTGGGTGGTAATGAATTGAGCAGTTGTAATCCTTAATCAACTCCAACCGTCTTCTTTGGCGCATATTCAGGTCCTTTTGTGTGAAAATATACTTTAAACTCTTATGATCAATATAATTATCACACCTTTCACCATAAACATAATGCATCCAAATCTTTAATGCAAAGATTACCACAGGTAACTCTAAATCATGAGTTGGGTAATTTTTCTCATTGATTGTCAACTGTTTTGAGGCATAAGGTATCACCATATCATTTTTCATAAGAACACACCCTATACCCTTCTTGGATGCATCACTATAGATCACAAACCTTTCTCCACTACAAGGAAGTGTGAGTACAGGTTCACTAAGTAACCTTATTTTAAACTCCTTGAAATTCTCTTCACATTCCCCCATCCACACGAACTTAACTCCTTTTCGGGTCAACCTGGTGACTGGGTTAGATAATCATGAAAAATCTTTCACAAAACATTGATAATATCCTTCCAAACCAAGAAAACATCAGATCTTAGTTATTGTTGTTGGTCTCAGCCAACTTTCAATAACCTCTATTTTAACTGGATCCATAGATATCCCCTCTTTTGAGATTATGTGACCCAAAAATGAAACTTTTTGAAGCCAAAATTCACACTTGGTAAATTTGGCATAAAGCTTCTCCTTTCTTAGGGTCTTAAATACAATTTTCATGTTATATTCATGTTCTTCGTTTCTCTTTGAATAGACAAGAATATCGTCTATAAAGACTTCCACAAACTGATCAAGATAGTCTCTACAGACTCTATTCATCAGATCCGTGAAGATAGCAGGGGAATTAGTAAGACCAAATGGCATCGCTATAAATTCATAGTGTCCATACCTTTTATGTAAATCCGTCTTTGGTATATCCTCCCTTTTGACCCTTAGTTGATGATACCCTGAATGAAGATCAATCTTGGAAAATTATTGAGCTCCGCATAGTTGGTCAAACAAGTCATCAATGCATGGGATATGATATTTGTTCTTGATAGTGATCTTGTTTAGTTCTCGATAATCAATGCAGAGTCTCATTAATCCATCATTCTTCTTAAAAAACAAAACAGGTGCTCCCCAAGGTGACACACTAGGGCGTATGAATCCCTTACCATGATTCTATTTGAGTTGCTTCTTCAATTCCTACAACTCAATTGGGGTCATTCTATAAGGTGTCCTTGAAATGGGCATATTACCCGGTATGAGTTCTATTGAAAACTAAACTTCACGATTTGGTGGAAGACCCGAAAATTTATCCATAAAGACATCATAAAACTCCCATAAAATGGGTGTATTCTTAATTGTGAGTTTCTCTCCTACCATTTGAGATAAATAACCTTCATTTAGTGGAATCAAGACCCATAATATGGAAGAAATTTCCACTGGAAGGTTATGTTCATCCTTGCATCGATAGACGATCAAAGATTGATCTGGAATATGAAATGTGACTTCCCTTATTTGGAAATTGATATGAGATCCATATAAAGAAATCCAATCCATGCCAAGAATCACATCAAATTTCACTATAGAAAGGACCACAAGATTTGCAACAAGCAGTTTCCCACAAACGTCAATCGGAGAAGAATTATATACTTTTGATGCGATTGTTGTGCCATTAGGGGTTTCCACAGCTTACTCAACATATAATTGTTCAGGTAATACGGTGACACCCTTATAAAATTCTTCAGAAATAAAAGAGTGGTTGGATCTAGAATCAAATAAAACATTCGCTACATTAGATTGGATGGTAAGTGTACCTTTCACCACATCGCTCTCATACTCCACATCACTGATAGAAATTGCATGTCACTTTACTTTTTCTTTATCCTTAAGAGTTTGTTGATGTCGATCATCATCAAAAACCCTTGTATTATTGCATTGATTGGAATAATGCCCCATTTCCTTGTACTTGTAACATTGAAGTGTAGGATGTGCACTCTGTGTAGCTTTTTCCTTGTTCGCATCACTAGACATCTTCTTCCCATCAATGTGGCATTCAAATGCCTGATGACCTTCCTTTCCACATTTTAAACATTTACTTGTCCCTTTAAGACAACTCCCTCAATGTTTCTTTCCACACATTGAGCATAAGGGAAAACTCATCTTCTTTTCAGTGTGCTCTTTAGATATACCTTTGAATTCCATGTTCCTATTTTTATAAAACCCATATGACTGATGGGTTACTCCAATCTCCATCTCAACCTTGATAGCACATCGAACGACTTCCTCATAGCTATTGAATTCCCTTATGGATAATGCCCTTCGAAGACTTGGTTTTATGCCACTAAAGAATCGATCTATCTTAATCTGAGGTTGGATAATAATCCTAGAAGCATTCCTTGCAATTCTTGTAAAATATTCTTTGTAGGTACCAACAGATTCATCATCCTTTTGCTTCAGTTCAAGAAAATCCTTCTCCATCTTTGTTCTAAGAATACGAGGAAAGTACTTATTGATAAATAATTTCATGAATTCTTCGCATTCCATGGACTCAATTTCATCTCTCGGCCTTGTATTCTTGATAAGATTCCACCATTGATCAGCTTCACAATCCAAACGATATACTGCTAAGATGACTTTATCATGTTCCGAACATTGAATAACTAAAAATATATTTTCCGTAGTACTGATCCATTATTCAGAATCTAATGGATCAGTAGAACCATTGAATGAGGGTGGACGCTGCCTCATGAAGCATTCAATAGAATGTTGCACCTTCCATTACTCGTTTGGAAGTCCTCCATGATTCATAGATTTAGAAAGTTTTGTGAGCATGGATACAAGATTTTTCATTCCATCTCCCATAACGTTTGGTTGCTCAGGGGGATAATCATTTCATTGCTCGTCGCATTCTGCATTAACACGGTTCCTTCGGGTTCCAGCCATTGACTAAAACCAAGAAGGATAGTGTGAGCAAACAGTAATTATAATAGGAAAACCACAAAATCATGAATAAAATTTCACACTTAAGGTCTTATCATAGGTTATTCATGGCCATTTCTAAAACACTAAGATTGTGTTCTATGCTTAGACTTATAATTAGCGTTCATACTAAGGCTTTCACATCGTAGTTTCCAAAGGTTGACTATACCTTTCATATAATACCAACTATAGAGGTTTGGAATTTCTTCCAGTGGACTATAATTGATACCTATTAGTGCACTCCATGGGCAGCTACACTCCCTGGGTGGGACACACCCCCATCTCTAGTGGAAACCATTTCCTCATGAATCCCTTGGAAGGAGAGCCAGGCTTCGTCCAACACTCACATGTGAGAGTTCCCAAGGATCGGATACATTCCTACCTCCACTGCCTATGATACCCACTATAATGACCCATACATTACATACATTGTTATTACGTCAGAATTGAAGTATACTTATTACAACATATAACAAAACCATGGTAGGACCGTATAGGTATAGTGTATTTAGAAATTGGGAAACGTAAAAAACCGGTTCATAAAGCATCTACATTGTCTCCAATTTATTTCATCATATCTAGAGTCACTTTTGGCATATCCTACTTAGTACCCTTCTTCCTGGCCTGGGGAAAAGAAAACATACAAAAGGGTGAGCTCAAATTCTCAGTAAGGGTAAACAAAAGAAATATCATTCATATCATATTCAAAAGAACATAACATTTTGGAAATCTTAACCTTCAAAAGAGATCTGAATATCATAAATGGGATAAATCATAGTATTGAAATGTAATCCCAATAATCATAACATAAAACATAAAACTTTTTGGTATACACAAATAATCATAGAGAATCATTTCTTAGTAGTCAGGACTCATTTCTGAGACTATCTTAGTGGACAAAGTCTATTTCTAAACCGAGTTCACTCCTAGTTTCAGTCCTGTTTCACTGAACCGGATTAAACTGTTGTTCCAGCCATGTCTATCTCATGAGATATAAATCTTTACCCAATGCATTTTAGGGAGATATAGGTCACACACATATCATAATGAAACCATTCTTATGTTTTCCACATAATCATAAATCATACATCATTGCATAACCCATGTATTAAAAATGGGATTCTTAATCATCATGCCATCATAACATAATCCATATAAGATAAAAGGACAACATAAAAATAATTCCATCATAACATAATCAAAACAATGTAAAAATAGGGATAGAAATAGAACCCTATATTATCATATATGGAAAATAAATTTGATAAAACACTTGAACTCCATTCTTGAGGAAAATATCCTTTCTACTTAAAAAAACATTTTTCCTTTCTTAAAATGTCATATAATTTTAAACTAAAAGAAGTTGATTAAAAATAAACGTGAAAACTTGTAAAGGAATATTCATGTAAATAATGTTCTAAAAATCCCTTCATGCCATATAAGTTAAAAAACATTCTCCTTGTACTTTGGCCGGAAAAGTCAAAAAGTACCTCGTACAAAAAATGACAAAAGATTCCTTTCATATCTTTTAATAAAAACTCACCAAGGGTAAATTTGGATTTAAAAACAGTAGGAGGATATAAATAATATTACATATTGAGGAAACATGGATGTGGATGATAAATATTCCCTAGTAAATTCTGAAGTATAAACAATCTTGGATAAAAATTGAGATTGTGAGATTTTCCCTTACCTTAGGTCTGATTTGATTCGTACGTGTCCGAACCTCTTATATAATGATATAAATAATTTCATTGACTTATTACAGAACCATAACCATTGTTATGATATCATATATTGTAATATTCATATATTCTTAGATTTTATTAGTAATATTTCATTGCTACTTGTGGTTCGGGTGTTTATTGCTTTTTGTTCTTATGCGAGTTTTGTAGAATAAATTCTTATTCTTCTTTTTAGGTTATAGATACCTAATTTACAGAATGGTATTAGTGTAATATATATCTTATTTATTCATTCAATTCATTTATATAATCATTATGCAATGAAGATCATGTAAAATGAGTCGCATCACATTGTGGAGACGGAAGGCCGTACGTACGCACGAGCGATGATATCGTTCTCATGATCGTGGAATTGAATTGAAGAGTATGAATACTATTTCAGAATCAATATAAATTTAAAATAATCATATATAGTAATTATTTACACCATTATACCCATCCAAGTAAGGTGGTGGTGGAAAATAGATTACACTACGACGTGGAGACGGTATTCCGTACGTACGCATGCGCGGTGATTTCATTTTCCATAGGATGGATAGATGGTGAAATAGGGTTGTTTCATACATATAATAACCTATAATTATATTATTGATATTGATGTTATTACTTCATAATGAAACAACTAAAGAAGAATAAGTATAATAATAAATAAAGTTGAAAGATTCGGTAATGGACATTACCTCTTCTTTGAAGCGCCTCTTCTTAACCTCCTCTTAGGGAACTAAAGATGGTCTTTGAAGAAGACCAGGACCTATAGGATGTTTATAGGGAAGTGGAGAAGAGAAATTGGCAGGTTTTTTCTGAGATTTAAGGCTCAATGTGGTGTGAGGAAGAGAGGGAGGAGGTGCCCTTTTATAACGGAGGAGAGGGGCACCTTAGGAAAACTTAAAATGTTATTTTATTATAAAGTCATATTTGGTTTTAAATAGATCCAAACTGGTTTATTTAGAAGGTAAGGTTTGGATGGGTATAAATCCTCTCATACAATAGATTTTAGATAAGTTTAGGTTTCTATTTTAACCTTATCATTCAGATTTAACTTTAAGTTAAATAATTTTACTTTTACCGTGTCTTCTTGTCTTCTTAAACTATAAGGTTAATAAACTTACTATAACAAGCCAAACGAACCCCAAGTTGTTTATTATTAATATATATAACCTTATCTAAGTAATTTTTCAGAAAATTAGACTTTTATGAATAAAAAAATAATTAATTATAAAATATTTGTTTTAAAAACTATTTTACGTCAATTTTGACACTATTTGTTAATTTATTTTTGTGAAAATCATAACAGAATGACTAGTTATAATAAAGATAATTAAATAAATACTAACATGTCATATTATCCTAGTTTAATTCATAAAAAGTCTCAAATTACATTTATTGTGGTATTTATAACATCAATTATGTCAATATTTCATTAATAAGATAATTACTCCATCATCATTGTGTCATAAATAAATTAAATTATTTAATGTCTAAAAATTATAAATAAAATACCATAATGTAGGAAATATTTTTATGTTTCTAATGAATATTTATAGTTGAATTGATCTTATGTATAACCCTATATTAAAAATGATTTAGTTATTAAACTTTGATTTTTACTATTTTAACCCTTCTTTAAATAAATTAATACTAAATGTCCTAATCTAATCCAAGTGGACCTAAATGGTCATATTTTATTCCTAGGTTTTTTTTGGTCGAATTACCCTTATCCAATAGAATTAGGTCATGTGTTAGGATAATAATAATATCATTTTTACCCTTAATTACCCTATTTACTTTTAAACGTGGTAAATATAAGTAAAAAAGTTACTACTCACCAAAAATTATTTTCATCTCATTGAACCACATTTTAGTCCTTGATATTAACCGTGTCTCTCGGATTTTTGAAATTCCACTCACATCAGCGGTAAAATTAAGTTTTATGTAAATTTCCAAATTCTCCTAGGAGGTGGGTAAAAGACGGTGAAAAATTCAAAAACATTATATATCTAAAATTATTATAAAATGACTCGAATGAATTTCATTGAACATATATAGGTATTATGTATCAATTTTGACCTAAAAAAAATTTAAATACAATAAATAGTTATTTAAATAAAAAATCAGTTTTTAAATAGTAACCTAGTGTTTACACTATTCATCAAAAATT
Organism: Viscum album; assembly: GCA_963277665.1. NCBI lineage: Eukaryota > Viridiplantae > Streptophyta > Magnoliopsida > Santalales > Viscaceae > Viscum > Viscum album. The sequence continues at coordinate 880,829,603 of OY728126.1, read as the reverse complement.
GAATGTTTTCAGAAAAATACCAAAATTTCACCCTAGGCTAAATTAGATATTCCAAATCCAAAAATGAAGTCCATTTTGAAAAATAAAATTTCAAAAAGTGGGTATTACTATTCATGACGGCTAGTTTTAATAATATTTTAATAGCATATCGTTGTTTAGTGAAACTCGATATTACATACAACACAAGCTATCGATGAAGGTCGTGATTGCGTGTAAATCAAGCCAAGCTAGTTTTGTGTGTAGTGAAATATTACTTTGAGGATGTATATAACATAAAAACAAAATATATCTCATAAAAATCTCAGTTGTTACATTCTACCCCCCTTTAAAAGGATCTTCACCTTCGAAATTCGTCACATTGTAACAAACAGATTGGGATATCTCTCCCTCATCATATCCTCAAGCTCCCATGTAGCTTCTTCTAATTGGTGGTTCCTCCATAAAACTTTCACCAAGAAAGTGGTCATGTTCCGTAGGACTATTTCGCTACGATCCAGAATCTCTATCGGCTATTCTTCATAAGAAAGATCTTGCTCCAACGGTACAACTTACGAGCTTAGTACATGTGAAGGATCGGGTATGTACATTCTCAGGAGCGATACATGGAATACATCATGAACTTCAAAGAGATTCGGTGGAAGCGCCAATCGGTAAGCTACCATCCCAACACGATCCAGTATTTCGAAATGACTGATATACCTAGGGCTCAGCTTTCCCTTCTTTCCAAATCTCTTTACTCTCTTCCAAGGAGATATTCATAAGAACACTTTATCACCCACTTCATACTCTAGGTATTTTCTTCGGTTGTCGGCATAAATTTTTTGTCGACTCTGAGCTGCTCTTATGTGTTGTTGAATAGATCTGACCTTTTCTACAATCTCATCAACAAGATCAAGTCCTAATTGATTTCTTTCCCCAACTTTATCCCAGCAAGTTGGAGTTAGGCATTTCGTTCCATAGAGAGCTTTATAACGAGCCATATGAATACTGGAGTGAAATCTATTATTATAAGAAAATTCCACCAAATGTAGGTTTTGATCCCAACCACCTTTGAAATCCCTAGAGCAATCTCTTAATATATCTTCTAGAGTTTGATTTTTTCTCCCAGACTAACCGTCTATCTGAGGATGATAAGCAGTGCTGAAACTCAACATTGTATCTAGAGTATGCTTAAGACCTCTCCAAAACATTGAGGTAAGCCTCGGATCCCGATAAAATATAATGGAAAGTGGTACTCCATTTAATCTTACGACTTCCTTTACATATATCCTGGCAAGCTAATCCAGAGATAAATCCTCTCTAATAGCAATGAAGTGTGCAGACTTTGTAAGACGATCAACTATGACCCAGATACCATTATTTACTTTGGATGTTTTAGTAAGTCCAGTGACAAAGTCCTTAGTGATGTTTTCCCATTACCATTCATGTATCAGTAATGGTTGTAACGTCTCCTAAGACTTCTGTCTCTCAGCTTTAACTTGCTGAAAAACCATGAATCGAGAGACATATTCAGCAACATCTCTTTTCATGCCATCCCACTAGAAGTACTCTTTCAGGTCCCTATACATCTTCGTGCTTCTAGGATGAATAGAGAATGAAGAACTATGAGCCTCATCCAGTAGCTCCTTCTTTAATTCTGGTACGGGAAGAACACAAACCCGATTCCTGAAATTTTTTATCCCATCACAATCAAGGTTGAATTCAGAACTTGTTTTGTAACTCTACATCTTCTTTCTGTGACTCTTTAATCTTCACATGTATAGATGGTTAAAAATTCATTTGAGAAAGATAATATTTTCTCATTCCATTATAATTCCCAGTTATATCCTTTTTAAATCCATAAATATTTGATCTTTTGTGATCCTCATCATTGATAAGCTAGCATGGTCTTGTCGACATAATGCGTCTACCACCTTTTTTGCTTTCCCTGGATGGTAATGAATTGAGCAGTTGTAATCCTTAATCAACTACAACCATCTTCTTTGGTGCATATTCAGCTCCTTTTGTGTGAAAATATACTTTATACTTTAATGATCAGTATAAATATCACACCTTTCGCCATAAAGATAATGCCTCCAAATCATTAATGCAAATATTACAACAGCTAACTCTAAATCATGAGTTGGGTAATTTTTCTCATTGATTTTCAACTATCGTGAGGCATAAGGTATCACCAAATCATTTTGCATAAGAACACACCCTATCCCCTTCTTGGATGCATCACTATAGATCACAAAACTTTCTCCACTATAAGGAAGTGTGAGTACAGGTGCACTAAATAACCTTCTTTTACACTCCTTGAAATTCTCTTCACATTCCTCCGTCCACACGAACTTAACTCCTTTTCGAGTCAACCTAGTGATTGGGTTAGATAATCATGAAAAATCGTTAACAAAACATAGATAATATCCTGCCAAACCATGAAAACATCAGATATTAGTTACTGTTGTTGGTCTTGACCATCTTTCAATAACCACTGTTTTTACTGGATCCATAGATATCCCATCATTTGAGATTATGTGACCCAAAAATGAATCTTTTTGAAGCCAAAATTCACACATGGTAAATTTGGCATAAAGCTTCTCCGTTCTTAGGGTCTTCAATACAATTCTCAAGTGATCTTCATGTTCTTCCGTTCTCATTGAATAGACAAGAATATCGTCTATAAAGACTACCACAAACTGATCACGATAGTCTCTAAAGACTCTATTCATCAGATCCATGAAGATAGCAGGGGCATTAGTAAGACCAAATGGCATCGCTATAAATTCATAGTGTCCATACCTTTTACGGAAATCCGTATTTGGTATATCTTCCCTTTTGACCCTTAATTGATGATACCCTAAATGAAGATCAATCTTGGAAAAGTATTGAGCTCCGCGTAGTTGGTCAAACAAGTCATCAATGCATGGGAGAAGATATTTGTTCTTGATAGTGATCTTGTTTAGTTCTCGATAATCAATGAAGAGTCTCATTGATCCATCATTCTTCTTAACAAACAGAACAGGTGTTCCCCAAGGTGACGCACTAGGGAGTATGAATCCCTTATCAAGATTCTATTGGGGTTTCTTCTTCAATTCCTACAACTCAATTGGGGTCATTCTATATGGTGTCTTTGAAATGGGCATAGCACCCGGTATGAGTTCTATTCAAAACTCAACTTCACGATTTGGTCGAAGACCCGGAAATTTCTCCACAAAGACATCATCAAACTCCCATAAAATGGTTGTATTATTAATCATGAGTTTCTCTCCAACCATTTGAGATAAATAACCTTCATTTAGTGGAATCAGGACCCATAAAATGGAAGAAATTTCCACTGGAAGGTTATGTTCATCCTTGCATCGATAGACGATCGAAGATTGATCTTGAATATGAAATGTGACTTCCCTTATTTTTAAATTGATATGATCTCCATATAAATAAATCCAATCCATGCCAGGAATCACATCAAATTCCATTATACGAAGGATCACAAGATTTGCAGGAAGCAGTTTCCCACAAACGTCAATCAGAGAAGAATGATAAACTTTTGATGCGACTGTTGTGCCATTAGGGGTTGTCACAGCTAACTCAACATCTAACTGTTGAGGTAATATGGTGATACCCTTATAAAATTCTTCAGAAATAAAAGAGTGGGTGGATCTAGAATCAAATAAGACATTTTCTACTTTAGAGTGAATGGTAAGTGTACCCTTCACCACATCCCTCTCATACTCCACATCACTGATAGAAATTGCATGTGACATTCCATTGTCTTTATCCTTAAGAGTTTGTTGATGTCGATCATCATAAACATCCCTTGTATTAGGGAATTGATTGGCATAATGCCCCTTTTCCTTGTACTTGTAACAATGAAGTATAGGAGGTGCACTCTTTGTAGCGTTTTCCGTGTTCGCATCACTAGACATCTTCTTCCCATAATTGTGGCATTCAAATGCCCAATGACCTTCCTTTCCACATTTTAAACATTTACTTGTCCCTTTAAGTCAACTCCCTCCATGTTTATTTCCACACATTGAGCATAATGAAAAACTCATCTTCTTTTTAGTGTGCTCTTTAGATTTTCCTTTGAATTCCATTTTCCTCTTTTTACCAAACCCATATGACTGATGGGTAACTCCTATCTCCATCTCACCTTTGAGAGCACATCGAACGACTTCCTCATATCTATTGAATTCCATTGTGGATAATTCCCTTCGATGACTTGGTTTTATGCCACTAATGAATCTATTGATCTTACTCTGAGGTTGGATAATAATCCCAAAAGCATACCTTGAAATTATAGAAAAATTTTATTCGTAGGTAGCAATAGATTCATCATCGTTTTGCTTCAGTTCATGAAACTCCTTCTCCATCTTTGTTTGAAGAATATGAGGGAAGTATTTATTGAAAAATAATATCTTGAATTTTTCACATTCCATGGACTCAATTTCATCTCTTGGACCCGTATTCTTGATAAGATTCCACCATTGATCAGCTTCACCTTCCAAACGATATACTACTAAGATGAGTTTATCATGTTCTGAACATTGAATAACTAAAAATATCTTTTCAGTTGTACTGATCCATTATTCAGCAACTAATGGATCAGTAGACCCGCTGAATGAGGGTGGATGCTACCTCATGAAGGATTCAACAGAATGTTGCTCCTTCCTTTGCTCGTTTGGAAGTCCTGCATGATTCATAACTTCAGAAAGTTGTGTGAGCATGGCTACAAGATTTTTCATTCTATCTCCCATAATGTTTGGTTGCTCAGGGGGAAAATCATTGCATTGCCTGTCGCATTCTGCATTAACACGGTTCCCTCGGGTTCCAGCCATTGACTAAAACCAAGAAGGATAGTGTGAGAAACACTAATTATAATAGGAAAACCACATAATCATGAATAAAATTTCACACTTAAGGTCTTATCATAGGTTATTCCTGGCTATTTCTAAAACACTAATATTGTGTTCTATGCTTAGACTTATCATTAGGGTTCTTACTAAGGCTTTCACATCCAAGTTTCCAAAGGTTGACTATACCTTTCAACTAATTCCAACTATAGAGGTTAAGAATTACATACATGTACTATAATTGATACATATCAGGGCACTCCATGGGTTGCTACACCCCCTTGGTGGGACACACTACCATCCCTAGTGGAAACCATTTCCTCATGAATCCCTTGGGCGGAGAGCCAGGCTTCGTCCAACACTAACATGTGAGAGTTCCCATGGATCGAATACATTTCTACCTCCTTTGCCTCTGATACACACTATAACAACCCATACATTACATACATTGTTATTACTTCAGAATTAAAGTATACTTATTACAATATATAACAAAACCATGGTAGGATCGTATAGGTATAGTTTCTTTAGAAACTAGGAAACATAAATAAAACTGGTTCATAAAGCATATACATTGTCTCCCATTTATTTCATCATATCTAGAGTCACATTTGGCATATCATATTTAGTACCCTTCTTCCTGACCTGTGGAAAAGAAAACATACAAAAGGGTGAGCTCAAATGCTCAGTAAGGGTAAACAAAATAAATATCATTCATATCATATTCATAAGAACATAACATTTTGGAAATCTTAACCTGCAAAAGAGATCTGAATATCATAACATGGGATAAATCATAGTAGTAAAATGTAATCCCAATAATAATAACTTAAAACATGAATCTTTGTGGCATACACAAATAATCATAGAGAATCATTTCTTAGTAGTCAAGACTCATTTCCAAGACTATCTTAGTGGACAAAGTCCATTTTTGAAACGAGCTCACTCCTCGTTTCAGTCTTGGTTCATTGAACCAGATTAATCTGTCGTTCCAGCCATGTCTATCTCATGAGATATAAATCTTTACCCAATGCATTGGAGGGAGATATAGGTCCCACCCATCTCATAATGAAACCATTCTTATTATTTCCACAAAATCATAAATCATACATCATAGCATAACCCATGTATTAAAAATTGGATTCTTAATCATCATGTCATGATAACATAATCCATATAAGATAAAAGGACATCATAAAAATAATTCCATCATAACATAATCAAGACGATGTAAAAAACGGATGGAAACAGAACCCAATATTATCTTAGATGGAAAATAAATTTGATAAAACACTTGAACTCCATTCTTGAGGAAAATATCCTTTCTACTTCAAATACATTTTTCCTTTCTTAAAATTTCATATAATTTTGAGCTAAAAGAAGTTGATTAAAAATAAACGTGAAAACTTGTAAAGGAAGCTTCATGAAAATAATGTTCTAAAAATCCATTCATGCTGTATATGTTAAAAAACATTCTTCTTGTACATTGGATGGAAAAGTCAAAAAAGTACCTCGTACGAAAAACGACAAAAGATTCCTTACATATATTTTACTAAAAACTCGCCGATGGGTAAAATTGGATTTATAAAATTGTAGGAGGATATAAATAATATTAAATATTGAGGAAACATTGATGTGTATGATAAATATTCCCTAGTAAATTCTGAAGTATAAACAATCTCAGATAAAAATTGAGATTGTTAGATTTTCCCTTACCTTAGGATCGATTTGCTTCGTACGTGTCTTAACCTCTTGTATAATGATTTAAATAATGACATTGACTTATTCCAGAACCATACCCATTGTTATGATATCATATATGGTCATATTTCTAGATTCGTAGCTTTTATTAGTAATATTTCATTGCTACTTGTTATTCGGGTGTTTATTACTTTTTGTTCTTATGCGTGTTTTGTAGAATAAATTCTTATTCTTTTTTTAGGTTATAGATACCTAATTTACATAATGGTATTAGTGTAATATATATCATATTTTTTCATTCAATTCATTTATATAATCATTATGTAATGAAGATCATGTAGAATGAGTCGCATCACATTGTGGAGATAGTAGGCCGTACGTACGCACGAGCGATGATATCGTTCCCATGATCAAGGAATTGAATTTAAGTGTGTGTATACTATTTTAGAGTCAATATCACTTTACAATAATCATATAGTTATTATTTACACCATTATACCCATCCATGTAAGGTGGTGGTGGAAAATAGATTACACTACGGCGTGGGGACGGTATTCCGTACGCACGCACGCGCGGTGATTTAGTTTTCCATAGGATGGATAGATGGTGAAATAGGGTTGTTTCATACTTATAATAAACTATAATTATATGAGTGATACTGGTGTTGTTACTTCATAATGATACAACTAAAGAAGAAGAAGTAGAAGAATAAATAAAGTTGAAAGAATCGGTAACAGACATTACCTCTTCTTTGAAGCGCCTCTTCTTAACCTCCTCTTAGGGAACTAAATATGGTCTTTGAAGAATACCAGGACCTATAGGATGTTTCTAGGGAAGTGTAGAAGAGAAATTGGTAGGGTTTGACAGATCTTGAAGGCTCAAAGTGGAGTGAGGAAGAGAGGGAGGAGGTGCCCTTGTCTTCTTACACTATAAGGTCAATAAACCTACTATAACAAGCCAAACGAACCCCAAGTTGTTTATTATTAATATATATAACCTTATCTAAGTCATTTTTCCGAACCATAGATTTTTAGGAATAAAATAATAATTAATAATATAATATTTGTTTTAAAAACTATTTTATGTCAATTTTGACACTATTTGTTAATTGATTTTTGTGAAAATCATAACAGAATGACTAGTTCAAAAAAAGTTAATTAAATAAATACTAACATGTCATATTATCCTATAAAATTAGTTTAATTCATAAAATGTCTCAAATTAAATTTATTTGGGTATTTATAACATCAATTATTTCAATATTTCATTAATTAGATAATTACTGCATCATCATTGTGTCATAAATAAATTAAATTATTTAATGTCTAAAAATTATAAATAATATACCATAATGTAGGAAATATTTTTATATTTATAATTAATATTTATTGTCGAATTGATATTTTGTATAACCCTATATTAAAAATGATTTAGTTATTAAACTTTGATTTTAACTATTTTAACCCTTCTTTAAATAAATTAATAATAAATGTCCTAATCTAATCCAAGTGGACCTAAATGGTCATCTTTTATTCCTAAGGTTGTTTTGGTAGAATTACACTAATCAAATAGAATTATTACATGTTTTAGGATAATAATAATATCATTTTTACCCTTAATTATACTATTTACTTTTAACCGTCGTAAATAAAAGTAAAAAGTTACTATTCACCAAAAATCATTTTCATCTCATTGAACCAAATTTTATTCCTTGATATTAACCTTGTCTCTCGTATTTTTTAAATTCCACTCAAAGAAGCGGTAAAATTAAGTTTTATGTAAATTTTCAAATTTTCCTAGTTTGTTGGTAAAAGACGGTGAAAAGTTAAATAAAATTTTTATATATCTTAAATTATTATAAAATGACTCCAATTAATTTCATTGAACTTATATAGGTATTATGTATCAATTTTTACATAAAATAAATTTATATAAAATAAATAATTATTTAAATAAAAAGTCGGTTTTTAAACAGTAACCCAGTTTTTTCACTATTCATCAAAAATTGAAAGTTTTCAAAAAAATACCAAAAGTTCACCCTAGGATAATTTTGATATTCCAAATCCCAAAATGAAGTCCATTTTGAAAAATAAAATTTCAAAAAGTGGGTATTACTATTCATAACGGCTAGTTTTAATAATATTTTAATAGCATATCGTTGTTTAGTGAAACTCAGTATTGCGTACAACGCAAGCTATCGAGGAAGTTCGCGATTGCGTGTAATGAAATCCAAGCTAGTGTTTTTTGTAGTGAAATATTCCTTTGATGATGTATATAACATAAAAACAAAATATTTCTCATAAAAATCTCGGGTGTTATAGTATTATGGTATCATGTGCTAGATACATGATGTCCAATTACTACAAATTCTATTTATTCATTATCAGTTACTACTATCCATGAGGTTTACCCTATGAAAAAAATATATAGATGCAATTTCATTCTCAGATATTAATGGCGTAAATTTTTTATTTATTCACCATGAAATATTGACTATGCCAAGTTGTTTATGATTTAGTTATTATTGATTCATGCATCAGATTTTTATTACCCTTACTGAGCATTTGTGCTCACCCCTTTTTTTTGTTTATCTCTAACTGGTTATGGAAAGGAGATAACTTATTGAGTGTCTATGGAAGTGGTTTTTATTTTCTATTATGTATTGGATTTTGTAACCTTTCACAATGTAATTTGAGTTACATCTATGTATCTTGATTCTCCAAGACTACTAATCTGACCATTCCATTGAGATTTCATTCCATCTAACCATTCCAATGTTATTAGTAAATCACCGGCTCCAGTCTAAAGGGGTCGTTGTGTAAAAAATATAATTAATTTATTCATTATTATTACATTTTATGTTTCATTTTATGTTATTCCTTCATTTTTCTTGGGATTCAATGTCACCAAATTGGCACGAATTTTATGATACAATTTTACCTTTTATCAGGATTGTTTGTGCTCAAGTATCAAATATTAAAATCTCATGATCTAAATCTCAATATGTCTCATGAGTTTTCTTATTCTATTTTAATTCATGATATATTGACAAAATGGAACCATTTTAAACTCATTAGTTTTTAAGAAAATTATGAAAGTGTTCTGAAGAAAATATTGCCTTATTTTTATCTTCAGATGGAATTATATTTTATTCAAAAATCATGTTTACTAAACATGATATAAATTTTTATCAAATGATATTTTATACTCAATTTCAAGGAAATTGTTTGAATCAAAATTTGGCTTTAAAATGGTTTTAAAATGATTTTTGATTCTACATTTATAAAATTTCAAAGTTATTTAAAAAAAATTTTAAGAAGGATTTATTATTTAAATTGTGTTTCTCAAAGTGGATAATATATTTTCCTCATGAAATTTTTAATATTATTTTTAAAGAAAACATCAAATTCTTTCAATGTGGGTTTCAAATAACAATATTTGGAAACTGTTTTATGACCTAAAAATTTATCTTAAAAGATGTTATTTTATTTAATAATGATCCATGTCATCTTTAAAAATACATATCTATATAAGATGAAATTCCTTGATATAGTGTATTATTTTCTTTTTATTTGGTCCAGGGACACCATTTTTATTCTTTTTTTTGATTGGTTAACGGTTAAGCAGAAAATGTTTCTATGAACCCTATCTCTCATTCATGGGTTATACCATGATAAAATTATTTTGATACCCACATCCTTTAATGAGTAATATTATATTTAAATTATTATGATACCTATCTCTTTCCCACTGTTATTTATATGAAACATATGAAACCCATATTTTTTATGGGTCGTGATAAGATTAGTTTTTTATTATCTAGTGGAACACATGTATATGATTTAATTATGTGACAAGTGGTACCTATATCTCTGTCAAATTCATTTGTTAATGATTTATTTTTATCTCATGATATATAAAAATGGAAAACATGTCAATGGTATTTATCAAAAATTGAAAATGGGAGGAACCTTATCAACATTGAGAAATGGATGTTTCCTAATCTATAATGGGAAACATGTGCTTCCTAATCTACTATAGGAAATAGGTGTGTCAAGATCCATTATGTTGATAGTATTGGTAGTTATCCTTGAAACATGAATTTTTTTCTATATTTATGTTGATGAAACACTTTTATGACATGATTTTATGTTTCAGGATTGATTTTGGAGGTTTCTAACCCCTATGGATAATTTTTTCTAAAATGATTATGTTTTATGCAATGATTCATGTTTATGATATATGATAGGTTGGGTATGAACTTTGAAATTGTTGATTCATTATCAAATAACCATATTCTTATCCTATGACTTCAAATGTTCATATATTTATATCTCTCAGTTTTATACTTTTTAATAATCTAAGCTCACCCTTTTTTTTCTCCTAAGATATGAAGTAATTTGTTTGTATGATACACCTATGAGGTTTACTAAGTGGGAAGGTCTTAATGAGAAACATTTAAGATCTTCCACATTTTTAGTATATTGTGTTCTATGTTTCCAATGAAAAAAAACTATAATTTTCCTTGTGAATTTACATTAGTAATATACTATATATTCATCTAAAATGGTGTAATATCAAATTAATGTTAATCCTGAGTCACTATAAATAGGCACGTTGCATAATGGTCCATGTACCTATCCATCACATGAGTCTTCCAACTATTTAAAACATTACTTTTTTGAAGGTATTTTTTTCTATGTTAGGAATCTATCAATTTAAAAGTCACATGAATAGAGGGAATTGTCTAAAAGCCTTTACAAGACAATATTCACTTATCTAGACACCATGAAAAGAACATTATGGTATTTTATATAGGATTTTCATGATATTGACTAGATTATGCATGATGAATAACTCATTCTCATGACCATAAATGGTTAAATGATGGTTTATGATTAATGTGGTTATGTGATTAGCATGATTCATATGCCAATACATCATGTTACTTCTTCTTTTATTTGTAAGAGGAAATGATCCCTAGGTTTTTAGTCTTATTTACATTCTAAATTTCTCTATTTTCATTTTCTAGGCATCAAATATCCCCCCACCAAAGGAAAAATGTTTGAAGGAAAAATACTTTGTTATGAGAAATTAAATACCTCCCTGATTCCTCATTGAGTTCACAGATTTGTGTCTTGGGAGACATTTGGTCTTCCTACTGAAATTTGGTATTCTATGTGATTTCATATAATAGGGAGGCGGGGATTTCAAATTTCACTAGTGACACTGAATTACATAACTCTCATTATTTATTATTTCGTGTGACTCCTTTGGATGAACTTCTCTCAAGATCCATTTCACCAGACCCATGTATAAGAATCGATCAATATACTACTTTGTAGAACTATTTTACACGAACTGTATCACGATATTCAATATTGTTTTCCAACCACTAGTTTAATTTTTATTAGTATTTGTTAAAATAAATCACAGAATATTTTTTTGGTAATTTCATGAACCTTGGCCCAGTAACTTGGTTATATAGTAGTCTTGGAGGAATATAATGATCCATTAAATAGGCTATTTGATATCTTGGTCATTATGTGGTTCACAATATTATCCAAGGGACATGTGATCAGAAGACATATGTTTTCATGAGATACTCCATAGGTCAATTGATTCACTATACCATTGTGGGCCATGCTGTTAATGAGACCTTTATTAGTTCATTATATCATGAATCCATTCATTATTCATGTGATTCACATGATGATTTCAGAGTCATGCACATCATTTGATAGGATTTTTTTCTCATTTGACTTGTGATTCTATTTTCATGAATATAGACTCCTAATAACATATTTCATTGAATAAGTATATATCCACTGTGGTGGATCTTTATAATTACATCATTGAGATTATGGAATCTAAATGTAATTCTATTTTCGAGTCATCACAAACAATCCAGATAGATTTACTAGGGATAAATATTATAGAATATCTGACCTTGTACATACTACCTATTTATGATTTTTTTAATTTAAATGAATCTCTCATTCAGCCACTATATTTTTCAATTTTGACTCGCCCTTGGATCTTAGGGACCAATAATACCTTTCTAGAAAATATCTCCCATATAGATCATTTCATTACTGAGGGGAAATGCTCAAATAGGTATATTCTATAATTTATGACCATACACTTCGGAAAGAACCAATGTAATCCTCATTAATAAATCCAAATGTATCTCTTCATATTGTGGAAGCTGTCCACAAAACAGCAGCTCTGGTGATTTATTAACTGGAACCTTCAATTATTTGGAGTTTGGGAATGGACTGGTGTTGTCCTTGATAAGTGTAGTATATTACATATATTTTTTTAGAAAAATAGTGATATATCAAGATTTATGATTCTTTATATATCAAAAAAAATATTCTAATGTGATACAATCATGATGTAAAACGTGTTCAGTTTCCCTGATATAGATACAAACACATTCAATCTAACACATGGAAAATTGATAATCAGTCTCTAGGTCTTCAATAATATTTGTGTACCACCCAATTTAGGAGGGATATGTTATGATTCCCCCAAATAATTCTATTTAGATGACATGGAGAGGAACCATCATCTTTCATAGAATTGGTTGGGTTATGTGAAAGGGACATTTTGGAAGGCCCTTCTTTATAGTTATTATATCCTATTTAAGTAATGGGTGAGATATTTCATCAAGAACATCTTCTATGATTCAGAATCCATGAGGAAAAAATGTTTTCCCCTTGAAGGACTCCCCTAGTGCTAAGGGTTCATATCAGCTCATAGTTGAATATGTTTCATCCACCATCTAGATTTTGAAGGTTATTTCTAACAATAACTGGACTATTTGGTTGGATAGTATTCCAAACATGTACCAACGTGGGTACCTTCTCTCGATGAAGGAAAAGGGTGGAGTCAGAGTCTCCACCATTTTCATAAATTCCCTTATAGAATTAGGGAATAACCATGGGTTCTCTATTCAAATTATATCAAAACTATATCACCCTTACACCATAATTATAGGGGAAGTTCACCAAACATAATTTCGGATCCCATTTAGGTATGATGGGGTTGGATGGGGCCCCATAGGGGAGGTTTCAAGTACATGAGCATATATAGATTCCGTTATGTTAGTTTCAAACCTTTCTTATAGTGAATCAATGTGGTAAGTCATGTGACACTATAGGATTGGGAGATTAGAGGCTTCCATAGCTATTATAACTTCTTCTCCATCAAACATTATGTTCAAATTACCACTTGTACTATTGTATAAAATAGTATGATATCTATGAGGCCAGGGTATATATTATTTCAATTCACTATGGCGTCCTATTTCTCCTTATTGATGGTACAATTCAATGTGGATTATATGATTATTTTCATTTTAGCTATCAATTTCATTGTATTCAAATTAAGTAACCCCCCCCCCACCACCACTTTGTGTTCAATTTGATAATCTCCTAATGGTTCCTTTCTAGTTTTGGTTGATTTTCACTAGGAAGGATTCATAGGTCCAGATAAACATCCCTATATAAAATTTCATGATTGATTTGTCCAAAAATTATTCTGATATATGGATCCTCTCTTACTGAAATGGGAAATTATCCACATCAATACCCACTAATACAATAATTTCACTGATTTCTAAAGATATTTTTAGGCCCAGAAATTATCAGGCTTCAAGTAGAACAACTTCCCATTCATTTCTTCATAACGACGTAAACTTTTTACCATTTATTTTTTCATCGATAAAAGCCTCTAAAAACATGGATGTGGTGAGTGTTGTGGTTTTCATTGATGCCACAACTACACTATTATTTTCAAATACATTTATATGATCGATGATCAAAAGGGTTAAAAATATAATAAATGGTCCATATGGACTACTTCACTCGAAATAGATACGTTTAGAAGTCTTTAATCACATTACTGATCCCAGAGGTTTCACTTTCAAAGACCATATCGCTAATATTAATTCCTTATTTTGATACCGTCTACAATGATGGAAGGTGTAAAGGGTCAGATCCTTCTTCCCATTTGGTGAAATTAATGGTGGATCAAGGAATGTTGGAAATTTTCATCGAAAAACAAGTGTATCCCATTACCGAAGTAGTGGAAAGGATTTTTATGATACTATATTCAATGGACCATCATATTGTTTCTACCATATAGACATATTTAGTGTTTATATTGATATAGAAGGAATCATTTGAAGACTACCCTCTCCCATAATCCCTAATATACTCTATAGGGTTAGTTCCTCTATCTAATTTTACTAGTGACCATGAGGTCGATGACAAGGTTTCCCCATGTCAACTTGTTCTGATGGGGGGGATAATTTCAATTCATTGGGAATTAGATTCTATACTTCAATCAATTCCATGTACAATGCCTTCAACATTGGAACCTTTTAATGATCCTTCCTTGGAGAGTCATGTGAAATTTATGTTCTTTAAATATCAGATCCCTCTCCCCCCAAATTCCTCATGTATGTGTTTAACATTACAATTTCCCTATTTTGATCATTTCTAGTATCTAATTTTGGACTGTCAAGAATGTGTATATCCCCAACAATCCTACATGGAGTAACATGAATCAATTAAAAAGAACACATGGGAGATTTAAATTTCCTATGAATATCCATAACTATTGGACCTAGCATTATAATAAGAATATGTGATTGATTTTCCAGCTCAATTGGACGCATTACTTTCATCTGATATCTTAGTGTTTGTTCCATTCAACCTAAAATAGGTGAACACACTCCTAGAGAAAATAGATTTTGGTATCTACTATTCTACTAATTTATCTTTGATGGAGGTGAATTATGGAGAATTTGAACAGTTATTTAGAAACTGGACACAAGGTTTATTGTGTTTCATGTCATTAAACATATAATTTTATCTTACAATCCAAAAAGGTGGAAACCAACGTATGAATTCAGAGAAACCAGCAGTTGTTCCACTAATCCATTCATCATAAGAGGGTGTTTCTTATTTAATTTAGGATGGGTTTTGGGAAAAATACATTTACAGTGACTCAACAAGGAATAGAATATTTCCATCATCCATTATATGTATTGTTTACTTGATGATATCGTACCATCTATCCTTTGACTGATAAAAGTTTTTCCCCCTCTTGTAGTTCCTTATAATAATAGATTGATTGTGTTAATCCCTTATTCTTAATGAATTACTCAAATTTAATCAACAAACATAGAGTCTAGAACCCTACCCACATCATCTAAGACCATGAGCTACACTACCTTACTCAAGGACTTAGTCTTGGAATATATTCATGTCCTTTGGTTGGGATTGAGTCAAGGTTTGGAGTCTGTGTAAATTGAGTAGCTGATGCGATAGGGAATGTGGATGGATATTTGGAAATTAATTTTGGAGAGCCCTTTAGAAGGTCCAAATGAATATCAAGGGCATCTTTATTTTATTTTCACAACCCTTTGTTGTGATAGTTTTGATTATACTGGTCTTCTTGCCCGAGTAAAGGAAGCAATATCTTTGAGGAAATAAAGAAGGAAACCAAAATTAATGGTAGTATTTGCTAAGTTAACCTCTATAGTATGAAAATATTGGGTTAAGTCCTTGAACAAATCATATGAGCAGGTGGTGAATTCATTTTTTACCAAGACATGGTTTGCATTTGGTGGGTTGAAATTAGCCATTTATGGGCTATAATATTTCATCTTCTAGAAAATTTTTCTTGGCTTCAAAATGAAATTAAAATACCATAGAAAAAAATATTGGAGTAATAACAGTCGTAAAAGTATAATAGAATTCTAGGATTGGTACTATTTTAAGAAAATAGGCATTAGAGTGGATTATAGAGTAGAAAAATTAATTTTTTGATCAATTGTTCCAACAAATTTCATCAATGTGGAAGATGCCCAAAGTCTCCTCTAAACTCATGTTGTGATGAGCTTATAGTTCTGTGACTTTATATTTATCTTTGTATTCATGGAATAGACCCCGATATGTGGAGATCCCCATTTCTGTATTCTATCAATGAATATATCTTCAGAGGATTACATTTTTTATCCATCTTTCATTCATTCCTGATGTGCTTGAATTTTATTGATCTGATTTCTTACAAATCATCAATGATACCTATCCTTTGTAGCATACCAAATAACACTAAATTATGGGATTTGGATGCATAAATTACAACATATTTTTCTTGATAAACTCTTATGAATGACCACTAATATGATACTCATTGTTGATATACCTACTCTAATTGTATTGAAATCACCGGATTTGAAGAAGGATAATTTTGGTAAAATATATGTATTAGGGGGAGAATGTTTTAATTTTTTCCAAACTCAATGGAAATAGTGAGAATATATTGATGTTTTCTAGGTAAATGTGTGTTCCCTATATGATTTATATATTTTCTATTTTATATTTTCCTATATTTTTCCTAATCATCATTTTGGGGAAGTATTAGCAAGAATGCACTCGGCTTTTTCTTAGGAATTTCTCTTATAAAATTTCAACGTAAATTTTTTATTCCTTTTCAATTGTATGATTCCAAAAAAAAATTGGAGTACACAATTGGTATGTCCATTAGGAGAGACATGAATTTATCCTCGAATTCTAATTTTTGGTAACAAACCTAGAAAGCATTGTGCCTCTTTGAGTTTTATATTTTAATGTCTTGAAAACTATACCATTTCAATATTGGAATTAGGGGACCACTATCTCATACCTTATATATCTAGAAAATTACCATTCATTTTGTAATGATCACTATGTCTTCTATTTTCATTTTGTATGGACATCTTCCATGAAATGTAACATCATGTGGTAACGACATCTTCTGTGGAGTTTAACAATATGTGAAAAGAAATTATTCCATGTAGTATAACATCATGTGGTAAGGACATCTTCTATGAAGTTTAACATCCATAAAAATGGTCATCATTTGTGAGGTTTTACATAATCTGGTAAGGATGTAAAAATCATATGTTGCCAAAATTATTGATGTTAGGAAATTATTGGTGAATATGTAATGGATAAGACATTCCAAGGTTTTCCCAAAACACCCAATGGTGTGGAGTTCTATCATTGTGTTTCCAGGTCTGATGCGGGATTGTATTTCATTTATTACAAGGAAAATATTCCTCTATTTGGATGTTCAAATTCCGATACATCTCTATCATGATGAAACTAAGATTTCCCCACTCTCCCCCCTAGGTCATGAATGATTTCGGGGATGGTTTTGGTGGATAATAATATTTTGGATGTCGAGTCCACCTAATAGTTAAATTATGGTTGTTTTAATTCATTACCCAAATTCATGAATCGATGAATATGTTATAGGAAACATGTTTCAAAGATGATCCAAAACACCATCAGGAGTTTATTTTTACCAAAGTGTTATTAATGGTCATGAGGATCGGAGTTCCTCACATGTATAGAGGAGCTTACACTAGTTGGTAGATTAGAATCCCTTATGCATGATCCCATAGTGGCTACATTCCTGTTCATTTATAGGTGATCCCAAAACATTTACAAGGGCCATGAATGGTTTATAATTAATCAAATTTCTAGATGATTTATGCAGTAAGTGGCGAAAAATCTATCCAAGAAGGGTTATGTAAACCTAGGGCCGTTGAGAATTATTATTAGGGGTTGAGTATTATGAAATGTGGTGTCTTGTCATATGGTGTGTGCATAAAAAGATTCAGTAATATAGTGTCACATTACTATTTGATAAAGGAAACAAAAAATGGTGATGTAACATTGTGTATGATGAATCATCATTAATATTCTGATTATGAAGTTTGAAAATCAAGGTCTAGTAATATAAGTGTTAATTGGTGGTGGGAATAGGTGGGTATAGGTCCACTATTGATGGTGGAAGGATCCTACAATGCTTCATTTGGTTGGGAAAATAACCCTTATATATAATGGGGATATATTGAGATCTAATGGTCCATTTAGATGAATCATTACTTATTACTAGTTAGAAACATAAAAGATCAAAGAAAAAATAAGACCAAGGTTTAAGGGTTTCCATGAGAAGGATACCAACTGAAGAAAATTGATTTTTTAACTCAATCATACAAGTCACAAAGGTGGTTTATGGAATATGTTTGAATAAATAAGGGTTCGAGCACCAAAATCATTTTTCCCACATAATGAACCCATTAACTTAGCGAGGATGTCTGACCAACCATTACTCTAACTTTTTCCTAAGGTAAATGATCCATCAAACCTATCTCGTCTCCTAATAAGGCTACAAACAAGGCCCTATGAGATTTATTACTTATTTATTTACATTATTACTTTTTACTAAACCTTAGATATGATGATTTTAGAGACCATATACATGAATTTTTCCCAATCCACCATTTTTATGTTTTCATCCAGACAAGGATTATTTAACTTTTTCTATCAGTTTAAGGGTATTTTGATTTGTACCCTCAAAGGATACATTTTAAGGTCATATTGCTTTGAACAATGTGTTTTTGTTGTATTTTAGAATCATACAACACATATTTTTTCTATGTAGTTTAACATCATGGTGTATGTACTTTTTCCTTGCAGTTTAACATCACGTGGTAAAGGCACATGAACCAATGTGAAATTGTACACGTTATCCTTTGGGGATATTTTTACTACATAGATGTATTAAAATGTAGAGAAGACATTTTATTCAAGAAATATATTATTGATTTAAACCATATACTATAGCACTTTTCATGGATTTATCCCATGTGAAATTTATCCATATGTGTGTGTAACTCATTTGTAGCAGAGATAGCTTATATAGCATGAACTTTTTTTAATATATTTATATTCTACTTGTATTGTTGGATTTTCCTGGTTTACCCTATGCATATTTTAATGTTGGGAATCATATTATAATTATCTCCATTATGGAGATCACATTTCCTAGACTCGATTCGTATTCCATGGAAAGGGGCGACTGTAGCTGAGTGATTGGGTCATCAAAAAATATGTTTACCCAAAAATGGAAGGTTAAAAGGATATGATGTCATAATCTAGATTTTAAAGTGTTTATGATGAAAAATGTGTCACATAAAGGGAATCTGAATCCCCTTGTATAGTTGGGTTATAAAAGATATAAATCCTAGCACAAGAACATCTAAGTTAACTGAAGGTGGGAACCAGTTGGTACAGGTTCACTATATATAATGGTATGATCCCATAATGTTCTAAACGTTCAAGGTAGTAACTCATATATTTAAAGGATTCCTTCTTGGGATCTAAGGTTATATTTGGATGATCTAGTCCCTATTACTAGTTTTCAATGGGATATAACCTAGAGCATGTAATCCCAAGGAACATAGGGTTTCATGATAAGGGTACTAACTTGAGTAACTTGTTGTTTTGACTAAGATATGATAGTTATGAATTTCGTTCCAATATAAACTAAAATTCAAGATGGGTTTGAGCACCCAAAAGGCTATGCGAGTATGTATAGAACACATATCAAGGTTATAGAATTGAATGCATGATTCTTGGCTGGACAACATTCAAATGGGATGATCCTTTCAATGTTAAGACCCTTTATTGTGTTGTTTAACATCATGTGATGACGATGTGGTAATTTCATTCAACATCATATGACTAGTAAATCGTTCTTGATCTAATTTGGGTATTTTTTATATCCTCTAGTGTGGATTAATGAGTTCCCCATCCTCATATGATCCATGGTATCATAAGAAACAATGGATGACGTGGTAGTCAATTGAGTTGTGTAAGATCTGGTATCAGATGAGAAAATGTATAGGTCTATACCATATGAATCTAGTGGTGTATTTTTATTATTTTATATGTTTCATCAGAACCAAGTATTTTAGATATGGGCATCGTTATGTATTATATGATGAGAGAAATAAATATATACATATTTCTTTCATGAAATTTCAATGTAATAATTTGAACCGTACACATGGTGGGGCACATTTTTTATATTATGGATGGACCTAGGATTAGATATATGGGCGTCACTATGTATTGTCTTTTGAAAAGAATCATTACACATATAGTTCTTAAATGGGAAACTCTCTATCAATTTTTGACCCATATGAATAGAGGGGAATTATTCCTATTGGTAGTTGTGTATTTTCCTAGGATTGATGAGTTGGTAATTTCTACATATCTTGTGAATAAAGAAATAAATCCAGACATATTTATTAAATATATTTGCTGTGGGAGACCAAATCTTAGGATATTGGTCCCCTAGGGCAAGGCCCATAATAATGTTTTGTATTATGTAATGTAATAGACTTCAAATATTCATTTTAATGCCATCCGATAAGGTTGTTTGGTGTCCCTTCTAATGTATTTTATCCAGAACATTTCTAACACTACCATGAATTGATTTCATTCAGTCATTTATTAAATCATTCATCACAATTACTAACCCAACATGATATACGCTCAGTGTAAGAAGAAAATAATTTCAATTGTTTCTCTCACCACGCATATGAGATTAAAGGAAAATACATGAATATTTTGTATCATGTGATAGATATTCCAAGATATAATATATTTTCATCTCTAAATACCTCATTATAGTGATAATAATTTCATAATTAATTTTGGGAAAACATGAAGATTAACTTCATGTTCTATGGATGTCATCCATGTAGTTTAACATCATGCAGTTTGGATAGAGGTTTCCTAATATGAATAAATAAGGAATGAAATATTATGAATGTTTTCCCCAAATTCTAGAAATCAACTCAAAAAAGGATTCCGATGTTTTTTATATGAGGAATCATGATCTGGTTTCCCAAGGTACCTATTTTTTATTATGATTTATAAGACTAAATTTTAACATCCTTTGCAAGAGATTTTGTAAAATATCCTGATGTATTTTGACCAAGGTGGGTATATAACATATGAACCTAGAGATCATGATATTTGTGTCACTACATATCCTATGTTGGGAATAATCATGAAACACATATATCTTGAATGGGAAACTCTCCACTTAAGTATGTCCCATTTATATAAGATGTACTTTTCATGTCGATGTTGGTGTTAGACCTAGTATTTAGATCAAAGTGTCACTATATATATAGTGAAGACATAAATCAAGACACACATAATTATTTAATGGAGATATTTCCTATGTGGATTTAACTCTTGTACAGGGAGGATGGAACATCATTTATCTTTTTCTTAAATATATATCATGTGCAGTGGGTCATCTGTAACATAACAATTTTCCATGCAGTTTAACATCTAGTGGTAAGGATGAATAGTATCATGTCAATTTAGGTTATACTTCTAGGACCCCTCATGTAGTTTAGTGACATGAGACTATGACAATTTTTCATATAGTTTAACATTATGAAATCATGATGTAAGAGGCCGTATAGATTAATATATTTCTACAGAGACTTCTATCATTAGTTTTAAAAACATGTGGTAATAACGTTTCATAGAGCTTAACGTCATGAAACAAGGACGTCTTAATTATTGTTTTAACATCATATAGTCTGTATGTATTATGCAGTTTTAAATCATGCAACTAGGATAATGGATCCTTGAAGGAAGATATGAAAACAATTTCTTGAGAATGCTCAAATTAGTGGTGGTATTTACACAATACCTAGTCATTGTGGCTAATGAGTAAGCACCATTATATTAGACATTATATACTATGTAAGGATATACTGATTTGGGTTCTAGCATTGGATGCATATTTAACAATATTATTGGGGTTCTAAGAGCTGATTAAAATTCCCCATGAAGGAATGAATATAATCAAAACATATAATTTGAGGATCATATTATCCAATTATGATGGACATCATAGTTGTGTAGTGTAAACAACCATTTATCACCAATCCATTCAAAAACATCTTGTCAGTTTGGATCTTCTTTATATTTTAGAGTTATCTATATGTAGCTATTTCAAGTGAGGGAAAATATACATCAATGGGAAACACTACCTTTATTCTATACACTAATGAATACGGAGTTACTTGTGTAGCAGTATTTGTGGTGGTTCGATAAACCCATAAAGCATGGAAGATATTGTCTAAAAGGTACTTCTTTTACATATTATCCATTTTCTAAATTATATTTTACGAAGTATTATTAAAGGTCTCTATTTTTTATTTTCCACTGTATGGTTGTAGGATGAATGGTTGGACACTATTTTGTACTCCTAAAATAATTTCTTCATCTAAGTATTAAACAATTTTGTTTCTTTTTCTGTCAATGTGATGTGAGGGACTATGAATATATGATCTTATTTTACATCATTAAGTTAATGATATTATTTTTCATTAATTCCTTGATAGGTATTTCCTCATCCCATTTTGAAAAGAGGTCGATAGTATGATGGATTTAATTAAATATATTAGTTGTGGTGGGGCGATTTGGCCCCACAACATGCATTCCTCATAGGGAAAATGTTATAGAATAATTATCTATATAAGAACTTATGGGGGTTTATGGATGAAGTTTTATTGAATCTATCTTGCATTCCATTTGTTGATGAATTAAAAACATTCATGAATCATTATTTTTTAGTTGTTACTAATCCTCCAAATTTGGTTGGGGAGCTAAGATCGTGACTGATGAGTGTTTCATGATCATGCATGTACTTCCTGCATGATTCTAGGAATCAACATAATGTATTAAATCTTTGGAGTATCTCATTGAATTATCATTTGTAGAGTACCATTATTTCTCATCTGGTCCATCCAGAAGGGTAAATTTCACTGTTCAGTAATAATTCTATTCCCTTTGGGATCAGTCCATTAGAAGAGTCTAATTTTGGTGATAGTCAATTATGAGCTCCATCCTTCTAGGGGTTGATATCAGTTCATAATTCTCTGGGTATTTGTTTATCTGGATTATTTATTCCATGTTAAATATGATGATTGATGAGACCATCATGTGGTGCATGATGTGGAACAACACTTCCTCGAGATTGGGGTCATCTAGGATTGTTGTTTCATTATCTAATTCATTAACATGAGAGTTTTTTGATCGAGTGACATGATGCAATGTTTGTTCAAAATGGAAATGTTCCATCAATTATCTAACGTAGCCATTGATATTGTCTGATTCTTCCTTTATAATAGAATATACACCATTGATCTTCTTTATTACAAGTTCTGAATCCACATTTTGGTTTAGGTAGGCTATCTGTAGGTGTAGGGCTAGAACAAATCCAGAAATTAGAGATTAGTATTTACACATATTTTTAGGGAAACCTTCAGATAGTGAGAAATGTATGTAAAAATTAAATTGTGCGAAGAAACAAACACAATCCTTAAAAAACCCTAATTTAACCTAAGGGTTTCATGTCTCTTCCAAACCGGGGTTTAGTAATGCACCATCAAAATATATATCACATGTTCAATGAGTGTCATCGGCACAAAATACCTCTTCATCTAGATGTTTGATATACTATGGTGTACTTTTGGGGGAGGAAGGTTCCATAATGAAACTATATAGGGTCTTCCCTTTCACTACCTACTACAACATGAATTATGTGAAATATTATTGCAGAATAACTACCCATGGGTCCAAACAAACTATCAACATAAAACATACAAGGATGTAATTGATCTGTTTAATATGTGAGACAAGGTGGAATTCATCTTTCTACATGTTATTCCTCACCTTTTCACTGCAATGATGATAGATTATTCTCTATCATAATACCAAGTATCGGTACAAAACATAATTCAACCAAGGTATCAGAGATTGTTCTCAATCCTCGCATCAATTTTTGGGTAAAAAGACAACCAAGTGATCATTATTTGATAGAATCATATAATATAAGAGCCATTCCTTCCACTAATTTCTTAAAAATGGATGGTTTCATAATTTACTACTATGGAATTTAGAGGCTTCATGGTATTCATCATCTAATTAGTATGGATATATCTTTGTAAACAATGTGTTGAAGGGGAGATATTTCCTATCCATGTTAGATATGAAATGTTCAATGAAAGAATGGTTCCCAAAGTGCTCTCTCGGTTCATTGAGGTTATGAGGGTTTTGAAACATGAGTATTTTAGTAGTATTTTATGGGTTGACCTTGATTCCGTGGTGGCATACCATAAATCTACGGTATTTCATGGATGTTACAATGAATGTACAATTCAGTGGCTTCACCCTCAAACTATGTTGCTGAAACATGTAGAACAGTTCATGAATATCCATGAGTAGATAAAATCATTGTCAAGAATTTACCACCCATTCATGGAAATGACATTAAGTTATTAATCATACAAAGGGATTAAAGATATGGTTCTCGATGCATTGATAAGTACTTACAGTTTCATTTAATCAAAATTTCATGATATGGTTTTAAAAGATTCCCTAGGGTTCTCAGAATGTGGATGATTAATCATCTTTAGAGGATAAATTTATATTATTGTCACTTGAATATCCATCCTAGAAGGAAATTTTTTAGAAGCTAGTAGCTATATAGATCAACATTTCTATGATCAAAAATGGAAAATTTTATTTTCTAAAATTTCAATTAAAGTATACATAATTCATAGAGACACTAATACATCCATTCTTTTTCTTTTATAATGGTGATGTTAGAGATATATCACAGATATTTAAATTCAATAATAATGTTTGATTTGATCAATTATTCAAGATTCGATTCTATATTTGTTATATTGGAGGGGTTCATTCTCCAATCTACCAGCATAAAACATCAATTTTCATCAGGTTTTCCTATATGGTGTGTGACCAAATTTGGGTTCATCCTGGGAATTTATGTATAATTCCATGTTATCATGTATTGATGTTTTTTTATAAATTCAATATTAATCTCTAGATCTTCAAGAAGAATTTTGGAACTAATCAAAGTATGTCATGTGTCTTCTTATATTCCAAGATTCACCTACCTGAGCTCATCCATGGTGGTGGAGAAGCCTTCCCCAAATGTGGAAGGGGTGTTCCTGAGTTCATCCTGTAATTATTTCACAACTAATTCCACTAATTAAATTTAAAATATAGTAGGTAATATTATAGAAACTCTATCATTGGCATCTGTATAGAGTCCATGGGAAGAGACACTATCATCCCAAACTGCCAGAGTCATTGCATATAGATTATGGGGCTGATTATTTTCAATTAAATGGCCTCTGAGGATATGAGGATCATGTATATCTGGGATTATTTCTAATGACTCAATCATCTTTATGATTAGCACATAATTTTCATCGATCAAACTCCATGGATTTTCATGGTCTATCTATAATCCATTTTGTGATACATCCTTCTTATTTTAATCCATAATTGGTTATTTACCTTCCCTTTTATATAAACCTACCATAGAATATACATCTTCACAAGATTCGAAGGGAAGATTTTCACAATGTATTATGTCAATCTACTCATCTATTGGGTGTTTCAAAAACTTGTGAAAAAGTGAGGGTACTTTCACAAGAAAATGATTCCAAGATTCACCAAGTAGTACATTTATTGTTTTCTCCATCTAGATAACCATGAACTTATTATTAGACATGATCTCCCCAAACTGAACATTGAGCTTGAAATTCTTAAGATGTCCTTGCTCACTCTTATCATACACTTGAATTGTTATCTTTGTAACAGATAATTATCCCTTACTAAAAACCAATTTGCAAAGTGTCCAAACTAGGATGAGGTTCATCTGGGAACCATTTCCAATTAGAGTTATTTTTATGTTGACATCAATTAGTATACACAAAATATATAGGGGTTTGATATGTGCTTGGATGACATGTTCTTGAACCTAATCTTTGAACAAGATGGTGAAACATAATTTTTATGGAATAGTCTCCACATGATAAACCTTGATTTTAGTGACTTCTATCACATAATCATTTGGACTCTATAATACTTAGTTGAGTGCCTCTCTGAGTTATTTTGAAAGGTTATGTGCATTCAAAATTTAGAGTTTTGTTGGGAAAACCACCAACTTTTTCAATACTTCATACTTTTGATCCAAATGATGACACCTACCAAGGTGGGGTTTCTCCCAATAATAAATCTTGTGTGATGAGGCATTTGATAAAAATGGGATTAGTGATTGTGTAGAAGTCGAGGGGGATACTCTTTTAGTGGAATAGGTTGTAGTGAAATTCCCCATTTTTTGGGTTGATCAGACAATCACACCCATTCTTGTAAGTAAATAGATATGTTTGGGAGGGTGTGAATGCTAAAGGTCTCCAAGAAACCTATTTTTTATCTTAATCTTTCTCATGTTCTCTCCCATGGGTCTCAATTACTTATATGTCCTTTGTTTAAATGTTACTAAGATATTAGGTTTGTCCACCCCCAAGTTGTCCCATGTATCTTATAATCTTACGCCTTCAGTTTCAAGCTCCCCAGTCTGGTGTGGGAAAAATTTTCTTCATGGAATATTAATCTTTTAATAAGGGTTATACCAATTTTGTTTAATTAGTAGAACCAAATACGATCACATCATCCGATGAGGGTCCCATTTGGTGGTGTGGTTCCCGTTCATGAGATATTACATGAAAAGGTTTGAAAAGGGTTATATCTTGTATAGTACATGAATATGAATCTTCATATTCTATCTATTCTTAGGTATTATGATTAATTAAACCTTTGGGAGATGTAATCGATGTCACCAACCTATATGAATAGATCTTTGTGTGTTTTCAAAGTCCTTACCTTGAGGTGGCATGATCATGATCGACTGTCTATCTTATAATCTAATTATTAAACTGATGTACACGCATGTTCAGAACTTATTTCTAGTCACCCTAATATTTTTTTAGGAAATAGAAACATAAGACACATATGCTGGGTATTTTTCCAATTTCACTTTTCCATAATCAACCATGCCTTGGATGACATGTCTGAAGATGAATAAATAAGAGATGGTGTGGCCCAGCTTTTTATGAACATAGAAGTAGTCAAAACAATCAGTAAGGTTGGACTCATTGGATTTCTTGGGCTAAGGTAGCTTTAATAGGTTATTTTCGATGGATGCAAGGGAATTACTAGAGAACTACACTTTTTTTAAAGAGTTTTCTTCATTCCTCTATTCCCAAAATTGAGGACAACCAATATCACATTTAGCTTCTTGAATAGGGGGTTTTGAGATTCTAAATTCTCAATCTGAGTTTCTGGATTATTTAGGACATGCCTAAGTTCTAATAATAACTACTATTGGTTTTAGGGTAATAGTGGAAATCTCATCCTTTCAATCCTTTTTCCTATGTTGTGGAAATGGGAAGAGATTTATCTTGGGTCCACTAAATGTAATCTTCAAGGTGTTATGTCATTTATGAACACCTATGAAATCATCATGGATACATCATTAGGATCATAGGTGTATCCATCTCGTCATTACGATTTTGATCAGGGAGTTCTAGTAAATTCACCTATGAGAGAGGGGTGCTGAGTGAATAGGATAAACCTTTCCATTTTGATGAGAATTAAGAAAACCTCTCATTTCCACATTGCGTTAATTATTTAAGTATAACATTTTTCATTAGCATATAATTAAAGTCATAATGAAATTGATGATGAAGGTGTTACCACCCCACAATGATCCTCTGTGAAGGGTATTGTACCAAATTAACATTTCCCCTATTTGAGTCTATACAAAACATCTTATCTTGGTCATCTCCTTATGTTCTTGAGGTCCCATCATCATGATGCATTGGGATGTGAAGTGTATGAGATTATTTTAGAGATCTTCCACACCTTAAATGGATGAGAAGGCTATATTTCAAAAATTTGGTGGGGGAAAGTGTTATCCACCCATTAGAGATATGTATTACATTCATGATTCATGGGTTCTCACCACTATTCCACGGATTCCATTCAGGAATTCAGTGAATCAATGGAATTTATTAGTTATATAGGTATAGTTGTATCTTCCACTTCCCATTTATAGGGATTAATCTTGTCTTTTTGAGGTATCCCTCTTTTTATATACCAATGATTCTCGATTCATGATATGAATGTTTGATTTCACTTGCAGGGAAGTCTATCATTGAATCTCAAGAAATTCATGATCATTTTTAAATTCCACATTTATATAAAATGGATTCTTGGATCTAGAGCTATCATGATCCTCATATTCCACTTTTACATGTGGATCAACACTTTTTTAATGTGTTAGAGGAGGTTTTTTTATCTTTTTATGATGATGGTACCTAGTAAGAATGATTCCCCTTAGAAGAACCTAACTAATATGTCTATGATTTGATTTCACATTATCAAATTATGCATATCACTCCTCTAGGGAAGGTATTTCATTTCGCTATGTGGATTTTTGAACAAAAAAACCTTATCCATTATACATGGTGGTGTTTCCCCATAGAGGTGGAAACTCATTATTCATAGGTTCATGGTTTGGGTTCCTCTATGATTATGAATATGTGTTTCCCCGATTGGTTTATCCAAATGTACATCCTTTTGAGGTATATTTTCTTTATTAAATCCCTTGACATGTGCTTCTAGTTCCTAATTAACTAATATGTTTATGGGTGTGGAATTAAATGAGTCATATTAGGCAACGATACTCTTCCCATTACTCTCAACATAATCTGGTGACTATATACTACATTCTAAATGGTCATTTTTCTAACCCCTATCTACATTGGACCATATTTCCTTATGAAACCTACGTGGTTTGATTTCTTTTTCAATAATATCTTCGAATCATTATCTATGAATAGTGACTTTGAGTTAGTTTCATATTATATTTTCCAATTAATATCCAAATAGAAAAGGTTCATATTATGATGAGAGGAGATGATTTGATAGAGACTATCAACATTTACCTCCCAAATCGGTGAATACATGATCCCTACAGGAGGATGATGATAATGATAATGAAAACATACATGTCCCTATGTGATGTTACATATTAGGGGCCACCATAGGCACTTTTTGATCCTATAGTTGAGGATTTGATGATTCGGTAGATGATTTGATTACCCATGGGAGTTGAATTGAGATAATATTACATACATTCTTACAGCATAGTGTTATTCTAGATTTGATACTGATTTTTCTTGGGCCCTCTTTGGGTGTGATGAACCCAGTGATTGGGATTGAGATAAAATTTCCCCCTAACCTGTGGGATGTGGTTAGTTGGTAGATTACACTGATATTCCCAAAATACTTTTGTGGATTGGTTATCATTGAGGTGAAGGTGTTTTTAAATATTCCACTGGTAATATGGACTAGTTTTTCTTCTATGAAGATTCTATGGATGTTGTTATTGGGACCAATTTTATTTGGCGCAAATTTGATCAGGTATAAGAATGTTGTAATGCCAGCACATGATGGGATTCATTTTCATTTGGATGTTTTTTGGTTACCCACAACATCATATTTTGTGTTTGAAATGTGTTCCCTTTGTTATGATGGGTATATATTAAGAATTTATTTGGTATCCTGTACCACCGTTAGCAATGTCATTGTATATTTAAAGAGTGGTAATTCATTGTGTTGACCAACTGGTGTTGCATTACCTCTTCCCCCGATTTATTCATAGGTAACAGTGCTATAGGACACTATATCATGGTGTTCTACTATTACTGGTTTTCAGTGATGTGTAATCCTCCATACTTTCCACATATAAGGATAAAGATTCACTGTGAGGCCTAATCAATCAGTTATTGTAGGGTCATTGTGCAATGGAAGTAGGCATGTTGTACATTTTCACTATGATGTTCTAATTTCAAGTCTCTATAAACAGAGATAGAAACTAATTCTATATGACAAAAAGTGTGTTTAAAATATAAAGTTTACCCTCATACCATATATAAGGGATGTCTATATCCTTCAATATCTAATGATTTTCCCATATATTTTAGCATATTTACGGAATGCACTCTTTATTTATCTCATCTATGATCTTATATTTAAAAACCTGGAATTTCCATGTAATATTTTTTAAATACAGGGGAATTTTACGAGTATCTGAAAATTGACGGCGTGTGATTCTGAGGCCCGGAGTGCTTGGAATAAATTTCTGAACATTATTTCAGCTATATTTTGTAAACATGCGGGCAGGTTTTTCTACTTTTTGAACCGGTGCTCGGAATTGAAATCTGAGAACACCGTTGAACTCGCAGTGTTGATATTCTTTTAGGAAGACTTTCACCTCCATGATATGTGGTTGAGGGTGAATGTTAGATTTTGGGTTTTTCATGTAAAAATGAAATCAAAATAAAAGTGTATGACATTTTTATTTTTATTTGCAACACCTAGGTGGGTGTTGGGAGGTGGGGTCCACCGGAACTAAACCTCCATATAGAAGATAATGTGTGAGGACCACCAGACCTTAACCTCTCATGAGAGGTTATGGTGGTGGGGACTACCCAAACCATAACCACCCATGATAGGTTATGGGGTTGGGGTCCACCCGGTACTAAACCCCCCTTTAATTGAGAGAAATTCTCAACCCCCCTAATTAACGTGGAGGAGCCTCTTGTCTTCCTCCACATTAATTGTGCCAATGCACATACCTTGTTTTGTGCCAACCCTCATGCTTCAATTATGCAACCCACCATAATTAAAGAAACTTTTTGAATTCTGCCAACAAAATAATAGATTGCATAATCTATTATTTTGGCACACTTTTCATTTTGATGGAGCCTTGGGAGAAAATCTCTCCAGTGAAGAGCTACTTCTCCGAATGAAGAACGTGTTCTTCTAACAAAGAACGCCAATGACAAACACGGACCCTGACATCGACCTTCTTCCTCAAGATATCCTCTGACGTAGGACATCTTTGACAACGATGAACTGACATCCATCTTTTCCCAAATATTCATCTTCTTCCCCGTGACTCTGTCGACATATCAACCTGAGGTAGGGGGTTTATTTGGGTGATAATAAATTCCTTATTTTCTTTTGTTGTTTGGGAAAGAATAATTGTAGAGGTTGTAAAATTTGAAGTTCATCATTCTTCATTCTTTTTTATCCAAATGCTACCACCCAAAATGCGGAGGGTGTAGGCCAAACCAACATGGCCTGACCCCTCTATCAATCTTCTTTGGTGTAATCCTTGAAATAGAGGAAATTTATGAAGATGAAGAAGACGATGAACACAATGATACTGCCACCCGTGGCCACCGCAACCCGCGCCGCCCCTACGACACTCTACCTTCCCGGCCGCACAAACACGTGCCCCTCGCAGCGCCCCAGCCAAACCGCCTCCCCCCCACAGGGCGCCGGCTGTAACGGCCCCTGCACCCCCACGGTGCCCCGGCCTTACCAGCCCGCACCCCCTGTGGCACCCCGGCCGAACCGGACCTCGCCCCCATGGTGCCCCGGCAGAACCGGCCTGCGCTCCCAAGGTACCCCAGCCGAACTGGCCCGCGCCCCTCATGGTGCCCCGGCCGAACCAGACTTTTCCTCTCGTGGCACCCACTTTTAACTGGCCCCGCACCCTCACAACACCCCAGTGAAATAGCCTCCCATTGTCCCATACAGGATTCGCGGGCCTTCATGGCCTTCCGGACCTCCCAGAAGACTGGGTTGCATCACAGGCTGAGCCTAACACAGCATGTCAATCCACGTCGACTTGAACTCGGTCGACCCATGCCAGGTCGGGCCGGGTCGGACGAGACCTGAGCCCACTATGACTCTTTATTCTCTTTTGGCCTTAACTTTGGCACCAAACATCCATTTGAAAAACCTTCAACGGCACTAGAAATCGCCGAGCGTGATGTCCCCTTAGAGTATACTCCATTGGAGTTTTGGATTGAGATGGAAAACAGTCAGGTTGGATTGAGCACGAATCCAACAGGGCCCTGGGACTAAAAGGCTAATAACTCATAGACCGGGCAACCATTTGACGTACTGCCTATTGCATTAAGACCCCTATGACGTGGAAGACGTTGGAGATACTTTTTAATGACACTTTGTTATTGTTGGAGTATTGACCAGTATCTCGTTGAGCGGATCCTCCCGGAGACGAGCGAGTGTAGTGAAGAGACCTTTTAACTGGCTGAGACCTAACGACTGCTGACCATTTCGACTCGAAGTGACTCGAATAGTCTAGTAGGGAGTACCTTGGGGTCGCGGCAGACCCATAGTGGGGAGTGCCTTGGTGTCACAACAGACCCACGATACTCAACAGGAGGAGTACCTAATTAGGCTGTGAGGGGGAGTACTCTTGGTGACGCGGCAGACCCACGGTGGGGAGCGCACTTGGTGACGCAGCAAATCCATGGTACTCTATAGGTGGAGTACCTCAGCAGTCCAAGATTAGTGGGAATCACACATGGTGTCACAGCAGGCCCACTGTACTGAATAGAGTAGGAGTTCTCCAGTAGTCGAGGTTTTGAAAATGTGACTGGGGATGTTACTTGATTCTACCCGTAGAATAAAATCCTAGTTTGAGCTGAGTCAGTTTTTCTATTTTTTCTTCTTGATTGAGATGGATCACATGATAACTTTGGTATATGTATGGGAATAGACCTATGTAGGGTTATCTGTGGAATTATTATTTTGTGGTTTATCCATGGTAAAATTTGTGAGACCTTGAGGGTCCCAGAGACCCTACTGAGTATCGATATACTCACCCATGCATGGGATATCCCCACACCTTGTTGTGTTGGATATAGGAGATAGACCATGCTGAATGAGGTTGAGAGTACCAGGACTAGACAGAACCCGGAGATGGAACATACGGCGAGTCGGTTCATGGAGGATACGGTCAGCCGTGGAGTGGTGAGGAAGGGATATGTACCTACACTTCAGGTAGTAACCCCGAAGGATGATCGAGTAGTTTTCTACCCTTATCATTCAGTTTTATTGTATCCCTATTGTACTTGTACTTTTTAGTTGGGCTTGTATACTTTCCCATTTTAATTTCATCACTCTTTTGTTATATAGTTTACTTCATGTTTCATCTGGTTGTGTTCTTGCTTGTGTGTTTGTTACAGGTTATAAAGGAAATTCCTTCCCAATTTTTGGGAATTAATCCTTTGGTGCTAGTTGCTCTCCCCTGGCCTAGGGAAGGTGGATTTGGGGTTGTCACGGAACGTGCCCCGGGGGATGGGTCACGAGAAATTGGTATCAGAGGAGTCGGTTCTACCATAGAACATAGGACACTGATATTTTCTATGGACCAATAGTGCTAAGTGTAGTGAGTGCAGTTTTTAGTTTAGGGAGTCTAGTGTTGGTGCGGCAGCCGACATATCCATACACCAGGACCCTGACTTTTGATTTCTGACTCAGTGCATGAAAACACTGATTGCGTGTGTGTTTTCAAATGTTTTCTTTAAGTCATCTCACCAAGTCAGCTCACCAGGTATAACTTTTTGACTGTAGTGCACCTGTTTCTTTTCAAGATGCCTCTACATAAATAGCCAGCTAGAGTTTTGATATTTGTACGCACAGATAGCCTACCGAGCGACGAGGCCTCGATGCAGGGCCCTCTTCTAGTAGAGACACCAGTGGAGGCACCATAGGTACCATTACCCGTTGGGCCATGGATTCCACCATCCCCAGCAGCAGACGGTGCACACCGCTTAAGCACATTTCATGACTTCCAGTACTAGAGGCCAGCTAGTTTCAGGGTAGTGACATACCTACAGGCAGCTGAGGACTGGGTGGAGGCCGTGGTGAGTGTTTTCCGATTGGTAGGAACACTAGCTGATCTCATAGTGATTTTTCCACTAGCCTTCTACAGGGGGAAGCAGACAGATGGTGGTGCTTGATGCTCCAGGTCCAGGGTGAGGTGACGCTTCACTTGGAAGACATAGAGAGCCTGTTTCGGGTAGATTTTGTCCCGGAAAATCTTAGTTCAGTGCGCATACAAGAGCTACTTCATCTGTAGTAGGATAACATGACTATAGCTCAGTACTCAGCGAGGTCCACTGACCTCTCACGCTACTCCACCGATATGGTGCGGGACCCATTCTTCAGGGCCTAAACCTTTGAGCAGGGACTCAGGCGGGAGATCAGGGCTTCGGCGATCTCACATATCATCCCGACATAGGTGGGGGTGTTAGAGAGAGCCCTCTTCGTGGAGAGATTCCTTGCTGAGTAGACACCAGTAACAAGAACCACTACCAGTCATCACGTAGCAGAGTCTTCTACAGCTGGTAGCATACAGACGTCACAGAAGATGGTCGAAGCACCGCCCAGGCAGAGACATATATTCGATCGAGGTGGTCTGCTGGGAGGAGGTGGATGTGGTAAAGGAGCTGGTCATGCAGATGGCAGTGTGAGACTATTTGGGATATTACTACCAGCACTACCAGGAGGTCCACCCCAACCACAGTGATCAGGTGGATAGAGGATAGCTCCACTCTAGGTAGTTGAGGCCTATGACCACGGTGCTACGGAGATGATACGAGGTACGATCTATATCTACTACACCTTAGTTGCTGTACTTATAGACACAAGATTAAGTAATTATTTTATTTCCACTACCCTCTTTTGGAGCTCAGAGATTTCGACGGATTCGTTGGCTCGATCCTTATGGTTAGAGACTCATATGAGTGCAGATTAAATGATTACGCACTGGTGCGGATAGTGCGAGATTACACAAGGAGGAAAGAGATTCAGCTGGTATCTCCAAGTAGTGGCGTCAAGGTCTTATGACATCGTCTTGGGTATGGAATGGTTATCTATAGTACAAGCTCTAATAGAATGTATCAGGCGAAAAGTGCGGTGTGTCCACACAGATGGGACCAGGTTTACCTTTACCGGTGAGAAGGAAGTCTTTGCAGGACAGAATGGAATTACCTATAGGAGAGTGCAGCCAATCACTCATCAGTTGGCTAGCCTTACCCTTAGATCTGTTGATGGGGAGAGTTCGAGTTATCCTGTAGTGGTGGAACAGTACGCAGGTGTCTTCCCTGATGATGTTCTAGGTTTACCTCCTTGTAGAGAGGAGGAATTTTACATTGAATTGTACCCTGGGATGACACCAATATCTACTCCAGCATATTAGATGGCTCCGGCGGAGCTTCATGAACTACGAGTACAGTTAGAGGACTTGCAGGGGAAGGGATTCATTTAGCCTAGTGTTTCACCTTGGGCTGTCCTGATTATATTCGCCAAGAAGGAGAATGGGATCTTTAAGCTTTGTGTTGACTATCAGTTCCAGAAACAGTTGAACGGAAAGAACAAGTACCCACTCACGAGGAATGACGACCTCTTTGATCATCTTAAGGGATCATGGTGGTTCTTGAAGGCAGACCTCAGATCAGGCTATCACTAGCTCAGAGTACGAGGCGAGGATGTGCAGAAGATGGATTTCAAATGTCGGTACAGCCATTACAAGATCTTTGATATGCCATTCGGTGTAACCAATTCTCTAGAAGTGTTCATGGGACTCATGAAAAAGGTTTTACATTCATACCTTGATCACTTTGTAAAGGTCTTCAAAGATGACATTCTGATCTACTCGGCAACTGAAAAGGAGCATTCTTATAATTTTCGTGTAGTACTGGACACACTTCGAGAGTACCAGCTTTATGGTAAGATCTCGAAGTTCCAGTTCTGGATCCGAGAGGTTCACATTCTAGTACATGTCATCTCAGAGGATGGATTTGTATTGGATCCAGCAAATATTGAGGCGGTATTTTCTTGGGAGGCACACAGGAGTGCGACGGAAGTACGAAGTTTCCTTTGTTTGGCTGGATATAACTGGATATTTATGCCAGATTTCTCCTTAGTTTCAGCACCACTATCAGCCTTGAAAAATAAGGGGAAACACTTTGTGTTTTCAGAGAGATGTAAGTAGGGATTTCAGGAGGTGAGGCAAAGGCTGACTAGTCCCCCTATCTTGAGGCTTCCAGAGAAAGGCATAGGGTACATAGTCTACTACGACGCATCATGGACCGGACTCAGATGTGTCCGGATGTAGGAGTGAGTAGTGATCTCATATGGTTCTCAATATCTAAGACATCATGAAAATAAATACGCTACCCATTATCAGGAGTTAGCAGAAATTGTCTTTGCTTTGAAGATGTGGTGGCACTATCTGATGGGCAAACGTTTTACTTGTACTCTGATCACAAGAGTCTCATGTATATCTTCTCTCGGAAGGACCTGAACCGAAGACATTGACATTGATATTGACTTGAGTTCCACTAGGGCCATGACTTAAAGATAGTCTATAATCCTGGTAAGGGGAACGTTGTAGTATATGCACTCAGCAGAATCTTTGATATACAGCTGCTAGGCGAGGCGACGGAGCAGCTGGCTTCCTTGTAGATATCCTTTGTGGATAGAGATGGAGCAACTTTTCTTTGGTCTCTTACAGTCACTCCCCCACTTCTTCAGTGATTCAGCGAGGTATTGCGAGGAGACACTAATTATGACACACGACGTGCTGAGATATACACAGGACAGGCACCAGATGGATTTTCTGAAGTTGGGGAGAACGTCATCCTCTTCAAAGGACGTGTCAGGACCCGAAAAACATCTCCATGAAAAAGTGGAGAGATAAGTAAAACTGAAAAGTAAAATTCATGCATACAACTATCCCAACCAGAGTGCAACAACAGTACCAAAAGGGAAAAATAGGTCCCACCAAAAAAAACTACAAAGCACATCCAACCTGCCCTGAAGAAGGGGAACGCTGCCACAAACACCCACCGGAATGCTCCCTCAGCACTGCACCAGTAAACACCCCTGTCAGTCTAGCTCACTCAGCTCTGGGTCCCCCTGGGACTCCATCGAAAGGCCTGTGGTTTGCACAAGACATAAACATGTGCGGGCAAATCCCGTGTAGGGGTGAGTATAAACATACTCAGCAGGCACCCTAAAATCCCAAAACAAAAGAGAGAAAATGAATGGAAACAGTCTGCTCATCCCAGCCAGAGGGACCCTAGATGAGAGAGAAACTCCATATCATGACCATCCTTGGCTAAACGCAACTAGTCAGCTCAGATCAGGTGTATTCCCATACATACAGCTTGAACAATCCATATATGCTCAGCTCACACACCAAGGCTCAAGAGGTATTGACCTCATCACCAGCAACTGTACAAAACCTAGAGAGCACCCTCCACGATCACTGTCATCCCGGATGACACTCTTAAGATAGATACACTCCATCAAGTTTCATACAATCTTCTCATATGCTAACCCGATGGATCCCACTCGTTGGATAGCGTCACTGAGGAAAACCACACTGCAACAACAAGAACCACAAACTCCTAGGATAGGGGATTTCTCATAGGGTTCTCTAGGGGATAACAGAACCCACACCAGAAAATGAAGATCTCACAGATATAGGATCACTCCCAAGGTCCCCTAGGGGACACCACATCCCGATCTGGAATTCGACAGGAACTCATCATTCGGACAGAGGATCGTCACCTGTGTAAAGGTGATCACGACGATACCGGAACCCTATCTGGTATAACTCACAATGTAGGGGATCGAACCGATGAAGCCTCAACCTTACTGAAACCATGAACTGAGTAGGGGATCATATAACTAATAATACTACAACCCCACTGAAACCACGCGCTGAGTAATGGATCATATAGTCAATGATACTGTAGCCCTACTATAATCCTCATGCGGAGTAGTGGATTGTATACCCAACGATGCCTCAACCCTACTGAAACAATGTACTGAGTAGGGGATCGTGTAACCAAGGATACCGCAACCCTACTAACACATCATCCTAAGCAGGGGATCGTATACTCGACGATTCCACAACCCTAATGAGCACAACCCACTATGTATTGGATAATATTCTCGATGATGCCACAAACCCTATGGGGTTGACCTGCTAAATAGAGAATCACTGCCCATGGATAAGCGGTCACAGCGATACCAAGAACCCGATCTAGGGTAACGATGCTAGAGGATCTCCCTCCTGACCCACAAGAGGGATGCCACAACTCTAATAGTTTAAACATCTCATCGAGAGTATCACAAACCTATGCGAAGGTTGTGATGTTGCGCGAACCCTCGTAGGAACAAACCAAGGGAGTACCCTCAACCACTGGTGGTTCAAAACATCGCTAACCTGAGTGACACGCAACAACGCGACATTGTGCACCTCATAGGCTGATATCGAGGCCACCATCACGACCTACGCGAAAAAAACATGCAGGATAGTCTGTTTACTCACCTGAAACGGAAAACCGGTGAAAAAGGCATTATTCACCGTAACTAGCCCATGCGGGGCCCACGCAACGATCCGGAAACTCATCTGGCAGATCATACCATGATGATCCCCTCGAAAAAACATAGGTAATTGACTACTCGTTCGTCCGAAACAGACACCCAGTGAAAAAGGAATTATTCATCGAATCTAGCCTAGGTGGGGCCCATGCCTCGATCCCGAAACACAATGAACAGATCATAACATTATGATCCTCTCTGGAAAACACACAGGGCTGACTAGTCATTCGCCAAAAACGAACTCCTGAGGAGAAAGTTTTGTTTCTCCGCAAACGCCACAAACCTGACCTTGTGGGGCCCGCTCACCATTCTTAGTCCCAACACCAATAAACCATCTCACAAAGTCCACCATACCATCTGGATCTCAACGCCACTGTCGTCACGTAATTCGGATATTCTGGGTAGAAGTTACAACAGCCCGAAGACGTAAAATAAGAAAATATTATTATTTTATACGAGGATTCTAACTCCCGGGCCACGATCCAGAAACATTTAAACCCTCAAACCCACACAGGAGGGTTTGCCTCCTCCCCACGGTCACGTCGCCACAAACGACATGTGAATCCGGCTCCCATATTACAAGAAAAGGGGGTTTAAAAACCCCTGTGTTACTCCAAAAGACCGGACAGGCCGTCGCCGTCGCCTGCCTACCGCGCTCTGCCGCCGGCCCCCGGAGGGCCACCGCGAGTCCGCCGGTGCCGGCACCATCGCGCCGGAGTCAGGCCGGCATACCTTCCGTGGAACACCAGGGGCACCCCGGAGGTCCATTTTGCAATCTGGATGTACCGTCACGTCCCTCAGGATGCAATCTTCCCTGCTATGACCTCAAAACTAAGCAATTCACAGCAAAAACAAGATAGAGGGATTAAAACTCACACCACCTACCTCGTGGGCGAAACGTTGAAGCTTTGGGTGCAGAACGACGCCGGTGACGCCCTATAGCCCGATCTGCTGACGATCAGCACAGAAAACGTACTATTCTGGCTTGATTTGACAAAGAAACAGAAGGGGGAGGGGGTGCCGTTATGCTGTGCGTATGAGGAAGATGGAGGGGGTGAGATAGGATTTATTTTATTTATTTAAAATCATTCATTTAAATCAACGCCCCCAAACAGACCTCCCGACGTGAAGGAAATTAGGTCACCCCTAAGGTAAATACATCATTCTGAACGCAATGGCGGACTCATATTTTCAATCCGAGACTACATTCAGAAGTTATTCTAGCCGACGATTATAAATAAACTTTTCTATTTATTTACGAAAACTCCCCTGGTGGCGTTTCTCACCGCAGGCCTTCACCCTCCAAGTTTACACCTCGCCTTGGGTAAACGGCATGTTCTGGACACAACCATTCCATTATATTCTCGTTTTGAGATACCGCTTAGGAAATATCACACCCTTCCACGTGCATAGTATAAAAATACTTATTATTTTTATAACATTAATTTCGGGCACACCGAGCCTCGAAATCGCATGCAATCTTCGATCCTAGCCCTGGAAGTTACAAAGTCTGACAGGGCCAAAAACGAAAGTCACTACATCCTCACCCTCTTAGAACTTTTCGTCCCTGAAAAGCGCTATGTACAAGGAAAGTGACTTGACTCTCAACTGGTTCCCTCATTCCATCGAGTTCGCCAATAGACACCCATGCTCGAACACATAAGTCAGGGGGACTCATCCACCACACCTCAACATTATCCACTTTGGGCGGCACTGACTCGCCCGCATGGATTTAATCATGTCACAAAAATGTGTCTCGGTGGGGGAAGGATCCATCTTACTCACTCATTTGAAGAACATCGAACCACACCCACACATAGTCTTACCAACACCCTGAACAAAACACGAGTGAGAAACGGAAAGGAACGGTACCGCTAAACAGTTTCTATCAAACTACTATAGAAATTAGAAAGGACACAAGGCATACCTCTATCCAGCCGCAGAGCCTCTGGGTCAACAGCCTCTAGGGAATGCATCTGTCCTTTCCCTTTGCCACTAGCTCCCTGAGCTTGGCGTCGACCACCTGTGGGTGGGGGTGGTGGAAACTGATGCCGCCTACCACCACCTTCTGTTGTACAAGCTCTGTTTCCACGACCGCTGCCCTGCGGACCCCCTTGCTCGAGACACTACCTCTACCAAGGCGGTCCATCAACCGGCTCCCTCTCAGCAGTACGTCAGGTAGGACAACCTCTAGCAAGATGTCCCCGACCATGGAAGCGTAACACCACCTCTCCTGCGGCTGACCAAAACTGGCCTGCAAGCCCTGTGAGCCCTAAGCCTCAGATACTCCATCCAGGGGTCGCCTCCTGAAACGTCGCCCACGCCCAGTCCCTGTGTCTGCCATCAGCTACCATATGCCGACTTCTCCACTCTCGCATGCCCAGCACTAATAGGGGGGATATGCTCAGCCAAAAATCTCTTCACCACCAACACTCGCTCTAGCAATCCAGCATAGGTGGGTAGGAACAAGGAAACCACACCTGCTCGGATGTCCATGCGTAAGCCCTGCTCCAAGGTCCAAGCCCTAAAAAAAGGGTCTCGAACCATATTCAAGGAGTAGCGTGATAGGTCTATAAACCTCATTGAGTACTCCACCACAGTCAAAGAGTATATATGGAGAGCTGACTCAAGAAGGACAAGGAAAACCCAAATCCCAAACTTATATGATGCATGTACCATTATGTCCCTACGACCAGTGTATGAATGTCCAGAGTCAAAAGGTAGGTTATCAGAGTCCCGGTGTATGGATACGTTGGTCACCACACTAACACTAGAGTCCCTGGCCTGAAATCCAAACTCGAACATCCTAAAACTACAGCTGTGCAACCCAAACCAAACTCACAGGTGAACTTGCTACACTCTGAGATATCAAAGGTGGAACCTCCTCTGATACCACTTTGTCATGACCCGACCCAATGGGGCTCGATCTACGACACCCGAAGACTTCCTCAAATAGGCCCGGGGCTGACATCTAGCGTTGAGTAGGATATCACATGCATGAGAGGCATTAGCTGGAGTACCTGTACACATGCACCCACAAACATCTCCATGAAACAGTGCAGAGATAAGTAAAACTAAAAAGTAAAGTGCATGCATAAAACTATCCCAACCAGAGTGAAACAACAATACAAAAAGGGAAAAACATGGCCCACCAAAAGAAAACTACAAAGCGCATCCAACCTGCTCTAAAGAAAGAGAGATCTTCCACAAACACCCATCGAAAAGCTCCCTCAGCACCGAACCTATAAACAGCCCAGTTAGTCTAGCTCACTCAGCTCCAGGTCCTCCTGGGACTCCGTGGAAATGCATGTGGTCTGCGTAGGACACAAACATCTGTGGGAAAAGCCTGTGCAGGGGTGAGTATAAACATACT
Organism: Viscum album; assembly: GCA_963277665.1. Lineage (NCBI taxonomy): Eukaryota > Viridiplantae > Streptophyta > Magnoliopsida > Santalales > Viscaceae > Viscum > Viscum album. Next base: position 880,787,586 of record OY728126.1, on the reverse strand, counting down.
CAGTAGAAACCCCAAAAACCCAAAACAAAAGAGAGAAACTGAATGGAAACAGTCCACTCATCCCAGCCAGAGGGAACCCAGACGAGAGAGAAACTCCATATCGTGACCATCCTCGGCAAAACACAACTAGTCAGCTCAGTTCTTGTGTATGACCATACATACACCTTAAACAATCTAGATATACTTAGCTCATGCACCAAGCCACAAGAGGTACATACCTCATCACCGGAAACTGTCCACAACTAGGAGAGCACCATCCATGTTCACTATCATCCCATATGACACTCGTACAAGAGATACACTCCATCAGGTTTCATACAAACATCTCAGATGCTCACCCGAGAGATCCTGCTCTTTGGATAGAGTCACTGAGGAAAACCACACTGCAACAACTAGAACAAAAAACTCCTCGGATAGGGGATCACTCCTAGTGTCCGCTAGGGGATACCAGAACCCACATAGGTATACAAAGATTTCACAGACAGAGGATCACTCCCAAGGTCCTCTGGGGGATACCACAACCTGAGCTGGCATTCGACAGGAACCCGTCACTCAGATAGAAGATCGTCACCCGCGTAAAGGTGGTTACGACGATACCGGAACCCTATATGGTATAACTCGCGATGTAGGGGATCAAACTGACGATGTCACAACCCTACTGAAACCACACATTGAGTAGGGGATCGTATAACCAATGATACCGCAACCCCAATGAAACCACATGCTGAGTAGGGGATCGTATAGTCAACGATACATGAACACTACCATAATCCTCATGCTGAGTAGGGGATCGTATACCCGACAATGACTCAACCATACTGAAGCCATGTACTGACTAATGGAACACATAACCAATGATACGGCAACCCTACTAACACCTCAAGCTGAGCAGGGGATCGTCTACTTGACGATGCCACAACCCTACTAAGCACGTCCCACTACGTAGGGGATCATATGCCCGATGATTCCACAAAGTCTACGGGGTTGACCTCCTAGTTAGGGAATTATCTCCTATGGATAAACGATCACAGTGATACCGAGAACCCGATCTAGGGTAACGAAGCTAGAGTATCCCGATCCGGGCCCACCGGAGGGATGCCACAACTCTAACAGTTTATATATCCCATCGAGAGAATCACAGACCTATACGAAGGTTGTGATGTTGCGCGAACCCTCATTGGATTGAACCTAAAGAGCACCCTCAACCACTGCTGGTCCAAAACGTTTCAAACCCAAGTGACCCATAACAACGCCACACCGTGCACCTCCTAGGCTGATACCGAGGCCACCATCATGACCTACACAGAAAAAACAGAAGATATGCTATTTAATCGCTTCAAACTGAAAACCAGTGAAAAAGGAACTATTCACCGTAACTAGCCCTTGTGGGGCCCATGCAACGATCTCGAAACTAATCAGGCGGATCATACCACGATGATCCCCTCGGAAAAACATAGGGAATTGACTACTCGTTTGTCCGAAACATATACTTGGGGAAAAAGGCACTATTCACCGAAGCCAGCATGGGTGGGGCTCATGCCTCGATCCAGAAACACATTGAACGGATCACACCATTGCGATCCTCTCAGAAAAACACACAATATCAACTAGTCATCAGCTAAAAATGGACTTCTGAGGAGAAATTTTCATTTCTCCGCAAACACTAAAAACCTGACCTCGTGGGGCCCGCTCCTTGTTCTCAATCCCAACACCCAGAAACTATCTCAAAATGTCTTCCGTACCATCAGGGTCTCAACTCCACTGCCATCATGTCATTCGGACAGTCCGGGTAGAAGGTACACCGACCTGAACTTGTAAAATAATAAAATATTATTATTTTATACGACATTTCTAACTCCCGAGCCATGATCCTGAACCATTAAAACCTCAAACTCACACCGGAGGGTTTGCCTCATCCCCAGGGTCGGGTCTCCGAAGATGGCACGCGAATCCGACTTCCGAATTACAAGAAATGGTGGTTTAAAAACCCTCGTGTAACTCAAAAAGTCCGGACTAGCCTGAACTGGGGGGCCCTGCCGCCGCAGCCACTGGCCCACCACGGTCCGCCGGCAGAGCCGGTGTGCTGTCGCCCTGGGCGGCCGACCATGAGTCTTCCGGCGATGGCGCCGCCGCGCCAGAGCCGCACTGTTGGACCGCCGGGGGCACCCCGGGGGTCCATTTTGCGATCTAAAAGTACTGGCGTGTCCCTCGGGAAGCGATCTTCCCTACAACGACATCAAAACGAAGCAATTCACAGAAAAAACGGGACCATGGGATTAAATCTCAAACCACCTACCTTGCGGGTGAAACGCCGTAGTTTCGGGTGCAGAACAACGTCATCGACGCCATGAAGCCTGATCCGCATACGATCGGCGCAGAAAACAGATGATTTTGGCTCTATTTCATGAAGAAACGCATGGGGGAGGGGGTTCCATTCCACTGGGCATAGGAGGAATATTGGGGGTGAAATAGGTTTTTCTTTTTTAATTTAAAAACCATTATTTAAATCAACGCCCCCGACCAAACCTCCTGGCTCGGAGGAAATTAGGTCGCCCCTAGGTAAACGCACCATTCTGAATGCAACGGCGGACACAAATATTCAATCTGAGACTCTGTTTAGAAGTTATTTGAGCTGATGCATGTAAATAAACTTTTCTGTTTATTTATGAAAATGCCCCTAGTGGCGTTTCTCACCGCAGGCCCATGCCCGCAAAGTTTACACCTCACCTAGGGTAAACGGCACATTCCGAACGCAACCGTGCCTTTAGATTCCCGTTATGAGATACCGTTTATGAGATATCACACCCCCTCCATGTGCATAGTATAAAAATATTCTAACATTAATTCCTAGGACACCGGGCCTCAGAATCACACGCCGTCTTCGCACCTAACCCTGGAAGTTCCAAAGTCTGTCAGGGACAAAAACCCGAGTCGCTACAGGACGCACCATGGTACCAGTGTCACTTCAGAAAGAATTTTTTAGGGAGTTACACAAATATCCTCTTACAGTATATCCATTAGTAGTGAAGATGTTTTAGGGCCTTTGATGACAACACTGGTGGCCAGAAATGATGAATATTGTAGCAGATTTTGTCTCTCAATGCCTTACTTTTTAGTAACTGAAGGCAGAGCATTAGGTAACAGTAGGCTTGGTTCAGACTTTAGAGATCCCATAGTGGAAGTGGGATGAGATATCCATGGACTTCATGATAGGAATTCCATCTACATCCAGGGTATTTGACTCTATTTGGGTGATCACTAGCTGACTAACCCAGTCATCCCACTTCCAACCGATCAGAGAGCAGTGTTCAGTAGAGAGCATGGGATGCCTCTATGTGCAAGAGATTGTGCGGCTACATGGAGTACCCTAGATGATTGTCTCCGATAGAGATGCATGTATTACTTCATGGATGCGGAAGGGGTTGTAGGAGGATTTATGGGGTGCAACTTCATTTGAGCACCACCTTCCATCCTCAGACAGATGGTCAGACTGAGCGGACCATTCAGACCCTCGAGGACATGTTGTGTGCTTGTGTCCTCAACTTTGGTCGCAGCTAGGAGGATCAATTACCTTTTATGGAGTTTTCATACAACAACATCTATCACTCCACCATGGGGATGGAACCTTTTGAGGTGTTGTACGAGTGTCCTTGAAGATCACCTTTGTGCTAGACCGACCTAGGGGAGTCATCACTAGTGGAACCATAGATGGTATGTGCTACCACAGAGAAGGTGCAGATCATCCAGGAGTGGATGAAGACTTCACAGAGCAGAAAGAAGTCGTATTTCGACAAAATAATAAAACCTCTGGAGTTCGAGGATGGTGGACACGCCTTTCTACGGGTCTCACCTCAATGAGGTTTGTAGAGATTCAGCTGAGGAGACAAGTTATCTCTTAGATTCAATGGACCTTTTCCAGTCCACAGTGGAGTTGGCGAGGTGGCATACCCCTTAACTATTCCACATCAGTTGCATAGGGTCCATGACGCCTTCCACGTATCCTAGTTGAGGAGATACGTGCATGACCCTTCTCACATCATCGACCATGGTGAGTTGGATGTCGACGATGGGGCGACTTTTATGGAGGTTTCAGTAGAGATTGGGGATTGATAAGAGAGGGTCTTTAATGGATGGTCGATACCTTTAGTGCATGTTCACTGGAAGAACGGGAACCTCTAGGAGAGAACATGGGAGCGGGAGGCTCAAATGCATGCTCAATACCCACACATGTTCCCTTAGATTGAGTTTTGGCTTGCAGGGACGTAATGCCTGAGGTGGAGAGAATGTAAAGACCCAAAATCTCCATGTAATTTTTTTCTAAATATATGGGAATTTTATGAGTCTTCGAAAATTAACGGGGCATGATTCTGAAGCCCGGAGTGCTCGAAATGAATTTCTAAACTATATTTCGGGTACGTTTAGTAAACGTGCGAGTGGGTGTTTCTAACTTTACAACCAGTGCCTGAAATTGAAATCTGAGGGCATTGTTGAACTCACAGCACCAGTATTCGATTAATACAACTTTCACCTCGACGGTAGTTGGTCGAGGGTGAAAGTTAGTTTTTGGCTTTTCCATCTATGAATAAAATAAAAATAAAAGTGTATTACATTTTTTTATTCGCATCACCCATGTGGGTGTTGAGAGGTGGGGTCCACCAGAACTAAACCTCTATGTGGAAGTTGAGGTGTGGGGACCAGCAGACCTTAACCTCTCATGAGAGGTTATGGTGGTGGGGACCACCTGAACCATAACCTTCCATGAGAGGTTACGGTGGTGGGGAGCACCTGGGACTAAACCCCCTTTAATTTAGAGAATCTCTCAACCCCCCTCATTAATGTGGAGGAGCCTCATGACTTCCTCCATAATAATTGTGCCAATCCACATACCGTTTTTTGTACCAACCCTCAAGATTTAATTATTCCACCCACCTTAATTAATGAAACCTTTTGAATTCTTCCAACAAAATAATAGATTGAATAATCTATTATTTTGGCACACTTTTCATTTTGGTGGAGCCTTGGGAGAAAATCTCTCCAATGAAAAAATACTTCTCCGAATGAAAAACACGTTCTTCCAATGAAAAACGCCAATGAAGAACATCGACCCCAACTTCAACATTCTTCATCATGACTTCCTCCGATGTAGGACGTCTTCGACTACGACAAAATGACATCCTTATTTTCCGAATGATTCATCTTTTTCCCCGTCACTCTGTCGAAGTATCAACTCGAGGTAGGGGGTTTATTTGCGTGATAATACATTCTTTTTCCCGCACGACCCCCCCCCCCCCCCGCGGTGCCCCGGACGAACCGGCCCCCACCCCCGTGGCGCCCCAGACGAACCGGCCCACGGCCCCCACAACGCCACGGTCGAACCGACCCCATGCCATGCAGCACCCTAGGCTAAATTGGCCCACACCCCACGCGACGCCCTGGACGAACAGTCCCGTGTCCCCTTGGTGCCCCGGTCGAACTGGCCCGTGCCCCCGTGGTGCCCCTATCGAACAGGACCATGCCACAAGTAGCGCCCTGGATGAACCGGACCCGAGCCGTCATGGAACCTCAGTGGTTGAGCCGCCTCGTGGCCCCAGCGGGCTCTGGGGGCCCTCATGGACCTCGCGGCCAGCCAAACCTCCCAGCGGACCTTGCCGCATCATGGGTCGGGCCTAACCTAGCTGTTCAGTGAGGGTCGACTTGAACTGGGTCGACTTATGCCTGGTCATTCTGGGTCAGTCCGACCAGGTTGGACAAAACCCAGGCCCAATATTACCCTTTATTATCTTTTGGCCATAACTTTGGCACCAGACGTCTGTTTGACGAACCGTCAGCCGTGATGGAAATAGTCGTGTGAGACAGTCTCTTTGAGTATACATCACTGGAGTTTTGAATTGACATGGAAAATGGTCAGGTTGGATCAAGCACGAATCCAACAGGACCCCCTAGACTAAAAGGCTAATAACTCACAGACTAGGCCTTTGTTTGACGCACCGTCAATTACGTTGAGACCCCTGTGATGTGGAAAACCATTGAGATACTTCTTCCCGGGACTTCTTAATAGTTGGAGTATCAACCAGAACCTCGTGGAGTGGATCCTCCTGGATATGAGTGAGCGTAGTGTGGAGACCTAGTAGCTGGCTGAGACCTAACGACTGCTGAACGCTTCGACTTGTAGTGAATCGACTAGTCCAGTTGGGAGCACCCTAGTGTCACGGCAGACCCACACTGGGGAGCTCCTTGGTGTCGCGGCAGACCCACGGTACACAAAAAGAGGACTTCCTCAACATGCTATGAGGGGGAGCGTGCTTGGTGACGCGGTAGACCCATGGTGGGGAGCGTGCTTGGTGACGGGGAAGATCCACAGTACTCGACAAGAGGAGTACCTCCACAGTCCAAGGTTAGTGGGAAGTGCGCTTAGTGTCACTGCATGCCCACTGTACTCGATAGAGGAGGATTTCTAAAACAGTCGAGGTTTTGAAAATGTGACTGGTGATGTCACATGATACTACCCCCCTAGAATAAAATCTTGGTTTGATCTAAGTCAGTTTATTTGTGTTTTACTCATGATTGAGATGGATCGCTTGATAACTTAAGTATTTGTTTGGGCATATACATAAGTAGGGTAATCTATTGAATTCTTACTTTGTGGTTCATCCTTGGTGGATTTTGTAAGACCTTGAGGGTCTCGAGGTCCCTACTGAGTATCGATATACTTACCCCTGCACAGGATATGCCCACAACTTGTTGTGTTGGATGCAGGTGACAGACAGCAGTGACTGAGGATGAGATTACCAGGACTGGACGGTACCCAGAGGTGGACCATATGGTGAGTTAGTACATGGAGGAGACGATCGGACGTGGAGTGCATAGGAGGCGATCTGTACCTACAATTTAGGGTGGAACCCCAGAGGATGATCTAGTTTTTGTCTACCCTTATCACTTAGTTTTATTGTATCACTGTTGTACTTGTACTTTCCAGTTGGGCTTTTATTCTGGCCCCTTTTACATTCAACACTCTTTTGTTATACAGTTTACTTGGTGTTTCGTCCAGATGTGTTCTTACATGTGTGTGTGTTATAGGTTATAAAGGCAATGCCTTCCTAGTTTTAGGGAATTAATCCTTTGGTGCTAGTCGCCAGACCCTGGCCTATGGATGGTGGGCTTGGGGTAGACACGGCACGAGCACCGGTGGATGGGTCATGACATGATAGTGAGAAGTAGAAAGGATCAAGAACATGTTTCATATGTTTTTTTCATATAACACCCTCAATATATCCATTTTATCCTCTCATTCATTAGACTAACATGCCTCCCCCTAGTTAGACCATAGAGGTCACTTCTCGAGGATACCTATTGAATGTGGTGAAGGGTTTTTGGTAGTTGATGGGGATCTAGTTGAACATATTTTTTTGATAATCTCTCTATATGAAGCTACCTATGTTTTTATAACCTTTTTATATATATCTATTTGATAATGGATAGTATTTACTTGTCCCAGGGAGGTATCATCATGGATAGGTTTACCATAGCATATGTTTGCAGTGGAGTCTCTATGATCCACCTCCACAATACTATGAAGAGGAATATCATGTTAATTATCTCATTCTATTTAATTTATATAGTTGAAGGACCCTTGAGGTTTTTTAAATATACATAAATCAATCTAAATGATTATATCACTGAGAAGACCAAGGATATAAGACATATTTTAAGTCATGGTCAAAATATGTCATCCTAACTATTGGTGTTGTACTGGGGTATGAGACTTTTGTATGATGGATTCCAGAATAGGTTGATAACAATATGTTTATCTGGCAATATGATCCCACTACTAAGAATCCATTGGAGTATTTTAATGAGATTCAGTATTGTCGGAAGGAATAGGAGCCTCTCTATGGGTGGTTTCAAGAATATATTGGCCAACCTTGGTTGAAGTGGGGATATTAGGGGGGGTTCAAATATGCATTCCCCAACGTAATATGTCAATAAAACTCTATAATTTACTTTTTCAATAACCTCTAATGGATGTTGGTGTGTTACACAGCAGCAAGCTACTATACAGCGTGGCGGGACACCTACCCCACAGTTTCAAACCGTGGGGAATTAATTCAATTCGTATTTAGAAAATTCTTTCTGGGAGATTCGAACACTGCATTATGACAACCCTGCTATTTATTACATCTTAAACATGCTTTATTACATAAAACTTCACTTGATACAACAAAGAAGATCGAGAGGTTTAGTGTCTTTGGGTCTTAGGATCATTACATAAAAACTTTAAACTTGAAATACAACATCTTTATTGAAAACATCCTTTACATGACCACTACATTCCATTGTACTTAGTATTGCATGGGATAACCTGAGGACATGCATAAGAAAAGGGTGAGCTATAAAGCCCAGTAAGGGAGTACAAAATGAATAACATGAGGAGTACAATACATGTTAGGCAATGGGCATATCAATAGAGCATAAGAGAAACATGAACATAAAGGCATGATAAAGCATGATAATCATAACATGGAAATGTGGCAACAACACTTAACATTGAATTAGCATGAGCCAAGGCTCATTGCACATGGAGCATGAGTAAACCCTCATTGCACTTGAAGCACGAGTAAACCCTCGTTTCACTTGAAGCACGAGTAAACCCTCGTTGCAATTGAATTAGCATGAGTCAAAACTCATTGCACATGATGTATCATGATACTATACTTTACCCAATGCATTGGAGTGCTATAAAGGGTGCACCCTTCTTAAACATTTCATTTCATGCATAAGTGTGCCACATGGATCATAAAACATGGATTCATAAAACATAATAATTTATTCCATGATAAAGGAATGTGGAATTAATACATGAAACTTTATAATCAATAAGTAAATGTTCATAAAGGTGAATACCCTTGATGGAGAAATGGGCATGGTATTCACTACACAATGATATTGGCTTAGAAAATCGGTGTGATTTCGGCAGCGTAACGGCGTGACATAAGAATTCATAAAAAAGTTTGATGAGAGAGAAAGGGGTTCCTCATCATATTTACATGTAATGGACAGTAAGTAGGTCATATTGATACATGTCCCAACAATTGAAAAGGAATTTAGATTCATGATACAAAAGTATTGCTTGAATATAAAAGACGAGAAAAAGGTTTCTTTCAGAATTTCGGCATAGTAACGGGTGTACATCGGAGGAATTTAATGAGAGAGAAAGGGTTCTCCCATCATTCAAACAATAAGAGGGAAGTATGGGGGAGGTGAAAAACCATACCCCAACATTCATAATTGAAATTAAAAGGGCAATACAACTTAAAGAAAATTGACAAAAATGAGAAAGGAAGAAAAAAACCCTTACTTGGAAGTGTGCTTCCAAAGGCTAGAGAGAGGCTTGTGAGAGGCTTCTTGGGAGCTTGAGGCACCTTGGGAGGATTCTAGAGAGAGTAGGGCAGAGGTTGGAAGAACTCCAAGGGATTTTAGTGAGGAGGAAGTGGGAGCTTGGGTGGGTTTATATAGGAAAGGTGAGAGAATTTTTTATTATTTAGGTTTGGGACCCCTTATATTAAAATAATCCAAACCACAAACCATCCCATGGTATTTGCCCATGGTTTCTGGAAAAGGAAAGAGGAAAATAATATTTTACAAGGCCAGGGTCCGAACTTATTAAAAATTTAGGGTTGCTTAAGTGGAGGTGAGTCACACTCCCATGGAAATTAATTTAAAAAGGCAAAGTGTTGAATAAGTCTTGAGGGCTCCATTAATGCTTTGAAAAGTAAGTCAAACAAACCCAAAACCTCATTATTTTAATGATAAAACATATATTGGCCGAAAATAAGGATTATGGTATTTTATTACATCACCATTGGGTCATTATGATGTCATAAAACACATTATATATTTAAATGGTATTTAATTTTTACCCAAAAATTTGACTGTCTCAGAAAATTATGAAAAATTCACCATTGGATAATTTCGATGTCCTGATTCCAAAAATAATATTTATTTTATCTAAATAATTTTCTAAATATGTGAAATTTCACTTTTAAAATAAAAACTGACATTTATAAAAAATTCACGGGTTTTGACAGAAACTGCTTTCAAACCATAATAAAACTTTTAATTGCATTCATAAAATTATAAGATCATTTATATTTAATAAAAATTAATTTAATATTAATAGTAATATTTTATTAAAATATTATTTAATTCAAAAAATCCTTTAATTTAATAAAATATAATTCTTAATTAAATAATAACTAAAAACACCATTTGAACTTTAAAAACTAATTACAAAGTATCAAAAATGACTAGAAATTATATTCATTATTATATAAAAAAATAATGTACATGAACATGGTGATACTTATTTGTTACATAACCCCTTAAAATTGCCGCATAAGACCTAAGGGTAAGGTGTGCGATGGTGACAGACTCTTGGGGTTGCTCGGATAACATCGCTCGAGTTGTAATTTCAATCAACTTCCATTTTTCCCGTAGACGATCACGTTCGAGCTTGACTTGATGAAGCTCAGCTTGGGCTTAGTCAAGGGCAAATCCCAAAGACGCCACCTCTTTTCCGAGCTCCGACAAATGGGCTTCATAAGGGGCAATTCTACTGGATGAGGCCACCGCTTCCTTTGTCGGAGTAAAAAATTGGTTCGTTAAATCCTTATATTTAAACTACCCAGATGATCACTGTTCAACGGATATAAAAGTAACGATCACAAATATTAACATAAAACTAAAGAAGTTGAAATCTTATAAAAACATTTTTCATAAAGAAACATTTAACTGGATCAAGAGGGATTTTCCATTAATGAAACTTTGGGTCGTTACAACATTCCCCCCTTAAGAAATTTCGCCCCCGAAATTTTCCTTTTTCCCACACTAAAACAAATGTGGGTAACTTAGCTTCATCGCATCCTCCGACTTCCAAGTTGCTTCTTCAAACTTGTGGTTTCTCTACAACACCTTGACGAGGGGCATTGTCTTATTTCGTAGAACTTTTTCTCTACGATCTAAGATCTTCACTGGTTGCTCCTCATAAGAAAGATCGTCTTCTAATTGTACCACCTCGGAAGAGAGTACATGTGAAGGGTCTAATATGTACTTCCTTAAGAGGGATACATTGAATACATCATGAACCTTGGCCATAGTAGGTGGAAGTTCTAGTCGATAGGCCACAACCCCAACATGATCAAGAATCTCGAAGGGGCTGATGTACCTTGGACTTAACTTCCCTTTCTTTCCAAACCTCATGACCTTCTTCCATGGAGATATGCGTAAAAACACCATGACTCTGACTTTAAACTAAAGGTCTCGTCGACGATTATCTGCATAACTCTTCTGTCGACTTTGGGCTTCCTTGATATGCTGCTGAATGGTTTTCACCTTCTCCACCATTTCTTCGACCATTTCTGGTCCAAGTAGCTTACGTTCACCAACTTCATCCCAAAATGCCGGTGTTCTGCACCTTTTCCCATACAGGGCATCATATGGTGCCATTTGGATGCTCGAGTGGAAACTATTATTATAAGAGAACTCAACCAGAGGAATATGTTGATCCCATCCTCCTTTAAAGTCCATTGAGCAAGCTCTCAACATATCCTCAAGTGTTTGGATATTCCGCTCGGATTGGCCATCAGTTTGAGGATGATAGGCCGTATTGATGTTTAGTTCAGTATTCGGAGCATGTTGAAGACTCTTCCAAAACATAGAGGTGAATCATGGATCTCGATCAGAAACAATAGATAGTGGTACTCCATGCAACCATACCACATCCCTGATATATATCCGTGCCAGTTGATCCAAAGAGAAATCCTCTCGAATAGCAATGAAGTGTGAAGTCTTTGTAAGACGATCCACAACAACCCAGATTGCATTGTTACCTTTGGATGTCCTTGGAAGTCCGGTGACAAAGTCCATGGTGATGTTCTCCCATTTCCATTATGGTATGGGCAATGGTTGCATCATCCCCTTAGACTACTGCCTCTCTGCCTTCACTTTCTGACACACCATGCACTTTGATGTATATTCAGCGATCTCCTTCTTCATATTATCCCACCAAAAGTTTTCTCTGAGATCTCGATACATCATTGTGCTCCCTGGGTGAATAGAGAAGTTTGAACTATGTGCATCATCCAAAAGTTCCTTCTTCAGCTCCGAACTTGATGGAACACATAGTCTTTTCCCAAACCGCACAATTCCTTCTTCATTAACATTAAACTCTGAGGATTTTCCATTTTTGATATCTTCCACTTTTTCTTGGATTCCTGCATCATCCTTTTGAGCATCCTTTATCCTTTACAAAAGAGATGGATGAGCAATCATTTGTGAAAGGATTGATGATGTTCCCTTCTTTATGATTCCCACATCCATATTCATCAAGTCTTAGAAGATTTGATCCTTCTCAATTCTCATCATTGATAGAATAGCTGGATCCATTCTACTTAGGGCATCCTCCACCTTTTTCGCTTTCCCAGGGTGGTAATGTATTGAACGGTCATAATCCTTGATGAGCTCTATCCATCTTCTCTGGCACATATTAATCTCTTTCTGTGTGAATATATATTTAAGACTCTTGTGGTCAGTATATATCTCACATTTCTCTCCATAGAGATAATGCCGCCAGATTTTCAAGGCAAAGATCACCGCTGCCAACTCCAGATCATGCGTTGGATAGTTTCGCTCATGGATTTTCAACTTCCTTGAGGCATAGGATATCACTTTATCATTCTGCATCAGCACACATCCTAATCCCTTCTTCGAAGCATCACTGAATACCAAAAAAAGCTCCCCACTTGTGGGTAAAGTGAGAATGGGTGCAGTGATAAGCCTCCTTTTCAACTCCTTTAATCTTTCTTCGCATTCATTACTCCAAGAAAACTTTACTCCCTTTCGAGTTAGCTTGGTAAGAGGGTTGGACAATCATGATAAATTTCTCACAAATCGTCGATAATATCCAGCTAACCCCATGAAGCTACGGATATCAGTTACCGATGTTGGCCTCAGCCATCCGTCAATAGCATCTGTTTTAGAGGGGTCCACAGATATCCCATTGCTTGTGATGATATGTCTCAAGAATGAGACTTCCTTCAACCAGAACTCACACTTGCTGTACTTGGCATAGAGCTTCTCCTTGCACAAAGTCTCCAGTACAGTTCTTAAATGCTCCTCATGGTCCTCCTTGGTTTTGGAGTATATTAGAATATCATCTATAAAGACTACCACAAATTTGTCTAGGTAATCTCTAAAGACTCTATTCATCAAGTCCATGAATATTTCAGGAGCATTGGTGAGTCCGAAAGGCTTTACTATGAATTCATAGTTCCCGTACCTTGTACGAAAAGCAGTCTTGGGGATATCTTCCTTCTTCACCCTTACATGATAATATCCCGACCGCAAGTCCGCCTTGGAGAAGTATTGTGCTCCAACCAGCTGATCAAACAAGTCATCGATTCTTGGGAGAGGATACTTGTTCTTTATCGTGATTTTGTTAAGTTCACGGTAATCGATGCAAAGCCACATTGACCCATCCTTCTTCTTGACGAAGAGGACTGGTGCACCCCATGGTGATGCACTTGGGCGTATAAACCCTTTATCCAGATTCTCCTTTAGTTGTTTCTTCAGATCTTCAAGCTCATCAACAGCCATTCTATATGGAGTCTTGGATATTGGTAGCGCCCCAGGTATAAGTTCAATTGAGAACTCAACATCTCTTCTTGGAGGAAGACCAGGAAGTTCCTCGGGAAATACTTCAGCGAATTCCCTCACAATAGGCATTTCTTCAAGGGTGGTTTCTTCTGTGGACTCAATCATCTGAGCCAGATATACATGCTCATAAGGTAGTAATATCCATTCTTGAGATGATGGAGCTAAAGGAGATTCATCTTCCTCCTGACACTTGTAAAGAATCAGGGGTCGATTCTCTATATGGAGTGTGATTTCCCTCTCCCGACAATTTATGTTGGCTCTATATAAGGAAAGCCAATCCATGCCAAGAATTGCATCAAATTCCACCAAAGTAAGTATGACGAGGTTCACCGGGAAATTCAATCCACAGATTATAACAGGGGTGGACTTATACTCATGGGATTAAATGATTGCCCCATTTGCCGTACTCACCAACATCTTTACTTCCATGATTTGTGGTGGTGTAGGGATTGTTCTACTAAACTTTTGAGATATAAAAGAATGTGTAGAACCTGAATCAAAAAGTGCGTTCGCTATTCTTGAATGAATAACTAGAGTACCTGTCACCACTTAGTTGTCGGGGTTCACTTCGGCAGAAGTGATGGCAAAAGTTCTTCCTTGCTGTCTTGGAGGTTGCTGGTTGCCTCCGATAACCCTTGGATTAGGGCACTGATTTTCAAAATGACCCGGTTCTTTGCATTTGTAGCATTGAACAACGCGTTGAGGGTCGAACGGAGCGTTCCTCTCCTCTGTCGTAGCAGCGGGTCCTTCTTGCTGATAGTTAACAGCTAGGTGCCCTTTTCTTCCACACATGAAGCATTTTCTTGTCCCCTTAAGGCAATTTCCAGGGTGTTTCTTTCCACACTTTTGGCAAGTGTGGTGCTGGAACTTCTTAGCGCCGTCGGATTTATCCATCGGACCACCAACATTGAAGTCCACATTACGCTTCTTGTCCCCATGATACCCCTGTGATTCTCCGATCTCCATTTCATCCTTTAGGGCACATCGGACAATTTCCTCATAGCTGTCAAAGTCACAGATCACTAATGCTTTCCGCAAGCTAGGCTTCATCCCACCAAAGAAGCGGTCAACCTTGCATTCGGGGGTAACGACAAAGCCGGAAGCGTATCGTGCAAGCCTTGTGAAGTTTGCCTCGTACGCTCCCACAGATTCTTCATCTTTCTGTTTGAGGGAAAGGAAGCCCCTTTCCATCTTAGGACGGAGGGTGCGTGGAAATTATTTATCAAAAAAAATCTTCCGAAATTCCTTCCATTCCAAAGCCGCGATCTCCTCCTCAGGCTTCGTATTTTTTATCAACGTCCACCATTGATCAGCTTCACCCTCCATACGATAAGCCGCCAGGAGAACCTTCTCTTTTTCAGTGCATTGGAGGATGGAGAATATCTTTTTAATGGAGTTGATCCATTGTTCAGCGATCGTGGGATCAGATGATCCACTAAAATTAGGAGGCCTTTGTCTCATGAAGCTTTCAATAGCGACTTGTTCTTTCCTAGGGGGGGGGGTAAACGTTCCTCTTGACCAGTGTTTCTATTCAAAACTTGAGTTAGCTGAGAGAGAAGCATGACAAAGTTCGTGATTCCCGCTCCCATTGGATTGGGCATCTCATAAGTACAATCATCACACTGATCTTCACAACGGTTGTTAGCCCGAGTTCTTCTATTACCGGCCATTGGCTGGAATAAAAGGAAAGTTAGGGGTAACACATAAAGGGTAATCCAAAGACAAAAGTTGATGACTTATAAATATACTTTAATCTTTTTAACTCATGAGTCTATAGGATTCAATCTAGGCTTTTCAGGATCTTCCTTCAAATATATATTCTTAGGGGAATTTTTTCCCTTAATAAGGGTTCATACTAAGATTGTGAATTTATCAAAACATATCCCCTGGGAGTGTCGTAACCAAGAGTGCAGCAAGGCCCGTTGTCGTGCACCAGTTCCTGTTCGAGTCTTGCTCAAAGCGGTGTTTTCGGGTTTTACCCCTAGGATACATCTATTCCAGAGCCGCCTCTACCTGCTCGTATCCAGACAGGGATGTATTTGTTTGATAAACCACGTACTTAGTATATACCAAAACTTAGGGATGTTTTTATTATGCTTATTCTTGTATCTAAGGCTTTACTAGGGTTTCCTAATCCCAATAATAAATAAACCTATCCTCTGATACCAACTATGACAACCCTGCTTTTTATTACATCTTAAACATGCTTTATTACATAAAACTTCACTTGATACAACAAAGAAGATCGAGAGGTTTAGTGTCTTTGGGCATAGGATCATTACATAAAAACATTAAACTTGAAATACAACATCATTATTGAAAACTTCCTTTACATGACCACTACATTCCTTCGTACTTAGCATTGCATGGGATAACCTGAGGACATGCATAAGAAAAGGGTGAGCTATAAAGCCCAGTAAGGGAGTACATAATGAATAACATGAGGAGTAAAATAAATTTTAGGCAATGGGCATATAAATAGAGAATAAGAGAAACATGAACATAAAGGCATGATAAAGCATGATAATCATAACATGTAAATGTGGCAACAACACTTAACATTGAATTAGTATAAGCCAAGGCTCATTGCACATGGAGCATGAGTAAACCCTCATTGCACTTGAAGCACGAGTAAACCCTAATTGCACTTGAAGCACGAGTAAACCCTCTTTGCACTTGAATTAGCATGAGTCAACACTCATTACACATGACGTATCATGATACTATACTTTACCCAATGCATTGGAGCGCTATAAAGGGCGCACCCTTCTTAAACATTTCATTTCGTGCATAAGTGTGCCACGTGGATCATAAAACATGGACTCATAAAACATAATAATTTATTCCACGATAAAGGAATGTGGAATTCATACATGAAACTTTATAATCAATAAGTAAATGTGCATAAAGGTGAATACCCTTGATGGAGAAATGGTCATGGTATTCACTACACAATGATATTGGCATAGACAATCGGTGTGATTTCAGCAGCGTAACGGCGTGACATAAGAATTCATAAAAAAGGTTGATGAGAGAGAAAGGGGTTCCTCATCATATTTACATGTAATGGAAAGTAAGTAGGTCATATAGATACATGTCCCAGTAATTGAAAAGGAATTTAGATTCATGATACAAAAGTATTGCTTGAATATAAAAGAGGAGAAAAAGGTTTCTTTCGGAATTTCGGCATAGTAACGGGTGTACATGGGAGGCATTTAATGAGAGAGAAAGGGTTCTCCCATCATTAAAACAATAAGAGGGCAGTATGGGGGAGGTGCGAAACCATACCCCAACATTCATAATTGAAATTAAAAGGGCAATACAACTTAAAGAAAATTGGCAAAATTGAGAAAGGAAGAAAAAACCCTTACTTGGAAGTGTGCTTCCAAAGGCTAGAGAGAGGCTTGTGAGAGGCTTTTTGGGAGCTTGGGGCACCTTGGGAGGATTCTAGAGAGAGTAGGGTAGAGGTTGGACGAACTCCAAGGTATTTTAGTGAGGAGGAAGTGGGAGCTTGGGTGGGTTTATATAGGAAAAGTGAGATAATTCTTTATTATTTAGGTTTGGGACCCCTTATATTAAAATAATCCAAACCAAAAACCATCACATGTTATTTGCCCATGGTTTCTGGAAAAGGAAAGAGGAAAATAATATTTTACAAGGCCAAGGTCCTAAATTATTTAAAATTTAGGGTTGCTTATGTGGAGGTGAGTCACACTCCCATGGAAATTAATTTAAAAAGGCAAAGTGTTGAATAAGTCTTGAGGGCTCCATTAATGCTTTGAAAAGTAAGTCAAACAAACCCAAAACCTCATTATTTTAATGATAAAACATATATTGGCCGAAAATAAGGATTATGGTATTTTATTACATCACCATTGGGTCATTATGATGTCATAAGACACATTATATATTTAAATGGTATTTAATTTTTACCCAAAAATTTGACTGTCTCAAAAAATTATGAAACATTCACCGTTGGATAATTTCAATGTCCTGATTCCAAAAATAATATTGATTTTATCTAAATAATTTTCTAAATATGTGAATTTTCACTTTTAAAATAAAAACCGACATTTATAAAAAATTCACGGGTTTTGACAGAAACGGCTTTCAAACCTTAATAAAACTTTTAATTGCATTCATAAAATTATAAGATCATTTATATTTAATAAAAAATTAATTTAATATTAATAATAATATTTTATTAAATTATTATTTAATTCAAAAAAATCCTTTAATTTAATAAAATATAATTCTTACTTAAATAATAACTAAAAACACCATTTTTACTTTAAAAACTAATTACAAAGTATCAAAAATGACTAGAAATTATATTCATTATTATATACAAAAATAATGTATATGAACATGGTGCAACTTATTTGTTACATAACCCCTTAAAATTGCCGCATAAGACCTAAGGGTAAGGTGTGCGATGGTGACAGACTCTTGGGGTTGCTCGGATAACATCGCTCGAGTTGTAATTTCAATCAACTTCCATTTTTCCCGTAGATGATCACGTTCGAGCTTGAATTGATGAAGCTTAGCTTGGGCTTGGTCAAGTGCAAAGCCCAAAGACGCCACCTCTTTTCCGAGCTCCGACAAATGGGCTTCATAAGGGACAATTCTACTGGATGAGGTCATCGCTTCCTTTGTCTGAGTAGAAAATTGGTTCTTTAAAGCCTTATATTTAAACTACCCAGATGATCACTGTTCAACGGATATAAAAGTAACGGTCAAAAATCTTAACGTAAAACTAAAGAAGTTGACATCTTATAAAAAAAATTTCATAAAGAAACATTTAACTGGATCAAGAGGGATTTTCCATTAATGAAACTTTGGGTCGTTACATGCATGCCCCGCATTACACCGAACTGCTGGACCAACCAAGACAATGCCATTTCTGGTATTAGCATATATATCTCTAAATATATTAATATATCTGTTTTATATGAAAAAAACCTCAGCGAGGTTCGAACACCAGACCTGCCGATCTACGAAACTGTACTTTACCAACTAGCATGCTACCATTTTATTATTACATACATAGAATCTATTTACATGTATTTATTAAAATAAATTAATTGAAAAAAACATCTCCCAGAATTCGAACACTGGACCACGCTTAGTGGAATAACAACAGAACCAACTGATCTATAGGTATTTATAATTTTTATTTTTTATTTTCTTAATAATATTAATAAAAAGCATGTTCTCGCCAACTTTATTTATCATCCCGCCAAAAAACATTTCTGCCATAACGCAGGAAAGCTATACCCACGGTTCTGGAGAACCGTGGATATAGAGCATAAAAAAACCTTCCAATACACACGGTTTTAGAAAACCGTGTGCATAGGTTTTCTGGGAAAACCATATACCCATGGTTTGGCCAAAACTGTGTGTATAAGGTTTGAAAAAAAACACATATACCCACGATTTTGAAAAACCATGGGTATAGGTGTTCAAAATAAACTTATACACATGGTTTCAGGTAGAACCGTGGGTATATGTCCCCATATTATCCTTATACCCACAGTTTTTTGTAAAACCGTGGGTATAGACCCATTTTCCAGTAGTGTAGGCATCTGTGATATAATGGAATGTGATAAGTATCTTCATAGATAAGAATATGATAATATCTTAAGGTGTGTGCCACTCTAACATGGTGATCTATATTGGAATGGAAATATGAGACCGGTCCTCTACCATTGGTGTTTGCCATTAGTCATTTTAAACAGTAATAAGAGCCTATCGAAAGGTATGTGTTGATCTCACTGGGAGATCCCTAGTTGAAATGATAATATGAGCATGGTATTGTTCTACTGGATTATGATGTCGATATTTTTTATAGGAATTTGTGACTTTCATGAGGGTTGTCCCTCTATCACATTGTGACCTATGGTTGGAATGGAAATATGAGCCTAGTCTAATGCCTCGTCTATTATCAGAATATTCCGATCATCCACCTATGTGGGAGAAATAAATGATTTCTTAGTTTGGAGGAGCCACTGGTTCATACTAATCAATATTTCATGATTATTTGGATATTAGAAACAAAATTTGTTATTTTTACAGTGATTGAATGAGTGATGAAATATTTTTGGGGATTAATTTGTTTGTTTATTGAATGTAGTAAAATTTTAGTAATGTGTGTGTTGGAATGTAAGACATCCCATTTTATATCTCTAATATGAAATGGAAGACATATTTCATTGAAGTATGTATATAAGGAACTCATGTCCTCCTTTTTCTATATAAATATTTCGATGGGATACATGTATAGGAAAGAGATAGGTCTGTCCCCCAATCATGGAATAGAAATGTTCCAGAATACTTGATTTAAGTGAGAATGGATACGATGATTCTCATAGGATATCACCATAATATACTGTTGAGATTCATCATCAAGAGTGGGTATATGAGAGAACTCTTGATTGTCCACAGATTCCCATACCTCAAGATACTCCCATAGTACCCATTCATGAATATCTATAGTGGAAATGTGTATGGTATTTCTCTCATCAGGTGACTCAGAGAAACTGGTGGGATGACGCTGGTGACGATGGTTTAAAGGATCCCACCTTTGTGTCTCATAAACTATAATAGACTCATATTTGACTCAATGTTCTACTATCCAAATACCTGATTGGTGCTGATAGTTTCAATAAGGGAATAATCTTCATAAATTATAGGTATTTTAAATAAGTGAGAGTGGTTTCACTGAAGCTTTACTTAGGATAGAATGAGTCATTAACTTGAGCATCTTGAGACCCTTATGTCCATCATTGAGGGTTGAGATTGTTTAATTTCTATTGTATTCCCAACCCATCATGTTTTATACCTAAATTATAAGTGTTTATATGGGTGGGGTTATCCTATGAGTCTCAGGGGTTGCAGTCATAGCTAATGTTTCAAAATAGACACTAGATAAATACATTATCCATTGGAAGGGTGTCATTGGTGAGACTAGTTTGTTGTAATAATATGATTATGTAATAAGGTCACCAATCATGAAATTGTATCCTCTGAAAAAAAATACACAATTAGATATTAACATTTAACAAAATTTTATTTTCTTATTCCCATAATGGAAAATTTACACACAATGACATGTAATAGTGAGAATTGACTAATATTACGGGAAACTGCATTATATGTAATTTCCTCTCGCCCATAATATTTTTACTTTTTGGATGTATGAAGAATGAAATGGAATGATTCATTGTCAATAGATCATTTTTTTATTTGATATAATTAGGTTTGATTCACCATTATTTATTCTCATGAAAAACTTGCACAGTTTCACCCAACATATGATTGCTGGGATTTTAATGTCTACAAAATAATATACATTTGTTTCAACACTTTAATCCATAATGGATACACCCAATGGTTCCCATATCTTTAACTAAGTAGGGACCTGCATCCTAAAAGTAGGTGTTTTTTTGGGTTTTCATACCAAATTGATTTTAAGAACTCAGATTGGACATGATGATGGGAGTTCGATCTCATCACACCCATTTGGGGAGAATTAATACGTGTTATTATAAAATCTTATATATTTTAGATATTTTTAGAATATCTTCCTAATCCTGATATTATAATACTTTCCCTGAAAAAATGATCATGTGTTGAATCCTTCAATATGTAAATGTGGGTCTGTTAATGAGAAATTATTTATGTATGAATGGTTCTTTATCCATTTATCATAATTTATTACCAATGGATAGTTGCATATATTTTCAAGACATATAACCAGGAAAATTGGTGTTTACTGACATTTAGGGAGGTGAGTGATCTTCAGATGATGTAATTTAACCATTATGAGGTGTCCTATATATCCAGTTTATAATAATAATCATAACCCTTAAGTACATTATATCCATGTAGAATAATTCTATAAGAAAAGAAAATATATGAGGTATCTTGGTCATTGATTATAGAGCTTGAGCCATAGAAAGAATTACAATGTATCGTGTTTATAATATGAATCAGATTCATCATAGTTCAATCATGCACTCCAGACTTACACTGATGTTGATGCCCCTAAATGGGGGAAGTCATATCATTCCACTAATTGGGGCTTATATAATGAGGTTTCCTTGGTTGGGAAGATTTATGATTTAAATGATATGATTATTTCTAATATTTATTCCCATGTTATCCACACATGGTGTGATAAAAAATGGACAATAAGAGATCAATCTCATTGAATATTGATTTTGTACATATGAATTGGGGTGACCCTAACAACATTTTTAATAAGGGAAGTATCCAAAGGAAGGTATACTATGCATCATATTTACATAAATAATCAGATTAATGATAGTTTATTTTGAATCTTAATCCGCATATAGATTAGGTAATGAAAAGAACCCATTGGAGAGTTTGGGTCCCATGGGTTTGAATGTTTGAGACCTACAGGGACTTACACTAAAGTGTATTAAAAATGTCGGTAGTCCATAAGAATGCATCCTACATATCCAAATTAGATAAGAATTATATTTCAAATTTCTCATTTGGTGGTATTACCTGATACGTCCACTTGACAAGGATCTCATGTCTGGGGACATCTTCCAGATATATCTTAATTGTCTTCTTGACATGTCTTGTGTTTATGCATCATATGTCAGAAGATTTTTGGACTTGCCTCAGATTTCTAGTGGAAAGGAATAAAGACCATCATATGATCTGCTTTACTTCTCTAGAGGATGTAACATGATTATGATATTAGGCCAAGTGGATGTTTTATGGTCATGATAGTGTGTTCGGATGATATCACATAACTAAGATGACATGTTTGGAAGATCCTGTAAGATCTGGATAAAAAGTCAGGAGGACATCATATGATCTAGGTAACATTTTTTGAGGGTGTTTCATGATCATGATAGTGTTTCCAAAGGGTTTCACGTGACCAATACCACATGTCTGAAGAATGTTATCTGGCCTGGCTGAAAACTCTGGAGGACATTGCAAGACCTAGGATACATGTTGAAAGGACTCCACAAGACTTGGGTGACATGCCCTGATGCTGCCACGTGACATGGGAGACAAGTCTATAAGAAATCATAATACATGGTTGATATTAATTTAGTGTTCTCAATGCATGGATGACATTTCCAAAAGACATCACAGGACTTGTTTATCATGTCATGGTGTTGCTGCATGATCTTCATGACTAGTCCATAGTATTTTTATTGACTTGGTCGATATGGATGGAGGACATTGAATTTCCTAGATGATAGATTGATAGGAATATTCTAGACATGGTTGTAATTATATGATATTGTCTCGTGACTTGGGAGACAAGTACATATCACTCTTCAATACTAGGTTGATATGTCTGGTGGGATTCTAAAGACATGTTTGACATTTCCAAATGATATCTCATGATCTGGATGGCATGTATGGAGGTTTTCATGTTTCTTTGGTAACATTCTATTCTATAGTATCATGATCTAGGTAGGTCATGTGGTGTTCATTATGATTTGTGTATCTGTCTTTACATAATTCTTTCATACATTTTATTATTCTTCGCTCTTTATTCAATATGAGCATCATGGGCTTTCTTGAATTATATTATGTTGGTTTCATGTGACTTGGTCAATGTTTGGAAAAATCCTTCAAAACAAATGGATAACTTAATAAAATTACTTTATTCAGTATTTATGGAGACCATGTGAAGAACAAGTTCATTACATGTGATCCCTTAGGATTTACCTTATATTTTTTCAAGTAGAATACCCTTACCATCGTGTGACCTTCAGCTTTAAGAAGTACACTACAATGCTCTCTTTCATCAATCATAGTTATTTGTGTTTTTTAATCTAAAGAGAAAGAATTATTAGTCCTCCCCTAATTGGTTTTGTTTATCCTTTCATGGATCATATCACAAAATAAGAGTTTGATTCAGTTGAGTTATTTTCGCAGCATGCTCTATACATGATCCTAAAGTGGGTCATCCATCATGTCACATCATAACACCTATGACTAGAACATTCAAAAATCCCCATCATAAGGTTAATTATTTAACTTCATAATATCAATTTTAGAAAAATATTCATTTTATTTCAATTATATTCCACCACTCAATCAATTATGTTTACATCTTATGTTTTGACGATATTTGGATTATGTTTCAATAATGACTTCTACCTTTTGAATATTGTAAAATAGTTCATTTTTTAAAATATTGAGAATAATAATAATGGAATAATTATTATTATTATAGATTAGTTATAATTTTTAAAAAAATCGTGAAATATGGTCATGAAAAATCTATAATGCTATGATAATACAGTCTATAGGTTGTACTTACACAAGAGTAAACATTTCCATTTTTTCAATGAACATTATGTAATGAATGTAAGAAATATTTTATCACTACAGAATTATATTCATATCATAAATAAAATATTATTTCATTAAATATACATATATATATCATTCATGTGTTTGGGTGTTGAAAAATAATCACTTTGATTCGTATAGGCAGTCGTATACACGCATTCTTGATTAATGATTAAATATTTATGATATCATTTTGGAATGGTGCTAATTAATATTTTAGATTTATATAATTATAATAATATCATAAATACCCTATTATTTAATTAAATATACATATATATCATGCATATGGTGTGGTGATTAAAATAGAATCGCATTGCTTCATAAATGTAGTAGACCACAGGTACATAAACTATGTTATCATCATTTATTGAGTGATAAGGTAAGAAATAAAATGATATATTATCTTTTTATATTGATAAATAATTTTTGAATATCATAATTTCATTATATTCAAATGTGTTTGAAGAATAAATAAAATATAGATTCTTTTTTAAGCATGATACCTCAACACCGGACAATCTCTTTAGGTAAGCACCAAAAGGATTTATAGCATGGTTTTATGATCAAAATAAGGGATCTAGTTCATAGTGAGGTAATTAAAGAATATATTTATGTAGAAAATTTATAATCCAATGTAATTTTATGGTTTAAATGGGATATGATAGGGGGTTTCTTTTATAAATTCAGTTTTAGATACACTTTAAATTTTTGAAAAGAAAATGGTATTCCCCAATTTTTAAAAAGAAAAAAGAACAAAAATGAACGATTATAAATAATTAGACATTGTAAGATCTAAATGTGTCTATAAAGTATATTTTATAAATGTTTTTATTTCATTTTAACCATTATATCATTACTTTAACCCCTTTTACATTTGTTTTTACCTTAACCAGGGTAATTAATTTTTAATATTTTTTCATATTAATTATAAAAAAAATTATTTCACATAATTAGATAATATAAATTCTTATTATTAAAAATATGAAATCCATTTTATCTAATTAAATTCATATAGGTTTCCAAATTTAGTTAAAAATTAAACCCATATACATGAATAAAAATCGATTTTTCAAAAAGTGTATTTTTCAAGAAAATGATAGTTTTTATTAACTCTTTGACTAGTAATGGTAATTTAATGAATTTTAAGTAATATTTAATACTATATAATCTATAAAATTAATTTAAACAATTCAAAATTAGGGTTTTTTAACTAATTGTAATGGATCAAAATTATGCACGTTAAAATCTTTTTCAGAATAATCTGGTTATTAAAACCAAAATAAAATATACTATAATTCGATATAAAGATAATTAAAAATTAATTAATCTAATGAAATAAAATCCAAAAATAATTATTTTATCTTAAATAATATTTAAAACATTATCATTATTTTAAAATACATTATTTACTAAAAATAAATTATTTTTTTACAAAAAACTCATTATTTTTACTATTAATTCAAAAATCATTATTTTCAGAAAAAACCATATATTTATCCCTAAATTAATTTTAATATGATTATTTAAAAAAAATTATTAGTTTTTTAGAATTCAAATTCAACAATTTTTATGTTAATAATTAAAATAAAACATTATAATAAAATATTTTTCATAAACAATTTCCTTTTTTAAAAAACACAGTTAATTAATATTTTTATAATTAGTATAACAACCAAATTTATATTAAAAAATGTGAAAATGTTTTATAATATCATTATATGGGTTTTTAAATTTTTAATCTTCCCATATTCATCGACAGTTGTATTATATATCATTGTTATCATATGCTGTTAAATCAACACAAATGTGAACACTCTTTAACTCGATTAACGTGTATTGAAAATGATTTATTTCTTTATACATAATATCAATATAACATAATCATAATGATATATTTTTTAATTTTTTAATATTTTTAAATATATTTTTACATGATTGTATAAATAATCAAAAACATGGAGAAAATTAGTAAATTATTCTTTTTGGACACAGTAATCTTCACACAGGAATGATTATCATTCCTTCCTTTTTCTATGTGGATGGAAATTAATAAAAAAAGGTTATACAATAATATTAAAATATATATTTATAATAATTTTTTAAAATTAATCATATTTTTATTGTGATATGTAATTTTAGATAGTGTAACTATAAATAAAATATTATAAGGGGATGAAACATATGTTATAGACATGATTTTTTTCATTGAATTTCCCTTGAAATTGAAGTTATTAGGATAACTATGAGTTGATATGGGATTATTTTTGAGGTATATGTTTCTTTAAATAGTAAACTATAATTGTATCAATATATATTTCGACATTTATGTGTATAATTGTAAGGGTGGAAGTGATATCATTTATATGTGGAGAAACCACACTTTTTGAAACACTAATTTTTTTTTAATAATTTCATGAAACTATCCAAGGTTCACAGCTCAAAAGTGGAAAAATAGGTAGTCTGACAATAGATAAAATTTTTAATCATATTGACAGTTATTTTAAAGCTTGTTTTAAAACTTTTTCTCCATTTCGCTAAAGTGAAAACCTTTTTAAAATTCTTTCACTTTATCTGGGTAACTAATTTCCAACCATAGAAAATAATTTTCATAAGTATGACTAAAATTAATCTTTTCAAATTATTAAATCATTTTTATTTAAAATTTAGAGATAATTGTATCATATTAAATTTATAAATTTGTGAAAATATAATTTTAAAATAAACACACTTAATCTATTAAAAATAGTTTTTAGAGAAATGGGGATTTTTATCATTAAATTTTTATATAATATATAGTTATAATTATTTATGATTTTAGAGAGATAAATTTATTTATTATAAATAAAATTATTTTTATGAGTATTTAATGTAAATATGAAACCAAATATCACCTTAAAAATACTTCCTTTAATGAAAAGATTGAATTTTTTTTATTAAACTAAAATTTTATGTAGTTCTAGAAATGGTGTACATTATATATAAAAAGTAAAAGAATATATAAATATCATAATATGATTCCGATAACATATATTTTTTTACTTACATGATTTTTTGAACATCTAGGGTACTCTTATATAGTGAAAAAATCCCAAAAAATGTATTTTTAACAAAAAAAATATTTTCAATATTTTAAAAATATTACTAAGTATATTTTCATCAGAGGTGATCAAAAATTAATTTTATTTTATAAAATTTGAATATGTAAATTTTTAATGTAATATTTTGAAATAAGTTAAAATATTATTAAAATGATATTTATTATATCCTTTTTCAATACTAAATCATCTAAAATGTTCTTCCACTCAACGTAATAGTTATTAATGGTCTACCATCTTACTACTTATTATAGACTTATTAATAAATTCTTTGGAATATATTGTTTTTTTTGTTTTGTAGCGTCTGACACAAGTTATTTAACACAATTTGTATGTTAAGTTATTTCAAAATATCATGTTGTTACATTAAATCCCCTTATATAAATTCTTTTGCCAAAAATTAATTATCTTTTACTAAAGGAAGAATAGAAGGATCGATTAGAAACTAAAGATATTTCTTTTACTAAGAAATCCTTATATTTATCTTTGTTAATATATGGAAAATATATATCCCAAATATGATTCATATTAGTTTATAGGGAATAATTTTTCATTGATTCATTTTCATATTCATGTTTCCAATCAAATATTGCAACCAAAAAATGATATTATTATGTCTAAAAAAGTCATAGTAAATGATCATTTGAATATGAAGTCTCAATACTAAGACATATTCATTAATAAAACCATTATTTTATATTATAATTCATTATTTTCAATTATGTCACACATGGTTTATCCTATAACTCTCTTAGTTTAACCTGTGTCTCTTAAAATTTTGTTATCTCATATTTATCAACATAATCCCCAATAGTAACTACAAAAATAATCTGTTATACTATATTTTAAGTGCATGTGAACAAAAAAAGAATAACCATGGGTGTGTCTAACCAAGTATGTAGTCAGTATGGTTTGGCATGCACAAGGTAATGATCGTGTAACCACCCAATATACCATTTTCATGGTTATTTCAACTACATAAATAATTTCTACAGCCTATGACCACTTGTAGTATATAGAAAGGGGTTTATTTTTTTAGAAAACCATATACACATGACATTAATAATATTTTAGGATATCATTTCATACCTATAAAAATATCTATAATGTTTTCTAAGGTCATATAATTTGATCCTTGAAATAACTTAACCAACAAACAAACATAACTAAAAATGGTTCTGATACCATCTCAAACAACCTATACTAGTATGAAATAAACAATACATTAATCTTATGAATTAAATAATACATAACAAAAATATCCAAAAATGTAAAACACCAAAAGGTTTAGTCTCTTGGATACTAGATACATAAATAACTTATTTCACAAACAATGAAATAGTTTATTGATAATTATCCTCCACTGGATCCTTTATATACATCACACATGTTATAAAATTATTTTTAAACTAGGAATTAGAAACATAATAAATGGGAAAAATGAAACACTCAAAAAGGGATAACAGAACAAAATCCACAATGGTTTTATCATAATGATATGGAAAATCATGAATAAGAAAAAATATCTTATTTAAATGAACAAAAATCAATAACTATTAACCATAATTATAACATCCAAAATGATAATACCATTACGAAGGAATCAGAAAATAAGACATGAAGCATATAATATAATCCATAGAACATAATAATTAAGGTGGCATAATCATAAAGATATAATTTTTTTTATCCTTGTGAAGCTTGCTTCTTATTAAACTATTCACTCAATAAATTATGCGTAGAGCTAAATTCTATCACACTGACACTTTGTGAACCAAGCCACTTTCTATCTTGTTCGCAAAACATTATACTATCATGAGATATAAGATTTTATCCAATATATTATAGTTATATGTAGGCACCCACATTCTCATAATCCATACATTGTTTCACATAAATACGATCATCACATAATAAAACAACCCAATGAATGAAAATGGGTTTTATGAAATATTTAAATCATCAAATAAAGAGTTTTTGTAAATAAAATGGGATTTATAAAACATTCACATAGCATCATGAATTAAATTTATTTATACTACAAAATAGATAACCCAAATAAACTACATAGTATAACAAATATAGGGTGAAACATGAAACAAAACTCATTTAGATTTTGACAATTTTTTTAAGGAATTGAAAATATAATCACTAAAACTGATTTTTTAGAACCTTCCAATTAAAATTTAAAAAATTTGTAGTTTTGAGTATCATTTCAAAATATCACATGTGATTTTTAGAATCATAAAAATAAAATATTAATTAAAAAGTAATTGTTTTGAATGGAAAAATTTCTACATAATTAAAATATTTAACATCATCGAAAAAGGAATGTTTTAAAAAAATGATGTTTTAATATGGAATCAAATAACAAAAATAATTTATTTTTAGTTATCAAGTACAATATGGATATCATAATTCATGGATTAATAGAAGTATAATGTTTTTTAAAAACTATTATAAGGATGCAATAATAAAAAAAATCCTCAAAAGAATATAATAATGTAAAATTAGACAAATGAAAATACCGTGAAAATGATTACATTTAAAAGATAACATTAATAACGCAATCATGAAAACGACATAATGTTTTTAAAAATGGGGATTCAAAATACTTTTAAAATTTTTAACTTTAGAGTAATTTTTAATATCCATGAATACAAAAATACAAAACAAAAATAAAAAAATGAAAGTGAAAATAGATTGAAAACATTTACATTTAAATTAATCTTTAATTGTAGAGAATAGAAAACAAAAAAAATCAAAATTGGGAGGGAAAATTAATTGAAAATTAATAATTTTTAAAAATTAATCATTAATAATGTAACTATGAAGAAGACATAAATTTTATCAAAATAAAATTTGAGTTATATTTTAAAATTTTATATTTTGAACTAATGTGAAATATTTTGTTTAAAAACATACATCATTTAAAAGATAATTAAATTTTTTTTAAATAAAATAAACCGAAAAATAACAATTCATTTTAAAGAAAATTACTTCCCACTAGTGAAAGGAGAAATTTTTTGTGATATAATAATTTCTACACAAATGAAATATCCTTTAAAATTAATGAGAAATATTCATACCAACAATGAATTTTAACAACCCGTTGAAATCATCAAGGAATATTTATATTTTGTGTAACACAAATTTCGTAGGGAGAAGGTGTAAATATTACATAAAATCATATATATTTTTTATAATAGATCAATCATGAAATACTATAGTCAAGGAATAGTGATTATGACCCAAGGAATAATTTCTGTCACAAAAAACAATTACAACCATTATAACATTTGAATCAATAAAAAATGATATGTATAGACATAAAAACATTTGATTTATGAAAATATAAGATAATAATGATATAAAATGAAAATATTTAAGTATTTACGTCATTTATATTAAAACATTGGGTATTTCTTTAACAGGTCTCAATGGATTAAAATTTCAGATAATGAAACCCTTAAAAATATTACACTCTTTAACATAATCAATCATTGGAATGAAAATCAAGGGAATACATTTTAAATATAGATAAATTAAAGTGTATGTAAAAATTTATACAATAAAATGAAAACATAATTCCACATTGAGGAATGGGATTCAATACAAACTATTATAACTCATGGAAAGGAAAATGGTTTTTAAAATACACTTAACTTATTTCATTTTTTATTTTATGACACTCTATTCCCTAGTATATCCAAAATAAATAACATAATATCTTATTTAATAACCTTAATATTAAATATTTTACTTTTATTGTACTTATTTTAACTTTTTATTATGAGTGTATTAATTAGTTATGTTATATTATGATCATTTGGTGTTGAAGTCATTATCTACTTTGAGACTAGACAATAACATTGATATCAATTCCCATAATTTTATACAAGTTCATTATTTATATATAATTTATGTTTATATAATATATAAATTATATTTATTTTAAATTGTATTATTTCATACCATATGGGTTTTTTATGTTATGTAATATCCAAATTGATAATGCAATATTTAGATAATTTTAAACAAAAAAATAATCATTTAATAAATAGTTAAATACTTAATAAAATTTTAAAAAATGCATTTAATTAACATGATTTACTTAAAATATTATAAGAATATTTATTTTAATGTTCCTAGAGTCATAAATTTAAATATTTTTTAGTATTGTTCACATTATTGGTTAAATCAACCCAAACATGAAATCGCATTAACATGAATAGAGATTATAGTTAATGAGGAGGTACATTTAACATAATAACATAATAATAGAATAAAAATTATGTTTAATTTATTTTCTTGACTTTGATATAGAATTTAGGGTATACGGCGTTGGCCTCAAACCTCTCTTAATCTTGAGTTATGTCGATAATTTTAATTTAATTCACATCAAGGATCATTTTAGGTTTATTAATATAAAGAATTAATCCATAACACATACATAAAAAATTAAGTATTACCAGTACAAACATCTACTAACTATCCATTTTCTTCAAAAAACATAAATTCTTTAAAAATAAACATAGTATCATTTCATTTTTTAACAGCATAACCATGAATACCTTATCATAATGTAATTATTTTCACCTTTATGAATTAGTAAAATATTATTCACTAAAAATAGTCACACTTATTACCTTTTTTATAACCAAAAGACTACAATAAATCCAATATAAAGAAACATATAACATATAAATGTAACTTGGGACCTAAACAAACATAAATTTAATAACCATATTGTTGACTTCCACACATATCACTAATACGAATAGCCATACGATAGCTTCTATACCCAATGAATTAGAGGTTATAATGTTACCACACGTCCGTAGTTTATCATGAAACCACCCTTATTTAGTTTATCATGTAACCACCAGTCATTGGTTTATCACATAACCACCCATAAAATTTCAAAGTATCATGACATGATAATAACACATAAAACAAGCATAATGAAAAGTTTCATTTCCACATTTGAATCGCAAGAGATCAACTCAAGATGTTGACATAATCAATCCTTTATGAAAACAATTTCCAATGAAAATTACAAGAGTGGCTATATAGTATTTATTTTTCTTGTAATAACATTACGGCTTATAGATGAAGAAAATAACAAATAACTATCATAGTGACGGAAAGGTCATTACCATCGTGTACGTTAAAAAAACATTCTTTTTTTCATATAGAAAACACTTCATAGAAAAATATTTCCTTTGAATGAAATTTAATGTCAAATGGTTTTATTATACACTGTATAAAATAATGATGCTTATAACCTCAAAGTGTGCCTCAATTAATGGAGAATGAGATGAAGTCCCTCACCTCAAATCTTACATATCTCGTTCGTTCTATATATTACTGAATAATAAACATAGTTTAATTTATACTTTCATTATAACCTTTTTAAAATTTATTATTCATTTTATATAATTTATTATCATGTTATAAAAAGTACATAATTATTTATGTTTATATCAGACGTTTTTTCTTTATTCGCTACATCGCTCAAAAATGAACTTGTTTTGATGTAAATTGTCCATGTAGTAAAAATTAAATCATATCCAAAATATTTTAAATTATTTAAATAGCATATATATCCATTATATATGTATTTATAATATCAATAATATTTGGAGATTAGAAATGAAATTTACTATTCATGGAGACTGTAGGTCATATGTACTCATAAATCATAATTTCATTTCCTTTTCATATTAGATGAATAATAATCAAATGATGTAAAATAATATTATAATTATAGTAATATTTTAATGTAATGTATGTCTCATAGGATTAATAAAAAAATTATATTTTCTATATATAGCATGAATGAGTCATATCACTTTGAGGGGGCGGTGGTCCACACTTCTTGAAGTGAAATTGTCATATTTATACGTTCTGGAAATAAAAAATGTATATTGTAATTATAAATTATAGAAGAAAAGAGAAAATATAAATATAACATATATCATATATAAATAATATATCATCATAATGGCCACCATAAGAGGTTGTAGGAAAAAAAATTAAAAAAACATCATTTTGTGAGAAAATAGTTCATCGTACAGAGAAACAATTTGTTCTATATTAATTACATGGAGTTGTGTGTAATTTTATGTCGAAACATTACCATAATTACATCTTATTATATTTAGGATGCTATTTTTTATAAATAGATGTAATAAAGTGTGCTTAGGTGGTTGGGGAAGGAAAATAAATGAAAGGAGCTTGAGGAGAGACATTACCTTCAAATCATGTAACTCTATTTGATTTGATCCAAAAGGGTTTCTTGAATTTTCTTCATCCCATGGTATAGCTTATAAAAGTATGGGATGGTTTTTGGGAGAATATTTGAGAGTAATTTAGAGTTTACAAGTTTCTTGAGAGGTGTGAGTTAGTGGGTAGAGGTTGTGGCATTTTATAAGAGGGAGGAGGCAAACTTTGGGAAAGTCTTGAAATATTATTTTATTATAATTTTTTTTCAAATTATAATATTTCCAAAGTGATATATTTCATGGATAAAATGAATATGGGTATAAATACTATTAAAAATAGTTTTTAGACTTTTTTAGGTCATAAAATTAACTTTATCTTTTAACTTTAACACTTTCATAAAATCATTAACTCTTACAATGTCTTCTTTTATTTTCATAATATATAGAAACTATAGTTACTATAAAATTAAAAGAGGACCCCAACTTGATAATTAATGATTTTATAACATTATATAGGTCAGTTGGATGAATCTTGGATTTTTAAGACTATTATATCATTTAATAGAATAGTATTTGTTTTAAAAACTCATTTTTTTCAAATCTGACACTATTTAGTAATGTATTTTTGTTAAATTCATAAAACAATATTTCTTAGGTATAAAGGCTTTATTTTGTCCCTCACATTTAAATTTCCTCCAAAAATTTTGTTGATGACATCAGAATGTTTAAATAAAAATTATTTTAACATTTATAATATCAATTATTTGAATCGTTTGTTAATAAAGTAATCATCGAATCGTCATTGCGTTATAAATAAATTTATTTATTTATTGTCTAAAAATTATAAATAAAATACCATGATGTAGGAAATATTTTGGGATTTATAATGACTATTAATAGTCATAAGTATCTATAAAAACTCAGCCTTAAAACATTACATAATCCTGAATTAGATTAATTATTCAAATTGAGGATCTTTTCATGTTTAGAGTTATAGATAATTAGGCCATAACAATTACATATCAACATGAAAATTACATGTATACATTACTAATAAGTATCCATTTTGTTCATAAAAATACTCTTAAAAAGAAACATGTCAAGTTCCATGTTTTACAGATCATGACTTTTCCCTAATCCCATCCTTGACCCTATTCCTCTTTATGTCTTATGGAAAACATTTCAAAAACATGGGATGAGCATAAAAAGCTCAGTAAGGGTAATAAAATAAGGAAATAAAACATTATCCCATCAATAAATACAATTCAATGAAACCATATATTTCAACCATAACATACCTAATGAAATCATAAGATTTATGTATAACACATAGAAATCATAAATCATAAAGGTAACTTGTGGCATAAAAAACATACTTAAATTTTAGCTATCATAGATACATATGGAGTTACATTGGAATACCCATCATAGTATATTCCCTAAATCTCATAGGAGAAACATTAACATTTACCTCTGTTACTTTACCCAATGCATTAGAGAACTATCTTGGGCTCAACCACCCTAGGTTTATAACATAACCACCCAATTATGCAAACAATTCCCAATAACCATAACATAATCATAACACAATGCACAAGAACAAATAAAAGATAACATTCCCAAATCCCAACCAAAATATATCAAATCAAGATAATAAAATAAACAATTCTTTATCAAACCATTTTCAAAACCATTTAAAACATTTAATAAAGATATTTTTTGAATAAAAGTGTCACATACGACATTGAATCTTTTAAATGAATTATAATTTGAAAACATTAATTTCCATATAAATAAATCCTAAATACCATTTATAAAACATGGACATTAATGAGAAATATTTAGAAGAATAAATTTTTAAAACATTTAAAATGATTTTTTAGTTCAAGAGTTTTTAACAAAATAAGAGACACCTAAATAAAAATAATTGAGGAAGAAAATTTAATAATAACTTTATAATATCATTATAATGTGTTTATTCATGATCTAATATTACAATAGATATTATATACACCATATAAATGTGAATTGGTGCATAATAATAATGAAGTCTCAATGGAATGTAAACTGAGACGAAATCTCTTATAAAGACGGTATCCTTAGATTAAAGAAAAATCAATTACATAATTATGTGTGAAAAATATAAATACACTCTATATGATTGGATATATAGTGTAAATAAATCTGATGTCATTCTCACATATTCATAGGACGATAAAAACAACAAGTAGAAGTTTAACCCAAAGAATTGAAATTAGGTTATGAATTTCCCTTACAGAAATTCGACTGCCTAATGGAATCACTTTAGAATTCAGATAATGATTTGATGAGATAGAAAAGTATATATAATCACTTGTATATAAAATACACATAAATAAGGATATATAATAACATATCCAAATATAATAATATTTAAATTAAAATACATTACAAAAAGAAGTCTTTTAAAAAGAGGAGGGTGAAAGGTTCCCTTAACGATTTGGTAACATAAAAACATTCACCACATGAAAGAAAGATCATAAAATTAAGATTTGAATACACATAAATTAAAGTATATTACACAAATAATACAATCATGGGGCAGTATATATACCATAAAAAAGGAATTAGTGGAAATATTGGATAAATGTCACGGGAATAAGGAGTGAGATGAAAACCCATTACCAGGTTGTAATCAATCCAGTTGTATGACCAAAAATTAATAACCATCAAATGAATCAAATAATACCATGAATATAAATAAGATCATGATTATATACTTCAAATTTTAGTATAAAATACACCACATACAATAAATAAGTAGTGAACAATGGAAATCTCACAGAATGGAAAGTGAGATAAAGAAATCCCTTACCTCATGTCCGACTTGAATCGATCATTATTTAATCTCCAAAATAATAAAATAATGTTACTTTATACTTGATAATGAAAATATATAATTTTTATTATTCCTTTTATATCAATTATTACCTTTCTATAACAATTAGTTAATTATTTGATTACATATCATACATTTTGTCGATGTTCAGAACTTGAGTTAAAAATGAACTTGTTATAATTATAAATTGTCCATGTGGTCGAAATTACATTTTCTCCAGAATTATATTCATGATTTATATATCATATATATCATATATATCCAGTATATATATGTATTTATAATATAACATAACATTTAGAGATAAGAAATGAAATGCACCGTTTATGGAGACGGTAAGTCGTACGTACGTATGAACGCTACTTTCATTTATATTTCATATTTAATGGAATGAAAAATAAATGAAAAATAGTTATATTATAATTCCAGTATAATATCAAATATAATTTAATTATCTCAATCCTTTATACATTTCACTTATGGTATGAATGAGTCGTATCACCTTGTGGGGGCGGTAGTCCTCACTTCCTCAAATAAAATTATCGCATTTACCCATTATAGGATCCATAAATGAATTATCTAAATAAAAAATACATAAGTATAGAAACAAAATAAATATAATATATATCACATATAAATATAGTTCCATGAAAATTTCCACCATGAGAGGCGGTAGGAGATAATTGAACAATCATCATTTCGTGAGACAATAATACATCATCCACAGAAACAATATGTTCTTTAACCATTAGATAGTGTTTTGTGTAAGTGTAGTTCGAATCATTATCATAAAAAAACCTAGTATAGTTTTTTATAATTTTTTATTTATAAATTAAATGAATAACAAGTTTTTAGTGGGTTGGAGAAGTAAAATAAAACAAAAGGACTTAAGATAAGATGTTACCTTTAAATTGGGTATCTCCCTTTGGATTGAACCAAAAAGTTTAATTGAATTTCTTTATGCCTAGGGAAAGGAATCTAAGACAAATTGAGGTATGTATTTAGCTTAATTAGTCATTTTTTGGACAAGTAAAGTGTATTGAGAAGTGTGAGTAATTAGTTAGAAGTGAGGGCTTTTTATAAGGGGGAGGAGGAGTTCTATAAGAATGTTTAAAAATATTATATTATTATACATTTATTTTCTGTTTCTAAACATCCAAAACTTATTAAAGTTGAAGATAATATGACTCATGTTCTAAGTAAAATCATTCAATGATTATTGGACAGGTTTTGTATATTTTATTAATCTTTATAATCTTATTTATTTAAATCATTCATTAATGAGGTAAACATTGCATCATTATTGGGTTATAAATAATTTTATTTATTTTATATATAAAAATTATAAAAATAAGTATCATGATGTATGAAATAATTTTATATTTAAAATGAATATTTATATTCTATGAGATAACATATATAACCCCATGGAAGAATTGATTTACTAAATGATATATGTTTAAGTCATTTTCATCATTACTTTAAATTGATTAATATAAAGTGTCATTATTACTCCAAGTGGCTCCATGGGGTCCCAAAATCGACCCAAGGATTCCCATGGTCGGAAATGTATCAAAAAATAGGATTATAACACAAGTTAGGGTAATTTTATATTATTATAATAACATTTTGTTACTGTTATTTACCAGATTTACCCTTTAACCATGGTAAATAAAATTTTTACTGAAGTAAATATTCATATTGTCCAGAAATAAAAGTTTCCAATTTACAAAATTTGGACCTCATGATTAAAAATATGGAATCCTTTTTTAAAAATTGAAAACATATAAGTGGAATAAATTAATTTAAAATTAATTTCTGATGTCAAAACAAAAGTGTGATTTTAAGAAATAATAACTTTCAAAATATTGACACTTATTTATATCCAAATTCAAAGTGAAATTACTACCAATGAACAATATTGGAATAATAGTAATAAAATAATATAATTATACTTTAAACTAATCAAAATGATAATATAACCGTATAAATATATTATATTAAAAGATAGTTTTGAATTAAAATACAGTATTTTTCACAATTCATTAAAAAATGAATTTTATCAGAAAAATAGAAAAAATTTACCCAAAGTATATTTTGATGTCCTAATTCAAAAGAAGAATTTTATTTTGTCAAATAGAACATATAAAATTGATGTGTACCTAGTATTTTCAAGGCTCATGATCCACAATGATACTTGTCGACCCACTTATATCAGGTCACATGGTGTATAGGGGTCATACATGGTGTGTGAAATTTTACTCCACCAGAAACTCAAGCTATTTCATCCAAGGGACTACATTATGTGTGTTCCTAGATAACACATTGTGTAGTTTATAATTTAAAATAAAGTTCCTTATATTCAATGTATGTTAATCACATCACCACTACCTAAAATAATTTTGTGAATAATGTTAAAAATCTACGATCTTGGATGGAAAATTCCCAGTCTACAACTGGAAGCCAAATTCATGCCACCTGATCTACTTGAGAATCCAACATATCATGCCTCTTGGATGAATGCTAATACCCCTGAACCAAGAACCCTGGATCCACCTTTGATCCATACAAAAACTCATTTCCTGGTGTGTTGTAAAATTATTATTCTCTAGATAATTAATCCATGACAACAAGAATGATTTTTTTTCAAATACCAGTTGTCCAATGATTTCTATTAGGTTATTCTTTGAAACACCAGTCAGATGATTACTAATGTTGAACACATTAACAATAAAGGGTGAAAAAATAACCATAAAAATCATGGATGAATAATTCCATTATCAGGTTGGAATTTATTCATATATGAATAAATACATGATCCCGAATAATATGTCAATATAAAATGAAGAAATGAATAATCTTGTATTTGTAAATAATTATAAATGAATAAAATAACAATATAAAATCCATTCTTTTAAATTAAATTAAATTGGTTGTAAATCACATAAAATATGATCCATACCTACAGTTTGGATTGGACATTAGTGATGAATGTGTCTTCTATAGATAAACTCGATGATCCTGCTACATTACTCTTTTATTTCATGATTCCCCTTGACCATTCATCATCAATCCTAGATATTGACCCGCCAATGACAAAAAATTTCTCCACCCCCAATTTCCAAATATTTCATGGATAAACCTAGAAAAAATCATAATGATATATTTATAGAGGTTAAGTAAGTTTCTATGATCAACAAAATTAATAATTTAATTTATTTAATTAACCCTTCAATGGTTACCTATAAACAAATTACCAAGGTCGATTATCTTTATATATCCCTAAGGTAAGCCCTTCATTATGGAATCAAAACTGGTCTTGGATTTCTTATTCCACATATCATTCATTGTAAAACCCATATATACCAAAACAATGTGAGTGGGATCATTAATTTATATTTATACTATTTAAAAATATTAATTCGGTGGTCTTACAATACCCAAAGACTGTGTTGAATCCATAAAAAATCTAGATATATATATATATATAATATTCAAAGACTAAACTAAAAACCTCATGTCATTACAACTCCCAAGAAAGAAGAGTTAGTTTACTCCTATATTGTGGATATTATTTCCAACTTAAAATGAAATTTTTGTCATCAATAATGATTGATTTATGAATTAAACCGAATTTTATAGCTTAAGGTGGTTTTTATAGAGATCATTAGAGTTCTGCAAAGCACTTGCAGATCACTACTTGAAGGAATCCAGACTTGATTCCACTAATATAATCACAGTATAACAAGATTTTTAAATCAAATAATCAACTAATAAGTAATTCCAATGACATGTAGTGCTTAATATAAATATAAATTATTTATAAATTATATATGACTATCTGGTCTCATAGATTTTCAAGTTGTAATTCATCTAATTTTGGGTAGAAATCCGAATTATTTGACAATTTACATTATTTGTCATGAGCCCAACAATATTTTATAAAACCCTGATGTAATGACCTGCTATATTTATTTATGACTTACTTTAAATTATATAAATATTTTCTATAGATTTCTTCGCACAAAACACCAAAATATGATAAAACATTGTTATGTTTTGAAATATATATAAATTTTAAGCCTGACCATTGAAATAATGTTTTTAAATTTGAAGGAATTAATATGATACACCAAATTATGAAATAATAATAAATAATATGTAACATTTTAAAAATACATTTTTCGATATAAACATATTTTCTAATTATTTATGGTTTTTAATAAAATTTTTATTTTTAAAATTTTTGAAATATAATTTTTGGATTAATAATACAAATATAATGATGAAATAAGTTTTAGAAATTTAAAAAAAATTCTTTTTAGGTGAATAAAGTAAAATGTTGTTCTTACATATAACATGACTTTCCTTAATTTATTAGTATATAAGTATGAATTGGAAATTTTTGAAACCTTATTCCAATAAAAAAATATTTATTTATAATTTTATTTATAATTTTAAAAATTTTGGTTTACATATTTAAACACATATTTGAAATTTATGAATTAAAGTTATATTTTTTCAGAAAAAATTAATACATTACACATTTAGTATTTTAAAGCAAATTTTTATAACTTTAAAAAATTGTATATAAAATTGATTTTAAATGATTAATTATTAGGAAAAATATTATAATAATGAATATTTAATTTTTCAAATTAATGGATAAATTATTTAGTTAAAAACTTGTTATCGAGGTGAAAAATAAATTGGTAAAATGACTAACCTTATTGGTAAGTGGTACTTTTTTAAAAAAAATATTTAAATTTAGTGTGGGGAGTATGGCTCATATTTTTCTATTTTACAAACCATTTTGAATATATTTTTAGGCCACATTACTTTAGATTTACTTCTAATTTTTGAAATATTTAGGGTATTTAAAAAAATACAACTCCCTTTCCCATATAAAAGGGGAACTCCTCTCCTCACATCAACTCACACCATAACCCTTTATGTTCATACCAAAATATTAAAAAACATTTCCTAAACACTCCTAGATACCCTTATGAGGTTATAATATTCTTAAAATAAAATCCCTCTAAGGAATATTCCACTTTTAAAAGAGATAATCCATGTAGTTAGGTGTATACTTCTAATGGGTTCTTCTCATATTATATTTCTTCATGTTATTTTATTCTTCCAAATATTTATTTAACTAATTTCATAATAATTAATTCAGTAAAATATTTTAATTTAAATTTATTATAATTTTTGATAAATCCTTGACCACCCTACACATTTCTATGAAGAAAAATATATACGTGAATGCTGAGTTGTGAAGACTACTTCCTCCACAATGTAACATGTTTCATTTTACTTTAATACTATAAAAGAATATAATTATATTAAATTTAATATATAATTAATATATTTATTAAATATTTTATATTCTTAAATGATAAACCATATTAATAATTTTCCATGTTCTACGGAAAATGATAGTATATTCTATACATATATATGGACTATTGACATCATGGAAATATTAATTTTATTTTTTAGTTTCATTACTGCATTACATGAATGCTCATGAGAATAATTTTTAATGGATTAATATAATATTTATTTTACCATTAAAAGGGTTTTGTGAAAAAATTGAGAATATATTAATGAAATGATCCACAAAAAATTATTGTAAATACAGTCATTTGAATGAAGCATACTAAGTATAAATTATTTTATTTAAATTAAGTAATATTATCATTTAAATTAATTTTTCATCTAATTACTTTATTACTATAGTATTACACACTAATAAACACTAAATATTATAATTATTCTAATTTTTTATGATATTATAATTAAATAAACACATAATATTTAGTAGTCATGGTATATTCATATCTAGGTCAGTTTGACTGCCAGCCTGAAAAATGTTATGAAATTATACCATGGATTATTATGAAAACATTATTACTAGTATAATATAATATAAATAAGTAAATAATCCCTATATAAGATACAATAATATTTAACTAATTAATTATGATAAAACCATTGTAAGTTGAAATCACCAAGAAAAATTCATTACTGATTTCATCTTATAGGATAAAAAATAAAATCCAAATTAAAATAAATTTAAGCCTAATAAATATTTATATTTCATTTATTATAGGAAATATAATAATATATAAAATATTAACATAAGAGCAAGATCAAATATCAACATAGCTCATATAAAACTACTACAAATGGTCAAAACTGGATGCACCTGGTTTGAGAAAATATGAAAAAACTAACTAATATACATGTATATAATGATTATAATGGAAAGTAATAAATATTGTGTCATATGAATATGTCTTTTTAATAATTTATTTTTATTTTTATTTTTTGTACATGTGTTTAGAGTTCAATCGATTAAGTGAAGATAACTGTAAGGGGTTTTCATGAATCAAATATTTATTATAGATCATAACCACTCTTTTTTTTTACTATTATCATTAAATATTGCAATATTATGAAATATGGTAATGTTAGGTTTTATTCCCACAATTTTTATTAACTACAAGTATTTAAAAACAATGAATTGTTCTTTAATGATCATATTGTTTCATGAAAATGAATTTTTCATAGGAATAATTCTCATTTCTTTTAGCATATTTTTCTTCATATACATATTATTACATCCCACCAATATTCTCCATGAATTAATTGAAAATCAATTAATTTTTATATTCAATGATTTATTAATTCTTAAAAAAATGACTGTTTACCCTCTAAATGCTGTTGGTTTTCAATAAAGGTGTTTTAAAGCATTCCAAGGGACTTTAGATACGATGATCTTATATATTACCTTATACATCACATTTTGACATATGTTTTATTTCTTATGAAGGGATATTCATTAGAATTTCTTTTGATATAATATTTTAAGATATATTTTATTCATCATATGAAATGTATTCTTTGAATGTGACATGAAATTTATATCCTTTTTATAGTAATATTATTAAGTGACTTCTAATAAAAAAATTATTTTGGTGACTTGCTTTCCATTTTAAAAGGATTGTTAATAAATTTAGTTATGTTTCATATTTTAACCTATATCAAATTTTATAGTGTTATTATTTTGGGTGATCAATTTGTTTATATAATTTTTTTTATTCACTATGTCCTTTTATACCATTTGAATTTTTTTATAAAACTGATTTTATTCCCATGGGTTTTTTTAAAAGGGAATGATTTCTATTTGGATGTTTTAGAAATACCATTATTTATTATTGGGTCATTTAATATTTAATTATGATTAATTTTTAAGTGGAATTATTATGATGGGTAGTTTAAATATCATACTCTAGTTCATTGGTTAATGTTTATAATCACATGAAATGGAGAAATGTTGCATGAATGAGATGTTTGACAATTTTTTCACAGGTTTATTTGTCTGAATGAGATGAAGTTAGGAAATTTAACTTGTTTGTTTGGTAAATGGGATGTTGGAAGCTATTTCCATATGTTTTTGTGTCAACATGATATGGAAATATTTATTAAAATATTTTATACAATAATGGTTGTCCAATAATTAAGATATGTTTACTGGGTAATGAAAAAATCTCATGATGCAATTAATTTTCATGAAATGTCATTTTTTTTACCATTAATCCTTCTTTTAATTCATTTTGAAATTTTGATTTTAGGGTTAGATGTTATATATGTATTGAGATTTCTTTGAGCAAGTTCATGTATTTTATGCTTCCTTAATGAATTTTTTT
Organism: Viscum album; assembly: GCA_963277665.1. NCBI lineage: Eukaryota > Viridiplantae > Streptophyta > Magnoliopsida > Santalales > Viscaceae > Viscum > Viscum album. Next base: position 880,743,608 of record OY728126.1, on the reverse strand, counting down.
TTGAACTTATGTTACTCTAAATTGTTTTTTTACTATCATATTAGGTATTTAGATATTTTATTATGATATTTATATCTTCATAATTTTATCCTTTGTGTTAAGATATGTTTTTACCTTACTAAGAATATGATCTCACACCTTTCTTATGTTTTCCATTTTATAGAATATAAATATGTGTATATCATTTGAGATGTCTAGAAAAGCGTCTAGATGTGATCAATTATAAAGAAATGCATCCAAATTTTAAAAGAAAAAGTTTAATATTTCACTAAACTATAAGAAACAAAAACACTAGGTTCTTTAGTATTGAAACAACTTTTTAGAAGTATAATCTATGTCATAAAATTAATGTATTATTTATTGCATATTTTTCTTATGTTGCTTCACCAGAACCTTCAAGTGGTATCAATCACATCACATAATAATTTAAAATTATTTTTTGTTGGTTAATTAATTTTTTTTTCATGTGAGAATTTTATTAATGTTAATTCATAAATTTAATCCAAGAGTTGATATTGCACATTAATTTACATTTATATGATCTAGAACACCATAAGAACTGATGAATAATGATAGAAAGATCCATCAGAAGATGCTATGTTTTTTAGTCAAATGACATAGTTACACAGTCTGTAACTAAAAGGTTCATGACATGTAATGAGGATTACTACATCTAGATGGTCCACGAGGTACAAGGATCTCCAAATATAAATAAACACATACATTATTAATACACTACATATTAACTTCTTGAATTAGAATGTGTGTTTAGGGACCACCCACCCAATAACCAACTTAAATTCCATGTAGTCATATATGGTTCACTATTTGATTGTCATGGAAACTATGTGGTTAATATATGCATCCCAGGTGTCACATATAATTACTGATATTCAAACAATAATTAATTATATTAAACATCATGTACCTTGCATACATGAAATGTAACTCATTAATGTTTATAAGTCCTACATGCTTAGCTCCCCAAGTGTGTGTCATAGAGACACTGAGTGTGATATACATTTCATGTTTCTCACTAGTACACACCGTAAAATAACCATGAAAAAAATAGAATTATATTATATGAATATTTAATTTGTTATAGCATTGAAGACACACTTCATATCTATTATTATGGGTTTTATTATTTATCATGGTATTAACAGTATGTAAAATTTCAATTATTATGGAATAATTAATTCACAATAATTTTTACATATTTTTTATATGCATTTAAGGTTCTATATTCCTTATGGTTTAACATGGGAACAATTGTCATAAATACCACATTTTTTATATTGTATTATAGAATATAGAATTTCACACTAATTAACCTCATGAATTATTGAGACCCACACTTTTTCTACCAAGATATTATATTTGAATGGATGAGAATTCATTACATAACATTGTAAAAAATAGTTGAATCATTTAATCCTAGTGCCATAATAAACTTGGAAACATAAACAATTGTTAATAGGTAAAATACATCTTATCCAGCTAATTTCTTCACATCTAGAATCCTTCTAAGACTTATCATACATAATACCTTTCTTCATAGACTAGGGAATGAAAAGATATGGATGTGTGATATCAGATGTTCAGAAAGGGTAAACATGAGAGTAACTATCATTATATGAGAATAAGGGTTTGATGAAATGAAAATAATTTTTAAAAATAATACCCACCATATCCAAGATCATAAAAATGAGTAATGGAATAAATCATGGTAGTTCATAATACATGAATCACAATGTAATCAAAGAACATGATCTCTAGGATAATAACATTAGAATAAGACATAGAAATTTGGAATACACATAATCATACAACACTGTGAATATGCTTAAATAGAGATATGTTCACTCGTTTTGTTATGGAATTGAAATAAGGTCCTTGAATAAACTTATGGACATGAAATAAGGCCCAAACATAACCATATGAACAAAAAATTAGATCCAAGCACAATACTGTGAACATGAAATCAGGTTAATGAATTACATAATTAACTCTTGATAAATCTATCATTATGTAATTCATAAAATGGATATATAGATTAAATCCATGGAATATTAAAATTATACATATTCATGTAGTTGGATTATAAAACATTCATCATTTTAGAACCCATGAAAAAACCCACATTTCATATTAGAAATACCCATGTAAAAAATGGGTCTCATAAGCATTTAATCATCCCACCATATAAAAACATCATCAATATAGAATTTCTTGCCTAGAAATATTATCATAATAATCCTAAACAACCTAGAGAAAGAATAAAGATAATATTGATGGATCGTATACCAATTATATCATACAAAACATAAAAATATATCATCTTTTTTGGAAACTGGTTCTGTAAGATCCCATTGAATATTTATTGAGAAAAAATATCTTCTACACTTGGGAAATAATTTTATAAAAATAATAAATTATAAAAAAATTAAAAAAATTGCCTCTGAAAATTATATCGGAAACATATAATGAAATATTTAATTAATTTAATAGTTATCATGGTGGAACTTTTGTTTCATTTAATACACATTTAAACCAATGATTCCTTTCACATTTTTAGTAAAATAAAAACTCCTCTTATTTGGAAAAATATTTCAACATTACAATTTAACTATATTATTAAAAATAAAAGAAATGGTAAAAATTAATTTAAACAATCATATGATAACATTAAACCATTAATAAAAAAATTATAAATCATGGATATTCAAGAAAAGGGTTTCAACTAAATAAAGAAATAATATTCCTTTTCATTAAAAATACATTAAAATAATGAGCACGTAAAAATATTAAAAGGAATAGAAAACATGTATCTTAAAAACTAAAAATTTTATAATAAAATTCATTATTTTCTTCATATATATATATCATAAGATATCATCATTAAAAATAGAATTGTAAATAATCCTGATAAACACCGAGAGTGTGGTATAAAATTATTACCACTATAGTAGTATTTAAATCTTAATCCCCAATAAATAATTAAATAAAAATAAAAATTAGATGTCATTATAAAAAATATATTCATAATGTAACATATTAATTTGGTATTATATACACTTCATAAAATAAAAATGGTTTATAACATAACTTATATCCCAAAGAATGAAATTTGAGACCATACTCCCTTACATGAAGTATCAACTTCCTTTGTACACATTGGAACCTCTTGTATAATAAATTAATTTTATTATTCATTAGTTATATACCAAAATTAATACATATCATAATATATATTATTTACTCATGGCAATTTATTTCGTGTTTGTCTTGAATTTCTTGTTAAAATTAAATTTTGGGTTATAACAATTTTATATTTCATATATGATTATGTTTTGTATTCTTAGTATTTTAACATCGATCATAGATAAATGATATTAATAATATTAAAAAGTATATATATGTCATATAGATTCAATTTATATGTATTTATTGTATTTTCTTAAAGTTACCTATAATAAATTAGTTATACTATTAATAGAGATGATAGGTTGTATGTAAGAATGAAAGCAATTTCCATTTTTTCTAGGGATGAAATAAAAAAAGGTAAATAATATATTCACATTCTGTAATAGTTTATTTTTCATATATATCACATAATTCCATTAAACCTAAACTTGTAACATTCCAAGTAAATTGTATGGAAACAACCAAGAACATACCTTTTTGAGGTGGTTGTCCGCCATACTCACGAGCGAAATTATCATATTCCCATGGATTTGAAAGTAAGAAACAATATAAAATATTATTATTCCAGAAGTATAATTATTTCAAAAATGAAATATAAATATTTTAAATGAATCATTATATACATCATTTATAGTAGATGATGGAAAACAAGTTACAACAGTTCATGAGGAGGAAGTCTTTTATGTATATGATCAGTCATTTCGCTCCTCATTTCTTAAAGATAAGGTTAATACATATTATAAAATTAACATATTTAAGTATTATTATATAATATAAATCCTAGTTCTTTTATCAACATAAATAGATAATATTTTAATAAGTTTCATGATGAAATAAAATAAAAATTCCCTACTGGGTTGGATACCTCTTATTCAGAACACATCCTTATGCTCACACTAAAAGAATTCCTAGGTTGGATTAATAAGAAAACAAAGTTATCTAGTATGTGAGTATGAAAATAATGAAATATTTTGGGTAGGTAATGTCTAAAATAATTTTTTTTAGATGTTTGAAGTGGAGAGTAAAGGGGTTCCCTTTTTTATGTTACGGAGAGGACACACATGGAATTTTTGAAAATAATAATGTGTATCCATGTTTGTCACATTCCACAAGGCACAAAAAATGGATCATTATCAATAATTATTGGTTATAAAGACTAAAAATAGATATCAAAATATATTATTAAATAATTTAGTTAATAATACCACCCATCATGTTTTTTTAACACCGTGATAAACTCGTTTAAAACATAAATATGGTAATTAATTTTTACTATTTTCAATATTAACATTGAAACAAATTAAGTTTTAATTGTTAAATAATAATAATTATGTTCATTCAAAATATTAATCCATTTTTCAAAAATCCATTCATATAATTGGAAAATATTAATTTAAAACTTATTATGTAGAGGCGAGGAAAAATTGATTTTCCAAGAAGAAAATTTTCTTAAAAAAACAATTTTTTAATAAAAACATTCCATATAAAAAAGAAAAAAATTAAATAACCTGGTTTAATAAATATATTATTTAACTAATGTAACATTTAAAAACATATAAATAAATTGGTCTAGTGAATGATTTAATAAAAAAAGAAGTTTTTAAATAAAATCAAATTTTTTTTACTATTTATCGAAAACACATTTCTCAAAAATACTTTAAAATTATCTCAAATATAATTTTGATATATATATATATAAAATGTAGATTATTTTATAAAAGTCATATTATATAAGTAGAAAAAATTATATTTAATATATTTTCACTAAAATAGACAATTTATTTAGAAAATTTCATTCTTGAAACGTATAAATACATAACTAAAAATAATTAATCTTTTTCCAATATGATTTATTTATATAAGAAAATTAAGATTAATATTTAAAATGTGTTTATTCAAATTCATGGAACCTAGTTTTATGTATATGTTATAATTTTCATTATTAATTAATAATATTAATAGTCTATCAGAGCTTGTTAAAACTCGGTGTTATCTATAATGAAATATATCAATGAATTTAAATTTATTTTGAAAGAATAATTCATAAAGACTTGGATAACATTATCCATACATGAAAAAATCTAAATAGTTTTTTCCTCCTAAGAAATATCATGCCCATATATAATGTTCTATGAGATATTAAATGTGAGGGATCAGTTATGTAATTCATCAAGATGGGTACATGGAACACATCATGAACATGAAAGAGGTTTTAGTGGAAGCACCAATCAATAAGTTACCATACTTATACAGTCAATAATTTAAAAGAGATTCATATATCTTGGTATTATATTCCCTTTTTTCTAAAATCTCTTTAGATTATTCCATGGTGAAATTCTTATACCCACCTAGTATCCAACATCAAATTCAAGATCATTCCAGAAATTATCAACGTAACATTATTGTCGACTTTTTGTTACCATTATGTGCAGTATTATGGATATAACCAAATCTATCATTTATTTATCCATTTGGAGTCCCAATAATATTATTTCACCCACTATATACCATCATTTTATATTTCTACACATCATTTAATATAGGGATTCATAAGAATCCATATAAATGATTTAGTGAATGAAATTATTGTACGAAAACATGACTAGATGAAGGTTTCCATCCCAACCACCTTTAAAATCTAAAGAAAAAGATCATAGAATATCATTTAGAGTTTTAAATTTTCACATATACTCCCATATATCTAAGAAATATTCAGAGTGATAAACCTCAATTCCATTTTTATTTCTCACTAAATACTTTCAATAACTTCAAGGTAAACATCATATTCTAATTAGATACTATTGAATATGATACTCCTTGAAACCTACCACTTCAATGGTGTATATTTTCTAATGTTGGTCTAGAGAGAAATTTTATATAATAGAGATTATGTTTGTTTAACTTAAATGTTATCAAATAAAAACCTTATAAAATTATAAAATTTAGTTGGTTTGGGGGGATTAATGATAAAATACATTTGGATATTTTCTAATTTCTATTCTGGTAGGGGTAATTTTTATGACATCCCCTTATAAATTTACCTATTATCAATAATTTTTTGACATATTGTGAATCAAGATACATATATAGTAATGTCTTTATTCATCATGTACCATCAAAAAATCTCTTTTACATTGGCTAATGGTTAGAGTTAAGCACTTGTCACCCTTGAGTTGTAGGTTAAAGCCTCATAGCCTTACCATATTCGATGGGTTTTCTCCAAAGTTGTAGTCAATCAATTTTCAAAAACTATATTAATATAATTCATATAAAATTACCAAATTGAAATAACACATAATTTTATATACATAAAAGATAAGATAAATCCAAAAGGTTACCAATACCATTAATCAATTTCCCAAGAAATTTAAAGGAAAACCTCATCAAAAAATATTTTCACTAAAACATCTACAGAAATGTAATGGATTTATTTCTATAAATGTATCACTAAATATCCTTAATCCTAATAAACTACTACAACATAAATCCTTATAAAGTTTAACTTATAATTTTAACATAAGATCATCTATAAAATCATAATCCCATGATGGTATCCATAACTCTTAATTTAATATATCATGGACGAATATATGGTTCAAAAACATAATTAGCCAACTATTCCTTAAATAATTTCTTATTGTAGTGGAAAAACATTTACATTGGATGTCCAATTTCATTCCTGAATTGACAAAAGATCATAAGTAGATTCAAAATATCAGATTTTATTTTCTTATTCCATAATCTATTTAGAAATATATAATCATTGTTTAGATTCACATGAAGTTCTACTAAAGAAATAACAAAATATTTTCATATGAGTACATCATACAAAATCAAACATAAAATTATCATATAATTAATTGATAATAATGGTGACCTAGTGGTCATGATTCACTAAAACTATTTTTACTGAAAATTATTTCTATTTTTCCATTTTCTTCAGAGGTTGATGTGTTTTATTATCCTCATTATCCCTTAGATTTGATAATTTATTCTCTTAATTCTCATACTCATTTCATATGACCAATTCGAATGTGTGTTGTGAATTTTTTGAATCTGTCACCCTTTTCACATAATTAGTTGACATTATCTAATCACATTACAATTTCCTTCCTCGATGACCTTAATTTAACTATTATATTATTCATTAATCTCTATAGGAAAATTTATTCCTTGTTTACTTCTACACTTTATGTATAATGGATGTCTCATATTCTTTTCTCATTGGCTTTTATTGTTAACATAAAATTATATATTTCTTTTCTCTTAAAACCCATATGATAGATGAGTGACTATAATATTTATTTCATCCTTAATATAAGAACAAACGATTTCATTATTGATACCTACGTACTATCTCAATAAATAACCAAATGTGACATGGTTTGAAGACACTAAAAATTTGATAAACCATAATTTAAAGTTGTATTATAAAAAAATAAACATACCACAAAAATATAGTAAAATTTTCATTATTGGTTCCAATATATTCATCATATAATTTCTATAACTTGAGTAATTCCTTCCCCATTTTCATATAAATAACATGATTAATGTAATTAACTAACCCAACATGGCCCTATTTCCATCTAAAGACCGGGTCACCACAACACCATCCCCACCAATATGGGAAATGGGATAGCAACAAGTTCTAATAATTCATAAATAAAATGGGAGGTCATTTCCTAATGTATCTATATACAAGAAATAAACCATATCTATATAGAAGTGCATAGGAATAATAATGAAAGACAGTAACATGTAGAGTAAAAACCATGAAACTAATACCCAAAAGGGATTAAAAAAGGGTTCGATAGTAAAATCCAATACATAAAATGGAAATATATAATCCCTATAAAAAAGATATCCTAAAATCACAACAACTGGAATTGAAAAAAAATTCAGAGAGCCTGGCTTTTAATCTCCAATCCTGAGAACCATACGTGTTCTTCCCACATGATTGTCCCTATTATCCTCTATAATTATCACATATCTATCCATCATCTTTATAGGACAATATATTTGTGGGAAAATCTATTCCATGTTGATAATATATATATATATATATACATAGTAGCACTACCTGAAAACTAAAGAGGTGGAAACAGAGGACATAATTAATGTAGTTACCTAAACACAAAAAAAGAGGGAAATGAAAATCAACATCATATAAATATATATAATAATAAATAATCCCAAAAAAAGAATTTGGATCTTCATATCACATACCATACCAGGATGATGTGTCTTCCTACAACTCTAAGAAGTCTGTCTTTGATTCCCATCTTCTCAGGCGTCTAAATAAGTAACTATGTGAAGGACCCACACCATTCCACTATATAACAAAATTTATGGGGAATAATATACACGTATAAGAACAACACCATAGGGAGTTATAGGGTTTCACTACATAGATATAAGACCTGTGCCAAAGTGCTTCAAGGGGTCCCACTCAGAAATTAAATGATCCATGTCATAGTGAATCATGGGGGCTGCACTTAGAATGTAGATGACCCGCACCCTATTAGGTCATGGGTGGTGTCCCTAAGAAGGTAGAGGAACCCCACCCTATTTTCTAAGGGGGGATGTGTACAACTTAGTAGGTAGAGGACCCACACCATAGTGCATCAGGGGGGTGACCCTTAAATTAGTGCAATGAGTATGGGGGGAATTCCCCCTAATACGATAGAGGGTTGTTGATGAAATCTTCTATATAAGGGACAATCCAAATCAGGGAAATAATCGAACATTTCCTAAATAAGAATCATTCACAAAAAAACCCTTTATTGGATCAATATACAATATAAATGATACCATAACATTCTACGTGAAAAAACGTAATATTGGCTACTCTCATGCCAAAATACAAGTCTAACAAAAATCAGGATCAGTGCGCAAGACTCCCCCTCAGTTTATAAGGAAAAAATGTCAACTCTATGATATATCATTACAAAGGTCCATAAATTTCTAAATGAATAACACTATTTTGATCCTCATATAAAAACACCTGGGATAGACTATTTAGTTTCTGAAAATGGATTCTCAGTAAAATGAATACATTTTTGTGTTAACATGTATGTATGGAGATTCGTGGGCTCAAGACATATGTTAGAAAAAGGTACCTCACATTGGTCTTGACTCGACCATCTTAAAATAAGGGTTGCAATACTGAAGAAAACTAATCATTTTGATATTGTGAGATAATGTTATGACTAAAATAAGGTTTCATAACAACAATAATATTATTATTAAATCAGGTTTCCCTTTTGGGTCTCAAATAAAAGGAGTGTGACACTTACCCTACATTATTTATCAATCCTTCTACAAATCATTATTCCTTGATTCACTCATGTTACCGCAATGAATAAAGGGGTTTTCTCATACTAGAACCCACCCTATAAAGGCTGATCTATGGCCCCATATGCCAAGGATGAAGAACATAATGAACACATTTGGGGAGAATCATAAGAAAAAATTGAACCATCATTTTCTAAGAGTTAGTGACCAACTGTTATACAAATAGGGTGATACAAGGGGAACAAAGTGTTTAACATAGTAATTATAAAATAGGGATATGTGGCTGATGTGATAGAAAAAATAAGTCATATATCAAAAGAAGATAATTAATCTAGACTCAATCAATTAATTTTTTTTTTAAACATAAAAATTGATAAACCTTACAACCATTTAGGATTGACCATTGGTGAGAAATAGTTTTTTCCATTGAAAATTAAAATCTCAATAAATTCTCTACCCATGAAAAAACCTTGATTTGATCATCATTCGGCATTCGATATAGATCCTCTAAAAAATAATTCTCTCTTCATCCACTCATATAGAGAATGGTTTATGTGGAAAACGCTTGTTTAATATTTACAAGAGTTTATTTATAGATTATTTTAATTTTTATGTTTATTTTAAAAAATAAATTTATTAATTCCTTCATTTAATTGAAATCACCCACCAACAGCTCACCTAAATAAACATTTGACACCAACCAACCTTTGGTCACACCAGAGGTAAATCCCATGCTATAAACTCCACTAAAATATAATATTTTCAATATGAGATTCCATGGAGGAGTATGACATTATTTCTAAAAAACATCAGTTGAATAATTTTAATATATTTTATATTTTTATAATATCATTTCAAGGCACACCAGACATAAAAATCTAACATCCTCTCAGTGCCTGCCTTGAAAAAAGAATTTAAATATATTTCATATTCTTACAAAAATAAAAATAAAGTGTCTAAATTATTCCCCTCATAAAGGATTTCATCCTCGAAAAGAAGAAAATAAAAAAGGTGGGGATAGTTAGACCACATCAAGCCCACCTGCTCATTGGATCTATCATTCATGATCCAATGATTCCACCAAACACGAACCAGGGGAATGGTTAGTGCTCATAGGATTCTCTTCCACAAATCCATGATCACTACATGCTACTCCATAAGGGTGAAACTATCCGTGATATCTAGCATTCTATGGTAAATAACGTGCATATGATCATGCACGTATCACAACATATGTGACACATAAAAGATTTCATGAACCCTCTCCACATGTAGGGTCAAGGATATGTAGTAATAATCCTCTCCAATACTTTGTAGGATCTCTAATGTACTAATAAACCTCAGGGATAACTTTTCACCCCAGTTGTACCTCTCCAATCGTCCTAATAGGGACATTCTTTAGATACCATTGTATCCCTACATGAACCCCAAGGGTCTACAATATTGATATTCATAATATTTATATCGACTCTAGTATATCCTCATCTGCACAGTAATCACCTAGACCTTCTCCATCATCATCGGTACTATCTCTGTTCCAACAATATATGTCTCACCTATGTCGATTCTGCACAAGGGCGACCATAAAGGACTCTTGTACAATGCCTCAAAATTTTTCATGTTGATCATAGAGTGACAATTGTTATTATAAGAAGTATATACCATTTAAATTTTATCCTACTTTCTCTGGACAAAGTAAAACAGGAAATCTCTTTCTGTATATTCTATCACCAAGTAAATTTACCTGGTATTCACATAAATCTAAGTGAGAAAAGTTTTACCTATACCTAACGGGGTATTTAATTCCCCCCAAAGGACTCCCAAAAAACGTGACAGGAATCCCACATCATAGTTGAAGAGAATAATTTGGTAACCCCTTGGAGGTGGATGATATTATGAATGTACAACTGCCCAAAACTCTCCACCAAACTATGCTCCTTGATATCAATGAACTACTCCTATATTGTAATTCGATCAACTATCACCCAAATGAAGTATTCACCTATTACTGTCTATAGAATCCATTTCAAAATTTCCATGGAAATGTCATTATAAATCAACTATAGGATCTCAAGATACTACAATAAACCTTCAGGAATCACGTTCTTAGCCTTCAATTGCTGACTTGTAATAAACAAATAGACAAGCTCAGTAATACTCTGCCTCATTCCATCCCACCAGGACTACCACCGAAGGTTCTTGTCCTTATCCCTACAACAGGATGTATAACAAAAGGAGGTGTATGAAACTCTCTTATAAACTATTCTAACAATGTGGAAAATACCACCATCTATTCCTAGATAAGTATGATGTGATTCCTTACATCAGATAATTCATCTGTTGAATATCTTAAGGTTATTTTTTCACGAATAACCATATAGTAAATCTCTCCAAGATGAACCTCTCTTAGATAACATAGGAGTAGAGGATTCCCATCATAAACTAAAAATGAGCTGAATCTCTCTCCTCTCCTTAGTTCAACTATAATGAATCGAGCGTCTTAGATACTTCCCCAACTGGAAGAGAACAAGACATCATTCTAAGGGAAACTTCCACCATGTTCCCCTTACTATAACAAAATATTATTCCAATGTTATAATCCTATTGAAAAAAATTATAGTACCTATATCTATTTTTATTCTCTCTATGTGTGAATATATACATGAGACTCTAATGGTGTGAGTGAACACCAAATAAATAATATATAAGAATTTTAATCCATATCTTGATAGTGAACACTAGTGCTACCAAATATAGGTTGAGAGTAAAATATTTTGTCTCAGAGGGTCTCAACTTCCATGACCCAAATGAAATCACTATCTACCTGTACATCAACACACAACTAATCACGACTTTAGATGAAACATAATACATTATGTGCTATGTGACCTCATCCAGTAGTCTCAACATAGGATCATTTTTCAGCCATAGACTCAACTTCTTGAAGGATACCTGATACTATAGTTCTAGGTAAATAGATTCCCTTTTCTTGTCAAGGTGGTAAAATGAGATGAAATCATAGAGAAGTACACAACAAACCTCCTATACTACCATATCAAACCAAGAAAACATTGCACCTATCATATGTTATCATGTGGCTTAAATTCATCAACTAGATAAATCATCACCATCTCCACATCTAATTAAATATCAGAAATTACATTCCCTATAATGTGAATCACAAAGATCCAAAACTAGAAATTTGAGAGATTACTATAAATCAGGTCCCCCTCGAGTATGTCTAGGACCATCCTCAATTGATTGACAAGCTCCAAGTTTAATGTATAGTAGATGAGTATTCCATCTATGAAGACAAAAACAAAAATATTCCAAGTATATCTAGAATATCATGTTCGTGAAATCTATAAACACCAAAAGGGAATTAATCACATCAAAAGGAATCACTAGGAACTCATATTCTCTATAGGGACATTAGAAATATGACTTTAGAATATCAGCCTCACAAACCCTCAACTGGTTGTAGTTGGACCAAAGAAAGATCTTTGAGAACTATCTAAACCATGAAACTGATTATAGTGGTTATAAATACACAAAAATGGATCCCTTTTCTTTATGATAACCAGATTTTAGTGGGGATAATAAAAAAATTGGTGACCTCATGTTTTCCTTTTGCAAGAACAAATTTGGATCAGCCAAAGTGACAGAATATGTTTGAAAATCACTACTCTCAAAGATCATCCAAATACACCCATGGCTCCAGGATCTTGGTAGGGGTTATCAAATATTTTTTTGATGATATTGGTGTGGTCCCGTGTTGTAAGTATATAAAAAAGTTAATCTACCTACTTAAAGGTAGTCTTGGATGTTCCTTGGGGAATATTTCGATATAATCCTCCACAAAATAATTAACCCAAATGCATGAATTTCTTGATGATATATGGAATAAAATATAAAAATCATGGGTTTTGGGTTATAGATACCTTCCCATATGATCCAATCACATTTCCATGATATTTCTTTCTCCCGCATAAGAGAATCTCATCCCATCTTATTGAAGGAATCTGACTCATATACTATGAATGTTAATAAGGTAATAGACTGTGGAAATAATGTCCATACACACAATGTATACATATGATCTCATCATGAAAACCATTTATTTAAATGATAAAATATTTCCATCAATGGAATATCTCAAACTCTTAGAAAACAAGAAACATCAAAGATTCACAACTAGTCGGAACCTCCACGAAAGACATTATGATAAATTCTCAATTATGATCCCGAGATCTCTCCCAAGGTATATGGAAAGGAATGAAATAATAAAATCTATATCTCTAACTATTGTAGATGTTGTATAATATACTGATATTATACACATATCATCTCATGAGATGAGGTGTCATAAGCCTCCATGACCTGCATCTTCCCACAACCCCAACTGTAAACTCTCAGATCCTAGCATGGGCAGCCTGGTGGTGGTGGAATGAGTATTTTATAACACAATCCTCCACCAGTATATCCTCTTCCTAGATCCCAACCTAATACTATTCCATCTCTACCAATCTTGTGGTACCACCCTTTCCAGGCCTGGGGGAACCTTGATCATGTCACTACCTCTAACATGGTTATTTATCTATTGTCATCCTACCCTCATTGGGACATCAGGTTAGAAAATCCCATTCTATGTGACCATGCCTTTGAAATCCATATAATCATCTCCCTATAGAAAACCTTAGTCCCTAGTGTGGACCATGTACCTAATAACTAAATTAATGAGTCCAACTATGAGAAGGTTTACAACACTAATACACTACCAACTAGAGCATCATATCTTCTATAGATAACTCATCCCCATGAGGATCACTACTAGATCCAATTTCATGGTATCCCTAAAATAGGAATCCCTCTATCACTAGATACCTATCGAGCACTTCAGAATATATGGCTATGAAAAATAGTACCAGAATAGAACATATGTTTCTACGAATACCCTACTTGATCATTTATTCTCAGAATTAACCCTGTCAATGGAGTAATGAGTAATTTTAGTGAACCATGCATCATAAATATCAAATGTAATCCCTCCCTAATGAAGCTCCACAATCACCTGAATCATTACTAATAGTAATAATGAGGGGTATGACTCCAAATGAAATAGATACCAGAAGTAAGACCAAGATATTTCCAACTCATCATACGTCTGTGTGATTAAACTATACTCGTTCCATGTTTCTCTATGGAAATAACTGGATTCCAGTTAAACCGCCTGATCATTTGTGCTCTGCACAAGCCGAAATACCAATACTAATACCTCAATTCAAACCACTACTACCTGAGAATTTTCCTCATCATGGAACCTCAGTGGTCTCTATCAATGTAACTTTCATAACATGATAAGACATGGTATACCATCACACTATCCTATAATATCCATGAAATACTCAACACATGGATGATCACCCACTCAATTTAAGTTACCATGTGTTTCTAAATAGGTTGTAGCATTTATCAGTTCCCACATGGGTGAATGAACCTACTAGGTAGGTCCCTAAAGTGAGGTCTCATATCTCACCCAATCATCCTTATGAAACTATTTAGAAATCCTAGTAGGTTGTCTTCATGGTGAAATTGAGAAAGGTATCAAAAACTACCACTGTCAAAGATAATATCTGCAGATCTGAATCAAGAAGGAAATTCAAAGGAATCAATCACATATGATACATGTAACAAGTTACTTATAACTGATTTCATAGTATGATGATTCAAAAAGTAAGTAATTGGAGACTTGGTGTATGTATATATTGTACAGTGTAGAAACACTATATTCCCTATATTTAAAGCTACACTCAAGAAACTCTTAAATCATTTCATAATATCCCAACCAATCCTCATATGGGGACAAATCCAAACACCATAAAAGGATTTAACTCCTTCCATACTAATCTTTAACGACCTGGGCCATAAAGGTCCACCTAGCTGATGAAAACCCATGCCTCCACAACCACTACCCTACCTCCAAGGTCATGGTCTAGATATTAGTGTAAATAAAGAATAACTTAAATGGTATAAATATTATGAAATTATATGTTCCCATGCCCCACAACATCTCCATAAAAAAGTAAAGAGGTATAATAATAATATATCAATATTTAGAATAAAAAAAAATCTTGTAATAACCTCTAGGGAATAAAAAATAGTGTGATAGTGTAATGTAAAATATAATGGAAAAAATACATTCCCACCTAGAAAATATGTCCCAACCTATCAAAAATGGGAATTAAAATAGTAAATAGACCTAGGATCATAATATCAAAGTCCAAAAATTGTGCAAGGTCTATGAACCCATGTATCCTTATGCTCCTTGGAAATCACTGTTGATCAATCCATTATCTACATAAGACATGAAACATGTAAGAAAATACCATGTTTTGGTGATTAAACTAATATCCAGTAGAATTCCCTTAAAACTGAATAGGGGGAAAAAGAGGAATTTATAGAGTTACTCAACTCAACCCAATTTAAAAGGAATAAGACACCAAACTTCATATATATAAATATAATAATAAGGAATCCTAGATAATTGAGAATTTGGATATCTATCTCATATCCCATCCCAGGTTGATGAGTATGCCAATAGCTCAAAGAATTATTTCTCTGATGTCTACCATCTCTTCTGTTTGAATAAGTAACCATGTGGAGGACCCACACCTTGACACTATGACACATATTTGATGGGGAATAATCTCTAGGTAGAGTACCCATTCCCTATTTAATTTGGTGGTTCCAATCAGTAGATATAAAAACCACACCCTACTATGTTAGGGGGGATCCACTCTAAGGTTCGAGGACCCCTTCCCTAGTGCGTTAGGGGGTGCCACTTAGATGTTATATGACCCATGCCCCTGTGTGGAAAGGGGATACCATAGAAGAGGTTGAGGACCCAAACCCTAGTGTGTCTGGGGGGTTCCTCTGAAAACAATGAAATGAATGTGGGGGAGCCACATCCTAGTATGAAAGTGGGGTTGTTGACCCTAACAACTCTCTAATGATCATGATCATTCCCTACCATTGTTGAGCATCTATTAAAGAATCTCCATGTATGGAACATTCCACATAATATCTTTAAATACACTAAGAAGTCTACCATTATGTTCTATAATGAAAAAACTCAAGATAGTCTACTCACATGCCAAAATATGATTCTAGAAAAAAACATGATGAATGAACAAGGATCTTCATCAGAAAATTAATAAAAATATAAATCCACCGATATTTAATTAAAAATGGTCATAGATGGACAAAATATTCACACCATTACAAAAATTGTAGAAAAACACTCAGTATAATCTATTCACTTTTCTAAAATGGTTTCCTCGTAAAAAAACATTTTATTATAACACGTATATGTGATGCTACATAGGCCTGAGACATGAGTCTAGACACGTTTCCCAATAAGGTTATTGAACCATATGTCTATAAATTAGGAACACAATTCCAAATATGACTCATCATTCAGACATCATATGAAGAAGATACATTCAGAATGATATTTCATAATAATAATAAAAATCTTCAATATTATTATTATTACATGGTTTCAGAATGGAGAGGAACCAACACATCTCCCCTTGGACTCATACAGTATGTGACCCCCCTTTCAACAAGATCCTGTTTTATCTTTTATTCAAATATTAATTTAATTTCCTAACACTAGTTACCCAGAGTTGGTGGATTAATTTAATACATTGGAACGATTACAAGGAATCAATTTTTGAAGGACAGATCAGTTTAGCAGTCTTGGAAAATAGATTAAATACATGTACATTACATTACACATTTAGAAAATAAAACACTACATAAATGATCCATTGAGAAATCCATTAATCTCTAAGATTAACCCTTCTTATAAATCATAATACGGTTTTTAGAATCCGGGGAAAATAAAACATAACAAAGGGGTGGGTTCATATGTACAGTAAGGGTAAATAATTTAGCAGAAGCTAAAAACATTTATGGCAAGATGTGTGATAAAAACAACAACCTTTTTAAACATAAACTTTTACATAATATGGAAAAAATAGATCAAACATTACTATATAAACATCCACATGGATATTCTACTAGTCGAATAATCACATGTAATAACTAATTTCATAAGGAGGGAATGTCTAACGTCAGACATCATTACCACAAAGTCAGGGCCTCGTGCCAAGACTACAAATAAATTTTTTGTCAAGGCCTTATTCCAAAACAATAGATTGTCTCATGAGACCTACCTATTCATTGAGGAGCTATATCAGGATCCACCCGTCACTTACTAAGTCCACTGAATTCCTCATATGAATAGTTGAAACATAACATAAACATTCGTATTAAAACTTGCATACGAAATGTCAATACATTAACCATAAACCATGAATGGTATAAAAATAGAACATACACAGTCAAAAATATCATAACTCATTCAATACAATATGGAATATTGTATTATAATAAATCAACCTCAATCAAAAATAATATCCAGTAAAGGATGCTAGCATAGTTGAAAATGATGAGTAAAAGTTTTTGAGAGAAATATCCTTTTTTTAAAATCATTTAAAAGTCACAAATTTATAAAGTAAGTAATTTAAAATATATTTTTGAATCACAGTGTCCCATACCACTTTAAAACTTTTGAAAACAACTATCATTTCAGAATATTCATGTCCATATAAAGAAATCCTTAAAATCATTTTGAAAACGTGGACATTAATTAATAAGATTTAGAAAGAGAAATCATTAAAACATTTAAAATTATTATATTGATAAATAGTTCCTTTAAAAAAACATTATAATATTCATTTTGAAATCATTTTTATAAAAAATGGAAAAATGTCCTAGGAAATACTTACACATAAATAATATCGGATAATAATGAGATTGAGGAATTAACCCTTACCTTGAACATTCCTTTAGTCAAGGGTACATTTAACATCCTGTATGAAGATTGTAGTATGTTATTAAATTATACCAGAACCACATTAATATTTATGATATCATACATGATTCATTTATGACTTTAAACTACCCATTTAATAACAATTTCTATGTTAAATTAACATTTCGGGTAATAATTGCATTCTTTATCGTACGTGTTTTAACTTATTACTCTTGATTGTATCACATAGATCGAGATTTAAATATATCCAGAATATAAAACATGATTTATATATCATATATATTTAGAAAATAAATATGTATAAAAGTAATATATATGAAATGAAAAAAAACCAGTTATTGAGACGGTAGTCCGTACGTATGCATAAATTTTGTTTCCATTTTCATATCGTACGGAATGGAACTAAGTGAATAAGATATATGTAAGTACATATATATATATATATCTAGTAGAATTATAATGTCATATATTACATACTTATTAGTAATATATATTTTCGTTATCATCGATGAATGGTGTACTTGGAAATGAATCTCATCGCATCGTGGAGACTGTAATCCGTACGTACACACGAGTGAAAATATCATTTTTTTGATATTAAAATAATATATAATTGGATGGTATATCATAGATACAGAATCCTTATCATGTTATATTTATTATTTACATCAAATACACATCATTATTATACCCATCCAAATAATAATGTATTGAATAACAATTACACCACGACCTGGAGACGGTAAGCCGTACAAACGCATGTATGGTGACAAGTCATTCAAAGGGTGGATAGAATAATGAATTGGGTTGTACCACAATTATAATAACATCACAGTATAGATAATATACTAAAATTATTATTTTAGAATGGAAAAAACAAACAAAAATGAAGTGGAAGAAGAAAGGAAATTGAAAGAGGGTCGTGAAATCATTACCCCTTCTTCGGGTTGTTCCTTTTGATTTCATCAAAAGGGCTCTATAGGTTGGTTTTCTGATAAAACTAAGGCCTCTAGGTTGAATCTAGGATAGTTTAAAGGGTATCTGGGTAGGTTTTGGCCGAGCCAAATGGCTTATAAGGAGTGAATTAGAGTGAAGGGAGAGTTCCCTTTTATAAGAGGGGTGAGGGGAACCTTAGAAAAAGCTTAAAATATTATTTTATAATAAATTTATATTCAGTTTATAATGACTAAAAATTGATTTATTTAAATTATAATGTGGGTAGGGGTCTCAATACACTCAACCAATAGGTTTTAGATAGGTTTGGGTCACTTTATTAACCTTATCTTTTAGTTTTAACTCTTAGTTAATTAGTTTGACATTTAACATGTCTCACTATATTTTTATATTATATGGTTAATAAACATACTATAAACTTCCCATAGAACCCCAAGTGGTCCATTAATGATACCCCTATCATTATATAAGTCCTTTGGTTAAACCTTATATTTTTTAGGAATATAATATCAATTAATAATATAATATTTTTTTTAAAAACTCTTTTATGTCAATTTTGACAATATTGGGTATTTTGATTTTTATAAATTCATAAAAGAAATATTAATTAGAAAAAATTAATATAACCAATCCCAATATGTCATATTAACCTATATAATTACTTTAATTCATAAAAAGTCTCAGATTACATTTATTTGGTTATTTATATAATCAATTATCTTAATCGTTCATTAATACGGTAATTACTACATCATTATTATGTCACAAATAAATTAACTTATTTAATGTCTAAAAATTATAAATAATATACCATTATGTAAGAAATATTTTTATATTTCTAATTAATATTTTTAATTGAATTTATATTATGTATAACCCTATATTGAAAATGTTTTAGTTATTAAACTTTGATTTTAACTCTTTGAACGCTTCTTTGAAATAAATAATAATAATAAATGTCTTAATCTAATAAAAGTGGACCTAGATAAAAATATTTTATTCCTAAGGTTGTTTTTTGTTGAGATACACTTGTCCAATATAATTTCTACATGTGTTAGGGTAATATTAATATCATTTTTACCCATAATTACTCTATTTACTTTTAACCATGGTAAATAAAAGTAAAAAGATATTATTCACCAAAAATTATTTTTATCTCATTGAATCACATTTTACTCTTTTATATTAACCCTATCTCTTGGATTTTTTAAATTCCACTCACAGATGTGGTAAAATTATGTTTTATGTGAATTTGCAAATTCTCCTAAGAGGTGGGTAAAAGACAGTGAAAAGTTCAGTAAAATTTATATATATATATAATTATTATAAAATGACTCCAACGAATTACATTGAAAATTTATAGGTATTATGTATCTATTTTGACATAAAATAAATTTAAATAAAATAAATAATTTTTTAAATAATTTTTTTTTTAAATAATAACTTAGTGTTTTTTCACTATTTATCAAAAATTGATCGTTTTCGGAAAAATACAAAAACTTCACTCAGAGATAATTTAGATATTATGAATCCTAAAATGAATTCTATTTTACCAAATTCAAAAAATAGAATTTACATTTATTAATTTGAAATTAATTGTCGTTGTCAAAACCAAAAGGCGTGTTTTTTAGAAATAGTATATATCAAAAGATTGACACCTCTTTATATCAAATCTCAAAGTAAAATTAATTAAATTTACCAACATTGGATTAAATGGTAAAAATATAATATATTTATACTTACAACCCATTAAAATTTATAAATTAACACTATAAATTATTTTGATTAAAATAGTTGTTTTCAGTTAAAATATAGAATTTTTCACTATTCACCCAAATATGTAAGTTATCAGAAAAAAACCAAAAATTTATTGAAACTAAATTCTTATGTCCTGATTCTAAAGAAGAATTGTTTTTTCAAATTGAATATATAAATGTTTAAAATATTGGATTTAAAAAGGGTTCACCCTTAAAAGGTGGTAAAAGGACAATTTTTTGAAAAAATACTTGTTTTATCTGAAAAAAATGAATTAGTTCTTACATTATGTATAAGAAACTCATATTATGGATTATAAATTTATAAGGATTATATATAGTTTAATATTTAGTTAATACTATTCATAACTACTTTTGAACGGCTAGATTAGTAAGTTGTGGTGGTCTTTAACTCGGTGTTGCGTGTAGTGCAAGTTATTGAATTATTTTGAAAAAATAACGTACTTTGAAATCATGGGGTGTTATAATTAATATCACTAATAATGATAATAATACATTTTGGGAGGTAATAACATCAATTAAAGTACCCCTTATTTACTTCGATATAACTACAATGTCACCCCTCCTAGTATTTCCCTCTGTTTTAATTTTTTAAAACATAATAATAATTATTATTATTAGTATTATTATTACAACTACACATTATAATTGTTAAAAAATATAATAAAATACGATTTTTTATTATTTAAAATAATAATATCACATGCCACCCCCCACAGCTAGACATAAATCTTATTTCATTCTTTCTTTGTCAAAAAATTCTTCATAACCATTAAATGAAACCACACATCCCAAGAAACGGCTCATGTGTGTCCGTCCCTCAATTGTGTCACCCCTCTGATTCTCGAATCCATGAAGTATCACTCATATCCTATGTCTTTAATCAATCCGCTGAAAAACTATTGATCTAAATTTCGTTCAATATTGTGCAATGAATATGTGGGTTCAATCATGATTGGACCCAACCTGGAAAATATGAACCCAAAACCAATGGAGAAATGGTGGAAAACAAAATGAATGGAGAGTGAAAATAAAAATAAAAAATTGAATCATAACTTTCCCATAGTTATTGGATAAAAATATATATAATTGGTCATATCAATGGTAAAGAATGGTTTAAAATATTAATTATATAGAAAGGTATTAGGACTCATGAAAACGAATAAAAAATCATAGATCGAAGGTAGGAAATGAATCCATGAAAAATATTTTTTATAAGAAATTATAAATCCATAATTTAATAACCCTAACTTGATTTAGGATCAATTTTTGGTGAATAATGCATTCCCCACATAGGAGGAAAGAGACACAATGCATGCTACTCATGAATCCACATTAATCTGGTCGTCGTCCGCCATTCAATATCGATCTTCCAATATAGAATTCTCTCCTCCTCCTATTAGATATAGAAAGGTTCATATTTATAACACTTGGAAAATAAATATAGTTAGATATTTATAGAAGATTTTAATTATTTCATTAATATAATTAATAAATAAATTATTTAACTAAATTAATCAAACACCCCAACCTAAATATGACTTAAAACGACATCTGAGGTTGACCAACATTAGTTTATTTAGGGTAAGCACCACACTCTTGATTCAAATATGGTCTTATAATTTCAATTTCATACTCAATTCTGAAGATATTCTATTTTATAAAAAACTATTTTTTTATATTTATATTTTTATTATTCTATAATATAAATTTTGGGATCTCAGGCCTCTGAATCTCGTATAATCTCAACATCTAGCTCCAAAAATAATTATAAATATACTTATATGTATTAAAAGGTTAAAAATAAAGTCCTTACAATTAATGTACTTATTTAAAAATATAATCTTAAACTCATGCAACTCCATAGAGTAAATTTGTTCTCATTTACTAATATTTTCAATAAGATACCATTATTTATCTAACTCAACTTACAAAATATTTATAGACAAAATGAATTTTCATTATCTGAAAATTGGAGAATAGATCAAAAATTTGGTGCCACATATCAATTACTTAGAATCTGGTGGACCTACTGAGTCACTAAAATATGGTGAAAATTACCCCATCCAAGACTCAACGAAATGTTGTATATTTACTTTTTCACATGTGTATTATTATCATTATTTATTTCTTAATAAATTTATTTGATCATAAAAATAGTATTTTGGATTCTAGATCCCATAATATTTGTTTTATTAATAGAATAATAATTTCGTTTTCAATAACATTAATCATAAATATAATTCATTTCGGTTCTAGCAATCAAATAAAACCAAAAATCATAGTCTGAGTAAGAATTATCATATTTATAAAACACATAGTCATGAAATTTAATTTATTAGGTGTTTAAAAAAGTAAACTTCCTTTTGAATATATCAAATATTATGCTTAATCTTTGTCAATTATTTTCATTATTCAAGTTCATTATAGTGGTTCAAAAAATGAATTGGATTTAAATAATTCATATCCCTAGAGAGTGTAAAACTTCATGTGAAATGGTGAAAATTATTATGCACCTGGAAACGTTTGAGTCAATATTATGCACCTTTTTAGAGTTATTATCCCTAGGTACATCTGTTCCTGAACCACATCCTCATATAGTATCAAAATAGGGATTTTGTTTCTAGGTAAACAATAAAATCTCATGCTTATGAAATCATTAGGATGTCATCCTACAATTAGCCTCATCCTAAGGGTTATCACTAAAGCATCTTCATCATAGATTTCAATTTTTTAACTAATAATTTCTCTGATACCATCTAGAAATACCCAAATTATTCATACATAGATATTACATATTAATGGAAAAATATTAATTATATAAAATAATGACCCACACTAGAGTCATTTATCTCTAGTGAAATTGGAAACATGAAAACATAAAAAATTGGTTTACAGGTGACCTGAATCTTCTCCCAGTAATTTCTTCATATCTAACCCCTTCTTAAACTTATTGTACATAATAAATTTCTTCATTACCTAGGGAAAATAAACATAAAAATGGGTGATATTATATTCTCATTAAGGGTATACATTATAGATATTAATATGTCATGATAATAAGGTTTCTAGAATATGAGAATAACATTTGATTATGGTACACTAATTATCATATACCATATACATTACTCATGGAATAATTCTAGGTAGTTAATAAGACATGAATAATAATGGAATCCAAAAACATGAGCCATTTGATCATAACGTTGAAATGAGACATAGAATTGGGGAATACACATAAGCTTATAAAATTTTGTAATTTTTTAAATAGATAGAGGTTCACACATTTAGTGAAGGACATAAAATAAGTCCATGACATAAACATGTGAATGTTAATGTAAGCCCACAAATAAAATTATGGAAATGAAATAAGGTAAAAACATGACATTTTTAACATGAAACAATATTTAGAAATTACATACTTAAATCTATAGTTATGCATCATTACCCAATGTATTGGAGGGAGATTTAGGTCCCACCCATTACTTATTTAAAATAATACCTATTTGTGACATAGGATTACAAAACATTCATTATATAAGAACCAATAAAAATAAATTGGTTTCATCATATCTAACTCTAAGAAAAATGGGTTGTACAAACATTTCATCATATCATCATAAAAACTATCTTATAAGTGAAATGAGATTCTTATAAAACATATAATAAATATAAATAAACCACCTAGAGAAATAATATTTTTGGTATTAATGGATCATATGTCCAGTAAATTTTATTTAACAACAAATTATGTCATATTTAATGTAAAATGATTTTGAAATATAATGTGGAATATTTTTTAGGAAAATAGTATTTCCAATTCAAAATTAAATGTTAAAAACTATCAATTAAATATGTATTTTAAAAATAATTTATTTTTAAAGAAAATTTTAATATTATAAATGAATATTTAAATCATTTATCATTCATGATGGTGTAAAATTATATTCATGTCATACATGTTTCAAACAATTATTCCTTTCATAGTTAAAGTAAAAAAAATATATGACTTTTTTGGAAAAAACAAGAATCTTACATTAAAAAAATTGTACAATAGACCTTAAAAAATAATATAGGAACATTAAAACATTATTGAATATATTTCTAGAAAATGTAGATATTTAAGAAAAACAATTATTGATCAAAGAGATAAATATTTTAATTTTTCATTTGAAACACTGTTTTGAAATCATGAGTTCCTAAAGAAAGGAGAAATATAGGGAATTATGTTTTCTCTTGAAATAACTAAACTATGAGAAACATAATATGTTTACAATTAGATAGATCAAAAGATATTATCATTTAAAAATTAAACATGAATAATTTCAATCAACTATGAGATTGTAACATAAAATTATTACCACTTGGTGACATTTAAGTCCAATGCCACATGAATGAATAACATGAAACAAAATATTAAATATTATTTTAATAATAAATTTCTAATATAACCTCTCAATGGGGTCATTATGTACACCTCATAATTGATGATATGTGCATAACATAACATATGTCCCCAAGAAGGCAATTTGTAAAAAAAAATATCATACTTTAGCTCTAGAATTAATTAATACATGTTCAATCATATTTTATAATAATTATAATGATAATATAAATATATAAAAAGAATATTCATATTTATCATACCTTTTATTACTATT
This sequence comes from Viscum album, assembly GCA_963277665.1. NCBI lineage: Eukaryota > Viridiplantae > Streptophyta > Magnoliopsida > Santalales > Viscaceae > Viscum > Viscum album. The sequence continues at coordinate 880,717,812 of OY728126.1, read as the reverse complement.
CTATGGCCTTTTATTTCTTTTTTATTACAATTACACATTAAAATCCTGATTATGGAAATAACTATTTCATTTTTTCATATAAGTTTTGATATGGTATTCATTGTAAATATTTACCCTAGATACATTATCTATAGAATTTTAGATATCATATATAATTATTATATATGTATTTATTATAATACTGCAATGTTATATATATAAGAGGAATTCCATTGTTGATGGAGATGGTAGGTCGTACGTACACAAATGTTGTTTCTATTTTCCCTATTAACATAATAAAAGAATGGTAAATAATATATTACTATAAAAAATTATTTATATGTAATATATATCATATATTTTCAATAAAAATATCCTTATTACTTTCCTCGTAAATCATATGTGAAGAACGAACGACAATGCTTTGCGAGGCAGTAGTCCGGAATACACACGAGTGATGTTATCGTAATCCCACCGAATAGAAAGTAATAGAGTACATTCAATAATATAATTCTATATTATATCACAAATATCATATAAGTATCTTAAATTCATAATTATATTCATCTATGATAGGTTTATATGGATAATTAAGCACATAAGTTCATGTGGGGGTAGTCTGTCATTCAAACAATCGATTGCATTATTTTTCAATAGATGGAAGAGGAGGTGAATATTGGAAATTCTATTAGCATAATAAAATCTCAATATATTTATGACAATGTTTTTATTATATCATCTTAATCGAAAATATATGAAGGATGTTAAAGAATAAATTAATGAGAAAAGCTTGGTTGAAAATGACACATCTTCATCAGATTACCTCTTTATGTTTACCCAAAAATCCATATTTGGTAGACTTAATGATCCAAAAAAGGAATACCGTATGTGGGGAGGGAATTAAAGAAATAATTTTGGTAGTTATTTTCTGAAAAAATGATTTTGGAAGTGTGAAGACAAGAGGATATGGGGTTCCCCCTTATATGTAGTGGAGATGACACACGTTGAATTTTTTAATAGAATAAAGTGTACTCACATTTATCACATGATGAAATGTTCAAAAGTAGGTAACTCATGAAAATAATATGTGATAAGTTCTAAAGATGTTCATGAAATGAGTTTTTTGAGATGTTTTCAGTTAACTTTACCCATAACCATTTTAGTTTTACTCCTTTTATACTCGTCTTAACTTTAACGAAGATAATAAATTTTACTATTTTTACTATTCATTTTGATAAAAAAATATTTTGACCTTCATATATAAAATAAATTATTACTATTCTAAATATAGAATTAATTTTTCATCATTTTTTTCCTAAAATTAAAAAAATAATATAAATTTAATAAATTGGACATGATAAAAAAGTTACTTTCCAATGAGAAAACTTTTATATGTATAGAACGTTTTAGTAACAAGATTAAATTTTAAAAATATTGTTGTGGAATGAATTAGTTTAATGAATATATAATTTTATCAATGATACCTTTAAAACAATATTAAAATAAAATAGATCATGTAAATGATTAAAATGAAAAAGATAGTTTCTAATAAAAATCAATATTTTTAACTATTCTTCAAAAAATTACACATTCCAAAAATTTCTAAAAAATTTAATAAATTCTAATTGTTGAATTTAAATTTTAAAATTTTTGATAGATTTATCAAATATAATTTAAAACGTGTACAAAAATTCTTTTGTTATTTTTTCATGAAAATAAAATTATTTTTGACATAATAGTTTCTTAGAAACATATAATAACATCAATAAAAATGAATTTTTTTATCAAAATGATTTATTTATAAAAGTCTATTATATTTAATATTTTTATGGTGTTTCTTTCTATTTATACTACTATGTTTAATAGTTGGGTTATAATGGTCATGTTCAAATAATAATATTTATTTTATATCATAGTTTGTTAAATCTCTATGTTGTGTGTAACAAAATCTATCAAATAATTTAAATTTATTCAAAAAAATATTCCATAAAATATTTGGGTCTTACATTGCATGTATTTTATTTTAAAAATCCTTGTTTCCATTTAATCATCACAAAATGTGGGGAAGTAGATTACATTTCCTATAAATTATATGTACACATTGAGTAATAATTTAATTTTGAATAAATTTTATTTATTTAATGTTATTTATTAAAATGATTCAATTTCCATGATATGTAGGGAAAGATAAACTGAACTAATTAATTAATTAATTAGTAAGACAAATTATTGATTTAATTTTCGGTGAACTTATGTTAATAAAAAAATGAATTAATGTGAATACTAACTAGTGTGTGTATATATATATATATATATATTGTATTTTTTCACTACCATGAGCTTAGATCAACCAATTTATGCCCATGGCTTAATTTAATTTAATTATTATTTCATGTTTTTTTAAAATTATTTAATAAAATTATAATTAAGGTATGTTTTTCTTCCCCTCTACTAATCTATAAGAGAATATCTGGCTGTGTTTTCTTTTATTTAAACCCTATAGCCAATCCTTTGGATTGTCATACCTATGTATGAGTAAAATGTTGTGTAATTAATGGATCCTTCTAGTTTATTTAGGTGGTTATAAGTTCATAATTGAGAAGAAACCAACTCATAAATTACATTGGAGTGTAGGTGGAATGCTACAACTCAAACTAAGTTACAATTCAAGGAGACTACCCTAGGTATGGGGTTTTTATTCTTCCTATAGAAAAATTATACATTTGAAAAGCTCATGATGATGGAACATTTAATAAATTATTTTGATCATTTTTATGGTTTATTATTTATGGGTTATTAATTTCTATCACATAATATGTTAATTAACAATCATGTGACATTGAATTGAAATATATTGGGATTCAAATAAATTTTATCTTATCTTGTTTAGTTACATAAATAAAAATACCAAAAAATATTAACAGGATTGTAATAAGATAAAATGTCGATTTATGAATATATATAAGAGTCCCTAAAATAAAAATATCATGTTATTAAAAGTTATACACTATTTCAGTTAATATCCAAACACTCATTAAAGTTCTTGACCAGTCCATTTTGGGGCGCTTTCAAATATCGGAAAATTTTTGATAGATATGTGGGTCAACATAACCTATTTCACATCAAGGGTTAACATCCAAAGTAATAAATTGTGTAACTGGGTAAAATGTTTTATGGAAATACAATTCCGGGATTTCAGGGTTTGGGAGTCCACTTAATGGATTGAGTAGATAAAATTTAATGGAGTTGGTATGTCCCTCCTAACAAAATAGTTTGAATAACTTATTTTTTCATGTTCTAGATTATTAAAAGGTACATAAGGATCATTTACACCAGAATATACAGACGATTGGATATTATGAAACCAATGGTGAGGGTGATTGGGTTTCAACAAACATGTGGATGAAAAATAAATAAAATTTATCATGTCATTATTTTTTTAATCATGATAAGAACATAACATTTTCTATTAATTAACATTTCAAATGATATGTTTTAATGACACTATTATTTTTTATGAAAAATATTATATCCTTATCTGAATATATTTCGAAGGTAGGTATAGTTCTTCACACATTGAACAACTATAATAAAATTAACACTCTGTGTTGGAATTCTGTATATCGGTACAACTACCCCGTACTATAAATGATAGTGGGAAGGATTCCCACAATAGGTACAAAGGGATTAGTCATATGTATATTACATCATGATATCTATTATTTCTAAAGATCCAATAATGAAACATATGGACACAGGTTCTTATACCAGGAAATCTCGTCTCATATATCTTTATAAAGAGAAAGATATTCCTTTGAGAAATGAAATTGTTGAAATAATATAATAGTTGGAACTGGAAAAGGGTACATATATATATTTACCTTCTGATTAGTATACTAAATATAATGACTATTTGGTGAATTCTTTTTTGATTGTGTAGAAATTCACTATTCAGTTCTACCCTTATACAGCTTTGATAAACTGATTTTTTATCACAAATATAAAATTTAATAAAAAAAATCACTTCATGATTTATTTAATACTTTTTACGTAATCACAATAAAAAAGTTAAATTTCACTTTATTGATGATTTAATTGTAGTTTAAGGTTATTTGGAGAACCAATGATGAAGCCAACAAAAAATGGGCCTAACTACTTTAGATCCCAAGAACCAATGTGGACTAAAGTGACTACTGAGACTAATTCGTGAATCCAATTAGGCTGAAATTTTGTGTACCAATCCAAAATTCAATAGCATAAAACTATTGAGAATAAATAAAATATAAATTCTTCCATAATAGTGCCTAAAAACCTGATCTATCCAAGATACTAAATCTACATGAAGTCAAAATTTGTGTTCTGTATTTTGTCCATATCTCAGGTTGTAGTTTTCAAAATGATAATACTATTTATCTAGATCTATTAAATAGGTGGTGAGACAAAATTTTAGTTTTTTTGAAAGTGATATAATACTTTATGGAAACCTAAATCTATGGGTCAATTATTTTCTCACAATATGGGTGTGATCAAATTTTAGTTTGGTTTTCGGGGAGCACTTTTGTTTATACTCAGAATTTTTAAAAAAAAGTTGTTTATTTCATAATAATTTGTTACATTATTTTCTTCCATTATTTTTTTATTATACTTCTAAAATATATCTTTTATAGGCCTTATTCATGACAAAATCTTAATCTGAGGAAATACATCTTTTCGAATTGGAACCAGAGAGGATCTTGCGTCATCAACACAAAAAAGCACTGAATGATCCATTGATGGAGGACACACAAAAAAACACCTTATGATCCTTCTTCTTCAAAGGAAGCCAACATCAATACATAAATAAATGATCATAATATGGCTTAAAATAACTAATCGTTAAAATAAATAAACTCTCATAATGCAGAGATTCATCTAGAATACATTCAATTTGAATGTGTGGAATGATATTTTGAACATAAAACCAGTTTATTAACTTATTACCAATATTACATGGAAATTAAAGAGAATATATACATAATAATATAAAATAATTTCATATTTTGTGTTATTAATTAAAACTAACTAATGTGGATGATGAAAAAACTATTCTTTGGAAATTCTATTTTTCATTGTCAGACACTACCAAAGTTTGGATGTATTATGTTAACTTTACTATTATTGGTTGGGAATAAATGAGATGAATTTTTCTTGAAAAATAATTTATAGCCTCTCAAAATGAAACAATAAAGAATTAAATTTATCAGATATGACAATAACAAGGAGAAACATGTCATAAATATTGAAATTGACATAAAATGTTATGTTCAAGTTACCCAAACCACAAAATAAGTGATCAAATTTTAATAACATATTTTTTTTATGGTTTAATTCAAAATGATCGAAACATTATTGTTGAATATGAAGGTGGTTCTTCAGTAGAAAAAAAACTAAATCACTGCATTCACACTCATAGAGAGAAAAAGACACATAACACTCAGTGATTCAGTTTAATCTTCAGTTTACCCTTTTGCGGTGTCCATGAAGTGTGGAGTTATGATTTTGAGGAGAATGCGGACACAATGTTAGAAGAGGTGGAAACACTTCTTCAGCATCATTCTCTTTCTTAAGTTAAATCCTAATCTCTTCCTCCCATCTATTGTGGTATTTTTTCTTCTGAGACCCATTATTCTGACCAATTCCTCCAACAGATAGAAACTTTTGATTGTTTTGAGTAAATCAGTCCATTCCTCCCCTATAACCAACCCATTAAGAAAGAAACATACTATCCTTTAATACATGGGTGAGAAAAACCAATCCTACAATAAAGGATTTGTATTAAAAAATGACAAAAACCATGGAACCAATTTTAGCAGAGTAGTCATCCACCACCACCACCCACAAATCCTTAAATACCATAAAAGCCTTTCCAAAAACCCCCTACAAAATCTGGGCCAAGCTTATAAGACATGATGAAACAAATGGCTACTAATATTCTCCATTTCCAAAAAACCACCAAAGAAATGATAAAAGATATAAAAAACTAATTTGGAAAACATGACAATATGGTGGGGGAAATTCAAAGTCATTGGTCATGTAATCTACCCTCTCAACCACTAGTCCAAACTTGGGATAAGGGAAATGTCAGTTCCATCACCCTTTATAGTTGAACAAAATAAATCCCAATGATCCCTCCAATATAGTCATCTCCACCTAAGGAAACTTTCATTCCAACTGTCTGAAATGATTCAAGAATAAAAATCCTTGTTCTAAGAAAAATATTACTAAAGGAAAGTGTGTTTGTGTTTGTTAGTTTCTAAGACATACTATTCTTCCTCTATTATCACAATGGTCCACCCAAACAAGAATGAAAAATAAAATAAACATCATAATGAGACCTTGTAGGCTTTCAAAAAATTATGGGTCAACATCCCCTTGATTGATTCTAGGAATAAAATTCCATCATACACAATGTTTATAAAGGATTTGTGTACACATCAAAGGAAATTTTGAGAAGATAAAAATCTGATCTTGGGGAAGAAGGTATCAAAATTAATTGGTCCATTACTACCCCAAAAATTCAATAATCCTAGAACATTCTTGATTCCGTTCATGATAGTGGTGTGTTTCATTTCCTATAATATTCTTGATTTGGGTGCCTCTATAAATGTGATTACTCACCTTATTTTCAACTCGTAATATATTGGTGAACTTAATACCACTATAATATATTTTCATCAAAAAAATCATAGTACGACCAATATTTCTTGTGTGATGAAGTATATTCTTAAAAGGGTGGAAATTTTAAATTTTCCTACTGATTTTTATGTGCTTAAATGAAAGATTATTTGATAAATTGACTTGAAATAATTAGAATGGGGATTAATTTCTTGATAACTACCAAAACCATAATTAATTTCCATAATGGTACATTATCTATGGATTTTGGTGGTGATATTATCCACTTTCACATCTTTGATTCCACACAAAAAAACCCCTTAGAAAAACATTCCTCAATTTCAGTTAATTATAATGAAGTACTCCCTTCCCTAGAGAACACTTATTTTCTTTCCAATGACCCCTTTCTAATTTTTAATTATTTATAAACATTTTAAGTAATTAATAATGCATAGAATGGTGTAACCATAAACATTTTCTTTAATTGATGATTAATTGTACATTTAGGATCACATGACCATCAATGATAGTGATAATATTTTAAAAATATTTTTCCTCATTTATGGATATTACCATTAAGAATTGAAATGAGATCAGGGAAATATAACTTTCAAATTCACTCATATAAATCCAAAATCAAAATAAATTGGAACATAAAAAAATACCTCAAAATTTAAAATATTCCAATCTTGAGAGTGGAAATAGGATTCCTATCTTTATTTCTAGTTCACCCCAACTATAAAATGAATTGTACCTATTTGAATTTTTGAGGGAGTTTAAATAGGTATTGGGATAGGAAATTTATCAAATTACTGTTATTATCACATAACATTTCATATATCATGTATTGTTAAAAGATTATTCTCACCCATTTAGGTAGGAATAACATTGATTAATCCCATACCTCCAAATAAAAATAAATAAGAGGTAAAAAAATTATTGGATGATGTAATCATTTACCCGATCTCAAAATAATGATGGGTCAATCCAGTGTGTATATTTCATAAAAAAAATATACTAAAATTAATAAAAAATGAAAATAATTAATTGGTTTCATCCTTTGTGAAGAATAGTTGTGTGTCAGAATAGACTATCACTAACTAAACCCACACAATTGGAGGGACCATTTCCCATTATTTTTCATTGACCAGATGCTATAGATTTTAGTGGAGAAGTCACAATACTATTTTATTGATTGGTATTCTAGATAATTTCTTATATATTTTTCCCCCATAGAATTAAGAAAGGAAATGCATTACATGAATATTTAGAACATTTTCATAAAGATATATTCCATTTCGTCAGTGCAATACTCCTAGTCCTTTCCAGCAATGCATGTTTAATAATTTTTCAGATTACTTGTATAATTGTATGGATGTATTTATAGTTTATTCTATTATTTATGGCTCCACAGTTTATTAAGGATTCATTAGTCATGGTTTCATCCTATTCCACTTTATTGAAAATAATATCATATTAAATTATGATAAATAGAATTTCATGGTGGGAAAATGAATAGTACAAGGACATTTCATTTCTATAGATGGTATCCAAGTAGGTAAAAAAAATTTGATTTAATTTCTTCACTAACATTCCAAAAAAATGTGTGGTATGAGCGGTCATTCCATGGTCATTCTAGATTTTACCATCATTTAATTCTTGACATTAATAAGATTCTACTCTCCCTCTCCTGCAAACTCCAAAAAGAAAAATAATAGTTATTGATAAATAATATAAGGAATATTTTAAAAAAAATTATAATGTATTATCACATAACCCTCATTAATCTGACCATATCAGTGGGATTTACCATTGGATTCAAATGTGACAACTCTAACTATGAAGTTGGGGAAGTCTTATCAGAATGGGACAATTATGCTCCGAATTTATTACCATATGCCTCATTCACACTAGACACTCCCCAATAAAATTACACCACACCTTAAAAAGAATACATCTCGATTGATATTTCCATGGATAAATTTAGGTCATAATTTATTAGGTCCAAATTCATTGTGTTCTCAGAAAATGCATCCCTCTATTATATTCCTATGATGCACTAAGTCAAACCATGTCTCATTTAAACAATTCTCTTAAATTAGTAATTTACCATATAAATTAGGTATAAAATGGAGTAAAGAATGTGGTGGATAACCATATCCATAAGTTCCTTTTATCTATGGACAAGGACTCATGATTTTATATTCCCATAAATGACATGATTCCCAATGAGAACTTGTACGGAGTGCAAGATGCTATTCCTCGGTATTCTAAGATTCAAGAAAATAATGCATTTCATTTCTACAAATTTAAATAAAAAATAATTTGATCATTTTAAACATGAATCCCATTGTTACATTTTGGAATACCCCTAAAAATGGTGCACATATAGTGATTATGTCCTCTAGTGTTGTGTTATCGATGGTGAGTTTCAGTACGTCCACATGTTCTTACACACTCTTTCTTATGGGGGGGGGCCTTTATTCCCCAATGGACTGCTCACAATTTTCTTGATTCGGGAATCTTCTGGCCAATACTATTTTTAGATGCCCATAATATATGTATATCTTATAGTCACTGTCAAATAATGTGCGAAATATCTATGATAAATTAAATGAGACAAATACCCATTTTATTTCATGAAATTTTCAATTATTGGGTAATTGACATTATGGGACCATTTCATAATTCATTTTAAAACATGTACATTTTGTTGGCAGTTGATTACCTGCCAAAATTCATAGTGGAAAAATCCAAAAAGAACAGATGAATCCAAGACAGTTGGGGAATATTTTGGAAACGATTTTTTTAGGTTTTTATTACGATGTTTTATCATTAGTGACCATGGTTCTCATTTCTGTTTTTTGAAAAATGCAATCAATTTTGTGTCAGTATGGGATTAGTCATCAAGTGTCTACTAAATATCACCCACAAACATATTTTCATGTGGATGAGTTAAATAGAGAGGTAAAATAAATTTATTAAAATGGTTCCATCCAATAGAAAACATTGGATTCATAAACATTATGATTTTTTATGGGCTTGTAATACTACATTAAAAACACCCATTAGAAAGTCACCATATTATCCTTTTTTTTGAAAGCATTGTCACCTACCTATTGAGATAGAGAACTAGTCCTGAGATTTCATAAATAAAATAAAATTATAATATTTATGGTTCTAGTGATCAAATGATGTGGAGGAAATGAGAATAGACACATATGTGAACTATCTGATTTATAAGGATAGATCCAAGGATTCCCACTACACCCTTATCATTCATTATTAGTTCCACATTTGTTAAAAGTTATTCATTTTGAATGCATAGATGAAGTATCATTTAGGTAAACTACATTCCCACAATTTTGTCCCAAAAACTATTTCTAATTCGTATCAATTGGGTGTTGATCAGTTTTGAAATGAAAAAACAAAACAAACCATCATTGTCAATGGGTAGCGGTTGGAGCCCTTTCATAAATCCATTGGATAGTCTCCAATGAGAGAACTCAATTTTCAAAAAGATTCCTAACAATGAAACCCAAAAAGGTTTATCCTCCATTCCCATATTCTCTTTTATTATAATGAGTACACTGCATAGTATAGGTGTTATATATGGGTTAATTCTAGGGTTTGTTGGTATTTTAACCATATTTTTTTTCTTTTTATCTTGTTGCATGGTATAGTTACCTCCCCCACTTTCTCTCTCCCCACATAAATTTGGTGCTTTAATGATCATTTTGATGCACAGTTAATCATTGAAATTTTTTATAATACATAATTAATTTTTATGTTTCATTTTTTTATAACTTTTTTATTAACTAATAGAATTTGTGTTTTTTTTCTAATGATATTAATGGTTGTATCATTTTAAATCCATTCAGATGAATGGTACCATTTGTGTGAGCAGTTTATAGGAAAACAATGTCATTTAATATCTCCACATGTCGTTTCATCCAACTATAATGGGTGAATTTTTTATTCAATAGAAGGTAATTATAAGTTAGGTTAATTTTTATTATCATTCCAAAATGATTTTTTGATATGTTAATTTCTTATCTGATCTTTTTCATTGTTACAATGAATTTACCAATGCATGTGTACCTATTATCTAAATATTGTACACCCTAAAAACTATAAAATAATAAAAAAACAAAAAATATGTGTTGTGACTTCGAAAGGTAAAAACCCACTATTCCTAAAAATTTATCTTTTTATACCTATTTCAATAAGGTTCTTGAGGAGAAAAAACATGGGTTGAAAGAAGAATTTGTGGTTTATTCCAAGTGAAACATTTGAAAAAAACAACCATAATAATAATAAATGAGGATATTAATGAAATGTATAAAATATGGAGATATCAATGTTGGGAAATTTTGTTTTAAATTCTTGGAATGCTTATGTGAGTGGGTATTAAATTTTTTTGAAAAGTATGTATGATAGGATTGGTGGAAAAAATCAATTGAGGATAAAATTTACAAAATAACCTATAATTACTTGATAGGAAGAAAGAAAATATCATGATATAGTTGTCACACATGAACACACTTGGAGTGTTTGTGACATGATTATAATTAGAATTATTTTATAATAATTTCATCATGATTTTTTTAGAATATCATCATAATACAATTTATGAGAGATATGTTTCCATGATCAATCTGAATAACTCATTGGTGTAATTTTTTCTTCACTCAAGTTTCAATCATAGATTAAATTTTCTATTAATTTTAAATAATCATGAATTTGGGAATATCTCCAGTCATCATTTTTGGGAATGTAACATTTCACAAGAGTGAAAATGTTTAGGCATGGGGGTGTGATCGCATAGCGATTCACTATTCATTCCATCCCTTATACCACTATGATAAACAGATTTTGTGTCTTAAATTAAAAATTTAATAACAATTTAAACATCATTTTTTAATAAATTATTTTGTCTTAATAACTGTTAAAAAGGGAAATTTTAATTTTTTGGATGATTTCACAGTAAGTGGAGGTGATTTAGAGGTCTCAGGATAAAGTTGAAGAAAAATAGTCCAAAATGTTCACGATCTCAAGAACATATGTTCACTATAATTCCTACTTCTACTAATACAGGAATATAATTAGGCTGGAATTCTGTAGAGTAATAAAAAATTCTAGAGGATACAAATACTATGAAGAAATATGACCCCAACTCATATATAAAGGGCCTAATCAAACTGATCTATCCAAGAAACAGAATCTGCATGAATTCAAAAGTTATATCCTTTATTTCCTTGTATATCTCGAGATGTAGTTTCCCAAATGATACAAAATATTTGGTAGAGATTTTAAATAAGATGAAAAACAACTTTTTATTTTTTTGAAAAGAGAGATATGAATTTATGTCCAGCAAAAACCGTGTTCTACATGGTTTCTTGAAATCTTGGTTTTCAAAGAAACCTTCCTCTTTGCCTATATAAATGAAAACATGGGCACAATATTTGTAACCTTGGGAATGGATAAAATCTATATAATTTTGGATATAAAAATGATTCCTCTTCTTTTCTTTGATGTTCTGGGAGACCCAATCCATATAGGCAGTCATGGATGAAGTCCAAGATCCACCCAAGCCTCATCCTCCTCTATATGATGAGCTAAATGGTGGATGATCGTTTTGAGGGAGCTACACATGTTTGGGAGGTAGTTTCATCACTTGTTATGTTACAGGTTTTGTGTTGTCTTGTATAAAACATTTCATTGATGTTCTATCTTTAAATTCTTCTTCTTTGATTTTTTTGGTTTAAAAAAATGAAGCACTTTCTATCTCAACACTGATTGGGTTGAGATTTCAAATTGTAATATTGGGTTGTTATGATTTTACAACACATTAAACCTCTTTCTCCCACACATGCATGAGATATCATTACTATTTGGAATCCCTCACTCTATTTTTGAAGTCCATACATAAACAACATTATTGTTGTGTTAAGGGGTGGTTCTTTATTCATTGTTTTAAGAGACAAGAGGGTAATCGAGATAATGAAAACTCTCAGTCAGAGGATTCCATTAAACCATGTGATTTTTTCAGAATGATGAAAAAAAAACAAGATGTGTAATGAACATGAAATTTCCTCCTTCTATCATAATTATAAAAACATCACCATTATTTATCAACTACTAAACATCTAAATAAATCCATTTTATTTCTATAACTATTTTCAAAAGCACCCCGTTATATTAGAAATTTGCTTTTAAAATACAAATATTAAATAAAAAATTATCATTGTGAGACGTCCTAGGTTCTTCTTTATGCTATAAATCTCCTTTAAAAATATAATAAATTTGATGTGTTTCAATAACTTTCTCACACTTCAATATGGATAATTGTTTATACATTACTAACATATTGTCATCTTTAACATTTTTGTTCTTCTTATTTGTATAGTATTATGAGATGAACAATATAGATAAATGTCTTACAAATATTTTACCTATGGTTCACCTGGTAAATATGGGTTGTGGGGAACTCATCCCCACAACCATTATGGGAAACAACATTAAGGGAATTTTCAAAAATATGATGGATTTTTAATGGTAAATGGTGCCTTTCAAATTTTAACATCTCTTGTGTATATAAGAGTTGAATAATCAATATGAATGTGATTTTTTTTATTGAACGTATTATTAATAGAAACATGTTTCATATCAATATTCAAAAACCTCAATCACCCAAAAATTATGTTTTTAGATAAATTTTTGGGGCCAAAAGGTACCTGGGATGCTTTATATGTCATTGTGGAATCATGATGGTTTTAAAAGGTGTTTAGGTTACTTTTGTTATGGAACATGGTTATGAGTTAATAATTAATGAGAAAATATACTAAATTCTTAGGGTATTAATATTTCAAAGTCATTCTATATAGATAAAGGCTTCCTATAATGATTATAAAATATTTAAGGGAAAACCATGTTGATCATAGAGAAAACAATGAAAGATTTCTTTGACCAAATTTTGGGTGAACTTCTTTCAAATGATTTTAGGAAAATGGGATATGTGTCACATATAGGGTTCACGATACTTTGGAATGATTTTTGTAGTATTGAAAAACATTGTGACCAAACTATGCATGATCGGTTTTTTATGGTAGTGACTGGTTCCCGATTGGCACTCAGTTCGGAAAACATTGTTCTCGAACAATGGGGACACCCCATTTTTGTTAAAAATTTGTATTTTTCACATTTTACCCAAAAAATAAAAAGGTGATCCCCCTTTACTCAACCTCACTCACACACAAGAAGCATACCTTCCTTTACCCAACCTCTTTGATTCATCTTCCATTTAAGGTGATCATATTTGTGATTCATTGTACTTTAAGGTAACATTAATCCTATTTTTTACACCTCTTATCTTTAACTTTGGTTTTTTATAATATAATACATTCAATATTATGGATTTGGTTTAGATCCCCCAATGTAATGACATAATGAATAGTTTTGAATAGATATTTTAATCATTCTGGGAAGAGGACATCGTATGATATCACTTGTATGCCACCATTTTCAATGCTTAATAAGTATGTAATTGGGGTGAATTTTGTATTATTTTCTCCTTAAATTAAAAATTTTTTTTCAATTGGTTGGTATAATAGGTGGATATTAGGATATGTTTTGGTTCAGGGGTGTGTTGAGGGTGGTCGAAATCTGAGTCTCAAGAAAATTGATGGTGTTAGACACTCGATGAGTATAGTGTCAAAAATTCCTTTTAGGAATTTTCTTTATATTAATTTGTTAATTAATTTAATGATTTTTATGGTTGTAACTAAAGTTTTTAGGGCCTTAGTTAGTGATATCGCCTTACTTGGGACATAGATTCATACATCTTTAATGTTACCTAGATGATTATTAAGAGGAAAAGATTCAAGATGAGTTTAGTGATTCAGAAACTAGTCAAATAGAATTATGTGTTACGTTTACATGCATGTTGGTGTGTATCTTCACCAGGAAGATGGTGGACCCTGTTATTATTGAATTGTTTAATTTATTTAAAATAGATTAATTTTGAATAAAATTTTTGAATTCGTGTAAGAATATGAGATTTGAGGGACATGTTTTTTCGACTAGCATGGACCTTGGGCACTGACATAATGCCTCAACCATTGATGGACAAGGCATATACTAATAGGATACCCATGTACATGGACACCTCCAATAGAGGGCGTGACATGACTTGAGTTGGAAAATCATACTTTTTTGGGTGAGGACCCTAGTGATATGTTAGGCCTTGGTGGATATACCTTATGTATATTAGAGATAGGTTGGGTGAATTGATTAGTCTATAGAGTTCATGGATATATCAATTATCCATGTGACATCTCCCTATCATATCATGAGTGTGGAATACACTTCAGGTCTATGAGGATATGATATAAATATGATACTGAGGGATTGGATGCCTGTTGAGAGGAGATAATTGAACCATGATTTCGCCTTGACCATGGGGGCCCAGCGTGGTGTGCCTGAGTTTTACTGTGACCTAAGTGGTCCTAATGGGATCCATGTAGACAAACTAAACCTTTATAGGGTGTGACATTGGGTCTTGATGTTTGTTGGTGACACCTAGAACCTAAAAAATATATTATCTTGAAAGGGAAAGATAATAAGAATGATATTGGTGTTCGAATAGGACTTATTGTATTTTTATTACATTTTTTATATGTGTGGTGATTTCTAAGGATGATTAGGAATAATACATTAGTATTGGATTTATTGAGATTTCCATGGATTTATAGGAATCACATAGTGAGATGGATGATTCCATGGGATACTCGATAGGCCTATGATATAGTCCATCATTACATTGGTGGTGAATTCATAGTTTTAAAAGAATTAATTATGGTTGATGTAGTAGTGGATTCCTAGTTGTCTTTCATATGATCCAACCTCATAGTAAATTATACTATTCATGTTGGAATGCCTATGATTCCATGGATTTCATTGATAATGTCGAACCATTTCAAATTCACGAGGATCTAGGAATTAAATGTAAACACCATTCAACCATTGGAAATTCATGGGAATCATAGAATGTGAATGTCTATATATGGTTCTAGGTGGGTTTATAACCCTAAGAATACATGTTGGACAACCATGGGGGTGGATGGATCCTCTATATCAATGTGTATCATTACTATATGATTAGGTGGATTCACTAGTCATGATTGTATGAGGAGATGCAATATATTTTATACCCATGAGATTCCCCCCTTCCTAAAGGTGGGAGGGGGAGGAGGTTCTTCCTCAACTTTCGTTTTCACAAGTGGCTTTTGTACCTTTCTATAACCCTAGCTTTCTTCCTGAATTTCCGTAAATATCTTTGAGTCCAAAGGTTCTGGATTTTCATCTGGGGGATCCTCAGCTTTCCATTTCATTATCGGAGTTCTCGGGAGTGTCTAATCTCCTAAATTTGACCCTGGTGGCTTCCATTAATCACCGAAGACCTTTGGTAGATGACATCGACAGATTTGTGTTTAGTAATTGGGATCTGTAGGATTGCACGGTGGTGGGTTTGATTGATAAGCGCCATTTGATGATATGTTTTTCATCCGAGGAAGATTTAATTTGTGCTTGGTCTCGAGCTCCTCAACATTGCAATGGATGCCGGTTTTTCCTTCTCCGATGGACTTTTGATCTCTACATGAACTGGGACTCACCCTCCGTCATGACATCGGTAATCTTTCCCCATCTTACTTTTCCCTTTCAGAATCCAGTGATTATCCGTATGTTAAGAAATCCGGTAGGGCGTTTTCTCTACGTTGATGTCCTCACTGCGTCGGTTAGTCACCAAGTAAATCCATGACTCTACGTTGAGTTGGATGCTTCAAAGGCACCAGTGGAGTGGATATGGATCACAATTGATGAGGAGTACCATTGGAATAAACTCGTGGTGTTTGAATACTGAGTTGATTATTGTCCGGGGTGTCATCATCTGGGCCACCGAGATGAGAAATGTCAAAGTGGAATCCTCTCAATTCCAGTGGGAAGAAATGGTAGAGATGCGGGTCAGGGGAATAAGATTTATGGTGTTGCAAAGAGTAGAAATGGTGTGGATGGGGTGGCCTTGGGAAATCATTCTTTCGCTGCAATGTTTGAGTGACTAAAGTATGACCTAAGGGCTGGTTCTGCTGGCAGTGGCACTGTGCAAACTCTTGTTGTGGCACAGCCTGCAGGTGGGTGTGTTGTTTATGCTCGGCATGGGGATAATAGAACCAAACTATGTGTTTTTGATGATGGGTTTAATTGTGTTGGTCCGAATAAGGGGGTATGCCTTCGAATTCAGAGGGTCGTGGGACAATGATAGATGCCAGTACATATCTAAACAATGAGAGGCATAAGGTACACCTGCAATCTTCTGTATCAGGGAGTAATTATACTACCTGCAACTGGTTCCATGTTTTGGAGAATGAGTAGGGATGTCAATTGGAGATGGGTGATTCAATAAAAGATGGTAACAATATGAAGTGTTTTTTAGTTGATGCGGTGAAGGAGGTGGATGCTAGCCAGGTGATTGAAGAGAAGTATGAAGAGATTGATTCAGTTAATGCAGCGAAGGTGGTGGATGTTAGCCAAGTGATGGAGGGGAATCCGCTATGTCTTGTTGTGATTGACTGCAACATAGGTAATGAATAGGCCTGAGGGGTGGCTGATGGTTTCAATGATGGCACGGTAACTGGATTTTGGGGGGACAAGTAAGATCCCAGTCTTTTGGGAGGGTATGTTTTTATTTGTGTTTTGGTTAAATCCCTTGTTTTGGGATTCAGGGGATGTCTTATGAAAGTATAGGAGGCCTTGGGGGTGTTTCAGGGGCTCAGGGAAAGGAAGAAAAGAAAACTGGGAATGACAGGCCAAGGCGCACAGCCTGCGCATGGCCAGCCAAACCGTGCATCCTGCCCAGGAAAATCCGTGCTACCCTCCCTCCTCTAGACAGAATCGAACGCATGGTTTGAGCGTGGTTTTCCAAACTATGCAGCTAAACCGTGTGACTCCTCCTCCTCCGTGCAGTGGCATGAGCATGGTTTTCGCACGGTTTTCCAAACCGTGCGGACAAAATATGCGCCACTTAAAGATGGGAAAAATTACAAGTTTGCCACTCCGGGATTTTTAAACCCCACTTAGTATTTTCCTCTCTTCCTCCTCTCTTCAACTTAGGAACAAACCAAACCTCCTAAGGACTTCAATAGATCAAATTCCTTCGATTCTTGGCCGTTTAGGGTGCCATTGGTTTCGGATCGAAGCTCCGGGTAAGGCTAATCTCACCCTGGTTGGGAATTGCTGTTTTTGGTTGTGTGTTGTTATAGTTGATGATATTTCACCATTGGGTGATGCACATGTGGTTTGATGTGATTGTTTTATGACGTTTGGCTCATGGCCTTAATGGCATGAGGATTTTCATTCATACATAATTGTAGGCACCTAGGGAGATATGTGACATGCGTTGTGTTATGCACACACACGAGGTGGGTGTATGAGGCAGGAAAGTTGGCTGCATCATGCATTTTAGTAAACCAAGAAATAATGTGAATAATGAAATAAAACAAGTGGGTAAATGATGTTTAATGGAGTAATAGGGTGTGAAACAAGTTGGAAAATGTTGTTGGGTTAGCATATGAAAGTGGGTTGTTATAGCTAGTAAAGGTCTTTTGGTGGAGTCATGAATTTTTATGGTATGTGTGCTAAAACTCGTGCTTGGCATTGTAGAGAAATGCCACCATGATGTTGGTTACCAGTTGGGAAACAGGACGATGTTGCTGAGAACACTCTTCCAGTAGAGGAGCAAGAAAATGTGGCGATAAATGAAGGTATAGAGGAGCAGTTCTAAGAGAACATGACTCGCCATGTGCAGATGATGGATCGGGACCCAGGGTGGGTTGCACCGAGTATGTTTGAGCTGACCAGGGAGTTCCAGCTGCAACACCCTCGACCTTCACGAGATAGGGTGGGTTAGAAGCAGTGGAGTTCTGGTTAGAGTCTGTCCAGACGATACTGGATCATCTAGAGACCCCCTTTGAGAAGCGAGTAAAGCTGGACGCTTATATGTTGCGGGTCCAAGATAGGTGTTGGTGGGACATTCATTCTCAAATTGAGTAGGCTGAGGGAATGTCGTGGAATATTTTTCAGAAAAAGTTCATGGGGCATTTCTATCCAGAGACTTTGAGGCAGGATAGGGCTATAGAGTTTATGAGCCTAACTTAGGGATTGCTATCAGTGATGGACAATGCTAGTCACTTCACTGATTTGAGACGCTTCATCCCAGTGTTGGAAGGTGATGAGGCATGAGTAGCAAGGCATTTTCATGATGGGCTGAGACATGAGATCAGGTCTCAAGTAAACATATCCTTCTTGAAGAGGTTCGCAGAGGTAGTAGATCAGGCACTGATCTCAGAAGGAATCCTGAAAGGAGGTTCAGGTAGTGGGCTAGTGGTGCCAGTGGGACAGATGAGCGATGCAACTAACGAGGGTTGGAATCGATTCCATGAGATCTCACATCATGGAGGAAGTGTGAAAAGTGGCTGGAAGATAGGTTCATCCTCTCAGAGTAAAAATCAAGTGTTCTTATGTTAGTGTGGTATGTCGGGGCATATGTGTGGTCAGTTTCCTCGACCACCAGTTGAGTGTCGTTCGTGTGGTCGGATGGGGCATGTGACAAGTTATATAGGAAACCTCAGTAGGTGGAAAAGTATGATCGTGGAAGGTAGGTACTGGATACGGGAAGGGGATCAGTCTCCCCATATCAGGAAGGCAGTTGGAGCTCCACGGGTCGTACTGGTAGGGGCGTTGGACATGGAGCTCCAGGACAGGATCGCTCACGCCAGCTGGGCAGTGCAGCGTAGGGCATTCAGGCTGGAGCCCAGGGTAGAGGGGCATGTCAGATTTAGGCAATTCAGTTTGCACCTGGTGATGGTGAGGTTGGACCGTCGACTGTTCGAGGTACGATCCTTGTAGCTTCTACATTTTCTAGTGCATCGTTTGACACAGGTGCAACACACTCTTTTGTCTCTGCTCAACTTTTGGTAGCACTGGGTTTCCCTGTGGAGGGGGTGTGTGGGGTGATGTCAATCGACACTTCGTTGGGGGTACGGGTTGAGGATATCAAGCAGTTAAAGGGATGTTCCTTGGAATTTGGTGGGTATCGTTTTCTGTGGGAAGTTTTCATTCTCGAGATGTCAGGGTTTGACCTAATCTTGGGAATGGAAGTTTTGGTGTTGTATCGGGTGCACATAGACTGTTATCATCATAGAGTATTGTTCAGGTCTCTTGAGGGTGACTCTTACGTCCACCGTGGAGAATGGGATGTTCGAGCAGGTCGTGCGGGGCAGTTTTAACAACCTATGAGTGGACTCACAACTCAAGTGGCATGTCTTGTGCTTGATTATGATGAAAGAGGGAAGCAGTATGTTTTCCCTCCTATGGTGGATCAGTTCCAGGATGTGTTTCCTGAGGATTTCTCAGGGTTACAACCCGAGAGGGATGTAGAGTTCATGATCGAGTTGTTGCCGGGAGCAGAGCCAGTTTCTATTCCGCCATACCAAATGGCACTAGCAGAACTCCAGGAACTGAAAGTTCAGCTTGAGGAGTTGGAGGATAAAGGTTTTATCCGTCCTAGTACATCTCCTTGGGTATCTCCTGTTCTTTTTGTGAAGAAGTTTGATGGGTTGTTAAGGCTCTGTGTTGACTATCGAAAGATGAATCAGATGACGGTGAAAAAACGGTTCCATATTACTAGAATTGATGAATTTTTTGACCAGTTGAAGGGTGCATTAGTGTTTTCTAAGATCGATCTGAGTTCAGGTTATCACCAGTTTAGGGTGAGTCCTTCTTACATACCGCAGACAGCTTTCCGAAGTCGGTACGGGTTGTCTGAGTTTGTGGTAATGCCTTTCATCTTGACCAATGCACCAGAAGTGTTTATGGCTTTGATTAAACAGATCTTTCGTCCCTATCTAGATCAGTTTGTGTTTTTCTTCATTGATGATATCTTAGTGTACTCGAAAACTCATAACGATCATGCCCAACATCTTGACATCATCTTGGGTACGCTAAGTGAGCACCCACTATACGCGAAGATATCTAAGTTTCAATTTTGGATAGGTGAGGTACATTTTCTGGGTCACATCATCTCATAGGTAGGTGTGTCAGTGGATCCAGACAATGTTCATGCATTTGTATCTTGGGAGCAGCCCAAGATTGTTTCTGATGTTCGGAGTTTTCTGGGTTTGGCCGGGTATTACCGAAGGTTCATTCAGGATTTATCTCTCTTGTCAGCACCACTTTCAAGCATGACCAAGAAAGGAATCAGGTTTTAATGGTCTGGGGCTTGTGATAATACCTTCCAATACTCGAAGAAGCGGCTGACGACCGCACCTATCTTGATCTTACCCGAGCCGGGTAAGAAGTACATCTGTTTTGTGATGCGTCCGGAATCGGACTTGGGGTTGTGTTGATGCAGGATGAGCAGGTTGTGGTTTATGGGTCAAGGCAGTTGAGACCCCATGAGTGGAACTATCCCACTCATGACCTTGAGTTGGCTGCATTAGTGTATGCTTTGAAGTGCGGGAGGCACTATTTGTTGGGAGAACGGTTTTCCATGTTTACCGACCATAAGAGTTTAAAGTACATCTTCTCACAGTGGGATATGAATCTTCAGTAGTGAAGATGTGTTGAATATCTCTAGTCTTTTTTCTTTGAGTTGGTGTACACGCTGGGAAAGGGAAACAATGTTGCTGATGCTCTGATCAGGAATGTTCATAATCAGATGGTTCAGGAGTCCAGCACCGAGTAGAAGGTGATGGCATTGTCTTAAGAGATGTACCTAGAGGTGCAGGAGGAGAGTGGTCAGGTCACTCTTGTTTCCATAACATAGGAGTCGACACTCTTGAGTCAAGTTAAGGAAAGTCAGCTTGATGATCCTGAGTGTTTGAGCATAAAGGAAAAGCTTAAATGTGGGGAGATACCTTCTGGTTGGGCCATCAGTGTGGATGGTGTTGTTTGTGTTCGTGACCGTGTGGATGTACCAAAGTGTGTGCGAGAATAGTTGATATGAGAGTTCTATGCATCGAAGTGGGTAGTGCATCCTGGTCTGACCAAGATGTATCGTGATCTCCAAAGGCATTTTTGGTGGCCTGGAATGAAAAAGAAGTTACGGGCTTTGTGGCACGGTGTCTTACCTGTCAGCAGGTGAAGGCCGAGTATCAACGCCCTGGAAGTTTGTTGCATCCATTGCCCATTATGTAATAGAATTGGGATGATGTAACGATGGATTTTGTCGTGGGTCTTTCGAGGATGCCACGAAAGAATGATGTGATATGGGTGGTTGTGGATCGGTTAACGAAAGTGGCTCATTTCTTACTGATTGAAGATGCCCATATAGTCAACCAGTTGGGTGAGATGTATGTTCGAGAAATAGTTCGGTTGCATGGTGTTCCATGAACTATAGTTTCGGTCCGAGATTCGCGTTTCACGTCGCATTTCTATCAAGGGTTGAAAAGGAAACTTGGTACGCAAGATTTTTTGAGTACGGCTTTCCACCCGCAGACGGATGGGCAGTCAAAACGTACGATCCAAGTGTTGGAAGACATGCTGAGAGCTTGTGTCCTTGACTTTGGTGGTTCTTGGGAGAGACACCTATCGTTGGTTGTGTTGACCTATACTAACAGTTTTCAGACTACAATTCAGATGGAAAAATTTGATCCTCTTTATGGGAGACCATGTAGATCTCCTTGGTGTTGGCTAGAGGCCAGTGAATCTGAGTTGTTGGGGCTGAGTCTCGTGCAGGAGACTTCAGAGAGAGTTCATTTGTTCAGGAAGTGAATGGCTATGGCTCAGAGTAGGCCAAATTCGTATGCATATCGGAGGCATATACCTCTCGAGTTTCAGGTGGGTGATAAATTATTCCATCGGGTGTCGCCAAGGTTGGGTCACCGACAGATTCTAAATCAAGGTAAGTTGGTGCCCTGGTATGTGGGACCTTTTGAGATTGTGGAGAGGATCAGACCAGTGGGTTACTGATTGGATCATCCATAGTGGTATGGTGGGATGCATGATGTGTATCATGTGTCGCAGCTTCGACGGTATCACCCTAACCCATCTCATGTGGTTGATGTTGAGGAAGTGGAGCTTGAGGCTGATGCGTCCTTTGAGAATCATCCGGTTCGTCTTGTGGATCATAGTGAAAAGGTCTTACGAGGCAAGGTTATGCCATTAGTGCGAGTACTATGGCATCATGGAAAAGTTCAGGAAGAATCTTGGGAGTGGGAATCAGATATGTGGGCTCAGTGGATCATTGAGGTTTAGAACCTCGGCTCGAGGAAGAGCCGTTATAAGGTGGGGAAGTTGTAAGATCTCATTATTTTGAAATGATATGTTTTTCTTTGTTTTATGGTAAAATCCCTTGTTTTGGGCTTCAAGGGATGTCTTATGAATGTATGAGAGGCCTTTGGGGTGTTTTAGGGGCTCGGGGCATGGAAGAAAGGAATACTCGGCAAGACGGGCTAAGCCGCACGGCCTGCGCACAGCCAGCCAAACCGTGCGGCCTGCCCAGTAGAAACCGTGTGACCATCCTCCTATGGATAGAAGCGAGTGCACAGTTTGCGCATGGTTTTACAAACCGTCCAGCTAAACCATGTGACTCCTCCTCCTCCGGGCAGTGGCATTCGTACAGTTTGTGCACGGTTTTCCAAACCGTGTGGACAAACTGTGTGGCCAGTTAAAGTTGGGAAAAATTATACGTTTGGCACTCTGGGCTTTTTAAACCCCACTCAATATTTTACTCTCTTCTTCCAATATTCACCTTAGGAATGAACCAACCCACCCAAGTACTTCCATAGATCAAACTCCTTTGATTCTTGGCCATTTAGGGCGTCGTTGGTTGCAGATCGAAGCTCCAGGTAAGGCTAATTTCATCCTTGGTTCTCTTTTTGGTATAAGGTTAGTACCTTATCTCTCTCTCGTTCTGAAGCTCTAAAACCCTATATTTTGGGTGAGTTTTAGGTTCAAGCTTCAAATTATGGTTGGATCAAGGTCTAAGGACTTGATATGGAGTTTGTTCAACCACGGTTTCAAGGTAGGTGGTCTACAAGTTATATCCCATAGTTATTTGGGTATTTTTTGCATGTTAAACTGTGTTCTTGCTTTCCCTTGGTTATGTTCTAGATATCCTTGTCATGTTTGATAATAATGGTGTTTTAAATGGAAAATGGGAACCCTCATGATCCCCATGGGTTGTGTTGGGATTGACTTGGCCTAATTTAGGCACATCCATGTGATATGTCGGCTTTTCCCGGGTTTAGGGATTGTTATTGAACAAATGACCTTGTTGTGATAAATGGAAGAGCCCTTGATAAATATGTTGGCATGATTGGTTGAACTTATAATAGAAGTTTGGTGATGCATCTATACTTGGCAATAACCAAAGGGTTAATTGGAATGGGATGAATGGGTGAATCATGGAAATTATGAACGGGTTAAATGGGTTAATGTGTAAACTGACTAAAGACCATAATGTGATAGATTATGGGTTTAATGATTAATGATTAGTGAGATAGGAATAGCACATGGAAATTGGGTGAATGGTTAAATTATGTGAAATGGTAATGTGTTAATGGGTTATGGCATGATGTGAAATTTCCATGTGGGGTGTTGTGAATAGTTTTTGTCGAAGGGAAATTCTATGAATGGTTGATGGTTACTTTTATATAAGCATGTGCACATAGATTGGTAGTGTGGGGTATGACTTGAGGATCTACACCCACGGGTCAAGTGAAGACTGAGGCTCTGAACTCCACCCTAAATGCACAGGTTGGGAATGGGGACTGATGATCTATTCTCATAACGGTTGCATCCACCCAGAATGAGGCTTCGAGGTGAGGATATGGTTGCTATGAGGGAGTTAGTCTTAGTGAGATAGGATAACGATGGGTTTACCCTCTTGCATGTGATTGTTCGCCTTAGACCCAGGTAACATAATGTATGTGTTTAACCCATGGAAATGTGGTGAAATAGTAGGGGATGATAATTGGTAATAAATGAATGGTAATGGAATGGCTTGGCTTTGAACTTGTCAATGGAACATTAATTAATTACTTGGAAATTATCATTCATGTTCCTTTTTCATTGTCTACCTGTTTATACTGGATATTTTTTAGACACCGTTGGTGGTGGCCAATTGAGTTGTACTCACACCCTGCTCGGGCTGCCATTGGGTACCCAAGCAGACTTCATGTTTGTAGGACACGACGAGGGCAAGGTTCCTTGCTAGATAGCTAAGTGGATATGGGTAGCACTTGGGGAGGATCCGGACTTGGAGTCGGGACCATTTTGGGGATTTTGGTCATTGTCCTTATTTTGGGCTTTTGTTCACTTTTTCACTTATAGTATGACATGCCATATTTAAGGTTGGAATTGGTCGTTGCTCAAGTTTCTTGTTTATTGATTATTATTTTCGCCATAGGTTGTTTCTGTTGTGGCTTACTCAGATAAAAAGGGGGTATAGTCTCCCCACATGACAACATAGACCCCTACTACTATTCAAAAACATTTGGCGTATGGGGAGGCGCGCTTAAGGTCATGTAACCACCCGGCTCAGAGCACCCGTTAGTGGCTTCCGTGTCGGGGACGTTACAGGATGTCTCGGACAGTGAAAAATAAAATCATAGTGTGATGGCAGGACCTTCCTATTGTGTGGTTCTCAAGGATGGGAAAGGAAAATCTGGAGAGGAGGTGACCACCATAGAAAAAAGAAGGACGAGGAAAACTTCTCTGAT
Source organism: Viscum album (assembly GCA_963277665.1). NCBI lineage: Eukaryota > Viridiplantae > Streptophyta > Magnoliopsida > Santalales > Viscaceae > Viscum > Viscum album. The sequence continues at coordinate 880,692,400 of OY728126.1, read as the reverse complement.
TTGCTAATGCCACTGTCCACTAGATCCTCTTTTAAACAATCTTTGCAGGAATTGATATCTTTGGAGAAATTGAACCTTATAAGGAAGTACTCCATGATCCTAAAGGACTATGAAAGCTTAGAATGGGAGATGGCCACTGTAGAAGGAGGCTCTTATGGGGGTTGTGATGGTTGTGATGGATTTTATATGTAATAGTTCTTCAACATACTTGTTGTACTCTTCTTTTTATATAATAAATAGTCAGGGGCCTACCTGTGACTGACTTTCCTGGTATATGATTTACTAGGGTCTTCCACCTCCAAATAATACAACATTGGATTGGTATTGATGAACTCCCATGTAATTTCATGTGGTTTCACATTGTGGATTGAGGATAAGGGATGCATGTTGACTCCCCCTTGATAGAAACTCAATCTGATTGAGGTATGGGTTTGGGATCCCTAATGAATGGATAGAAATTCCCATGAGTATATTCTCATGATTAGATGAACTCTAGAACTATCTGGGTAAAGTATGTGTCGATTGGGGTCATGGACCTTATGATTTATAATTTCTATAGGTCTTGGACTGAATCACCCAAACACCCTTATGGCTATTGAGATACTAGTTAGAATGGCCATCATGACATCCATAGATATATTTCAGTATTGGGTTGAAGTAGGTATTGCGGATGGTTTTGTTTATTTTTTTTAGAGTTTTAGTTATTTATATTGAGAATGGAACATGCACATATACCTTCGTTGTTAATTTATTATAGACCAAATTTATGTTACCCTAAGGAGTTATGTACCCACATCTTTTGTCGATCCATCTTTTCATAGGGTAACTCTTGAAGACCCTCACTTAGTTAATAGTAAAATATGTTTTGAGGCTTAGTTTTCAAGGTTGATCTAGAGTACCATGAGGAGGACAGAAGGCTGGCATATTGTAAATATTGGTGACATTATAGTGATTTTATTTAATTTTAATTCCTTTGAATCTCTATACATTATCAACTTTATTGATGATCAGTATTATATGACATTATGTCATTATTTAATTTAGTTTGGCATGATAATTTTATTTATTAGGATTCCATATTTTGATGTGGTGGATATATATTTTTACATGTTAATTAATTATTATTTTCACTCTGATATGTGGGTATAATCACATCATGGTACATTTTCATTCCCCCACTGTTAGATGAAAACCTCTAGAATATAGGCATACATTCGTGAGGTAACTTGATAGTTTAGTCTACCTATTGTTTATAGTGATTTATGGGGGTGTCATAAAGTTATATTAGATTAATTATTTTTCCTTAATATTTGGGATATGATGTCCAAGATATGTAAGAATGTTCTGAAGCCTGTGATTGACATTAATCCAATTTCTCAGGAACACTAATTCTTGTAGGAAGAATAGGATTTTCATGAATGTATTAATATTCAAGGTATATGATGTTACATTTTTTGTATTATTTTATCTTAATATGAGGAAAATTATTCTTTTGGTTGATGATTAGAGTAGATAATGTATCATTTCTCATAGTATCCTGAGGTATCTCATGAATCAATATTAAAACATAGGGATTCACATGACATGTAAAGGCCTCATAATGTGTTCATTTGTTAGCTCATGAGAGGCTCAATTATGTAAATTATTTTTAACTTCTTTTATGTAATTTTCATATTTTAGTACTGGTATTCAATCTAATAAAATGGGTAACTAGTATATGTATTATCTTAAAATAGCAGTTCATTTGGATATATGGTCAGATGAAAATTTATTAGGATAATGAGGAGGTACTATGTTCACTAAAGGTGCAGTGACCATAGTGGTTCGATACAGTAATATGATGCCTTAAACATGAACCCTGGTTGGTTTTTCCAAAATATGTTTTGTTATTTAATTTTATGGTACCTAACTGAATGGTTCTTTACCCTATATCATGGAATGGAACTTAACTTAACCAAACCATGGGATGAATTTCGATATGGATCATAATTGGGTGATATTAGCTGACTGTACCATATAGGATTGGTTATTTAGTGTTCTAGTAAAATTTAATTTGGTTCTTTCACATATACATTTGAATGAAATTAAATATAAATTAACCATGTTATTATTGTTTGTTTGAAACAATAATCATGGATCATGACATTATATATTTATATATAACCATCAAAATGTTTTTGATTCTCCCAGGAGAAGTTTCATAGGTGGATTATTGGTTATAATCAATGCACTGGTTGGAAATTTTTTTGTCTTGTGTTTTAATTTATATATATGAGACCTTGGAGTGGGTTTTGTAATATGTGTTTCCTTTTTTTGAGATGGGAATTGGATTTTTTCCATCTTATATAACAATATGAGCATATTTATAATGAACCATACTTTATATACATTGATATTACATTGAAGTGGAAGAATATAAATTAAAAATTATAAAAAATCTATGATAGGACTGTATAGTTATAGTGTCTTTTAAAATTGGTAAACCTAAAAAAATCAGTTTATAAGACATCTTCATTGTCTCCCACATATTTCATCATAACTGGACCATTTCTAAAATCACTTTCTTAATAACCTTTCTCAAGACCCGGGGAATATAAAAATCTGAAAGGGTCATCTCAGATGATTCAAAAGGGGAATCAAGGGATATATAAATCATATCAAAATCATAAGACATGAGAACATAACATTTGAAAATATTATAATGTATATGAAATATCATGATATCATGTCCTTGGATAAATCATGAATGTTCATAAGAATAAATTAACATAATACCAAATGTCATAACTTAAGACATGAAGTTTTGTGTCATACTTATAATCATTGAAAATAATTTCATATTAGTCAAGTCTCATTTCCAAGACCATCTATGCGGAAAATATCCATTATTTAACCAAGTTCACTCCTCGTTCCATCCCTGTATTACTAAACCAAGATCATTTCTTATTCCATACATGTCTGTAACCTGAGATATAAATCTTTACCCAATTAATTTTAGGTATATATATGTCCTACACTTCTCATAATGAAATAATTTGTAAGTGTTTCACAATAAAATAAATTAGTCATCATACCCCAAGGAATAAAATGGGTTTCTTCAAACATAATTACACCACAATATATTCTGAGTAAAGCAATTTAAAAATAAAATTAAATCATAAAAATAATATAATCATAGGAATAATAATGATATTATACTAGAAATAAAACTACATTAAATATTTCCATCTTATATGGATAAAAAAATTTATATGAAACTTGAAATTAATTCTTGAGGAAAATATCCTTTCTTCTTCAAAAATGTTTTAATTTCTCAAAATACCATAAAATATTAAATTAAAATATTTTTTAGGAAAATATATTTGAAATTTTTTAGATGAATATTCATAGGAATAATTTTATATGAAGACATAAAAATATATTCATGTCATATAAGTAAAAAACATTCTTCAAGTACTTTTTCAGAAAACGTCAAAAAGTATGTCATATCGAATGATATAAAAAGATCCCTTTCATAATGTTAAATAAAAATTCACCAATGGGTAAAACTGAAATTAAAAAATATTATATAAATATATAGAATATTATATTTTTAGGAAACATATAATTTTATGATAATTATACCACAGTAAATACTTAAATATAAACAATCTTGGATAATAATGAGATTGTGAAATTATCCCTTACTTTCAGGTGTGATTCCCTTTGTATATATCTAACCATATTTTATAATGATTTAAATAATGTAATTTAATTATATAATAATTATTATGATATCATATATGGTCATATTATCATCCATTTTTTAATAACATTTAATAATTACTAGTTATTTGGGTATTAACTTGGTCATTTGATTATTCAATTTTTTTCAAATAAGTTACATTTCTACTTCATAGGTCATATTTATATAATAAAAAATTATTTCAACATTATATATATAATATTTATTCATTATATTTACCTATATAATCAAGATTTAATGAAGTTCTTGTTGAATGAATCCATCGCATCATGGAGACAGTTGGTCGTACGTACGCATGAGTGACGATATCATTACAATAATTGTTTAATGGTATTGAAGTGAAAAGTGTATAATATTTCAGAATCAATATCATTTTATAATAATCAAATATATTTATTATTTCCATCATCATACTCATCAATTTGTGGTGGTTGTGAAAAAAATATTACTCCACGATTTGGAGAAGGTAAGTCGGACGTACGCGCGCGTGGTGATTTCGATTTTCTTAGGATGGATAGAAAGTGGAATATTTTGGTTCCATAATAATAATAAAAATTAATTTTATATTTTATACTATATTTATTAATTTATAATGAAACAACTCATGAATAGGAATTATAGGAATAAATATGTTTGAAATAATCGGTATATGACATTACCTTTTTTTGACGTGCATCCTCCAAATCTTATCTTAGAGCACTACAACGAGTCATTAAAGAAGACCAAAACCTCAAGATTGTAACATTGGAAGTTGATATTGGAAAATTGAAGATAATTTACAGTATTTAAGGCTCATAGTGAATTGATTTGGTGATGGAGGAGGTTCCCTTTTATAATTGAGGTGAGGGGTATTTTTGGGATCTCTAAAAATATTAATTTATAATAACCTCAAACCCCACTCAAAAACCTCCAAAATTTCCTAAATTAGAAAATTATGTAATTTAGGGTTGTAATATCATTAACCAATTTAATTTATATAACTTTTCATTTCAATTAAACCTTATCATTTAAATTAACCCTTCATTATTCTAGTTTATTTTTAACTAGGGTAACAAATATTTCAATATTAAAAAGATGAACTATTTAATTAATTTATGTAAATTATAAAATAAATAAATACCATAGTGAATTTTATTCTATATAATAATTATAATATATTTTTTAAAAATAATTTGATTTTTAAATAATTTAATAAAACATTATTTTGATAGAAAATCAATAGTGTCAATGTTCACACTATTCATTCATTAATTTTTAACAATATTAAGATAGCAAGTAACCTTTGGAAAAAAATTTATTTTATATTACTAATATTTCATGCTCGTCTATAAATTTCGTTATACATATTAATTATCCAAAATTATATTTATTTTATATTTTTAATAACATTTATTTGTTATCTCTTTTAATAAATGAATTATTACATCAATTTTGTGTAATTATTTAATATTCTTATTTATTGAATTAAAATTAAAATAATATAATATTATGAATATGAATCTAATATCTTTCAAAAAAAATTATTCTAATTTATATTCTATAAAATTGAACAATTAAAATGTTATACTTATTAAATTATGATGGTGAAAACTTTAACATCACTTTAAATAAAATAATATACGTGTCACATTATCTTTTATATGAATCCAAATTGTCACTAACTCCACCCTTGGAATATTATGGTCGATATATTATCGAATAATAATATATTATCATGTTTTTGGGTCTTTTGATGGACCATATTATTTTAATAAAAACTGTTTTATTGATTTCTCACTAATTAATTAATTTTTACATCATCAAAGTATAAGTATTTAAGGTAATTATTTATTTCTAAAAAATTATAAATAAAATACCATGATAAAAATAACATTTTATATCTAAAATTAGTATTTATAATCAAATTTATATTCTCTATATTCTTATATAAAAAATTATTTAGTTATTAAAATTTGAGTGAGACATATTTAACTTTTCTCTAAATATAATAAATTAAATGTCTTAATATCATTCAAGTGGTGTCTAATGGATTCCATTTCAACTCAAGGATGATTTAGGTCGAAGAAAACCCATCAAATGAAATTAATACAAGTTTTAGGGTAATTGTATAATAGTATTCTTACCCTTAATTACCTGGTTTACCCTTTTACAATATTAATAAAATATTACTGATGTTACATTTCATAATTCCCAAAAATAAAATAATGTTATTTACATAATTATTACCTAATAATTACAAATATGGAATTCATTTTTTAAAACTCAAAAAAAATTAGTTTCATTAACTAATTTAAAATTAACCCCTTTGTCAGAAAGATTTAACGAGTTTTAAAAGTTGAAACATTGCAAAAGATTGAAATGTTTTTATATCTGACATCAATGTATATTTAATTAAACTGAAATAAATTACATTAAATTATATAAATATATTCTATTTATACTTAAACCCCATTAAATATTATAATTTAACAATATAATTATTTTAATGAATAAATTTGTTTATAATTAAAATTTAGTGTATTTTTAGTACTCATCAAGGTGTAAATATTATTAGAAAAAAAATGAAAATTTCACCCAAAGTAAATTTTTATATTCCGATTCCAAATAACATATCTAATTTTCTATATAAAAATTATTAATGTTGAAAAATAATAATTTAATATTGGTTATGTATTAAAATGCGAAAAATTACCCTTTTAAAAAATATAAGTTTTTATACATCATATAGGGTTTATTCATACCCTATGACAAAAATAACTATGGGATGTATATCAGAAACATTTTATTTACTATATCATATATATATATATATTATTAATTTATTTTACTAATATTAATTTACTCAATTTATTAATACAAAAATTCAAATATATACATAATTTATATTTTTAATAAATAATTGCCAATGAAGGACTTCACCATACATTTTCATCTGTTAGATATATTTATTTTCGCTAACCAAAGAGCTGGGTTAAAATGGTAATTTTATTCTAAGGGTGTTTCATGGTTCACTTAAACTCACAGTTTCATTCAATGAAATATATTTAAGAACTAAAATTAAATAAATAAACAATTTCATAAAAACATTTGGGTGTTACAATGTCACATGCAATGACAACTAGTGTCGTGATGAGGATGTCATGAGACATGGCATGGCTTTGGAAGTTGTAGGTATAGTAAGATAGAAGGGTAATTGGATAATGCCAATTTTTTTAGTTTCTCACTTCATTTGGATGCTTGTAATATATATATAATGCATTATGTTTTAGTTATTGCTCAACCAAAAATCAACTTATTTGGAAAAAAAGAGAATTTGAGAGCATGTCACATGGACATATCACTGCAATAATGGTATTATATTGACCATTTTGGTGGTACCCTACTAAGTTATGTACTCTTGCCATGAATAGGCCACCACTACACCGAGGTACCCAATAATAACCTCTCTTATTTGTGGTATGTGTTAGGAAATGGATCGAGTTGATTTCAAGTAGCTCAAGTAGGATAAGATTCTATAATAGGTATCTATGAATTACATTATAGAACAACACTTTCATTTTATATGATTTTTATGTATATATGTTCTTGTCCTAGGGGTGATAGGTCTTATATGACTTTATGTCATTATTGAATTTAGTATGGTTTGATAAATTTTTTATCATCTCTACATGCTCTGATTTGATGGATTTGTATGATTCCTATTAATTTACTTATTTTTCACCTAGATTTGGGAGGTATTGTCTCCACTTGCTACCTTCTCATAACCTCATTTCTAATTGAAAGCCTCTAGTAGGTGGGGGAATTCTTGGGGTCACATAGTTTAATGGCCCAGGTGCTACTCATAGTGATTCAAGGATGGTAATTAAAGTAACAACATTAAATTAGACAAATTTTTAGATGAACTTCTATAAATATATGGAAGATTTCCTATCAGTTGGATAATGATAATGTTTTTAAATTAATATCAATTGAATAAGTTTCCTGAAGTTTAATATACTGAAAAAATAATAATAATGGATTATAGTGTTTTTAAATATCTTCATGGGTATTGAATATGTAAACGTATTCAAAAAAATAAATCCAAAAGGAAAGTGTATATAAAGTAAGGTGTATTCACATAGGTGTTAAGTATTTACTTGTTCATCAATGATAAGAACATAACTTTATAAAAACATGTTGAATCCATCTGGAGGATGAAAAGTGTGATTCATATGTTAGCAGTGATAATTTTGCAACTTCTCATTTCTAAGAGAATTTATTCAAGTAAAAAAATGTTATTAATTGTTTCCCATAAATTTAACTCAATTTTATATTTGGTCAATATGATATAATGTTTCATTTGAAATTAATGATATCATGGTGTACTGAATGTAATTAATATCTCCTCAATACTTTATTTATTGATATTAAACCCAAATTTCAATGATAAAATATAAATATTGGACTCCAGTATAGTTGTGAAAAGAAAATTATTTATAAAATATAACTCATAATAATTGATAGTTATATACCCTAAAGGGTTTCACTTTCATTCATAGAAAATACTTTGTATACTAACAATATTATACTTCATGTTTTATACCAAGAAACCATTAGAAATAAAAATTTTTAATAAATATTTTTGATTTAATTAAACTAAATATAATGAACATTTATAAGGTGATTCTATATATTATTTCATGTTCTTTATTAAATTTAATTAATATGTTTCAAGAATGTTGGATGAAAGTAGTGAAGGAACTTAGTAAAAAATAATGTATTGTATGGGTTTTTCTATTAATAAATCATTAATTGATCTTTAAATATATAGTTATGGATCTTAATAAACTCGTATTAACTTATTAACATAATAAATATGGTGATAATACAAGGTTGGCCAATGGGGACTTTTAATTATATATTTCATGTATTCTATGATAACATTCCAGATAAGGCTCACGTGATATATATGTTACCAAAATCCATATTCCAACAAAATTCATTGAATGATTTCATATATGTTGTGACATGATTGGATTATATTATGTCATTTCCTAAGGTGTTCCAATGAGAATTATTTTATTCAGAATCTACAAGAAATATACATCCAAGGAAATACAATGTGCATATCAATTAATTTTATTTTAACTACTGAAGATGTCAACAAACCCCTGATAGAAAGGTATTAATCATAAAAAAATCATTTATATATGGAAAGGTCATCTATTTTGAGATAGTGGAAACTAGAATATTTTCTATTAAATCATGGCTTAAAATGAAAAATTTGGCCTAAAAATAGTTAACTACATATTTTTTGTGGATTTAATTAGTTCGGATATACATACTGTATAGGAAACATAAAAACCACTGTAGTATTTTTATATTTCCCATAGTGGGTGAAATATATTATTCGATTAGAATAATGATTATTATAGGAATTACTATGTCGAAATATTTAAGTGATTAATAAGGTCAATGAAAATTATAGATGAAATCCATCTTCCAAAATCCAATTCTATATTTTGATATCTTCTCCAATTGATGTAAATTCATTGGTAGGTATTCAAATAAAACCACACATCGATTTTCATTTTTAAATAATAATGAATAGATGATAAAAATTGTTTACAATTTCTAGAAATTGTCTTAGATAATGACTTCTCACTAATAATAATGTGAGATTACATTCAAATTTTACTTGTAATTGATTTTATATAATAATTTTATTTGGAATAAGATATTATTACCATGATCATTTTGGGAAACCTTATAAGAGATGTCTATATGGAACAACGCAAAAAGGTTTATGACATCAAAAAATAACTATATAATATAAAATTTTCAAGGATATATTTATGGATTGAAACAAGAATAATGATCATAGTGTGTGGATTCTAAATGAATGTGTTCCAATGCATTTTAAATATGTTAGTGGGGGAAATATAGTATTCATGACATATACAATTGAAAACATGTTTAAAATAAGTGATTAGATTTATAATTATTGAAGAATAAGGTTAACTTATCTATGATGACTTAGGTATTAAATCACATACTAGGGAACAATATCTTCTAGAATCAATCAGTGGTCTACTTAATCCAACTCATTATACAATGCTGGTATCATATAAAAATAAGAACATGAAAAATATCCATGAATTGTTACAGTGTTACATAGATTTATTTTGATGTATTGACTATGTATTACTAAGAGAACTTCAGAAATACGTCTCACCTTCAATGATATGTACAAATGTTTGATCTTGTTTATTCATATATTATATAATGAAAATATAAAACATAATCTGGAAAATTTTATTGTCTAATATCAAAAAATATTCAACAGTTCTTAAAGAAGTAACCCTAGATGAGTTTATAGAATGTAGAAAAAGGGGGAATACTAGTTTTCATGGGATATAAACTTGTCTTTTGGAATTATTTCAATCTAGAATCATAAAAATGTTAGGTTAATAAACAAAGTTAAATTATATTTCAACAAGTTGTTTCCATATAAAAATTTAAATTATTATTTTAAGTATTTTAATATAACTTATTAAGTGAGTTCATAAAAATTTGATCTGTATTTAGATATTATGAAGATAGTAAAACTAAATTATTTTATGATGAATTCTTTACTATCGTATAATATAAGTTGTCATAGATAAAAGAAGAGAACTATATATAGTTTATCAAATCTTTTATTGAGGTATTATTTTCAAAAAATGTGTTAATGATAAGTATATCAACAACTTTTAGTGTGTTGGGGTTAGGAGAAATAACCATGTTATAATAGAATCATGTTTTTCAGGTGTTCATAACTAGTTGAGTTATTACTAGTTGGATCTAGTGTATGTAATATTATATTACAGTTCGTTCTCAAGAACAAACTATAAAATACATATGGTAACTAGAGAATTAATGTTTTTGAATAAAAATTAATATCACATCATATCCTGATAGTTCACCTATAGTACAAATAATTTGATAATGTCCTCAGAGTATTTTTCCCATTGAAGGGTAATAGTAATTCATCAAAATAATGATAACATTGAAGTGTTATGCATGTATTATTATATATGTTTTATATGGATGAATGATATTATATAAATGGACATAGATGACATAACATATCATTGGTAGGGTGTTCATAGGACATTGATACTTAATTTTATGAAGTTCATCCTTGGTAATATCATAAAAAGATATTATGGGACCATTACCAAACAATTGTAAATTCATATATATATATATATATATATATATATTTCACTAAGGTTTTCTATCTACAAAAAGGTGTCATGGTCATAAAAAATTATTGTTATAATTAATGTATATCATGATTCACATACTATTATGTATTATCGAACACTATTGTGGAATATCCATGAGTAGAGGTGGGAAATATTGGATGATTCATTTTTTATAGTGGTTTAATCAATTATGATAGAAATTACTTTTCCATTATCTTATTTAATAAATTTTTACATCTCAAATCCTTTGATGGGATTAGAACATTTGGATCATACCCATGGATATGGAATTATATTATTAGGTTATTTTCAAGAAAATTAAATATTGATAAATCAAGTGAATAAGTTGATGATAATAGTGTATTACCTTCATGATTAGAGATATCGAGATAGAGGAATTATATTACACAATGTGCATTTATTTGTATTTATTTCAATTGGATAATTTAATTATTTAATTTAGGGCTTGTTGGGTGTGTTAATAGAAAATATCCTCAGACATTAGGTAGTTATAATTAATGGAATAGACAAATGGTCTAGGAGGGAAACACACTATGTTTATATGTAACCTCAGTTAAATAATACATGAATTATACATGTTGAATAATAATTATTATCATACATGGTTCAATTATTATTCAGGTTTCTTTAAAAGCATAGATTTAATCATAAGTTATTAGAAATACAAATTTTTTTTGGATTGAATATTTAATAAATGTCTATTTATTGGAATAGTATAATTACATGAATATATCATATTTATTTATTCTATTTAATTTAAAACTCTAGAAATTTGTATTTTATTTTTTTATGAAAATATATAAAAAATTTATTAACTTGTTTTATAATTAAAATTTATTTATTTATTTATCGGGTAATAATTTATTGATATTTATTTATATAAATAAACTATCATTAGTAAATGTCTAATAAATATTGATAATCATTGGAATACAACTTTTAATTTCCCGATGAAAATAAAATATAAATTATATTTTAATAAATATTTATTTCCTTTATTAATTTAAATAATATTTATTTAGTTTTGAATTTATCATAAGTCATGAAAATAATAATAATATTCTTATTTAGACATGGGTCTCAATGGGGATTAAGGGAATTATATTGGCCCAAGCACAATTACATATTCTCTAACCCTTCATCTATAATTTCATAGTTATTTCATTCTCTAAACAATGATGAGACATGTATAATGAATTAAAGATAAATTTAAATCAAGAACAGGAGAGATCTTCCTCTTGAACACTCTCAAGAATGAAGAGAGATTCTCCTCCTCCCCTAGAAAAATTCATTATCACAAAAAAAATATTCAATTTTGATGAATAGTAAATTACACCAGAATTTGAATATCTATGCTAGAACTCAAATAAAAATATTGTGATGATTGAAGGTTTTCAGAGCCTGTGTGAATCACTACTAGAGGTAATTTACCCTTCATTACTTCGACGCAATAATGGTATGACAAGTGGAGTCAACCAGTACAAAAAAAATAATTAATTATACGATGTCATCATTCTTAAAATATAAAAAACTTAACTATAAATTATATGTCTTGCTAATGTCTTACAGATTCTGGGGTTTATATTCTTCTAATTATGATGATCTATTATAGCTTGTCTGACTATATAGGAATTTAAGGTAAGAATTTTTCTTCTAGAATTCCCTTATTTGAGAGAATTTTTTTATTATACACATATTTCTATTTATACGGTCTACAAACTACCTATTTGGTTTATTTTATCATGATTTTATCTTTCTCCATTTTATTTAAAATTATATTTTATGTTCAATATTTAATAGTTTTTTCTTAAAAAAATTAAAATTCAAAAGGGTTTTTATTGAATAAATTCCCTTTTCATCTGGTCAAAAAAAAATCCCATCACAGTAATCAATTATGATTATTTTATTCATTGATCCCATTATTTCATACATAATTTCTTATTTCTCTGTGGTAAATTTATATTTTCACTTCATTATCATCTTATTTGATGAATTCCTTCTTCATAAAAATTCTAAGTTATTGAGAATAATTCTCATTTAATCTAATATATTTTCCTCTTTAATGCCAAAATTTAAATTTCCATATATGTTTCTTGAAATATATTTATATATAAGATTATATAATTTATATATATCTATTTAATTATTATAAATTTACATTTTTTTAACTATTTCGAAAATGTTGTTTTTTAATTAAAAATGATTAAACCGCACAAAATTGGAATTTCCTTTCAAATTTGTACTTCATTATCTTCCACTAAACAATTTATTACATAATGATTAAATTTTTTCCCAATTTAATTTTTTATGATTATTTTCAGTGGTTTTTCTAAAAAGTCATCCCTTAACCGTCATTATAATGTTTTTTAATGTTGACTTGTAACTTTGAATTATACGGTTAAAAAAAATTTCTGAAAAATATTTTTTTTGACTTTGTTTCCCTATTCCATTATATATCAAAAGATGTATATTATAAGGGTTAATTTTCATGTTTATCCCCTGTGTTTTTCTGTTATGTTATTGTTTTGGGAGAATGAAGTTTTATATCAACTGGTCTACTGAAGATTTAATTTCATGGTATACACTTTGAAACACACTCAATTTTCATGGATTTTTTATGATATCCTCAATTTTTGATTTCATGTGGAAAATATATGTATTGTATATAATTATGTGAATCAATGTTATCCTATATATCCATAAACATCACTGGTTAATGTGTAATTTTTTATGTAATAATGATGAAAATTTGTAGAAATTATTGGGTTTGTTCAATTCATAATGCATGGATGTAATTAGTTTTGTTCACAGCATAAGGAGTGGGAATGAATATGTTTTCTCACAATGTGTGGATTATCTATTTAGATTAAACATTTGTATTTTATGACACATTCTTGGGATATATTTACATGTTTAATATTATTTTCACATTATTATAACCCATAATAAATGTTTTACCCTTCTATGATGATCCTTTACTGATCAGATGATCTCATTCGAGGATTTATAATCCTCTATAATTACTTATTATTGTATCTTATTTTTCCATGGTCCTTTTAATCAGATATTTATTACTAGTTTTGGTTTTCTCACATTTATGTAATCTAACACATTATGAATCCCAAATAAGGTCCCCTTAAATATATTTTCAGCTTACCCCTTATTTTATTTCAAAATTTAAATGGAATTATATGCCAAATTATATATAGAAGGAATTATTATGTAGAGATGTTTATGGGAGATATTAACTCAATAATTCATAATAATATGTTTATATAGATTGCCTATAAGGATACAAAACCTTCAGGTTCTAGTATTGTGGTTCTATTTGGGAGATATAATTATTAAATTATGAACATAATTATAAAAATTTACATGTTTAACACTAGTACTATCAGTTGGTATCGTAGAAGGGATTAGTTATTTTTTGTTTATTAGGACTAGAAAACAGTACTATGACCCCTAGAGATAATCCTAAATGTAAGAAACAATGCTAAATTTTTGTTAAACAAGAGAGTGTGTGGATTCCAAGAAAGAGAACCCAAATCTAGATTAAAATAAGTGTATTTTGTATCTTGATTAGATGAAGCTAGTGGTAATAAATCAAATAAGGTTTGGTTAGTAACTAACTCAGCATTAACTCTTGGTACAATAAATTGGCCAAGCTGCACACCTAGTTTGTTTATCTAAGGAGATGTGATTTGGTTTATATACATGCTCTTTATAACCCTTATAATGGATTTGAATAATTTTTTATTACATAAATAGATAAACTAATTTAAAATATTTTATAAATAACCTCAATTGAATCCTAGGAAATTCATATGATTGGGTATATATCTCATAACTTCTATGTTGATAGTTTTTAATTTTATATTCGTATTGAATGAAGTATTCATGTCTCTATATATCCTTTATTTTATTAAAGGTATTTAAATATGAGAAAATAAGTTAAAAATGGAATTGAAAGACAATATAGTGATTCTTCAAATGAATAAACAAACATGAAGAAATTCAGTGTTCAAAATATCATTGAAATTTCCACACAACTATGTTAAGAAATGAATTATACTATGAAACATGTTTATCTCTTGAATACACTAGTAACATGGAAACATATTATAGTGTGATTCATATGAAAACATTAACCTTCTGTTAGGGGGTCTTTCAATACCCTAATTTTTTGTAAACGGATCAATTATACAGAATATATGTTTCATTCTCCAGTTGTAAGGTCCTAGATCCATATAGTCTAACCATTTCATTGTTTCTAAATAACATGGTTCTTGGATTATTCTTTTTGGAGTTACAATGGTGTTTTGATGCTGAAATATTTATATAAGATGGTTTTATGGCATAAATGGGGTTCTCAGAAGAAGTGGGTTAAGAATTTTGTTTTATGGATCAAGGACATTAGGTCATAAAATGGGAGTTTACGTTATATATCAATTACGAGTCAAAATAGTTTAGGGGAATTTTTTTTAATGAATCTTAAAATAAAATGCATTTATGATGTAAATAAATTATTTATGACATAATTGTTCCTAGGAAGTGAATTTTATATCATTCCTCACCACTAGGAATCTCCAAAACCCACCCCTTATCCAAAAACTATAACTAGTTGTAACAGTTTTCATGAGGCAGTTTCTAAGCCCTTCAATGGGGATCAATTCCCGACATTCTATTTTCACTCTATGGATATATAAGGTATGTTTTACGTCTTCTATTTTGGTTCTTTAGTCTGGTTACTCCCTTGTTTTATTTCCATGTAATGGAAGTTTCCTCTCTATATTCTAGTGGAGTTTTGTTGTTGTTCGCATGGTTTTTGTGCAACATTCTTGGAGGGATAAAATCATCATATAGGAGAGGTCCTCAGGATCTCCAATGTAGGTATGTTATTTTTTGAAGATAATTGATTACTTCAAAGTAGAGGATTCCTTTCTCTCCTATTGTTTATATGAAATAGAAAAGTTAACATGTTTTATAGCTTTTGATGGAAATGGAATTTTCCAAATAATATTAAACAAGTTTAATAATGAATTAGATAGTCATTTAAAGTTTTTGAGGTTTGATACCATGACAATGGTTTTCCTCCTATAATCCTTGATATTGTGTTATCTATTTTATTCATGTATGTCTTTTTTTCTTGGATTATCATATCTATTTTGAGATAAAATGGAAAACAATTTAATGCCGGTAATTGAAAATTGATTGGATTTTTTATTAAATAAGAGGCATGTTTCTAATTTGATGATTCTTTTAATTTGATGGTAATTCAAATTGATTCAATGTGGTTTATTAATTTAATATGATATTTCATGCATTGAGGGAATTGTATGATGAATCTAAATCATACTAATTTTTATTGATGAAATAATAAAAAAATTCATGTTAATTGAGATTTGATCCTATCATAGATCATTGAAACTGGTTGATATTATAGAGAATGATTAAATGTTTGAAAACATGTTATATCATGATACATTAGGATTCTTTTATATGAATCCTATTTATAATTAATCTATTAATTCACAATGTAATAAAGACCATTTTTGGTTAAAGGTAAATCAGTGGGACCAGGAGTTGATGTTTACTTAATAGTGATCAATTCCTTGTGTTGGGGGTGTGTGATATGTATATTTCATGAATAGAATAAATGCCTTATTTTAAATGACTAAATTTCCTTACTTATTATTTTTTTATATTTATTCCTTTTCATGTTCTCTCTATTGGGACCAAGTTGGAAAGATTTTGTTTTCAAAAACTAAAATAATTTTTTAATGAAAAGTGTTGTCTTTTGTTGTTCTTGAAAAATAAATATACACTCACTGTAACGGGGGTTGATATAAATCATCACTGTAATCATAATAGTAGATAAAAATAAGATAAATAAATTTCTTTGAAATGTGATGATGTTTTTATAGACAAAAGGTTCATTGAACGCACCATGGTTCTGGAAGGATGTTTGGATCGTATTGAGAAATAGAATAAGAGTCTTGATGGATCCGATGGAAAACTAATAATGATTTGTTATTTGGTAAGTTCTCATAAATCATATGGTGACTGGGAAACATGTTATGGAAGCCTTGTGATGGAATGGGGAAGAACAAGTGTTTCTAATCAAATTGAGGTTTGGATGGAAAAAAAATAATTCTTTCTAAAAAAGGGATGATAAAATACTTTCTAATGTAAGTTAGATGATTCTATGAAGATACTAATACTTCTCAAATTCAATAAGAATAAATAAATAAAAGAATGGTTTTTTGAAAGAATAATTCCCAAGATTCCTAGTATTAGTACATTAATGTGCGATAACCAGATGCATAATTGTTTGACGGCTATGAGGTTTTGTTAGGAACATGAGAATGTGAAGTTGGTGATTTATAGTCAAACCCAGAATCCATAAGACATAAATATTTGGAGTAAAATGTTTTATGTTTATTATAATCAAGAAAGGGAATAATTTTCTAATAACACTAGTTTAATGTACATGTTGGTCCACCAATCATCAAATTAATCCTGACACTAATCACTAGAGGTGGTTTTTGTTACGAAAGTTAATTAGAGCTAGAAACTTTTTATACAGATGTGTATAGGTAGAATTTAAGAGAAAAAAAACAATAATAAAGGGAGATTGTGGGGAAAGATTCATTTAATAACGTTATAGACCTATCAACCAAATGATGATCAATAATATTTCCTACCATTTTCAACAGGTTGAATTTTCTTTTTTCATTTCGGTCATGAGAAAATAAAACCTGAATGATTATTATTTTTATATGGGTCAATATAAAAGTATATGATTAGTTCAATATTCATCAGACAATGTGTGGTTTTGACTAGTGGACTGAATGTGACACTGATCTAACAGAATGAAGTAAATACTGATCCACCAGGTGTATGCAGACACTGAAAAAAGTCATCGGACACTAGACATCATCGTATGTAGGATCTTTGACTTGAGGAAAAGAAGTTAAGTATAATTTTGTAATTATTTTAAAAACATTTTTGAGTGGGCATTGTTGTTTAAAATGTTTTGAGGAAGTTTTTGTCAAATATGCTTGAAACCAATGCTGATGTTTTTCTAAGAAGTGAATTAATATCTAGATTTTACAACTATGATTATGGGGAAATAAATTAAATTAAATTCTATTGAATGGAAACAACATTTATGGAATTATTTTTTCAAAATTAATTACTAATAGATTTTATAGAGAAAATATATAAGATGTTTTATTATAAATTGGTATTAAGCATCATAGTGATAATTCTTCAATTCTAAAATATGAGAAAGTTGGTCAAGAGAATCAGAGTAACCATATGTCTTCATCATAATAAAAAAATTAAATGGAAATAAAAATATAACTAATCAATTTTAGATTGCATAAAAATATTTGATAAGGTTTGAGAAGAATCAATAAGATTTAAGAAGAGTTGAATATGTCAAAGATGTGTTAAAAATAGGAATGAAATTTGAATATAAGAAAAAAAATTAAACCGGAAAAGATTCCAGAATCCAACCAAAAGTATTTTTGGTGCACCTATAAATGGTTGAAAATATTTTTTACTTTATGAAAGATTTGAACAATGGTTACATGAATAGTAACAGAGAGAAGTTATCAAGTTCTATTGTGAATAACTATTTTAGATAGAGAATTCCTAAAAAATTAGGAAAACAGAAGAAGAAGAAGAAGGAAGATCGGATTTAGTGGTTTCTTTATTGGAACAAGAAATTGGACTATGGTTTCATGGATGAAAATAGAAGTAGTTTAGAATTATTTAGATGGTATTCTGGTAGATATATATTACTGGACTGAGCAAACAAACTGAAGAATCAGACTGAGTATCATTACGACATCTAGAGATGTTCTTAACTACTTCTTGGTAGGAATGTGAATAATTTTTTTATAAATACATTTTTACAAGTTGAGATGATTGCATAGTAACATGTTTTACAAGAATTTGTTAATTTTTCATAACCTGTTATAAAAATTTTTATTACTTCATTTTGTGCTACTTGAAGCACATGCACTATTTTATTGACAATAGTGATACATAAGTGTAATTGAATCATACTACTTATATTATCCACACAAAAGGATTGTTTTCTAGGGGATTTTGTGGTATTGGATTGTTTCCAAACCATTATATGGGTGTAGATACTCTTTTTGAGTAGTAAATCTAGTAATTTTTAATGTTCATATGGTTGTGTGATTGATTTTTCATAAAAGCGGTAAATATTTAATAAGATATTATGGTTATTTAAAAATAAATGATTCATAAAAGAAAATTATATCATCGATTCACCCCTCCCCCTCTTTTCGATTCTTGGATACTTATTGGGTAATTACAAGTGGTATTAGAGGTAAGGTTCTGATCTTTTAATCTATGCTGCTGTTTTTAAGAGATGTTTTGATAGAGAATCTAGGTTGTGTGATCAATAAGGGGATTCAAATATTCAATTAAAATAATTGTTATAATAATAATAATATAATGGTGTCTTGTCTTTTGTCACATGGGTATGATGTTCTTGAAGCTCCATCAAATGGATTTCCTTCTATTGTTGAAATAATTTAACTTACATTTATTGAGGAGAGGATCCATGAGAATTATGTAATATCCAAGAATTCTTTACTCTCATAACTTTCTACGAGTTATTTTCTAATATCGAAATATTTCCCCACTTCTAAAGGTGTCTTGGATAATTAGAAGAACATGTATGGAGGCACTACAATAATGAAAAAGGAAAAACTTAAAAAACAATAGATTTAAGTATGAAGATATCAAGATTGATGAATATGAATCATTTGGTTACTTCTTTACAGGGGAAAACGACCATGTTAGTAATATCAGATATCTTAGTGAAAAGTTACAAGATTATACAATTTTCTAAAATAACATGGGAATTTATTCTGACAATATTGATTCCATTGTTTCCTTATTTCAAGATAGAGATCTGGAAACAATATCTCTTATTGATTTTCAATGTATACTTGTCAAATATGAAATAAAAAGGTAGAAATATATTAAATAAAAAAAAGTTTATAGAGAAATTTCATTGATGGTTTCGAAGAATGAAAAGTCTAATAAGATTATTAAAGAAGGAGAAAGGAAGAATTTTGATTCAAAATATGAGTTATGTAAAAATTTTTAAGAGTTTTAATCCTTATTTTCAAAAACTATGGAGATATATATATGTAAAAAAATAAAAAACATCCCTGGAAATGAATTTTATGTGGATGTGTTTGGAATTTCTGTGTAATTGTTCTCGATGAAAGAAAAAACAAGATATTGATTAAGATTAAAAATGGATAAGAAGTTCTTCAGAGAAACAGGGTGATAAGGATAAATATTATTCACTGGTGAAAGATAAAAAGTTATATAAATAAAAATTGGGAAGTTGTTTTACAATTGATGATGAAGAATAAGATAGTGAAACTGAATACAACAAATCTACTGAGAACTCTAGAGAAAATAAGTTTATTAATACAGTGAACAATAAAGTTTTCAAATGTAGTAGTTATAAAGAACAAGAAGATACTCAATTATAATTTCATCTAAAGGAAGAGTTTAAATAATGTTTGATAAATATTGGAATGCATCAGAAAAAAATCATGAAGTTGAAAAATGAATGTTCATCATAAAATATTTGATCGTTGTTTCTTGATGAGAAATTTAAGCCACTATAATTGATTGATAACGTGAGGAAATATATTCAGAAATAAAATAATTATAATGATCATCTAGAAGTGGTGTTGAAATCAAAATAAGAATACTTGTTATAGGTCAATAAAAATTCTAAATATAAACATAAGTTTACAAGATTCAATAATTGTATCACTAGTACAAGAATGACATTTAGCGGCCACCAAAAGCCGTCGCTAAAGGCCTATAGCGGCCGCCTAGCGGCCGCCAAACGGTGGCCGCTTTTTCCCCGTCGTTGTTACTATCAGCGACCGCCATTTGGCGGACACTGTAGGCAAGCCGGGATGGGCTTTAGCGGCCACCAATTGGCGGCCTCTATAGCCTGGACATACAGCGTTCGCCAAAAGGCGGCCGCTAAAGGTGTCCATATAGACACCTATAGCGGCTGTCATTTGGCGACCGCTATTAAATTTTAATTTTTTTTAAAAAAAATTAAATTTTACATTAATTTACAAAAAAAATCTCGGCTGTCATCTTCCATGCTCCGCATCCATCATCACATATAACTGCATAACAAAATTTAATAACAAACATAGCACCGAATAAAACCTAGAAATCAAATATTTAACTTCAAACTTACTGTAACAGATCTAATGTATTTTATTTTAAAAATAATATTCATAAATTTGATTACCGTTTTATAAATTTAAATTCATTAATTCTATTGTTCTAATTGGATTTTTTTCCTGTGATTTCAGGTCAATCCGATGTCGTCCGCTATTAGTTTGACCGTTAGACGCCCTTTTAGGCCGTTTATGACACCAGAACGGCGTTTCTGGTCATCGTGGGCACACAGCACATCCGATTGACCTGCCGTCTGCTCGACCACATCACAATTAACTCACTCTTTGATGTCGTCTGATTTCAGGCCATTCGGACATCGTTCGGCCCGTTTGGACCACCCACGTGCGTTTATCAAGCGCGCACAACCCATAAAGAATGCATAATGAGCCCTACCGTGTAGATTGCACGTACGATTGACGTGTAGTCTCCGCGTGCACGTTGCGAATAATAATTGTATTGTTTTCCTGTGATTTCAGGTCATTCTGATGTCGTCCTCTATGAGTTTGTCCCTTAGACGCCCGTTTTGGCCGTTTTTGACACCAGAACGGCGTTCCCGGTCACCGCGGGCACATGACACGTCCGATTGATGTGTCGTCTTCTCGACTACATCAAAATTCACTCACCCATTTATGTCGTCTGATTTCAGGCCATTCGGACATCGTTCGGCCCGTTTGGACCACCCCCCCCCCCCTCCCACGCGCGTTTATCAAGCACGCACAACCCTTAAAGAACGCATAATGAGCCCTACCACGCAGACCGCACGTCCGATTGTCGTGCCGTCTATGCGTGCACGTCGCGAATAGTAATTGGATTTTTTCCTGTGATTTCAGGTCAATCCGATGTCGTCCGCTATGAGTTTGACCGTTAGACGCCCGTTTTGGCAGTTTATGACACCAGAATGGCGTTCCCGCTCACCGCGGGCACACGGCACATCCGATTGACGTGCTGTCTGCTCGACCACATCACAATTCACTCACCCTTTGATGACGTTCGACTTAAGGCCATTCGGACATCGTTCGGCCCGTTTGGACCCCCCCCCCCCCACACGCATTTATCAAGCGCGCGCAACTCTTAAAGAATGCATAATGAGCCCTACGGCGCAGACCGCATGTACGATTGATGTGCCGTCTGTGTGTGCATGTCGCGAATAATAATTGGATTGTTGTACTGTGATTTCAGGTCAATCCGATGTTGTCCTCTATGAGTTTGTCCGTTAGACGCCCGTTTTGGCCGTTTATGAGACCAGAATGGCGTTCCCGGTCACCGCGGGAACACGGCACGTCCGATTGACATGTCATATGCTCGACCACATCACAATTCACTAACCCTTTGATGTCGTCCGATTTTAGGCTATTCGGACATCGTTCAGCCAGTTTGGACCCCCCCCCCCCCACGCGCGTTTATCAAGCGCGTGCAACGCTTAAAGAACGCATAATGATCCCTACCGCGCAGACCGCACGTCCGATTGACATGTCGTCTACGCTTCCATGTCGCGAATAATAATTGGATTGTTGTCCTGTGATTTCAGGTCAATCTGATGTTGTCCGCTATGAGTTTGACTGTTAGATGCCCGTTTTGGCCGTTTGTGACACCAGAACGGTGTTCCCGGTCACCGCGGGCACACGACACATCCGATTGACGTTTCTTCTACTCGAGCAAATCACAATTCACTCACCATTTAATGTTGTCTGATTTCAGGCCATTCGGACTTCGTTCGGCCAGTTTGGACCCCCCCCCCCCCCCCCACGCGCGTTTATCAAGCATGCGCAACCCTTATAGAACGCATAATGAGCCCTACCATGCAGACCGCACGTCCGATTGACGTGTCGTCTCCGCATGCATGTCACGAATAATAATTGGATTGTTGTCCTGTGATTTCAGGTCAATCTGATGTCGTCTGCTATGAGTTTGACCGATAGACGCCCATTTTGGCTGTTTGTGACACCAGAACGGCGTTCCCGGTCACCGCGGGCACACGGCACGTCCGATTGACGTACCCTCTACTCGACCACATCACAATTCACTCACCCTTTGATGTCATCCGATTTCAGGACATTCGGACTTCGTTCATCCAGTTTGGACCCCCCAAGCGCATTTATCAAGCACGTGCAACGCTTAAAGAACGCATAATGAGCCCTATCGCGCAGACCGCACGTCCGATTGACATGTCGTCTACGCGTGCACGTCACGAATAATAATTGGATTATTTTCCTGTGATTTCTGGTCAATCTGATGTCGTCCGCTAAGAGTTTGACCGTTAGACGCCATTTTTGGCCGTTTGTGACACCAGAACGGCGTTCCCGGTCACCGCGGGCACACGGCACGTCTGATTGACATGTCGTCTGCTCGAACATATCACAATTCACTCACCCTTTGATGTAGTCCGATTTCAGTCCATTCGGACTTCGTTCGGCTGGTTTGGACCCCCCCCCCCCCCCACCCCCACGCGCGTGTATCAAGCACGCGCAACGCTTAAAGAACGCATAATGAGCCCTACCGTGTAGACCGCACGTCCGATTGACATGCCATATGCGCGTGCACGTCGTGAATAATAATTGGATTGTTTTCCTATGATTTCAGGTCAATCCTATGTCGTCCACTAAGAGTTTGACCATTAGACGCCAGTTTTGGCCGTTTGTGACACCAGAACGGCGTTCCAAGTCACCGCAGGCACACGACATGTCTGATTGATGTGTCGTCTGCTCGACCACATCACAATTCACTCACCCTTTGGTGTCGTCCGGTTTCAGGCCATTCAAACTTTGTTCGGCCGGTTTGGACCCCCCCCACACGCGTTTATCAAGCGGACACAACGGTTAAAGAACGCATAATGAGCCCTACCACACAGAACGCACGTCTTAATGATGTTTCGTCTGCGCTTTCACATCATGAATAATTATTGGATTGTTGTCCTGTGATTTCAGGTCAATCCGATGTCGTTCGCTAAGATTCTGACTGTTATACGCCAGTTTTGGCCGTTTGTGACACCAGAACGGCATTCCCGGTCACCGCGGGCACACGACACGTCCGATTGACGTGTTGTCTACTCAACCACATCACAATTGACTCAACCTTTGATGTCGTCCAATTTCAGGCCATTCGGACTTCATTCGTCCGGTTTGGACCCCCCACGCGTGTTTATCAATCCCGTACAACGCTTAAAGAACGCATAATGAGCCCTACCGCGCAGACCGCATGTCCGATTGACGTGTCATCTACGCGTACATGTCGCGAATAACAATTTTATTTTTGTCCTGTGTTTTCAGGTCAATCCGATGTCATCCGCTAAGAGTTTGACCGTTAGACGCCGGTTTTGGCCGTCTGTGACACCAGAACGGCGTTCCCGGTCACCGCGGGCACACGACACCTCTGATTGACGTGTCGTCTGCTCGACCACATCACAATTTACTCACCCTTTGATTTTGTCCGAATTCAGGCCATTCATATATCGTTCAGTCGGTTTGGACCCCCCCCCCCCCACCCCCCCCACGTGCGTTTATCAAGAGCGTGCAACCCTTAAAGAACGCATAATGAGCCCTATCGCGTAGACCGCACGTCCGATTGACGTGCCGTCTGCGCGTGCACGTCGCGAATAATAATTGGATTATTGTCCTATGATTTTAGGTCAATCCGATGTCGTCTGCAATTATTTTGACCGTTAGACGCCCGTTTTGGCCGTTTTTGACACCAGAACGGCGTTCCCGGACACCGCGGGTACACGGCACGTCCGATTGACGTCCCGTCTGCTCGACCACATCACAATTCACTCACCCTTTGATGTGGTCCGATTTCAGGCCATTCAGACATCGTTCGGCTAGTTTGGACCCCCCCCCCCCCCCACGCGCGTTTATGAAGTGCGCACAACGCTTAAGGAACGCACAATGAGCCCAACCACGCAGACCGCATGTACGATTGATGTGCCCTCTGCGCATGCACGTCGCGAATAATAATTGTATTGTTTTCCTGTGATTTCAGGTCAATCTGATGTCGTCCGCTAAGATTTTGACCGTTAGATGCCAGTTTTGGTCGTTTATGACACCAGAACGGCGTTCCCGGTTGTCGCGGGAATAGTGCATGTACGATTGACGTTCCTTCTACTCGACCACATCAAAATTCACTCACCCTTTGATGTCGTCTGATTTCAGGCCATTCGGACATCGTTCGTCCAGTTTGGACCCCCCCCCCCCCACCCGCGTTTATCAAGAGCGCGCAACTCTTAAAGAATGCATAATGATCCCTACCATGCATACCGCACGTCCGATTGACATGTCGTCTACGCGTGCACATCGCGAATAATTATTAGATTGTTTTCCTATGATTTCAGGTCAATCCGATTTCGTCCTCTATGAGTTTGACCGTTAGACACCCATTTTGGCCGTTTATGACGCCAGAACGGCGTTCCCGGTCACCGCGGGCACACGGCACGTCTGATTGATGTGTCGTCTACTCGACCACATCAAAATTCACTCACCCTTTGATTTTGTCCGATTTCAGGACATTCGGACATCGTTCGTCCAGTTTGGACACCCCTCCCCCCCCCCCCCACGCGTGTTTATCAAGCGCGCGCAACGCTTAAAGAATGCATAATGAGCCCTACCACGTAGACCGCACGTCTGATTGATGTGACATCTGTGCATGCACGTTGCGAATAATAATTGGATTGTTGTCCTGTGATTTCAGGTCAATCCTATGTCGTCCGCAATGATTTTGACCGTTAGACGCCCGTTTTGGCCGTTTATGACACCAGAACGGCGTTCCCGCTCACCGCGGGCACACGGCACGTCCGATTGACCTTCCGTCTGCTCGACCACATCACAATTCACTCACCCTTTGATGTCGTCCGATTTCAGTCCATTCGTAAATCGTTCAGCCCGTTTGGACCCCCCCCACGCGCGTTTATCAAGCGCGCGCAACCCTTAAAGAATGCATAATGAGCCCTACGGCACATACCACATGTCTGATTGACGTTCCGTCTGCGCGTGCACGTCGCGAATAATAATTGTATTGTTGTGCTGTAATTTAATGTCAATCTGATGTCGTTCGCTATGAGTTTGACCGTTAGATGCCCGTTTTAGCCGTTTATGACACCAGAACGGTGTTCCCGCTCACCGCGGGCACACGGCACGTCTGATTCACGTGTCGTCTACTCGACCACATCACAATTCACTCACCCTTTGATTTTATCCGATTTCAGGCCATTCAAACTTTGTTCGGCCAGTTTGGACTCCCCCCCCCCCCACACGCGTTTATCGGGAGCTCGCAACCCTTAAAGAACGCATAATGAGCCCTACCGCGCAGACCGAACGTCTGATTGGCGTGTCGTCTGCGCGTGCACGTCACAATTCACTAACCCTAAGAAGATAAAAATATTGAAAGAGTTCTTGGGATTCTCCCAAGAAACAACTGTCTGGAGTTTCTCTCCATCCACTAACACACCTTCCTCTGAAAATATTTGACCCAATAATTATACCTATATAATCAATACAAAACTATCATATATATAGCTTGAAGTATAGTCAATAAGTGTAATCTGTATGATGTCAAGATGTTGGGTATGATCATATTCACTCTTAAAGTGCATGAAGATGTCATCCAAAAATATTAAAACAAACTAATCTAGGTAAAAAGTAAAATTATATTCATCAAGGATATAAAAAATTCTAATGAATTCATCAAGACAAATGAAATTACCTCATGCATGGGGTTCATTCTCATCTGGATCACCAATATCACTGTGATGTCCACCAGATGTATTCAGAGCCTACAATATATATCAATATTATGTATCTTAAACATATCAATAAAATTCAATCTGAGTATGGTTTGTTTTATTGTTAACCTGTGGCGCCACTTGTTGCGTTGTCATTTCATTGATACATGATGACATCTGTGACAACCTCTCCTCATACTCTGCATGTAACTGCTGAAACTGTGAATCAAAATTGCGCTGCATATCCTGCATGGAAGCATCTATCTCAGCCTCTGTGCGCATCCCTGACTCACTGCATGCACTCATCACATCTTCTCTAACAACTGCATGTCGTGGGACACCGCCTCCATAAGTAAAAGAATAAACATGACCGTCACGCCCCACGACACAGTGAAATATTTCATCTCTACGCACAATACTACAACGTTGCTCCTTTGGCAACTCTACTAACTGAGTGTCAAACTGAGCCTATAGCATATAATGAATCAATGAACAAATATGCATAATTTATATAAAATAAAAAATACATTTATTAATTAGTAAATAATTGTGTTACTATAACACCGGAAACATCAGGATCACCCGCCCTACGAGTCCTCATCCATATGGACATCCGATCGATTGGCTCGCCATGTTGGTGTAACTATAATAAAGGGGTTCACCATGTTATACTATAATATATTTAAAATATGAATGAAATAGTGAATTATGAACTTACATCATGTCTGAATTGTGACACATGTCGAGTGCCAAGTCTGGAAGGCGTGGCCAGCATCGCCTGATTATGTGAATGACGAGCAGACTCGGTCTACATTCAATGTATTTAATTAATATACATTTGAAAAATTAGTCATTTATAGATTAAAAGTAATAAATCTTACCATCGCTGCCTCACTCGACCAAAACGCAACCAAATCCTGCCACTGCACAGAAAGAATGCCCATAGGGACTCGCTGTAGAATGTCTAGCACACCCACAAATGGTGTCCAGTGATCCCTCTTCACCCTTGACTTGTAATCCTTCCATAATTTTCTTCATTTCGACATACAAATAGCCCAAAACTCATCTGGACAGGATGTCAAATTATCCAGTTAAAAATATTGTCAGTAGATGGGACAATAATAATAACAATATCATGAAAAATTAAACATTGAATTTACCTAAACCTCCCTCCATAATCTATCTATCGTATCCTGAGGGAAAGAACTCTAGTAACGAGTCGTCAGAGAGAATCTGTGTGAGTCTCATATCATATGCCCAAACTGACAACTCAATGCAGTAGCACAATCTCCAACTGGATGAAATGTGTCGTCAAATAACACATCCAATCAAGCTCCAGAGTTCCAGGATCGAACCCCTCTACCAGGACCCCTGCGTCTGCTGGAAGAAGCAGTAGATCCTGATAAACATAAATTCATAATTCACTTACAATATAAATTAATGATTAGAAATAGTTAGAGAAATATAAATAGAAAATTGCAATCAATTAATTTAGAAAAATGAAAACATACATACCAACAACATCGGGTGAACCACTATGACCACCCTGTGACATACCTGCATTAAAAGAAATTATAGTTAAATCAAGAAATTTTTATACATATATAACTGATAAATATTTTTACAAATAATAACTATGAATATAATTATAATTTCAACTAATCATGCAAGTCTATTGTATCTCCTTCAACTGTCT
Source organism: Viscum album (assembly GCA_963277665.1). Lineage (NCBI taxonomy): Eukaryota > Viridiplantae > Streptophyta > Magnoliopsida > Santalales > Viscaceae > Viscum > Viscum album. Next base: position 880,663,730 of record OY728126.1, on the reverse strand, counting down.
CTCTGGTCCATTGTATATCTTCATCTCGTACAGCTACTGTTGTTTGGTCAAGTGTTTGATCAGGAAATGCGACAACTTCAGGTTCCTCTTGGTCAATCAAAAAACCCCTCTTCTAGACATTTTCACCACAACTTTCCAATCAGAATCAATGTCAAAAAAGTAAACTTGTTCTGCCTGCGATGTCAGGATGAAGGGCTCATTTCTAACCCGGTCATCTTTATATAGCATATTGTAAAAGTTTACTAATGTAAATTGGAAGTTATCAACTTTCGTTCCACAAACTGGATCGACCCAATCACACCTTAACAATATGTGTTTTAATCCACGATCATAAATAACCTCAATAATATCTCTCAACAATCCATAATAATAACCCGCACCAACAAAAGAACAACCAATGCCACTATTTTGTGTGGCTCGGTTCATGTCAATATCGCTAATACGAAATCGGAATCCGTTAGCATCCAAATACTTGTAGCGACGAGCTATAATAAATGGACCATCAGCTAGTTGGTTGAGTTCTTCGCTCACATGCTGGGTTAAATAACGTAACTTTTGAATCTGCAAATTTCACATATATAGTTTAATGGAGAAAGGATTGTGAAAATACAACTTAGTTGCGCTATAAGAATATTAAATCAATTATACATACATGAGTCTTGAACCACTCATGAAATGTGTTGAAATGATGTTTTTGGATTTGATACTCAGTTGCATGGGGCCTTTCACGTTTCAACTCAGCGATATGCATCCTAAATCACAATAAAATATAAGGTAAGCAATAAAATAAATATAGAAACAAAATACACATTAACTATGAAACTTACTGTATCAATGGCATAACTGATGGAGTGTTGAACAACACATATCGATGAGCTTGAACCCACTCGTCATTCCACATATCAAATGTTATTCCTTCTCCAATTGGACCCTCATCAGTCTGGGACGGTTTATCTATCTTTGTTTCAACCTCACCAATATATGAAGCACAGAAATTTGTACACTCATCTATTAAATATCCCTTGGCAATTGATGCTTCTGGACGAGCTTTGTTGCACACATAGCGTTTCAATGTATTTAAGTATCGCTCTATTGGATACATCCACCTGAATTGCACGGGACCACCAGCAATGACTTCACCAGTTAAATGCATGGTCAAGTGAACCATGACATCAAAAAAAGACAGCGGAAAGAGTTTTTCTAGGTGACATAGTGTAAGTACAATCTTATCTTATAGCTTTTTCAAATCACTCCTGCGATGATTCCTAGAACAGAGCTGTCTGAAAAAATTAGAAACTCCAATCAAAGGCTCAACAACCTGGGAAGGTAAGAAATCACGAATTGCTATAGGAATTAACTGTTGAAGCAGAATATGATTATCGTGACTTTTCAAACCCTGTAATGTCATGCTCGTCATATTCACGCGCTTCAAAATATTATATCAACAACCATCTGGAACCTTAACAGTCTTCAAAATTGATTGAAATGTTTGTTTCTCTTTTTTACTCATTGTGTACTGTGTAGCAGGCATCTATGCATGATTACCTTCACCCAGCTGTAAATGTAAAGGTTTTCTCAATCCCATTTCTTGCAAATCATGTCGAGCATTAGCACTGTCCTTTGATTTCCCCTTGACGCCTAAAATGGTGCACAAAATATTCTCACATACATTTTTTTCAATGTGCATCACATCTAAATTATGCCTTAAAATATTATATTTCCAATAAGAAAATTCAAATAAAATACTTCGTTTCTTCCAATTTTGACTTCGCTGTCTATTTGCAGCAGGAATAAAAGGCAATGCAGGAACCAATAAATTTTGAAAATCATACATTGTACGGATGTTTTCTTCATCAAGTTGTGCACAAATTTCAACCCCATACAGTATTTGTAGTGATGGTTCAAACTCTCTATTCCCATCAAACATACACGGTCTTTTCTGAACCTGTGCAATGGAGGAAGAAAGTGTCTGTGAACAAGATATGCCCACTTTCTATTGTGCTTAAGCCAAATAGATTTCTAATTCTTATTACAAAAAGGGAAAGAAAATTCTCTTTTTTTACTCCAACCTGATAAGTTAGCATACGCTGGGAAATTATTAATTGTCTATAACAAAGCGGCCCAAAGTCTAAAAATTTCATTTGATGCCGAGTCAAAAGTCATTACACCATCGGCCCAAAATTCTTGCAGCTCATCAATCAAAGGTTTCATATAAACATTGATTTTATCACCAGGTCTATCGGTCCATCAATTAGAATTGACAGTAACAAAAAAGGTTGCTTCATACATACCCATGGGGGAATGTTGTATGGAACCAACACCATTGGCCATGTACTATGTGTCACACCAACCATGGACCTAAATGGGTTAAAACCATCTGCTGCCAAACCCAGTCGAATATTACGATTATCTCAGGAAAAGTCTGTGTGTCTCTGATCAAACTCTTTCCATGCCAAAGAATCTGTCGGGTGAGTTAATTTATCAACCTCTTTCTTTCACTTTGAATGCCAAGTCATCAATTTTTCAATTTTAGTGGACAAGAAGAATCTCTTCAGTCTCGGTTTCAATGGGAAATAACGCATCTGTTTAGCGGCAACATGTTTCCCTTGATTCAAGACTCTCCCAGGAAGAATCTCAATACCTTGATTAATCTCATTGGTCTTCCACCTGGATGTATATCAAACAGTACAATTATTTAATTGTGCATTCTCGTTTCTGAACAACATACAATTATTGCAACATGCATCAATTGTATCATATGTAAAACCAAGATCATCGATTAACTTGCGAGCTTGATAGAATGACTCTGGAATCTTCTCTCCAGTAGGGAGTACCTTCTTCAATAATACCAACAACATGTCTAATGAGGTGTCTGACCACAGGTTCATGGCCTTCAGGTGTAACAATTCAATGATGAATGATAGTTTACTAAATTTAGTGCATCCAGGATATAATTCAGTATGCGCATCATCATGAATTTCAAAGAATTTCAATGCTTCTCCATCTGCAGAAGAACGAGGATTACTCAATCCAACATCGTCATTTAAGACATTACTGTCTTCAGATTGAAACTGACCCATCATATCATTCAGCATTATGTTCATCGGATCAACTGTTCCCGAATCAACATTCATTTGAATATTTTCTGAGCGATGACATGAAACAGAATCTTCTCCATGACACGTCCATGTCTTATAGTTTTTCAAAAAAAAACTCAAAAAAATGTTCTCTAACACTATCTCGTTTGAAGATATATCTATTTTCACATTTTCTACATGGACAACTAATCATATAACATGGAAATTTGTTGGTAAAATCCATAAATCGCTTAATCCCCTCATAATATTCATCTAAAAATCTATCTTGAATATCAATCCAACTCCTATCCATATCTATATTTAATAGAAATAAAAAGTGAAATTTCTTATTTTAATTATAAAAAAACATATCATTAAAATTTAAAAACCAAATTTGGATAAAAAACATTACCTGCGGAGGACTCGACCGCGGGTAACGGGGTCTAACTCGATTGCGGATCCATGACGGCGCAGTGAATTGACTACAGAGGTTCGACGGCCGGACTCGAAAGGAGTGGAACCATTGGACCGCGTGGAGGGTTCTACACGGTGGGGCACAATGGACCTGAAGGGTCCAACGGAGATAGGAGGACTTACCGTAGGGATTCAATGGGGCCGCGAGGGGACGGCGGCGGCGGGGCTGTCCAAAGGTGCAGCGCGGGCAGGGGTGGGGGTTGCCGGGTCACGGGGGTGTCGGGGTCACGGGGGCGCAGCGCGGAGGCAAGGCGGTGGGGGTCACTAGGGTGCAACGCGGGCAGGGGGTGTCGCGGTCACGGGGGCGGACCGTGGAGGCAAGGCAGTGGGGGTTGCCGGTGGCGCAGCACGGAGGCAAGGGGTGGGGATCGCCGGGGGTTGGGGTCACCGGGGGTCGGGTCGCCGGGGGTTGCTGAGGTCACCGGGTGGTCGGGGGTCGGGGTCGACGGGGGTCGGGGTCTCCAGCGGGGTCGGGGTCGCCGGGGGTCGGGGAGGGTCGCCGGGGGTCGGGGAGGGTCGCCGGGGGTCGGGGAGGCTGGTCGGGGGTCGGGGTCGGGGCGGGTCACCGGGGGTCGGGGTCGCGGGGTCGGGGAAGGGGGGTCGCGGGGTCAGGGAGCAGAGGGAGGGGAGGGAGGGGAAATTAAGGGTTTTTTAGGAATAATTGCAGCGGTCGCAATTTGGCGGCCGCTATAGATGCCCCACCTCCAAAACCAGATTTTCTAGTAGTGTATCTCTAATGTTTTTGAAAGATGCTATATGGATAAACCTGAGAATTTTTTACAAAAGTTACCTCTAATGGATTCTATGAATTATGAATTTGAACCGAAGATGAATATTCCTAACAATGTTAAGTACCTAAAAAATATTAAAAAAGTGTAGAATTTAGATGTTTCATAACATTCTAAGTCTAAAAATGTTCTTAGTACCACTACTGGAATTCTTAATAATTGTGCCGGCCTATTTGTGATGGGATACCATCGCAAATATCCCATTGTAGAGAACACTGTCAGAAATAAAAGTATTTGCGATGGGCCCATCGCAAAAAATGTTATTTGCCACGGGAAACATATTTGTCCCCAATAAGCTTCCGATTATATGTATTATATATGCATAACGTTTTCACGATGGGATCGTCGAAAAAACTATTTGTGACAGGCTCTCATCCCATCAGAAAATATATATATATATATATATAACACTTTCTGTGACAGGCTCGTCATAATAAATTATTTGCAATGGTCAAGTAGTACCGTCGCAAATATGGTTTTAAAAATATTTAGTTAGACTATTTGTGACGGGACCCCATCGCAAAAGGTCCCGTCGCAAATAATAAATTAATTTTAAAAAATAAAATTTAATAACATTACGATTAATGAAATAATAATATTACTATTATTAAAACAATAAAAAAATAAAAAATATTAAAATTCTCAATATTCACAAAAAAATATCAAAAATTTTAAAATATTAAAAATTAAATTATTTAATATTTTCACAGATATAAAAGACAGAAAATGTAAATAATTCATATTACAAAGTTAAATTCAAATGTTTGTAACATAAAAAAATCAATGGGGGTCATCTTCTGGAGGAGGTGGAGTAGCTAGTGGAGGAAACTCCATCCCTAAACTACGAGTTAGATGATGCATGTACTCCATCTACTCATGATACTGCTGCTGCCATTGAAGCATCTCCTCCTTGTGCTGCTGTTACTGCTATTGTTGCCGACACATATCTTCTTAATGCTTTGGAAAAATCTCTATATGCTCAGCCTGAGCTCGCAGCTGCTCCTGATACTGTGAGCCAGAAGATGATGCCTCTCCATGAGCTCCTCTTGAGTTGAACGCCGACATCGCAGCAGTACCATAATAAGTATCAGGAGTCAAATGAGAGCCGATGCGAACTACTCTGACCCTATCAAAGCCATACCGAGTCGCCTGCATCCATACCGCCTCATCGAAATGGTGAGCACTGGTCTGCTCAGCCATCTCTTCATGACCCTCATCCTGTGTCTGAGAGGTCGTAGCCTTATATGAATCCTTCAATTCCAATTTAAAATTAAAATTGTCAAAATATTATATGCAGTTTATTGTTAAACTAAAAAAATAATACTAACTACAATCCGACGCTAGTGATCACCTCTAATCTCTCTAGTGGGTGGATCACTATACATCCTCCGATACACATCAAACTCTATTATATCAGGATTCTTGTCTGCCTATAGAAATATAAAATACGCTGTTAATATTTAAAGTTATATAAAATATTTAAAAAATATACTTACCAGATGTTGTCTATGTGAACTGAATGTACGGCTACCAGCTCGATGTGTCACCTCCTGTCTCCCCCAGTTCTGTCGTCCCACTGAAGATATCCTCTATAATCCACCACCCAACCGTTGTAATCATAATCCATCCCAAACGTGAGATTAAATGTACTCTGGTCGGTGGGCTCTACAAGACTCATCAAATTATGTCACCCATGCTTTCTTAATGGCTATCCTTCTCAAATTGTGAAAAAACTGGCGAAAACGGTCCCGCATAGAAACCTGTCATGCCGCGTGGATAACATCATGCATGCTATCATCGATAAGATACCATAAACCCTACAAATAATTTATAATATCAAGTTGTTAATAAAATAAATTTCAAAATAAATATTATTTATTTGCATACCAGCCAATGTTGGAACATGTCACATCACACATCAATGGGAGTTTATTCCCATGTGATCCATGGATGAGAAAAATAACTGTGCAATATAGCACTCCCCTTTCCAATAGCTACAAGCTGAAATCTATGAAAAAGGAATAAATAATCAAACAATTAATATATATATATATAAATAAATTATTGAAATCTAACTAAAATATAAAGGATACCATACCTCTGTGTGCGTGGATAGAAACCACGATCTGGAGGTCACTTAGGGATAGGTCCAGTAATCATTAGTCGAGGAAGACTGCGCCCCCTTCGCGTACCTCCTGAACCACCAGTAGGCTGAGGGTCAGCTGATCCCACATCCTCATCATCCAAAGGTAGCTCAGCCTCCTACAACTCACACAATAGATCAGAGTCCATCTGAAAAACAAAATGATTGTTGTTAGTAGATAGTTGAAAATAACTATTATATATATATATATATATATTAGTTATGATTATAACCATAATTTAAATATGTCAACGTTAATCTTCATCCTCTTCTCCATAGCTGTCAATGTCAATGTCTTCATCTTCCTACTCATCATCATCAATATCCATATGAGTTTCACTTTCAGCATCTCTTGTCATTTCAAATTCATTTGTAACATCATTAACATCTTCATCACCATCGATCCTTAATTATGGGGTGTCATCATCGATATTCACGTCTATTTGTGGATCAGATAGATTTTGGGCCGTCTCTTGAAAAATTTCAATTCCTTCCACTTCAGCAGAACCACATTCAGTTTGAGTAAACTGATTTTCCCAAGATTTCATTTTTATTATACTCCACCAATCGCTCATGTATCTTAAATTAGCATAGTACTTTGCATAATAAAATTGATGTGCCTATTGAGCCAGTAAAATGGTTCATTTACTGTAAGAAGACTTTTATATTTAATGTCGATGATTCCATGAGTCGGATGAACACGCAAAACTCACTTAGTATCCAACCACCAACATTTAAACATTGTTATGTAATTCTATCCTAGATAACACAGCTCAATAATTTCATCCAAAATTCCATAAATGTCAACTTAAGTTTCTTTGTGATGTGATCCTCTTAAGAAAACTCCATTGTTTATTGTTTTTTTATTCCCCGTATGCATGTGTACGAAATAGAAAACCATTCATCGCATATGCATTATAATATTTAACCATTTTGGATGGTGGGTTACTCAATATACATAGTCTCTTATCAATTTTATCATCATATTGAGACAACCGAAAATTTGTAAAACAATTATCAATATAATAAATAATAAACGGAATTGATATTAAACCATCAATAATTTATGTTGCCAGTTTTTGAAACCATTGAGAAATATTTTTTCTCTGCATTCTTTAAGAGAACCTGCTATAATTTGTTGAAGTTTTGTCATGATATTATTATCATATAACCTAAAAATAAAATAAATTTAAATACGATAACATAAATTATAGATTAAGTGATAGAAGCACTCACAGGAAAAATGATATCATTTATTCAAAGTTGAGTAGAACGTTTGTATGAGCTCTATGATGTTCGTCATCTAAAATCCATCGTTCATAAACTCCACCTAAACCACGATTTGGCTGATTAAAAACTGTTAATTGATTTTCTATTTCATCATTAACATTCCCCTCATTTCTCTCCATGCGATTCTGTTTTGAGGTATATTGAGATTCAAAATAATGAGAGCAGAAAAAATCAATTTCCTCTTGTAAATAAGCTTTAGCAATTGAGCCTTCAACTGATGCTTTGTTAAGTATTTTTTTCTTCAATTTATGCATGCATCTCTTGAATGGGTACATCTATTGAAACTGTGCTAGACATCCATATTTATCTTCATGTGGAAAATATAATATTAGATATTCCATTGAGTCAAAGAAAGCCGGTAGAAATATTTTTTCCAGTTTACATATAATTACAGCATCTTCTTCTACCAGTTTTCTTAGCGCATCGTAGTCTGTTGTTGCAGCACAAATGTATCGAAAAAAATATGATATGTCTGCTATCAAATCCCAAATCATAGAATTCAACAAACCTTTGAATCCAATCTTTATAAGTCTTTCCATTATAACATGGCAATCATGAATTTTTTATCCAGTAATATAACCATTTTTAACATATCTTCCCAAATTGGAAGCATAGCCATCTGGAAGTCTCAAATCTGCAATCCACTGACAAAATAATAAGCGACCCTCTTTAGATAGTGTATAAGATTCTTTTGTCTTCATTAACATCTGTGGAATCACATTTTCAAATAATTCAAGTTCTGGTTGCCTACAAATTTGGGCAAGATCTAATCGTGCCTTTACAGTATCGTTCGTCTTAACTGGTGTATCCAAAACAGTATGAAATAAATTATCAAAATAGTTCTTCTCAATATGCATAGCATCCAACATGTGGTGGACCAACAAATCAGACCAATATGGAAGATCCCAAAAAATGATCTGTTTTATCCAATTATGTTCTTTCCCAAATCTAGGAATTTTTTGTGGGTTAACTGTTGGTCCAAATGTGATGGGGGTAATGAAAATACAACTAATATTAACCTTGTACATGAGATCATCTATGGAGGTTCATCACTTTCAATTGTAACTTTTCTGGAATGAGATTTGTTCCTCCGAAAAGGATGATAGGTTGGAAGAAATATATGGTGACAATAAAAATAGCATGGTTTTTTCCATTGATTAGCATAAAGAATTTTTTTTATACAGTAAGGACATGATTTCAGACCATGTGTACTCCAACCAGATAACATGCCATATGCCAGAAAGTCACTAATCATCCACATCAATGTAGCATTTAATATGAAATTTTGTTTCGCAACAACATCATATGTATCAACACCATCACTCTACAATTCATATAACTCATCAATCAATTGTTTCAAATAAACATTAATATTTTTTTTCGGATGTCCTGGGATTAATAGAGTCAAAAATATATAAGGCTCATTCATCAACATCCATGGATGCAAATTGTACGGAGTTATAATGACATGACAACATGAATACATACTACCATAATAACAAAATGGACAAAAACCGTCAGCAGAAAGACCCAATCACACGTTTCGGGCTTCTATAGCGAAAGACTGATGCATACGGTCAAAATGTTTCGATGAATCACCATCAGATGGATGATTCAAGCTTTTATCAGTTGAAATCCTGGTTCTATGCCATGACATCATTGATGTTGTGTTCTAAGACATAAATAAATGCTGCAACCTGGGTGTAAGGGGGAAATATCTCCTCTGTTTTACTGGAATAGATCTAGAATTCCCTGGTTGAGCTTCTTTATACCTCAATTGTCCACATATGGGACAAATATCCAATGACACATTTTCACTAGAATATAATATACAATCATTTTTACATGCATGAATCTTTCGATAACTAAGGCCCAAATTACGAATTAGCCTCTTTCTCTCATAGTAATTTTCAGGTAACACATTTCCTTCAGGTAACATTGTTTTAACCAAAGAAAATATCTGATTGAAACATTTTTTTGACATGGAATTATCTGATTTAATTTTCATAAATTTTGCAACCGCTTATAATTTTATTATCTTGTAATCAGGATATAATGCATCCTCAACAGACCTCAACAAATCATTAAATTCGGATGGTGCCAACTCAGGAGTTAAATCAATATCATCGTGAGTTTCAGTTTATTGCATAGATGGACCTGCAACATCATGTACTAAATTTTGAAATCATGATGGATCTGGAATCATGTTATTATGATCTTCTCTGGAATTTCGTTCACCGTGTTGATACCAAAAAGCATAATCTGGTTGAAAAACAAACCGCAAGAGATGTCCCCCAACCTTGTCAAATGTTTCAAACGTTCTCAGAGCACATTTTTTACAAGGACACATAATTGTGCCTTCTAAAACATATTCTACTTTTGATGATGCAAATGCTAAGAAAGCTTCAACACCCTTAATATATACCGGATTTAAACCAAAACCATTTGAATTTCTGTATTATTAATCCAAGCTCCATCATCTAATAATGACTTATGTCGACTTCCTTGTTCTACATTTTTCTACATAAAATATAAAATCATCACTGTTTTTGAATAGTTTGAAATTATAAAAACACTATCAGAAAAATAAGATAAATAATTACAACGACTTAATAATTATCATTAATTAAGGGCAACACAATTTCCTATGGATTGATGGCTACTATTTTGTCTGATATCTTATTTAATTGCATCTTTCTCACACTTATTATTTCTAATTATTTCTAATTATTTCTAATTATTCCTAATTATTACAAATTATTACTAATTATTACTAATTGTTACAATTTTTTTACTAATTATTACAATTTATTAGTAATTATTACTATTTATTACTATTTATTTCTAATTTACAAATACTTAAAAATACTTTGCAAAAGGAAGACTACTGGAATAATGAATGCAAATTTGGTTATCATCATTGTGGAGATGATTACAAATTTTCCCTTCATTATCCAAGAAGATTTTTTTAATAATTATTAGTAATAAAATAAATATATTATCAATATTTATGAAAAAACAATATTAATATTATTAAAATAATAAAAAATTTATAAAATATTAAAATTATCAATATTCACAACAGAATTTGTTCTATTCTTAACATGTTCAAATCTCAAAGGGTCGTTAATTGTCAAGTCATGCACAATAAAAAGTTTGTGTCAGTCATGTCCAATGTAAACTCTATAATTATACTTGCATGGTTGATCACATCGCAAGTATTGTTGCAATAGGACGACCATAGTAATGACGTTCTCATCTCTAAGAATCATCTGACATGACACATTGCATATAACATTCTTCCTTAAAAATTTTAGGGGATATCATTATTTTTTCCTTAAATTTTCAAGTAAAAATGGTCTATATAAAGGTTCATGTGAGATAATTCTTATAGATAAGAAGGGCATCACTTGGTTTGTTCGATAGCAACACTACTTGCGAGGTGATCAACCATGCAAGGAAATTATAGAGTTTACATTAGACATGGTTGACCCAAACATTTTATTGCGCATGACCTGATAATTGGCGACCCTTTGAGATTTGAACATGTTATGAATAGATCAAATCCAATTGCGAATATTGATAATTTTAATATTTTATAAATTTTTTATTATTTTAATAATATTAATATTGTTTTTTTCGTAAATATTGATAATATAATTATTTTTATTGCTAATTATAGCTAATTGTAGCTAATTGTAGCTAATTATTCCTAATTATAGCTAATTATTCCTAATTATACCTAATTATAGCTACTTATTCCTAGTTATAGCAATTCGTTCTAATTTATTCCTATGTATTCCTCTTTGTTCATATTTATTCTGATTTATTCTTATTTATTCCTATTTATTTCAAATTATTCCGAATTATTCTGAATTATTCATAATTATTCCGAATTATAGCAATTTATTCTGAATTATTCTTAATAATTCTAAATTATAGCTTTTTATTCTGAATTATAGATATTTATTCCGAATTATAGCTATTTATTCTGAATTATTCCGAATTATTCCGAATTACTGCGAATTATTACTAATTATTCCTAATTAATCCCAATTATTCCTAATTATTCCTAACTATTACTAGTTATTCCAAATTATTACTAATTGTTCCTAATTATTACTAATTTTTCGAAATTATTCCAAATTATTCCTAATTATTCCTAATTATACCTAATTGTTCCTAATTGTTCATAATTATTCCTAATTATTCCTAATTATTCCTAATTATTCCTAATTATTCCTAATTATTCCTAATTATTAATAATTATTCCTAGTTATTCTTAATTATTACTAATTATTCTTAATTATTCCTAATTATTCCTAATTATTCCTAATTATTACTAATTATTCCTAATTATTCCTAATTATTGCTAATTATTCCTAATTATTGCTAATTATTCTAAATTATTGCTAATTATTCATAATTATTGCTAATTATTGCTAATTATTCTTAATTATTCTTAATTGTTGATAATTATTCCAAATTATAGCTAATTATAACTAAGTATTGCTAATTATTGCAAATTATAGCTAATTATTCCTAATTATAGCTAATTATAGCTAATTATTCTTAATTATAGCTAATTATAGCTATTTATTCCTAATTATAGCTATTTATTCCTATTTATTCCGATTTATTCCGATTTATTCCTAATTATTACTAATAATTACTAATTATTACTAATTATTTCTAATTATTACTAATTATTCCTAATTATTCCTAATTATTCTTAATTATTCCTAATTATTCCTAATTTTTCCCAATTTTTCCTAATTTTTCCTAATTTTTCTTAATTTTTCCTAATTTTTCCTAATTATTCCTAATTATTATTTATTACTAATTATTCCTAATTATTCTTAATTATTACTAATTATTGCTAATTATTCCTAATTATTGCTAATTATTGCTAATTATTGCTAATTATTACTAATTATTGATAATTATTGCTAATTATTGCTAATTATTCCTAATTATTCCTAATTATTCCTAATTATTCCTAATTATTCATAATTATAGCTAATTATAGCTAATTATTGCTAATTATTTAGAATTTATTCAAATTATTCCGAATTATTTTGATTTATTCTGAATTATTCTGAATTATTCCAATTTATTCCGAATTATTCAGATTTTTTCTGATTTTTTTTCCGATTTATTCCGATTTATTCTAATTTATTCTGAATTATTCCGAATTATTCCGAATTATTTTTAATTATTCCGAATTAATCTGAATTATTCTGAATTATTCCGAATTATTCCTATTTTTTCCTATTTTTTCCTATTTTTTCCTAATTATTCCTAATTATTGGTAATTGTTCCTCATTATTCCTAATTATTCCTAATTATTCATAATTATTCCTAATTATTGCTAATTATTGCTAATTATTGCTAATTATTGCTAATTATTGCTAATTATTCCTAATTATTTGTAATTATTGCTAATTATATATATTTATTTCTAATTATATCTATTTATTGCTAAATATATTTTTTTATTGGTAATTATATCTATTTATTGTTAATTATATCTATTTATTACTAATTATATCTATTTATTACTATTTATACCTATTAATTTTTAATTGTATCTATTTATTTCTAATTATATCTATTTATATCCTAATTATAACTATTTATTTCTAATTATATCTATTTGTTCCTAATTATATTTAATTAATATTAATTATAACTAATTATTTATAATTATAACTAACAATATCAATTTCCTAGTAAAACAAAATACAAATAAAAATCAATTGAAATCTAATTAAATTATAACTAATATACAAAAATTGAAATTAACATAAAAAATAAAATAAATATAAAAAAAATTAAATTTAAATACCTTAAACATTGATATTCTGAAAATATTGACGCCCTCCAATTGCTCTCGTATAAAAAACTTCAAATAAAAAAAATTCTCTCTGAAACTGAAGAATGAAGAGAGAGAGACAGAAAGATCTGAATGATTTGTGAAAAAAACGAATAAGGGTATATATAGTTAGATTAGTTATGACGCGAATATTTGCGATGAGTCCCGTCGCAAATACCCTCACCCGCATTAATTACAATCGGCGGTTAAAAGGTTATTTGCAACGGGATCAGTCGCAAATAGTACCTACCGACAGTCTTTTTGCGACGGGACGATATCCTGTCACAAAATGGTATTGATCGCCGCCAGGTATTTGCGACGGGGCCCGTCACAAATGTCCCTGCATGGTTGGGTGTGCAAGCCGCACGTTTTGGCGCACAAGCCGCGCGTTTTGGCACGCAAGTCGCGCCAAACTATTTTCGATGGGAGACATCTCCCCGCCAAAAATAATATTCCCGTGGTTTGGCACGCAAGTCACGCTAAACTATTTGCGACGAGAGATGAAATCCTACTGCTAATAATTGGTTATTTGTGACGGGCTACTTTCCCCATCGAAAATAGCTTCCTGGACGGGTTATTTGCGACGGGAAGAAATCCTGTCGCAAATAACCCGTCACAAATAGTGATTTTTCCCGTAGTGTACTCCTGGTTCTGATATGGTTGATAATAAAATAGAGCTAAAGATGAAGGTTACGATTTTGAATAGAAAGGTTGGTGGTCCTCAATACTGTGATAAGAAAGTTTCTGATAAAAATGATCACAACTCTAGAGATTATGGATGTTATAGACATAAATATTTTTTTAATGGATACTACTTTCATATTGCTGGATTTGAGCATAAAAAATATGTTTTGGTTTAATCAACTACATTGCAATTATGCATTGAATTATAGAAGGAAATGGTTGAGGGGGAGTGAGTCTTCACAAAGGAAGAATTGTGAGAATAGTGTTTTGAATAATCCTAAGAAGGTTGGTGTGAATGTTAAATGATTGTTCTAACCTCTGTATACTATTTGTAAATGATGTGAACAACTTGGACACCATGTAAATGGATTTTTTGTTTTGTTACTAGAACAAAACAATTCTTAGCAATTCTATGAAGCTGGATATGAAGAAATATAACGTGAAATACAAGTATCTTTTTTTAGAAACTACTCTCAAGAATAAAAAGGGAGAACAACTATAACATCCCCAACAAGGGAGCCACTAAACTAGTTCCCCATACTACATCACCACATGACCTCATGGGAACCACCCCATTTGATATAGGTTTCCAATAAGTATTGAGGGTCTAATAGGTCACGTAAGGATAATATAACCTCTTTACCATAATAATCCACCGGTTATACCATATAAAATAAATGAACCTATGGGTAATATACCGGAGACATGCATTAAGAACCATTTCTAAAAAAGGGTAAAACACAAACAAATGATAAATAAACCATGTCATGCTAACAGTGCCAATATTAAAGAAAACCCAAAATAATTACAAACAAAAGAATCCCCAAAATAGGTCCTGACTCTAAGTCTAGATCACCATCCATTAATATCCCAATCCCTAATCAACTCTCTAGAATAAATCCATTTCCCTTCTACTGGCATACAATGAATAAATCTTTTCAGGTATCCCATAGAGGCCCAATCAGGGTGTGAGTAAAGCATCATAGTAACCCACCAATTATGTCTAAAAAATATCCAGTCTATATAGATAGTGTATACAAGTACTAATTAAATTACATGGTAAAAAAAGAAAACATAGGTTCCATTAGTTAAAAATATTCACATTAACCATTTTAATCATGTAATCGAATTTCAACACATGTTCCATGGGTTATGAATTTATATCACTAACACAACATCCCAAAAAAGTTAATTACTATGCATACGGAAATAAATGAAGTTCCATACCTCACTGGGGATGAAAATTTCATAAACAATTACAGGAAACTTATCTTCGAGCCTCATTCGAGGTAGTGCCATCAAATTCTACTATTTGAGGTATAGAGCCACAGTACCCTTCCCTACCACGTATATTATTCGGTGGGGTTTACAACATTAGACTACCCCGACTGGTGGGCATAGATCCTCAAGTCCAATACCTAGCAACAACCAATCCATGTGCACGTGATATTTTATTAAATTACAAGATATACCATACAATAATTATACACAATAAATACACATAATATTCACATTTCACAATTATTCAACAAATGATTCGACATCATGTATTATCCCATTAGCACGTTTACCATTTACATTCTATATCCCATTTAACCCATTTTCTTTTCTCAATACAAAACCCATTATCATATTCAATTATTCTCTTACATTATCCCATTTAACATATTAATTAATTCACACGAATTATCCCATTTAAAACATTAATTAATTTACATTTCTTAATCCATTTATTCATTTCAATTATAAACTCATTATCCATTTGGCACACTCATGTTATTCTTTTTAACCTTTTTACAGTATTCCATATAATCCCTAATTCCAATAACAAAGTATAGACACAGCTATCAATATTACCTTTTCAACACAAAAAACATATAGAAATGTTCATCATGGTCTCCACTATATAACAAGTCAATTATATGCTTAAAATTACAATTTTTCATCATTAGGAATGTTGTCACACCCCGCGGCTAGCCCTAAATCGGTCTAGTCAAACTCGATGCAACCCCTGAAGATCATGAGAGGTTAAATCCATCACATATCCCCCCATTTTACCAAATACATTTAAAGACATCAAATAAAATTTAATATATAACCATTAACACAACCATACATGTGAAAATCAATTTCAGGACTCTGGGATATAACTTTTAGACCACCTACCTCGAATCCATGGACGAACACTCTCTTAAGCTTAGTCTTAGATCCTGATTCATGAACCCCTTGAATCAAAAACCTAGATCCATTTGAAAAATATATTTTTGTGAATTAATAAGAGGAATACATAAAACAAAACCCATAATCCTAAAAATATATCAAATAGGAGCATTATACTTAATCGGGGCTTCGATCCACCCCAAACAAAAATCCAAAAGTCATAGAAATGATGTAAATTGATCATTGGTAATCCTTGGACATATTGGTTCGTCACTAGGGTTAATAAAGAGAGATGTAAATAGAAAATGGGTAGAAAACTAAAAATATAGAGGGTGAATAATGGTAAAACCCCACTTTTTTAATGAGGTGCATGGTTTGGCCACACGATTTTCCAAACCGCACACCAACCATATTCCAACCTCTATCCAAGAGGGCCCTAAGTCGCATAGTTACTTGGAGAGATTTCATAGTTTAACAAACCCGATTCCAACCCAACAAAATGTCTCTCTCTATTTCTGTGAAATTTAGACTCCCTCTATACATTGTTTACTTAACTGTGTACTCCATATCTTAGATAGAACGGTTTGGGCCCATGGTTACTACTAATATTGTGCCAACCATAAAACATAAAAAGTTTGGACAATTTTATGTTTTATTTCATTTCTTGAGCACCTATGACACCCCTGATCCACCTAATACTTTTAATGAACATCCCATTAACTTAATTAATGATACTTAACCAAAATTTAAATAGGGACACACCTTCACGAAGTCTGGGCTCTTACAGTCTCTCCACCTTATAAATAATCTTCCTCGATCCATACTCCCAAGAATCACTGATCTTCCAAAGTAATTCTATTCGGCCACTAATCCCACATATCCAAATATCTCTCCCATGTATCTTCCTAGACATTACCATGCTTCCACAAAACTCGAACCAAGGGTACAATCTTTCCCCAAACAAATTTATAACTAAAATACACAACAAGAACCGGATGATCCTTAAAGGATGCATCTGCCTCGA
Source organism: Viscum album (assembly GCA_963277665.1). Lineage (NCBI taxonomy): Eukaryota > Viridiplantae > Streptophyta > Magnoliopsida > Santalales > Viscaceae > Viscum > Viscum album. Next base: position 880,646,215 of record OY728126.1, on the reverse strand, counting down.
TCTCAACATACTCAATAAAAATCACATGATATGAGTTATTGTGATATTGACAAAGCTATGACAAATGAAAAATATCATGCATACCACTATAATTATTTGGAATATCCAATTGTTATGTGACTAGTCCAATCACCTCTACAATCACAAACCACCCCATGCACATTGAAACAAAATTAACCTGTTTCTAAATTCAACAGGGACCCAACCATGGTGTCACCTAAAAAAACGCATGATCAACCATCACAAACTCAAGATATCTACAATGACAATACATTTACTACTTATTCCTAGGAAGTTCCATTTCCATACATTTTAGAATCGAATGAACCTTTTTTATTTCTCCTAAACAAGAAATTGTCCCATATGTCTATATTTTCCTTCCTCTAACCAACACAACTGAGATATACATGGTTTACCATAGATTTCCTCATATAGTGTCATAGGAATTGTTTCCCATAAAAACTTGATATTGTAAAACTCAACTAGTTGCAAATTTTTTCCCCACAGTCCACTAAAATCTTAGACACAAGCCCTCAACATGACCTCTAGTACCTTAATTGTATGATCTAATTTCCCATACTTCTATGGATGAAAAGGGGTACTCAAAACAACCTCAGTACCAAGAACCAACTCTAATCACTGACAAAAGCATGATGTAAAATGTGGATCATGATCTGAAACTATATTTTGTGGTACTCCATGTAAAAATAACATCTCTCAAATATATAACTCACCCAACCGATCCACTGTGAAGGTCTCCCAATTGGAAAAGAAATGATCCACCTAAGTCAATTGATCCACAAACTCCCAAATTAAATCATTCTTATAAGGCTTCCTTGGAATTACCTCCATGAAGTCCAACATTACTTCATCCTGCTTCCATTCAAGAATTCGAAATTCAAATAAAAAAAACCACCTAGCCATTGATTCATAGATTTCACCTACTGACAGGTAAGGCATCACACCATCAAACCTGTAACATCTTTCTTTATCCCTGACCACCAATACTGCCTATGAATATCAATATAAAATTTTGTCAAACATGTATATACCACAAACATTGATTCCTGAAACACATGAATCAACTCTTCTAATATACATGTTGTCACGACAACACAACCATGAATATAAACGATCTCATCATCACTAACAATCAAATCGAAAGTTAACTCCCCACATCTAAGGCTTTCAATCACAGTCAACCGTTATGTCTCCTTAATCTGTCTCTCCTTGACCAATCTCAAAAGAATGGAATCAAATCCTATAGTTGCAAGGGTCATCTAACCATGCCCATCCCACACCTATAGATTTATCTCTGTATAAAATATCATCATCATCTAGCTGAACATGGATTCCAGAACATATATATTTAAATTCATTCAACTCAAATTATCCATGATTTTATTATACTTTTACCAGTGTGTAAACTATCCCATGGTCAAAGAATTGAATGTATGCAACCCATATTATCTACCTAAGATTCAAATTATGCTCAGAAAAGATATACTTAAGAAATTTATGATCAGAATACATTGTAAATAACTCTCCCAACATGTATTTTTATAAATACCATAAATAATAAACAACTTAATCCAACTAAAGATCATGACTATTGTGATTTCATTCATGAGGCCTCAAATATCATGACCTGTATTCTACAACCTGATTATACTGCATCAACTCTACTAAAATACCAAAACCAGACGCATCACAAAATATGGTATACACATTTCTTGGATTGGGAAATATCAGAGTCGATTGAAAATTCAATAGATTGTTCACCTATTGAAAATAATTCTAACATGCCCCAACCCATTCAAATTTCATTCATATCTTGGTAAAAATAAAAAGTGGTGATACCAAACAAGATTTGTCTTTGATGAACCTTCGGTAATTTCCTTCCAATAAAAAAACATCAAACATCATAAATGTTATTGGTTTTATCCCATGGAAAAACTGTATACACTTTCTCTAGGTCCAATGACACACATACCTTTGAGATGATGTGACCCAAGAAATGCACCCTATCAAACAAAAATGACACTTTGATACATTATTATATTGGATATGTTTTCTTAGTGTGCTCATCATGATGTGAAGATGTTTGGAATGATATTCATATGCCATAGATTACACCAAGATATCATCAATAAGGAAAACTATGATCTTCTCTAGGTATGGATGAAGTATTTGATTCATCAGTTCCATAAACACTAATGGTGCATTAGTCAACCTGAACTACATCCCAACAAACTCACACAACCTAAAGCTGCTTCTGAAGTCAGTTCATGGTAAGTCAAAAGGTATCACCTTGAACTAATGAAACCCAAATCTCATACCAATCTGAGTTGATCAAAGAGATCATTGATTTGAGGGATAGGCTATCAGTTCATAACCATATTTTGATTCAAATATCTATAATTGTCACCTAAAATTAAAGTCCTATCAGCCTTATTGGAAAATAGAAATACATATCTCCAATGTGACATACTAGTATGGATAGACTCTTTATACTCCAATTAGTCTAACTGAGTTTCGAGATCCTTGTTCTCTTCCATTTCCATTCAATTTGGTAGAATGAAATTTAGGTGTTCTCCAGATTGCTACTCTATCGCGAACTTGACATCACTCTGTGGATGAATCCCTGATAATTAGTTAGGAAACACATATTTAAATTGATCCACCATAAGAGGAATGAAAATATTCACTATTACACCTTCATTAGACATAAGTAAAGACACTTGTGGTCTGAGATCACCTAACTACTGACAAACTGGCATGGCATGGCCTTCTCAGGCATCCCGTTCACTATAATGAATATATGTTTCTCTATTAAGAGACATGAATGTTACCCTCTGATGATAAAAATCAAAACAAGATTGGTAAAACACTAGCTAGTCCATTCCCAAAATCCAAACAAAACCTAGAATCTTATGCAGAAAAAATTCCCACCAAAAACGACACCCACCAACCACAAGAGTGAACCCCTTTCATTGCATGATATTTTCTTCTCGCACTCGTAACCAAGTATCAATAAACATAACCCTTAAAATGAATACACTACTAGAACCAACATTACCACAAACATAGTAGTTATAAAAGAGTGTTAGAAACATGTATCAAATACATCTCTAGAAAGTGTATAAGCTACAAGGATTTCACCTCTAATAGTAAATAGTCCAACCAATCCACCCCCTAGTGTAGACTGAACTACAATGAGTTGTCCTATCCCTCTACCCCGGGATCTGTTCATTGTTCCTGGTTCTGCAATAACCCATCAAAATAGATTTTATCACCCCGTAATACCACATCATCAACCCTGATTGGTATGACAATTCATGCTCTATCTGCTATTCAAATAAGGGGTGGACAACCACCTTCCTTCACTTGGTATTAGCATCAATACTCTATTCATACCCAGCTGTTGAGGGTTCCTATAGAACCATTACACATTCTCTATTCTTCTTCATTCCTGGCACTCAATTAGTGGTTGGGGGCACTGATAATGCATGTTCCATGTACTGCCACACAGATATAAAAACACCTGGTTTCCACCTTGACATGTTCATTTTTTATTATGACTGACCTTCCCAATTCCACCCCAATTAAGATTCCCAAAATGATTCTACCTATCCTTATAAGATTAACGTATAGTCTATTCAATTGGAATAAAAAACCCACTACCTAAAGCCTCTATTAAGTTCCTCTCTGAAATAAGACCCTATTCTACAACTTCTGCAATCATCGTAAAATAGAAGGTGTTTAACTGGGACTTCGTATAATGTCTCATTCCATCTTGGAAATGTCTTTATATAGCCTCATAATCCCCTACCGATACATGAAAAAAAGTGTTTCAAGTCCATTAATTGGTCTGCATAATCCATCATGGGCATTGTTCACTGGGTCAGCCTTATAAACACCACAACCCACTCTTGTCTCATTGTCTCTGGATATAAATTCTCTAGAAAACATTCCTAAATGTCCTTCCATATCATAACTTCAACCTGCTATATATGAACCACAATATCCCACTTCCACTTTTCTGGCACCTGAAACATATATGTTGTCAACTTGACAATCCTCTCAGAAAGATTCTCTAACTGATCCAATATCATCTAGAAATATTCTATTAAGAAAAAATCTATGAAAAACATTCTATTAATTTTACATTAACACATGATTTATTACATAAAATTATATGTAATACATCTTTGAAGGTAGAGAAGTTTAGTTTCTTTGGGAATTAGGTACATTAAATAACAATATAGAACATGAAATCCAACATATTTATTGAGAACTTTCTTGACATGATCAACATATTCCATCATACATAAAACTGTATGGGATAACATGGGGATATACATAAGAAAGGGGTGAGATATAAATCCTATAAAGGTAATAAACAAGGAATAAAATGATTATGATAATACGTGTTATATAATAGGAATTTCAATTAGGAATAAAAGGAACATGAATAATAACACATGATATAGGATGATAATCATAACATGGGAAATGTGGAAACATCATAAAATACTACATAATAAACATATGTCAAGGGTAACTACCAAGAAATCATGATAGAAAAATTACCATAACAGAATAACATTAACTCTTTTTCCCAAGATGGAGATTCTTGAAACAAAACATTACACAATGCATTGGAGTGCAATATAATTTCAGACACACTCATCACATTCATTTAATTCTCATGCATAAGTGTGCCACATAGATCAAACATTGGAATTCATTCCATATCATAATTCATTCCATGATTAAAGAGTGTGGAATACATACATCTAATTCCCAAATAAAATTTATATGTTTAAATGTAACATCCAAGGTAAATGAATAATAAGACATATTTCATATTTATTAATATTTGTGAATTAAATATTAATTTTACTTTAAAAGGGTTTCTATGTTCGATAGCGTACCTGATACGCAACAACGAGTTTCTTTGAAATCATACATAGCACACTAATAATATAATATTACTATTTTAAATTATAGTTAACTCCTAGCCATTGTATTGGATGAATGAACAAAACTAACTACAATATGATTATAAATTATTGTTAAATGTATTTACATTATTCAATAAAATTTTAGAAGCTTAAATTGTGAATTAATCTAATTTTAAGCATAATTTAAATTAAAAGGTCGATTTGTCGCCTTTTAATGGTAAACCATTTTTAAATATAGTTTTGGTCACTTTAATACATTATATATGACCAAATAATATATTTCTTTATAATGGGGACATAAAAATTTACATTGTGTAAATTTTTGTAATTTTTCCGATAAAGTTCATTTTTAATGAATAATGAAAAATATGGTATTTAAATTCAAAAGTGCCTTTTAATATAATTTATTTATATGGTTAGATTATCTTTTTAATTGTTTTTAATGTGAAATTAAAATATATTTTTACCATTTAATTCAATGTTGGTCATTGTAAATAATTTCACTTTGAAATTGGACATAAACAAGTATCAATCTTTTGATTGTTATTGTTTCTTAAAAACACGCTATTTGTTTTGATAATGGGAATTAATTTTAAAATTAATTAATGCCACTTATATTTTTTGAATTTGGAAAAATAGACATAATTTTTTAATTAAAAATAACAAATATATCTTAGGGTGAATTTTTGGTATTTTTCTGAAACACTTAAATATTTGAAGAAGAGTGAAACCACTTAGTGTTAGTTAAAAAACTAACTTTTTCATTTAAATGAAATTTTACCACTTTTGTGAATTGAATTTAAAAAATATGACATATATGGTCATTATTAAGAAGTAAAATGTGGTTTATTAAGAATAAAATAATTTTTGGTGAATAGTAATTTTTGACTTTTATTTACTGCGGTTAAAGGTAAATAGGGTATGTCAAAGTTAAATGAATATTATAATAATTCAAAATTACCTTAAAACTTGTCCAAACATTATTGGTTGAGTCATTTACGACCATGAGAATCTTTGGGTCTATTTTGGGACCCCATTGAGCCACTTTGGAGTGATACGGACAATTTAGATTAATTAACTTAAAATAAAGGAAAAAATGACAAAAGAAAATATCTTTTAGTAAATTAAATTTTAGAAGGGGTTATATAAATTATCTTTTAGACTATATATATTAATTATAATGATAAAAATATTTCCTACATCATGGTATTTTTTTATAAATTTTAGACATCAAATATATTAAATTATAAATGACACAATAATGACGTAGTATTTACGTCATTAATAAATGATTTAAATAAATAAGATTATAATGATTAAAATATTATCCAAAACTTTTCCAATTCTAATTTGATGATTTTATTTAGAATATGAGTCATCTTATCATAGAAAATAATTATTTTTGGACCATTATAAACCTAATATCATTATATAAGAAAATAATATTTTCACACTTTCCTAAAGAGCATCTCCTCTCCCTTATAAAAGGAGACCATTTCTATCCAATTCCTCACACATCTCAAGAAATTTGTCTCGTCCAAACACTACCCAATGAAGCTCCATAAATCCCTCTATTCCATCTATAAGCCTTAACTTAGGCATAAGGCACTTCAAGAATTCCTTTGGTTCAAACCAAAGGGAGTTACGCAAATTAAAGGTAATAGTTTCTCTTAAATTGTTTTCTTTTATTTTACTTATCCAACCCATAAACTCCTTTTATTACTTTCTTTTTTAACAACACCAGTATCCATAATATACTAGAATGTTTTTATGGGAATTATTTTAACTACACTTAAACACACCTCCATCTAATGGGTGAAGAACATAATGTTTCTCTGGATAGAAAATTAATGCCTCACGAGACGATGATTGTTCAATTACCTCTTATTGCCTTTCATGGTTGGAATTATGATGGAACTATATTTATATATGATATATATATATTATATTTATGATTTCATTATGCTTCTGTACTTCCCATTTATATCACACCTTTGGTTTTCCCTAGTGGGTAAATACGATAATCGCATTTGAGGAAGTGCGGACAACCACCCCCTCAAAGTAATGTGACTCATTAATGCCTTATGTGAGATGTATAAAAGATGGATTTAATGATATTATAAATTATATTATACTGTAATTATAATATACCTATGTATAATTATGTTTTAATTCCATTAAAATAAGAAATATAAATGAAAGTAGCATTCATGCGTACGTACAGCTTACCGTCTCAATGAACGGTGCACTTCATTTCTTACCTCCAAATGATATGTACTATTATAAATACATTTATATACTAGATATATATGATATATATGATATAAAAATCATGAATATCATTCTTTATATAATGAACCATTGATAACATGAACAACATATTATTATAAGAAGTCCATTTTTTACTCAAGTACCAAATATCGACAAAATGGACGTTATTAACAAAAATGATTACATAATGTTTATATCATGGTAATAAGTGATATAAAAGGAATAATAAAATGAAAAAGGTTCTTAAGAAAGTAGAAATTAACATTAGTTTATTATTCATGAGATTAAAGAACGATCGAGTCAAGTCGGACACAAGGTAAAGGATTTTCTTATCTCACTTTTAATTCCATGAGATTTCCATTGTTCGCCACTTATTCATTGCATGTAGTGTATTTTGTACTACCATTTGATATATATTATCATTATTATCATTATATTCTTGGTATACTATGATTCATTCTGTGGTTATTAACTTTTGGTCATAAAACTCAGTTGATTACAACGTGGTAAAGGGTTTCATCTCACTTTTTATTCCCGTGAGATTCATGCTATATTGGCCACTATTTCCTATTGTGTGGTGTATTTACTTCCCATGATTATAATATTTGTGTAATATAATTTCACTTATTAGTATTTAAATCTTTTTTTATGATCCTTTTTTCATGTGGCGTATGTTTTGTAAGTTACCAAATCGGTAAGGGAACCATTCACCTTCCTCTTTTTAAAAGGCTTATTTTTTTTTATGTTTTTTAAATTACATATTATTATGTTGGGATATGTTATTAAATATCCTTATTGATGTAAACATTATTTACAAGTGATAAGATACCCTTTTTGTATCATCAACTCATTTTTTGAATTTAAAAGTGACACTGTTAGGCTGTCAAATTTTTACAAGGGAACTTCTTAACCCAATTTTGATTAATTGGGTTCAACTTGTACTTATTGAATATGTCCTCCTATGAATATGTGTCAAATACATCTGATTGTTTTTCACTTAATATCCACTTATATTGGGTATATTTATATTTTTTACACATAATTATGAGATTTATTTATCCTTATTTTATGGATACCACCTTTATAAGGGATTTCATCTCAATTTACATTTCCACTGAGAATTCATTGTTGTTATGCACCAATTCACTCTTATATGGTGTATATACTATCCTTTGACATATTATATCATGCATACCTTTATTCTCATGATATTATAAAGTTCTGATTAAAAGTTATTCCTCATTTATTTGTATTCAAGCATCTCTCTTTTTCTTAACAAAATCTTTAATGAAAATATCGTTTTAAATGTTTTAATGATTTATTCTTCTAAATATTTATCATTAATGTCCATGTTTTCAAAATGGGTTTTAGGATTTATTTATATGAACATTAATGTTTTCAAATGATAATTCATTTAAAATCTTCAAAGTGGTATGAGACGCTTTGATTCAAAAATATCTTTTTAAATAGTTTTGAAAATGATTGATAAAGAATTTTTTATTTCAATACATTGAATTGATATATTGGAATGTGGAAATGTAATATTTATTTTATACTTTTGTTATCTTTTATTATTATGTTATGGTTATTGGGCATTGTTTACGTATACGGGTGGTTCCAAGATAAACCTAGGGTGGGTGAGCCCATGATAGCTCTCCAATGCATTGTGTAACATGACGGAGGTGAACGTGAAGTTTCTCTTAAGAGATTTAGGGAGTATACCGTGATGGGGATTCTAAGTGTAACTCCCTATGTAGCAGTGATAGCTACAATGTAAGTTTGTTATGGATGCCATAAGTAACTTTTATGATTTATGATTTGTGTGTGTTATTTTTAAATCTAATGATTTCATAAGGTACGTTATGATTGAAAAGTATGGTTTTATTGATTTTTATTTATTGATGGGATAATGTTTTCCTTCCATATTTTATAACCCTTACTGAGCTTTTTCTGCTCATCCCAAGTTTTTGAAATGTTTTCCATAGGACTTAATGATGAATAGGGTCAAGGATGGGATCAATGAAAAGTCATGCTATCTAAAACATGGAACTAGACATGTTTCTTTTTAAGAGTTTTTATTTCTTGAAAAAAATGGATACTGAGTAGTATTGTATACTTGGAATATTCAAGTTGTAATGTAATATTTATGGCCTAATTATCTAAAACTCTAATCCTGAAAATATCCTCAATGTGAATTATTCCTTTAATTCAATATTATGTAATGTTTAAGGTCAGGTCCTTATAGTTCGTATCAAAGGTCGGTTTAGGAAACTTTAGGGATTAGGAATTTTTGTTAGACATATGGTTAGTCCCTATCTGTTATTTTAGTTAAATAATTGTTTTATAACTTTTTCAGAACAAGGAAATTCAATTAAAAATGGAACGAGGAGGATCTCAAATGACATTCATATCTCTTCTTGATGACATGCCTGCAATAATTATTGCAACGTCATGTTAGGATGATTTTGAAACTTTTTCTAGCATACAAATCACTTGTAAGAAGTTATTTGAGATATAAAACACCTCCACTATACCTCATTATTATCTTGGATTGTGGGTTGTATTTAGAAAATTATTATTTTCACAATATTCTCATATTTTCAAGAAAGGTAAATATTATCAAGTCATTTTAAAATATTTTACCTTATCACAAGATTTTGAAGCATATTATGATTTTAAAAAGGGTTCTGAATAAGGATACCCTTGCAAAACCTATTTATATTTGATTTTAAAATATAGCCTCTCAGAACATACTTATATTATTTGAAAAAGACCATTAATTGAATGTTTTAACTCAAATTCGATTCGACTATTTTATAGAAATCATATTTTATCAGTTGTTTTGAAAATATATGTCAGACCTGATTATTTTCCAAAAACAAATTTCTATGAACACCCCTATGACCCATGTTGTACATGGTGTATTTGGATGGAGGACGAAAATGATTTTGAAGGATCTCTAAATCATTGTTACAATGCATGGAACTTCTACGACCATGAACAAGTTGATAATGAAACCAAATGGACACCATGATCAAGGTATGATGTTCTTCATTTTAGGGATTGTTTTATTTTATTATATGGTAGTGAAATAAGACTTCAAGAATTAAGATGTTGAGATCATAATGAATTTGGATGAAAAGGAGAGGTATAAGGAAACCTTTGAGGTTATAACATGTTAGGGTTATTTTTGAGTTTTATAAAAAGGACAACCCATAGGATGGGTGACAACCCATCACATACGGCAAGGCTACAGGAATCGAACCCACACCCTAAGGGCGAAAAGGGTACATCGCCTACCACTAGCCTACTTCAAGTCCCTGGTTAGTATGACATGTTATTTTAGTAACATTATTTTATATAATAAGAATAAGTTTATTTTTGGAACTTATGTTTTATAAAATGGATATACTTTGTATAGAAAAATGATTTAGTGATTAAGTGATAATGGTTGTGGAGGAAGGCGTTCTATCTTTTGAGGAAACACTATATGCCTAAGGAACATAGAATAATATGGGATTTCAATTGTGGAATAATGGATGAAATTTTAGTTTGGAAGGATCTATGTTTTTATTATGGACACATGATGCTTTTATTTATTTATGAAAATGATTAACCTATCAGGGATAATATATGATTAGGTTAATTAATTTTCAATATGAGACTTTATGATTAAATGGTGTTACTTGGAGAAAAATTTTAAGATGTATATTTGAAGTCTATGTAATTAAATCTTCATGAGATTTGGGATAAAATAATAGTTTGGATTACTTATGAAGAATTTTAGGGACAATTTTTTATTAAATGGTCTTTTTTGAACTTTGGGTTTGGTTAGACATGTTTTGAAGATTAAGAGTAGTTTTTCGTTATGTAAATGTTTATCCTTTTGGGGGATTATCTGATCTTACACTAAAAGTTTTGCTTTTAGTTAATATCTAAAGAAATAGGAAATATATAGTTCATATTTTTTGGATTATGTGATTCTCTCGAAGTGGATTATAGCACTCTTATTATGAAAAAAAGTCATCCTGAATACTCATCGTTTGGAGAAAATATGAGTTCGTGTTAGAAATCTAGTAAAAGATGAATGCCTATATGAAAAGTAAGTATATTTCCTTATTTTTTGGTCAATCTCATAAATAAATTCCTCAATGAAAATTAACTTTAATCAAAAACCTTTTCTTTTAACTTTTCCTACTGGGGATTCAAAGATTGTTTAACCCATCGCATGTTTGTAATTTTCTGGTGGTTAACTTTCTCCTAATCTTATTTTCTATCAGTCTCCATCAGAACATGATGGTTTGTTTTCTCCTCCATATCCATGTTTTCCAAGAATCCTAGAGTCTGTTGTCTTGGGTAACCTTTTTAATCATCTTCTTTTATTTTAAAGTGATAGTTTTATGGACTCTTTGTTTGATGTGGGGCTTTAAATGATGTTCCTGGGCATAATTTTAAAATTACGAGGATGCAATTTTTAAAAGGGGGGAAGGATGTAACATCCCAGGTAAATGAAGAATAGGAGATATTTCATATTTATTAATATTTGTAAATTAAATATTAATTTTACTTTAAAAGGGTTGTTATGATTGATAGCGTACCCGATACACATCAACGAGTTTCTTTAAAATCTTACGTAGCACACTAATAATATAATATTATTATTTTAAATGATAGTTAACTCCTTGCTATTGTATTGGTGGTAATAAAAAAACTAACTACAATATGATTATACATTATTTTTAAATATATTTACATTATCCAATAAAAAGTTAGAGTCTTAAAATGTGAATGAATCTTATTTTAAGCATAATTTACATTAAAGGTAGATTTATTGCCATTTAATGATGAACCCTTATTAAATATAGTTTAGGTCACTTTAATACATTATATATGACCAAATAAAATCTTTATTTAGAATGGGGACTTTAAAATTTACTTTGTGTAAATTTTTGGAATTTTTTTGATAAAGTTCATTTTTAAATGAATAGTGAAAAATATTGTATTTAAATTGAAAAGTTCATTTTAATATAATTTATTTATATTATTAGATTATATTATTAACTGGTTTTAAAGTGAAATTGAAATATATTTTTACCATTTAATCCAATTTTAGTCAATGTAATTAATTTCACTTTGAAATTGGACATAAATAATTATCAATCTTTTGATTGTTATTGTTTCTTAAAAACACGCTATTTATTTTGATAACGGGAATTAATTTTAAAATTAATTAATTCCACTTCTATTTTTTGAATTTGAAGAAATAGAAATCATTTTTGAATTCAGAATATCCATTATAGCTTATGGTGAATTTTTTGTATTTTTCTGAAAAACATCATTTTTTAGGAATAGTTAAACCACTTAGTGGTAGTTAAAAAACTGACTTTTTCATTTAAATGAAATTTTACCACTTCTGTGAATTAAATTTCAAAAATCCAAAATAAATGGTTTCAATCCAGAAGTACAATTTGGTTCATTAAGATGAAAATAATTTTTGATTAATAGTAACTTTTGACTTTTATTTACCGCGGTTAAAGGTAAATAGGGTAAGTCAAAGTTAAAAGAAGATTATAATAATTCAAAATTACCTTAAAATTTTTTTTTTTGAGTCATTTACGACCATGGGCATCTATGGGTCGATTTTGGGACCCCATTGAGCTACTTGGGAGTGATAATGACAATTTAGATTAATTAACATAATGTAAAGGCAAAAATGACAACAGCAAATATCTTTTCGTAATGTAATTTTATAAGAGGTTATATAAATTATCTTTTACAATATAAATATTAATCATAAATAAAAAAATATTTCCAACATCATGGTATTTTTTTATAATTTTTGGACTTCAAATAGATGAAATTATTTATGACACAATGATGATGTAGTATTTACCTCATTATTAAATGATTTAAATAAATAAGATTATAAAGATTAAAATATTATCCAAAAAATGTCCAATTCTGATTGGATGATTTGATTTCTAAAATTTGTCATCTTATCTTCGACAATAATGATTTTTGGACCCTTAGAAACCGAATATCTTTATATAATAAATTAATATTTTCACACTTTCATAAAGAGCCCATCCTCTCCCTTATAAAAAATGACCATTTCTATCCAATTCCTCACACCTATCAAGCCATATGGCTCGTCCAAACTCTGCCCAATTAGTCCTCCTACATCCCTCTCCTCCACCTAGAATCCTTAATTTAGGCAGAAGGCACTTCAAGAAGTCATTTGGTTCAACCCAATGGGAGTTACCCAAATTAAAGGTAATAGTTTCTCTTAAATTGTTTTCTTTTATTTTACTTCTCCAACCCCTAAACTATTTTTATTAAATTATTTTGTAACAACAACAACATCTATAATATACTAGGATTTTATTATGAGAATTATTCGAACTAAACTTACACACACCTCAATCTAATGGGTGAAGAACATAATGTGTCTTTGGATGGAAAACTAACGCCTTACGAGACGATGATTGTTCAATTACCTCTTACCACCTCTCATGGTGGCCATTGTGATGGAACTGTATTGATGTATGACATATATATTATGTTTATTATTTCATTATTCTTCTTTACTTCCCATTTATAGCACACCTTTTGTTTTCTATAGTGGGTAAATATGATAATCTCATTTGAGGAAGTGCGGACTACCGCCCCCTCAAAGTGATGTGACTCATTATTGCCTTATGTGGGATGTATAAAGGATGGAGTTAATGATATTATATATGATATAATACTGTAATTATAATATACATATGTATAATTATGTTTTAATTCCATTAAAATAATAAATAGAAATGAAAGTAGCATTCATGCGTACGTACAGTTTACCGTCTCCATGAACGGTGCATTTCATTTCTTACCTCCAAATTTTATGTACTATTATAAATACATGTATCTAATGGATATAAATGATATATATGATATCCACATAATGAATATCATTCTGGATATAATGAACCATATACCACATGAACAACATGTGATTATAAGAAGTCCATTTTTGACTCAAGTACCAAATATCGACAAAATTGACGTTATTAACTTAAATGATTACATAATGTTTATAACATGGTAATAAGTTATATAAAAGGAACATTAAACTTGAAAAATGTTCTTCAGTAAGTATAAATCAACTTCAGTTTATTATTCATGAGATTAAAGAACGATCGAGTCAAATCGGACACAAGGTAAGGGATTTTCTTATCTCACTTTTAATTCCGCGAGATTTCCACTGTTCGCCACTTATTCATTGCATGTGGAGTATTGTGTACTACCATTTGATATATATTATCATGATTATAATTATATTCATGGTATAATGTGATTCATTTTGTGTTTATTAACTTTTTCTCGTACGACTTAGTTGATTACAACGTGGTAAAGGGTTTCATCTCACTTTTTATTCCCGTGAGATTCATGCTATATTTGCCACTATTTCCTTTTTTTGGTGTATGTACAGCCCATTATTGTACTAGTAGTGTAATATAATTTCATTTATTATTATTTAAATATTATTTTTATGATCTTTATTTCATGTGGTGTATATTTTTTAAGTTACCAAATCGGTAAAGGAACCATTCACCCTCCTCTTTTTAAAAGGCTTCTTTTGGTTATGACTTTTAAATTACATCTTATTATGTTGGGATATGTTCTTCTCTGTCCTTATTGATTTAAACATAATTTAAAAATGATGATATAACCTTTTTTCTCATCAACTCATTTTCTGAATTTTAAAGTGACGTCGTTAGGCTGTCTAATTTTTACAAGAGAACTTCTTAACCCAATTTCGATTTTTTGGGTTCAACTTGTGCCTATTGAATATGTCATCCAATTAATATGTGTTAATGAACTCTGATTGTTTTTCACTTAATATCCAAATATATTGGGTATATTTATATTTCCCACACATAATTATTAGACATATTTATCCTTAATTTATGGATACCATCTTTTTAAGGGATTTCATCTCAATTTACATTTCCATTGAGACTTCATTGTTGTTATGCACCAATTCACTCTTATATGGTGTATATATGGTCCTTTGAAATATTATATCATGAATCCCATTATTCTCATGAAATTATAAAGTTATTATTAAATGTTATTCCTCATTTATTTCTATTCAAGCATCTCACTTTTTGTTAAAAAACTCTTTAACAAAAATATCATTTTAAATTTTTTAAAGATTTATTCTTAAAAATATTTATCATTAATGGCCATGTTTTAAAAATGGGTTCTAGGATTTATTTATACGGACATTAATGTTTTCAAATGATAATTCATTTAAAATCTTCAAAGTGGTATGGGACACTTTGATTCAAAAATCTCTTTTTAAATGGTTTTGAAAATGATTCGATAAAGAATTGTTTATTTCAATACCGTGATTTGATATATTGGTATGTGGAAATGTTATCATTGCTTTATACTTGTGTTATGAGTTATTATTATGATATGATTATTGGGAATTTTTTACGTATATGGGTGGTTCCATGATAAACCTAGGGCGGGTGAGCCCATGATAGCTCTCCAATGCATTGGGTAACATGAAAGAGGTGAACATGATGTTTCTCTTAAGAGATGTACGAAATATACCGTGATGGGTATTCTAAGTTTAACTCCCAATGTAGATATGATAACAACAATGTATGTTTGATATGGATTCCATAAGTATCCTATATTATTTATGATTTGTGTGTGTTGTTCATAAATCTTATGATTTCATAAGGTATGTTATGATTGAAAAGTATGGTTTCATTGATTTGTATTTATTTATGCGCTAATGTTTTCCTTGCTTATTTTACAACCCTTACTGAGCTTTTTATGCTCATCCCACGTTTTTGAAATATTTTCCACAACACTTAAAGATGAATAGGGTCAAGGATGGGATCTAGGAAAATTCATGCTATCTGAAACATGGAACTATACATGTTTCTTTTTAAGAGTTTTTATTTTATGAAAAAATGGATACTGAGTAGTAGTGTCTACTTGTAATATTCAAGTTGTAATGTAATTGTTATGGCCTAATTCTCTAAAACTCTAAACCTAAAAAGATCCTCAATGTGAATTATTCATTTAATGCAATATTATGTAATGTTTAAGGTCAGGTCCTTATATTAAAAATGATAATACCATTGATATAAAATGGTTATGGTATTCACTACATGATTTTTTGGTCATAAAAAACACGGTGATATTTTAGTAGCATAACAGCCTCAATTAAAGATTCCTAAAAATTTGTTGATGAAATAGAAACTAGTATTTTCTCACATAGAAATAAAAAAGTCACTAATAGGGACATGAAAATATATATCCCAACATTATAAATTTGAAATATAAGGCATTAGATAAAGAAGAAACATGAATAATTAAAAGAATCCTTACTATATTTTGGCATGGTAATGGGTGCACATAAAGGATCTTGGGATGCCTAATGAGATTGAAAGGGGTATATAATTATTTATACATTAAATATAATGTAATTGGAATATGTAAGATTATATCACAACAAAATAAAAGTCAATTTAAGATACATAAGTTAAAATTTCTTCTTGAATGGAAATGAGAGGAGATAAATCCATTACATGAGTCTGTGACACCAAAATCATCATCGGGGCTTCTCGATAGCCCAGGGAGACATGAGATGATTCTAGAGACTGGTGAGAAGAGTAAGGAAGTTTTATAAGTAGTTTTACAAAAGTGAAATGAGATTATTGGTGGGTTTATATAGAAAATGAGGGGGGTGTTATTTAGTTTTTTGGTTTTAGACTCTACATAACAAAATAACCAAAACCACAAAAAAAAATACCATCATTTTTACCATATTTTCTTAAAAAGAGAGTATTTATCATTATATTTTTAGGTACAAGAGCTCAAAATAATAAAATATTTCCCTTTATTATGTGTATACGAGTCATAGTCTTATAGGAATGATTTCAAAACCTTAAAAAAATAATAAATTTAGAGGATTCATTAAGGAATTGTAAAATTAAACAAATAATCATAAAATTACATTATTTTAAATGGAATATAATTTTTTGGTCGTGGGTTTATTGTATAGAATTTATTTCACCACAATTTGGATATTATGATGTCATAAAACACACAAAATATTTATACAGTGTTTATGTTTTAAAAAAATAAATTAAATATCTAAGAAAATTATTAAAAATTCACCGTTCGGTAATTTTAAAGTTATGATTCTAAAAATAATATTATTTTTATCAAAATAATTTTAAAATATGTGAATTTTCAATTATAACATAAGAGTCAACATTTATTGAGAAATGTTTGATTATTTGACAATAATAGTTTTCAAACTCCTATAAAAATTACAATTTTTAAATCATAAAATTATATGATAATTAATATTTGATTAATATTATTTAATAATGGTTCATTTTTTGAAAAATTATTTCAAAAATCCATTAACTCATAAAAATAAATTATTTAACGGAATTTTATTTTTACTTAAATAAACAATTTTTCATTCATTGTATCAACATAAAGATCATTTATAGAGTAAAAAAGGGATGAAATATATTCATTATTATATAAAAAATAATCTACATACTCATATTTATATTTTCCTTATACATATCCCATTAATAAACCAGTAAATGCCCTAAGGGTATGGTGCATGACTTTGAGACTTTCATGGGGTTGATTGATGGACCTGGTTTGGGTCGTGATACTAATGAGCCTGATCTTACACCATACAAAATTTCATTCATGGTTAAGTTTTTAGATCCTAGATTGGTATTAGTCAAAAGTAAATCCCAGTGATGTAATCTCCCTTCGAAGCTCTGATGAATAGGATTCAAATTGTATGATCCTACTCGTTGAGGCTATCACTTCATTTTCCTTTGTCAATTGGATTTGTAAAACCCGTATATTTATACTAATCATATGATCACTATTAAATAAAAATAAAATTAATGTTAATGAAACTTAATGGTATTATAAGTCTCATTAGATATAATTAATAATAATAATTTCATGTGTTTTATATAACCATATTACATAATATTACATTTAATTAAATCAATTGGGGATGATTTTATTTATGATAGTTTAGTTCCTTATAGTCTTCCACCCTTTAGAAATTTTCCAACCAAAATATTCATTTATCGTAATAAAAAAATGAGGGAAACTATATTTCATCACCACCCACTATTCCCACATTGCTTCTTCAATATTTTAGTTTCTCTATATCACTTTAACAAGGTGCATTGTCTTATTTCTAAGAACTTTATCTCTATAACCTGAGATATTTAACACCTTCTATTCATAAAAAATATAATACTCCAATGGTTCCAACACTATATTGAGTAAATGATAGGGGTATAGTATGTACTTTATCAAGAGAAAAATATGGAATACATCATGTAATTACGATAGTTTGGTTGGATTTCTAGTCGATAGGCCACCACTCTAGTCCGATCAAGTATCTCAATTAGAATGATGCATCATGGAATATTATTTCCTTTATTCCTAAATCTCATCACATTATTGCATTAATATTTATGGAGTAATTACATTTCTCCAAAATCAAATTCTAGGTCTCATCGATGATTGTTAGTATAGATCTTTTTTCGAATTTGAGTAGCCATGAGATGATCCCAAATTGTTTTAACCTTTTCCACTATTTCCTCTACCATTTCAAGACCTATCAGTTTTTGTTCCCCTAATTCTACCCAACATGCTGGTATTATTCACCTCTTCTAATAAAGAGCTTCATAGGGAGACATTTGGTTGATTGAGTGTAAAATATTGTTGTAAGATTACTTGACCATAGGTAGATGTTGATCACATTATACATTGACGTCAATTAAGAATGCTCCCAATATGTCCTCAATTCTACGGACATCCCGCTAAAATTGGACATCAATTTGGTGGGGATAAACTATACTTAAGTTCATCCCTATTTTTAGAGAATGTAGGAGGATTTTATATAAATATTTGGAAAATTGACGTTTTTGATCGGATATAATAGATAGTTGTGTACCATGGAAACTCACAACATATCTATTGTATATCTTTTCAATAAAATAGAGTAAGAAGCCCTCCTAAACTTTAATGATGTGTGTCTTAATTTTATTATGACCCACCAAACATAGACAACATTATTCCCTCTAAATGTCTTTCCTGGGCCAGTGATAAATTCCATGGTGATGTTTTCAAATTTCCGTGTTGGTATGGTTAAAGTTTGCATCATCCCAATGTATTTTTTCCATTCCACCTTCACATGTTGTAATATAAAACACCTTGTTGTAAACTTTGTGATATCCTTCTTCACATTATCCAAAAAATATTGATTTCAAGGATCTCAATATATATTTTTCATTCCATGATGTATATATATTGTCCTGCTATATGATTCATCCATCATCTCCTTTATCTTGAAATTTAATAGTACACATAGTCAGGGAAAAAATTATACAACACCCTCTTCATTAACATTTAACATTGAGGATTCCCAGTTTTTTATAGTTTACACATTCTTTTTAATTCCCACAAAACCTCTTTGAGCATCTCTTATACTTTCTAAAAGAGATAGTTGAGATTTATTTGTAAAATTACTGATAATTTTCCTTCCTTTTTGATTCCCATGTGAACCATCTTAAAGTATAAAAGAATTGGATCCAAAAAAAATCCCATCAATGATAGAATAAGAGGATCGTTTCAACATAGAACATCTTCTACTTTATTGTCATTCCAAGAATAGTAGTAAATTTAGCAGTCTGATTCCTTGATCCACTCTGACCTCATTTCTTGGTGCATTTTCATATATTTCTTTGTGAATATATAATTAATGATTTTTTGATCTGTTTATATTTCATACTTCTCAACAAATAGATAATTTTGATATATTTGCAACAAAACTATCACTTCATAAAACTCCAGATCATGGTATGGGTAGTTCTATTCATGAAATTTAAAGTTCCATGAGGAATTTTCTATTAATATTTCAATATGCATTAACACATTTCCATATCCCTTCCTTGAAGTATTGCTGAAACTATGAAAAGTTCTCAACTTGTGGGTTGTGTGAGTACAATATCATTAATAATACTATTTTCTAACTCATTGAATCTATCTTCACATTAATCATTCCAAGAAAACATCAATCCCTTCCATGTTCACTTTCAAGAGGGTTTTACAACCATGATAAATTTCTCACAAATCAACTCTAATACCCAGCTAACCCACGGAAAATACGGATGTCTATGACAGATGTTGGACTCAAGCCTCCTTCAATTGAATTTTCCTTTGAAGGGTCCACAAATATCCCATTTATTGTGATGATATAACCAATGAAATATAATACCTTCAAATAGAACTCACATTTTTAGTACATGACATAAAACTTCTAATTTTGTATGCTATTTAGAACAATTATCATATACTCCTCATGATCATCCATGATTATTGAGTATATATGAATATCATTTATATATACTACCAAAAATATTCATGGTAATAAATAAATACTCTATTCATCAATTCAATGAATATTTTAGCATCATTAGTGAGTCCGCAAGTAATTACTATGAACTCATAGTGACTGTACCTTGTATGAAAAGTGTTCTGCGGGATATCTTCCTTCTTCACCCTTACTTGATAATATCCCAACCAAATATCATCCTTGGAGAAGTATTCTTCTCAACAAGGATGATTTAACAAGTTGTAAATATGTGGAAGAAAAAACTTTTTCTTTATCTTGATATTTTTGAGTTCGTGATAATCAATGCAAAGGCACATTGAACCATCCCTCTTCTTCAAGAATAGGATGGGTGCACCCATGGTAAACCACTTAGGAGTGTGAAAACTTTATCCAGATTCTGCTATAGTGTTTTCTTGAGCTCCTTGAGTTTTAAAATAGCAATTCAATATAGAGTCTTGTATAATGGAAATTCCCCAATTATAATCTCAATTGAAAATTCAACTGCTCGACTTGGTGGAAGACCAAACATTTTCCTCGAGAGACACATCAGTGTATTCCCTCACAATGGGCATGTATTCAAGGAATATTATTTTCATAAACTCAATCATTTGAGCTAGATAAGCTTTCTCATCGGTCAATAATATTCATTACATATATGTTGGATCTAAAGAAGATTCATCCTCTCCCATTAACTTATACATGATTTGGGGATGACTCTCCATAAAGATATTGATTTAATTCTCGTGGAAATTTATGTTGGAACAATATAGGTAGGTCCAATCCATGATATAATTGCATAAAATTCTACCAAAGAGGTCATGAAATGTTCATTGGGATGATCATTCTGAAACATTTATAGTGGAGGAGTTATATAAATGGGATGAAATAATTTCCCCATTTTTAATTTTCATCGACATCACTCTTTCTATGATTTGTGGTGAAGTTTTAAAAGCTATACAAAACATTTGTGATATGAAAAAATGAGTAGAACAAGAATCAAAAAGTATGTTCTCTATTATTTAATAAATAACTTGAATACATGTCTCCAATTTATTATCAGTATCCACCTCAATAGGTGTGATGTAAAAATCTCTCCCTTTCCATATTATAGGTTTTTGGTTGTCTATAAAATCCAATATATTAGTGTATTAGTTTGAAAAGTTCCATAGTTCATTGTAGTTTATGTAATGAACAATTCGTTCTGATTTGACCATAGCATTCATTTCATCTATTTCATTAGTGGGTTTCTATTGAAAGAAATAATTAGCAAGTTTTTCTTAAATCAGACACAAAAAATAGTTAATCATTACTCTTATGCAATTTTTGGGGTGTCTTTTTCCAAACCTTTGAAAAGTAGGATATTGAAATTTCTTTTCACCATTAAATTTATCCATCATACCACTAGATTTAAACTCTAATTTTGGATTCTTATCAACAAGATACCCTAGAGATTCATTTATCTTCATCTCAAAATTAAGGGAATGTAGAATAATATCCTCATAGGTATCAATGTCTCGAATCTCCAAGGCTTTTTATAGACTTTGTTTTTGACTGGAAAAAATGCAGTCAACCTTGCATTTATGGGTAACGAAAAATATAGTGGTTACTTATGAAAATATTTTTGATTTTTTCCTCATATTACCTAACAGATTAATCATATTTTTTCTTTAGAGAAATTATATCCTTTTCATTTTAAGATGGAGAGTGTGAGGAAAATATTTATGGAATTATTTTTCTCAAATTACATTCACTCCATACTTAGATCTCTTCCAAAGGATTTATATTATGGATAAATATACACCATTGATCTGTTTCTCACTCTATATGATAAACAACAAGTATAAACATCTCTAGTTTAGAACAATGAAGGTTGAAGATGATCTTCCCAATGGATTCGATCCATTGGTCCCAGATTAAGGGGTAAGATGATCCACTATAAGTATAATGCCTTTGTCACATAAAGCTCTTGATTGGGGATTGTTCCCTATTATAGGGGTTTGTATTCTCCTCTTGATCCATTATTCTGTTTGGAACCTGATTTAGCTAAGATATTATCATTATAAATTAATTGATTCTCGCTCCAATTGGATTGGGCATCTCATTGGGGCATTCATCACCTTGACCACTGCCTTGATTGTTTAATGGATTCCTCCTATTTAATACCATTGTATAGAATAAAAGTAAATTTATCGATGATAATTTTTAAACTATTAAACACATAATAGGATAATCCAATGAAATTATAGGGATAACTTACAAATAATATTTATTTATTAACATATGAATTTCTAGGCTTTAATCAATGTTATGCGTGATATATTTCTAAGAATATATTATGATGTGATTTATTTTTTCCCTTAAAAATTGTTCAGAAATAGATTAGGAATTTAAATAATAATATCCCTTTGTAATTTCAAAGTAGGTGTACAGTAAGGCATGTTGTTGTGCGTCAAGTTACACTGAGTCTTGTCAGATACACCTTGTCAGAGTTGTTTCCCCCAGGTACATCTATGTCAGATCCACTTCCACTTCTATTATATAGACATGTATAAATTTTATTTAAAATCCAGTTACACTATAATTACCAAAATATAGGGATGTTTTCTTATCCATATTCATTTCCCTAATGCATTCCCTAGAGTTTTCTAACCTTGATCCCCAAAATAACTAAAAAATTTCTTTGATACCAACTACAACAACCCTTTTTTTTGTTTCGTATTAATATATTATTTATTAAAAAATAGTACACTTAAATGAACCCAATATATTAATAATATTAGTGTATATGGTAATTATTTACATTACATGACAACATAAAACATGAAATACAATATTTTAATTGATAAATTCCTTGACATTCTCATAATATTCCAACATACATAAAACTAAACTAGATAATCTAGGGATAAACATAAGAAAGTGGCCATATATAAATCTCTGTAATGGAATAAAAAATGAATAACATTATAAATATTATACATGTTATATAATTGTCAAATCCTTAGTTCATAAAAGGAACATGAATAATAATGCATGATATAGCACGATAATCATAACATGGGAAATCTAGAAACATCTTAAAACATTAAAACAAAAACATAAGTAAAAGAAAACTACCAATAAGTCATGACTAACAATGTCTAAGAAAATAATCAGGTCCACTCCATGTTCCAACATGATGTTTTAAAAATCTAAATATTACCCAATGCGTTGGAGATCTATATAATTCTGGCCATACATGTCACATTCATTTCATTCTCATGATTAAGTGTGCCACATAAATCACACAAAATGCATTCATTAATCATCATAATTAAGTACAAGATCAAGGAGTTTTGAATTATTTTATTCCATTCACCATCCAAAATTATATGTTCATAAATTTTAACACCCTTGATATAAAATGGGTATCTTATTCACTACACAGTTGTTTTGGCATGGAATACTTCTGGGATACTTCAACAGTATAACAGTTCCACCAAAAGATTCATAAAATTTATTTGATGAGAGAGAAAGGGGCCTCTCATCACATATACATCAAATGGGTAGTAATAGGTATAAGGCCCCAGCCTTAAACATTACTTAATTTTGAGTTATTACAAGATTACACATTGAGGATCTTTTTCAGGTTTAGAGTTTTAGAGAATTAGATCATAAATCTTGCCTTGCATTTCACATTTAAACAAAGTGGTTACATAAAATATAGTATTAATGTTTTCCCCATCAATAGAATCATATTTAAAACAAAACATGGATTCTTTCATGACACTCCTTGAACCTAACATCATATCATGTACATTTCTCTTGACCAGTGAAAAACATTTCAAAAACTTGGGATGAGCATAAAAAGCTCTGTAAGGGATATAAAAGTATGAAATGAAATCATTAGTCCATGTATGAAAACAAACTTTACTCATAAAACATAAGCATTTTAACATACCTCATCAAATCATGAATAAATCATAGAAATAATAAGGCATAAAGGTAACATGAGGCATTCGTAACATTCTTACGTAGGGAGTAACCCTCATGGTTACATTTGTAATACCAATCATAGTATATTCCCTAAATCTCTTCGTAGAAACCTTAACATTTAACCCCTTCGCATTACCCAATGAATTGGAGAGCTATATCGGGCTCACCCGCCCTTAGTTTATCACGGAACAACCCATCTTCATAACAATTCCCAAGTACCATAACTTAATCGTATCACATAAAACATGCATAAAGGAAACATAACATTTCCAAATTTCAATCACCAGATATCAATACAACACATAAATATAATAAAAACATTATGAAAACCATTTTCAATACCAAAATAAATGAAAAGTAAAACATGTTATATATTTTCAATTTTAAATAAAAGTTATCACCTGTAGAGGAAGCCAAAACTCAAATAATGGTAACGACGGCGGAGAAGTCGTTGTCGCCGCATACGTACAACAAAAAAACATTCCATTTTTTCATTTAGTAAATTCTTCATATAAAAAATATTCCTTTTGAATAAACATAAAAGTCAAAGGGGTTTATACACCTTAGAAAAGAAAGTTGTGTATAAAACATAAAATGCCTCAATGAAAAGAGATTGAGACGAAGTCCCTTACCTCGGGTCCAACTTGACTCGATCATTCTTTAACGTCCTGAATAATAAACTTGAGTTAATTTATACTTTCTTAAGAAAATTTTTCAAGGTCATTATTTCATTTATATCACTTATTACCATGTTATGATCACTACGTAATTATTTAAGTTAATAATGGTCGTTTGGTCGATCATTGGTACTTGAGTAAAAAATAAACTCTTTATAATTACTGGTTGTTCATGTGGTAAAATATCCTTTATATCCAGAATTATATTCATGATGTAGATATCATATATATCATATGTATCTAGTATATACATGCATTTATAATATTACATAACATTTAGAGGTACGAAATGAAATGCACCGTTCATGGAAACGGTAAGCCGTACGTACGCATGAACGCTACTTTCATTTCTATTTCGTATCTAATGGAATGGATTCATAATGAAATAAAGGTATATTATAATTCCAGTATTATATCATATATAATATCATTAATTCCATATATTATACATCCCACATATGGAATTAACAAATCAAATAACTTTGAGGGGGCGGTAGTTTGCACTTCCTAAAATGAAGATATCGTGTTTACCCATAATGGAAAACATAAAGGTGTGACATAAATGAAAAATACAGAAGCTTAAGGAAAACATAAAAATATTATATATCATATATAAATATATTGACATCTTAATGGCCAACTTTCAAGGTGTTATAAGAATATTGAACATTCATCGTTTCGTGAGGTAGAAATTCGCCATCCACAGAAACTCTATGCTCTTTAACCATTAGATGTAGGTGTGTGTAAGTGTAGCTAGAATAATTATTATAAAAAAATCCTAGTATATTAAATATACTGTTGTTGTTACAAAAGAAATGAATAAACAGAGTTTAGGGGGTTGGAGAAGCAAAATAAAACAAAAGAACATTAGAGAAGTCTTTACCTTTCAATCGGGTAACTCCCTTGGGTTTGAACCAAAAGGAGTTTCCTGAAGAGCTTACTGCCTAAGTTAAGGCATCTAGGATGAGGAGAGGTATGTGGAGAGATAAAATGATCAGAGATTGTCCGATTAAATGGCTTGAGATGTGTGGGTAAGGAGGTAGAGGTGGGGGCCTTTTATAAGAGGAGAGGAGGGGCACTCTTGGAATGTTATAAAATGTTGCTTTATATTGAGATGTGTTTCTGATTTAAAAGGTCCCACATTGTTATATTTCGAGGATAAGGTGATAAGAGTTCGAAATATACTCATAAAATAGGACCTTGACAAGTTTATGTCTTATATTTTACATTATCTTTTCATTTTATATAAATCGTTCATTAATGAGGTAATCACTGCATCATCATGATGTCATAAATAATTTAATTTATTTAATGTATAAAAATTATAAAACAAATAATATGATGTAGGAAGTATTTTTATCTTTCCAATGAATATTTATAGTCTAATAGATCATTTATTTAGACAAAATTAAATTTTTTTTACTTGGGTGATACATTCTTTTGTGATATTCTCTATTCTTCAAAAATAAAAAGATAAAGTGTCACTATCACACAAAAGTGATTCCATGGGGTCTCAAAGTTTGTCACAATGCATATCGTGGTCGGCCATGAAACAACCATTAGCATTAGGACACATTTTGGGTTTATTTGTTATTATTATTATTTTATTTTATTATCCTTAACTACCAGATTACTAATTAATCAAGATAATTAAAGATAATTACCGTTGTTACTATTCATAATGTCAAAAAACAAAAGAGTCTTTATTACATAATTTGGAACTTCTGATTAAAAATATTTAATCCATTTTACCAAATTTCAAACCCAGAAATTGAAATAATTAATTTAAAAAAAATTCCTATTGTCAAAACAAATAGCGGGTTTTTTTGAAACAATATCTATGAACGGTTTGGCACTTGTTTATGCCCAATTCCAAAGTGAAATTATTTATAATTACCACCATTGGATTAAATGGTAAAAATATACTCTAATTAAACTTTAAATCCATTTATAAAGATAATCTAACCATGTAATTAAATTAGATGAAAAAGCAGTTTTGAAGTAAAATGCATTATTTTTCACTATTCATTACAAATTGAACATTGTCAGAAAAATACCAAAAATTTATCCAAAGTAAATTTCAATGTTCCAATCCTAATGAATAAATTTATTTTGAAAAATAGAGATTATAAAAATATCAAAAGTTTGATTTAAAAATGGTTTTCCATAAAAGGTAGTAAAACAATCTTTTAAAAATATTAGTGTATTCCATGCTTAAGATTGGATTTATTCTCATTTTAAGTCTCTAAAACACTATATAATTCATAAATAGACATAAGTAAAAATATATATTATTCATTACTTACTTGGGATGTTACATCCTTCCCCCTTTAGAAAATTGTGTCCCCATAATTTATTTACTTAACGAATTAGTGGAGGTATTTATCCCTCATTACATTTTCAGATTCCCATGTTGCCTCTTCACTCATGTGGTTTTTCCACAAAACCCTTACTCGATGAATCACATTATTCTGCAACACTTGGTCCCTATGGGCATGAATCTGGACTGGTTGTTCCTCATAAGATATATTCTCTTCCAGTTGAACTACCTTTGGACTCAAAACATGAGATGGATCTGGCATGTACTTCCTTAACATTGATACATGAAAAACATTGTGTACTTGAGATAAACTTAGAGGTAAATCTACTTGGCATGAAACTGATCCAACTCTCTCCAAAATTTCATATGGTCCAATGAACCATGGACTCAGCTTTCTTTTCTTACCAATTTTCATCACACTTTTCCATGGTGAAACTTTGAGAAAAACATGACCACCTACCTCAAAAGAGAGATCCTTCCTCCTGTTGCCCGCATAACTCTTCTGCCTGCTCTGAGCTGTTCTCATGTGTTTTTGTATCATCTAAACTTTTTTTGCCAACTTTTCTACCAATTATGGTCCCATAAACTTCCTTTCACCCACTTCATCCCAAAAAGCTGGAGTTTAACACCGCTTCCCATATAATGCCTCAAATGGTTCCATCCATATAATGGAATGAAAACTGTTATTATAAGAAAACTCAACCAAAGAAAGATGTTGGTCCCAACTTCCCTGATAATCAATCGAACAGGCATGTAGCATATCTTCCAAAGTCTGAATTCTTCATTCTGACTGCCCATCTAATTGAGGATGAAAAGCTATACTAAAATTTAATTCAATACCCAACAACTTCTGAATGACTTTCCAAAAGATAGAATTAGACCTGGGATCACGGTCAGATACAATGGAGAGAGGAAAACCATGTAACCTGACTATCTCTTTAAGATACAATCAGGAAATTTGATCTAGGGAAAAATTATCTCGTATAGCAAGGAAATTGGTAGATTTAGTCAAGCGATCAACAATAACCCAGATTGCATTATTACCTCGAGGTGTTTTCGGAAATCCCACAACGAAGTCCATGGATATATTCTCCCATTTCCACTTTGGCACTGGTAAAGGCTAAAGCATCCCTTTCGGTAACTTCCGCTCTGCTTTAACCTATTCATAAGTCAAACACTTCACAGTAAAATCAGCAATGTCTCTTTTCATTTTTTCCCACCAGTAATACTCTTGAAGATCTCTATACATCTTAGTACTGCCTTGATGAACTGAAAACGGAGAACTTTGAGCTTCACATAACAACTCTCTCTTCAACTGTGAATCACACGACACACGAAATCTCTTCCCATATCTCAAAACACAATCATTATCAATGTTGAATTCAGGAAACTTACCCTTCTGAACCAGCTCTAACTTTTTCTACCACTCGTTGTCTTGCTTCTGTGCTTGCTTAATTCTGTCTGATAAAGAAGATTTCACTGATAACCAAAACAAAAAAGAAGAACATCTTTCACCAATAACTTTTATTTCAAAGTTCATCGAATCCTTAACCAGAGGATCATGTTGCAAACGCAACATTGTTAATGAAGCATTACATTTTTGACTCAAATCATCATCTACTTTATTTGCATTTCCCGAATGGTAAAGAATTTTACAATCATAATCCTTGATTAATTCTAGCCATCGCCTCTGTCTCATGTTCAATTCTTTCTGAGTGAATATATACATTAAACTTTTGTGATCGGTATATATTTCACACTTTACTCGATACAAATGATGCCTCCAAATTTTTAAAGTGAAAACAACAGCAGCTAATTCCAAATCATCTGTAGGGTAATTTACCTCATGAGTTCTCAACTATTGTGAAGCATAAGCAATTACCTAATCATTCTGCATTAGGAATCAACCAAGTCCTTTCAATGAAGCATCACTGTAGATAACAAACTCACCATTCCTGGAAGCTAGTGCCAAAACTATATCATTCACAAATATTATTTTCAATTCCTGAAAACAATCATCACATTCTTTTTTCCAGATAAACTTAACACCCTTTCGAGTTAGCTTAGTAATTATACTAGATAACCTTGAAAAATTTCTAACAAACATTTGGTAATATCCTTCCAAACCATGTAAGCTACGAATCTCAGTTACATTTTTGGGTCTTGGCCATTCTTCAACAACCTTTGTTTTTGCAGGATCAACTGTTATCCCATCATTAGAAACAATGTGACCAAGGAAAGAAATTTTTTGCAACCAGAACTCACACTTGCTGAATTTCCCAAACAATTTCTTTTCTTTTAAGGTTTGAAAAATAATCCTTAAATATCTTTCATGCCCCTCTTTACATTTAGAAAACACCAAAATATCATCAATGAAAACAACCACAATCTTATCCAAGAACTCATGGAAAATTCTATTCATAAGGTCCATGAATACAGCAGGTGCATTGGTTAGCACAAAAGGTATTACTACAAATTTATAATGGCCATATCTTGTATGAAACGTGGTTTTTGGAATATCTTCTTCCTTTACCTTCAACTACGGGTACCCCGATCTCAGGTCAATATTTGAAAAATATTGAGATCCCTAGAGATGATCAAACAAATCATCGATATGAGGAAAAGGATATTTGTTCTTAAGAGTGATGTTATTCAAGGCTCTATAATCAATGAAAAGTCTCATAGAACCATCATTCTTTTTAACAAATAAGATAGGATCACCCCATGGTGATGTGCTAGGTCAAATGAAACCTTTCTCTAATAAATCTTGCAATTGCTTCTTCAACTCTAAAATTTCAATTTGAGCCATTTGATAAGGGGTTTTGAAATTGGATTAGCATTAGGAACTAAGTCAATGGTAAATTCAACTTCCTAATCTGGTATTATTCCAGGAAACTCAACAGAAAAAACATCTGAATACTCATTTACGAATGACACATCATTAATCTGAACAGTCCCTTGTTTTCAATGATATGTTCAAGGTGACATTCATTTACATCTTTTACATGTTTCTCAGCCTCTTGATATGTTAACAATGGTAAGAGTTCATTATTGTACACAAACTGAAAGTCTTTCTGAAATGAAACTTCTTTAGCTCTACAGTCAATCTTAGCATGGTAAATAGAGAGCCAATCCATACCGAGGATAACAACAAACTCTACAAGAGGTAAAACAATAAGGTTTCCAAGTTGGTTTTTTCCATAAATATGGATGGGAAGATTCTTATAAATTCTAAAAATAATATTCATTTTATCAAAATAATTTTAAAATATGTGAATTTTCAATTTTAACATAAGAGTCAACATTTGTTGAGAAATGTTGGATTATTTGACAATAGTAGTTTTCAAAATCTTATAAAAATTACAATTTTTACATCATAAAATTATATGATAATTAATATTTGATTAAAATTATTTAATAATGGTACATTATTAAAAAAAATTATTTCAAAAATCCATTAACTCATAAAAATAAATTCTTTAATGGAATTTTATTTTTACTTAAATAAACTATTTTTATATCATTGTATCAACATAAAGATCATTTATAGAGTAAAAAATGGATGAAAATATATTCATTATTCTATAAAAAATAATCTATATACTCATATTTATGTTTCCTTATACATATCCCATTAATACACTAGCACATGCCCTAAGGGTATGGTGGAGGACTTTGAGACTTTCATGGGGTTGATTGTTGGACCTTGTTTGGGTCGTGATATTGATGAGCCTGATCTTATACCATACAAAATTTCATTCATGGTTAAATTGATGGATCCTAGATTGGTATTAGTCAAAATTAAATACCACTGATGTAATCATCCTTCAAAGCTCTGATGAATGGGATTCAAATTGTATGATCCTACTGGTAGAGGCTATCACTTCATTTTCCTTTGCCAATTGGATTTGTAAAATCCCTATATTTATACTAATCATATGATCACTGTTTAATAATAATAAAATTAATGTTAATGAAACTTAATGGTATTCTAAGTCTCATTATATATAATAAATAATAATAATTTCATGTGTTTTATATAACCATATTACATAATATTACATTTAATTAAATCAGCTGGGGATGATTTTATTTATGATAGTTTAGTTCATTATAGTCTTCCAACCTTTAGAAATTTCCCAACCAAAATATTCATTTTCTATAACAAAAAAGATGAGGGAAAATAACTTTCATCGCCTCCCCCAATTCCCACATTGCTTCTTCAATCTTTTGGTTTCTCCATATTACTTTGACAAGGTGCATTGTCTTATTTCTAAGAACTTTTTCTCTATGACCTAAGATATTTAACAGCTACAATTCATAAAAAATATAATCCTCCAAAGGATCCAACTCTATATTGAGTAAATGTTAGGGGTCTGGTATGTACGTTATCAAGAGAAAAATATGTAATACATCATATAATTACAACAGTTTTGTTGGATTTCTAGTCGATAGGCAACCACTCTAGTCTGATCAAGTATCTCAATTGGAATGATGCATCATGGACTATGATTTCATTTCTTCATAAATCTCATCACATTATTCCATTTATATTTATGGAGTAATTCCATGTCTCCAATATCAAACTCTAGGTCTCATCGATGATTGTCAGTATATATCTTTTTTTGAATTTGAGTAGCCATGACATGATCCCAAATAGTTTTATGCTTTTCCATTATTTCCACTACCATTTCAAGACCTATCAGTTTTTGTTCCCCTAATTCTACCCAACATGCTGGTATTATTCACCTCTTCTAATAAAGAGCTTCATAGGGAGACATTTGGTTACTTGAGTGTAAAATATTGTTGTAAGATAACTTCACCATAGGTAGATGTTGATCACATCATACGTTGACGTCAATTGAGAATGCTCCCAACATGTCCTCAATTCTCTGGACATCCCGCTCAAATTGGATATCGATTTGGTGGTGATAAACCATTCTTAAGTTCATCCCTATTTTTAGAGCATGTAGGAGTATTTTTTATAAATATTTGGAAAATTGGGGTTTTTGATCAGATATAATAGATAGTTCTGTACCATGGAAACTCACAACTTATCCATTGCATATCATTTCACGCTAATCGAGTAAGAAGTCCTCCTAAACATTAATGAAGTGTGTCTTAATTGAAATATGACCCACCAAACATAGAAAACATTATTCCCTCTAAATGTATTTCATGGGCCAGTGATAAATTCCATGGTGATGTTTTCAAATTTCAATATTGTTATGGTTAAAGTTTGCATCATCCCAATGTATTTTTTCCATTCCACCTTCACTTGATGGAATATAAAACACCTTGATGTAAACTTTGTGATATCCATCTTCACATTATCCAAAAAAAGTGATTTCCAGGATCTCAATATATCTTTTTGATTCCATGATGGATAGATATGGTCTTGTTATATGATTAATCCATCATCTCCTTTATCTTGAAATTTGATAGTACACATAGTCATGATAATATTTATACAACACCCTCTTCATTAACATTGAAATTTGAGGATTCCTCATTTCTTATAATTTCCACAATATTTTTAATTCCCACAAAACCTCTTTGAGCATCTCTTATACTTTCTAAAAGAGACAGTTGAGATTTATTTGTAAAATTATTGATAATGTTCCTTCCTTTTTGATTCCCATGTGCACCATCTTAAAGTATAAAAATATTGGATCCTAAAAAACTCCCATAAATGATATAATAAGAGGATCGTTTCAATATAAAACATCCTCTACTTTATTCTCATTCCTAGAATAGTAGTAAATTTAGCAGTCTGATTCCTTGATCCACTCTCACCTCTATTCTTGGTGAATATTCATCTCTTTCTTCATGAATATATAATTAAGGGTTTTTTGATCTTTTAATATTTCATACTTCTCCACAAATAGATAATTGTGCCATATTTTCAACAAAACAATCACTACATTAAACTTTAGATCATGGAATGGGTAGTTCTATTCAAGAAATTGAAAGTTCCTTGTGGCATTGTCTATTACTTTTTCAATGTGCATTAACACATATACATATCCCTTCCTTGAAGTATCGCTGAAACTATGAATATTCATCAACTTGTGGGTTGTGTGAGTACAATATCATTGATAATACTCTTTTCTAACTCATTGAATCTTACTTC
The DNA here is from genome assembly GCA_963277665.1 of Viscum album. NCBI lineage: Eukaryota > Viridiplantae > Streptophyta > Magnoliopsida > Santalales > Viscaceae > Viscum > Viscum album. The sequence goes on along the minus strand of OY728126.1, from coordinate 880,612,413 downwards.
ACATTCATCATTCCATGAAAACTTAAATCCCTTCCAAGTTATCTTTCAATAGGGTTTTACAACCAAGATAAATTTCTCACAAATCAACTCTAATACCCAGCTAACGCATGGAAACTACGGATGTCTATCACAGATGTTGTACTCAAGCCTCCTTCAATTTAATTTTCCATTGAAGGGTCCACAAATATCCCATTTATTGTGATGATATTACCCAATAAATATACTCCCTTCAAATAGAACTCACATTTTTAGTATATGACATAATGTTTCTAATTTTGTATGTTATTTAGAACAATTATCATATACTCCTCATGATCATCCATTATTATGCAGTATATATGGATATCATTTATATATACTACCAAAAATATTCATGGTAATAACTAAAGACTCTATTCATCAATTCAATGAATATTGTAAAATCATTACTGAGTCCACAAGTAATTACTATGAACTCATAGTGACTGTACCTTGAATGAAAAGTGTTTTGGGGGATATCTTCCTTCTTCACCCTTAATTGATAATATCCTAACCAAATATCATACTTGGAGAAGTATTCTGCTCAAAAAAGATGATTTAAAAAGTTTTAAATATGTGGAAGAGAAAAAAATTTCTTTATCTTGATATTTTTGAGTTCGTGATAATCAATGAAAAGGAACATTTAACCATCCCTCTTCTTCAGGAATAGGATGGGTTCACCCATGGTAAAACACTTAGGAGTGTGAAAACATTATCCAGATTATCCTATAGTTTTTTCTTGAGCTCCTTGAGTTTTAAAATAGCCATTCAATATAGAGTCTTGTATAATGGAAATTCCTCAATTATAAGCTCGATTGAAAATTCAACTGCTCATCTTGGTGGATGACTAGACATTTTCCTTGGGAAACACATTAGTGTATTCCATCATAATGGGCATGTATTCAAAGTAAATTATATTCATAGACTCAATCATTTGATCTCGATAATCTTTCTCATTGGTCAATAATATTCATTACATATATGTTGGATCTATAGAAGATTCATCCTCCCCCATTAACTTGTACATAATCAGGGGATGACTCTTCATAGAGAGATGGATTTAATTCTCATGGAAATTTATATTGGAACAATATAGGTAAGTCCAATACATGATATAATTGCATCAAATTCTACCAAAGGGATCATGAAATGTTCATTGGGATGATCATCCACAAACTTTTATATCAGAAGAATTATATAAATGGGATGAAATAATTTCCCCATTTTCCATTTTCATCGACATCACTCTTTCTATGATTTGTGGTGATGTTTTAAAAGCTATACTAAACATTTGTGATATGATGGAATGAGTAGAACAAGAATAAAAAAGTATGTTCTCTATTATTTAATAAATAACTAGAATACATGTCTCCACTTTATTATCAGTATCCACCTCAGTAGGTGTGATGTAAAAATATCTCCCATTCAATTTTAGAGGTTTTTGGTTGTGTACAAAATCCAATATATTAGTACATTAGATTGAAAAGTCCCCTAGTTCCTTGTAGTTGAAGCAATGAACAATGCGTTGTGAGTTGAATATAGTATTCATTTCATCTATTTCATTAGTGGGTTTTTATTGAAAGAAATAATTAGCAGGTTTTTCTAAAAACACACACAAAAAATAGCTAATCATTACCCTTATGTAATTTTTGTGGTGACTCTTTCCAAACCATAGAAATGTAGGATACTGAAATTTCTTTTCACCATTAAATTTATCCATCATACCACTAGATTTAAACTCTAATTTTGGATTCTTATCCACAAGATACCCTAGAGATTCATTTATCTCCATCTCAAAATTAAGGGAACGCCAAATAATTTCCTCAAAGGTATCAATGTCTCAAATGTCCGAGCCTTATTATAGACTTGGTTTTTGACTGGAAAAGAAGCAGTCAACCTTGCATTTATGGGTAACGGCAAATATAGTGGTTACTTATGAAAATATTTTTGATGTTTTACTCAAATTACCTAACAGATTAATCATCATTTTTTCATTAGGGAAATGATGTCCTTATCATTTTAAGATGGAGAGTGTGAGGAAAATATTTATTGAATTTTTTTTCTCAAATTACTTTCACTCCATACTTAGATCTCTTCCAAATGATTTATATAATGGATAAATGTACACCATTGACCTGTTTCTCACTCCTTATGATAAACAGTAAGTATAACCATCTCCAGTTTAGAACAACGAAGGTTGAAGAATATCTTCCCAATGGAGTCGATCCATAGTTCCCATATTAAGGGGTTAGATGATCCATTGGAAGTATGAGGTCTTTGTAACATAAAGCTCTTGATTGGGGATTGTTCCCTATTAGAGGGGTTTGGATGCTCATCTTGATCCATTAGTCTGTTTGGAACCTGATTTAGCTAAGATATTATCATTATAAATTAATTGATTCTCACTCCCGTTAGATTAGGAATCTCGTTGGGACATTCATCACCTTTCCCACCACCTTGACTGTTTAATGGATTCCTTGACATTCTCATAATATTCCAACATTCATAAAACTAAAATGGATAATCTAGGGATAAACATAAGAAAGTGGCCATATATAAATCTTGGTAAGGGAATAAAAAATGAATAACATTATAAATATTATAGATGTTAGATAATTGTCAAATCATTAGTTCATAAAAGGAACATGAATAATAATGCATGATATAGCACGATAATCATAACACAGGAAATCTAGAAACATCTTAAAACATTAAAACATAAACATAAGTAAAAGAAAACGGCCAATAAGTCATGACTACCAATGTCCAAGAAAATAATCAGGTTCACTCCATGTTCCAATATGATGTTTCAAAAATCTAAATATTAGCCAATGCGTTGGAGCTCTATATAATTCTCGCCACACCTGTCGCATTCATTTCATTCTCATGATTAAGTGTGCCACATAAATCACACAAAATGAATTCATTAATCATCATAATTAAGTACAAGATCAAGGAGTTTTGAATTCTTACATGCCATTACCCAACCAAAAGTATTTGTGCATAAAGGATAACACCCTTGATATAAAATGGTTATCTTATTAACTACCCATTTCTTTTGGCATGGAAGACTTCTGGGATACTTCAACAGCATAACAGTTCCACAACAAGATTCATAAAATTTATTTGATGAGAGGGAAAGGGGATTCTTATCACATATACATCAAATGTGTAGTAATAGGTATAAGGCCCCAGCCTTAAACATTACTTAATTTTGAGTTATTACAAGATTACACATTGAAAATTTTCAGGTTTATATTTTTAGACAATTAGATCATAAATCATGCATTAAATTCCACATTTAAACAAAGTGGTTACATAAAAGATAGTATTCATTTTTTCCCATCAACAGAAACATATTTAAAACAAAACATGGATTCTTTCCTGACACTTTCTTGATCCTATCATCACATCATTTACATTTCCCTTGACCTGTGAAAAACATTTCAATAACTTGGGATGAGAATAAAAAGCTCAGTAAGGGATATAAAAGTATGAAATTAAAACATTAGTCCATGTATGAAAACATACTTTACTCATAAAACATAAGCATTTTAACATACCGCATCAAATCATGAATAAATCATATAAATCATAAGACATAAAGGTAACATGAGGCATTCATAACATTCTTACGTATGGAGTGACCCTCATGGTTACGTTTAGAATACCCATCATAGTATATTCCCTAAATCTCTTTGGATAATCCTTAATTTTAACCCCTTTGTGTTTCCCAATGCATTGGAGAGCTATATCGAGATCACCCTCCCTTAGTTTAGTACGGAACCACCCGTCTTCATAACAATTCACAAGTACCATAACATAATCGTATCATATAAAACATGCATACAGGAAATATAAAATTTCCAAATTTCAATCATAAGATATCAATACAACACATCGATATAATAAAAACATTATGAAAACCATTTTCAATACCAAAATAAATGAAACTTAAAACATGGTATTTATTTTTCATTTTAAAAAAAGTTATGTCTTGTAGAGGAAGCCGAAACTCAAATAATGGTGACAACGACGGAGAAGTCATTGTCGCCGCATACGTACAACAAAAAAACATTCCCTTTTGTTGTTTAGTAAAATCTTCATATAAAAAAGATTCCTTTTGAATAAACATAAAAGTAAAAGGGGTTTATACACCATATAAAATAAATTTGTGTATAAAACATAATATGCCTCAATGAAAGGAGATTGAGACGAAGTCCTTACCTCGGGCCCGACTTGACTCGATCGTTCTTTAACGCCCTGAATAATAAACTCGTGTTAATTTATACTTTCTTAAGAACCTTTTTCAAGTTCATTATTTACTTTATATCACTTATTACCATGTTATGAGCACTATTTAATTATTTAAGTTAATAATGGTCGTTTTGTCGATCATTGGTACTTGAGTAAAAAATAAACTCTTTGTAATTACAAGTTGTTCATGTGGTAAAATATCGATTATATCCAAAATTATATTCATGATGTAGATATCATATATATCATATTTATATAGTATATACATGCATTTATAATATTACATAACATTTAGAGGTAAGAAATGAAATGCACCGTTCATGGAGACGGTAAGCCATACGTACGCATGAACGCTAATTTCATTTCTATTTCATATTTAATGGAATGGAATACTAATTACATAAAGTTATATTATAATTCTAGTATAATATCATAAATAATATCATTAATTCCATCCTTTATACATCCCACATATGGCATTAACGAATCAAATCACTTTGAGGGGGCGGTAGTCCGCACTTCCTAAAATGAAGATATCGCGTTTACCCATAATGGAAACCATAAAGGTATGACATAAATGAAAAATAAAAAAGCTTAAGGAAAACATAAACATATTATATATAATATATAAATATAGTTACATCTTAATGTCCACCTTTGAAGGTGTTAGAGGAATATTGAACAATCATCATTTCGTGAGGCAGAAATTCTCCATCCACAGAAATTGTATGTTCTTTAACCATTAGATGTAGGTGTGTGTAAGTGTAGCTACAATACTTCTTATAAAAACATCCTAGTATATTGAATATACTGGTTTTGTTACAAAATAAATTAATAAAAAGAGTTTAGGGGGTTGAAGAAGCAAAATTAAACAAAATAACATTAGAGAAGTCTTTACCTTTAAATAGGGTAACTCCCTTTTGTTTGAACCAAAAAGGATTCATGAAGAGCTTCCTACCTAAGGTAAGGATTCTAGGATGAGGAGAGGGATTTGGAGAGATAAAATGAGTAGAGATTTTCTGAGCCAATGGCTTGAGAAGTGTAGGTAATGAGGTAGAGACGGGGGCCTTTTATAAGAGGAGAGGAGGGGCACTCTTGGAAAGTTATAAAATGTTACTTTATATTGAAATGTGTTTCGGATTTAAAAGGTCCAAAATTGATATATTTCGAGGATAAGGTGATAAAGTTACGAAATATACTCATAAAATAGGTCTTTGACTAGTGTAAGTCTTAGATTTTACAATATCGTTTCATTTTATTTAAGTCGTTCATTAATGAGGTAATCGCTGCATCATCATGATGTCATGCATAATTAAATTTTTTAATTTCTAAAAATTATAAACAAAATACTATGATGTATGAAATATTATTAGCTTTCAAATGAATCTTTATAGTCCAATATATAATTTATATAGACAAAATTAAAATTGTTTTACTTGGGTGATACATTCTTTTGTGATATTCTCCATTCTTTAAAAATAAAAAGATAAAGTGTAACTATCACACAAAAGTGATTCCATGGGGTCCCAAAGTTTGGAACAAGGCATCCCATGGTCGTCCATGACACAAACAGTAGCATTAGGACACATGTTGGGGTCATTTGTTATTATTATGATATTATTTTATTATCCTTAACTACCTGATTACAAATTAATCAAGATAATTAAAGATAATTACCGTCATTACTATTCATAATGTCCAAAAAAAGTCTTGATTACATAATTTGGACCTTATTATTAAAAATATTCAATCCATTTTACCAAATTTCAAACACATAAAGTTCAATAATTAATTTAAAAATAATTCTCGTTGTCAAAACAAATAGCGGGTTTTTTTGAAATAATATCTATGAAAAGTTTGGCACTTGTTTATGCCTAATTCCAAAGTGAAATTAATTATAATGACCACAATTGGATTAAATGGTAAAAATATACTCTAATTAGACTTTAAAACCAATTATAATGATAATATAACCATCTAATTAAATTAGATGAAAACGCGGTTTTGAAGTAAAATGCAGTAATTTTCACTATTCATTAAAAAATGAACATTGTCAGAAAAATTCCAAAAAATTATCCAAAGTAAATTTAAATGTCCCAATCCTAATTAATAAGTTTATTTTGACAAATATATATTATAAAATTGTCAAAATATTGATTTAAAAATGGTTTTCCATCAAAAGGCAGTAAAACAATCTTTTAAAAATATTACTGTATTCCATGATTATGATTGGATTTATTCTCATTTTAAGCCTCTAAAACACTATCTAATTCATAAATATACATAGATAAAAATATATATTATCCATTAAATACCTGGGATGTAACAATAGGATCATTGAAAAAAGTATCCCAATTTTAGGAATTGGAAATATAAGGCCTAAGGTAATGAAGAAACATGAATAATGAACAGGATCCTAACTATATTTTGTCATGGTAAATGATGTACATAAATGGTCATGGGAGGATTAATGAGATTGAAAGGTTGGTATAATCATTTATAAATTAAATGTAATTTATGGTGAATTTTGAAGAACATATCCCAATATATAAAAATTAAATTTAAGATACATAACATAAAAAAGTGATGGAATGGAAATGACAGGAGAGAAATCCCTTACTTGAATGTGTGAAAACAAAAGCATCGTAGGAGATTCTTGAGAGATTGGGGATTCATGTGAGGACTCTATAGAGTATATGGAAGTTTAAGGATGATATAAAAATAGTTTTAGTTAATAGAAATTAAATATTGGGTGGATTTATATAGAAAATGAGAGGGGAATTAATTATTATTTTGGTTTTGGAATACACATAACAAAATAAACAAAACCACAAACCATCCCATTGTTTTTACCATGTTTTCTAAAAAATGGTATTGGTTGTCATTAATTTATAATTAAAAGAGACCAAATTATTAAAATTATTTCCTTCTTTATGTGTAGGTGAGTCAAACTCTAAAAGAAATGATTTTAAAACCACAAATTATATTAATGGTTCATGGGAATTCATTAATACTTTGTAAATTAATCAAATAAACATAAAATAACATTATTTGAAAGGTATAATATATATATTTTCATGTATACCTTTTATAGTATTTATTACACTACCATAGAACTGGGAAAGGCAGGCACCTGCCTTTATCAACGCTAACGGAAAAGCACTGATAAAGGGGTAGGCCTTTATCAACACTTTTAAATATCCCTTTATCAGCACTTTTCTTAGCGCTGATAAAGGATACATTTATAACCACTTTTCTTAATGCTGATAATATTTATTGTATACATTAAATAAGAAACACGTGTTATAACTAAATATATATATTATAATATAATAATAAGATTAATAATAAATAAATTTATTAGATTTATTAGATTTATTAATTCATTATATTTATTATATTTATTAATTCATTATATTTATTATATATGTATTATATTTGTTTATATTTAATGTATTTGTTTTATTTATAAATATATAATAAATTTTAATATATATGTATAATTAAAATTATTGAATATATATGTGTTTTTCAATGAATCGGGGTCAATGAATATATCATACATGCGTATATATATGTGCATGAATAATGTTCATTTATAGATTATAATTACATATCACATTGATGTTTTATTGATTTATAATTCATTATGTTACCCATATAATATATATATTCTTGAAAGTTTTAACTTATAATTAAAATTAAATTATATTTAAATAATAAATATATATTTTATTATATTTTCAATGATATATATATATATAAACCATTCAAATAATTTTATAAGTATAAATAAATATATATTTATTTTGAGTTATAATTATTAATAAATATATATATTTTTCATAAATATCATTTTAAATAAAAATAATATAATATAAACAAATTATTAAATTTATACATTTGTCAGCGCTGATAAACTATGTCTTTATCAGCTCTACAAAAGCACTGATAAAGAGTGTCTTTATCAACGCTAAAATGAAAATTGCTGATAAAGTCACCCTTTATCATCGCTAAAAAAGCACTGATAAAGTCAAACATTTATTAGTGCTAAAAAAGCACTGATGAAGGGGGTCTTTATCAGGGATTTTCATTTTAGCACTGATAAAGACCCCCTTTATCAGTGCTTTTTACTAGTACTGATAAAGGTCCACGTGGGATTTATAAAATTCACTGGGTCCTTCTTCTCCATCCTGCACCCTGTCAAGCTTTCACGGAAGCCCTACCCTATGCCGCTGCCTCCTCTCCGCCGCTGCCTCCTCTCCGCCACGGCTGCCGCCTACTTCTCCTCCTCCTCCTCCACGGACACCTCCTCCTCCTCCTATTGTGCCTACCTCTCCTCCTCCTCCTCCTCCTCCTCCTCCACCACGGATCTTCCTCCACCACCTCCTCCTCCATTGCAGCCTCCTCCCCCTCCTCCACCGACGTCTCCTCCTCCTCCTCCTCCTCCATCTACTCCACTACCTCCACTGCCTCCGCTGCCTCTGAGCTACCTCTGCTGCCTCGGCTGCCTCCACGCTGCCTCTGCGCTGCCTCCGCTGCCTCAGTTTCATCCACTGTCGATGCCTCCTCCTCCTCCGCCACCGGGTCCTCCCCCTTAAGGTGAGTAAAATTGAATTTCATGAATTAATTATTTTTTCATTTATTTTCAATATTGAGATTAATTATGATTTTGCGTGATTCTTGTTTCTGATTCTTGTGTGTGTTACAATTAATCAGAATATGGGGTTATGACCATATGAGTATTAACATTATAGAATCCTGAATGAGCAGTGTAATTAGATTCCATGGAAAGAACAAATGTGAGGAAATATTTATGGAATCTTATAGAGGATGACATACTATCTGGTATAATGTTTTTAAGGGATCATGTCATTACAAGGTGTTGCAATTGGTATGATTTTAACCATTTAAAACCTTGGAGTAAGGGGTGTATTTATATTTTATATATGTATGTGATTACTACAACCTAAAATAACATATCTACGTGTTTGGTTGGATAATGATAAAACATAGTTCTGCCTCATGGGTTTTATTAATTGATGATTCAAAGTATATGGTTCGAGAGATAGAGGATCCATTTAGAGGTACATCATATGATCCAAAAGAGATAGGACTTAAGTGAATGAATTATATAGGTCAGTTGAGGGTCCATTGGGATATTTAAGTGCCCTTGATAGTTTGGGGAAATTAATGAGTTTTGTGGTTTGAAGAAGCCCCTCAATAAGTGAATTGAGAAGGGTGATATGCAATTTGATCTTATTAAAGTCATGATCATAGTAGAATTTTTATTACACTAATAGTAGGAGTATTCCCACCAACCATTATACAAATTGTTATGGGGAGTAGATGGAGTAAAAATTGGAAACATATAATTACTAGCTTCAAAAGGAAATTTAGTCATGGGTTTTAGATGTATTTTACCAATATATTTATTGAAAACATTACCATATATGTGTTATCGGATCATTAATGGTGATAAAATATGAAAATTTTATGTTGTTTGTGGGTAACAAGTGTCCCAGAACAAGGACGATGTGATTACAATTTTATGGGAGTGTTCCAAATTACGATGTTCACTCTAGTGTAAGATATCACACCATAGTAGGGCTGTTTTAACTATGAAGTTTTTGAGATATAGGAGAGACACATTGTAATATGGAACATTTAACTATAATGGATGTCTATAAGATAATATGAAGATATAATTTCATTGGGATACCTAGCTCATGAAAATAAATGTTGCACTGGTTTGGGGGTCTAATGTTATTAGTATTTAATAAAAAGGATCACGCTATAACAGTTTTATTTCATACTATAGTATATTGTTCATCATTAATTGGTGTATCATTGTTTAAAGGGACGTTTCAGATCATGCCACAACTATAAGGGTCACACCATGAATTGTATTCTATAGTTAGTGGTGAATATGAGCAGACATTAATCGCATTTCATGATATGTTATGTTAGGCCATAAAGAAGGATCTTTGGGATTTATTTCTAAGTCATTTGGAATTAGGATTCATTCCCTATAGAAATAATTCACATAAAAGAACATTTATTCTCTATTAATATAGTGTTACATGACCCGAATCAGTGATTTGGTTTCAATTAAGAAACCTTCAGTTACAGAACCATTCTATCCATGGATTTTTCCAATTATAGTTTAGTTAACATTTGAGGAGAATAATAGGGGTGAACAAATAATACAAATTCTATAGGAACTTGTGGTCGACGAAGGGGAAATCGATATACTTATAGATTTAGATCATTATATCGTGTACATGGGACTATATGGTTATATCCTTACTCTGTTCATTATTCTTATTGATTATAAAACAAGAACAAGATTCAGGACATCATTAACACTAGGGATAAGAAAATTTATAACAAGAGTTTGTGAACCATGTAATTATCCCTTGATCCATGTGAGTTATTTCATTGAATTACTATCATCATTTTACCATCACTATAAAGATCCTTTTTTCACTAATAATTATCCAAAAATGCGTTTAGATTATGAGTTTTTGGTAACCATTGATTCACCCCCACCTTTATGTAGTTTTCTACTCTCACCCAGTTTTTTCTCTTGTATGCGTGGGTAACTATCCTTCCTAGTTGTTGTTGGGTGGTTGGAATTATGATGTGTTCGCCATTATGACTTCTTCATGATTTGTTTGTGAAATTTTCATAGTTTATAATGGACATAATAAAAGTGATAGTATTTAGAAGGTGGAATTTGAATTGTTTTACTGAGAGAGAATCAGGTAATGCTTATAGGATATGAGATTATGAAATAGATGATGGATATGGGTGGACACCCACAAGTAAAAACCCAATAGATTTTCTTAGGAATAATGTGGAATTCATTCACATTAATGTGATGAGATTTCTGACCATTTCATTTTTACTAGTTTGTTTGTTTGTTTTATAGTGGTGATGGAATATAGGGATTAGTAAGTGCTCAGTTGTGTTTTATATATAAAGGTATATTTCAGGAGTGACTATATTATAGTGTATGGGTCTAAAAACCATAAAAGGAAGATTAATAAATTCTAGTGGAGATCTATGAAAGGGTTTGTGTATGTCTTATATGTGTGATGGTTTTTCATCAAGCCATGATAATACAATATGCTTATAAGGCGACATTTCTCTATTTAAGTGGGTTCATATTCTAGGGGATAATCATGATCCATGTTCCCCTTATATGTACACTACGGTCATGGATTATACCAATGGTGACTGTTGTATTGGTATATTAGGGGTATAGACTTGATTCATAGTGACAATGGTATTGGTATGTTTGTGTCACAAACTAGATACATGGTTCCCAATGTTGTGGTATGTTAGGAGACAATAAAGGATCAATGGTGACTGAGGTGTCTGTATTTTAGGTGTCTAGATAAGATCCATGGTCCTCAAGGTATGGGTTTTTCGATTCCTAAATAGGATCCATGGTTCATGTGTATCAGTTTCTTATCAACCCATGTGAGATGCATAGTTCCCAAGGTTTGGGTATGTTTGGGTTTCATAAAATATCTGTGATGTATGTGGTATGGTTTTATTAGGAGACAAGATTGTTTTTTGTAACCCATGGTTTAATGTATTTATTCTCACTGAATATAGTGTTATTTTTTTTATTAGTTACCATACAACAATCTTACTTTATTTCTTTTATAATGTGTGTTGTTTATTTATTTTCATTCATATAGATAAACCAAGTATATTATGATTGATATTAGGTTCCCCATTATTGGTGTCCTACTAATATTTTATCATTCAACCTACACAAGATCATTAGTGTATGTATGGTCCTTATATAAGATTAATTATTCTTACCACATATTATAAGTGATCATACAAGAGTAGGTTGATGGTTTAATGTATAAAATGCCTAGGTGGGCCTTGGATGCCATATGCTAAGTCATACAGACTATTACCATGACCCTCACATATATCATATCTCCCCTTTGAGGTCTCTTAATCCAATTATAAGGAGGAAATCCTCTATGTCACACTTCACCAATCCCTATATGGAATATCCTACTCATCACACACACCATGACTCTTTTATATCCTTAAGAGGGTATTCCCCATCATACGTGCTATATAAAACTATATTATTCATATTATTTAGGCCTAAGACACTAATACATACAAAAATAGCCTTATAAATCCTAACTAGGCTATACTCATCCTCAACCAAGACTATTAATGAGCACGCCCCCACCATTTTTGAAGTAACTAGTTTTTTATCTAAATCATACTCATATTCCTTCTCCCCTAAACTATATACTCATCCTTTGGATTTCAAATAGGATGAACATAAATAAATAATGGATGAATGATAATTGGTTGACAAAAGAGTATGAAGAAGGCATGAAAGAGTTTATCATGTTTTCTAAAGATCATGCATATAGACCTTCTCAAATACTTTGTCCATGTTTATGTTTTTGTTATTCAAAAAAATTAGTCCAGAGGAGTTGGATGATCAGTTGATCTATCCCAGAATAGATTAGAGTTATACATGTTGGATTAAACACGAGTAAAAAATTAATGTTGGTAGTGGTTGTGATAAAACACCGTTTTATGGATCATCTGATATGAATAAAAGTATGAACAATGAAGATGATCGTATGGAGGGTGTTATTACAGATATGAATTATGATGAAGATCGTATTGAGGAAATGATAAGGACTGTCGAAGATGAACTTTTTGATTGCCCAAAATTGTTTGAGAAGTTAAAAATTTGTGAACAGATGCCATTGTATGCTGGTTGTACTAAATATACATCATTTTCAGCTGTACTGAAGCTGTATAATTTGAAAGCAGACAACGGGTGGAGTGATGCCAGTTTTACGGAACTACATGCTCTCCTAAATGACATGATCCCAAAAGATAATGAGCTCCCAAGCCGAACATACGACGCGAAACGAATGTTATGCTTTATGGGAATGATCTTTGAAAGAATACACGCCTACCCGAATGACTGTATACTATTTCGAAAGGACCCAAAATTTCTTAAAGAATTCCTAAAGTGTGGTGTTTTTCGATACAAGAAAGATGAATCTAGTCCTAATAAATTTGTATGGTACTTTCTAATCATTCCAAGGTTTAGGAGCCTATATGGAAGTGAGGAGACTACATGACAATTAACATGTCATGAAAATACAAGAATTAAAGATGGGACAATACATCACCCGACAGACTCTCCTCAGTGGAAGAGAATTAATCACGAATACCCTGAATATGGAAATGAGTCGAGAAACATTCGTCTTTTGTTATCTATAGATGGAGTGAATGCTTTTGGTTTTCAAATCAACAGTCATAATACATGGTCAGTTATGTTGGTAAATTATAACTTACCACTGTGGTTATGCATGAAACGAAAATACATCATGTTATCTATGCTTATATCAGGACCAAAACCACCGGGTAATGATATTGATGTTTATTTAGCTCTATTGATCAAAAATCGTGTTTCAAGGACATCACATATTTCTACCCTGATGACATAAGTACTGATATTAGACAACATCATTCAATGGAAGTTCAGAAGAACGTACAACACCATCTCCACTAACAGGTGATCAATTGATTGAGAAAGTTAAAAATGTGGACACTACTTTTGATAAATCGGCTTCAAAAAACCTTACTAAAATCAATTGGAAAAAGAGATCAATTTTTTTGAATTACCATACTGGAATTGTCTATATGTCATACATTTTCTTGATGTAATGCATGTAGAAAAATATGTATTCGATAGTTTCATCGGCACGTTTCTAAATACACCTGGAAAAACAAAATATGGAATTAAGGCTAGGTTGAACATGGTTGAGATGATAATACTAGAAGAGTTGGCACCAGTGAAGGGTGAAAAATGAAAATTTATTCCTCCTGCTGCATACACTCTTTCCAGGAAGGAGAGATATTAGTTTTGAAACTTCATGGTTGATGTAATGGTTCCAGAGGGGTATTCGTCAAATATCAGGAACCTCGTGTCAATGAGCAATTTGAAGTTAAAGGGTCTGAAATCACATGACTGCCATGTTTTGATGCAAGATCTAATTCCTATTGATTTATGTTGCATTTTTCCCATGAATTTCCACCATACATTAACAAAACTGTTTTTCTTCTTCAAAGCTATATGCTGCAATGTTATAGACCCGACGAAATTTTCAACTGTGGAAAGAGAAATTGCCGTCATATTATGTGAATTAGAAATGTTATTCCCGCCTTCATCTTTTGATAGGATGGTTCATTTGATGGTCCACTTGGTGAGATAAATTCAACTATGTGGTCCTGTACATTACAGATGGATGTACCCCATTGAACGGTATGTGATGATTTTGAAAGGATATATCAAAAATCAAAGTCGTCCAGAGGGATGTATTGTGGAGCGATATATTGTTGAGGAAGCCGTTGAATTATGTACCGAATACCTGTCTGGTGTGGAAATAATTGGCCTACCAAAATCTCGTCACACTGGGCGGCTTGTGGGTGGAAGAATTTCTGGAAGATAGGTTGTCACAATCAATATTACAGATCGGGAGCAGGCACACCTTTATGTTTTGCATAACAATTTTGACGTCGACCCATATGATGAAACCCACAATGAAATTCTTAGGCATTTGAATCCATCTTGGGATGAAAAATGGATATCAGATACACATAATAGACAGTTTATATGATGATTTAGGGAGCACATTTTTAAGAAGTCAGATGAAAATCTAGAGTCAATTTCCGACCGACTTTGATGGCTAGCCGGAGGACCAAGTGTGTATATATTTTCTTACAATGATTATGTAGTTAATGGTTATACATTTTATACTAATGAAGATGATGAAGACAGTACCATGAAAAATAGTGGGGTTACACTTGTGGCTAAAGAGATGCATGTTTATGCTGCTAAGGACAGAATTCCAATTTATGCAAATATGTCATACTTTGGCATCATCAAAAAAATATGGGAGTTTGATTATACGGAATTCCAAGTTCCTATTTCTCAATGAAAGTGGGATGATAACAGGAGTGATGTTAAAATAGATGAATTGGGATTCATGAAAGTTGATTTTAGTAAGGAAGGGGAGAAAGAAGAACCGTTTATAATTGCATCGCAGGCAGTGCAAGTATTTTAAGTTCCAGATCCCACAAACTGAAACTGGTCAATTGTTCTGTAATCGACCAAAACAACTGAAGGGTGAGATGAAAATTCAATGGATAATGACTCTTTCATTGGGACTTCACAATCATTTCCCATTGCTCCCAATGTATACAATGTTTTATATGTGAGAGGAGACCACAATGAAGGGATATGGATAGTCGATAGAGGGGTTAAATCCCTTCATCCTTTAAAAAAAGAGAGTTCAATAATCAGGATATTTTTTATTGTAATATATATTGTGTTCCATTATGTTATTATCGGTTCACTATTGCTTTTATGTGATCTAAATTAAATGGTAAACCACTTATTTAGATAATGACTTCTGCACCTGCTGATGCACCCAATCCCGAGACACAACAAGTTTCTCAACCTGTTGTAGCTGGTCCCACTATTGAGGTACAACAGGTCTCTCAACCTATTGCTGCTAGTCCCACTTCTAAGTTACCATAGGTTTATCAAACATTTTCTACTGGTCCCAGTGCTATTTCTAGTGCTTTAGAGGAACATAATGATGATATAGAAACTGAGGAAATTGTAGCCAATGAAACCCCGGTAGCACAAAAAAACAGGCACGCCGTAGTTTGACAATTTTAGCCAAAATCTTTAAGGCAAAAGCAAAAGGCATCAAATATGAGATGATATGGAATAAGAGATGCCATCATGTAAACCCCAATTAATCCATTTTAGTAGATACATTGGAATCGTCACTCGGCAACGCGTGCCGACTGATATAGAGTGGGGGCACCATGTTATAAGGGGGATGAAAACATTAATGTGGGAAGAGATTACGGTAACATTACGATATAATTTATTTAATTTATTAAAAAAATATAAAATAAAATACTGAAATATTGACTAACTCTACATTATATCTTGTAGAGTTCATTTATAGTAGATATCTCGCACAAAGAATATGTATTAATACTAAAAGGAAGAGTTCATAGAGGCTTTTGCACCATTTTAATGAAATTTCATATGAATGATGATGAAGGGAAAATCAAGTCGGACCCACCTCCTCTTTATGCACACTTGATATCCCAATGAGCGTGGGATGAGTTTTCCAACCGTCGTGCAGAGCAGACTTTTCAGGTATATTGTGTTTGGTAACATGTAGTTTAACTTTGCTTGTATTCATCACTTTTATTGACAATTATTTATTTATAAAACAAAAACTAAGTGCTGAAAATAAAGAATGGGTAGAAAAACCAGTGTACTCCTACCGTAAAGCAATGCTAGGGTACGCTTCAGTTGATAAACAATTTGTACATATTTTAAAAGTACTGTAATAATTTTATGTGACATAAAACAACATTGTAACCATGTTTCTCTATTTATATGTAGATTGATGAATCTAAATCCCAAGCCACTTCCATCCCATTCCATGTTCTATGGAAGGAGGCTTGTGTTAATAAAGAGGGGAAACTAGTAGATGAAAACATACAAAAAGTGTGGGAAACATGTGTAAGTATGACATAGTATGAATTTGTTTTGCTTTAAATCACTATTACATCACGATGATTAGTTATTTACCCATATTTTATATTTGACATAGTCACAGGAATCAACAACACCCGTACCAGATGCAGACATACTTTCAGCGGCCTTGAAACAGCCAGAACAGTATGGACGTGTCAGAGGTGCGAGTTTTGGAGTGACACCCCGGGCATATTTTCAGAAAAATAAAACAAGAGGAGGAACAAACTAAAGAATAAAAAATGATGAGAGTTAGACTACCTACCCTTGAATAAAAATTCCAAAGTTAGGGAGAGTTTCTAGAGACTTTTATGGGGCATAGGTGAAGAGAAGAATCAACTCAAGAAAAACCCGCCCACCCCCCACCAGCTTTGAGGTGATCCATTCCCCTCAAAGACCTGACTTAACCACGGTAATTAATGATCTAATATTTGTTTCTGCGAAATGTGAATCACATAGACACTGATACCTTTCTTGTAATGATATTCTATAGGGTGATAATTACTGTGATTTATGTCTTTCAACTCCCACCCATCGCCTTGTAGCGAGGGCTACGGTGTTCAATATGCTGAATGACATGCTACACTCTAGAACACTTCCAAATGGTCATGTCAAATTGTTGATTAATGTATCTCATGAGATGAGCACCGAGATACCCTATCCAAATGACGATGACGACATTAATATGGTGGAAAAATATGTTGGAACATTCATTGCATGGCCGTTGAATCTTGTAAAAAACATGTCGACAAGGAGGTATTCATTTCCAAATCATTTTTCAAGCAGAACCTTTAACATTTAATTAGAAAAGGGCTGAACTGATTAAGGTTATTACATAAGGACAAAAGGAATGAGCTAAAACAAAATAATGGCTCAAAAGGATCAACCAACTGATCAAAACGATCTATTGAGGGAACCTTCACCCCGCCCATTCTATATTCACATTTAATATCATTGAAAGCTCATGTGGATATGAAAATGAAAGACATCAATAATCACACAATTGTTTGTGAAAAAGATATGTATGTAGAGGAAACATTAGATTTCATTAGTGCTAGCGCTATAGCTGAAATCATCACATACGACTGGCTAGGCACCTCAGTTATAAATGTATACATGAGGAATGTTTTCATGATTTGATTTTACAAAAGCTAATATACTATGATAATTATGGCCAAATACATTTCATATTTTTCGCAGGAGTATATATGAAAAACAATTAAAGGGAATTTCCTATGAATAAAAATTTGGACTCGTTAGTCCTCACACCATGTTTATAGAACAAAAAATAAATAAATTCCAATTTTTAGGACGAATTAATGTCAAACCTGCTCAAAACATTTCAATGAAAATTACGACGGATAGGCTTTTTATAATACCAACATTGCAGGGGTAAAAATCTACATTTTAATCATATCAATTATATTTTCATTTCTATCATTACTTATTCTTTTTTGTGTTTTTAGGACGCATTGGATACTCCAAATATTTATTTTCTGGATTCACTGCATGGATATCCAACAAACCGACCACACATGATGGAAATTGTCAATTTTTAATAGATTAGATCCAACATTTTAGAATTAAATATCTAGTTATATAATTTATATTATCGTTTAATGAGGATTCTGTTATGATAGGGCGGTGTATGAATATCGTCTAAAGGATGGAATGAATCCGGGGTCTAAGGAAGAAAACGTGCATGAGATATACAAATGGAAAAGTATCAGGGTATATATAATTATACTGCACTATCCAAATACATATCAAAAAGATTACTTATTTTTCTCGATGTTTCTGCAGTGTCTGAAACAAACAAACAGAAATGACTGTGGTTATTATGTTTGTAAATTTACGAAAGAGATCATATTTCATGAAAAACTGGCATCCCTGAAGAGGTGTTTTTGAAAATAATTACTATTTAATTTAAAATATTTATTAATCCATTGTGTATTTATATTTTTTCAGTACTACTATGACTATCACAAAACTCCTATTCACAAGATGATATAGATTCATTTAGAAACGAATGTGCAGTGTACCTGATGAAAGAATGTAAACAAATAGGACAATGAAGGTGAATTCCTACTACTTATTTTATCCTTATATGATCATTGTCATCTCCCTTGTTTAAAATTATTGAGAATCTATGATCACCCTTTATTATGTTTCATATCCTTAGATTATGAAAATTGGTTTTAGAAAAGATTTGAGTTTCTAGTAAGGATAATATAATGAGAGACTCTTATGAACTAATACCATATGGAAAACTAAGAAAATGTGTTTGGATTGTTTTTTTATGTTAGGAAAAAGATCCATGAGTCATTATTGATGTGTATGAATCGAACTCACCTCAATCCGACACACGGTGTGACAGGTATGGATAAAATTATCTGATATCAGTTTTAAATTGACATTAACTTTATAAAACAACACAAGTGACATATGGAAAACTGAGAAAATGCATTAGGATTGTTTTTATATTTTAGGAAAAAGATCCATGAGTAATTTTTGAGGTGTAAGAATCGACTACACCTCAATCCGACGCACAGTGTGACCGGTATGGCTAAAAGTGTCTGATATCTGTTTTAAATTGACATTAACTTTAGAAAACAACACTATTGACATATGGAATACTTATAAAACGCCTTTGGATTTTTTTGATACTTTAGAAAAATTATCCATGAGTCATTTTGGATATGTACGAATCGACTGCCACTCAATCTGACGCATGGTGTAACAGATATGGCTAAAAGTTTCTGATATCAGTTTGAAATTGACATTAACTTTAGAAAACAACACAAGTGACATACAGAAAACCGATCAAACACATTTGTATTGTTTTGATACATTAGGAAAACGATCCATGAGTCATTTGTGACATGTACGAATCGACCGCACCTCAATTCGACACACGGTGTGACTGGTATGGCTAAAAGTGTATGATATCTATTTAAAATTGACATAAACTTTAGAAAACAACACTACTGACATATGAAAAACCAATAAAATGCATTCTAATTATTTTGATACTTTAGGAAAATGATCAATGAGTCATTTGTGAGGTGTATAAATCATCCACACCTCAATCTGATGCATGATGTGACCGGTATGGCTAAAAGTGTCTGATATTAGTTTGAAATTAACAATAACTTTAGAAAACAACACTACTAACATACATAATACTGAGAAAATCCATTCATATTATTTTGATACTTTAATAAAACGATCCATGTGTCATTTGTGACGTATAAGAATCAACCGCACCTCAATTCATCGCACGGTGTGAACGATATAGATAAAAGTGTCTGATATCAGTTTGAAATTGACATTAACTTTAGAAAACAACACATGTGACATACGAAAAATTGTGAAAATGTGTTTGGCCAGTTTTGATACGTTAGGACAATGATACATGAGTCATTTTGGACGTGTAAGAATCAACCACACCTCAATATGATGCACACTGTGACCGGTATGGCTAAAAGTGTATGATGTCAGTTTCAAATTGACATAAACTTTAGAAAACAACACTTCTGACATTCGGAATACCGACAAAACGTGTTCAGATTGTTTTGATACTTTAGTAAAATGATAAATGGGTCATTTTTGATGTGTATGAATCAACCTCACCTCAATCCGATGAACGGTGGGACCGGTATGGATAAAAGTGTCTGATATTAGTTTGAAATTGACATTAACTTCAAAAAACAACATAAGTGACATAAGGAATACTAAGAAAATGCATTTGGATTGTTTTATACTTCAGTAAAATGATACATGAGTTATGTTTGAGGTGTACGAATCAACCGCACCCCAATCTGATGCATGGTGTGACTGGTATGGATAAAAGTGTCTGATATCTGTTTGAAATTGATAATAACTTCATAAAACAAAGTGACATATGTAATATTGAGAAAACACATTCGTATTGTTTTGATACATTAGTACAATGATCCATGAGTGATTTGTGATGTTTATGAATCAACCGAACCTAAATACTATGCACGGTGTGACCGGTATGGCTAAAAGTGTCTGATATCAGTTTCAAATTGACATAAACTTTAGAAAACAACACAAGTGACATACGAAAAACCAATAAAAATCATTTTTATTGTTTTCATACTTTAGTACAACGATCCATGAGTCATTTTTGACTTGTAAAAATCAACTGCACCTCAATCCGACGAACGATGTGACCGGTATTGCTAAAAGTGTCTGATATCAGTTTCCAATTGACATAAACATTAGAAAACAACACTACTGACATACTGAATACTAACCAAACACATTCTTATTGTTTTTATACTTTAGGAAAATGATCCATGAGTCAATTGTGATGTGTACGAGTTTACCGCACCTTAATCTGATGCACGATATGACCGGTATGAGTAAAAGTGTCTGATATCAGTTTTAAATTGACATTAAATTTAGAAAACAACACTACTGACATATGGAATACCGAGAAAATGCATTCAGATTGTTTTGATACTTTCGGACAATGATCCATGAGTCATTTGGGATGTGTATGAATTGACCGAACCTCAATCCGATGCACAGTGTGACCATTATGGATAAAAGTTTCTGATATCAGTTTCAAATTGACATAAACATTAGAAAACAACACTACTGACATACGGAATACCAAGAAAACACAGTCAGATTGTTTTCATACTTTAGGACAATGATCAATGAGCCATTTTTGATGTAAAAGCATCAAACATAGCTCAATCCGACACACGATGTGATTGGTATAGCTAAAAGTTTCTAATATCAATTTCAAATTGACACAAACTTTAGAAAACAGCACAACTGACATACAGAATACCAAGAAAGTCGTTCTGATTTTTTTTATACATTAGTAAACTGATAAATGAGTCATTTTTGATGTGTAACAATCAACTACACCTCAATATGACACACGGTGTGACCGGTATGTCTAAAAGTTTCTGATATTAGTTTGAAATTGACAATAAATATAGAAAACAACACAAGTGACATACAGAATACCAAGAAAAAGTGTTCAGATTGTTTTGATACTTTAGTTCAATGATCCATGAGTCATTTTTGAGGTGTAAGAATCAACCTCACCTCAATCGGATGCACGGTGTGACCGGTATGGCTAAAAGTGTCTGATATCAGTTTGAAATTGACATTAACTTTAGAAAACAACACCAGTGACATACAGAATAAATGAGAAAATGCATTCAGATTTTTTTGATACTTTAGTAAAATTATCCACGAGTCATTTGTGACGTGTACAAATTGACCGTACCTCAATCCAATGCATGGTGTGACCGGTATGGATAAAAGTGTCTGATATCAGTTTCAAGTTGACATAAACTTTAAAAAACAACACAAGTGACATATGGAAAACTGATAGAACATGTTTGGATTGTTTTTAAAGTTTAGTACGATGATCCATGAGTCATTTGTGATGTGTACGAATCAACCGCACATCAATCCGATGCACGGTGTGACCTGTATGGCTAAAAGTGTCTGATATCAGCTTCAAATTGGCATAAACTTTAGAAAAAAACACTACTAACATATGGAATACTGAGAAAATGCATTCATATTGTTTTGATACATTAAGAAAATGATCTATGAGTCATTTGTGACGTGTAAGAATCGACCTCACCTCAATCCAATGCACGATGTGACCGGTATGGCTAAAAGTGTCTGATATCTGTTTGAAATTGACATTAACTTTATAAAACAACACTACTGACATATGGAATACCGAGAAAATGTGTTCGGATTGTTTTGATACTTTAGGACAATGATCCATGAGTCATTCGTGATGTGTAATAATCAACCACACCTCAATCGGATGCACGATGTGACTAGTAAATCTTTTCATTAGATAAAGAATCAGTATTTATTAAATGAGATAAATCATCCAAAAACATATTGATTTTACATTATTCCCTTTCATTGTTATCAGAATGAATACATTTGAGTTTAACATTTCCATATTTATTTTCACATTTCCATATTAATGTATTCTTTCATATTTATGTTTTAATTTAATTCATTATTGTATTACTAACATAATATTTGTTTTCTTATATAGGTGAATTTTTTTCCTTGAGTTCGGATGCTTTGTTTGGAAACAAATACCATGGATGAAAATTTTTGAGAGCGGATCACAGATATCAAAGGATGAAACATTAATTTTTGTAACTATTGTTGGATAATTGTAATTGTAACCATGTAAATCATTGTTTGAAATGTATATAGCAGTGTTTTTTCTGTATTCATGATGTTAAGTAAATGTATATAGCATTGCTTGTCAAAATATTTTGTGCGGGTGCTATTTTTTGTAAGTGTGGAGATGTTATTTTGTGTAGGTGTGCTGGTTTGTGCAGGTGTGTAGGTGTGTAGGTGCTAGTTCTATAGGTGTAGGGGTAGGTGCCTTTAACAGTGCATTTTTGAGCACTGATAAAGGGACCAATTATCAGTGCTCAAGGTAGTGCTGATAAAGGCACCCCTTTATCAGTGCTAGAAAAGTGTTGTTAATGTCAGGGTAGATAAAGGGGGGTCGCCTTTATCAGCGCTTTTCAGAGCGCTGATAAAAAGGACCCCCCCCCCCCCTTTATCTACGCTGGCATTAACAGCGCTTTTCTAACGCTGTTAATGCCAGTTTTTAGTGCTGATAAAATACCAATTTATAGTAGTATTACATCTCTATTAGGTCATTATGATGTCATAAAACACACTGTATATTTTTATGGAATTAAATTTTTACCCAAAAAGTCAAATTTCTCAAAAAATTATAAACAATTATTTATTGGATAATTTAGAAATTATGATTCCAATAATAATATTCATTTTATCAAAATAATTTTATAAATATCTTACTTTTCACTTTTAAAATAAAAATCGACATTTATTGATAAATGCTGGAGTTTTTTGAGAATAACAATTTTTAAAATCTTATAAAAATTACATTTGACATCACGAAAAATATATCATCATTTCTATTTGACTAAAAATATTTTATAATAGTACTTCATTAAAATATTATTTATTTCAAAAATCCTATAATTAATAAAAATAAAATTCCTTAATTTAATTTGAATATTACCCAAATAAACATCAGTTTTTGTATCTATATAAAATTCATTTATGACCTAACAATAATTGGTTGAAAATATATTCCTTATTCTATAAAAAGTAATTTACCTACTCATATTTGTTGGGTATTTAGACATATCCCTTTTATACACCATAAAAATCCCTTTATGTTTAAGGTATGTGAGTACATGACATTCATGGGGTGGTTCGGGCAAATATGATTTGGCCCATGATCTTTTGAGATAGAACAAATCCTAAAAATGGTTTTGTTCATGATTATGTTATTAGATCATAGCTTAGTCTTGGTCATGGTCATGGAGTAGTGATGTTGTCTCCCTCAGAATCTATGATAAATGGGAATAATAGGGTATGATCCTACTGGTTGAGACAATCAATTCGTTTTACTATGTCAATTTGTTTTGTTAAACCATATATTTATACTAATCAGGAGATCACTATTCAACGACAATATTATAAATGGTATTCATACCTAATGGTATTTTAAATCTAGTTAGATATAGTAAAATAATATAAGAGCATTCAATTTCTTTATCCGTATCACATATAAATAAATTTAACTAAATGAATAGTGGAAATTTTTATCTGTAGCAGTTCAGGTCGTTACATCTAGGACCTTGGGTCTAACCCATCCAACAAATGTTTGAGTTTGATTCAACTGAAAAACTCAAGCCATATAAAACATACTTGACATGGACCACCCTGGTTCCTATTCTGTCAACAAAATAAAATTAGTGAAATTCTCACGGAACTGCTCTTCTATTAGGTTATATTAGTCCAATGCGTTTTCTTGCTCTGCTACTAGTGGAACATTCTTGGTGATACTCTATTGTTTCCCAACCAGTATATGTCATCATGGTTTCATTCCTTTATATTTTACAACATGGTTCTCAGAGAAAAAAGATAAACCTTCAACATTTTAGAAAAAATAGGTTTATCCACTATCCATAAATTTCCCATTTCTCATACTCTATCCCAATGGACATCGTCACATCTAGAACACAACCATAGACCATCCCGATCATGTGTCCAGGATTGCATGTGGAAAACTGATATAAACTATCACACTTCTTTCATTATATTATTTTTTTAAACCATTTCTAATTTCACAATATATATCATTCCCATTAGGAAAATTTCTAATCTCACAACCTCTAATAACAAATATTTTAACTCATTTACAACCCTTCAAAATAAAAATTATTTACCCATTATTAAATATTCATTCCCTTTACCCATTTACATCATTTTTAATTAGAAAACAATTTTTTAAAATTTATTATTAGATTAAAATTAATTCTACACTTTAGTCCCACACATCCATCATGTGTGTTCCTATCATGATTCACACTGCCTACATCCTTTGGTTCCTATAATGATGCATGAATTCAAAACATAATTTCGTTTTAACCATGAGAAAAATACCATAAAATAGTAACATCTCATAAAATGTGCATCACCCAATGGTGAAATATCATTCAACTATAAGAACACACATCAAGAAAAATAATTCCCACCTTGAGGACATGCGTTGTTCCTTGTACCTAGGTTATCTAATCACATTAATAATCTCATTTTCTTGGAAATAAATGTAATAATCTTATGTAAAACATCCCAAATAGTAAGGAATCTAAAATAACCACTCAGTTCCACATTGTAATGTCCCCAACTTAGGAGGCACTAAATCATTTCCCGAAGTCAGGTCACCACATGACCTCAAACACACCTCACTATATATCATAGGTTACCAACTAGTAGCAAGGTTCTAATAGATCACATAGAGATAATATAACCTATTTTCCTGAGTAATCCATAGTGTATAATGTATTAAATAAATTAAAAATATATAATAAACTAGATATATTTATTCACAAGAATTTCCCAAATAGGTTAAAATCCACAACCAATAATAAGTTTCCCATGTCATTCTAACATTTCCTAATGTGATGAAACCCAAAAATAATGACATATATATGAATCCCAAAAATAGGATCTTACTCCATGTCAAGATCCTCATTAATGCACATCCCAAAAAAAACCCAATTCCCTATAGTTGGGCATTTTCCCATGTCCTGCACTAGAACCAATAAATCTTCTCAAGTACCCAACGATGGAATGAGTAGGGTGTGAGTACAACTCAGTTGGCCACCACCAACAGTGTCTACAAAATATCTAGTCTAGAAATATAGTGAATTCATGTACTAAATAAATGATGATATAAAAAAAATACAACTTGGGTGTCGTTAGTTAACAATATTCACTTTAACCATTTTAATCACATAATCTGTCTTCATCACCTATACCATCGGTTAAGCATTTCAATCATTCACACAATGACCTAATCCAGAAAGTTACTATCCACAAGGAAATAATTTATGTTCTCTATCTCACTAAGTATAAACACTTTATAAAAAATTACAAGCCACTTACTTTTGAGCCTTAGTCTATATATTCTCATGAAATGAAACCATTATGTGTATAAAGCCTCAGTCACATTCCCTAACCCTTGCATTATTGGGTGGGGTTTAGAGCCTTAGTCTTGCCTGACCCATGGGTGTAGCTCTTCAAGTCCAATACCCCAGAACTACTAAGCCATGTTCACATTCTTATTTATCTATTTACCACATATAACAAATCAAAATCATACAAAATCAATAAACATAACATTTAAATTTCATAATTTTTCAACATATGAATCAACATCAAGGATTAACCAATTATAACATTTATCATTTACATTGCATAGCTCATTTAACCCATTTCTGATACTCATGACTTAAAACATTATCAAAATGAAAAATTCCTATATATAATACCAATTAAAATATTAATCAATTCTGATTCATTAACCCATTTAACATATTCATTAATTCACATGTCTTGATCCATTTAGTAATTTACATTAAAACTAATAATTCATTTGACACAAACACATTATTCCACTTAACCATTTTTTACACCATTCCAAACAAACCCTTATTACAATATCAAAGTCTAGAAACAACTATAAATTTTAACTTTTCAACTCAACTAACATATCATGATGTTCATCATGGGATCCACTTTATCAAAATTTAATTTTCTACTTAACATTACAATTTTACATGTTCGGTAATACTGGAACACCCCACGGGTGGACCTAAATTGGTCAAGTCAACCTCGATATATCCCACGGAGATCATGAGGTGTTAAACACATCATCTATACAACCATTTTAAACAAATACATTTAATGATGTCAAATGAACAACAATAGATATCCATTAACACCGCCACACATGCACATATCTACTTTAAGACTATGATCAATGACTTGTAGTCCTCCTACCTTGAATACATTATAGAACACTTGATTAACCGTATCCTTAGAACTAGATTCACCCCTCAAAGTCTAGACTATGGATCCAATATAAAAATAGGGATTTAGGAATTTGGAAGAAGAAAAATAAACCAAAACCCTTAATCATGAAAGGGATCAAAGAGGTGCATTCGACATACCTGTAGCTTCAATCCACACCCAAAAACACTCTAAATGGATTATAAATTAATGGGATTTATTCATGGGAATCCTTGGTTGTTTTTCTTCATCACAAGGGTGGTTTGGAGAGAAATGATGAGATAAATATGGTAGAAAACCTTAAATCCCTATGGGGAAAATGGTAAAATTCCAATTTTTAAATGTGTTACACAATTTGGCCGTTTGTTTTTCTAAACCATGAGCCAACCATTTTTTATACTCACCCTAAGAGGGGACTAAGTCACATGGTTACCCAGAGACCCCTCACGTTTTGAGTTAAAAACTATTAAAATGATATAAAAAAGGAAATCAATATAACATGGGTGAGAATAATCACCATCATCATAAAACAAGGATAGGTTCCTCATCATAATAATGTGAGGAAGAAGGTAATATATGATTGTAATGTGCAAATTCTAAAAAATGAAACATCACGTTTTCATGGTTAACTACCACACATAGTTGTGAACAAGGTAATCGTAATGTTCATGCATAACATATGATCTTCATCATAGAATCATAATTTTGAACAAATATTGAATCATGTTAATGAATATTTCACCTTATCTCATGAGTTTCATAACATTACTAACACATTGGAGTCCTAAATAATTTTTGGTGCACCCATCAAATCATAACATTTATATATTCATCCATGCCACGTAGAACAAGTATCAAACATAGACATAAAATAACCCATGGAATGGAACGAGTTTCTTTTAATAAAGAATACATTCATCAATAAAATTTTGGTTCCCCAATTAAAAATAATAATATAAATCTTGGTATAATAATCAATAATCTTGAGTAAAGAGGAAATCAACTCAATACAATTAATATATGTGTTTAAATAAATTGTCCTTTTGGAAAATCAATTATTTTTCATAAACCAAAGTATAAAACAAGTATATCCGCTAAAATAAAATGGAAAAATACTAAAATGAAATTTATATAACATTAAATGAACATCCATAATGAAATTGATTTGAAAGAGGGAAAACCTAAAGAAATTGAGTTGGGATTGAGAATCCCCTTACCTCATGTCCGAATTCTTCCTTCACATTAATATCCATTATAATCAAATTATGATTCATTAATTACTATATTCTTAACTTCATATACATTTATTTTAATTTTAATTTTTTATTAAGTGCATTTATGTCCATTTATATGATTTATAGAGTTCACTTATATCATTTGGGAGTCTTCATTTTACTATTTTTCATGATTGGTTCAATTGTATTTGATTATAAAATTTCATGTAAAATGAGATTAATTGTCCAAATAGAAATTATATGTTATTAATGAAAATACAGAAGTTTAAATGGTTATTTATAATATCTGGCAAAATGTTATGAGGATAAATTGTTAGATAAGATGTTAGTGATAATCATTTAGATTATTTTGGTGGTTTTTTTATCATCACAAACAAGTTTTTTTTCTTTATTTCTTAATTTGTATCTAAGTATGTTCCAGAACATAAATTAGGTAATAAAATAAATTTTAAAACATTTTTCAGCCATTATAGTGGTTTCATGAACATAATTGATAAATTTAAAAGAAAAATTAAAACATTCCATCCTCAAATGCAATAAATCAACAACTCATAGATGATATTTTCATTTTTAAAATAAAAGCGACAGGATAATAGGATTGATGATGAATATTCCATTAACATAATAAAATTTCATAATATATAATATAATGGATTTATCTTGCATGTTGGGATAGAGGAGGTGATAAGAGGTTAAAAAATTAAATTAAATGAAAATAAAATAAAATATTGTGAAAGAGGATTATACCACTTTAATTCTTGTCCATGAGAACCTCCTAAAAGTAATTTTTTTGGTATTTTGTTGAGACCAAAGAATCTTGGGTGTAGGGGAGAGGCACAGAAAGTGTATTGGGTAAAATTTGGATGCTCTTAAAGGCTTTCTTAGGTGTAAGAAGTGGTGTTTAGGGAGGTATTTATAGGGGAGGAGTGTGGTTCTTTTTTATTATTATATTCAATGTTTTATTATTTTGGATCGATACTATCAATAGTATCAATCCTTATCACTAAATATTATAAATAATTAAGGATTTTTAAATATTTTGGTTCCTGTACCAATAATGAATAATAGAGCAGTTTATATAAATTTTAATTTTATATACCATATATTATAGAATTTCACCATTCACCAAAAATTATAATATTTTAGAAAAATACCAAACATTCACCCTAAAAAATATTCAACATGTAGAAATAAAACAATTAACAAAATTTTATTAAAATAATTTTTTAGATATGAGAAATTTAATATTTAATTCAATTCATTATTTATTTGAAAAAATATATATATTTTGTTATTATAACTGATTTTAGAACACTTTAAAAAACTATTTAAGGTCCCCTAAAATTACCTTCTAACTATAAGACAAAATAATATAAATTTATAAATATATATAATGAAAACAAATTTACATCTAAATCTTTATATTAATTATAAAATTGTAAATAAGCATTTCTATTTCAAAAAAAATAACAACACTTAAATCATTATTTTAAAACTTTTATTTACTTATATAATGAAATAATTATATCATATATTCACATATAAGATAAAAAAATTTATTTATTCTTTTATAGGATAGGTTAGTATTCTATTTTTTATATTACTATTCCTAATATTAATGTTACTATTCTAAGGTCATGTTATTATTCCATCCTTATAGGTTCCTTAATTTCCTTAATTATCACTTATTAAATTATTAATTTATGAGAATAATGTTTTTATGATATCTATGATATGTATGTGTTTTATACCATATAAAATAATTATAAGAAGGTAAATTCTATTGATAATTTTTTATTGTTGAATTCTTCCAACTTTTGAATTTTCTCCCTCCAAATTTCATTTTACAAAAACAAGTGAGGGTATTTGTCCTTCAATTCCTCCTCTAGTTCCCAAGTAACTTCTTCATACTTACGGTTTCTCCACAACAATTTGACAATGTCATTTGTCTTGTTTCATTGAACATTATCTCTCTAGTCTAGAATCTTTACCAGATGCTCCTTATAAGATAAAACATCTTCCAGCTATACCACCTAAGTGTTCAGTACATGTGAGGGATTAAGTCTGTAATTTCTTAAGAGAGATACATAGAAAATGTCATGAACATGATCCATATTTAGTGTAAGGACAAGCTAATATGCCCCTGATCCTATGCGACCAAGGATCTAAAAGGGTAAAATATACCTTGGGATATTCCCCATATCCTTCCAAACCGCATGAATCACTTCCATGGTGATTTTTTAGGAAGAAATTATCTCCAATATAAAACACTGAGTCCCTTAGACAATTTTCAACATAGCACCTTTCCTGACTCTGGGTAGCTTTGATATGTTTTTTATGGAATGAAACTTCTTCTTCATATCTTACACAATATCCTGACCAACTAGAATTTGTTCTCCAACTTCATCCCAATTGGTTAGTGTTCTACATCTCTTTCCAAATATAGCTAATATGGAGGAATATAAATACCCATGTGGAAGCTATTATTGAATGAAAACTCAACCAATGTAATATGTGGATCTCATCCTCCATTGAATTCCATTAAGCAGAATCATAACATGTCCTCAACTGTCTAAATAGTATTTTCAGATTGGCTATTAGTTTGGGGGTGATAAGTCGTGCTGAAATTCTATTCAGTGCTGAAATAATGTTGAAGACTCCTCCAAAATTTATATGTGAACCTTGAATTATGATTAGTGATAAATGAAAGTGGTACCCCATGAAGCCTCACCACTTCCTTCACATATATCTTACCATGTTTTTAAATAAATATTTCTTCCCGAATAGTAATAAAGTGGGAAGTCTTGGTGTGTTGATCCATTATTACTCATATTTCATTTTTTCCTTTGGATGTCTTTGATCGACCAATGATGAAGTCCATGGTGAAATTATACATTTTCTACATGGGTATAGCAAATTTTTTCATTATCACATTGGATTTCTATCTCTTCACATTAATTTTAGGACATACCAAGAACCCTGCGATATACTCTCATATCACCTTCTTCATGTTTTCCCATGAGAAGTGTTCTCTATGATTACGGTACATCATGGTACTTCGATGATGGATAGAGAAATTTGATCTATGTGAAATAGCTAGTAGATCCTTATATATCTCAGGTGATGAAGTCACATCCAGCCATGTTCCAAACTAAATCACACCACCATCATCGATATAGAATTCTTACTACTTCTCTTCCATTACAACATTTACTATCTTTCGAAGCTCCAGATCATCCCTTAATGCCTCCTTGATATTCTCTTCAATATATGGATGGGAAATCATTTGGGAAATGTAACATGTATTCCCTTCCATTATGATTTCCAAATTCATCCTTTGTATATCCATGAAGACAGGGTCCTTGTCAATCTGAATAATTTATATTATAGTAGGTTATTTTCTACTAAGAGTATTAGCTACCTTGTTTACATTCCCAGGACGATAGGTAATAGATAAATCATAGTCATTGATTGACCCTAACAATATAATTTGATACATATTACACTTATTTTGTGTGAATATATACTTTAGGATCTTTTGATCAATATATATGTCACACTTCACACAAGAGTGGTAGGGAAACTATGTCATGTATGTTTAGTGAGAAATTTAAACACAAGTGATTGTTTAAGAAACTGGTATTTGGGGAACCCATTGATCAAATGAATGGAACTTTAAACTTATTGAGAATGTTAAATGAAATGATAGTTGTTTCTGGGTAGAAACCTCGGAAAGAATCAGTTATCATTATTCATTGCATCTATGATTGAAATGGGTAGACCTTGGGATTGGATAAACCCTTCATCAAGATACAAATTAATTAATAAATTAATGTTTACTATTACATATTAAATGATTATGAGCCTAAGATTTTATTCACATTTTATTAATGTCTCTAGGTTGACGTCCTCTTCAGATTCGCATTAATGAAATTCACCAAGAACTTCTAATAGATCACTTCAAAGTAGAATTCGACAATTAAAATTTGAGGAGTGTGCACTAAGAGTTCTAGTATGAGATTCTATAGAATTATGCGTTCTATATTTTGGATTCGATCATAGAAGGTAGTTTAAATAAGGTGGAAATATATTTTCATTTGATTTTTTCATGGATGTATCACTAGTTTCTGTTGGTTGTGATGATACTATGTGGGTAATAAAAGTAGTGTGGGTTCTTATTACATTGGTACCATGAGAATTCATAGGCCATAAAAGATATGTTCTAAGAACAATTCTATAAAAATTCAATTTCTTTAACAATGAAGGTTTCCATTATCTAGAAGCTATTTACACTTTGATAAGGGAGTTCCAACACAAAATAGTTTGGGATATATTTCAAGACCCATCTCCAATATTCTTCAAAACATTTTCTTGATGGGGAGGTTGTAGGAAATAATATTTTGTATGATTTTCTTCCAAATATCTACTGATAGATCACCTTGTTCATGTTGCTGAAACACCTCGAGGTCCTAGTTAGAGAAATGGTTGGTCATAGGATGATAGTTAGAATCATATCATCATGAGATGGGGGTCATCAAGATTCATCACAAAGAAACTTTCTGTTCTAGGGTTACCATTTGACTTGTTAGAATAACTTTTGGTCAGTAGGGTGTATGTTCCAGCCCTAGACATCTCATTTCTCCGAGGGAGGCGGCTCTCAAACCTATACCCAAGGACCAGACATGTGTTTTTCTTGTGGAGTCTGAGGACATCATTGCTAACATTTCCCAATAATTACGAAGAGTAAGCATGTTCTATGTTTTCCACATAGGGTTCCCTCATTGTGGAAACTTTATTTGATATAGTATGAAAAATTGGTTTCCAAATCGTGTGATCAGTTGAGAATGTATAGGGTGGTCATGGGATAACATTGTGATGATCCTCATCCTTAGGGGGTGCAGATCTACTATGAAGGTGTTTTCAATAGGGTCATAGAGTCCTTGTAACAGCTCATGGCACGCTTCATTCTTTAAAATTTCCAGTTTCGGTGATGCATATGTCATATAAGGTAACCATTTCTTGTTTTCTATATGGGGGCATGCTTTGTTTGATTCAATATATACACAATTATTTATATAGCCTTACCCCATCCATAAATTTTTTCATGAGGTGTATAGGATTCTAGTTTCCATAGTTTTGACTATGCTAGCATCAGGTTGAGATGACTTGTATAAAGTATGAAGAGACTGTGAGTTAGTTCTGGGGTAGCATCACTCTTAGGGAGACTTCTATTGTTTACAGATATATACATATGACATCAACCATGATATGGATCGGTTATTTTTGGTTTAGGATTTCATGGATTATTTTAGAAATAAGGTTATGATAAATGAGGATTATGGAGATTCATCAGTGTTTGTTTGAAAGAGAGGCACTCAGATGGGTCAATGAAGTGTTATTTATTTATCATCCTTGATGAATGAGTTAATGCTGAGCTCATCGAATGTTAAGTCATCAGTGTTTCCTTATGTTTTATAATATTATTCTGATGTATTTACAGAGGAGATTGTAACATTACCCCCTCGATGATAGGTCACATTCTAGATTTAGCTACAGCTAGGTGTATCTCCTATCACGATGTATTCATATATTACGGATCCTTCTATGGTACAATATATTTTGGTAAATCATGATGATATAATTCACTGAAGTTTTTTTGTAAATGTGTGTCACAATTGGGTGTACCAAATGTGTATATCTAGATGGTTGATGTAATTTTTCAACTTTTTTTTGATGTTATCCTCTTACACAAATTTATGATTTATTTGAACTTCTAAAAGGATCATGCTTGCACTCAAATATCATTCTATGTTTAGGATTTCATTAGATGTAGGTGAAGGATGATTAAATAATAAAGACTATTTTTATTTTTTTCTATTGGAATGATGAGTTCATGGTTTTTAAGTTTGATGTGATGAATTCTCTAGTTCTATTCATGGGTTCAATGAAATAAATGTTTAGAGAGTTCCTGGATAATTTTGTGGTGGATTTAATCGATGACACCATTGGGTACTCTATGTTTGAGGAGAAGAATGCAGAGGATCTTTAGATCATTTAATGTTCAGTGTTGTTTGAAGATATTCAAGGAGAAGTTGAAGAATGAGTTATGGGCGCATGGTGTATGTTTCATTTGGAATATCATGTCCCAACATAGATTATATTTGGACCCTTTTAAGATAGAGGAAATTATTTCTTCAACAACACACATAAAAGTGGCATTTGTGAGAAGTTTATTTCGCCATGCTCACTACTACAGGATTTTAATAGCTGATTTATCTTGGTTTGTGACTCCCCAGACAGTTATAACCAGAAATGGTCAGGTTTCTTTATAGACTAATAATTTTTAAAATGGTTTTTAGTTCCTAGAAGGGAATCTAGTCATCACTCTAGTTCATTGTATTCCATCATAGGGAGTTTAGTTTGAACATTTCTATTATTCTTCCCATATTAGTTTGGGTTTTTTCTAATGTAGTATATATTGGTTGCATCTTATGTGTCTCAAGACTTTCATCCCCATTAGAATAACTGTTCCATCTTTGATCTTTAGTTGGAACCAGTTGTGATTTTCATGATGTTCTGGAAAAAATTCCTCGTCATTGGGTATTTTGGAGTTTTCACTGATAATGAGGTACTAAGGTTTTTCTCATCCTACCATGAAATGAAATTAAAATAGTGTTAGTGGATAGAATTATTGGAGGATTATGAATTTGAGATTTTGAACACCCTAGTAAATAAAGATTTCATAGCTTATTTGATAAGTTGGAAGTCCCATAGTGATGTTTTATGTTAATCATATGATTCATGGGGAGTGATAGAAGAGATCTTAGTAATTCATCATTATATGGTAGACGTGTAACACCCCAAGGTTTTGAAAATAGATAGAGAATGAAATTTCATAATCTATCTATTAAACACAATTATGCCTCTTCTATGTTTTCAATTTTGAAAAATGGTCATCTAGAGTTGTGTTCAATAAGTCATTTGGAGTTTGATAGGGAAAAATTGATTTTTGGTGAATAGTAAAATCCCCTTATGAATAGTAATATGACCCTTATGAATAGTAAATAATGATATTATTTTATTTTCATAAGGTAATATGATCATGGTATCTTAATTAATTTTTCAATGTCATATAAAACTAATTATACCTCTATGATTGTTATTTTTCGAGTTAACAATTACTTTATATAAAAATTAAATTAATAATATTTAGAATATTATTTTTGAAAAATGGAGTTCACTTTTGAATTCTACACGTTGAAAAAAGCTAGGGGGGAATTTTTGGTATTTTTCTGAAATTATAGAATTTTTGATGAATAGTGAAATATGATAAAATACATTATATACCATTATTAGTTAAATACACTATTCATGACATCACAAGTGATACAAGGCCACTTTTTTCTGACTCACATGCACTTATTACTATTAGGGGTGACATAAACAACACTATTGGTTGTATTGATGGAAATAATAAAATAATGAATTAAATATTCAAAATTTACCCATATCCTCCACTATAAAAACCCCTCACCACACCCTCTTCTATTCACTCCTATAACCCTTAAAGCTCCTCAATGTTCCGCCCAATTACCCTTCCCTAGTCCCCCCCCCCCACGTCCAAGAATCTTCTTTTCTTTCCAAAAGACCAAAACCCCTTCCCTTAATGAGTTTCTCAAGGAGGTTATTTCAAGAGGTACACACCCTTCTTTTTCATTTTGTTTCATTTCAATTTATCTTCTTTTGATATCCTCACCACACCTATTCTATTCAAATGATCATGATAAATCCATTATAATATATATACTAGAATTATATCAGGTTAATGGAAGAACCATCATAAATATTCTTACTTCCTCGCTTTTATTTTTAAAAACGAAAATAACATCCATGAGGTTCCAATTTATATCCTTCACGGACGACGACGTTTTGTTCTTCAATTTATTCTTCATTACTGGTCATGAGACCATATTTATGGTTTAACCATACTATAATATATTTATTATTATGTAATTAATATTCAGGAACCAGAATATGTACATATAATTAAGTTATATGAAAAAACAAGTTCATAATACCACTGAATATTCGAAGTGGTTGACATATAATGATTAATCCTCATTCCATGTAACCAAATGATAGAAATGACCAATATAAATTTTTTATGTTCATAAATAATATATAATTCCAATCCTGGATATTTATAACCATTCCACATGAACTTAATTACTTAAAAACAAGTGAACCTATTGTGAAAATAAAGAAAACGAACTCCCTGGAAAAATGAAATTCAATATAATAACATAGAAATAAGGGTATAAATGAACTAAAAATAATTATTATAAACTAAATATATGTATAATAAGTTCTTAAATAAGTTATTAATAAGTATAATTTTATATTCTATAAGGTTATGTTCAAGAGAGGAACACGTTTCGAGTTAATGTAAGGGTTTTCTCCACCCAAACTTCCATTTTCTTTCAGGATACTTTCATTGTATAATTACCTCAATGAAATTCTTATGTATTGTTATGTAATCCTCATATATTTTGTGCGAGTATTATATATAATTTTACAAACCATAACCCTTTCTTATTTTATGGATATTTTCATGTTTTAAATGGAACTTTCAAAATTGTTTCCAAAATACAAGCCCGATTCAAGGGAATTTTTCATATTCTTACCTATTTTCAAGGGAAATCTATAATCTGTTTTTGGAAACCATTGTCTTTGTAAAATCACAAATTTTATTATGGAATACTATCTTACTTTACATATGGTTTTATACAAATATTTTTCTAAAAGAACTGTTCTTTTCAATATAAAATAGAATTTATCTCCAGAATTGCTTAATGATTTTATAAGAGAGTTGTCATCTAATTCAAAACTCTTGTTAAATTCATGGTATTATTTGTTTTAATAATTTATGAAGTCATATACCATATTTTATTTAATGGTTTATGACTAACTCATTTTTGTATGATCTATCCTAAAACCATTCACCATATTATTCCGAATGGTTAGTGTTTTATGTTTAATGATTGGGGAAAGATGGTTACATTTCATATGATAGTTTCAATATGAATGTATTTGTGTTTATGTTTATCCCTGCTCATATGAGGAATGAATTTCACTTATTATGTGATGGTTGGGGCTCACTATATCCCCTCGATACATTGGTAGGTCTTATGAGACATCTAGACATGGAATTGGTCGAGGCCTTTCCCAATTGGATATGGATTTTGGATGAGGCCTTAATCACTAGAGGTCTTGGCCGATGCCATGAAAAAAGGTTTCAGAATGTCCGGCATATGCACTTCCCTCATTATGAAGCTATTAATTGAATGATCATGTGGTTATTCAACTAGTAGAATACCCATGATTTTGTTTTATTATGGCATTATTTACTCAGCTCATATTCCTTCCATAATGTGTTCATGTTTATTATTAAAGGCATGTGTTTTCAATTATTCACCATGTCTAATGTTTATATTATCTTTTGTTGTATTTATTAATCTTACTTAGGGTTTGAGCTCACCCCTTTCTTATGTTTCATTTTCTCCTGACATGAAGAATTAATTTATGAATGACATGCAAGCATAATTGAGGAGATGTGATGTTTCTAATGGAATAAATTAGTGTTGTATTTCCTTTATTGATGTAAATTTGAACTTATTTATGTATCTTGTTTCAAATAATACTAAACTACTTGTTCCTTCGGGATGATTATTCCTTGTTTTAATGCCAATGTAATCAAATAAGGCACCGACTCCGGGCAACTGGGGTCGGGTTCTTACAGTTGGTATCAGATAAAGTTTAGTAGAATACTTGGAATCTAGATTTTAAAAATGTAGAATTAGGTAAGAGTCCCTAAGTTATACTTTGAGGATATACATACAAAAACGTCCTGGTATTTTGGTAAGGAATATATTATGTGGATCTTTCGAGCAATAAATCCCTATGTGGGTACGAGCAGGTAGAGGCGGCTCTAGCATAGATGTATCGAGGGGTAAAACCCGAAAACCCTGCTTGGATCTAGACTCGAACGGGAACTGGTGCACGACAATAGGTCTTGCTGCACTCTTGGTCATGACATTCATAGGCGATATGCTTAGGATAATTCACATTT
Organism: Viscum album; assembly: GCA_963277665.1. Classification (NCBI taxonomy): domain Eukaryota; kingdom Viridiplantae; phylum Streptophyta; class Magnoliopsida; order Santalales; family Viscaceae; genus Viscum; species Viscum album. The sequence goes on along the minus strand of OY728126.1, from coordinate 880,573,703 downwards.
TCTTTACAATCCATTATGAAGGATTGAAATGTAAAATATTTATCAAATAATCCTTTTTTGTGAATATGGGATTAGTCGTGCGTAGGGTCTCATTTTTTTAAGTATTTTGTTATGTTAAGAATATACATTATGATTCACAACCTAATCTAGTGGTTTACATTATCTAGAGATGGCTACAAGTGGAAGGAATGGAAACCGCACAAACACACGTGTCCCCCTCCAGACACCAAAATGTGCTCTAGTTAATAACCATATCATCATACCTATGACTGAATTTGATATAATTCATGGTATGAATTGGATGTCAAATTATGATGTGAAGATTTATTGTAGGAATAAGCAAGATACAATTTTTGAAAGTGGTGTAGAATCCCTTGCCTTTAGCTTGGTAATTTCACCACCTTATTCTTATGTAAAACCACCCCCAGTACCTCTACTGAATACAATATCTGGAGAGAAAGATAAAACAATATCTATGGGTGAGGAAAGTAATCTTCAAATTGAGGATGTGCAGATAGTGAAAGAGTACATTAATGTATTTCCATAAGATTTACCTAGACATTCTCCAGAGTGGGAAGTTGAGTTCTCTATTGATTTTTTTCCTAATGCATGACCTACATTAAAGAATCTCTATAGAATGGACACGATGGAATTAGTAGAGCTAAAGAAACAACTAGAGGATTTGAGTGAAAAAGAATTTATTCGACCTAGTGTTTCTACATGGGTAGACCTTGTCCTCTTTGTCTAGAAGAAAGATAGATCCATGAGTCTTTGCATTGATTACAGCGAAATTAATGTTATTACAATAAAGAATAAGTATCCTTTGCCTCATATTGATTATTTATTTGACCAAATTCATGGAGGTCAATACTTTTTGAAGATTGACCTTCGATTCGGATATCATCAGTTGCGTGTGAGGAAGGAAGATATTCCTAAAACTGCATTTTGGACCCGGTATGGGCATTACGAGTTTATAGTGATGTCTTTTTGACTGAAAAGTTCACCCTCTATTTTCATGGATATAATGAATAGAGTTTTCATGGAATATCTTGATAACATTGTTGTGTTATTAATCGATGATATCCTCGTATACTCAAAAATCTATGAAGACCATGAGAATCACTTTTGGGTTATTCTGAGAACTCTTAGAAGAAATAAATTATATGGGAAGATTAGAAAGTGTGAATTCTAGTTTCAATTAGTTTTTTAGTCCATATTGTCTCTAAGGGTGGAATCCTAGTTGATCCTACGAAGACAAAGGAAATCCAAGATTGGACCACATCAATAAACATAGCTGAGGTACACCGTTTTATTGGCTTAGCAGGTTATTATCGGCATTTTGTTCAGAATTTTACCCAAATGGCTAACTCGCTTACCAATCTCACACGTATTGGAGTTAAGATTGTGTGGAAAAAATAATGTATAGAATGCTTCGATGAATTGAAAAGTATATTGGTCAATGCTCCAATTTTGACTCTTCCATCTAGAAGTTATGGATTTTTTATATACAGCGATGCATCAAAGAATGGACTGGGTTGCATCCTTATGCAAAACGATAAAGTCATTACTTATGCATCAAGGCAGTTGATGACTCAGGAGAAAAATTATCCAACTCATGATCTTGAGTTAGCAGTTGTAATCTGTGCTCTACAAAATCTGGAGGCATTATCTCTACGGAGAGATATGTGAGATTTATACGGAGCACAAGAGTTTGAGATATATTTTCACACAAAAAAAATCAACATGAGGCAAAGAAAATGGCTCAAGTTACTCAGAGATTATGATTATTCAATACACTACCACCCCGGAAAGGCGGATAAGGTGGAAGATGAATTAAGCATGGAAGATCATGGCCTTATGACTCAAATGAGGATTAAAAAAGATCTTATATTCACAGATCTACTAAAGATGGATAAAGGAATTTTTAAGGAAAGGAAAACATCACACCTCTTTCAAATGATTGCTATACCATATTTACTAGAGAAGATAAATATTTATCAATCTGATGATGAGAATCTGCACAAGAAAATTAATGCAGTTAAGGATGGGAGACTGGCTGAATACATGTATGAAGAAGGAGTTCTGATGTTTGGGAAGAGTTTATGCATTCCATCAGTACTAGACCTAAAAAGGGAACTATTAGACGATGCTCATAGCTCAAATTTATCTATACACCCGAGTATCACCAAGATGTATAGAGATCTGAAGGAATATTTTTGGTGGGATAATATGATGTGAGAAATTGCTGACTACGTGTCAAGGTGTCTAGATTCTCAACAGTTGAAGGCAGAGAGACAACATCCTAAAGTAGTGATTCAACCACTACCTATTCCTAAGTAGAAGTGGGATAAAATTATGATGGATTGTTTCACCGGACTATTGAGGAGACCTAGAAGGAATGATGAAATATGGGTAATTGTTGATCATCTCACTAAATCGGCACATTTCCTTCCAATAAGAGAGTATTTACCACTTGAGCTCCTGGAAAGACTTTATACTAATGATGTTGTGATACTTCATGGATCACCTCTATAGATTATCTCTGATTGAGATCGCTGATGTACATCAAAATTCTAGAAAAGTCTCTAGAAGGCTTTGAATACTAAGCTTCATATGAGTACTTCATATCAACCTCAAACTGACAGACAATCTGAAAAAACTATTCAAACTCTAGAATACATGCTGATATCATGCCCTCTTTACTTCCAAGGTATGTGGGATCAATACTTGCCTTTGGTGGAATTTTCCTACAACAATAGTTTCCGTTCTAGTATTCAAATGGCTCCATATGAAGAATTATATGGAAAGAGATGTCGAACTCCAAATTGTTGGGATGATGTTGGTGAAAGGAATCATATAGGCCCAGAACATATTTAAGAGACCGCGACAAAGGTGAAGAAAATACAAGCCCATATTAAATAGCCCAAAGTAGGCAGGAGTGTTATGCTGACAACCGGAGGAAGGACATGGAATTTCCAGTGGGAGATCATGTATTACTAAAAGTATCTCCATAGAAGGGTGCATTAAGGTTCGGTAAGAAAGGGAAACTAATCCCTAGGTACATCAGACCATTTTAAATTCTGGAATGAATTGGATTAGTAGCCTACTATTTAGAGATGCTTCCAAATCTCTCCAGAGTTCAGGATGTGTTCCACGTATCATTGTTAAAGAAGTACATGCCAGACCCAACACATGTAATCACTTATGTAGAAGTAGAACTTGAGCATGATCTATCTTATTGTGAAGATCCTATCAAGATTCTTGATACTAGAGTACAAGTATTGGTAAATCGTACTACTCTTCTGGTAACGGTTCTTTGGAGGAACCATAAAATGAAGGAAGCAACATGGGTGCCTACAGAGCTTATGTGAAAGGCATACACGAATCATTTTGAGTAATATTTTGTAAATTTCTAGGATAAAATTTTTGTAAGGAGGGGAGAATGTAAAACCCCATGGTTTTGAAAATAGATATATAATTCAATTTCATAATCTAGCTATTAAACACAACTTTTCCTCTTCTATGTTTTGAATTTTGAAAAATGGTCATCTAGAGTTGTGTTCAGTAAGTCATTTGGAGTCTAATAGAACAAACATGATTTTTGGTGAATAGTAACATACCCTTATGAATAGTAATATGAAACTTATAAAGAGTAAATAATTATGTTATTTTATTTTCATAAGGTAATATGATAATGGGATTTTAATTAATTTTTTCAATGTCACATAAAACTAATTATACATCTATGATTGTTATTTTTTGAAATAACTATGACTTTATTTAAAAATTATATTAATAATATTTAGAAAATTAGTTTTTGAAAATTTTACTTTACTTTTTAATTCTACACATTGAAAAATGGTAGAGGTGAATTTTTGGGATTTTTCTAAAATTCTAGAATTTTTTATGAATAGTGAAATATAATAAAATACAGTATATAAAATTATCAATTAAATACACTATTCCAGATATTACAAGTGATGTAAGGCCACTTGGTTCGAACAAACATGCACTTATTACTATTATGGGTCACATGAAACAACACTATTGGTTGTCTAGATGGAAATAATAAAATAATGAATTAAATATTCAAAATTTACCCCTCTCCTCCACTATAAAAACCCCTCACCACTCCCTCTTCACTTCACTCCTCTAATATTTTAAGATCCTCAAATTTCTGCCCAATTACCCTTCCCTAGTCTCTCCCCACGTCCAAGAAGCTTTTTGTATTTCCAAAATAACAAAACCCCTTCCTTTAAAGAGTTTATCAAGGAGGTTATTTCAAGAGCTAAGCACCCTTCTTTTTCATTTGGTTTCATTCCAATTTATCTTCTTTTGCTATCCTCTCCTCACCTCCTCTATAAAAATGATCATGATAAATCCAATATCATCAGTATACTAGAATTATATCATGTGAATGGAAGAACCATCATAAATATTCTTACTTTCTCCCTTTTATTTTTATAAACGAAATCAACATCCATGAGGTTCCAATTTATATCCTTCGTGGATGATGAAGTTTCGTTCTTCAATTTCTTCTTCATTACTGGTCATGAGACCATATTTATGGTCAAAACAGACTATAATATATTATTATAACAAAATTAATATTCAGGAACCATAATATGTACATATAATTAAGTTATATGACAAAACTAGTTCATAATACCACCGAATAATCGTAGTGGTTGACATCTACTGATTCATCCTTATTCCTTTTAATCAAATGATAGAAATAAACATTATCAATTATTTATGTTATTAAATAATATATAATTCTAATCTTGGATATTTATAACCAGTCCACATGAACTTCATTACATAAAAACAAGTGACCCGATTGTGAAAATAAAGAAAACAAACACCCGAGAACAACAAAATTCAATATAATAACATAGAAATAAGGGTATAAATGAACTAAAAAGAATTATGATAAACTAAATACATGTGTAATAGGTTCTAAAATAATTTATTAATAAGTATAATATCATATTACAGGATCTTAAGTTCAAGAGCGGAACACGTTTGGAGTTAAGGTAAGGGTTCTTTCTACCCGAACTTCTATTTTCATTCGGGATACTTTCATTGTCTAATTACCTCAATGAAATTCTTATGTATTGTTATGTAATCCTCATATATTTTATGCGAGTATTATATATATTTTTAAAAACCATAACCTTTCCTTATTTTATGGATAGTTACATGTTTTAAAAGGAACTTTCAAAATTGTTTCCAAAATACAAGCCCGATTCAAGGGAATTTCTCAAATTCTTACCTATTTTCAAGGGTACTCTATAATCTATTTTTGGAAACCATTATCTTTTTAAAATGACTCATTTTATTATGAAATACTATCTTACTTTAATTCTAGTTTTATACAACGATTTTTTCAAAAGAAATCTTCTTTTCAAAATAAAAGAGTATTTATCTCCAGAACTAGTTAATGATTTTATAAGAGTGTTTTCATCTAATTCTACACTCTTGTTGATTCCATGGTATTATTGGGTTCAATAATTTATGAAGTAAAATACCATATTTTATTTAATGGTTTATGACTAACTCTATTGTGGATGATCTATCCTAAAACCATTCCTTATATTATTTTGAATGGTTAGTGTTTTATATTTAATGATTGGGGAAAGATAGTTACATTTCATATGAGAGTTTAAATATGAATGTATTTGTTGTTTATGTTTATCCCCTCTCATATGTGGAATGCATTAGACTTATTATGTGATGGGTGGGGCCCTCTATAGCCTCGCGATGCTTTGGTAGGTCTCATGAGACAACTAGACGTGGAATTGGCTGAGGCATTTTCCAATGTGATATGGATTTTGGCCGAATCCTTAATCAATAGATGTCTTGGCCGAGGCGATGAAAAAATGTTTCAGAATTTCCGGTATATGCACTTACCTCATTAGCAAGTAATTTAAAGTTCATGTGGTTATCTAACTAGTAGAATACCCATTTTTATGTTTTATTATGACGTTATTTACTCAGCTCGTATTCCTTCCATAATGTGTTCAAGTTTATTATTAAAGGCATGTGTTTTCAATTATTCACCATTTCTAATGTTTATATTATCTTTCATGATATTTCTTACTCCTACTGAGCATTTGAGCTCACCCATTTCTTATGTTTCATTTTCTCATGACATGAAGAAGTAATTTATGAATTCCTTGCAAGTATAATCTATGAGATGTGATGTTTCTAATGGAATAAATTGTTGTTGTATTTCCTTTATTTATGTAATGTTGAACTTAATTATGTATCTTGTTTCAAATAATACTAAACTACTTGGTCCTTTAGGATGCGTATTCCTTGTTTCTATGCCAATGTAATCAAATAAGGCACCAGATCTGGGCAACTGGGGTAAGGTCCTTACAAGAGGACACAAGAAGAGGACTTATTTTATAGATAATAGTGGAGACATATTGGGTTTAGAAAAAAAAATTAACACTAGTTGGGGGATTTTATGGTTGAGTTCTGGAGAGAGTGAGTTTTTTTATGATTCCCATGATGTTTTTTTGAGGATGAATAGCATTGGGTGTTATTTTAAAGGAGGATATAAATTCCTTTAGTGATGCATTGGATGGTTCTTAGAGAGTTCTATAACTCTCCCTTGGCAGTAAATCCAAGCGTGGGAAATATGTACTGATATTTGAGAGGTTATTTATTGGGGAATGGGTTGAAGTGTGAAGTTTCATATTTTTTCTCTCAATGTTTGGTCTACTAGACGGTGAAGTTCAAGCACTATGTACCTAATGGTTATTACTATCCATTAGATGTTCCCTAGTGGAAGTTACAATACATCTTTATGGGATTAGTTTCCAGTTCAACTCAAGTTCCAAGAATCTATGATGATATATGAGTAATAGTGGATGGTTTGGAAAAATCACCAACTTCATTGTGATTAGGAAGTCGATATCAGTAGAGGATTTATCATGTCTATATCTAGAAAAGGTATTGAGACTCCATGGAGTCCTAATGACATTAATCTATGATCAAACTCCTCTTCATACCTCCATATGTTTTATAGGTCCTCATCATGATTTAAGATCATAGTTAATCCTTAGCACTACATTCTATCTATAAAAATGGCTATAGTGAGTGGACCATCTTAAATCATGATGACATGATCCATTCATGTGTCCAAGATTTTTTTATTTCATGGATTAGAAAACTAATCGTGTTTGAGTTTTCATAAAAATTATTTTCCACTCCAACATTTATATGGTGCAATTTGATAATTTATATAGTCTACCTTTCTATTCTATATAGTTTTAGAACTTGGTTATAGAGGTAGTGAATCTTGGGCTGGATCAAGAGAATAATAGGATATATATGGTCCATGTAATTCGAGAGGGGATAAAATATCTATGGGATCATTAGAAATCCTATAGTAATAATACAAGGATACCCCTGGAGTTCGATGATGGTGTGCATGTGTTATTTATGGTGACACCTCATCATGGGTAGTGAAGTTTTGGTCATTGGAGAAATTTTTCTTTTATTTTACTAGGCCTTTCGAGGTGTTTTATTATGTTGGACTCATCATGTATTGGATATCACTCTCTCCAAATAATAACTAAGAACATGATGTTTTTCACATGTTTGATCTCTATTATTACCTACACGATGACTCTCGGTTCATTAATTGTGGCGATTTTGATGTAAAATATGATGTAACCTTTAAGGAGTGACCTATGGATGTCCATGAATGTCAATATATTGTGTTTCGTGGGAGTGATACTTCCTTTTTTATTTATTATGAAAGAATAGTTTTGTAGAAGATATAACATAGGAATATGATTCAAAGATACTCATTTAGTACCCTAATATGTTCAATGTTTATCTATTATTTTGTTCTAATTGTAGTAGTTGTTTTTGAACCTTTATTGGGTTTTTGGTATGCATTTCTATTCTTTTTTGTTGTATCACTACTCTCATTTGATAGATATCTCCCTTGAGGAAGTGTTTAGGATTTTTTCTTATTATTTCACAGTTTTTCACTTATTTTCTCTATGTGAGGGGGTTAAACTATAGCAATATATAGATTCTTGAGTGCTATATCATGGGATGGCTATCAGTATGACCCCTATCATCTTCTCTCTGGGTATGTTCTGTATTCACTATGAGAAGAACTAATTTAGAGGTATCTGGTATAAGGGGCCAGAACCGTGTGGCTTTAAACATTTCTTATTTCTAAATCATGTGGTACTCAGATAAGGCTTAGTAGAGGTCTACTAGTGTTTGATTGTTAAAATATGAAAATATTTAGATTTTGTGTCATTAGGGGGTATAATACTTAAGTTGGTTGTGTATTTTGATTTATTGACCATGGAATCTCCATTGTAAAATGGTATTTTACAATTTCAATAAATTATGATTCCAAATTGTTAAAGAAACACATTTTTTGGAGAAAAAAAATTTGAAAAATTTATGGTGTCGATGAATTATTTTCATTCTAAATGTCCCATAGGAGGTGTGTTTTATGACATGAATCTCCACTCAAATTTTCTCAAACCCTACCCATTTCCTCGAAACCCCATGAAGCTGCAGCAGTTTTCTTTATTCATTTTGGTGGCCCGTCAAACTGGATCAATTCACATCCTCCCTTGTTCGATCCATGGAAATACATTGTATGTTATACCAATTATATTATAGTCCTTTAATCTATTTCCCATTTTTATTTCATTCCATGTGATGGTGTTTTTATCCCCTTTTTATATTTTTTTTGTTTTTGGTGTCATTGTGGCATGGAATCACTGGGGGGGTATAGTCTTCTTGCGAGAGACATAGTTAGGATCCACAACATTGGTATGTTCTTGTGTGAATAAATTTACTCTTATGAGTAAGTGGATTCATTTTTCTCTAAATTATTTATGTGAAATCATAAAGTGAGAATGTTTTATCCATTCTTATGGAAATTGAATTATCATAACAATATTCAATCTGATTTATAAATAATAGGTTCATTGTCATATGTTGTAGATGTTTGATACCATGATAAAAATTTTCCAATTTTTTCTATGAAGTGTTAAATATATTATATTCATATATATAATGTTTTTATTCTTAGTTTAGTTTTTTTTATTCGACTAAAAATGGTGTATAATATAAATCTAGTAATTGATAATTATTTGGATTTATAATTACAGAAGATGCATCTTTATAATCTAGTATTTCATAAAACAAATTGATGTAATGTGCATGTATAATTAATATAATATTCCTTGTATTAATGAAACTAGATGTTGAACCTGAAGCATGCTAAGGTTTTTTGATGATATATTTTAAAAAATTATTGTCAAATGAGGTTTTTTACTCAAACAGTTTGTTAGAATTTGTAGATTCTAGATATAATAATTAATAGTTTAACAGATTTTTAAATCTCTACATATTAGGTTTCTTGTATTTATATCCTATTGATAATGAATTGGTTCATTCTATATAGAATAAAAACAAGTTCTTTATTAATGATACTTACTTGGGGATGAGAGTTCATTCTTTCTAATAATGACTAAATGCCTTGTCATGGGTCATGTGAGATCACTTCCTCATGATAAGGTTGAATTACCTATTTTTATGTCCTAGACATCATACATGATTATGTTTTTATTGTTTCATTGTGAATTTATCTATATGTGATGTGTTATGATTTTAGGATGGTTGCGCCTAGGATGACTTAAGTTATATGGGGCAATGAATCCTGGATGAAGTGATAGTAGTTGATTTCATTGATGGAGAGATTCATTAATATATGCATGTGAGTGTTGGGGATAACTGTAGATATGGAAGAACATGTTGAATATGGGCTTACTTATATTTTCTTATAAATATAGATTCTCGCATGATGTAAATCTGTTTAATAGTTGATGGTTAGATTTCTAGTTTATCTAAATTCTTTTACCCTTTTCATGAGGTATAAATATGTTCTTTATCACATTTATTGATGGTGTATTAGTGTTTCTTTCTAGAGTACCTAAAATTATGGAATTATGTTAATAATATTTTACATGTGACTTAAACCATGGGGATGGGGTTTCTAGAATGAAAATGAGATATTATTCTTGAGAAGCTTTGGACTCAGTTTGGATTGTTATTAGAAGGAAAGGAATGTGATTGGTGGGTGATAATGTTTAATGTGAAATAATTTTAATGGTTAATTAATTGATAAAAAAATTAATTAACAAAGAAAAATGATAATAAGAATATAATTAATTAATGTAGCTCTTTAATTTTTTTTGTGGTTATAGGATACCATGTCCTTAGTAGTTGTTGTTTTGTGTTTATGAGTTTTCAGTTACAATTGTGGATAATAATAAGTTATGAAAATATCATGGTTTTGATATATTTTATATCTTTTATATTTTATGATTTCATACACTACCCTACCAATGTCGGTTTTGGTGCTGAAAACCTAGTGGACTGTTGGAGGGTGTTTTCCACAACATTCTTGTGGGAGGATAGACGACTGAATACCTCAACTGGACTAAATCTCATCTCTATGCAGTTCATGTCCTTGTATGCATAGAGGTTATTTTACCTATATATAAATTTGTAAACTTCTATGATTAATTTTTCTTATTTCACACACAAGAATGTCTAGATATAGTATCCAAGAAATTACTATAGGTATAACATGTATATTATATGATGGATTGAGATACCTTAATCAGTGTATGGGATGGGATGGATTGAGATATAATAGCCAATGGATGATAAAAATCATACAGGTTGTGGTGGGTCATGAATCTTACTCAGCTACTATATGGATATGTGATATGAAATGATGCGATGATGTGATGCCTAATGTGCATGTTGTGATAATTTTCCCTGGTTTCTGTGGGCTGGCATACTTTTATAGAGAGATGGATCAGGATGTTCGATGTTGGGATAGAGCGGAAACAATTGGGGACATTATATTAGAGTACCCATGTTGTTTTTCACTACATTTTATGCTCTCTTGTATGAAGTAGTTGGTGATAGTTATTCATGGTACGGTTGGGAACATAGCATTCCTATTTAGGTGATAATTTAGTTTCAATATATTTTAGTATCTTTTATCATGATTTCATTCTATTTTTTATGAGAGGGTCCAGGGAGGATCCTACTTAATAAACATTTATTATCAAATCATGAATATCTGAACATTTACCTGTTCATCTGGATCATGTTGGAGATAGGATGGACATTACAAGTTCATGGTTTTTCAGGAGTATTTTGGGATTCTTGGTATCTACCATCTTTACCTTTTTTATACTTGTAAATTTCATTTCACTTGTTGTAGTATTGTATGAAATTTCATTTATTCACTTGGTATTGTTTTATTTAATTGATAAATAGTTTATTGGTGTATCTATCTTATCTATATCATCCACACATTCCCATAGAGTGAAATTTCTGCCATTTTTACACTTATTATACCTTGAGTTCTAGTCGCCAACCTAAGGCATACTAAATGTGGGACTAGGGTAGTCACCATATCTCTTTCCCCTTTTTTGTCCTATAAAGGGTACTCTTTGCATGGAAGGGATGGTGGCACCAATGATCAGATGATAAAAATGCTTTTGTAGTTGTGTATATCTTCTATGATCAAGTTATCCAATAGTGGATCCTCTTTATGAATCTGATAAAAAATGTATAAGTTAACTCTATAGATTGCGAGGAGATCGAGACAATATTCCTTACTGTTTATGTTCCTCAAGAATGTTACATTAAAATAGAGTGATAATTCCTATATATGAAATCAATAGTGGATGAATCCATTGATACTTTTAAATCCAACTTCATGATATTTTCAGGGTATTCATCCAGTTTTATTATTAAAACTATAAAAATTGTGGGATTTATTCTTTAGTGTTCTAAAACTAATTACATGAATGTAATTATCCATAAGATACATTGGAATCAATGAAAAAAATTGTTTTGTACTTAAAGTGGAAATTGAAACTATAAAATATCATCATTACCATAAATTTGGTGACATGAAAGGAAATATAAAGTTCTAAGTAAATCTTAATGAGAAATCAAACATAGGATACAATTTCCAAAAATATACTTGATAAATAATTTAGAGGAAGGTCCAAGAAGATTATCTCAAGGGATAAGGAAAATTATTTACATGTGGTATTCTAAGCCACCAAGAATTAAAATATAGAAAAAATATTAATTGTCTAAATAATGCAATAGTTTAGAGGAAGACCCAACTAATGGACCAACCACACATTAATTCCAAAAATACAATGATTTTGGAAATTACGAAAATAAATTCCCCAATACAATGGATATTAATGATAACTAGAATAAAAAACTTTCTAGACCCAATGAATATGGATGTTTCTTTTCAATCACCACCACTAAAGTTGAAAATAATAATGAAGTGGTTAAAGGTACACTAATACTCCACTCCACATATATGAATGTTTAATTTGATTCTGGTTCTTTTAATTTATTCACATGATGATTTATATTAATATTATAGATTCACCATCTCAATACTTGTATAGTGAATTACTGGTAATAAGCTTGAATTCATTTTATTACATCCAATGTGTTCAACACTTTTTGGATCAATATTTTTGGGAAAATACAAACTATAGATCTACTACATCTTCACTTATATGAATAAAATTTTATATTGGGAATGGATTGTCTCTCCTTATTTTGTGATCATATATATTTTCAAGATAATTAAATATTATTTCATATCCCAAATAATATACTAAACAAATATCAACACAAAGATGATTATGAACTCCCTTCGAAAGACGATTCCATAATATGGGTCTTGACATAACACCCTGATATTTTAAGAAGAACACTATATTAGATAGAATACATGAGAATAAAAACCAATAATATAAAATATTGTAACAACCTTATATTTTAATATATATAGTTTTTAAATAAATCCAATCCCTTAAACATTTTGTGGTGTACAAAATGCCGAGATTGAATGAATAGTTACACTCTTTTAAAATATTATAATTTAAACATGAACATTATTACATGTCCATTATTTTTTCTATTATGAATATGACTAACTAAATTATTGAAATTATATGGTTTAAAAATTTATAAAATAAATTTGATGATTATGTAATTTTTAGGAATATATTAAGGATTCTTTAAATGAAAAATAAATATTGTTTCAAAAACCTTATTTCTCTAAAATTTTATTTTGTCACACTATTCACACATAATTTAAAATTAATTGTTACAACTTTTCAAAAATTTATTTTACAAAATCAATTCACCTTTGGAAAAAAATATCAAAATTAACATATTATTTAATTTTTGGACTTTCTAGAAAATATTAAATATTCATTGAATAGTTAAAAACACTAATTTTTATTAAATTATCATTTCTTTTTAATAAATTAATTCCCATTATTATTTAATTTTGATAAAAATTTAACATAATTATAATTTAGTAATATTAAATCCAATTAATTACATTTAACTATTTTTTATATTATATTTTAGTATGTATATAATTTTTCATCGAAAAATGAATTTTTCATAAAATTGTATTAAAGTGCATAATGCTTCCCCTGTTTAATTAATTAAAACAATCCCTAATGTGTAATTATTGAGATGAAATGTATACATTATATATAAATATATATTAACAAAATTTTATACAATGATGATTACTAGTTGATGCACCTGATGTTGAAATTAATTCCTTTCTTCGTGGATCAAATTATAAATTTATATTAACCCGGACAATACTAGCTACAATGGTGCAGCACAGCGTATGTATGAGGTCAAACCGAGAGAGAGTAGGGAACATAGTAATTTTATATTTTGAATTAAGAATAGGTTTCTCCAATTTCAAATTGATTTTACTAAACTAATGATTCAATTATAATAAATGAATTGAAATATATAAACAAAAGAGAGGGGAATTAGTTTCCCAGGGTGGTTTTGATAAATAAACTATTTCAACTTTACTCAAAAAAATAAATATATCCAATATCTAAAAAGTCGAAAAAATTAATCGATAGATAAATGGTAATTCATTATCAAACTACCCTAGAAACCCAATTCATCATGGTAATATGAGTCATAATATCTAAAGTGAATTAAGGTCAAATTACTTAAATTAGAAGTGTAATTGGATTCGATGGTCCTGAATAAATCATCTCAATCATGTTGGGGTTCATTCATTATTGAAATCATATGTTCAATGTTTCAATGATGAATGGAATAGAAGATTAGGAACAATATGATACTATCCAATATAATCAACTTTGTGAGAAAAGAAAAATCATGATTTTTTATATGCACCCCCTTTAAGTGATCTTACTCTCCCCTATGGATTTTATCGATCTATCAGTAGGTGATGACTAACAATGATCAATCCCAAATCCATAAGAGATATAATAAGAAATAAAGAATGAAAATAAAATTGGAAAAAACAAATATATTTATATTAAAAATAGAAATTCTTCAAAGAGTACATGAAACAGACAAAATAAAAACCAAAACAAAAACCTATATACAAAGAAATATGGGTTGAAACCCTATGAAAACCTCTCGGTAGAAGATCCTCTCCACCTAGAATAAAATTCCTCACTCTATTGCCAAAAACCTATATTTATAGGATTAGTTCTCATTAATAAGGATTTATCAGTTCAAATATTGAGTATCATGGAAATTATAATGGTCAAAGATATAAAAATCTTGTTGAAAGATACGGTAGAAATCATCGTTTTTTGTAACACCCCAAAATTATAAAGAAATTTTTTTTATGTGTTACCATGCATGACACACATCACCACATGCGAAAGGGAATATAATATCCCTAGACTATAAAATATATTAAATATTTTAAATAAATTCAACACATGATATAACTAGCAGTGAACACAACACTAAGTTATCTTGTGTTACACACAACAGAAACGTTCCTCGATATCATGTATTACATGCAAGAGCGACCTTCCACAATGCTTTCATAAAATGAAAGAATGAGTTTAACCAAACAACAATGTATTATAAAAATATTATCATTTAATATAATATGATATTACCTAGCCGTTATGTTAGAAATTATACATATTATTAACTAATTTATTAAAATTTATTTTTTAAATAAATATAAAATTAATTTTTGGGTTACTAATTAAAGAGAAACGAAAATAAGGATGAATTGGATATAAAAAGAAGTATTATAATTTTCATGCTTCCAAATGAGTTTCGCCTTCATAAAAATAAATAATTACAATTATTTTTTTATATTAATTAAATATAAATTTTATACAATCAATCAAATATTTTTGTTATTTATTATTTAGGTTTGATAAGATAAGATAATAACAAACCCTATTTCAAACATAAAAACCAATAATTTTATTATGGCATTTTTACTACCTTTTAATGGAGAACCCATTTTAAATTTTTATTTTTACACATTAATTGATTCATTATGTAAAAGTAAAATTATTATTTAAATGAGAAACAAAATAATTAGGTTAGATGGAAATTTTTATATTTTTGTGAAACATTTTATTTTTTAATTAATAGTTAAAAATATGGAATTTTAGTTTAAAATGTTTTTTTATATAATTTATTTATAAGGATAAATTATAATTTTAGTTTATTTAAAGTTTAATAACATAATATTTTTATCAATTAATAAAAATTATCTCATTTTAAAAAATTTCGAATTGAAATTTATTGTAATAATAAAGGATAATTTCTGACATTTTTTAGTGGTGTTAAGAAAACTTTTATTAAAAATAATTATTACCAATTTTAAAAATTGTATCTAATAAAATATATTTATTATTTTTAATAATTTTCCCATGATTTACAATAATTCCCATTTTATATTATGCTTAAAAAGTAAATTACATGGATAAAAATTAGTCACCGTGATAAATGTTCAAAATATTAAAGGGTAAAATAAAATTGTAAAAGATATCAAAATATGTATAAATATTGTTCAAAATGTATTTATAAGATTTATATCAAAATTACCACATCCACATTCCATTATTATCTATTTTTCGATCCACTTACCTTGAATAGTGACTTTTCTTTTCTTTTCTTTTAAAAATGACACTCATTCCACTTAAAAAAGGATTCCTTCACCAGGCCAATTCTTCGTACACATTAAGACCTATAGTTTGGGAAACATATTCTCAAATACCACCTCAAAACTAATACACAGTTAATATATCTTCTTTTTCCCTCCAAATACCAAACCTTAGAATCTAAAATAGATTTTCAATGGATTTTTTGAACAAAATGAGGTAAAAATTCAAAATAACTTCCTTTAATTTATAGTTATTTATGTAAACTTATTCTACATAAAAGTATAGTATAACATATTAAACTATTACATATATATAAATATTATACATAAATTATATTATATTTATCGACCAATTATTATCAATATACCACTCTTATCCTTAGAAAAATGAAGATGTTGTTTATGTGAATGTGCGGACAACCGCATCCATAAAATGATGTGTTTGGATTTTCATAACAGCATTACTTGTTTGGTTTAAAGGGTATTATAAATGAATTGATAATATATTTAAAAAATTATCAATATTATTAAATGATAAATTATTTTATAACTTCACACCATTTTATAAAAATGAAAACATCATTCGTGTCTATGTGAGAACTCTCTCTTCGATAGAGCGACCTGTTCTATTTTTAATCAGCAACCACAATAATTTTTTCAAATAATAATATGACAAATATATATGAGATTAAGGAGTAAAATATTTCATTAATATGGTTCTTAAATTATAAAACAAAAATTATCGATCACTATAATGTAATTTATTAATATAAGTAAATTACCCAAAACAAGCACATTATGGATTTTGTTCTTGCAAACAATGCCAATAGTTTCCAAAAAAATTCATTATAGTCCATAATATTTTGAATTAAAATGATTTAAATATATATTATAATCTCATAATGATTTTAATGGTTTCAAATAGTGGGTTTCAGTAAATCCATTATTAAACATATGTGAAATGATTAGAATTTTTACCACCTGATAATAAAAAAATAAACACTCACATGATAATGAATATATAATGAATTATTATAATTAAAGAGTCTTAATTTTTATATATATTAATTATTTTGAAAAATGGATGGTTAATATGGTTATTTTAATGATACATTATATGAATTCACTTTCATTGAATTCGAGAGTAATGGAAAGAGTTTCCTCATCTCAATTTTATTAATTGAGGTACGCTTCATATTAATTACTAATTTTATTTTTTTTGAGTGTATTTAATTTCCATGGATATATTGATAATATAAATATCCATAAATTCACTATATTTTTTAAATTAAATATTATTTTATAGCTTTAATGAGTTTCAACATTAATGATAACGATGTTGTAAAAGGTTTTTGTGACTCATATTTTTTCTTAATCCATTATTATACATATTGTACTCGGGTTTAACAATATCTTTTTCTTCTATAATATGATGATATTACATTTCCAATACTACTTATTTTTATGGTAATTACATTTATTTATGTATTTCTTCAATAAATTTGTTAATGTTAATAATAATTTTGATTCTCTCAAAATATGCTCTCTTCTTTATGTCTATATTTACTCTTCCTTCTAATATTATCCTTTCTTATTTTAAAATTAAATATTATTTATTTATAGTGATCTTAAATGTACACTTTTCCTACTTTAAAATGTATACTTTTTCACCCTTTTTATGATGTGGGATTAAAAAAGATTTTTTAAAATGATGAAATTTTTTTTCTCCTTTCCTGAATATAAAATTTATCATCCTCTACAAATTTCTATAGGACGGACATTGTGTATCTAAAAGGTTTAGTAATCAAAATTAATTTCCAAATAGTTCTGAATAATTATTTATTTTAAAACCTCCAAAATGATATGTTTGAATGTTACTCATAACCATTTTTATTTACAAAAAAGTTAGAAAATGTTTTCTAACATCTCTATTATGTTTTGAAATCATTTTCCTCTTTCACTATAAAAGATCTAACTCTCATAGAGATATATTTTATGAATAAAAATATTAATGGAACTATGAAAAAATCCTTTAGGGTGATTGAAAAATTGGTAAAGAATTATAAATATTTCGTATCACATTATGCGACACCATTGGGAAATGATATGGAACCCATTTTACTTCCAAATATTTTAATGATTATAGAACACATATGTAATAATGTTAATGGTAAGGACCCTATATCACAATCAAATGCATTGTTTAATGATTTATATTATATGGTACAATGAACTTAATTGGGTATGTTTTTGAATTTTTTTGTATGAAGAATGGACATTTTATTGTTTCTGATATGAAGCATATATATTTTATTTATTCCAAATATAAAGTGTGGACATTTTTTCACATCATTACATGTAGAAATTTGGTATATCCAAAATCTTATGGTTTTATAAGATTTAATTTTTTAACAATGATATAATTTTTCTATTCTTATGTATCTGCTGTAATCCCTTATTATTAAATGTTTCCAAGACATTCCAAATTTTATTTTATATTACTAGGATAGTGCACTATAAATCATGTTCATACTTA
The DNA here is from genome assembly GCA_963277665.1 of Viscum album. Lineage (NCBI taxonomy): Eukaryota > Viridiplantae > Streptophyta > Magnoliopsida > Santalales > Viscaceae > Viscum > Viscum album. The sequence goes on along the minus strand of OY728126.1, from coordinate 880,555,116 downwards.
CACGCTCTTATCACATGGTACATGTTTTTTCATTTTATATTACATGCCCCACTATCATGAATTATAGAAAACTCTTATTATTTTTTGTTCTTTTTAATAAGATATTTCTCAAATGTTAATGTTATATCATATTTTTATGATCTAACCATTGATGAAATATTGATAATTCTTCTCGTACTGATCCATGAAGTATAATTATTTTAAATATTTCTACTCCATAGGTTATGAATATAAATATTACATATGAAGATTGTATAATGAGGTCAATTATTGTTAAACTATGGGTAATTTTTTATAAGTATTAGAAAATAGTTAATTATGAATATAGTTCTTAACGAAACTAAAACATATACTCATGGGATGATATGATTATTTTGAGATATAATATTTAATTTATAATAATGATAAAAAATAAAGATATGTTTATCTTGGGTAATCTCACATGGTATCAAATTTAATATTTGACTACATATTTTTAGAACATGGATTTGGAGTACGAGTATATAGAACCTTTATGTGGTATCATATAATAAAACAATTATTTTCAGGGATCTATTTATGTATTTTTTGAATTTGGATGTGATAGTTTAGTAAAAAACAAAGGGATAAGTCTAGGTGCACGATAACATCCCTAAGATTTGGTAAAATAGATATTGTGTGGTCTTTTAGAAATAAAATCCATATTTTAATACAAATAAGTTCATGGATACTCTATCATGGATGCACCTATGCATAATATTACTAAACAGGAACATTCAGAATTTATTAAATATTGAACTGATTCATAATAAAATTGTATAACTACATAGCTTGATTGAAACACTCTAGGGATATATTTCATTAATTGAAATTCTATATATATACCACTATAAAGTATTTTAGCACACGAGTATGGTATGGTTAAGAATATTAATAGGAATTATATAATGAATGAACTAGATTAAAACATAATAATTTAGTTGTTAGGTTATAAATGTAATTTATGATTTGTTTTTTTTAATTTAATAGGTTTTTATTTTCTAAGATCATCAAATTAAGTATTATCTTATTTAATTATCCTTTATTTAATTAATACTTGGATCATATAGAAGTCGAGTTTATAATATAAAGTATGGATAAAATGGTCATTATCCTAATGAAAAACCAAATTGGAAAGAATCTAGTTTTGAAATTTTTTTGGTTATACTGAACCAACTATGTTGAGTTATTATTTACAACTTGGGTATTTCCTAACTTCCATCCATATGAAAATAGATAAGGAAAGATTGTCATAGAATATCAGGAAATAAATAACACTGTGGAAAGAATACTCAACTTCTTAAATGTCAAAATTATTTGAATAATCTCCTAGGGGAACATTTGAAAGGAACAAGAAAATGTTTCAATTAATGAAGGTTCAGCCATCGAGCTAGTGATTTTCAAAAATGGATGAAGATTTTGGTCAATATGATAGGGGATATAAAAGTCTCAACTATTTCACCACCCCTTACTACATATATCAAATGAATTGAATTTTGGTATTATAAAAATAAATTACCCCATATAAGTTCTAATTATAAATAATGGAACTAACAACCTCCTAAACCAAGCCAATAAAAAAAAGATTATCCAATCATAACTACAAAAGTGGACCATGAAAATTGAAGAACATTTATCCTTACCTATATATTGTTGGATGAGTTGTTTGATTCTTTTCTATCATATGTTGGATACTTTCTAAGATAATTAAATCACAACTATAGTGATTTTATAATCAAATAAGGCCTCAAATAGGCTTATTAATGTATCCCAATTTTATTTTTGCGGTAAATTTTTTGTCCTGATATTTTTATTCATCCTTTAGAATAATTTAATGTGACATTGGATATAGACTATTTATATTCACATAAAATCAATATTAATTATAATATTATGTAAATAATGGTTCATATTTCAAACAGTAATATGATAATTTATTAGTTAAAGTTGGACAATGAGTTATCATGGAAAGAATTAATTTCATTATTATATTCATGATACACAATTGTGGGGGATGTTAATCTAAAAATATTGAAAAAAAACAAAATATTATGAATTATAATATTTGGAGAAAAACATTATGTTTCTTATGTTATTGGGTTGTTATCTCCCATGAAATTATATTTTGATTCATTAATATCATTTATATTCACTTTGAAATTTTAATTTGTAAGAGGAAATTAAAATTTTGTGGACATAATTTATTTTAGGGGGGAATTTAATTCCGTGAAATTTCATTTAGAATTTCCATTTGAATAAATATTATTTTTAATAACATTCATCACATTAATTGAAAAAGAGAACTCAAAGAAGCGTTTATTTATAACCTAAAATCAACTTAAAGTAAATTCAATAGAAAACTAAATGGTTATTTTTTTCCATAAAAACATGTGACAGAATTAGAATATATTGGAACATCATTATAATTTTAAACAATCTCCCACTATCAGATCATTGAAAATTTCAGAAAAAGAAAACAAAAAAATTAGAAAATTTCATAGGTAAAGTTAACAATTCATACAACAAAATTCACAAATTAATTTTTACAAAATTTCATAGATTGAAATAAAGAATTAATATTTTAATTTAAATATCCTTCTACAGTATTTCATCCCCTTTTATGATATCAAAAAGTAAAGGTTAGAGTTTTGAGTAAACACATTTCATTCCCTATGCTGAAATAATAATGTTGTGATGTTGTAGTGATTAATTAAAAATAATAATCTTTAATATAACCTATATTGAATAATTAATAATATAATTATAGTGAACTTCAAAAACAATTTGATCAATAAATTAATTATATCCCAAAATATAAATATATAAATCTTTAGGCTATGTTTTTTGGGTTTTCCAAAAATTTAGGTTCTATTTTTATAGACGGTGAAGTGGGAAAATAAATAAGAGGTAAACCATGAGGAGAAGTGGATCTATTTAAAAAATCTCATAGATTGTATCTGGTTGAAAAATGCTTCTTTGAAGGATTAGTTCTAATATATTAGTTTGTTATAATATAAAATAGATATTTACCACACATATACATCATCTTCACAATATCATATTTATGGATGTTAATCAAAAGGATGAAACCATAACAAATAGAATTCCCAAAAAGGTCATGATTTCTAGCAAGATGTTCTTGTTTCACACACTTTATGTAACACCCGATATTTTTATCTGAAATATTTTGTTTTTATGTTACATAAATCATCAAAGGAATCTTTCACTACACACAACACTATCTTGGCTTTCTTTACAGGCAATCGCGATCTTTCTCGATACTTGTATCGTACACAATACCGAGTTTAAATAAACAACGATATGCTATTAAAATATTATTAAAACTAGCTGTTATGAATAGTAATACCAACTTTTTGAAATTTTTCAAAATTTATCTTTCAAAATGGACTTCATTTTTGGATTCGGAATATCGAAATTAGCCTAGGGTAAAATTTTGGAATTTTTCTGAAAACTTTCAATTTTTGATGAATAGTGAAAACACTAGGTTACTATTTAAAAACCAACTTTTTATTTAAATAATTATTTATTTTATTTAAATTTATATTAGGTAAAAATTTATACATAATACATATATAAGTTCAAATTAATTCATTGGAGTCATTTTATAATAATTTTAGATATGTAAAAATTTTATTTAACTTTTCACCGTCTTTTACCCACCTCCTATGAGAATTTGCAAATTCACATAAAACAAAATTTTACCTCTTCTGTGAGTGGAATTTCGAAAATCCGAGAGACATGGTTAATATCAAGGACTAAAATGTGGTTCAATGAGGTGAAAATAATTTTTGGTGAATAGTAACTTTTTACTTTTTTTACCACGGTTAAAAGTAAATAGGGTAATTAAGGTTAAAAATGATATTATTATTACCCTAACACATGTCCTAATTCTATTGGATAAGTGTAATTAGACAAAAAACTACCTTAGTAATAAAATAGGACCATTTAGGTCCACATGGATTAGATTAGGAAATTTAATATTATTTTATTTATAGAATAGTTAAAATAGTTAAAATCAAAGTTTAATAAATAAAACATTTTTAATATAGGGTTACACATAAGATAAATTCGACTATAAATATTAATTATAAATATACAAGGACTTCCTACATAATGGTATTTTATTTATAATTTTTATACATTATATAATTTAATTTATTTATGACACAATGATGATGCAGTAATTATCTTATTAATGAAATATTGACATAATTGATGTTATAAATACCCAAATAAATGTAATTTGAGACTTTTTATGAATTACACTAATTTTTTAAGTTAATATGACATGTTAGTATTGATTATTTAACTTTTTTCTAACTAGTCATTATGTTATCATTTTCACAAAAATCAATTACCAAATAGTGTCAAAATTGACATAAAATAGTTTTTAAAACAAATATTATATTATTAATTGTTATTTTATTCCTAAAAATCTATGGTTTGGAAAAATGACGTAGATAAGGTTATATATATTAATAATAAACAACTTAGGGTTCTTCTGGCTTGTTATAGTAAATTTATTAACCATATAGTGTAAAAAAACAAGAAGACGCAGTAAAAGTAAAATTATTTAACTTAAAGTTCATTCTAAATGATAAGGATAAAATAGAAACTTAAACATGTCTAAATTCTATTGGATGAGAGGATTTATACCCATCCGCACCTTAGATTCTAAATATATCAATTCTGAGCTATTAAAAACCAAATATGACTTTATAATAAAATAATATTTTAACTTTTCCTAAGGTGCCCCTCTCCTCTCTTATAAAAGGGAACCTACTCCCTCTCTTCCTCACACCACTTCGAGCCTTCCCCTGATAATTTCTATTCTCAACTTCCCTAGATAAATCCTAGAGGTCCTGGAATTCTTCAAATACCATCATTAGTGCCTTAAGAGGAGGTTAAGAAGAGGCGCTTCAATGAAGAGGTAATGACCGTTACCGATTCTTTCAACTTTATTTCTTCTTCTACTTCTTCTTATTTAGTTGTTTCATTATGAAGTAATAACATAGGTATCACTCATATACTGATATGTTATTATAAGTATGAAACAACCTTATTTCACCATATATCCATCCTATGGAAAATTAAATCACCGCGCGTGCATACGTATGGAATACTGTCTCCACGCCGTGGTGTAATCTATTTTCCACCACCACCTTACTTGGATGGGTATAATGGTGTAAATAAAAACTATATTTGATTATTATAAAGTGATATTGATTCTGAAATAGTATACATACATTCCAATACAATTCGATGATCATGGGAACGATATCATCGCTCGTGCGTACGTGAGGAATACCGTCTCCACGATGTGATGTGACTCGTTCTACATGATCTTCATTGAATAATGATTATATAAATGAATTGAATGAATAAATATGATATATATTACACTAATACCATTCTATAAATTAGTTATCTATAACCTAAAAATAATAATAAGAATTTATTCTACAAAACATGCATAAGAACAAAAATCAATAAGCACCCGAATAACAAGTAGCAATGAAATATTACTAATAAAATATAAGAATCTAAGAATATGACCATATATGATATCATAACAATGGGTATGATTCTGTAATAAGTCAATGACATTATTTAAATCATTATACAGGAGGTTCGGACACATGCGAAGGAAATCAGACCTAAGGTAAGGGAAGATCTCGCAATCTCAATTTTTATCCGAGATTATATATACGTCAAAATTTGCTGGCGAATATTTATCATCTGTATCGATGTTTCCTAAAAATGTAATATTATTTATATCCTCCTACAATGTTTTGAAAACAATTTTTCTCTTTGGTGAGTTTTTAGTAAAATATATGAAAGGAATCTTTTTTCATTTTTCGTACGAGGTACTTTTTGACTTTTCCGGCCAAAGTACGAGAAGAATGTTTTTTTAACTTATACAGTATGAATGGATTTTGTGAACATTATTTCCATGAATCTTCCTTTACAAGTTTTCATGTTTATTTTTAATCATCTTCTTTTTGTTTTAAATTATATGACATGTTAATAAAGGAAAAAAATTTTAAAGTAGAAAGGATATTTTCCTCAAGAATGGAGTTCAAGTGTTTTATCAAAATTATTTTCCATCTAAGATAATATAGGGTTCTATTTCTATCCCTATTTTTACATTGTTTTGATTATTTTATGATGGAATTATTTTTATGATTTCCTTTTATCTTATATGGATTGTGTTATGATGACATGATGATTAAGAATCCCATTTTTTTACATGGGTTCTGCTATGATGTATGATTTATGATTTTGTGGTGCACATAGTAATGGTTTTATTATGAGATGGGTGGGACCGATATCTCCCTCCAATAAATTGGGTAAATATTTATATCTCATGAGATAGACATGGCTGGAACAGTAGGTTAATCCGGTTCAGTGAAACAGGACTAAAACGAGGAGTGAACTCGGTTCAGAAATGGACATTGTCCGCTAGGATAGTCTTGGCAATGAGTCTTGACTACTAAGAAATTATTCTATATGATTATGTGTGTATGCCACAAAGTTTCATGTTTTAAGTTATGATTATTGGGATTAAATTTCACTACAATGATTTATCCCATGTTATGAAATTATGATTTATTTTACAAGTTATGATTTCCAAAATGTTATGTTATTATGAATATGATGTGATTGATATTTATTTTGTTTGCCCTTACTGAGCATTTGAGCTCACCCTTTTGTATGTTTTCTTTCCTCAGGTCTGGAAGAAGGTTATTAAGTAGGATATTCCAAAAGGGACTCTAAATATGATGAAATAAATGGGAGATAATGTAGATGCTTTATGAACCAGTTTTTTATGTTTCTCAGTTTCTAAAGACACTATACCGATACGGTCGTTTCATGGTTTTGTTATATGTTGTAATAAGTGTGCATAAATTTTGAAGCAATAACAATGTATGTAAATTATGGGTCGTTATAGTTGGTATCAGAGGCAAAGGAGGTAGGAATGTATCCGATCCTTGGGAACTCTCACATGTGAGCGTTAGACGAAGCATGGATCTCCGCCCAAGGGCTTCATGATGAAATGGATGCCCCTGAGGATGGTGGTGTGTCCCTTCCAGGGGGTGTAGCCGGCCATGGAATGCCCTGATAGGTATCAATTATAGTCCACTGGAAGTAATTCTAGACCACAATAGTTGGTATCAGAGGAAAGGTATAGTCAACCTTTGGAAACTAGGATGTGGAAGCCTTAGTAAGAACCCTAAGGATAAGTCTAAGCATAGAACACAATATTAGTGTTTTAAAAATGGCCATGAACAACCTATGATAAGACATTAAGTGTGAAATTTTATTCTTGATTATGTTGTATTCCTATTATAATTAGTGTTTCTCACAATATTATTCTTGGTTTTAGTCAATGGTTGGAACCTGAAGGAACCGTGTTAACGTGGAATGTGACGGGAAATACAATGATTGCCCCCCTGATCAACCAAACGTTATGGGAGCTAGAATGAAAAATCTTGTAGCCATGCTCACACAACTTTCTCAATCTATGAATCATGTAGGACTTCAAAATGATAAAAGGAAGGACCAACATTCTGTTGAATCCTTCATGAGGCAATGTCCACCCTCATTCAGCGGGTCTACTGATCCATTAGTGGCTGAATAATGGATCAGTACCACTGAAAAGATATTTTCATTTCATCAATGTTCTGAACATGATTAAGTCATCTTAGAAGTATATCGTTTGGAATGTGAAGCTGATCAATGGTGGAATCTTATCAATAATATGAGGCCAATATATGAAATTGAGTCCATGGAATGGGATGAATTCAAGAACTTATTTTTCAATAAGTACATCCCTCGTATTCTTCGAACAAAGATGGAGAAGGAGTTTCTTGAACTGAATCAAATGGATAATGAATTTGTTGGTACCTACGAAGAAAATTTTACAAGACATGGGAGGTATGCTTCTAGGATTATTATCCAAACTGAGAGTAAGATCGATCGATTCTTTAGGTGCTTAAAACCAATTTTTTGAATGGAGTTAGCCATATGGGACTTCAATAGCTATGAAGAAATCTTTCGATGTGCTCTCAAGGTTGAGATGGAGATTGGAGTAACCCATCAATCATATGGGATTGATAAGAAGAGGAAAATGGAATTCAAAGGAAAATATAAAGACCACACTGAAAAGAAGATGCGTTTTCCCTTATGCTCAAATTTTGGAAAGAAACATGGAGGGAGTTGTCATAAAGGGACAAGTAAATGTTTTAAATGTGTAAAAGAAGGTCATCGGGCATTTGAATGCCGCAATGATGAGAAGAATATGTCTAGTGATGCGAACAAAGAAAAGGCTACACAGAGTGCACCTCCTACACTTCAATGTTACAAGTGCAAGGAAATGGGGAATTATGCCAATAAATTCCCTAATCCAAGGGTTGTTGATGATAATCGACGTCAAAAAACTCATAAGGATAAAGACAATGGAAAGTCACATGCAATTTCTATCAGCGTTGTGGAGTATGAGAATGAAGTGGTGAAAGGTACACTTATCATCCACTCTAAAGTAGAAATTTTTTTATTTGATTCTGGATCCACCCACTCTATTATTTCTGAAGAATTTTCTAAGTGTATCGCCATATTACCTCAACAATTAGATGTTGAGTTAGTAGTGACAACCCCTAATGGCACAACAGTCACTTCAAAAGTTTATAATTCTTCTCCGATTGAAGTTTGTGGGAAATTGCTTCCTACAAATCTTGTGATCCTTCCTATAGTGTAATTTGATGTGATTCTTGGCATGGATTGGATTTTTTTATATAGATCTCATATCAATTTCCAAATAAGGGAAGTCGCATTTCATATTCCAGATCAATCTATGATCGTCTTTCGATGCAAGGATGAACATACCCTTCTAGTGGAAATTTATTCCATCTTATGGGTCTTGATTCCACTAAATGAAGGTTATTTATCTCAAATGGTTGGAGAGAAACTCATGATTAAGAATATTCCCATTGTACGGGAGATTGATGATGTCTTTCCAGATGAATTTCTGGGTCATCCACTAAATTTTGAAGTTGAGTTTTCAATAGAACTCGTACCAGGTGCTTTACCTATTTCAAAGACACCTTATAGAATGGCCCCAATTGAGTTATAGGAATTGAAGAAGCAACTCCAAGAGAATCTTGATAAGGGATTCATACGCCCTAGTGCATCTCCTTGGGGAGCACCTGTTCTGTTTGTTAAGAAGAATGATGGATCAATGAGACTCTTCATTGATTATCGAGAACTTAACAAGATCACTATCAAGAACAAATATCCTCTCCCACGAATTGACGACTTATTTGACCAACTACGCAGAGCTCAATACTTTTCTAAGATTGATCTTTGTTCAGGGTATCATCAATTAAGGGTCAAAAGGGAGGATATACCAAAGACGGCTTTCCGTACAAGGTATGGTCCCTATGAATTTATTGTGATGCCATTTGGCCTTACTAATTCCCATTCTATCTTCATGGATCAAATGAATAGAGTCTTTAGAGACTATCTTGTTCAGTTTGTGGTAGTCTTTATAGATGATATTCTTGTCTATTCATAGAGAGGGGAAGAACATAAAGATCACTTGAGAATTATATTGAAGACCCTGAGAAAGGAGAATCTTTATGCCAAATTTACCAAGTGTGAATTTTGGCTTCAAAAAGTTGAATTTTTTGGTCACATAATCTCAAAAGAGGGGATATATGTGGATCCAGCAAAAACAGAGGTTATCTAAAGATGGTCGAGACCAACAACAGTAATCGAGATCCGATTTTTTCTTGGTTTGGATGGATATTATCAATGTTTTGTGAAATATTTTTCACGATTATCTAATCCACTCACCAGGTTTACTCGAAAAGGAGTTAAGTTCATTAGGAAAGAGGAGTGTGAAGAGAATTTCAAGGAGTTAAAAAGAATGTTATCCAGTGCACCTGTGATCACACTACCTTGTAGTGGAGAAAGGTTTGTGATCTACAGTGATGCATCCAAGAAGGGGCTAGGGTGTGTTCTTATGAAATATGATATGGTGATAGCTTATGCCTTAAGACAGTTGAAAATACATGAGCAATATTACCCAACTGATGATTTAGAGTTAGCAGTGGTAATCATTACATTAATGATTTGGAGGTGTTATATTTATGGTGAAAGGTTTGATATTTATACTAATCATAAAATTTTAAAGTATATTCTGACACAAAAGGAGTTGAATATGTTCCAATGAAGATTGTTGGAGTTAATTAAGGATTATGACTACTCAACTCATTATCACCCAAGGAAAGAAAACAAGGTGCCAGACACATTAAGTCGACAAGACCATGCTAGCTTATCCATGATGAGGATCACAAAAGATCAAATATTTATGGATTTACAAAGGATGGATCTTGGAAATATAATGGAAGGGGAAAATCTTATCTTTCTCAAATAAATGTTCAACCATATATACATGTGAAGATTAAATAGGTACAGAAAGAAGATGTAGAGTTACAAAAGAAGGTGATAAATTTTCCTAAATTCAACCTTGATAGTGATGGGATAATAAAGTTCAAAAGTCGGGTTTGAGTTCCTCCCATACCAGAATTAAAGAAGGAGCTGCTGGATGAGGCTCATAGTTATTCATTCTCTATTCATCGTAGAAGCACAAAGATGAATAGAGACCTAAAAGAGTACTTATGGTGGGATCGAATGAAAAGAGATGTTGCTGAATATGTCTCTCGATGCTTTGTTTTTCAGTAGGTTAATTCTGAGAGACAGAAGTCTAAGGGGATGTTACAACCATTACCCATACCTGAATGGAAATGGGAAAACATCACTATGGACTTTGTCATTGGACTTCCTAAAACATCCAATGGAAATAATGCTATCTGGGTCACAGTTTATTGTCTTATAAAGCCTGCATACTTCATTGCTATTAGAGAGGATTTCACTCTGGATTAGCTTACCAGGATATATATAAAGGAAGTGGTCAGATTGCTTGCAGTACCACTTTCCATTATATCTGATTGGGATATGAGGTTTACCTCAATGTTCTGGAGAAGTCTTCAGCATACTCTGGATACATAGTTGAATTTCTGCACTACTTATCATCCTCAGACAGATGGTTAGTCTAAGAGAACAATTCAAACTCTAGGAGATATGTTAAGAGCTTGCTCTATGGATATCAAAGGTGGTTGGGATCAACACCTATCTTTGGTGGAATTTTCATATAATAATAGCTTTCACTACAGTATTTAGATGGATCTTTATGAATATCTCTATGGAAAGAAATGCAGGACTCCAACTTACTGCAATGAAGTTGGGGAAAGAAAGCTATTAGGACCTGATCTTGTTGATGAGATGGCAGAAAAGGTCAGATCTATTCAAAAACACATTAGAGCAGCTCAGAGTCAACAAAAAAGTTATGCCGACAATCTATGAAAAGACCTAGAGTTTGAAGTGGGTGATAAAGTGTTCTTACAAATATCTTCTTGGAAGAGAGTAATAAGATTTGGAAAGAAGGGTAAGCTAAGCCCTAGGTATATCGGTCCTTTCGAAATACTATATCGTGTTGGGAAGGTAGCTTACCGATTGGCACCTCCACCGAATCTCTCTAAAGTTCATGATGTGTTCCATGTATCGCTCCTGAGAAAGTACATACCTGATCCTACACATGTACTAAGCTCAGAAGTTATACCGCTGGAGCAATATCTTTCTTATAAAGAACAACCGATTGAGATTCTGGATCATAGAGAAAAAGTTTTACGGAACAAGACCACTCGCTTGGTGAATGTATTATGGAGGAACCACCAATTAGAAGAAGCTACATGGGAGCTTGAGGATATTATGAGGGAGAGGTATCCTCATCTATTAGTTACAAAGTGACGAATTTTGAGGGCAAAATTCATTTTAAGGTGGGTAGAATGTAACACCCGGGATTTTTATGAGAAATATTTTGTTTTTATGTTATATACATCATCAAAGAAATCTTTCACTACACAAAACACTCGCTTGGCTTGCTTTACACGCAATCACAACCTTTCTCGATAGCTTGCGTCGTACGCAATACCGAGTTTCACTAAACAACAATATGCAATTAAAATATTATTAAAACTAGCCGTTATGAATAGTAATGACCACCTTTTGAAATTTTGTAAATTTTATCCTTCAAAATGGACTTCTTTTTTGGATTCAAAATATCGAAATTAGCCTAGGGTGAAATTTTGGTATTTTTCTGAAATCTTTCAATTTTTTTGATGAATAGTGAGAACAGTGGGTTACTATTTAAAAATAGACTTTTTATTTAAATAATTATTTATGTTTTTTAAATTTATTTTAGTTCAAAATTGATACATAATACCTATATCAGTTCAAATTAATTCATTGGAGTCATTTTATAATAATTTTAGATATATAAAATTTTTATTGAACTTTTCACCGTCTTTTACCCACGTCCTAGGAGAATTTGCAAATTTACATAAAACTTAATTTTTCCACTTCTGTGAGTGGAATTTCAAAAATCCGAGAGACACGGTTAATAACAAGGACTAAAATGTGGTTCAATGAGATTAAAATAATTTTTGGTGAATAGTAACTTTTTACTTTTTTTACCACGGTTAAAAGTAAATAGGGTAATTAAGGGTAAAAATGATATTATTATTACCCTAAAACATGTCCTAATTCTATCAGATAAGTTTAATTTAACAAAAAACAATCTTAGTAATAAAATAAGACCATTTAGGTCCACTTGGATTAGATTAGGACATTTGATATTTTTTTTATTTAAAGAATGGTTAAAATAGGTAAAATCAATGTTTAATAACTAAAAAATTTTTAATATAGGGTTATACATAATATAAATTATACTATAAATATTCATTAGAAAGATAAAACTATTTCGTACATAATGGTATTTTATTTATAATTTTTAGACATTAAATAATTTAATTTATTTATGACAAAATGATGATGCAATAATTGTCTTATTAATGAAATATTGACTTAATTGATGTTATAAACACCCAAATAAATGTAATATGAGACTTTTTATGAATTACACTAATTTTATAGGTTAATATGACATATTAGTGTTGATTTAATTAACTTTTTTCGAAATAATCATTCTGTTATGATTTTTACAAAAATCTATTACCAAATAGTGTCAAAATTGACATAAAATATTTTTTAAAACAAATAGTATTTTATTAATTGTTATTTTATTCCTAAAAATCTAGGTTTCAGAAAAATGACTTATATAAGGTTATATATATTATTAATAAACAACTTGGGGGTTTTTTGGCTCTTTATAGTAAGTTTATTAACCTTATATTGTAAGAAAACAAGAAGACACGGTAAAAGTAAAATAATTTAACTTAAAATTAAATCTAAATGATAATGTTAAAATAGAAACCTAAACTTGTATAAATTTTATTGGATAAGAGGATATCGACCCATACCCACCTTATCTTAGAAATAAATCAATTTGGAGCTATTAAAAACCGACTATGACTTTATAATAAAATAATATTTTATGTTTTCCTAAGGTGCCCCTCTCCTCCCTTATAAAAGGGAACCTCCTCCCTCTCTTCCTCACACCACTTTGAGCCTTCAAGTTCAGAAAACCCTGCCAATTTCTCTTCTCCACTTCCCTAGAAACATCCTATAGGTCCTGGTCTTCTTCAAAGACCATCGTTAGTGCTCTAAGAGGAGGTTAATAAGAGGCACCTCAAAGAAGAGGTAATGTTCATTACCGATTCTTTCAACTTTATTTCTTCTTCTACTTCTTCTTATTTAGTTGTTTCATTATGAATTAATAACAACAGTATCACTCATATACTTATATTTTATTATAAGTATGAAACAACCCTATTTCACCATCTATCCATCCTACGGAAAACGAAATCACCTCGCGTGCGTACTTAAAGAATATCGTCTCCACGTCGTGGTGTAATCTATTTTCCACCACCACCTTACTTAGATGGGTATAATGGTGTAAATAATAACTATATATGAATATTTTAAAGTGATGTTGATTCTGAAATAGTATACATACACTCTAATACAATTCCACGATCATGGGAACAATATCATCACTCGTGCGTACGTATAGAATATCGTCTCTACGATGTGATGCAACTCGTTATACATGATATTCATTGCATAATAATTATATAAATGAATTGAATGAATAAATATGATATATATTGCAATAATAAAATTCTGTAAATGAGGTATCTATAACCTAAAAATAAGAATAAGAATTTATTCTACAAAACACGCATAAGAACAAAAAGCACTAAACACCCGAATAACAAGTAGCAATGAAATATTACTAATAAAAGCTAAGAATCTAAGAATATGGCCGTATATGATGTCATAAAAATGGGTATGATTTTGGAATAAGTCAATGACATTATTTAAATCATTATACAGGAGGTTTGGACACGTACGAAGAAAATCGGACCTAAGGTAAGGGAAAATATCGCAATCTCAATTTTTATCTGAGATTGTTTATACTTCAGAATTTACTGGGGAATATTTATCATCCACATCCATGTTTCCTCAATATTTAATATTATTTATATCCTCCTACAATTTTTAAAATCCAATTTTACCCTTTGGTGAGTTTTTTTTAAGATATTAAAGGAATCTTTTGTCGTTTTTCGTACGAGGTTCTTTTTGACTTTTCCCGCCAAAGTACGAGAAGAATGGTTTTTTAACTTATACGACATGAATATATTTTTAGAACATTATTTCCATGAGGCTTTCTTTAAAAGATTTCATGTTTATTTTTAGTCAACTTCTTTTAGTTTAAATTTATATGACATGTTAATAAAGGAAAATGTTTTTAAAGTGGAAAGGATATTTTCCTCAACAATGGAGTTCAAGTGTTTGATAAAATTATTTTCCATCTAAGATAATATAGGGTTATATTTATATCCCTATTTTTACATTTTTTTTATTATGTTATGATGGAATTATTTTTATGATTTCCTTTTATCTTATATGGATTTTGTTATGATGGCATGATGATTAAGTTTCCCATTATTATTACTTGAGTTATGCTATGATGTATGATTTATGATTTTGTGGCACACATAAGAATGGTTCCATTATGAGATGGGTGGGACCTATATCTCCCTCCAATTAATTAGGTAAAGATTTATATCTCATGATATAGACATGGCTGGAATGGCAGGTTAATCCGGTTCAGTGAAATAGGATTGAAACGAGGAGTGAACTCGGTTCAGAAATGGACTTTGTCCGCTAGGATAGTCTTGGAAATGAGTCTTGACTACTAAGAAATGAATATATATGATTATGTGTGTATGCCACAAAGTTTCATGTTTTAAATTACAATTATTGGGATTACATTTCACTACTATAATTTATCCCATGTTATGAAATTATGATTTTTTTTGCAGGTTGAGATTTCCAAAATGTTATGTTCTTATGAATATGATATGATTGATTTTTCTTTTGTTTACCCTTACTGAGCATTTGAGCTCACCCTTTTGTATGTTTTCTTTCCCCAAGGCAGGAAGAAGGTTATTAAATAGGATATTCCAAAAGGGACTCTAGATATGATGAAATAAATGGGAGACAATGTAGATTCTTTATGAACCACTTGTTTATGTTTCCCACCTTCTAAAAACACAATACCTATATAGTCCTTTCATGGTTTTGTTTTATGTTGTAATAAGTGTGCTTAAATTTTGAAGCAATAACAATGTAAGTAAAGTATGGGTTGTTATAGTTTACCATCAAAATATTTAGAAAATCCACCATAGAGTTTGAAAGAAATTGGGAAGAATTTTTAGAAACAAACTAAGTCAACTAATGTCTATAAATATTAACCAATTTTACTTTAGGATATGGACTTTTAACTTATGTTTCTTCATGACAAGAATCATCAATATTAGATTCTAATTTTTAATAATATAATTAAAGACTATCTCTCAATGCACTATCTATATTAGTAATCATAACTAAATATTTATAATTTCTAGAATATTTCCATTGATCCGCTGATTGAAAAATTCCCTGAGACTATTCAAGAATCTCCAATTAAGTCTTCTATAGAGATGAAAATATTTTATCAATAAAAGAGATGAGACCTAGAAAAGATTGATCAACCCCCTGCAGATATTTTATACCATCAGCCTTGATATCCTTAATGATAAAAGTAAAAAAATTAAATTGTACAATTTATATATGAAAATCACATCACATTAAAGGTATTAATATTATTATTTAACCAACTCAAATGATCTGAAAATGTCTTTAGTTCGTCTCTCACATATTAAGTTTCCATCAATTCTTAATTTAAAAATTTTTAGTGAATCAATTGAGTAAGGGGGATTTTTGTAAATTACAATTTAGTTTTCATCATCTTAGTCAACAAATAAATTGTTATTTTATATGTTATCTATGATTTCATCTAATTAAAAAGGATACCATTTCATGAATCGAGGATATAAAAATCATCCTTATAAATTTCATTCTCCATTAATAATTTAAGTTATTTATTTGAAAAATTTAATATTTTTTATATTCAAATGATTTTCTATATCAATATATTTTATTTTTAAAAACTAATGAAAAATTCTAGAATTTTTTATTGTTATCTAAACTATCTTCATCTCAATTGATAGTAGGTATATCTACTTTTCTATTATCCCCAACAATATAGAGAAATTTTTTATCTAAGACTAATTTATTAATTAGGATCAAAGGAATCACATAAAAATTATCACCAATATCAAAAAAATATTTCTCTAATATGATCCATAGGTTAAAACCTATATTTTTATTCATACTCTCCATCCATTTCTTCTTCATCTTATGTTCTTAATACAAAAACATTTTCTATTTTTCTCCACATACTTATACTTAAGATCCTAAATATGCTCTCTCCTCTTATGTAGTCTCAGCAACTTCATCAGTTCTGAATTCATTAATATGTAAAGAAGTTTTTTTCATACTTATAAAATTTAGATAATATATTTTGTTCCACCTCATCTATATGTATGCCAGGTACTATAGCAGTTACTTTAAAATTCTCCCCATCGACTAGAGTAGGGATTTTTTCATCCACCCAAGCATCTTATGATTTCATTTTATAAGATATTACCTTATTTGATGAATCTTATAAATAAAAAACAATATTTATCATCTCACTAAATAAAAAAGTAAGTTAATAATGAAAATTTATAGCCTCAATTTTATTCAATACATATTCATTCTAATGGAGAGTAGGAATTATCCCATAAAGATAAGAAATAATATTTTCTGTTATATGATTATAATGAAATAAAAATTGAAGCATATATATATATATTATCATTATATTCTATCATCAGTTGATTAAAAAGTTAGAAGTCATAAAATAAAACCTTTTCAAACTAACCAATACTCTAGGAAATTCCAATTTTAATAAATTTACAAAGATCATTATTCTTAGATCTTATGTCCTTTGAGAGTTTCTTTTAAATAATCTGATTCCAAAAAAAATTATATCAAGAGGATTAACATCAATATAATCATCCAAAAAAACGAAAATGAAACATTCCATTTTTAGGATAAAAGGATGCTTCTAGCATATCAATAGATAAAATCTAAACAACGTTTCTTTTAAATTACAATTAACTAAATCTTTATTTCATAAATATTTAAACTAATAATTTCTAAAGAAATAAAAAAATGGACTTATTAAAAATAAATTTAATATCCTTCACATTAAAGAAATTACCATTTCTAAAATTTCATAATATTCTTCAATAAAATTTTCAATTGACTTAACTACACCATGTCAATAGATTTTCAAGAAAGAACTCAAAATTCAAAACCAGCTAGTATTTCATTCTTAGTACACCGTGGGGAACCATGCATAGTTTTTATTGACATTTTCATAACATGATAAAATATGTAAGGACAAAATATCAAGGATTGGGGTTCACATTTCTATGAAAATGGAGAAATATAATTCAAGAGGTTTATCAAATGAAAGGTTCTAGAGTATAAGTAAATACTTTTAGTGATGTTTCATTAAGTTTAAATAACAAAATAAAAAAATAAATAGAATTTTCTTTTAATAGTAAAAACATTATACTATCTGAAATTTATGGTTATACATAAACAAAACAAATTGGAAATAAGAATATTTTATAGAAAAAATAAACTCACTTAAAGTCAAAAAGTACTATTTCTTTCCAATGAAATTAAATATATCATGTAGAAAGGGATTAATAAATATATCTTCTAATAGATATTATGTTTTAATGAATTAAAAAGATATTTAACCTTTCCATTTTTGTATCTCAATATGTGATTCCTCAAATCAAAATTCCATGTTCTTGAATAAGTTATTATATTTTCAGAATGTTGATAGCACTTGAGTTGTCACATAAGACAGGAATGTGATAAAATATTGAATACAATGTCCATTAGGTTGTGTTTCATTCATATAACATGTTCAGAAAAACTACCACCAACTATATATTCATCTTTAATAGTTGATAATTTAGCCAAATGTTTTTTCTTACTAGACCAGGGGAAAATTGATTTTCCTAAGAAGTGTTAGGCTTGTAACGTTACTTTTTATCTCATCTGCACCCACCAAAATTAAAATCTCAAAATGAAATTAAATCAAATTGGTTAATCAAAGTTAATAGTAAATGAAGTGAAATTTATCCTTTCAAATACCATAATTTTATTTGTGCAAGTTAATTGTGATTATTTTGGATTTTTATAATATATAGCACATAAACTTATGAAAAACATAATATATGGTGTAATATCATGTAGATGTGAAAAAATCCCAATTATTCCTCTGAATTTCGTTTTTTATAATTGTTTACCATATTTATTGGATCCTTATTTAATAATATAACTAATAAAACTATCATATACATTATGGTTTTCAATTCTAAATATTTTTAAAAATCCATGTCTATATTATCTTCGATCTATCATATTTTCAACATCTTTTTGATAGTTTTGAAAAAAAAGAAAGAAATTTTAATCACCCATATCTCTCATTTCAAATTCTTTTTCAATAGCTTTAAAAATAGATTTCATATTTTATAGTTAGTTTAATCAAAAAATCATATCATTAACATAAATTTTAACTATTAAATTATCAGAGGATGTTGTTTTCTTAAAAAATTTTGGGACTTCCTGTCCAATATAAATGAAAATTGATAATGATTACTTACCCATTCTTAAAAATCTCAAGGTACTTATTCTAGACCAAAAATAACTTTCATAATATAATTAATATAATTTTGAAATTGAGGATTCTTAAAACTAGATGGTTTTCAACTATAGACTTTATCCACAATAAAACCTTTGAGAAACTCATATTTTACATCCATTTAAAAATAATAATTTTGTTTATATATGATTCATAATCTAATAGGATTATAATGGATGTTATTCTAGAAATGAGAGAAATGGTTTCCTCATAATCTATCCCTTTAGCCTAATTATAATTTTTTTATACCAATCCAAAATTATTTCTAATTATCACTCTAAGATCCAATTTATTATTTCAAAATACCCATTCATTTTCTATAATAGGATAATCTTAGGGACTATAAACTAATCCTCAATACTTGTTCCATTTTAAAAATGTTAATTCATCACTCATTGAAAATACTCATCTCTCATTACTAAAAGACTCAATATTAGTTTAAGTTCTATGTTGAGATAAGAACAAAAAAATCGTAAATTTTTCCAAAACTCCTTTTCATAACTCCTCATTTAGTTTTCCTATAACTATTTTTAAAGGGTGGTTATTTAAATTTATATGTTACCTAGGGATCGCACATTTGGGTTTTCCTATTTATAATATTTAAGGACGTTTTCTATATTGATAATCTTTGAAGTCATCATATGTTTGAGTATTACAAGGATAAATAAGTATAATGTTATTAAAAGAATCACTAATGTCATCAATAAGAGATTTCTTGTGATCATAGGTATCACTTTCATCAAATCTCACATGACTTGATTCTTCAACTATCCTTGATATTTTTTGAAAAATAAATAAGATTTAGATCTTATAGAGCTACAAATAAACATTTATTCACTATCATTCGGATCTAAAATACCATTATTATCCATGGTTTTCAATATATAAATTATTTCTATACAATTTTAAGTAAACAAATTTATGTTTTCTATTATTCCATAACTCATAATGTGTTTTCCTTAAGATAGGTCTTATTAAAATTATAATTATGACATAACATGATGTTTTAATAGTTTCATACCCAAAATAATTTGAAATGTGTTATTCACATAACATTGTTCAAAAAATTCTTTCAAAACAAAATTCATACATTCATCAACACCATTCTATTGAAGTTTCCAATGGGAAGGGAATGTTTGTTTAATACCATTTTTTGAAAAAAAATAAAATAAATTCATGATATGAAAAGAAAGAGGAATTTACCTCTTACAAATTCCAATTCTAGTATATGTAATTTACTAGATTTATCATTCCATTTTGATGAGGGGAGGTGAGGAGATAATAAAAATATAAAAGAACATGGAAAGAAATTAAATGAAAAGGAAGATGAATTTTCACTTGAATTTCTCCTCCTTTAAAACCTTCTTAAGAAATATATTTTGGCATTTTCATGAGACGAATATCTCTTAGACACGGGGAAGGGTCTAGGAAAGATTATTTTTGAGAATTTGGATACGGATAAATGCTTGGTTGGTATGAGGAAACGTGGTTTTGAGGGTGGTATTTATAGGGGTGGAGAGTGGTCTGTTCTCATTATTTTTTTCATTAGTTTATTATTTTGCCTCAAGAATTTGGATTATTTGATCATTATCACAAAAATATATTAAAATAATTAAGAAAATTTCGATATTTCAGTCTTACAAAAGCCTTACATCATCATGACTCTAAAATTCATGCATTTATATTCTATCGTAAATTATAGTATTTTACTATTCATCAAAAAATTTTGTATTTTAGAAAATTAACAAAAATACATCCAAATAATTTTTTGATGTGTAGAATAATATAATGAACTCTATTTTATGAAAATAATTTTCTAAATATTGAAATTTAATTTTTATTTAAAATAATCATTTACTTGGAAAATATAGATTTTAAAATTATAAAAAAATTTATACAAATGTAAAAAATTACTTAAGGACTCATAAAATTATCTTAAGATTATTATACATAAATAATAATAATTTTTTAAAACATTTTATAAAAATAAATTTACATTTTAATTATTAAATCAATCATGAAATTATAATTAAATATTTATGACTTACAAAAATACCAAAACTTAATTAATAATTTTTAAAACATTTATTTACTAAAAAATGGAAAAATTATACCATAATTTCATTCATAATATGCCTAAATTTTATTTATACTTCCATGGATGATGTTACTATTCATTTGGTTGATTACAATTCGTAATGTTCATATTACTATTTCTAAAGTCAATATACTATTTCATCTGTATCAGATCCTCATTTCTTGAAATACTTTTTATTTATTAATTATTAATTTATAAAGTTATTATTAAGAACTATAAAGGATTTTATGTGATTTATACTAATTGAAATTACCATAATAAGGGGAAAATTCCATTGATAACATTTTGGTTCAATACATTCTTCCCCTCTCTTGAAATTTCCCATTGAAATTTCACTTTACATAAATAGGCGAGCGTACTTCTCCTTCATCACCTCATCTGGTTCCCAAGTTGCTTATTCATACTTATTATTCCTCTATAACACATTTACAAGGTGGTTTGTCTTGTTGCATAGAACCTTATCCCTCTAGTCTAGATTCTTTACTAGCTTCTCCTCATAAGAGATATCATCTTCAATTTGTACCACCTTTGAGTTTAGTATATGTGAGGGATCTGGTATGTACTTCCTTAGGTGTGATATGTGGTTAACATCAAGAACTTCATCCATATTTGGAAGAATTGAAAAGAAATTGTCCACAGCTCCAATGTGATCAAGGATATCAAAGGTATCTTCCATTTCTTTCCAAACTACATGACTCTTCCACAGTGATATTCGAAGGAAGATTTTATCTCCAACATAAAACTCCATGTCCCATTGACGGTTATAAACATATATATTTTACCAACTATGAGAAGCATTGATATTTTTTTGTATGTCTTGAACCTTCTCTATCATCTTTTTCATAATATCAGGTATATATAGCTTTCTATTGCTACCATTATCCCAACAGGATCTAGATCATTATTTCATTCCATACATATCTTCATATGGAGCCATATGAATACTTGAGTGGATGTTATTGTGGTATGAGAACATAACCATTGTGTGATGCTGATCCCATCCACCATTTAATTATAATTATTAGTCTCTTAGTATATCTTTGTACATATAAATAGTACTTGTCTGATTTTCCAATTGTTTGGTGTGACTGGACCTGATGAAAGTTACTTCAGTACTCAAATTATAATGAAAAATCCACCAGAATTTATATGTGAACCCAATATCATGACCAGATAAAATTGAGATTAGAACCCCATGTAGTCTCACATCTTCCTTTACATATATCTGTCCAGGTTTTTTAAGTGAGTTATCTTCTCAAATAGTGATAAAGTGGCTAGTCTTGGTAAGTAATTACACCACAACCCATATCGCATTATTTATTTGTATGTCTTCAGGTGACTAGTGACAAATTCTATAGTGACATTATCCCATTTCCACAATCCTGTACGAAATGGTTTCATTATCCCTTTGGACTTTTTTAACTCTTCTTTAACATTATCACATATCAAGAACCATGTGATATACTCCACAATCATCTTCTTTATTTTATCAGACCATAAGTATTCTAAAAGATCAAGGTACATCTTGGTACTATTAATATGGATAGAGAATGACGAAAAATGTGGATTATCTAATATATCATTATGTTTTCTATGTGATAAAGGTTAAAAAAGCCTTATTCCAAACTGAATCACACCATCATCATTGATATGGATGTCTTACAGCTTCTCTTCCTTTACTTCATTCACCTTTATTTATAAATTTGGATTATCCATTTATGACTCCTTAATCTTCTCTTGGATAGATGGTTGGGAAATCATTTGGGGAAGCTAGGATGTATTCCATATAGTTTTTATTTCTGTATCCATCCTTTCCATATCCAAAAATATTGGGTCTCTCTCAATCTATAACATGGATATATTAAGTGGTTATTTTCTATAAAGAGCAATAGCTACCTTGTTGGCCTTTCCTGGATGATAGTGAATTGAGAAATCACAGTCCATGATTAGCTATAACCATCTCCTTTGTCTCATCTTGAGATCCTTTTGTGTTAATGTAAACTTTAGGTTCTTGTTATTGGTATATATGTCACACTTCTCACTGTATAGTTAGTGGCACCATATTTTCCAGGTAAAAATTTTAGATTATAACTTTAGATCATGTGTCGTGTAGTTCTTCTTATGTATCTTCGACTATTAGGTGGCGTAGGCTATCACATTATCATTTTTCATGAGTACACAACCCAAGACTTTCATTGAAGCATCATTGTATATCACAAATATATTTCTACTTTTTGGTAATGTGAGTACAAGTGAAATTAATAGACTCTTCATTAGCTCCTTGAATATTTTCTCACATTCTTCGATCCAGAAATAATTTAACCCTCTGTTTGTTAACATAGTTAACGAGCTTCAAAATCGAGAGAAATTTCTCACAAAACCTCAGTAGTACCCAATTAATCCAATAAAACTATATATTTATATGACACTAGAGGATCTGGTTCACTCCTCAGTTTCCTTTTTTTTTGAAGGGTCCATAGAAATTCAATCATGTGGGATAACATGCCCCAAAAATGTTACATATCTCATCCCAAAGTCCTACTTTCTAAATGTTGAATAAAAACTATCCTTTTTTAATTTCATAAACACAATACTTATATATTCTTGATGTTCCTCCTTCATCTTAGAGTAGATGAAAATATCATCAATATGAACTAACAAAATAATTTCTAGGTAATTTATAGAGACTCTATTCATCAAATACATGAAAATTGATGGAAAATTAGTTAGTCTTAAGGAAATCACTAGAAAAGCATAGTTATCAAACCTTGTATGGAAGGAAATCCTCTTAATATCATTTTTCTTCACCTTTAGATTATGATATCTAGAATGGAGATCCACTTTTGAGAATTAATGAGATCCTCGTAGTTGATCAAACAATTCATCAATCCTTGTAAGAGGATAATTGTTCCTTATAGTGATCTTGTTGAGTTCTAGATAATCGATACACAGCCGCATTGATCCATCCTTATTCTTGACCAAAAGCATTGGAAATCCCCATAGTGGTGCACTAGGGCATATAAACCCTTTTCCCAAATTATCTTACAGTTGCATCCTCAACTCCTCCAATTAGATAGGATCCATCCTATAAGAAAAATTTAAGATGATAGAATCTCTATGTATGAGTTCTATTGAGAGAAATACCTTACAATACGAGGGAATTATAGGTAACTCTTTAGGAAATAATTCACTTTATTCTATCACAATGGGAATTTTCCCTAAGTTCCCACCTTCCTTTAACTCTACCATTTGAGGGAGGCATGATTAATCACAGGGAATCAACACCCACCCTATTGAAAGATTTCCCAAAGTAGATTCATGATATTTCTTGAATTTTTATAGGAGCATGGGATGGTTTAGAATAGGAAAATTTATTTCTTTTCCCTAGTAGTTTCTATGTTCCCTATATAATAATATCCAATCTGTTATCATCATAGAGAAAAATTACACCAAGAGAAGTATCTCAAGATTCACTGGAAGAATCGTCCCACATATTCTAGTAAGAGATGAATAAAACACTTCAGTGGAAATAGTTACACCACTTTGTTTTTTTATAGACATAGATACTACAATGTTTTGGGGAATATATTCAATTGTTCTAGAAAAATTCAAATATATAAAAGAATTTTTAGAAAAATAATCAAACAATACTTTTTCCATTCTTTATTGAATAGTAATTTTATTTGTATTACTTAATTTTATTACTCTAATTAAGCAGCAGGGATGGTAGAATCATTATCTTGCTCCTTTGGATTTCGCAGTAGATGACACTAGTTACCCTCTAGAACTCAAGGTTTAGTACACTGGAATGCATAGTACCCTTGCTTCCTACAGTTATATCATTTGAACATGGCTAGTCGTCTCCTATCCTCAACAACATTATCATGTTTCCTTAGGCCTTTTTGACATTTTAGAGCATAGTAGCCTTATATCCCCCACTTAACCATCCCTTTCATGCAGTTCCCATGATGCTTCTACCCACATTTTGACATGTGGGTGGTTGATCTTTATTTACACCATTCTCATTAGAACCTTTGGATTAAAACTCCATATTTAATTTCTTATCCCCATATCCAAGGGACCATTCTCCAAACTCCATCTCCACATTCAGATAACATTAGGAAAATCCTTCATAACTCAAAAAAGTCTCTAATTTCTAAATACTTTTTAAGGTTTGGTTTTGAACCACTAAAGAATATACCAATTTTTCCATCATTATTTATAACAAAACATGAAGCGTACCTTGAAATACATATAAAATTTTCTTTGTAGGTAATGATAGATTCTCTTTCTTTTTTCTTTATCTCTATGAATTCTATCTCCATCATTTTACAAAGAGTTATAGGTAAATAATTTTTAATAAACATTATATTAATGTATTTCCACTCCATTTATTCATTTTCTTCCTTTGACTTGGTGTTCCTAATCAACGCCCATCATTGGGTGGCCTATCCATCTAGACGACAAAAATATAAAGAGTCGCCTTCTCCATATTAGAATAGTGAAGTACAAAAAAGATCATCTCCACTAATTTGACCCACTGTTCTGTAACTAGTGGATTGAAAAGTCCACTAAAAGCTAGAGGTTTTTGCCACAGGAAGGACTCAATGGCTTGTTTCTCCTTCTTAGGTAGAGGTGGATATTCTACATTATTCAGGTTATTGTTTATAATATAATACAACTGGGTTCGAATCTCCATGAAACTTTGAAATCCACCACCAAGGCATTGGGGTTTTTATTTATAAAATCATTTCATTGTCACTCGCATGGGTTATTAGATGGGTTTCCCTTGGTACCCACCATTTTATAAAATATAAATTATTAGAACAAAACATAAGTAAAACAATTCATGCATAAATAATTTATCCCTTTTTGAAATTTAATATAAAGCCTTATATTGTGGGATCCCAATATTTATAATTTTCCAAGATAAATATTATTGGTTTCTTAATCTTAATTTGTCTCATACTAATGGTTTTCACTAATTTTCTCTAATCGTTATTCCCAAATTAACTAAACAGTACTATGATACAAACTACAGTGAACCTTGTTTTTCTTGCCTACCTTATTATACCATTTTAAAGATAAAAATAATTACAGAAACATAACCAAAAGGTTTAGTGTCTTTGGAAAATTAGGACCACACATAATATTTAAAATGTAAAATATAAAAATTGATTTAATTTATTCTTCTCTATATTCTTATCATACCTCATGTTCTACTAAATATAAGTAATCACAAGAAGATATACATCAAAGAAAGGGGAGAGAGAAAAAACAAGTAAGAGGATATATAAGAACATGAATCAATATAACATGGGGTGATAACAATAATTACAATAATAATATATTTATAGGATCATAATAATGATAGAAAGCATTAATAGAGGGATTAGTGTGTGGAAATTCAAAAAAATGAAACATCATGTCTTAGTGGTCAACTCCCACAAATAGTTGTGAAGAAACCAAGAATCATATTCACGCATATTTCACTTTTTCCAATGAGATAAATCACATTAACCCCATCAATTATAGAACAATATGATTCTGGTTTCACCCATCACATCATAACGTTTACATTTCACAATATAATTTCGGGTGCACCCATCACATCATAACATTTACATTATCATTCAGGACACATAGAACATATATCAATCTTGAACATAAAATAACAC
Source organism: Viscum album (assembly GCA_963277665.1). Classification (NCBI taxonomy): domain Eukaryota; kingdom Viridiplantae; phylum Streptophyta; class Magnoliopsida; order Santalales; family Viscaceae; genus Viscum; species Viscum album. Next base: position 880,528,061 of record OY728126.1, on the reverse strand, counting down.
ATACAAAGGAACGATATTCATATCATAAAACATAAATTCGTGAACATAATTTGGGAAAAAATGGAATAATATTTTAGATATATGAATCATCAATCATGAGTTTAGAAGAAACATTATCAAGAGAAGTAAAAGATGTGTTTTCTTTAAAGAAGTGTTCTTTTTATAAAACATTTTTTTGTCATAAACTCAATTAAAAACATGTATATCCTAGGAAAGGAAGGGAGGGAATAATTAATTGAAATTTTAGTATCATTAAATGAATATAAATAACAAGATTGGTCTGAAAGAGGGAAAACACCAAGGAAATGGAGTTGGTTTCTAGAATTCCCCTTACCTTATATCTGAATGTTTTCTTCACTTTAATATCCTGTATAGTCAGAATAAATCCATTAATTAAGAAATAATGAACCTTTTATACATTAATTTGATTCATTTTGGTTATTTATATTCATTTATAGAGATTTATATGAGTTATAGAGTTTAATTTCATTATTAGATAATGTTTTTTTTCTTAGTTCTTATTATTGGTTCACCTGTATAGATGAATGGAAGTTCTTGTAAAATGTGAATAAATATGAAAAATTGTTATTAAATGTTATTAATGATCTTAAATAATTTTAAATGATCTTATAAATAATTTATTTATAAGTTAGTAGGATGAATCACTTGATAATATTTAATGATGAGTGCTTTAGGTTAATTTTGGTGGTTTTTCGATCACAAAAAAATGGTTTTGTTTTATAATTTAGTATTATGTATATATGTTACATAAAAAACTTAAAAGGGGTTTTAAAATAAATTTTAAAATATGTTTCAACCATTTTAATGTTTTTATTAACATTCTTGATGTTTTTAAGGGAAACTAAAAGGGATTCTCCCATGATGTTGGTAAATTAACACATCACGGGCAACTATTTCATTTTTTTAAAATAAAACAAATATATATATATATATGGAGGAATTTAATGATGGATATTACATTCACATGATAAAATTAAAATATTTTTTAGTTACTGGATTTATCATTCTATTTGGATTTGGGGAGGTGATTATAGAATAAAAATTGAATGGAACATGAAATGAAATTAAAAGAAAGGAAAGAGAAATTTACCTCTTGGATTTCTCCTCACTGAGAACCTCCATAGTGGAAAGTATTTAGTCTTTTGATGAGACCAAGAGATATAGGAAGATAGGTAGGGGCTAGGGAATTTTATTTGTCCAATTTTTTAAAACTCTAAATGATTTTTATGTTTGGGGAAAATAGGTGGTGAGGGGTGTTATTTATAGTGGTGGAGAGGGGTCTTTTCTCATTATTTTGTTCATTAGTTTATTATTTTTCATCAATCATATGAATATTTTGAGAATTATATCTAAATATATTAAAATAATAAAGTATAGCTTAATATTTTGGGGTAAAATTATCCTTACATCACTTATGAATCTATAATTCATGTATTTAGCTTTTATCATAATTTATAATATTTTACTATTAGTCAAAAATTCAAGTTTTTTTAGAAAAATCCCAAAAAAAGTAACCCTAACCATTTCATGATGTGATGAATTAAAAAATTAACTCTATTAAATGAAAATAATTTTATAAATATGTGGAGTTTAATTTTTATTTAAAATAATCATTTACTTGGAAAATACATATTTTCCCACTGTAACTGATTTTATATCACTTGGAAAAATTACTTATTTTAACATAAAATTATCTTTAAATAAGAATACATAAAAATAGTTATTTATTAATAAATTTTATTAAAATAGATTTAATTTTAAATTATTATGTTTATCATATCATTTTATTTAAACATTTATGACTTATAAAAATTTCAACACTTAATTTATAATTTTTTAAACATTTATTTACTAAGATTGTGATAGAATTATACCATACATTAAAATATAATATGTCTAAATTTTATTTATACTTTAATGGGTGAGGTTAATATTCATTTGGTTGTTTTACTATTCATATAATTCATATTACTATTCCTAATTTCAAGTTACTATTTCATCGTTATTAGATCCTTCACTTCAAGAAATACTTTTTTGTTAATTAATTTTTCATTTAAAATGTTTATATTATGGTGTATAAGTCATTTTATGTGATTTATAATACATTAAATTTCTATTAGAAGGGATGAATTCCATTGATAAAATTTTGGATCATTACATCTTGAGCTATAATGGGGTCCATCCCTTTGTATAAGCTATATCAGGTCACCCATGACCTATAAAGGGTCTTAACCCTTAATAAACAACTTCCAAGAACACTAACATATTTAAAGTAAATTTAGATTATTTATCATAAAAAACTCATATAAAAATCCATTATTACTTTAAAAACTTGATTAACATATGGAAAAGGAATGGGTTCCATGATAATATTTTTGAAACAATCACAATCCATCCAAAAATTAATGAGGACAGTATCATTACAAAATATTACCAATAGAGAATAAATGACATCAAGGGTTGTTGATGTAGATAAGTGCAAGTTCCCTTAAATGGCCAAGATGAACATTCTTGAGGAAAATAACCTTTCAAATTTAGAAATAACTTTTAAAACTAAAATTTTTTTGTGAAAATGAATTTCATTAAAAAAACAATAAACGGACCTACTGGGGCCCGCCTGAACAGAAGATGACTGGGCATCCACAACCCCAATCCTATATCCAATATAATAGGGGATAACAATAAGTGATGAGAAGGTATAATATAAAATGGAATTCTATTTCCTAATGTACCTATGCCAAAGAACCGAACCATCTCAATGAAAAGTTTAAAGGTATATAAATGACAAAAAATCTAGAGCACAACTATGAATAAATATTTTTAAGGAAAATAAAACATAGTAATAAAGTGTAAACTAAATTGAAAGGGTAAAAACTAACCAAACAAAATATGATTTTATATCAAGAAAAAAATACATAAAAAATAGAAGATCCCATTTTCAAAACTCTATTTCCTAACCACCATATTTGGTCAATGCACCCAATTATCCCAAAGCTCCACCACAATCATCATTGATCTATCTTCCATCTTTATCAGATAGGAAACAACCAAAAAAATCCCATACAAGGGTGATTAAATAAATACCTTGTAGGATACATCAAAAACTAAAGTTGGGTCTATAGAAAGATACAAAAAGGTTATATCAAACCAAAGTAAGAGGGGAATGAAACCCAACAGATACATATATGTTCTTATAATGAAAACCAAACAATAGATAAAGAGTATTTTTATCTCCCAACCTAGAAAAAGTCTATGAGCAAGCACATAGCTCAAAAATACCATCACCAATTCCCATCAGCATACAAGCCCTCACCAAAGTATGTGTAAAGGGGCATTCCCCTAGAAATTATGCACCATAACTGAGGGATCCATAAATTTTATAGAGTACAGACACACAATTATAGCTCAATGATAGGGTAGTAACAATCTGTACATATAGGACTCGTACCCAGTGTAAGGGATTACCATCAATATCAATAAAAGGTGTATGGGGATGTGTTCCCTAGTAAAATATAGGAGTTACAAACCTAGAATCTCTCTTATTATCGATACTGTATCATTTCTATCACCAAGAATTTACTATATAACATTCATTCCCACAATATCTTTAATCAAATATCATACTCCATACAAAATTCCACCATCACCTCCTATATGGAAATCTACTCAGGATAGGCTACTCACAAGCCAAAATATGAGTCCAAGTGATGGAGATGAGAATGGAAAAAGTAATAAGATAGTGTACATGATGTGTATAGGGTCCACATGACATATATCCATGCCTTGTTGTCTCAACGTGTTCTACTTTGGACATGTATTGAAATATATTTCATCATACATGGTGTATACAGGTGGTACACAACATGTCTCATCTGATCGGGCCTACTCGTATGCTCCAGGATGTGGCAGTGTACTGCAGGAAACAACTATGAACATGGTCATGCCCGGGTACCAACATATACTCATGTACACCTGGAGTACATGGAGTGTTTTTATGTATGGGTTCCTAGTCATGTGAAGATGGAACATGTCTTGGAAATTCATGTAGAGTCACAAGATATGTGGTCCTGGCCACATGGCATGTGATTTTTAACTCCACCTAAAACCCTAGTGTCGCATAAGGGATACTACAAGGCGTGTGATTATCTAGGAAACATATTGTGTAGTAAGTTTTTTACTGACTGAATATCTATGTATTCACACATAATTGAATTTACTACCACCACCATTGCAACAAATTCTATTTGACTATGTGGGATTCTTAGAAAATACCTTCGGTAATCCATTGTCAGCTTATGATATCCATAAATTGGATTATAATAATATTACGGAAGATACTTTTCATGTCTCATGTGCCTCCCATTGACCAATTCCACTCATGGATCCCCAATCCACTCAATATCCCCTGAAATACATCATAAACTATCTAAAAGCACCAATATATTCATCATGCACACAATCACCATGAATTAGGGTCTTTGATTATGATCTAACCTTCCTCAGTAATGTTGAATCTTAGCCCCATGGTCCAATAATAAATAACATGAATAATTGGTGGTTGAAAATCATAAGCATGAAGGGTGATCCTAATCAACCAAGTAATCTTGTCCAGCAATTACATAAATAGGATATCTTGGGTATTAACATAGAATAATAATAATAAATAGAATTGAAAATTTTAATTAGTATATTAGTATCATGTGTAGGATCAAATAATTATAGATAAAAAGTAGATAATAATAAGTCTTTTATAAATTTATTCAACAAGTAATAAACCATAATTGAATAGTCTTTCCTTTATTTGGATCAATATTTTTTGAATAATGTGTTCTCTCAAGGATAAAAATTCCAACTGCATTCACTGCCTCTTGATACATCTCAATCTGATCACCCGTCATCTTGTAATGTGATCCACCAATGAATAACACTATGAGGTCCTCTCCATTATCATAGGATTTATGACTCTAACACTAGAGATTTTTTATAAGTGGATAGTTATGGAGGTTTCACAAGGTTATATCACCAAAAAAAATATTTTGTTACTTTTTTCTTTAAATGAACTTTTAATGGAGGCCTTAATCATATGTCCATCACCATCCCACCTTTGGTGACACCTTGGGAAAACCCCAAATTATTGAATCAACAGTTGTATCAAATTTTTATATAAGACTCCATTCATGATTTATTCCAATTTTTTAAGAAAACTATCCATGTATGATATTAATATATTTAATATTTTTAAAATATCATTATAGAGATCATCAGAACATTGAATATCATTTCATATTTTCTCCATGATAATAAAATCATTATTAATATATTTTAATGTATTATAAAAAAAATTTGTCTCAACATTATCCCCTCCTTCATGTATTTTAAACCCCAAAAGTACAATATAAACAAAAATTTTGATGGAATGTGCTTGAAGATGGCTCTTATTCTCCTCGGAGCTCTGATGCACACTATTTTGCTAGCACATCACACAAACCAAGGTAACTATCCACCGTTAGTGGATCCTCTTCTGCTGATCCTTTATCACCACCAGATACACTGTAAAGGTGACTCCATCCTTTATAATCAATGACATGTGTATTTTCATTCACATATATTATTTATTGTGACACATGAAAGATTTCTTACACCCGAACCAACTATGGGGGTAGGGAAAGGAACTAAATAACCTCCCCAACCCTCCACATGATCTTAACAAATAAAATTATCCTCAATGATAACACTCCTCACTGACAAAACCGCTATAAACCTCATCAAGGGGAGACCCTCAGGAAATCATGGTCTCCCTCATTAAAATCCGAGCGCCTACAAGATCAATTTGTGTAATATTTATATCATCAATAGACTATCCAAATATTCTCATGAAACACCCATACCTTCTCCATTGTAACATTCATTATCTCCAACCCAATAATATATGTCTTTCTAATCTTATTCTAGATTAAATTTGACCTTTAGGGTCACTCATATGGAGACTTGAATGGTGGAATACCAATTTTATAGTGAAATCTTTTATTATAAGAAAACTATACCTGTGTAAAATAATACTCCCATATCTAATAAAATTCCAACACATAAACCCTCATCATATCCTCTAGAACCTAGATAATCCAATTAGTCTTCCCATCCATCAGGTGGTGAAACACCGTAGTATTCTTGAACCAAGTCCCAAAGTCCTCCTGAAAGACACTCCACTACTTTGATATAAACTACACATCACATTCAAAAAATGTTATTAAGGATGCCATAAAGAGTCAGATGATATCCTGAAAATACAACTACCCTAAAATATCCACCGAAATCTACTCCCATATATCAAGATGTCTTATAACATCATGAGTTATTAAAATATCACCAAATTGGTATTGTAAATTTTCTATGTCCATACTATCACAGTCAAAAAATTTATAGACATACCATCCCATTTTCACTCAGGGATTTCAACATTCTACAACAAACATATCAGAACCTACTAATCAGACATTACCTGCTAATATGTGAGACACCAAGAGACAAATTTATTGACCCTCCAACACATTTCAGTCCACCAAAACTACCACTGAAGGTCCTTCTAAATAAAATTCACTCATGGAAATACATCTAAATGATATGTATGAAACTCCCACATTAACTACCTTCATGTCCCAACCAAAACCACATTATATCCATATAAAAAGGATAACATGCTCAACCCCTTAGTAGAATACATATGTTCTATCCCTAAAGGATATATGTTAATTAGGAACCCCATAATAAATGTATCCCAAATAAGAATACATCACACATTAGAAAAACCAAGGAGTCAAAACCATAAACTAAAAAACTAAACTAAACCCATCTCCTTCACTAGGGAAAACTATAATGGAGATAAATTATCAGATTCCTCCTTCACCAAGTGAGAATAATTATTCCTACTAAGGGAATATTACAACATGTTTCCCTTCCTAGTATTATAAAATATCTTGAAGTAATAGTCCTATAAGAAGTCCAAACAGTGGCTATCTCTCAGGGTAAGAACTCACTTAGTGAAGATGTACCTAAGACTCACGTTTTCTGATAATATTCCTCGAATACACTAACATAAGAGTTTTTATAAGTATGGATCAATTTTATCTAAGGCATATCTCTTGATATCCACCCTTTTCACACAAGGGTTTTGAACTTTTGTGGTGGTGCATTCTCTTCTTGGATTATCCTTTTAGTCACTTTTTTCGGGGATGATTGTTGTATCTCCAGTTCATTCATTTGGTGACTATTTAGTATATGTTTCTCATGTTCATAACATTTACCTTTCTTTTTTACTTCATCTTCTCTATGCTCAATGGTTTTCATCATCATTAGTTACCTAAAATGTGTTTGATTATCGCTGTTTATTCCATCTTCGGAGGTATTCATATAGTAGAATTCTCAGTCCTAGGTCTATTAAAAATTCAATCCCATTGGTCATTTTAGAATAGGGTGGTGTCTTATCCCAAATGGGTGATGAATTTTTACCCTAGATCTAATGGTGACCGGGTGCTACATCGATCATGGACCCACTATTCAATTGCAACAATGTTGCAGTATCTTATGGCTCCCTATAAATGTCTTCTCTAATAAATGTAATAAAAAAATTTACAATGTCTTACTAGTGGTTTTTTTGTTCCTAAGGGTTTTGGTTTTTTTCAGGATATTCGAGAGAGTGTAGATACAGCGAATTTTGGTGTTTCATCCCTAATAATTACTATGGTACTATAGTGATTTTTGTTTTGCACGACGTTGGGGGTGATTTTAAAAATATAGTTTATTTCAGGATTGAGGGATACTTTTTTTTGGCTTCACAGTCTGATATCTCAATGGTTGTTCATGTTCCCTAATTCTTGTAATGTTGTTCTAGGGATTGTCTTTTTCGATCGTGATTATGTAAATTACTGGTAGTGATAACATTCAATCAGTATTATCTCAGTAAATCTAGTCGAAAAAAGATCATGTTATGAGCTATCAATATTGACCTCTTTGATTGGAATCTTGGTGGAATGTGTAATTGGTGTTATGTTTACTAAAATGTGAAATTTGAATTTTGAATTTTGTTATTTCCAGTTTTGGGATGAAATTGATCAGTATGTGGGTTCCAAAGTTTCTAAAAGTGTTTCTATAAAATATAAAAAACATGTATTTAGATTACTGTGGTGGTATGAGTAAATAAAATAACACCCTACCAAAAACATAGTGCTACCATTTCATCATTGAAAAGACTACCCCCTCCAACTCTTGGTCAGGAGTAGCATAAATATTATTTTTGGGTCTTAAAAACATAGACCCAAATATAATCATTTTCTACCTCTACATCAACATTAATCCGATCCCTTCCCTAAAGGAATCACAAAACACAACATACTCAGTTCCCTCCTCTGATACTCTCAACATAGGAGCACTGGTCAAACTCAGCCAGAACATCTGTAAGACTCCCTAACACTACTTGGAACAACTAAATGACTACCTCTCCATGTTCAGGAGGTCAAGGGGGATGAAATCATAGATAATTGATCCAAAAACCCCCTGTAGTACCCCTCCAAGATAATAAATCTCAACACCTTACACCCTACCTTGGATGGATCTAGAGAAAAAAATACATCAATTTTTTCTAGGCCCATAGTTATACCATGCATAGAAAACAAATTTCCCATAAAGTGAACCTCACAAATCCATAACTGGTACTTATAGATCTTACCATATCGCTAGTGCTCTTAGACTAATTCTATGATCATACTTATATTCTATTTAGGTTCCTCTTATGATGTAGAGTAAATGAGTATTTCATCAATGAAAACAACCACAAATAGTTTCTTGCATGTCTATAAGAAATGGTTTATCAATTCTATAAACATCTTCGTGGAATTAATCACAATGAAATTCATCACCAATAACTAATTGTACCCATAAAGACAATAGAATTTCATCTTCATTATATCATCCTCATGAACCATCAACTAGAGGAATTCAAACCTAAGATTGATATTTAAGAACCAACTCACACATCCCAACTGATCAAATTGGTCTTCAATATTCAACAAGGTGTAATTAATCTTTATTTTAATAGGGTACATGCAATAAAAATCAATGAAATTACTTGAATACTAATCCACATTTATCACAAAAATAACTAGGTCTTCCCATGCAGATAGACAAGTTCTAATAAATCACTTATATTGAAAGACCTCCAATTGCACACATGGATGCAAGAGCTTGATAGGGGATATAAGAAATTCCACTGAATATATAGGCGTAGTCCTAGGTTATAAGTCAATGTTGAAGTCTATCTACCACCAAGGATTTATTCTCAAAAAAATCATCTGAAAATATGTCTAAATATTCCACCACTACCCACATAATCCAAATTATTGAAGATCCTACTGCGCCAAGGTACAAACATGCTAACTAATGGGTGATGGGTTCCTGATTTCTTCAGAAAATACCCACTTTCTTATCCATGAGATATATCTTGAAAACAAATGAGAATATATTATAATAAGTCTAAAGGATTCTAACTCGCCCATGTGGACAATCAATCTAGTGTCAGACCATGGACAACCATTTCAAAACAAATATGAATTCATAAGGAAACATAATTATGAATAAGTGGTCCTATATGAAACTCTGTGATCCAAGATATATCTCGAATCTCATTAAATATCAGATGAAGAGTAAGTGTTCTCCATAAGTAGGTTTATCCATTTTTGTTTGGATAAAGTCTCAACTAGAATCTATAGTATTCCCACCAAGAATAAATACGTGAATATATGAATTTCACCTATGTCTACTAGTATCAAGTCATGAATAGGATAAATAAATATTATACCTTGTCCAACTCCTGTAGATCCACTTCATAGTCATTCATGTCTAGAAACATTCCATGACCCTACCTGTGAGATCCTTTAGCCTAACATGGGGAACCTTAGGGTGGTGGTAAAAGTATATTATAACATCATCCCCCAAAAATGGCTCCTCCCCACGGAGAGGAACATGCTCTTTTACCAGTATTGCCTCTATAAGAACTTCCCTAGCCACATATAGTATATTTTTTATCATAGTATTGCCTCTTTCATGAGGATCCATCAACTATTTAAATTATTTTCTCAACATGATGGGTTGGTCAATAATGAGCTACTATATCATTTTAGTGATCCCTATTCCATAGATCCACATATATGTGTCTGGGAATGAGAATTCTTCTTCGGACAAGACCTCAATGTATGATTCCTAATACCTACTATAGAAAACTCAGACACATATTATCCACCATTGGCTTCAACCACTCTACATCCCTCTACAAGGAAGTTCTCATCCCTCATATCTCACCTTAACACATAATTATATATGGATGGTCATAAAGATACCACAATGGTTTAAATGTCTTTGATAAGGCCTTTCTCAAACTTTCTCACTCAGGAGAATCCATCTCACATCATATCAAGGGAGTACTAAATAAGATCAAAGAACGTAATAGAATATTCATTAACTTTTAGGAACTATTGATAAAACTTAATAAAATATTGTTTCAAAAATGAGTATAAGAAATAGTTGTAGTACTACTCATGAAACAAAGGTTTCATATAAAGCAATGAGAGAAGCATCTCATCATAGTTTTGTATGAACAGAATCCACCAGTGCATTACAACTCCTTGAAAAATAATGGATACAGTGAAACCATTTACTTTGTAAAGTTCTAAACTAGCCTAAATACTCGCACAACATGCTCAATCTAACCCTTTTCTTTATTTAAATCTGGCCCTCTGTGGAACCTCAGTAGTATTTGACACTATAACTCAGGAAGTGTGTTAGGAATGTGTGCATCATCATCCTGAACTAATTTTTTTAGGCTAGGGTGCTTCTCCCTACTTTCCATGTGGAAACACCTCATGGGATGGCCTTAGAAATGTGGGATCATCATTCATCGTATCATCGTCATGATATGGAATCAGAACCCCAGATGTATTCCTTCACATATGAATCATTAATGTAATCCAGAGACATCATGGTTAGATGATGGTATATAAAGTGACATGACTCAAGATAGAAGAAATAAATGACTCAATCATATATGATAAATGTACCATTGTTCTCCATAACCAATTTCTTGGTATTCCAATTCAACAAGAAGGTAGTCCTAGTTTTAGTGTATAGATACATTGGTTGTCCAACAAAACTTGGGCCTCTGGTTTTAAATCTATACTCAGGACACTTTGAAACCATTTCATGAAGTCCCACCCAGTCACAAATAAGTTAATAACATTGAACATTGTCCCAAGGAATGAACTGATCTGATACGACTTTGTAATAACCTGACCCACCAAGGCCAGCCTGGTTGGTGGAAGGTCAGTCTACCATAACCCCAAGCCTACTTTTGATAGGCTGGGGGTTGGTGAAAAGCATCTAGAAGAAATAAAGTAAAATGGGAGACATTTTCTTAATATACCTATATGTATTCATCCAAACACCTCCATGAAAAAGTGTAGTGGAATATAAAATATACTACACCTAGAGTAAAATCTTGTATTCAATAAATTCCAGAAAAATGAAATCAAGTATTTAATTGTAAACCAAAATGAAAGGGGAAAACACACACTGAACTAGAAATGATTTTCCAACATGAAAACAAATAGAATAAATGAAAACTAAGAGATTCTGCCTCATAATATTAAGTACTCAACAAAAAATACATGTCAATAGACCCAAGTATCCCTAATCTTCACAATGGTAACTTCCAATATGTGCATCACATAAAAAAGAGACAACATGTCCATAAAAATATCATATAGTGGTGAGTATATACATACCCAGTAGGACTCCTTGAAAACTGAAGAGGGAGGTACATAAAAAAAACAAAGGTCAACTAAACACAAAGTACGAGGGAAAAAAATCCCAACAGATAAATATATGTGCTCATAAAATAACTTTGATGGGAGAGAAAATGGACCTCCATTTCAAACATCATCCAAAGTCGATGAGTCAACCTACATCTCCAAAATATAGTCACATATTCCCAATATCAAACACAACCTCATAATGAATGTTTGTATAGGGTATCGCTCCTTGATATTATGCTCTATTGTACTGGGATCCACAACTCCCATTTAGGACCAGCACGTAACTAATGCCGGAATATGGGGGAGTACCACTGTAGATAGAGGTTTATTCACTATGTAAGGGAGTACCATCTCTCTCTATATATATATAGAGTATGGAGACTAATTATTTAGTGTGATAGGAAAGTTCAAACCCTTATATTTATAAGATGATCATATCCTGTTAAATTTCATTGTCAAGTTTTTCCTAAAAAATTTCCACTCTTAGAACTCCTTGCATTTTATTTCAAATTCTATAATGAAGTCCACCATTGAATTCTATATGGGAATATACTCTAGATCGGATACTCATAGGCAAAAATATGATTCCAAATGATTGATATACAAGAGGAATATGTAGTAATAGGTAGTACATAATAGGTATGGGGTCTAAACGGTGAGTGTCCCCAACTCATTACTTGTATGTGTTCTCCAATGGACATATCTTAGAATCCATTTCATCAAAAATGAAATATTTAGGTGGTACACAATATTTCTCAACCACTTAGGTCCTGATCATGCTCTCCTATTCATATCTATGAAAATTGGGTCATTCCTATGTACCTTGTTGTGATTGGGTACCGACCAATTCTTGTGTACTCTTGGATTAAACAGTGTGCTTCTTTTGGATGGTTTAATGGGATTGTTTTTTGGAATATATACTAGATTATCAAGTAGAATAAAAAATAATATGGTTTTGTTTCAATGTAATATGATCATTAACTCCACCCAAAACTCCAGCATTACATAGTGGATACAACATAGTGTGTGTTCTACCAGACTAAACATCGTGTATTTGTGATTTTTATAGGATGAACAACCTAGTTTTTATGTGATGTAAGACCAGCCACTATAGTAGTGATTTTCAGTGTTTGACCAACTAGTATCAATGAAAAACACATCCATCTATCAATTCCAAATCATTAATGGTTGTAAATTGGATTCCAATCACCCTCCTAAATAGAATTTTTACATCTCGTGTGCATCTTATTGCCCGACACCGCTCATAGATCCCTGATCCTCCCAAAATCTCATTTTTTTCAACTGTAACCATTCATTAAAAACAATAAATTCATAACTCCCACAATAATCATGAATATGGTGGCTCTATCACACTTCAACCAACCTTAAAATCTAAAATTATGACTATCTAATGATGAAACATATAAAGAACTAATGAGAAAAAATCACAAGAACCAAGGGTGATCATCATCCACAAATTGATCTCGGCCATAAATAATGAAAAAGGGTATCCAAGGTGATAACATGGAACAAAAAGAATAATTTTAATTAAATATAATAATTAGTATACTAGGCTCATCTAAATGATCATATGATCCCATACCAAAATCAAATAATGATCCATTCTTTGAAAATTTAATCAATAGGGAGGAAACAATAACTGAATATTTTTACAATGATCTGAATTGATCAATGATGGAGAATTCATTCGAAAATTTAGTAGGAGTCTCTTTTCATTCAATGATTCTTGATCCACATAAATCTGATCACCTGTATTCCTCTTATGCAAACCAATGATGAAAGCACTCTGGGATCCTATCCAATCTCGTAAGTCTATTCGGATAACATGGGAGAATTGTTAAAAGTGGGTAAATATACGGTTTTCTCTTTGGTATATCATTTAAATAAAATGATTTATTTTAGTTAAATACACCATCAACGGATACCTTAACAGAATGTCCGGTTTTGACCAACTTTGGGTCTTGCCATGGGTAAACCATGTATTCTAGATTCAACCATAGTCTCGTATTTATGATCAAATACATAATTTGTATGTTCTTCCAATTTTCAAAAAAACTAAGCACATTTGAAATAAATATATTTAATATTTTAAAAATATCAATATTGGGCTCACTAGGCCCTGGAATTCCACACCGTCTCAGTGCCTAACTTAGAAAATATTCCATGATATATTCCAAATAAAAAAAATAAAAAAACAGGTCTCTAAAAAATATTGGAAAAATAAAAATGAAACATCAATGTAAATAATGGACATGAAGACACTAAAATCCATGTTGGTTGTAAATATTTAAATAAACAATCTTTTCAAACATTTTTTAAGGGAGTAAAAATTGACCCATATGGAAAATTCTAAGAAATTTCCTTTCTAAAACCATTTTTAAATATGGTCTAAGAAAAAGTAAAAAATATTTAGGAAACTTTATATATATTTAAAGGTAATAATTTTAAATAAAATTAGAAAACCTGGATATGGAATAGAAATATTCCAGATCTAAAATAATATACAAGATCAGTATCACATAGAAACATATTTCTTGATGATACTTTTATCAATAAGCTACGAAATGGAAATTAATCTTGTGGACCACATTCAAAACCAACGGAGAATATAATATAAATAGTTCAAGAACATATGATCACATTATTTCCTCCAAAATAACCTTCAGCATAAAAAATCCTTAAATAAAAGACTATTTTAATATAATTCATTTTCCATATTGGTAAATTTTCAGTTATAATCCCCATGAATGAATAAAGTTGAATTAAACTTTTAATATAAATAAAATAAATAAATTAATGATATTAAATTTCAAAGGGGAAGTATTTAAACCTCATAAAATAAAATATGTTCATATCATTAAATGTATATCCCAAATAAATGGAATTTGAGATGAATAAGTCTTATAAAGATCATATAATTAAATTGAGAGTAAATGAATGGATATATAATGTGAAATAATTTAAATCCACAAAATACAAGAGTAAATAAAACATAATAAAATTAGAGTCTCTTTCTCATATAATCAAAACAGATAAAATAAAATGAAAAGGTAATATAACCCAATGAAAAGAAAATGAGTTATGAAAACCCTTACAACTTGGTAACTTTCATGTAAAATATCATTTAATGAAATAAATTCAAATTAAAACATAAAATACCACGAATTAAAAATATTTCATGATATAAAACATTAAGGGATATTATTCACACCGTATAAAGAAAATTAGTTACACATCAATAAATAGGTCTCAATGAAGGGAAATTGAGACAAATCGCTTTCTCCATTGGTAATCTTACCTCCTGAAAAATAGAACCTCGTATGTATTTTCAAATCCAAAAAATATTTATTAAAATAATCATAAAATTCATTCATTGGTAGTATATTTTCCAAACAATATAAATAGGTGGTGAGTACAGAATTAATATCCCAGAAATAAAAGATATATGAGAAGTCCTTAGTGCTTTAGAAATATTTGAATGAAAACATCATGAAATATATAACCTCATATATATTTGTTAATACAAATAATTTTAATAAAAAAACATAAAACAAATTCAAGGTTAGAATATTTTGGAGTTTGTTCTTGAAAACCAACTAATTTTGTATTTAAGATTACATTTATATTAAAATATGTGAATGGTAATTTAATTTTATTATAAAAAATTTACTATTCATTTACATAACATTGATTTGATAATGTTATAGGGTATTTGTTGCATTGAAAAAGGAAAATAAGTTCCTTTCTATGATGATAACCTTTAAATTCTATTGTGATACTCTTAAAACTAGTTATATGGTTTGATAATGTACTGTATAGGTGTAAAAAATACATAAAATTTCAAGCATGAGTACTCTTAAGAGGATGAGACTTATTTTATTGTAATTCATACTTTGTAATCAACATGATGGTAAATTATGACAACATACCCACACATAGAAATTCTGCATGTTTTAGTACCATCAGATATTCCAATATTTGAGCATATTAAATGTTTCTTATATTTTAAAACTATCATTAATCCCTGTTATGACTCATGAACTTTAATTTAATAAAAATAAAATCTTCCATATATAGTTGGGCTGTAAGGTACATTGGTTTCATCAAGAATATCATTTTATTTATGGATAATTTAAGGAATGATTTTCCCTTCCATATTTATATAATTTGATATGATACACAATTTATTGAAATATATTTTTTGTATAAATTCCATTTACACAGTGAAAAAAAATTATTTTATATATTCAAATAAAGATGTATTAAGAAAATAGGTTAATGATGTAGATGTGAAACCTACTTGATGAAATATTAAGACAATCAGATTATATTACACAATAAGTATTATTATGTGGTTGTCAAAATTATGACATTATCTTCCTTCTCTTGGGTGCCTTAACCCATTTCTATACAATAATATTATAATTTTGTCATACCACCCAAATTCAAACGAGAAACAATTCTTGTAGGACACACAGTAAGTGCTTTCATTAACCTTAATTAAATTATATTTAGATTTAACTAATAGAATAAATATTATTCTCAAGTCCAAGGAATAATTTCATTCACGGTTTAATGATCATATAAATTAAATAAATATTTATTAATAAAATTAGGAATAAAATATATTTTTTATATTAAATATTATATAAATACTTATTTTATTTTTTTGAAGATAAAAATATTTTTTTACGAATAAAATATTTATTCTGTTATTAAAAAAACTACAAGAAGTTCGAATGGACCAAGACCATGTCTGGTGATAAATATTAATTTTCAAGTTGGAAATATAATATTTTTTGCCATGAATGCTAGTCTGTATCCCATAAAATAAAAAAAATAAAAAAATATTATTATTATTATTTGGTTTCGTGGGGTTTAATAATGATTATAATATTATTTAAGGGATTCTAAAAAATTAAATAATATTTCAACCTAAACCTTATATCTATAAATAGATTTTTTTTGTATATTTTTTATTGTTAATCAAAAATAGAGAATAGATAATTGTTCCACACTATAGACTTCTCTATCTCTCTCTAATTCCTCCTCATTTCCTCAAAAGGATGATAGGATATCCTCCAAGACTGAATTATCTTGGGTTGATCAAGACAAACAATGAAAGACAATTTATTTATTATGCTAGCACCCAAAAATCAATTTGAATTTCATGAAAATCAAAATTGAATGTGTTGAACCTAATTAAAAGGATTATATTCATGAATCCATACAGAACTATGAAGCTAATCTAACAGGGATTTCAGAAGATCAGAAACATCTCCGAAGGAAGTATCAACAAAAGAGGTAATCATTTCTTCTAATCATTAATAAATGAATTATAAATTTAACATGAAAGATCATATCTCAGGGTTTTAAGAAGCTATAAATTAAAATTAGTATTAATTTCACACCCACTGTAGGTGGTCCTTCTATTCCTATAACCTTCAAGTGGTATCATAGTTTCTAAATTTTAAATATATAATTATTTATTTTCTTGTTCATCAATATTCATAATCATGGTCTAATTTTCCATTTAATAAGTATTCCATATTTATTACAGTTTTATTTAACATGTTTTTGACATTTAAATTTATTTTTTAAAGGTTAACAATTTATTAAGTTCATGAACATATGAATAATAATTTAAGATTTCATTGCGAAGTGTTGAGGAATCTTGTTGAATAACTTGGGATTACACACCATGTATTAGGAGGAAGCATTGTGTACCCAAGTGCAAAGTACCTAGCCATGTCACAATATATGTGATGCACTAAGATGTAATTATACATGGTGCATTTATTTTACACCATGTATAAACCTGGCCAACCAGTTACACGACATTTCAGGTTACGCAGCATGTAGATTTTGTACACACCATGTTGCCTAAATGAGTAAGTAATGGAATTCGTGAAATCTGTGTGGTCATTATATATGGTATAACTTTGTGATATTGATATCCTATAGAATTAATTATATAAATGACATGTATATGATTTACAAATCATGTAGTTCATCATTTCTAACATCCACAATACATGATGATCTATTTGATGTGTTATGAAAACACAGGGATTGAGTGATAAATTGTGTATAACTGGTCTGTACAGGCCATACAGTTGGGACTAAAGAACACTATGAGTTCTTCAATGGGTTTCATGGACACACAAAATGATTCATACACAGTATATATCTATCTTGTACATTTAATGTTTTATAGATGAGGTACATTACCGAAGCCCTAGTCTTATAACCCTCGTACATAGAAACTAATGTACATAGTGTGTAGCTTGTAAGTAAAAAATGTGTAGTCATCCAAATACATATGTAATTAGATAACATTATAGTTATAATTACAGAATTAAACGCTTATTTTATTGATTAAAACCTTTTGTTTTTGAAAATTTAATAATTATTTTATTTTATTACTAAAATGATCAGTTATTTTATCATAATAATATGTTATAATTGGGTTTTTAATTTATTTTCCATGAATTCCATTAACTGGGGTATATCCAATACAATTTAGATGGTTATTAAGATGAAAGAAAATTAAATTATTAATTAATTAATGAAAGAATTTTTATCTTAATAATAAAAAATGAATTAAAATGAATGTAAACTACTGTGTTTCTATGTATACATTACATGTATGACCATTCACATGCTTGACCAAGTCTGGTTTATGGGTTGTATTTTTAAATTTAAATTATTTCATGAGTTTTCATTTATTTAATACTACATAAACATTTTTGGCCTGTGAGCCATCCCTCCCTCAATTATTATATAGGACCTACATGTCTATGATTATTTATGTAATCCCAATAATCCAATACTTTGGATCACCTCACCTTCATGTGATTATACATACCTGAAATTAATGTAGTATTTCAAGTGACGTGTATATATTTCATGATGGAATAATAATTATTCCAACCACGATAATGGACATGTGTATAGAAAAAATGTTGCAGCTCATGCCAAGATCATCACAAGTAATCTTAACCTTGAAAAATGGAATATTTATTATTCTCATAATAAATCAACCGTTATATAAGATCATGATCGGGTGATTTATTATTTAATTCTTTGTTTCTTATGAATTATTTATTTTATGGAAGTAAGATCATTATCACATAAATAAATGAATTAATGTGAAAATATGAAATTTAAATAAATGGATTGAGTGTAAATATTTTATCTAGAATGGTTAATTAATTAAGTAAAATCTAATTAATATTAAAATGTTATATAAATGATAAAAAAGGTAAAATTTATAAATATTAAATTAAAATACCTTAAGTAAATATGAGTTCACACATCACCTTCCATTACATTATTAGGAATGAAACCAATAGAACTAAGGGTTTGACAATCCCTTGGTGGGACACTTTCTTTTTTAAGGGTACTTCTTATGAATGTTTTTGGTAGAATTAATAATTTAAAATAAATAAATGTATCACTTCCTAGACGTGTTGTAATTTGGAGGCAATTTTGGTGAAATTACAAGTAAGAATTTCTGCATTGGGGAATCCACTCAAACAGATCAAGGAGCTACAAGCCTAAAGATGGAAAATAGTTGGCATCATAAATACCTTCAATTAACTTAACCTAACCTTATGAGAGTAATGTGAGGGGGGTGTAGATATAATTTCAATGAAAATAGACATTATATGTTCAATGGTGAGGGATATTGGTACGTGATAAAACAGTGGGAGATTTGAAAAATTAAATTGATTTTTATATATCACATAATTTTTAACCAAGTGTAGTAGTAATAATTTTTTTATTAACTATAGAAAGTGGAAATAAAACCCAAAAAATAGTTAAATCATTCTGTAACTTAGGGAATTTATTTATTAATAAAATTTTCAGGATATGGTACATTCATTTAATTGATACACTATTATCTGAAAAAAAAATTATTTTTTATTATACTCCCCTATTTCTGTTCTAACACTCAAATAAGTGACAGAAGGTGAAAAGGAATCCTACCAAAGACATGTTGAGGAATATTCATTTTTCTATTATATTATATTATCAACAATATATGCAGTGTTTTTTTAAAACATAAAGTCTTGGATTCCTACCCCATATTATGTAATCTCTAATCTCTTGAGAAAGAGAAAGAAATTCTTGAAATAAATAAGATAATTAATGCACTATATCAGTGTAAACTGAAGGACAGAAATTAATATACTGATCAGGCTTTCAAAATTATTCAGTATATTGATTAGTTGATAAAATTAGTATTCTACATTGATTAGAGGTTATCCATTAATCTTATATTATTATGTTTACAACCAATTTTATCTAAATTTTTACAATCCCAGAATAACAAAATAGATAAGTGCTTTTTGAATCTCAAATATATCTTATGGGAGAACATCTTAAACAAATAATTATTTACTATATATGTGTGTTAAAGGAAATAAAAACTCACATATCCTTATTTAAATCAATTTCATGATAGTTGTAACACTAAGATCAACAATGAGTCTTATATATACTTCAAATCATCAATCATTCATTCGAATACATTTTTTTTAAATCAAATTAAAACACTATAGTTTATTCCTATAGTATAATCTCATGGATATATAAATAATGATGATATTATACAAATATATTTGGTCAATACCATAAGTGTTTATTGAAAACCATTTTTCCAAAGATGGACTTAACTACAAACAAACAACAAAGGCACAAAGGTGCAACTAAGTTAATGATCATGTGGCCACTAAAGATATTAGAATATTTTCAGTATCAACTATTATAACATAAAATGAATCATGTATATTTTAAGATTAAGGGAGTATACTTAATTTCTATATGTTACGGCTTTGAATACACATGAGTTTTCATAGGAATATTGGTCTTCTCTAAGATTAGTGGGTGGTGTATTTATAAAGAAATATTTTTTTTAGGAATTTATAACCAAAGAAGTGGTTTATGTTCAACAAAGTGGGTGATACATATATTATTAGTTCAGAATAAGGGTTACTATAAAGAAGCAATAAATGGTATTATGATAACATTTGAAATGATGTATAAATTCATGAAATGGACCTCACGTGTCAAGACTCAGGGAATCTATATTATGAATGTTTCTAAGACATGATAAAGCTAATGAGTATTCAATAGAAACTAGAAATGGATTGTGTAATATGGTACCAATATATCATGATAGATTATTTAAGGTTCTATCCTATGAAAACACTTATTCACCACTCACCCTGAATATATTGGTTTTTGAATTATACTTATCAAATAATATTTCTATGATCATTATATTTGGATATTGATTGTCAATTCCACTTCATTTAGAGAAAAAATAGTGATATATATTTATATGTCATGAAAAAGGATACCTTGTGGTATATTCTAACAAGACAACACCAAAAATGGTCAGTGTCACCAAAAAAATCCATTAATATATGCAGATTGCATAAATTCATTTATGAAAAAATCATGTAGAGTGATCATAGAATATTAATTTGGAAACGAATGAGTGACTTGTGTCCCTAATTAGTTAGTGGGAGAACTATAATATTTTATGATATATATGTTGATAATATATGGGAAAAAATAATGTGGATTACCATATTGTTAAGAAAAATAATGAAATTTATCTATGAATGACATAAAGTAGAAAATATGTTCTAGGTAACAATATATACAAGATAGATCCATGAGATTTCTAAATTTATTAATAGGACATATATTAACAAAGTATTGAGAAATATCGATTATAAAAATTCAAGTTGAAATTTTAATTGGAATATAACAGTTCAAGTAGAACTTGGAAAAGATAGGAAGAAATTGTTGAGATTAACATAATTTCACAAGATTAAGTGCTAGGAATTTATATAATGTTCCATGATATTACAAAAATTTTATATTACTAATTAATGATATAAAGTATGTGAATTTAAAAATGATCCAACATAACTACATCATCTTATAGTTAGAACTATCTAATAGTTCTTTACAAAGTAGAAATAGATGATTTCTTAGGGTCCAAAAAAAGTGGGAATACTACTGATCATGTGAATTAGACAATTATAAAAATTTATTTTAATTTGATCAAGTATTTAAAAAAATTATATGTTATCATGTTATAAAATTCTACTACAACCAGTGGTATCTATATGTAAAATATCTAAGTATGTTATGGAATCTGATGCATATTAAGGAGTGGTTTAGAAATGTCATAATCCAATTTTGGTTGATACAAAAAAGAATTTATCATTATCATGATAGTCTTTGAATATAGACTTAATCCATATTTCAATACATTGACAAAAAAAGGTGGATACCCAATTATGTCAAAATTTGAAGGATTTTATCAATATATTTACACTTGTGTATAAATATTTGAAAACAATACATGTGGCTTTTACCAACCCTAGTACTGGAAACATTATAGGCCTAAAATTTGAATCCACACTCAGTGGAAGCATTTTGTCACATGTGAGGCCTAAATGGTCATTAGTAGTTGGCTCTAGTGAAAGTGGGAATTTGTTGGAGTTGGTTCCCTATAACCAACTAATTTTGTAACTAAGATTAAATATATATTCAAAGAATTTAATATTAATTTAAATATATTATCACATATTGATTTCTATTTTTCATAATATTTATTTGGTAATGTCCAAGATTATCAATAGTATTGAAAAGGGAATAATAGTTCCCATCTATTATGAGAACCTTGAAATTATATGATGATATTCTTAAAACTACTTCTATGGTTAGATACCATACTACAAAATGGAACATAGTGCATATACTGTCAAGTGTGAGTACTCATAAACACATAAGGCTTGTTTTCATGAATTTTATATTATTAATCACCAATATGGGTTATTGTTATAATAGAACTTCCAATATAAATATTTCAGGGTTTTTTCATTAGATATTCTTATCTACGAATGTATGTAATATTAGATAGACTTTATGATTATCACTAATGAATTTAAGGACTCACACGTATAGATTTAATAAATAATCATCACATCATGTTTTGGAAGGAATTATGGTACACTAGGTGTGTCTTGGAGAAAATGTTATTAATGGGTAAGTTGATGAAGGGTTTGTCCCTTCCATCGTTATCGAAGATGATATCTCATCCCATTGATTGAAATATAGCTATATAAAAAATTACATAGCCCTTGTGTAAAATCATTTGTTTTATATAGTAAATGAAATATGTATCAAGAACATTGTTTTTTGAAATAGATGTGAAATGATCATGATGAGATATTGATACAATGAGATTATATTACAGATTGAGTGTTTGTGTGTAGTTTTAAATGTTACAACATTAAGTTCATTCTCTTGGGTTCTTATACCCATTTCTATACTATAATCTTGGACTTTAAACTTACCCACCTTATAATAAAGATAAATAATCTTATATTTTCACACAAAAAGTGTTTTCATTGATATTTATTGAATTCTATTTGAATTTATTTAATATAATAAAAATTATTTTCACTTCCCAATAATAAATTTATGCAAGTTGTATTGATCACTTAAATTAAATAAGTATTTATTTATCCTTTTAAAAATATGTTGATTTTAATTTTTTATTTAATATTTAATAAATATGTATTCATTTTTTATTGGATAAAAATATTTATTTATGAATAAAATTTTATTTTGGTATTCAATAAAAGTCTAGGAGTTTGAATGGACCATTACCACATCTCATGATAAATATTAATTTACAAGTATATAAAATAATATTTTTTATTTTTTGAGTAATCACACATGCCATAAGATTATAATAATACTGTTTATATTGTGTGTAATGAGGTTTTATATATATTATAATATCATTTAAGGGCTGATATGAAAAAAAATCTTTTAACCAAATGAATAGCTTTATAAATTGATGGTTCCATCCATCGTTAATGGATTGTAAAAAATAAAAAATATTGATTTTTTGTACATAATGCATGTATCTATCACTCTCTCTCTAAAATTACTCCTATATTCCTCTCAATTATGGTAATAACTCCATCAATCCCGATTGATCATGGAGAGATCAATGCAAGCATTAAAAGGAAATTGATTCGTTGGGCGACCACCAAAAATTTAATTGGTGTTTCTTTAGAATCAAAGGATCACTTATGGATCACCGCTAGAATGATTATACACATAAATCCTTACAATTTAATGAATTTAATCTAATTTTTTTTAATATTGAAAAAATCATCTATAAAAGGATCCTAATATGAGGTAATCATTACTTCTGATTATAAATAAATTAATTATAAATTTAACAGGAAAGATTCTCTCTCGGAGTATCGATAAAATCAAAATTAAAAGTAATTTTAATTTCATAACCAAAAAAATCTATTCCACTAAAACAAAAAAAATCATTATATAAACAAAAATATATTAATAATTTGTGAATATGGCATATGTCTCACAAAAACAAAAGTGAGAAGTGAAACACTAACCTCGAGTCTAGATATTCAATGTATGTTCTATAACTCATGCATAGTAATATTACACCAATTATTTTATTAAATAAGAAAAATTTAAATGTTTAATAACTTATACCTAAATCATTTATTTCATTCATTTTATTTAAATATTTAGATAACTAATTATTTAATTCCATGTTAGGTATTTTTTAGGGTGTTCGATCCAAATTTTCGAAACTGCTTTGGTGCATTGAAAGTGATCAAATGGGTCATTATTACAACACCTCCAAAAAAATAATCATGAAATAATTAACATTTTTATATTTAAATTATAATTTTAAAAACAAAAATGAATAACGTTTATAAAAAATTAAATAACTTACAATAATGGTGATGGTAGGTCGTACATATGTGTGAGCAACATTTCCATTTCTTAACGATCTTTCTAGAAAGAAGGTATGTATAATTTTATCTTTAAAAATTGCACATTATATCATAAATATAATATTATTTCTTTAAATACAGTTATATATACCATTCATTTGATCTGGTAATAAGAAACGAATCACATCGCTTCATGTGGAGGTAGTCCACTATACACACGAATAATGTTATCATTTATTTAATGGACTTTAATGTATGAAATTAAATGATATATAAATTTTTTAAAATTATTATTATTTTATAAATATCATATATAAAAATTACATTTTTTATCATGTTCATCCATTATAGGTGTTTATGGAAAAATAATCACATCGTTTTTCAAGGCGATAGTTCATCATACACACGATTGATTGTTTTCTTTCCCATTTAATAGAAGATGAGATGGATTAAGGTTATTCGATTGATAAAATAAAATATAAGAATTTTATAGATAATAATTTTATTTTATCATCATTTTTTAAGAATATTTTAGTGATTTGGAAGAAGAAACAAAACAAAAACACTCAGTAAAAATGATACTTCATTTTAAGATCATCTCCTTCGGATTATATCTAATACCTTACTAGATTTTTTTTATGATCAATAAAAGACATGTAGGAAATGGGATGTAATTAATGAATGTATTTTTTAAGGTAATTTTGGACCCAATGTAATTTTTATGTGTGAATATTATAGGATAAAGGATGTCCTTTATAATGTGGGGGAGATGACACACGTGGATTTTTTGAAAAAAGAAGTGATACCCACATTTTACACATTCTAAGAGGATATAAAATGGATCGTTATCAAGAATTATATGGGCTAAGGTCTAAATATGTCAACATATTATAATTTAGACATTATTTTAGGTCATTTTAACCCTAATATTTTTAGTTTAACCTCTCGATAAACTTATTTTCATCTTAATTGCTGTAAAATATTTTTAAAATTTTCACAACTTATTATGACCCAAAAATGAGTTATCCATTTTGTATTATATAAAATATGACAATTATAACTATTTAATATATTTTATCAAATAAAATTTATATAAGTGGAAAATTTCAGTTTAAATTTAAACATACAGATGGGATGACAAAACAGTTTTTTAAGAAATTTATTTTTTAAGCACAAGATGATATTATATTTATTATATATGTACTAATAATAATTATATTAATTTAAATAAATATTTATAGATATATAATGTAACAATTTAATTTACATAATTTTTCATTATAAGTAATTTAAATTTATTAAAAATATAAACATTGTACACTTCAAAATAGTTTTATAAAATTATGTTTTAAGGCCAAAGATAAACTTATACCAAAATCCAATATAAATATTATTATTATGTAATTAAGTTCGTTAAATATAAATAAATAAAATTTACGCTAATTTAAATCAAATTCATATCATTATTTCAATTTTATATTGATTAATGTTTTGAAAATAATTGATACATTTATGAAAATCGATAATTTTAATTATTCACTGAAAAATCAAAATTTTTTGAAAAATCCAAATATTTCGCCCAAAATTAATTTTTGAATTATTATTTAAAAAATGAATTTAAATTTATAAAAAAAATCAACCTTTTAAATAAATTTAATATAATATTTTTTATAAAAATAAATAAAAATCATTTTTGAAGAAAATGTATTTTTGATGAATAAAATTGATTTACTAAAAATAAATGATAATTTAATAAATATTTATAAATAAGTTTGTATTGATTAAGATTCACACACACAAACACACACATATATATATATATATCATAATGTATTTATTCTTATTTATACCTTCTAATTTAACAGTTATGTTATGATGAAAAATATTTCTTGTTTCATTTAAGCATGATGTTTTGTGTCATGTACGCTATCAAATATAAAGTTCTTCATTAAAATTATAGAGGTGTTACAAAAATTATCATCTCTAGTTTCCTTAAATTTAATATATTTAGCCTTAAAATTTTAAAAAAATTATTATTGAAAAATTCTACAGGATATATATCATCAAAAATTTGAGAGATACTTTTCAAATTATTCATTAAACCTTCCATATGTATAAAATTATGGATGATGAAAAAATTTTGATATTCAAAAAAACAAAATCCCATGATCTTTACCTTTTAATTATCAAAATAATGTTACATATCTTCAATAAATCATTGATAATTAGTGTAAATTTGAAAATTACCCACTCATTGCATTGGTCATCCTCTATTTAGGTACTATTTCACAATGATTTCATCACGTCTTCTTCACTATTAGAAAACTTAAAAAGAATATTTTTGGTACCCATAGGATATTTTGTCTAATAGTATTAGCTATTAAATATTTTGGTATCCAAAAATTTCAATACTATGAAGAATTTCAAACAATAATTTTAGAATAGTTTTTTAAAAGAGAAGAATATTTTATTCCAATAAATGAGGTTTTTAAAATCACCAGTCAATTTCATAATAACCAAAGATTTTACAATGAAAAAAAATAACATATCACATGCTCTTATCATTTTAGATTCTACAGTAAAATAATTAATTAATATCCTAGGTAATTCTCCTTTACTATGTATTCCATGTTTCGAGATTTTTTCACTATTTTTACTGATTAATTAATTGAGAAAATATTACCCCTTAGTGAAAAGACTTACATCCATTTTTAGGGTGTCAAACACAGTTATAAAATAATTAATTATACTATCTTGTACAAGGCAAGAAAACATATACTTATTGAATTTATATTTTAATTTTTTAAATTATTTACATAAAACATCTTTTTTAGTATTAATATCAAAAAAGTATTTTTATGAGTTTTATTATTTTTATTAATTGATTCATATGCATATTACAACATATAAAAATATTGATTAAATTCATTAAAAGATAAGTATTCTTATTTCTATAAAGAACTATAAGAAGAAAATCATTGTACCACTTCTTGGTAAGATATAAAAAAATTCTCCCTTTTGTTTGAATTATTACACTCTCAAATATAATAAGAATCATCCTTAAATACTTTAGATGCACTCCATGTGAATTTCATTTCTATTTTTTATTTTTTATTAAAAACATTTATTTTTTATAGGTTTTTCTCAAATTTATTCATATATTTAAATTGTCTACAATTAGTTTATAGGTGTCCATTATTTTTTTCATTCATAAAATATTACATCCTTTACATTTTCTCCAAATATTTTATACCTATTAATGGATTTTTTGAATCCTATTCATTATTTATAGCTTTTTAAGATTCTTTTTAAAGAGGGATATTCTATTATAATAATTAAAACTCTTATATTCTTCTTCATCAGATGATTTATAAAATAAAATCACTTTTGATTTCTTATCTTATTTTCATGTAGAAACATTGAGTGCATCATTCACATTATTTTTCACCTTTTGTTCATCTACTTCATCCTGTATTTCCACCTCGTGCATCGTAAGGGTTAAGATTAGATCTTTCATTTTTTTTAATCATTAAAAATATTGTATTTTTTAATAACTTTGGAAATCCCATTACATTTTTAAGGTAATACTCTTAGAAATTTTAAAGATAGATGTTTCATAACTCCCTGATATAAACCCCCAGATCAATATCAGTGAGACATAATAACTAATGCGTGTCTCCCCATAAAAAATTTCTACTTACTAATGGGGACAGTGCATGGATACAGTGAGGAAAATACACACTCCAAAATATTATTCATACACTATAAAAATCAATAAAATAAAACAACATAAAGTATCACATGGAATATACCAAAGAAGTCAAGCAAGAATCAAAGCATTTGGCCATTTATTCAAATAAAATGAACAAGAAAAAGATGGGTGGTGTCAAACTACTATATGTCACGAGATCTATCCTCTTAACTAGATCCTTAATCATGATGTCTACAACCACATCATAATTCACACATAGAATTTAGGTAATAAAACCTAGTAGGAAACCAAAAATAAATTCATAGTGTGTGTGCATTAGTAAAATAGGTTTATTCTATGATAGTAATAAGGTTGTAGGAAAAAATAAACAACAATATATAAAGCATTCATGTGATAACCAAGAAACCACTATCCCCGACCATACCTACCTTCAATCAATGTTGGAATGATAGTAATAAATATATTTTTTAAGACCAAGATCTAGTTGTAAGTTTGATTAATATTCCTCTTGGTAGTTTCATTTCATCAAGTCTGGTTGAGCTAAAAATTTATCAAAATCCTGCTTCCATCACAGGTTAGGCCTCGAGGCTATCAAACCACATCACTAGTAAAAGTTTAATCTTAATTCAAATTGTATTTAGTCAATACATTGGGTTAGGAAACAAGGTTGATATACTTGTAATATCTCAACCATCATCATTGACATAAGGTTTTCATTCCCCTACCCTATGTTTAGGTCACTCATCATCATCATCACATGTCATGTGCACTTCCCATCTAAGGGTTAACCTAATCATGATGGTACACCTATTCTATATAATAGAATTAATACTTATAAAGATATGAAAATCATATATAGAAGGTTCTGGAATACAAATGTATAATATTGCATATGATCATGATAATTATTAGCAATCATACATGTATGTGTGATAAAATTCAAATATGGGCTAACAAGATACAATTGCATACTCATGGAATTAAGAATCATATATGTGTCTCAAGGACTATGTGTGCACACATATTTGATCTTACTCAAGCATAGTCAAAACAAATATGTAAATAAAATAATAATATCCGAGAAACAATAGTATACAAGGTTCAAAATGATAAGGAACTTCCTACCCCATGTGTGTTAAAACCAACCGTGTGATTTCCAAATGTCGATATCCAAATCGTGCTCGTGAACCTGCATAATCAATCCCGCATTCCAAGTATCCTTGTGAACAAATTAATATTATCAATAAGGTATTTTAAATCAAGATCCATAAAAAAATATGGAAATATAGGTTGAATAAGAGTTGATCCAGCATTATCGAGGATGAAACTAAAAGATTAGGGGCTAGAATATCCCATGAAAAATCCTTAGCGTCTCCCAATGTTTGAGAGTAATGTATATGAGATGGATGAGTTTGAGAGTCCTAGATAATATATAGAAATTTTAGAAAATAGTATTTATAGTACATAATATAATGTTATGATGTAATGGGACCTAAATCTGTAAGGACTATGGTGCAGGGGAGTCAACCACACCATAGCAATTTCTGGTCAAACGATCTTCTGGAATATATATCATGGTCAATGGTGAAATTATATAAACCATTGAAAATTTAAATGGAAAAATGGAAATCTCAATTCCTCAGCCTCTAGTCCCTTACTCGGATGCAGCACCATAACCACCATTCATGGTCTTAGGGTTCCAAAATTAGTATAGCCTCCCAAACTCCATCTTCTAGACTACACATCATAGTTGACACTCCACATTGTAGATATTCAAAAATAACCAAAACTAGTTAAATTAGATACTACACCATAGTTCCCAAACAACACTTAATCTACAACCTCCAGTACACAAAACATGGACCACACCATAAAATTATATTCCCCTTATGAAATCAGTTCAACTTTCCCATTTTCCTCTGGAGAAAACCCCCTGACATCTCTTAAAATAGAGGGAATTACCATTCTCCCCCACTAACTACATATCATCTATAGATATTCCTCTAGTCATACCACTCATACAACTTAGGACACTAAGCCTAAACATCTTACACCTACTCACACGTCTCTTCTTGGTTCCATCCATGCTACCACAAGAATCAAACAAGTGGAACTACCTTTCCAAAAAACCACGTTATCACTTTAGTCTAAAATTTGTGCTGGTTTTTTCACATAAATTGTTTTAGGATCCATCTCAAAATCCTTATAGTTGACAGAATTTATTGGATTAGGGATGTATTTTTGGAGCTGAGACACATAGATCATATCATTCATATCTTCATATTAAGGTGGAATGTCCTAATAGTAATCCATTGTACAAATACACTAGTAAATCATGACCATTAAAATTAACCTTATAGAAATATTTCCCATGATATTTAAATGATCATTCCCTAATCAAGGAGTAACCCAAAAGAAAACCCAGTTACAAATAGAAAACATCAAAATTATCCTCCTCTATTTAGAATCTGATCACTTCATACTTTAAATGTTATTCATCCACTTCCTAATTAGTTTCACCCACTTGGAAAACTCTTATTCCATGTTTATTCCCACCACATATTTGTAAATAACCTCCTTCCCATATATTAATGAACATCACAATTAGAGATCCTCAAAAGGTGTCATCTAAATGGAAACCTAGAAGTTATTATTGAAAGGAAATTCAACCAAGGATAGATGATCATCCCAAGAACCACTGAAATATTGGATGAATACTAGTATGATATCTCCAATATTTATATCTTCTACTCTGATTTCCCCTTAGTTTATGGATGATAAAAAATACACAACTTTATCTGAGTTCCCAAGGACTTCTACAAGGCCTTTTAAAACACTAACATGAAATGAGAATGTATGGTAGATAAAACACTTTGGGAAACTCCATGTATATGTATAATGTACATATGAAACATTCCCAGATTATTCAATATTTGAGTATCACATATCATCATGAAATGGGAAACATTCATCAATCGATCAACTATCACACTAACCACATCATACCTCCTCAATGTTCGAGGTATCCTAGAAATGAATTCCATAATTGCATCATTCTACATCCATAAAAGTATTGTAAGTGGACAAAGTAAACTACCAGGATAAAAATTAATATCCTATACCTACAGGAAGTTAATTAATCATAAACCAAATCCAATGATGTCCCTCTTCATACTAAGCCACTAGAACTGACATCAAATGTCATGGTACATATTTGTTGACAATGCATGACCTGCCCATTTGGAAGGAAGTTAATATATCATAAACACTTATCTCAAGGAGTATGGAACTAAAATACACCAATGGAAAATGATCATGTCAAAAACATATACTTTCTATTATATAATTGGGACACTAAATTTCATCAATTATTATATTTAATTACACTGGAAATCTGAATATAGGAACATATTCTCTTGGTCCACTAATGATGACATGATGACAAAAGTTTCACATGTCATGAATCCCTAATACTTGGATTCATCCAAAATAAATTATAACCTAAAACATAAATTACATCATTCCAATAATTATTTACATTCACCCAGATCCTGTATCATCTGTATTTTTCTGCTAAGAGATTCTACAATGATATTTCCATTCCTTAGAGTGTTGGATATCTAAAAGTAAAATTTCTATATGTATTCTAAACAATGGATTTTCCTCAAATTGAGTTCCAATTTGTAGAATATATATCATTGGATCTTTTGGTTTATGTAAACAAAAAACCTCTCACTAATTATATAAGGTCTCCACCACTTTTTATTGAGAACCAAAATTGACAAATCCAAATTATGAGTCACCTAGTTCCACACATGTCCCCATAGATAATGTAACCCATAAGAAAAACCTAATCCATACACATTAGAATAGCTCCAATATGAACACCTGAGGCATCATACTTCACAATGTATCCATTAATAGGATCTGAATAATTAAAACTATATGTTCTTTTGGTATTCATTTGGGCACAAGAAATGCATCCTCATACTGAATAATCCATTTTAAATTCATCACCTACATGGTAATCCCTATATTTTATGTTTCAAAATTGGATAATTACTAGACAATCTATTTATAGTATTCATATGACCTGAGGGAACTTCTAATCTCCAAAATATTATGAGGGTGATCCCAAGAAATCAACTATTCCACCTTGTCTGAATCGATAGAACTTATTGACTTAGAGACCACACGACCAAGGAAATGTAACTCCCAAATAAGGAAAATACACTTCATAATATTAGAAAAAAATTTATGTGATTCATGTGTACTCAAAATGGTCTCTAGGTGTATAGTATGTAACTTATATGTTAATAACTACCTAAGGAGACCATTAACAAAGACTATGATGAAAGAGTCAGGATATGGATGAAAGATCTTATTCATGAAATCCATGAACATTGATGGGGAATTATTAAACCCATAAGTAAGTATAAGGTTATAATAAAATACACATAAACTCTTGCCATCTTTGGTGTATCTTCCTCTCTGACCTAACAGTGATGGTAGCTTGAATGGAGACCAGTCTTTGAGAGCCTCGAAACTCTCCAAAAATGATTAAATAGATCTTAAATCCTAGGAAATAGATATTTTTTCTTTACCATAATATAATTTATATTCACATATTCCACATATAATTGTAAACTACAATATAAATTCTTTAAAAAAAATATGAGAGCACCCCTCATAAATGTTCTTTTCCTGATGAATCCCTTTGTATCAATGTCCACAACATAAATCTTGAGCCCTCTCAACTCAATTGGAAGGATATTATAAGGAGGAAAAGAAATTGATTGTAGTACTATTATGAGTACTATATCATACTATATTTCTCAACTAGTAGGAATAATAAATAATTTAACAAGAAATTCATCCTAAGAGTGGTCATAAACTGTAAGAAAATAAGAAGACCTATAATCTTATTCTACTGAGAGAACTGAAATTTTTACCTTAGCCATGATGGATCAAATAAACCTCGGTCCCACTTTTTTTTTCAACATCCCAATCACCATTTATCATAGAAATTAATATCTTGTATAAAATAAAGTATACATATCTCTAATAATAGTCGATGTGAGAATGAAAATTGGTCAGTTTGTTGATTCTAAGGATTACATCAATGTTATTCATCTCAAGGGACATAAAATCCCACAAATTTCCATAGTCATAAAAAACCATATGAAATACTAGACATATATAGATGTGGTCAATATTATTTATCCAAGGTTTAGTTAAGGGAATGAAACTAAAAATATATTTTAATTGGTATGTTGTGAACAGTAATAACATGTGATGATATAAAATAAAGGGAAACACCTGTATCGAAAATTGATACATAATGTGAATTGGTTATTTATATTGTACCTAAAGTGGTCAATTTTCACTCTCTACATACATCATGAACCTGGTTTATTGCATATACTTTAACTTCCATAGAACCTTGGCCCAAACTACAAGGCATCTGAATCTCCTGATTGAATATTTTTAGAGAGTTATAATCCAATTGATTAGTACACCACCATAATACCTAGATCATAGATCACAATTTTTTATACCCATATTGAATCTAGCCTAAAATAATTTGATAAAAAATACTAGATATGTCCTCTATTTTGAAACATCTAAGACATTATTTGAGGATTTGGGTATAAACTATAAAAATTTCTAACCATCCGATAGTTGAAATACTATGGAACTCTTCTTTAGGTGTTTATGAAGCCATAATTTACTCAACATGTTTAACATTGCCCATTTATAGATTTTCAATATTCCTCTAACTAACACTAATTGAGGCACTTACCATAGAAGTGAATGGTACAACCATCTGAGTACTAGAGGCTGTAAGAAGACCAACAGCTCAAACTACCTCCAGACCCTTATAAATAGTCATGGTCTTGTCAAGAACCTTTACATATGTTGCTAGCACAAAACTCATAATCTAATATTTGATATCATGATGAATATTTATCTCAATATTCTTGTATTTTTGTGTATCTTTTTGGATAATAAGATAGAAAAATGAAGTAGTTCGATGAAATGACTCGAGAATATTAAACCTTTCGTGGATTTGTACTGAATATATATAGATTTTTTTTTCATGGACCTACCTCAACGTGTCAAGAAATAATTCACTAAAGAATAAGTTCTTGAAACCTCCAATGAAAAACCCTCATATCCGTCTACTTGTCCCATGACACCCAACAATCACACAGTAGTTCCTTGAACAATTAATGCAACTAGATTGACTCATTCTTCTTTTGGTTTCTAGGATAATTTGAGTATTACCTCAAAGATTTATATCCATTCCTTAGAATCCTATGGCCCCCAGTACCTTGGAAGGATAGGGAATCTATATAGAGAAGTCACTGTCATAGTAAATTAAGATCCATTGTATTCATACACCATGGGTAGCTACAATCTGTAAGACTCTAGGCTATATTGGCAGCAATTCTTAAACTACTTGATTAGTTTTTCTAGCATGCTTAGGTGAATTAATCTATATAAATTGAAGTGTATGTGGATTTTCCTCTCTAGAGGGATTATTTGTGCATCTTCATTTAATAATTCTTATGAAATTATAAAAGAAAATTTTGAGTACCGATAATAATTTGATAACAAAAACAACTTAATCAGTTATAGGATACTCTTATTTAATTTTAAAAATCAATCTTTGAAGGCTACCCACAATAGATATTCATAATGCACCTAGTAATACAAAAATATAATTGTACCTTCAACTTAATCACAATAATATATATAAGAAACTTCATAATATCATCAAGTAAGACTAACTAATCCTAGTATAGATATACCCCAATACCATATAACAATGATATATTACTCAAAAATAAAATGTAGGTCTATCTAAAATAGATATAATATTCAAGGAATTAAATAACTTATATATAGAACATAATATATATATATATATATTTCATGTGGCCATGCGTACCTAATCATGATGCCTGAACACACCCAAATATTATATAATTCTAATAGAAATCCAATAAATGGTAACTAGTTCATCCATTACACATGACCTGGCTAGGAACATGGAAACCCCCATAGAAGAGTTCAAGACATCATTTTAACATTCTACCATGTCCTAGAATAAACTA
The DNA here is from genome assembly GCA_963277665.1 of Viscum album. Classification (NCBI taxonomy): domain Eukaryota; kingdom Viridiplantae; phylum Streptophyta; class Magnoliopsida; order Santalales; family Viscaceae; genus Viscum; species Viscum album. The sequence goes on along the minus strand of OY728126.1, from coordinate 880,492,513 downwards.
AATAGTGAATGAAATAGGATCACTAATACCATTTTGTAACTCCCCGAAGCAAAACATTTGATCTATGTCAGAGATCAACAAGACCTCTTGTATTCCACCATGTTCTCAAGAATTATTTGTCTAGAGGAGAGGGTATAGGGATTTTTTGGGAAACCTATACCCTCTGTAATCATATTTATACACCATAAACATAAATGAACTAAAATACTATAGAGTATCATGCATAATATAATGTAAATATAATTTAATAATAAATGTCACCCATTTTACACATAAATAAATATTTCTCTAAAAATGAAAGAAAAAACTAGAGTTATATGGTGATTGAAGGTAAGTAATGAAAAGTTGTGGAGTCATCTATATTCCTTATCATTATAGCTACTACATACATTTTCTATAATAAGCTATCTTTCAGGGGACTCTTTCCTTTACCTGGATCCCAAATCATGAATTTTAAAATACATTAATGTTCCAATATAAAGTGTGACTAAAAAGACAGAGTGGTATACTAGAAATATATCATTAACATGTGTGCATAATCATAGTAGGTGTATAACATAGAAATAATAAATACAAAAGTAAAAAAATTAATATGTCAAATATTTGTGTGGTACCAAGATAGGTCATGTCATATTAGTACTTTCCATGGATCATTGAGGGAATCATAGATATAAGGCTTTAATAAGTGACCAAGATTTGGACACAATGATGGTGGGAAATTATCTTTGTTATCTCATGACATAAGGTCATATCATGATAACAATATGTCACATCATTCCTCTATAATGGTTTAGGACATAAGATATTAATACCCTTTCACCAATCACGGTTCAGATCTCAACATCATCATATCTTGTATCTACTTTGGTTAGAACACGGGGTTGTTGTACCCTCAATTTTGTTTCGCTAATTCTGGTCTCAAGGCCTAAATGAACCTTCTATATATTTGGGTCCCTTTTCATTATCATCACATGTCATGTCCACACCCCCTCTAAGGGATTACCATATCATGAAAGTCTACCCAATATGGATAAAAAAATATGTATCTATAAAGGTATGAAAATCATAAATAATATTGTAGAGAAAACATTTGATGAATATAAAATATTATCATGAGAATATGAAGTAATTATACAAGTACATGTTATCAGAATCAGACATTGTTTAACAATATACATATGAGTACTAATGGAATCAAGCATCATATTTGGGCCTCACAGGCTTCATGCACAAACATATGTGATCACAATCAAGAATCATCCATAAATATATTTGAATACGTGAATAATATAATGGAAATAGAAGTATAAAAGGGCCCAAAATGATAAGGAACATTCTATATCAAGTTTGTTGACACCAAAATTAGGATTTCTAAGAGATGATACCCAATTCACTCTAACCAACCATTAGAAAATGTACTGCATTCCAATGGCCCTTAATAATAACATAAATTAATCAAAAAATAGTTTTTCAATCAATATCATTGAACATGATAGACAAATTGGTTTAGTTATGTGATTTTTTCTTAGATAATAGAGGGAAACCAAGAACAATGGAAGGGAAACTCACCTAAATTCACTAAGGGTTTATCCACCATCATCAAGGAGGAATCAAAGATTTTACAGGTTGGAAGAAATCTTGAAAATCTTTAGAGTCACCCAAGTATTGAGAAGGAAGTATGAGATAAAGCTGGATTTGAGGGGCTTTGATAATTTATAAATAGTCTTTAAAAATATATATCATGGAGAAACATATAGGGCTATTAAAAAATGGTCCAAAATTAGCAAGTAATATGGTGTAGGAGATTGGGCCACACCATACAGGTGCTTGTTCCAAAGTTCATCTGGAATCCACACCATCATCTATAGTGATATCCTATAAACTAAGAACAAGGACTATGAAATAGTGGAAATTTCTATACTGTAACCTCTATGTCTTTATAGGGATACTATGCCATAACCAATTTTATTGGTGAATGTGAATCATAATTGGAAGAACCTCCCAAACTACACCTTCTATCATCTTGTTGTAGTTGATTTTATACACTGTAGTTATTCCAAAATAACCATAACCACCAAAACCATCCACCACACCATAGTACCCCAAATATGTTGTAGTCATAGCCTCAATGGAAAAAAATAAAGACAACACCATAGAATTACATTCCACCTAAGAAATCAATTCAAATTCTCCAATTTCTTCTGTAACCAACCCTAGTATGTATCCCAAAAATTGAGGTTTCTATATTCTATTCAAGAGAAGAAGTTCCCAAAGTAGAAGTTGAATTGAAAATATCTTTGATCCCTCCATTCATATGAGTCAATATTTCACCATAAATTTTCATAAATATGATATAATTATTTTTTACAAATGTTATACCATAGAATTATAAAATTATTTGTTCCTTCATAAGAAACATCCATGTCTTCCCACATATCACGAACTATGTCACATTATGAAAATATATCAAACTCATCCAGATATAAACAAAAAATAATTGAATTCATGGATTTAAAATTTATATTATTTTCATCACCTTGTCCATAGCTCGCATGATTTTGTTTTCCAGTGGGTATCATATAAATTTTAAAATAAATTATATATAATTTTAAACCAATATTCTTCATGTAGATAATAATTTTAGCTTCCCAAAATCTGTAATTCCTTCTATTGAAATTCGGATCTCTCACTATGAATATTTCTTCCCTCATATCATCTATTTTTGGAACTATAGATTGATAATTGACTATAAACTGGTAAATATACATATTAAGAAATTCACTGGTATGAAAACATGCTTAGTATAAGTTATCATACAATAACATAAAAATGGGGTGAATTGAGTTCTTTCTATTTCACACAAATAAATAAATATTTCATGTTAAAATATAAAAAAACATTTCCATATATAATTAATCAGTTATAACATTAAAAATATGTAAAATAATGATAGAATAAAATAAGAATGTTTCATAGTTGTTTTTTGAACATGAACCTCTCTTATTCCACTCCACCAATAGTCAATGAATTCTTGATGTTTCTTTCTCCAATCCTTTTCTTATGCGTAACATAGTGAAGTGAAAGAATTTGTTAATTCATAAAAAGGACCCAAGAGATTTTGTTAGGATATACCTTTTCAATACCAATACATATTATTCACCCAACATTTATTAAAAGGAGTGTGAATTCAAAAGAGTAGGTGAAATTATTAGCAAAAAAATTCAAATCACCATTGAGGTGAAAGAAGAAACTAACATGAGATGTTGAAATTCAGTAAAACTGATATCTCTCAAAAGTGAATATCTAAAAAGTTTCTTTTACAAAAGTATATATTTTGTTATAATAGTATCAATAATATATTTTTTCTTCTATATTTCTCAAATAAAAAGATTAATCTAGTTGGATATATAATAGAAGTAGTTCGTAAGGGAATTAGAGAATTTCTATGCACAAGAATACAACTTTTTTTAGATTAATTTGAAAGTAGTATTATCATATAAAAGTTTTATTATATATGTTTCTTTAATATTTATAGTGGAATAAATATATATGATATTTGTAAAATTAAAATAGGCTGATAATAATCTTTCATCTCCTTCATGGGAATCGATAAGGACTCAAACATTACAACAGTTGATACTTCTAAGAATTAGAAACCTCCTTAGAGTAATAATATTTATGTGACTATTTCAAAACATTTGTAAATATCATAGCCTTCAATAAAAATAACACAGGGTTAATTTTATCTTATAGAACATTAATGTAATAACCATTAGAAAATATTAAAAATGTAATAAAATATAAGGGAAACATTATATATTTCAGAAGGATAGCCACATTTTTTAAGGTTATAATATACTTCCAAAATATTTACTCTATTTTGGAAAGGTATAATGTATTTTATAGATGTATTAAGGTTCCCTAGACCCACATTCATGAGAATTTTGAAAAAATAGGAAATATTTGTACCAAATTTAATACCAACAGAGATGACTCCAAAAGATTTACATTATTTCACATTAATTAGGCATTACATATCATGAATATCTCATAATATCTGAGCCCAAAGGTCTATTGTCTTTGTATATTATCTACATAAAAACCCAATTCCACATAATTGTGGAATTTTATTCATAATTGCATCATAATAGACCATATTAAAGATATAACTCAGGTTATACTCATCTTTATAACCTATGTAATGAAACAAATTGGGTAATACCAAATAATTATTAATGGAAATTCATTATCACTCCATCAAGGGTTGGATCATAAACACAGGATGAAGAATAGTCATGTGATAAATGTCTAATTCAAAGAAACAAATGGAAATATACATTCCTATAAGAGTAGTGTATTATGATATAATAATTATGAGAATAAGATATAACTATATTATTTAAACCCTATGATTATAATTCTATATATTGTGAGGAAACCCCAGATTCCCATTCTATAAGATGTGATCAAACCCCTGACTCTCGTACTTTATGTAGTGATGAAACACATAATTCTCGATATTTTAAGTCGTGAAAAAAACCCATGATTTTCATGCTTCATTTTTTCATGAGATATAAAAAATAAAAATTTCAATTATATGGTGATATAAGACCCCATACATCAACACCATTACATATATATTTCATAAGATATCAACCATTCATCATATCATGAAAACCCATGAAATGAAAATGGATTTACTATAATTTTCAAATGGTATCACATAATGTGATATCAAAAATAGATTAGATGTTACTAAAAATTAAGTCACTGATAAATTATATTTCATAAAGTCTTTTATGGGATGATTCATAAAAAATTACTCCATTAGATATAAATATTTTTTGGTCTTAAAGTAAAAAAAATGGTTTTAAATTGTAAAATTGTTTTTAGAAAATATTTTTTCACATTGTTGTAAATATAATAAGTTAAGAGTTAATTTTCAAAATATCATTTTTCAGTAATTGACATGAATACCTTATCAATTATTACTTTGAAATAAATTTCAATATTGTATACTTTAAAAAAAACTAAATTGTATCTGAATGAAATGTGGAGTGTAATTTAAAATGCATAATCAGGAAAGGAAACCATTTTTCACCATTAAAAAACCTAATTGAAACCTACATAAAAAAGGTTAATAAAACATTCCTTTAAAAGGGTTAAAGATAATTTTAATTTAACATGAAATAATACATCTTTGGATTTAAAATTGATAAATAATAACATTATTGGGAACAAATAACATGGACATCGAAGAGAAAGATGTTATTTGGGGTGGATGAGAATTATGATTAACAATGTGATCATTAATATGAAAAAATTGACATATATAGAAGAATAAGATTATATAATTAAGTATCATACATATAGAGAAGATAAAATATTATTTAATATATATAAATGGTAGCATCAAATAATCTTAAATGATTATAGTTAATAAATATAGTGAAACACTTAATAAAAGGAAATTCCATCGATGAAAAACCCGTACAACTTGGGTAATATATAAATTAAATGAAAATGAAAGAGATATTGGGTGAAAAACATATAAATCGCATTATTAAGGGATATTTATTTTGGAATAATTCAATTGGTAATTAATCATACTATATTAAATAAAAATAGGTGAAAATAATAAATCATTCCATAATATAAATAAATTTGGACACAAACACTTACAAACATCATATTTTTTATGTAAGAATCAGTTGAAATAGTTTTTTTAAGAAACCAATAATAAAAATAATTATAATATTTTCTAAAATATTATTCAATCCAGAAGTAGAATTTATCTAGGTTCTAGTACAAAATTCATAAAGAATGATTAAATTTTAATAGATGGATTTTTAGTTAACTAAAACCCTTACGACTTTCGTAATGCTTGAATCAAAATCCATTGAAAGAAATTTCATGATAGGGTTATAGAAACTCATTTAAAATCATGAAATAATATGTCATAATATATTCTAGTGTAACTAAGTATTCCATATAAATGAGAGCATTGATCACAACATGAAACATGTCACAAGAAAATGAAATTGAGACAAAGAAACATTGACTTTTATGATCATATTACAAAAAAACACTTAAATATCCTTTATAATAGATATAATCATATTAATATCTAATTAAAGAACCTTATTTATATATATTATCAATTTTACTTTTGATTTATAATCATTCCCTACACATATATTAGTTATTTATAGTTTACTTTCATCATCAAATGTTAATAACTTTATATGTTTCATACAAATTGTATAATAAAGATGTTCATTTATGTTTACTGATAAAAATTTCATCATTAATGAATTATTATATTCACTGTAATTTGAGTTTCAAAAGTTTTTATGAAGTTTTATGTTCATTACATTGAAGCGTTAAGTGTGGTTCTTAAAGTTGAAACTTGTAACGGGCCTGTTTTGGTAATCTTTAATGAACCAAAATTTTTATCATAGTAATGAGTAAAAATTAATATTACCATTAAAAAAAATAAAATATTACTATTTAATTATTAATATAAAATTTTATTAGTAATTATGTATCTATAATTATCCATGATAAAAAAAATTAGAATCATCCATTTACATGGTTAAACTCACACAAACAAGAATATGTTATGATCAATAGATGGGTATGATTATGAAGTGATAATAATATCATCATTATTGAAGGATAAAGATATTATCTGTATTTTATTAACATTATAAATAATAATTGATAATATTTTGAAGAAAAATATATGATACAAAGATATTTGTTAAAAATAAGAAATAATTATTCATCATGGTATGCTTGTTTTTATGGTCAAAGATTGAATGATAATTTATTATTAATATTATTAATTAGATACCTCATTTAAACTTAAAAAAATAAACATTAGAGAAAAATAACTTTTATACATTAAATATATTTTAAGAGTTATCCATGAAAGGAAATTATGAAAAGTAACACATGTCATTCATGGTGGTGGTAGACTGCACATAGCACAAACGATGATTTAATTTATCAGACAATTAAAAGGAAGGCATAAAATGATAATTACATAAACTTAAAAAAATTAATTTTTATATTTATACTTATATAATTATTTTTCAAATTTTAAAATATATTTAGATGAGGTAGAAGAACAAATCAATGGATATAAATGAAAAAATGTGATTATGAGTTTTTACCTTACTCCTCCAGAAAACTTCTTAAGAATTATTACAATGGTATATTTCTAAGACAAAAAATCTATATAACATAAAAAATATGTTTGGGGATTGACTTGGGTGGATTTTTGTGGAGATAATGAGCTTATAATGTTATATAATTGTGGGTGGAGAAAATATCTATTTATTAGTAAATGGGGTGGTATTTTTGTAAATATTCATTTCTTTTTATTAAAGGCATGTCACCTTCAAAGGAATGTGGAACCAATTTTATAAAATTATAAAGATGGGGTGGTTCTTGGTTAAAATAGATATCATCAACACAAATAAGGGGATATTTTGGACATATTGTATGCATTTTCCATTTAATTTAAATTTTGACTATAATTTACTTTTATGATGGTAACTCATCTTTCTACCATCAGTTAATTATTTTTTTGAATAAAAAATAAATTTCTCTTATTATCTAATATGAAATGATGATTTAAAATATGAAGAATTTTTAATAACATTACATTAATAATAGTGATAAAAAATATTTTAAAATGAAAAATGTAAAATGTAAAAAAAAACTGTTTAGAAAAAAAATTACATAGATTCTAAAACCTCAAATATAAGATAATAATTTAAATATAGAAATTTTAAAAGTATACTTTTACTTATTACATAAAACTTTCTTTCAGAAAAAATGGTTCAAAAAGTTTTTAATTCATTCTTATATAATAATGATGTCATAAAGTCATTGTACATGAAAACATGGTATTTTTAATAATTCACCGAAAAATTTAATTATTATAGAAAAATCCATAAATTTTCCCCAAGATAATATTGAAATGATGCATCCAAAAATTAAAGCTATTTTATTAAAAATTCATATTTATGAAAAATTTAATGTTTAAAAAACATAATTTATATTGAAATGAAATTATTTTTATAGAAAAGTGATCCTTAAAAAATAATAAATTTTATTAATATTATATCATATTGATTTATAATTTCAAATTAGTGATTATATATAATTTATACATAGGATCATTAAAAATAATCCTCTTAAGTTATAAAAAATTATATTAATATAAAAAATTTAAATAAAAAATAAAATTCTTTAAAAAATATATTTTAGGTGATTTTATTATTATATAATTAATATTTATAACCAATTTAATAAATATTAATTAAATTCATAAATAAAGATTTATTAAATTAAACAAGTATTATTTAGTTAAATTAATTATTCAAAATTAAATTTTTTGGAAGTACTAAATGTATAAAATATATGTAATATAAAATTTATTACATTAATAATTAAAAATTTATATCATTATAACATATACATAAATATCCCCTTATGACCTCCACATAAAGATTATAGGTAAGATAATAAATGGTTGCATTTGCAGGTATATATTTAGATAATAGAGATCTTATATTGATTTTCACGAGCTTAAGCATCTCCTGTATTTGATTTCTCTCATGTTTATCTTATTGATGTTCAACTTGGTATTTTTATAAATAAATCACTAGTGATTCCACCTACATCCCATTAAATGATAAATGAGCGTCATAAATAATACATCTATTTCATTATGCCATTATTTCCTATTGTTGGGGAAAATCCATCAAGGTATCATTGTGGTGGTTTTGGATTGATTGTGTTTGTTGAAAAAGAAGATTTACATAGACAGTTCCAGAGTTCTAGGGATATTCTTGATATGTTATATTGAAAAATATATAAGATAATTTAATGAATTCTTAGGAAGTGGTACAAAAAGTGTGCATATATGGTGGCATTTTTTCCCAATGGCTGAAAAAAAATTAGGGTTTAGAATTTGAGATTGGATAAATTACTTTTTGGTAGAGGGATTTTCACACAATATTGAAGGTGAATCTAAATGTTCCGCACATTTGAATATTTTATATCATCACATAAAAATATGGAAGAGGAAACAAGTGTGAAGAAGATTTGGATATGCATGAATGATGAGTTTTCGTGAAAGAGACTTACGCACCCAATGCGATCTCAAATCGGGTTTTCTGTTCTTATGGAAAAGTTGTGAACAAAGAAGTTGGTTGAAAAAATCATGCACGTAGTGTCAGAAATTCCTATAAATAAGTGGTTGACCCCCTCATTTCAAAAGCTCAAACCTTCAAGAAATATGAGGTTCTAAATTTCATAAGTGTTCTATGCAAAATGGAGTTTCATGAAAAAAATAGAGTCATGCGCAAAACATAAAAGTTTCATGCAAGTTGGTTTTCAAGATAAAGAAAAATATAGTGCGTGAAGTGATAAAGTTGTGTGAAATAAATTCAAAGGTTGTGTGAAAGAAAGATGTTTCCAATAAATTATTTTGCAGAGGGTTATTCATTAGGTGGATAAAAGTGGAACTTAATGATACACTAAATGTGATGTAAATCATATTGATCCAAGAAATCAAAGGAGGATCTTTTGAAGAAGTGGTGATCACACTTCATTTGAGGGAGCAGTGAGATTTCATATTTTGATTGGTTATGAAACAGGTTCAACAGTGTTTTCACTATGATCTTTGTAAATTACAATGTTCTTTTAGTTGATTTGGTGCATCAAAATAGTGGCCTTGTATGGTCCTTAAATGTATCATAGTGAGGGTGAATCAAGTAAAATTGTAGTGTATAATTCTTGATTCAATTTATATTCATACAATTCTATGGAAAAGATAGAGAAAAATTTTTTGTTTAACAATGAAACAAGATCTGAATGGGTAATTGTTTTAAACTTTCATACCCTGATTCACCCCCTTCAAGGTATTTAACCTAGTTAGGATAACAATTCTTATCACAGAAAATGGTTAAATTCATTATTTCACTCATGGAGGTTTTTAATCACAAAGGGATTATGATATTAAACCAAAGAAATTTTTAATTATGGAATAATCCAAGGCAGCACTATTTCGGATCATTAGGTATGGATATCTATGTATCATCAACACAAGTTATTATAGCGAGTGTGGAAATTGGTTTTCTATTTTAGGATGATATAAAAAATTTGATATTTAAACTAGAGGAATAAATTAATTATGGTACCTTATACAATGAAATCTTTAAAAATGTGATTTCATGTAAGTCTACTCATGCTATGTTAGAAAAGATTTTGAAAATCTATGAAGTCCATCCAAAAGTCAGAGAGAAAAAAATTGGAAGTTCTCTAGAACAAATATGAGGATCCCAGAATGAACCCTAATGAGTCTATTGAGTCATTCTTTGACACGGTGAATGTTGTTTTGGAAAAACAAATGTGTGGTCTTTGAGAAATTTTTGAAGTTGTAAATATAGTTAAGTGCATCTTCATAAGACTTCAAACCTTGTTCAATCCGTAAGTTTCTATGGTGAATGGTAAAGATCTAAAGAAGCTGAGATAGGATATATTACACATTACTCTTATTGCATATGAGATGATAAATTTGGACATTGAGTCTGTGGATAAATGGAATTCCAAATAAGTGTCATTCAAGGCGATGAAGAAGCTCACCATTGAATCTTTCCTAGAAGAATAGCGGATAGATGAGTTGATTTCATTCCTTTGTTAAATTATAAAAATTGGAAAAAAAGTTCAAATTTAAACTTCCACTACCATTATTCGGATATGTAAAGGTTGGTCATATTCCTTAAGGTTTACCAAGAATTTTCAAGAATATGAGTAAGGTGAAGCTTAAATTCCCATTAAGAAGTATTCTTCCTATGTTAAAAGAAATTAAAATTTGAAGAAAAATTTCTTCAAAAAAAATTTCTTTCACAAGAAAATGATAGTTTAGATGAATCTAAGGTTTAAGAGGAGGATAAATACAAAGGTCATGGAGAAAATTCTATGGTAGAAGTAGTAGGTACCTCTTAGAAAAAGAAGAAAAGTGAAATAGAGGAAGAAGAGGTCAAAGGAAGAGTCAATATACATGATTAATTTGATGCTTCTCTTGAATAGATAGATGTTTGGAGATCCAAAACAAAGAAATACTACAATTTCATACATGATTTCAAACTCTATGTACAATAGTATGAATAGGAGAGGTATGAGTTCGTGGAATAAATTGATAATCTCTATTATTCATTACTAGATGACTCAGAAACGGTTAGTGGGAATAAACTAAAAGTTGAACAATAGAAAATAATGATTAATGGTGTAACACCCCGAGCTTCCACGATATGCTTCTCATTCAATAATGCAATAGCTTTCATTGTACGCAACATCGAGTTCTAAAACACCGCGACTAATCAAAGTAGCAGTTATGAATAGTAATAACCACTTTTTAAAATTATAGAAATTTTATATTTTAAAATGCACTTCATTTTTTTATTCGTAATATCGAAATTAGCCTATGTTGAATTTTTGGTATTTTTCTGAGAACTTTTAATTTTTTATGAATAGTGAGAAATACTTTAAAACAACTTTTATTCAAAATAATTTATAGTGATAAATTATACTATTTAGTGGTTTTAAATTATAATTAGAATATATTTTTACAATTTTATCCAATGGTGGTCATTAGAATTAATTTAACATTGAAATTGGACATAAACAATTGCAAATCTTTTGATATAAATTGTTTCTTAAAAACACGCTATTTGTCGTAACAGCGGGAATTAATTATAAAATTAATTAATGTAACTTATATGTTTGGAATTTTGTAAAATAGACATCATTTTTGAATTTGGAATATCAATTATAGCTTATGGTGAAATTTTGGCTTTGTTCTGAAAAACTTCAATTTTTGATGAATAGTGAAACCACTAAGTGGTAGTTAAATAACTGATTTTTCGTTAAAATGAAATATTACCACTTCTGTGATTTGATTTTCAAAAATCCGACATACATGGTTGTCATTAAGAAGTAAAATGTGGTTCAATGAGATTAAAATAATTTTTTGGTGAATAGTAACTTTTAAGTTCTTAATCGCGATTAGAGGTAATTAGTGTAGTTTAAGGTACAAATAATGTTTTAATAATATGAGATGAGCATGAAACTTGTCCTACTCCTATTGGATGAGTCATGGCCTACCAAGACAACCCATGGGTCAACTTGGGGACCCCATGGAGACACATTAGTTAGAAAATGACATAAACACCTTTTATTTAATGTTAAAGTAAAAAATGACACAAACATAAAATGTTTTACTAAAACAATTTTTACGTGGGGTTACACAAGTAAACATTTTGATTATAAATATTCATTAGAAAGATAAAAAGATTTCCTACATTATAGTATTTTTATTATAATTTTTTGACATTAAATAAATTAAATTATTTATGACATCATTATGATGCAGTGATGACCTCATTATTTAACGATTTAAATAAAATGATAAGATAATGCAAAATCCAAGGCTTACACTTGTCCAAAGCCTATTGGATGAAGATATTTCGAAACCTTATCACCTTAGCCTAGAATTATATAAGTGTGGGACCTTTAGAATCCGAAAATCATTGTGTAATAATGTAACATTTCAATCTTTCCAAAAGTGCCCCTCCACTCCACTTATAAAAGGCCCCCACCTCTCCCACCTTATTTACACTTTCAAGCCATTTGGATCGGAAAACCTCTGCCCAACTACTCTCCCAACTTACCCCTCTTACTCCTAGAAGCCTCAATTTTGGTATAACTCTTCTCAAGGAAGCCTTTGGCTCAAATCAAAAAGAGTTACCCGATTTTGAGGTAATGTCTTCTCTAATGTTGTTTTGTTTTATTTTTCTTCTCCAACCCCCTAAACTCTTTTTATTCATTTATTTTGTAACAACACCAGTATCCTCAATATACTAGGTTGTTTTTATAAGTATGATTCGAGCTACACTTACACACACCTACATCTAATGGTTAAAGTGCATACAGTTTCTGTGGATGGCGAATTTCTGCCTCACGAAACGATGATTGTTCAACACTCATATAACACCTTCAAAGGTGGCCATTAAGATGTCACTATTTTTATATATGATATATAATATGTTTATGTTTTACTTATGCTTCTGTATTTCTCATTTATGGCATACTTTATGATTTCCATTATGGGTAAAACGCGATAATTTCATTTTAGGAAGTGCGGACTACCGCACCCTCAAAGTGATTTGAATCGTTAATGCCATATGTGGGATGTATACAGGATGGATTAAATGGTATTATACACTATATTATACTGGAATTATATTATACACTTATATCATTATTATTTCGTTCCATTAAATATGAAATAAAAATGAAAGTAGCGTTCATGCGTACGTACGGCTTACCGTCTCCATGAACGGTGCATTTCATTTCTTACCTCTAAATGTTACGTAATATTATAAATGAATGTATATACTGGATATATATGATATATATGACATCTAAATAATGATTATAATTCTGGAGATAATGGATATTCTACCACATAAACAACTTGTAATTATAAGAAATTTATTGTTGACTCAAGTAACAAAGATCGACAAAACGACCGTTATTAACTTAAATAATTACATAATGTTCATAACATTGTAATAAGTGATATAAAAAGGATAATGAAATTAAAAATGGTTCTTAATAAGTTATATATTAACTCTAGTTTATTATTCAGGAGGTTAAAGAACGGTTGAGTCAAGTCGGACACGAGGTAAGGGAACTTCTTAACCCAACTTCCATTCTTTGGGTTAATCTCCTACTTTAAAATTATGTCATGATATTATTATGTCCTATTTTATATTTTTACGTTCTTTATGTGTACCTATAGTGAATACACATAATAGATCCATTTTATTTTAAAAATGATCTTTTTAAGGACTTCGTCTCAATCTCCTTTCATTGAGGCATATTTGGTTTTATACACAACTTTCTTTTATACGGTGTATAAACCCCTTTGACTTTTACGTTTATTCAAAAGGAATCTTTTTTATACGAAGTGTTTTGATAAACGACAAAAGGGAATGTTTTTCTTTCCGTACTTATGCAGCGACAATGAATTCTCTGCCGTCGTGACCATTATTTGAGTTTCGGCTTCCTCTACAAGCCATCGTTTTTTTTAATGAAAAATAAATACAAAGTTTTAACTTTATTTTATTTTGGTATTGAAAATGGTTTTGAAAGCGTTTTTATTATATCAATGTGTTGTATTGATATCTTGTGATTGAAATGTGGAAATGTTATGTTTCCTTTATGCATGTTTTATGTGATACGATTATGTTATGGTTTATGATATGTTTAAACCTATTCATATGAGGAATATATTGGACTTAATAAGTGACGGGTGGAGCCCGCTAAGCTCCTCGATGCATCAGTAGGTCTCATGAGACAACTAGATGTGGAATTGGCCAAGGCCCTTTCCCAATTTGATTTATGGTTTTGGCCGAGGCCTTAATCATTTTAGACGTCTTGGCCGAGGCCTTGACAAAATGTTTCAGAATGTCTGGCATTATACATTCCCTCATTATGAAAGTGGTTATTGATATTGCATGTGATTATTCGACCAGTAGAATATCCATGTGAAGAATTGAATGGCATTATCTCATTTTACTTTTGCCATATTATGTTGATGTTCAAGTTTAAAAGGCTTTTGTTTTAGTTATACATTGCCTAAAATGTTTATGTTTATTTATGAAAGCTTCCGCAATATTGTTATCCTTACTGAGCATCTGAGCTCACCCCTTTCAATGTTTTAATATTTTCCAGGATGTGAAGAAGTATTTTATGAATGACCTGCAGGGATAGTCAGAAGAGGATATGAGTGTGGACTATGAAGACTTTGTTATTGTAGTTTTTCAATTTATGATGTAATGTAACGTTTACGAATGTATCTAGTGTTTCCAAGGCTACTAAACTAATAGGTCTTTCGAGACTTGATCTTTTGTGATCATGCCAATGTTACGAAGTAATGCACCGAATCTGGGTAGCTGGGGTTGGGGCGTTACAGTTGGTATCAGAGGCAGTTTAGTACTAACCTTGGAAGCTAGATTTAGATAAACTCTGATTAGAGCACATAGCCCAAAGATAGACTTTGAGGATTAGTATAGAAGAACTTCCTAGAATTTTGTTATTGTAGAGATTTTGTGAGTTTTCCGAGCAATACATCCCTGTCTGGATACGAGAAAGTAGAGGCGGATCTGGAACAGATGTACCTAGGAGTAAAACCCGAAAACACCGCTTTGAGCTAGACTCGAACGGGAACTGGTGCACGACAACGGGCCTTGCTGCACTCTTGGTTACGACACTCCTAGGGGATATGCTTAGGATAATTCTCATTTTCTTTACAAAGCACTATGAAGGGTTATGAGTATATACTTTCTCAAAGGAAACATTTCTTTTTATGATTATGGATTATATCCATAAATAGTTCAATTTATGTTAAGTATTTTATAAGTATGGAATTATGTATTTTGATTCATAAACTAATCTAGTTTATGCCATTGTATAGAAATGGCACCCAGTAGAAGGAATGTGAACTCCAGCAGTACGTATGATCCAAAGAGTAAGAAGGATCGTATCTTTCACGGTATTAAGCCAACATTTCGAAAGGAAATAGTCTCCCATGTGTTCTCAACATATGAAGAAATAGTATCATGTGTTAATAAGATAAATAAGAATTCTGTGAGTCCTATGGCTTTGAAGCGAAGTAAGAGACGAAAGGGATGGAAGAGAGAATGATGGATAAAGGGATGAGGGGAAAGAAGAATTTTCCAATATGTGGTAATTGTGGGAAGAAACATCATGGAACTTGCCTAAAGGGAATGGGAGTCTGTTATAAGTGTAGAGAAAAAGGACACAAAGTGTGTGACTGCAAGGGTAAGAAAATGGTTTCAAATGTACAATGCTTCTTCTGCAAGGATTGGGGACACTACGCAAACCAATGTCCAAATCATCAGAGTATGCCCCAAATGATGTTATTGGATAATAATCAAGTTATGATACTACCACAGATGAGGAGTATTGATTAGAGTTCTTATTTTGTTATTAAATAATTTTTTAATTTGAGTGTTGTATCAATGATGTACTGGTTATAATAATTATGGAGTATATAAGTATTGTACTGCAGTACTATTTCATCAAGGACTTGAGATTGTGTGGAACCAAGAAAAGTGACTCCACAGTAGGATTAAATTTTTGGAAAATATATAGTTGAGAGAAAGATAGACCATAATATTGTTCTGATACTGAGATTGTGATTTTGGAATAAGACGTGATTGATTTGGATAAATTATTTTGGATATACTTAACTTCCTTGAAACTGATTGATGTTTTGTATACACTTTTGGATAGAAGGAGTATATCTAGTATTCTATAAGGAATAATGGATCATGGTAATTCAGTATGTTTAAAAAGAATACATGATGAAGGTATTCACGTGTTGTTACGTGGGAAAAAGGATCTTCATTATGTTTACCTTCCTTATAAAATTTGGACTGTGAGTTGGACAGAAGTAATTTGGATAACTATTAAGGTTGGAATGGATTAAGTTGATATTTGGATAGTATTGTTTAAGGTTAAAACATTTCTGAAGATTATTTTTGGAATATTATAATACTATAGTTTTAGGAAAAGGACAACCTGCAGGGTGGGGAATAACCCATCGCGTCGGACAAAGCTGCAGGAATCGAACACACAACCATAGTGTGACAAGCCTTTATTTCCTACCACTAGCCTACAGGAAGTCCCTGGTTATTACAAAATAGTTTTACTAATCTAAATTCTATGTGTTAACATTTGGAACCTTATACAATTAGGATAAATAGAATATTTTTGAGTTCCGTTACCATTTGGAGTAAAAGTTGGGTTGTGGTAAAAATTTATTAACGAATGAAAGTATACATAACAAGTATGTATATTCCCTTACGTTCTTAGTAAATCTCCTAAATAAATTCCTCAACATTATAAAAGGTAACTTAAAACAAAAATGTTGTCGGTTAACTTTTCCAACTGGGGATTCAATGACCGTTTAACCAATCACAAGTTTGTGATTTTCTTATGGTTAAACTTTCTCCTAATCCTGTTTTCTATAACTCTCCATTAGACCTTGATGGTTTGTTTCTCCTCCATATCCATATTTTCATATAATCCTAGAATGGGCTATATCGGGTGACCTTTGTACTTATCCTGCTTTGTTTTAATGTTATATATTTATTAACCTTATTTCCGATGTGGGTTTTCCTCAAAGGTATTTTCTCTTTTCAACCTTTTATTTTCAAAGAAAAATTTCAAATTGCGAGGACGCAATTTATTGAAGGAGGGGAGAATGTAACACCCCGAGCTTCCACGATACGCTTCTCATTCAATAATGCAATAGCTTTCATTGTACGCAACTTCGAGTTCTAAAACACCGCGACTAATCAAAGTAGCCGTTATGAATAGTAATAACCACTTTTTAAAATTATAGAAATTTTATATTTTAAAATGGACTTCATTTTTGTATTCGTAATATCGAAATTAGCCTATGTTGAATTTTTGGTATTTTTCTGAGAACTTTAAATTTTTTATGAATAGTGAAAAATACTTTAAAACAACTTTTTTAATAAAAATAATTTATAGTGATAAATTATACTATTTAGTGGTTTTAAAGTATAATTAGAATATATTTTTACAATTTTATCCAATGGTGGTCATTAGAATTAATTTAACATTGAAATTGGACATAAACAATTGCCAATCTTTTAATATAAATTGTTTCTTAAAAACACGCTATTTGTCATAACAGCGGGAATTAATTATAAAATTAATTAATGCAACTTATATGTTTGGAATTTTTTAAAATAGACATCATTTTTGAATTCGGAATATCAATTATAGCTTAGGGTGAAGTTTTGGCTTTGTTCTGAAAAACTTCAATTTTTGATGAATAGTGAAACCACTAAGTGGTAGTTAAATAACTGATTTTTTGTTAAAATGAAATATTACCACTTCTGTGATTTGATTTTCAAAAATCCGACATACATGGTTGTCATTAAGAAGTAAAATGTGGTTCAATGAGATTAAAATAATTTTTTGGTGAATAGTAACTTTTAAGTTCTTAATCGCGATTAGAGGTAATTAGTGTAGTTTAAGGTACAAATAATGTTTTAATAATATGAGATGAGCATGACACTTGTCCTACTCCTATTGGATGAGTCATGGCCGACCAATACAACCCATGGGTCAACTTGGGGACCCCATGGAGCCACTTTAGTTAGAAAATGATATAAACACCTTTTATTTAATGTTAAAGTAAAAAATGACACAAACATAAAATGTTTTACTAAAACAATTTTTACGTGGGGTTACACAAGTCCAAATTTTGATTATAAATATTCATTAGAAAGATAAAAAGATTTCCTACATCATAGTATTTTTATTATAATTTTTAGACATTAAATAAATTAAATGATTTATGACATCATTATGATGCAGCGATGACCTCATTATTTAACGATTTAAATAAAATGAGAAGATAATGCAAATTTCAAGGCTTAAACTTGTCCAAAGCCTATTGGATGAAGATATTTCGAAACATTATCACCTTATCCTCGAATTATATAAGTGTGGGACCTTTAGAATCCGAAAAGAATTGTGTAATAATGTAACATTTCAATCTTTCCAAAAGTGCCCCTCCTCTCCACTTATAAAAGGCCCCCACCTCTCCCACCTCATTTACACTTTCAAGCCATTTGGCTCGGCCAACCTCTGCCGAAATACTCTCCCAACTTCCCCCTCTTACTCCTAGAAGCCTCACTTTGGGCATAACTCTTCTCAAGGAAGCCTTTGGCTCAAATCAAAAAGAGTTACCCGATTTTGAGGTAATGTCTTCTCTAATGTTGTTTTGTTTTATTTTTCTTCTCCAACCCCCTAAACTCTTTTTATTCATTTATTTTGTAACAACACCAGTATCCTCAATATACTAGGATGTTGTTATAATAAGGATTCGAGCTACACTTACACACACCTACATCTAATGGTTAAAGAGCATACGGTTTCTGTGGATGGCGAATTTCTGCCTCACGAAACGATGATTGTTCAACACTCATATAACACCTTCAAAGGTGGCCATTAAGATGTCACTATTTTTATATATGATATATAATATTTTTATGTTTTACTTATGCTTCTGTATTTCTCATTTATGGCATACTTTATGATTTCCATTATGGGTAAAACGCGATAATTTCATTTTAGGAAGTGCGGACTACCGCCCCTTCAAAGTGATTTGAATCGTTAATGCCATATGTGGGATGTATAAAGGATGGAGTAAATGGTATTATACACTATATTATACTGGAATTATATTATACACTTATATCATTATTATTTCGTTCCATTAAATACGAAATAGAAATGAAAGTAGCGTTCATGCGTACGTACGGCTTACCGTCTCCATGAACGGTGCATTTCATTTCTTACCTCTAAATGTAACGTAATATTATAAATGAATGTATATACTGGATATATATGATATATATGACATCTAAATCATGAGTATAATTCTGGAGATAATGGATATTCTACCACATAAACAACTTGTAATTATAAGAAATTTATTGTTGACTCAAGTAACAAAGATCGACAAAACGACCGTTATTAACTTAAATAATTACATAATGTTCATAACATTGTAATAAGTGATATAAAAAGGATAATGAAATTAAAAATGGTTCTTAATAAGTTATATATTAACTCTAGTTTATTATTCAGGAGGTTAAAGAACGGTTGAGTCAAGTCGGACACGAGGTAAGGGAACTTCTTAACCCAACTTCCATTCTTTGGGTTAATCTCCTACTTTCAAATTATGTCATGATATTATTATGTCCTATTTTATATTTTTACGTTCTTTATGTGTACCTATAGTGAATACACATAATAGATCCAATTTATTTTAAAAATTATCTTTTTAAGGACTTCGTCTCAATCTCCTTTCATTGAGGCATATTTGGTTTTATACACAACTTTCTTTTATACGGTGTATAAACCCCTTTGACTTTTACGTTTATTCAAAAGGAATCCTTTTTATACGAAGTGTTTTGATAAACGACAAAAGGAAATGTTTTTCTTTCCGTACTTATGCGGCGACAATGACTTCTCTGCCGCCGTGACCATTATTTGAGTTTCGGCATCCTCTACAAGCCATTGTTTTTTTTAATGAAAAATAAATACAAAGTTTTAACTTTCTTTTATTTTGGTATTGAAAATGGTTTTGAAAGCATTTTTATTATATCAATGTGTTGTATTGATATCTTGTGATTGAAATGTGGAAATGTTATGTTTCCTTTATGCATGTTTTATGTGATACGATTATGTTATGGTTTATGATTTGTTTAAACCTATTCATATGAGGAATGTATTGGACTTAATAAGTGACGGGTGGAGCCCGCTATAGCTCCTCGATGCATCGGTAGGTCTCATGAGACAACTAGACGTGGAATTGGCCGAGGCCCTTTCCCAATTTGATTTATGGTTTTGGCCGAGGCCTTAATCATTTTAGACGTCTTGGCCGAGGCCTTGACAAAATGTTTCAGAATGTCTGGAATTATACATTCCCTCATTATGAAAGTGGTTATTGATATTGCATGTGATTATTCGACCAGTAGAATATCCATGTGAAGAAGTGAATGGCATTATCTCATTTTACTTTTTCCATATTATGTTGATGTTCAAGTTTAAAAGGCTTTTGTTTTAGTTATACATTGCCTAAAATGTTTATCTTTATTTATGAAAGCTTCCGCAAAATTGTTATCCTTACTAAGCATCTGAGCTCACCACTTTCAATGTTTTAATATTTTCCAGGATGTGAAGAAGTATTTTATGAATGACCTGCAGGGATAGTTAGAAGAGGATATGAGTGTGGACTATGAAGACTTTGTTATTGTAGTTTTTCACTTTATGATGTAATGTAACGTTTATGAATGTATCTAGTGTTTCCAAGGCTACTAAACTAATCGGTCTTTCGAGACTTGATCTTTTGTGATCATGCCAATGTTACGAAGTAATGCACCGAATCTGGGAAGCTGGAGTCGGGGCGTTACAAATGGTTTGAATAAAATAGTGAAATAAAAAATAAAAAATATTGAAGAATGTGACAAGAAATTCATTAGCTGCTGATGAAAAGTTAAGGATAAATATAAACTCTTGACTCCTGATATGTTATCAGGACATCAGATCATTTATGTGACAAAAAATTCACAATTGGATCATAGAGGTCCATTAGAAAAGAAGCAATATTGAGGTTCAAATGTTAAGGCCAATTTAGGCTTAATCAAAAACAAAAGGATTTGAAAATTTAGGTGACACTAAAAGAACCTTCTTTGAGATCGATCAATGGTTTGGGTATGAATAAAAACCATGATACTCAGAGAACCCAAGGGAGAACCAGTGGTATAGAAGTGACACATGGGAATGAATACTACATCTAGTGTTAATGCTGTGAAAATATGGGACACTCACAAAATTTATTTTCCATATTCATGATATATTGAAGGGAATAATAACAACTATGGCATCCAAACAAAGCTTAATACTCTAGAATATATTTCTAGGGACATTGTTTTTGGTTTGTAGGATTTTAAAACACATATAGGTATTGTACATGATCCATGGAGGGGAATGTTCTGAATCATACCTGAAGTGTTCGAAAGTAGCAAATCAATGAATCAACATGTGAGTCGAAAATGAAAAATCAATTTTCCTCTCTACAAGATGGTTCTAGTCCATAATACTCTGAATAAAGTCAATATTATCAATCATTACCAACTATGAATTCAAAAATCTTGATGACAAATAAAAGTGTTGAGAAGGAAGTGGTTTTATAAATTTCCTTTAAAGCATCATATTGTTCTGCGGTATGGATCCTTGACAGTGTATTGACATCTCACATGATATAAAATAAGGATCTTATTACATGAATAAAATATGTAAGTGGATGTGCATTATGATTTCTAAATTATGAATTCCATGAGATAATTCTCATGTGGAAATCCATGTATTGGGGTAATGAAATGATATGTGTTGATGTCTTTATATTATAGGGTCTCAGTCTCAAATTTCATAGTGTGAGTCAACTATGAGACTTGGGGAACACTATAATATTTACAAAAAAGATTTTATTAATCAAATGAAAAGATGGTGCAGTTGTAATATAGTGAAAAAGAACAATGGGGAATCTCTATCATGTAAGTGGAGAAGATGATATGTGCCTTTTATCCCGAGTGGAAGAAAATAGGTTTTGGATTAAATGACTTGACCATATAATCCAACAAAACTAGGAATATCTAATAAAATTTGATGCATTTTGATACCTCCGTTATCTATCATGGTATCGTACTCATATGTATGATCTATTTTAATAAGGTAAGATCATCAAAATATATTAAAGGGAAAGTAACACAATCCAACTAGAATGCTTAAATTGGTACATGGAGATGTATGTGGACCTATCTCACCAAGATTCATTAATGGGAATAGGTATTATGTTCAATTAATTTATTATTTCAGTAGGATGACATGTTATCTTTTATTTCCATCCACACCGATGTTTTCATTTGAATAAAACATTATCATAGGGAATTAGAATGGATTCATGGACAAAATATTCTGATGATTTATAGTGATAATGGCGAAAATTTTATAAACATCCAAGTGGAATGTTATCTAAAAAACATAGGATAAAGTATCAAGTTTCTTCAGTGAGAATTCCTCAACAAAATGGAGATGTTGAGATGGGAAATATGATCATTAAATACATGGAAAGAACAATTATTATTGAAAAGGAACTAATAAATAAATTATATAAGGAATAAATCATGACATTGGTCTATAAATAAAATAGGGCTCTGTTGTGTGTGAAGGAAGAAAAGACTCGGTATCAATTGCAGTACTCAAATAATCCAAAATTGAAATACTTTCATTTTTTGGATGTAAGTGATTTATTGTAAATAAAGAGATAAAAATTAAATATGAGTTATTTTGATATGAGTGAATATTAATTTGATACTCAAGAGAAATAAAATCATATAATTGCTTTAAGAAGGGTTTGGGAAAAGTAGTTTAAAGAAATGATGTCACTATAGTAAAAAAATGAACAAAATCTTTAACAAAATAGTAAACAGTTACCTGATGAGAGTGAGGAAGAGGTATGAAAAATATGGGGATAATAAGTGGAAAATGTTGACTCATAATAAGATACTCATGATGAGAAATATGAATTCAGATCTGTATCTACAAAGAAGATAAAGAGTCGATCTAAAATTGATAGTAAAAATGTCATTGGTGATCAAATAGTGTCAATTCAAATTAAAATAATGAAGTCATTACAGTAGACATCCTTCCTATATCATGTAAAGATTAAATGTTTTGATAAATTAGCTAGAGATGAAAATTGGGTGAAGGCTTTGAATGGAGAGATATATCAAATTAAGAAGAATCATACATTAGAGATTATTTCAAGACCAGTTGATTAAAATGTCATTGGGACCCAGTGGGTCTTTCACAACAAGATTAATGAAGATGGTGAAGTGATTCGAAAAAAAGAATGGCTCGTGTGCAAAGCTATTCCAATATAGGAGGTATCGATGTCAATGAATCATTTTCATATGTTATAAGGCTAGAGACAATCAGATTATTCTTGGGCATAAAAATGAAAAATAGGTTCAAAGTATTCTGGAAGGACGTATAGTAAGTATTTTTAAATGGGGTTATATAAGAAGAAGGTTCTATTGAGAAGCTACATGGTTTTCTCATTCATGAATATGAGAAAATATTTTTTTCATCTAAATAATGTGCTATATTAATTGAATCAAGCACCAATAGAATCATATTCAAGACTAGAATAGATTTTGAATAAGCTTGGTTTTCCACATGGTGGAGTTGATTACAATCTCTATGTCGACAATTATAGTCATAAAAGGATTTTTCTGTCAGTATATGTCAATGAAATATTATTTTTTGGATCAGATAAAGCACAGTGCAGACAGTTTTCTGAATTTTTGAAAAGTGATTTTGAAATGTCAATGATTGGTGAACTAACATTTTTTCTGTGGTTAACAGTTGAAACAAGGAATTAATGGAACATTAATTTCTCAGTCTATATATTCCAAGGAGGTTTTGATGATTTTTTATGGGTAATTCCTAGGATATGATGACTTTTATGGATACCCAGATGAAACTTTAATGGTATACGGAAGGAAATGCAGTTAATATCATATAATAAAAGAATATCATTGGATGGTTATTTTACATGAAAATGGAAAGACCTAATATTTTTTCTCCACATTCCATGCAATGATATAACAAATAAATCCTAAGAAAATCCACTATATTACAATAAAAATAATACTTTGATATATCATGGGAATAATGGGTTTTGATTTTTGGTATAATGAAAAATATCAGCAAGAGTTATTGTGATATACAGATGTAGATTCGGCCGGTTCCGTAGATGATAGAAAATTAACATCCGGTGGTTCATTCTATCTTGGAAATTTTTTTATTTCTTAGCAAAGCAAGAAACAACATTTCATTTCATTGACCACCATAGTATCTAAATATATTGATTTTACTCTTTCATGTATGAATTTATGATGGAAAAAGTAGTAACATGATAATATGGTAGTTAAAGCGAAGTCTCTGATCAGAATCAATTATTATAATTCAAGTGATATAAATACTATCAAAAATCCATTCCATCGCTCAAGGAAAAAGTAAATTGAAATAAAGAATAATTTTATCAAGGACGAGGAGGATCTTGGGATTATGAAGTTAAAGTTTGTGCATATAGATTCGATATTGTAATTTTTTCCTATTTCTAATATTACATCATGTTCATCTAAAAGAATAAT
Organism: Viscum album; assembly: GCA_963277665.1. NCBI lineage: Eukaryota > Viridiplantae > Streptophyta > Magnoliopsida > Santalales > Viscaceae > Viscum > Viscum album. Next base: position 880,467,578 of record OY728126.1, on the reverse strand, counting down.
AGTAATATTTACATCAAGAATAGTCCACAAAACATAAAATTAGGTTACAATAATCTTATAACAAGATATTTTCTTCAATAATTAAATTTCAAATCATTATGGTGTTATTTTTATACTCATATATAACTTCTTGGATATACTATAGTAGAAAGAACTATTACCCAATAATAAATCCACCGATAAAGTGTGTAGGATATGTGGGACTAAATTATCACAATCAACTTAAGAAGTAGTCATTACATAGAGTATTCTTTTTTCACTTTTTCTAGGAGGTTTCTCATGCCACTTATCCTCTTTATTACTTTCTTTAGGCTATATATTTATATATCACCCAAAATCCTTTCATTTTATACATTGATTATTTGGTGTTACATTATTTGGGACCTTTATACCCTTTATTTTATTATCCAAGTTCTCTTTATTTATTTGGTAATCATGATGTTGATGGAAAATCATTTCATGCCTAAAACATTTTCATATTCCATTAAGACCATCCCATCGGTGCTTCTTCAATGATTTTGGACATATATAAACTAAATTTTATTTCATCTATAGTCTTTATCATTTCAAAATCCATGAAACTTAATATTTCCCTTATTTGGTGTGTTTTTTAATTTAACATGGTTTAAATGGTGAATCATGACATGAAAATTATGGTTTGGCATAATGCTAGGATTTGTCACTCCAACTATTATCTTATTTTGATATTCATTAAGATAATCATAACATTGTCCACAAAACCCATTTTTAACTCATTACCACTTTCTCCATCAATTTCTTAACAAATGAAATGTTTATAATTAAATTAATATATCTGGGAACTTACATAAAAAAATTTATAGATACAATATATCGTCTAACTTATAAATATCTCGATTTTAATCATGGTTATCAACTGTCATATTCTTATTAGATTCTCCAACCAAAATATTTTCAAATCAATCATAATGGTATATAAATAGTTATTAAATCACTATATCATATCCCTTATAAGTGTTAGACCGGTGGTGCATTTAGGCCTCTTTATCATTCACCAAGTGAAGATCGAGTTAATACTCATCCGAACTTGTTCAAGGTTATTTACCCTAGGTGAATCTGTGTCAGCTTCTATATCCCCTTTTTTCTATCCAAATAGGGGGGTAATTTCTGGGAAACCACACAATCCATAATTTACCAAAAATACTTTTTATCTCCTCCAACATTTGGTCTTATACATATAGTTTTCACAAATTCTATCTATCCTTAATCCCCAAAAATAACTATAACTTGTTCTAGTGCCAACTGAGGTACCCCAAACACAAAATTGTAAGTAAAATGCTAAATATACATAGTTTTCATAATGTATTTGATGATAAATAACATGACCCCACAATACATACATAATTTCACATTAATTAAACATTAAATCACACATATATCTCATAATCCTAGAAACCAATGTTTTAGTTTCTTGGTATATTTGATATAAGAAATATTATTTCCCATAAATTTGAACAATTCTATATAATTTCACAATAATAAACCGTATTCTAAATGTCTCTTGTGTTATAATTATCTTCATAACCTTAATAATCTAAAACACAAGAATGGGTGATCACAAATTCTCTATAAGGGAAAGTCATCATCATATCATCAAGGTTTATATCATAAGAATTTGAAAATGAATGAGCATTTGAGAAACAACTGATTAAAATAAGCATGCAATAATAAGAGTTTTCCACAAGTCAATATATAAGGACATGTAATTTTAAATGATCAAACATATTCCATTTTATAACAGTTTAGAATCATTTGAATATAATAATGATCCATAAAGAATTCCATAGGAATAGAACATGAAAATGAGGGAAAACATAGAAATGTAGAGTACCGAGAATCTATGGCACAAACATACACATAATAAATAGTTACATTGTTTAAAAATCCCTGATTCCTTTGATTATTGATTTTACAAAAACCATGATTTCAACACATAAAGATGTGAGTAAGCCCATAATTACCATGCTTTATGTTTTGATAAAATTTTGGATTTCCATGCATTATATTTTGAACAAAATCATGGTGTCTAGGATTTATTATCACATAAGATATAAAACATAACAAATGAATTATAAGGTGATATAGGACCACACTCATCAATAGTTATATATATGTGTTTCATAATATATCATTGATTCATTATATCATGAAAACCCTAGGAAATAAAATGGGTTTCATATCATTTCCCAATGGTATCACATAATGTGATATCAAAAGTATATCAGTTGGTACCAAAAATTAAATCACCCAAGTGGAGTATTACATAACGGTATTTAGAGGGTGATTCATAACACATACCTCCATAGAAGGTAAAATTTTTGGGAACAAAAGATAAAATTGGAATAAAAACAAAAAATATCCTTTCGAAAATATTTCTTAACGTTATCATAATGAGAAAAAGTTATGTTTCACCTTAAAAAATATATCATTTTTTAAAAATTGAAATGAAAATATTTTCAAAATTATTTAGAAATAAATTTATTTATTGGATCCTTGAAAAATTAATAATGATTATCCATAGGATCATTGGAGTGGAAGATAAAATGGAAAATCAAGAAATAAAAAAATTCTTCATTTTAAAAATACCATTATTAAAACCAATATAGTAGGGGTTAATAAATAATTATCTTAAAAAAGTTTAATAGAAATGACAAGGACGCATGAAATAATACATTTTTTTATACCAAAATAATAAAGGAGAAAATTAGAAGGAAGAAATAACATGAACATGGAAGAGAAAGATAATATTTGGTTTGGATGGAAATTATTCTTAACAATTATATGGTCCAAAATTTTTGTGCCAGGTTGAAATTAAAAAAGAATTTGATCTTTTCAGTTTGGTATAAAGAAATAACTTTAAACTGAGTCATTGAACCTAATTTTCTGAGTTGTAACACTCAAATTTGTTTCTTATAGACTTAGTTTATTGGTTGAAATATTTCTTGAGTTTTTCCTTCAGTTTTAGGAGTGGGGGACCTAGAAAACTCAAATCTAGAAGAAACTAGAAGGGATGAACTTTATTTCTAAAATAACAATTCCCTCTAAGATAAACATAGATTTCATTCCATTGATCCTCTAAATACCATTATTTAATACTCCACTTGGCTATTTATAGATTTCATTCCACTGATACATGGTCATGCGACTATTGTATAGGTATTTATAGTGGGAGTTTCATTCTCTACACATAGTTTAGAATATTTTGTGCCTAGATATATTAAGTGGGAACCAACATAGATAGTAGAACCACATGGTTGGAACTCATTTTTCTAAACCATGCAGGCAAATAATATGGGTCTTTAAGATAGGTGTTTTTATGGTTTTTTATGCCATCTTTTAAACTCATTCTCCTCTTTTTCTATCCCATGCATGAAACACCTCCCTCTCTCTCTCTCTAAATCTCTCTCCCTATAGAAATCTCTTGAGAGAGATATATAGAGTGAGAGATCATCATCCCTCAAAAGTTATATTTAAATACCTCCTCTATCTAGATTCTGATTCAATTTCACTATCATAATATATTCAACTCTATAATTATATAACTCCTTTTTATTATGATTTTTGTTGATCTCACTATCATTGACCCAATTTGTGTGTGAGATAATTCACCCTATTTTCATGGATTTTGATGATATCTATGTTTTCTATCAAATCATATTGAATCAATTCTTGATATTGGACTAGTCGACCATCATAAACATGGGGTTGGTGGTCTATATATTTTCCATTATTTCTCAATTTTTTATAATTAATATTTTTGTGCTACTTTTTGGATCTTCATTTAAAAGACTTTAAAATGTGAAAATCATGATGTAGATCTGAATTCAATTTACCAAATGGATGTTACCTTTAAATTGTATCATTTTAGGTTTCTCTTCATAACATAGACCACCCATTATCATGTATTCTTAAAAGGACTTATAAATTTGGCAATTGATTTATAATAAAAATACATATTGAGGTGAATTGTCTTATAAAATTTAAATTGATTAATCAAATGGAATTAATTAAAATGTGGAGGGTTATGACACTCATCTCTATCATAACCTGGTCACCAAAAAATATCTAAAGATGTTGTGGCCAAAATATTATTGAATTAACTTGAGGATGTTTTTTATGTATGTATGATTGCATGAACTATCTTATACCTTTTTAATGTATGGTGAAATTTCATAGGGATAGTCTACCTAGAACTTTTTCACATCAGTAAATTCCTGTAATAACTTTTTAATGAAAATTTAAATGGCCTAGAATTTCCCATCACTGTTATATTACTAATAGTGTATTGAGAAAAATAATTAATTTATTGAATAAAATGTATTAAAATGTTATTAAGGGCATGGACACTAACATCACCATCTTTGGATCACTTATAAGTGAGTTTTTAAATCAATTAAATTTGAATTATTTAATTTTTATTGTGTATCCAAACTAACTTAACATATTTCATTCAATTTTCCTTTCTTGATTTTGGGCATCTTAATATGTCATCATCTTCTTATGAAGGTATTGAACCTATTTTATTATGATATGGCACTGACTTGGAGATCACGGCATGGAACTTATGACCCATAGGTATGATTACTTATGGTAAGAAACTAATGAGGGAGATTGAGTTATGAAACCTATGACTTCTTTATAGATTCTTATATTCGGATATATGTAACCCCAGTTAACTCCTTGGGACCCAAACCATGTAGGTATGATACTAATATAATCTTACCATTGGATGAAAACCTTATTCTTGATTGGGAGGCTCAGGTAATATGCATTGGGACCTAGAATAGGTATACCTGATACTCTTTTCACATGTGACATATGTAGTGGTTGATGATAATCAATGTTTATACATTTTCTTTTCATTCATATACTACATTTTGTAGGTTTTTATTTAGACCTTTGGGAATGGAATCTCGCATATCATGTTGATAAGTATGGAAACAACGTATGAAACCCCTATATATATATATATGATACCTTTTTGTGGATTCCATGGTATTAAAACTCTGGTATGTTTCAGTGCATGTATATCTATGTAAACGATAGTCATACATATACATATATAAACATGATGCATGATGCAGAGATATTTTGGGATTTTCCAAAGTTGGTATGGTTGGCAAGGAGTCCATGACGAACCTAATTCTAAATTTTTTATTTTTATTTATTTATATACTTCTTTAACAGTTATACCTTTAGACTATTTTAATATATAATCATAGGCTGGATAGATATTGAAACCATTAGTGGTGGATTACTGGGTATATCTCATACCCTATTCAAGCCACCATTATACTGGGGTAACCAAACCGACCCCATGTTTTTAGGTTCAAGTTTATGTATAATTATTGTGATGCTCATGTGTACCTAGAGATTAGGAGTATAGAACCAAGATAGAGCACAAGATTATCATGGAATAATTCCTTTAGTATTTTTTTTATTTTCTATTATACATGTATTTCACTATATTATATCATTTGATTCATGCTTATAGATCAGAGTACGTAGACACATCTAGACATGCATGTATGGTTACATTTGTAAATGGAAACTTATTTAGTAATTTCAATTATCTTCCACTTCCCTTTATTTTTTATTTATACAACTTTCATTGTCTGATGATCTTTTTTGGATATCCATCCATGCTACTCTGATTATAAGGTTATATTCTCCCCACCATACCATTGTTAAACCCTTTCTACTAGTCAACAACCTCTAACATATGGGGTGGCATGCTTGAGGTCTTGTGACCAACTTGTTTTGGGAATAATTTTGGTTGATCCCAAGTAATGAAGTTTTAAATTGGTATTGGAGGTGTTTTTTCCCTTTTGTCTGACTATTATGGTACGGTAAGATATAAAATGGTAATTTTATAGTTCTTGGTAAGTATTCATCATTGTGATTGATCAACCCATGCATGGGGAAAAGACTAAGTGCCTAAGGATGGGATTGTTCTTTAAGTTATTCATTATTTACAGTTGATTATGATTTCACCATGAGTGAATGGTGTGATTTAGGCTTCTAACTGATATATGATATTTATATAATTTTACCCTTGTCCTAGAATGGAAATGAATTAGTATTTAATTCATCATTTTAAGCATATATAAATTCACATGTAACTCATATTCTAGTCCATGTAGGTTCATTTTAGGATGACTAATGATTGTAATTATGGGATTTAAATGTTAGGGCATGCTCATATTATTTATTTAACATGATTATCTATATACAATGCTTAGGTAATTAAATTCTATAATTTTGGGATTATTAAAATATTGTTTTTAGACCATGCTTGTATTTTTCCCTGCTTATGTAGTAGCTTTCCATGTTTACATATATTTACTACTATGTGATTTTGTGATTTCAAATAGTTTTGGTAAATGTTTACTTAAATAAAATTCCTACATCAAAATAAGTAGTTTTTTCAATATATATTGATGTTATCATTCTATTTGAACAAATTTTCATGACATGGTTATTCTATGGACCAATTTTTACATGGGATTATACCTATTTGTTGAGATTAAATGGGTTCCAAGTTACAATTTATAAAGTGTATGGGTGATTTATAATTTGGAAAATTGTAATCACTATAATCGAACCATCTGTGTGAGCATGATGTGAATTGAGACTATTTAACAGAAATAAAAAATAATTAAATTATTATTTTGAATGAATTGGGTGATTTTTTATGTTATTATTTGATTGACCCAAGTAGGCTAGTTTTGGTTTTCTTTTCATACATGGTAGAGACTATCAGGGTGTTGTTTAATATCAGTGATTTAAAATGTATCAAGATGCATTTAGATAAACCCATAATGGATTAATAGGACACTTGTGTTGAGTCAATAAGTTTTCATTATGAATTTTCCATTCCTTCATGATTGGGGAGATTGTTGAGTCAATAAGGTTTCTTTATGACTTTACGATTTCTTCATGTTTTGAAAATCACAAACACCTTATCTTAATGAAAATTTCATTAACCCTATGTTTTAGTTTCATAAGGAAAATTTTTCTTCTCCATGGAAATTTATCCTTACCAGATTTTTCATTGTTCATTTTGTCTAAGTATAAAAATCAGTTTCATATCCAAATCCCCGAAATCATATATATATAGATATAAATAATTTTTCTTTCAGGATCCAAATTCGGGTTCCGAACTCTCTGAATTTAGACTCTGAACTTTTCTGAGTTCTAACTCTGAGTTCTCTGAATTCAAACTCTGAACTCTTCTAAGTTCTGAGACTGAGTTCTCTAAATTCAGACTCCAAACTTTATAAGTTTAGACTCCTAACTCTTATGAATTCTTACGCCAAACATTGTATGTTCTGACTCCAAACTCTCATGAATTCAGACTCTGAATTCTACTAAATTCAAGACTCTGAACTTCTCTAAAATTCAGACTCTTGAATTCTCTACAATTCTAAACTTTTAATTCCTATGATAAACAGAATCTGAATATCTATGTGTTACAGACACCGAATGTGTTCTTGGTTAGACTCCAAACTATTTTTTATTACACTCCGTAAAATTAATTTGCTTATATAACCATATTTTTTGCTTACTCATGATTTGGTGACTAAATGATGTCATGAATTCAGTTACTAACTAACCATTCTTTGAGTGACACATATACAGGTCCCTCTAAAATTCGAGGAAAAATATGACCGTCGGAGAAGGGTGCCGACCGTTGAAGTTGTGACTATAAATAGGAGCTCATTTGAAAGAACTCAACACTGTTCCATGATTCTAGAGAGTATATGTTGTTGAAGTGATTTCTATAGAGAGACTCTCATGATTTGTGTGTACTAAACACCTTGTTCATAATTTCTTCGTGCGACTTAGAATGTTGCTAAGTACATTCAAGGGCTTTTAGGGATTGGTAGAAAGAGGATATGACTACCTTAAAGTTTGAGGACTTACTTGCTAAGGAAGACAGAGGTATCGACTACCTTAAGGTTGAGGGCTTGTGGGGATAGCAAGACAGACTCCAATCTTCATATCGAGGGCTTACCCTAGTGTAGGTAAGACAGACTTTCTTGAAAGTATAAATCAAGGGACTTTTATCCAAGGTTTTGGATACCCTTCTCTTTTGGTTAAAAGATTTACTACTTGTTACTTGTTTGTTCCAAGTTTTCTTCTGCATTTTTTTGTTAAGGAAGGTATAACTATCTTATATTTCCTTACACTTGTACACACTGATTTAGTAATATTCTACATGCTTTAAGGTAAAATATTTATTTTTGTAAACTTTTTTTATGTTTCATTTCTGGATTCACTTTTCTGGAATTTCTTTCTCAGAATCATATTTCTGGATTCAAACAAGTGTGTAGAACTAGAGGTTTTGTGAATTACTTTGTTTAACCTTGTTAAACAATAGAAATGTTTCTTACCAACTCTAAAAGTTCCCAAATAATTTTTTAGGTTTACAATTCACCCCCCCCCCCCTCTTGTATATTTGGTATCAACATTATTATTTCAATCCTACATTTCGTATATAAGGAGAATCTCATTCTCTATACCATCTCAACAATTCGTATCAAAGGATTGGTTCAATCTGAATTAATCTCATGATTAGATTTCGAAGATATTTCTTCTTCTTCTTATTTTCGGAATCATATTTTCAGATTCACAAGTCCGGACTCATTTTTTTTAAAGATACTCTTGTTATATATTTTCTTTGTTTACAAACTTTACTACTAATAATGATTAGGTGGAAAGATTTTCTTTTAAGATGGAAGGAATCAATGTTGGTTCCATCGATAACTTAAATCCATCTACACCACCTATTTTTGATGGGAATGATTACAAATATTGGAGAAATTTCTTGAAGACATTAATTATCAATACAGGAGAAGATAATTTTGTTATGCCTACTGGAGGATATAAAATCCCTGAAAAGGAAGTTAGTACCTTCACCAACCAAGAAAAGCATGAATATCAGCGGAATTATAAGGTATGAAATGCATTAATTTATTCCATGACTAGAAATATATATATCCAAATTTCATCTTGTGAAGTAGCAAAATGTATTTGGAAAAATATTGAAGTAACACACTTTGGAACTTCGAAAGTTATTGAAACTAGAAGAGCCATGCTCAGAGCTGAATATCATGGTTTATTATTTCATTATAAAGAACACATATGTAAGGTGAAACAAAGATTCATGACTATTGTTAATAGTTTATAATCTATCGGTGAGAAAATATTAGATGATGAAGCTCTTTTGGATAAGATCATAAACATCATGCCGAATGAGTGGGAATCCAGGGGAACTACTATAAATGAGAATAGAAGGGTTACTTAGATTTATCTTGATGAAATTTTTGAAACTCTTGTTCAACATGATAATAGAATGAAGATCAATGTTGATAATATTTAGAAAAATAATGTAAATGGCGTTGTTGCTTTTACTACAACTTCATATAATATGAAATCCAAGACTCCTGAGAGAGTAACTAGATATAAATCTAAGAATATTGTTATTCAATCCGAATCTAGTGAAAGTGAATCTTCCATGAATAAACTAGCCAATCTTGCTCGAAGGATGAACAAGATTTTTGGCCAGAAGAACATTAAATCCAGATATAAGAAGAAAGAAAGGAAGGATAAGAAAGTCTCATAAGTCACATGTTATGAGTGCAAAAGAGCTAGACATATAAGGCCTGATTGTCCTATGATTAAGAGAAAAGAAAGAAAGGAAAATCATTTGGAGAGAAATAGAAAGAAGTACTACAAAGTTAAAGATAAGAAATTTTTGAAATCTAATGAAACCTAGAGTTCCAGTTGTGGATACTCTTCAGATGAATCATCATATTATGAATCATATGGACAAAAAAATCTAGGTTTAATAGATAGACAACATATTAAAAAACATTGCTTAATGGCTAAGGTACTCAATGCTAAATCTATGTTCAATGTATCCCTAAATTCCAATTATAGTGATAGTAAATATTATAACTCTTTTGATGAATAATCTTCTTCTGATAAGGACAATACTTTACCTACCTATGAAGAAGTTTCTAGGTTTTCTAAGCTTCTTGATAATGAGAAATAAAAACTCAATAAAAATATTGATAAGGAAAATTATAGGATTTCTATTCTTACTATGGAAATATCATATCTTTCTAAAGATCTTGATAATAATAGCCTTGATTTTGAAATTATTTAAAAAAATCTTGAGGAAGTAACTTCTGAGAAGGATAAACTTTCTAAGGATCTAGAAAAAGTAATTTATAAGAAAAATATTTTCAATCCTAACTCTAGTTCTAATGTTTTGGAAGATAAGAACTTGGTTATTAGACTAAAGTTAGAGATATTTTCTGTGAGGAAGTGTCTGTCAAACATAACCATAGGTAAGGAAAATTTTGATAAAATGTATTCTCAAATCCGACCTCTAAAGAATAATTATGGATTTGGTTATACTAGTTCTAAACCGATTTTTAGTAACAATTATTTTGTTCCTCAAATTGATCCATTCTGCACTAAGTGTTAGTGCGGTGGACATTGGGTAATAAATTGTTCCTTAAACAGAACCTAGTCTTTATGATTTCATAAATCCTATTTTTATAAGAAAATGTGTGTGCCTAAAATATTGCTTTCTGAAATTTCTAGATCCAAGAAAGTTTGGGTTCCAAAAGTCTAACACTCTTATTTTCAGGAAAGTAAAGAAAGTATCAAAAAAAATACATGGTACATGGATATTGGATGTTCCCATAATATGACTAGTAACAAAAACTTCTAGGAAAATATTAACTTGATGAAATAAAAAAAGTAAATTTTAGAGATAAGGCAAAGTGAGAAATTATTGGTATAGTTAATATCATTCTTCTTTGAAAAAACATTGATTTCGAATGTTTTTTTTTGTTAAGGGTCTTAAGCACAACCTCATTAGCATAAGTCAATTATGTGATGAAGGTTACCTTGTGAATTTTAGGAATGGCCAGTGTTTAGTATACAATTCCAAGGAAGAGTTTATTCTTTCTTCCAATAGGTAATAGAACGTTTACACACTAAACTTAGAAGACCTTAGGATCCATGACCTACCTTTCCTTAGTGCAATGGAATATCATTCTTGGCTGTGTTATAGATGGTTAGGACACTGTAACCTTAGAAACCTATGAAAACTCTCTAAAAAGGACTACTTAATGATCTACCAGAGCTTATATTTTAATCTTCAAAAGTTTGTGATCCTTGTCAATATGGAAAGAAACATAGATCAAGTTTTAAAACTGTTGGTGAAATCTCAACCACTGATGCATTATAGTTAGTGAATATGGATCTTTTTGGACCAACACAAACTGGAATCATTGGAGGCAAATATGATATATTCATCTTAGTTGATGATTACACTAGATTTACATGGGTTTATTTTCTAGAAAATAAATCTGAATGTTTTTCTTATTTCAAAAGTTTTAGAGCCCATGTTAAAAATCATAAAAATCTTCCTTTGATAACTATTCATAGTGATCATGGAGGATAATTTCAAAATTCTGATTTTCAATATTTTTTTATAGAAAAGGAATTACTTATAACTTTTCAGCACCTAGAACACCTCAAAAAAGGTTTTGTTGAAAAAAGAAATAAAATTCTTGAAGAGATAACAAGAACCATGATGAGTGAGTATTCTGTAGCCAAATATTTTTGGGCTCAACCTGTAAGTAATACTTGTTATACTATAAATTGTGTTTTTATTAGACCTTTTCTTGATAAATCTCCTTATGAGTTATGGAATGGTAGAAAACCTACACTTTTCTACTTTAAGATTTTTGTTTGCAAAGTATTCATTCTGAATACTAAAGATAATTTACCCAAATTAGCGCCAAAATGTGATGAAGGATTTTTCTTAGGCTACTCCACAAATTCTAATGATTATAGAGTTTTCAATAAAAACACTTGTACTGTGGAAGAATCAGTGCATGTCAAAGTTGATGAAACTAGTCCCTTTGTTTTTTAACAACCCCAACCTACGTCTTTGGATGTGTTTTCAAAAACTGATTATCAACCCATGATAGAAGATCCTTCTGACAATGAAAATGTCCAAGAAAATAATTCTGAGACATTTATCCCAGAAGATTTCCTACCCTATGTTGATGAACAGGTTTTACAAAACCCAAATCAGTTGTTTCTTAAGAATCAACCCAGTGATAGTATCATTGGTGATGTAAATCAACCCGCAGGGACTAGAAGTTCCTTAAGAAATGAAGTTGAACGTCTTGAATTTCATTCCCAATTAGAACCAAAAATCACTAATGAAGATTTAGGTGATGACGATTGGATAAAATCTATGCAAGATGAGATAAATTAATTCAAAAGAAATGAAGTATGGACCTAGGTTGAAATACCTAAGGAAACTTATGTAATTGGAGAAAATGGGTCTTCAGAAATAAGTGTGATGAAAATGGAATCATAGTAATAAATAAAGCTAGTTTGATTACTAAAGGCTATAATCAACAAGAAGTAATAGAATATGAAGAAACCTATGCTTCAGTATCTAGACTTAAATCTATTCATATTCTACATTCCTTTTCAGAATTCTTCAACATCAAACTTCTTCAATAGGATGTGAAATATTCTTTCCTTAGTGGTTATGTTCAAGAGGAAGTTTTTGTTGAAAACCCTTCTAGTTTTGAAGATACAAAACATCCTAAACTTGTTTTTAAACTTACAAATGCTTTGTATGGACTTAAGCAAGCCCCTCAAACATGGTATGAAACCCCACACATCACTCTGGAGAAAAAACATAGATATTAGGCATCACTTTCTTAGATATCACACACAAAAAGGGGATATCATTCTTCAATTTATCAGAACACAAGATCAACTTGCTGATATTTTCAAAAAATCATTACCCTCTAATATATTTGAATACATTAAATAGAAGTTAGAAATGATAACCATAAAGCGATATTCCTTATTAACATTCTATTGAAACCAATCTTCTTACAGTAATAAACTTCTTTTCATAGGGGGAGTACATTTTCTTGTTATTTAGATCAAAATTTTTGTAATGAAATTTTTGTAGTCATATTTTTTAAATATTTCATAATGTAAATTTTCGTAGTCATGTTTTTCAAATATTTCGTAATGAAAATTTTCGTAGTAATATTTTCAAAAAATGTCATAGTCTAAAATTTTTTGTAGTCTAAAAGTTTTCGTAGTCTAAAATTTTTTGTAGTCTAAAATTTCTCATAGTCTAAAATTATTCATACTTAATAATTTTTCATAGTCTAATTTTCTTTTTGTAGTCTTAAAATTTTCTTAATGAATATTTTCATACATAAATTATTTTTAACGAATATTTTTATACTCCAAATTTTCATAATGAAGATTTTCGTAATTAAAATTTTCTTAATATAGATTTTCGTATTTGTTTTAATTAATTTTTTTCTGAAATCTAATGTTCTTCAAAGAATAATTTTACCCAGTATGAATAATCTTCCTAGAAATCTAAAAGGTAAGTTTCTTTTCTTGAGTTTTCGTAATCATGTTTTACTTGCTAGTAGTTTCTTTTGTTTTTAAATTTTTCCAATTCTCTTTTCCTTAAATCTGAATGTTTTTAATAAGAAAACCTAAAAATATCGAATTCAAGTTTTCATTACGGCTATCATATCAACCATCAGATCTGATTAGAAATATTCCCATCCATTAGATTGAGTTTGGAAGATGAACCATTATATCAAACCACTATATAAAGGACCCCTCGATTTTAGGACCACATCGTATCTCAAGCGTTCGCGTGCTGAAGTTCTTCCATTCTATATAAGCTCATTCTGAATTTTCAAGGGTTTCTCAATTCCAAATGTCTGTAGATAAATCCTCTCAGAAAGATATGTCTTCTGTCAAGCCAATCTCGGAGTGGCAGGTCTATAGAGAAATTTTGGTGCATACGAAATTCTTCACCAAGTATGACTCTATAATTTTTAAAAACATCAATCTCAATGGATGGGATATTGTTTCTGTATCGAAGCCAGGAGCTCATGATTTGGTTTATCTGGATTTTCTAGTTGAGTTTTAAGAATCAGTCAGTTTCTTCAAGGAAGAAGAAAGAGAAAATTTTTCATTCAAGAGCTATGGAAAGACTTATGCTCTTTCATATACTAAGTAAGCTAATTTGATTGGTATTTTATACGAAGGGGAAACTGAGTTCTGTTCTCATAAATTTCCAGATTTCAAAGGATGTTTTGTTAAGGAGGAGGATATGGCATGTCTTGGACACTATGAGGTGAAGACTCCGAAGATCGCTCAATTTTCAAAAAATTATCGAATTCTTGAATTATGGGTTCAGGGATTCATCATTCTGAGAAAAGGTGACAAGGATACTTTGAAGAAGAGTGATATGTATATCTTTTATTTCTTGGTAAATCTGAGGAAGATAAATCTGGTTAAGCATATTCTCATCACGATTGAGAATATTAAGAATGGAAACATGAAGGCTCAGATAATTATGTATCCAGATATTCTATCCAAGTTAATTGTTTGCTGCTTAGAATCTTTTTAAATTCCTTCCATCTTGAAGCCAAGGAATTGAAAAGTTATGCTAGTCAGTAATGATACCCTTAAGAGGATTAACATTGGTTTTTCTACTGATTCCAGAGAATTTTATGACCTACCAGAAGAAAAAGGTGAAGCTATTTTGAAAAAACAAGAAGTGTCTGAACCATAAAAAAAGGTTGGAAAGAATAGGAAGTTGAAGGACGTAGAATAGAATGGAAAAATAAAAAAATCCAAGGAAGATCAATCCACACCTCCGAAAACTAAGAAGCAAAAAATAATATCCTAATGAGGTTGTAGAAAACTAGAGGGATGATAAGAAAAGTAAGAAAGAAGGGGAGACCAAGATTGTACTATACCCTGCTGAAGAAAAGTATCTAAAGGAGAATACAACTGAGTATCTGGAAAGGGTAGAGAAAGAAAAGAAATTAAATAATAAGATGAATGAAGCAAATATTGTTCAATCTCTTTTGAAGGCTGCTGAGAAAGCATCCGAGAGTATTCTGGTACCAGAATCCTTCCTGGTAGAACCCTTACCAAAAATCCCTGGAAAGAAGTATGTGACTCCGAAAAAATTCAAAGAAGTAAAAGAAGTTGAAGAAGTTGAAGAAAAAGAAGAAATCAGGGGTGATACTGAATATTTGATTAAGCAAGTGGAAGAATTTCATAATAAGGAAAGTCCATCCAAGAAGTTCTTTATCTGAAACTCTCAATCTGAATATTCAATGTTTTCTACCCCTGGGTTAGATGAAAAGATTGAAAATTAAGTGAATAAGCTCTCTAAGGAAGAAAGTTCAAATCATGACATCATTCACCCTAATGATGTTATGGCAGCATTTAAGAAATAAGGGATAGATGAAGATAAAATTTTTCAACTGTCTGACAGTGAACATGAATCTTTGGATGAGGAATCCATTCCGAAAACTGATAAGGGTAAACAGGTGGTTGTTGATACACCCACTAAAGTCATTTTAAAGAAAAAGGATATTGGTGGATCTTCAAAGAAGAAACTTGATGAGCTTGACAAAGAGCCCTCACATATCAATGTTTCAGATTCAGAATCATCATCCCTTGGATTGGATTTTGTAGTCCAATATTTGAATAAGATTGTTGGGAATATTCCAATTTTTCCAAGTATTGACTCGAGATGCCAGATGCTTCAAACACCTTAAATCAGAAAGTAGATTCAATATCCATGGTGATGGATATGTGTGTAAATCTTGAGGTAGATTTCAAGACTTGTTTAATTAACTATGAACTCCACAAAAGATCCTTCAAGAAGATGACCACTTGCTCTAAGAAAACTATAGAAGATATGAAGATTCTTGATGAGTTTCAAGAAACTGTAAATGATTCTTTGGACACTGAAGATAGTAAGATCAAGGATATCACAAGAAGTTTTGAAGAAAAGATGACTCTTGAATTGAATTCTCAGATTCAAGAAGTCAAAGATTCAAATGGGAAACTGTATTCAGTGGTGAAAAGATGTAAGAGAGAAAGAGATATTCAAATTGAGATAGAAGAAAAGTTTTCCAAGAAGGAAAAAGACCTGAAGGCTTAGGAAGGGGCTCTTAAGGCTCAGGATGATAGAATTAAAGCTTTAGAGAAGAAAGATGAGCATCAGGATCAGATTCTAAAGTGAGCAGAGGAAGATCACAAGGAGCTCAAAAAGTTGAAAACTATTGTGAAGAAGTTGATGGCCAAGAAAAAGGAAGGATGATTAGACCTAATCCGATCTTTTGATGTATTTTCCTTCCTTGTATAAATTTTTCCAATCATAATGAAATGTTTGTTTTCTTGTCTTTTGGATGCTTTGTACTAAAATTTCAGGTAGCATATTATCTTTTCCATTCCCAGTATTTCTTTTTGAAAATCACAAATGGAAGAAAGGAAAAATAATTCTATGTAAAGAAGAAATTTCCTTAAGTACGGGGGAGTGTTCATCTAAGGGGGGGTTTTCATTACAATGATTTTCATATTCAAGATAATGAAAAATCTCATTCCAAAAATATAGAATACAAACCTTAGTGTTCTAAATCCTAAGGGGGAGTTAGTCGTAATCATCCTTTCCCATGTGTGTTAAGGGAGATAATTTTTATTTTCTATGTCCTAATATTATTTTTCGTAAGGATGTTTGTGATTTCCAAAAAGGGGGAGATTGTTGAGTCAATAAGGATTCTTTCTAACTTTTCGATTCCTTCATGATTAGGGAGATTGTTGAGTCAATAATGTTTCATAATAACTTTACCATTTCTTCATTTTTTTTAAATCCCAAACACCTTATCTTAAAGAAAATTTAATTTACCCTACGTTTTACTTTAATAAGGAAAATGTTTCTTATCCATGGAAATTTATCTTTATCATATTTTTAATTGTTCATTTTTTCTAAGTATAAAAATAGGTTTCATATCCCAAACCTCAGAATCATATATATATATATATATATATGATTAGATATAAAACATTCTGTTTTTAGGATCCGAATTCAGGTTTTGAACTCTCTGAATTCAGACTTCGAACTTTTTTGACTTCTGACTCCAAATTATTTTAATTAAAACTTTGAACTCTTCTGAGTTTTGACACCAAGTTCTCTTAATTCAGACTCCAAAAATTGTAAGTTCAAACTCCAAACTCTTATTAATTCATACTCTGAACTTTGTATGTTCTGACTCCGAACTCCCATGAGTTCAGACTCCGAATTCTACGGAATTCAAGAATCCAAATTTCATTGAAATTAAGAATCCTTAATTCTTTAGAATTCTAACTCTAAATTCCTCTAATAAACAAAATCCGAATATCTATGTGTTATAGACACCGAATGTGTTCTTGGTTAGACTCCGAAGTATTTTTTCTTACACTCCAAAAAATGAATTTGATTATATAACCATATTTTTTTCATACTCCTGTTTTGGTGAAAAAATGATTTCATGCATTTAGTTACTAACTAACCGTTGTTTGAGTGACACATGTACAGGTCCCTCTGAAATTCACGGAAAAATATGATCGTTGGCGGAGGGAGTCGTCCGTTGAAGTTGTGCATATAAATAGGAGCTCATTTGAAAGATCTCAACATTGTTCTATGACTCCATAGATTACATGATGTTGAAGTAATTTCTAGAGAGATACTCTCATGCTTTGTTTGTATTGAACATCCTGTTTATAATTGCTTTGTGCCACTCCGAATGTTACTAATTACATTCAAGAGATTCTGGGGATAAGAAGACAGAGGTGCCGACTACCTTAAAGTTCGAGGACTTCATTGCTAAGGAAGATAGAGGTGCTGACTACCATGAAGTTGAGGGCTTGAAGGGATAGCAAGATAGACTCTGATCTTCGTATCGAGGGCTTACCCTGGTGTGGGTAAGATAGAATTTCTTGAAAATATATATCAAGAGTCCTTTATCCAAGGTTGTTGGATACCCTTCTCTTTGGGTTAAAATATATACTACTTTTTACTTGTTTGTTTCAAGTTTTCCACTTCATTTTTTTGGTTAAGGAAAGTATAACTATCTTATACTTCCTTACACTTGTACACACTGATTTAGTAAGAATCTATACACTTTATGGTAGAATCTTTATCCTTGTAAACTTTTTTTAAGTTTCATTTCTGGATTCACTTTTCCAGAATTTCTTTCTCGGAATCATATTTCCAGATTCAAGAAAGTGTGTAGAACTAGAGGTTTTGTGAATTACTTTTTGTAACCTTGTTAAACAATAGAAAGGTTTCTTACCAACTTTAAAAGTTCCCAAAAAAATTTAAAGTATTAAATCCACCCCCCCCCCCCTCTTGTATATTTGGTATATACATTATTATTTCGATCCTACATTTGGTATCTAAGGAGAATATAATTCTCCATACCATCTCAACACCTTGAAGGTATCCTTTAATTTGATAATCCTTAGTAATTAAATGTATTTTATAAGTTAAACTGCCAAAACATGATTGGATTCCAGCTAAAAAATAATACTTGAAAGAAGGATTCATAAAAATTCCTTGTGTGCCTTTCCATTTTATCTAAATAAATCCTCCATGTATAGAATTTCTTATAACTAGTACTTGATATTTAAATTTATCCCTTAAATGGTTTAAATATAAAAAGTATAAAAATGAATCTACTGAAATGAGACTTTAAGTGGTGTTTTTAGTTTTAATATTTGTGTAAGAAAAGATTGAAAGTTCCCTTGATAGTTTCCTTACAGCAGAAATGGGAGATATTACCATAGGAATCTTATTAATTTTCTTGATCAAAAATGGTATGTGGTAGATCCTATTCATCTCCATAGTATGACCAACCAATTAGGTAGATTCTTTCTAATTAAATAAGGGTCTAACCCGAGGTTGGTAGTTCTCTTAGATAATTAAAACCTTGTTGAATGCTTGGAAATTGTTTCAGATGTGTGGTATCATTTAGGTGTCATTTATCCTGAGTATGAATATTTTTATATAAAACAACTCCCATGTTGTGAGGGTGGGAATGTGATAATTTTACCCTTTTAGTTGATTGACCTTGGTGTAATGCTTGGTTTAAGAGGGTTATATAACAAACCTTCTTTTTATTACACACTAAAAAATGATTTATTACAAAAAATACACTTGATAGAACATAGAAAATTGAGGGGTCTTGTGTATTTTGGTCTTAGGAACATTACATAACAAATTAGAACATAAAACACACAACATCTTTGTTGAAAACATCCTTCACATAACCACAAGATTCCCATGTACTTAGCATGGCATAGGAAAACCCGAGGACATGCATAAGAAAAGGGTGAGCTATAAAGACTTGTAAGAGAGTAAACAAGGCATAAAATGTATAATAAAATACATGTTAGGAAATAGTAATATCAATGTATCATAATATAATCACAAACAAAAATGTATGATAAAGCATGATTATCACAACATGGAAATCTGGAAACAACACTTAGTGTGGTATTAGCATGATCCAAGGCTCATTGCACGTGGAGCATGAGTAAACCCTCATTGAACTTGAATTATCATGAGTAAATCCTAATTTTAATCGAATTAGCATGAGTAAACCCTCATTTTAGTCGACGTGTCATGATACTACTCTTTACCCATTGCATTAGAGCGCTATTAAGGGGCATCCTTCATAAACTTTTCATTTTATGCACAAGTGTGACAAATGGATCATACAATGTGGAATAATTAAACATAATAATTTATTACATGATAAAGTAATGTGGAACAAATACATGAAACTATATCAACAATATATAAATTTTCATAAAGGTGAATACACCTGATAGAGAAATGGGCATGGAATTCACTACACAATGACTTGGAATTGAAAAACCGCGATACAATTTTGGCACCATAATAGCGTGACATGAAAATTCAAAAAAATGGTTGATGAGAGAGAAACTGGTGTCTCATTATATGTACATGAAATGGACAGTAAGGGGTCATATAGATACATGTCCCAACAAATTTAATGGAATTTCGATTCATAATACAAAAGAATTTCTTGATTGTAAATGAAGAGAGAGAAATTCCTTACAGATTTTCGGCATTGTAACGGGTGTACATAGAAGGAATTAATAAGAAAAAAAGAGGTCTATCATCATTTAAGACATAAGGAGGAAAATATAATGGAGGATTAAAATCATACCCTGGCATTTTTAACTAAAAGTAAAAGGGTATTACAACATAAAGAAACATAGATAAAAATAAGAAAGGAACGAATCCCTTACTTGGAAGTGTGATCCCATTTGATTGAGAGGGGATTGATAGAGGCTTCTTGAGAGCATTGGGAACCATGGTAGTATTTTATAGAGAGGATTACAGAGTATGGATTAACTTAAAATAATTTTAGTAAAGAGGAAGTGAGAGATTGGGTGGGTTTATATAGGAAAGGAGTGGTAATTCCTTATTATTTAGGTTTGGGTCACCATACAATAAACTAATCCAACCCAAAAACCAGGCTATGGTTTTTGACAAATGGTTTTATCAAAAAGGGAGTGAAAAAAAATACTTTACAAGCCCAATATCCAAACTTCTTCAAATAATGGGGTTGCTTATGTGGAGGTGAGTCACACTCCCAAGGAAAACAATTTAAAAAGACAAATTTTTTTATAAGTCATGAAGGCTTCACTAAAACATTGTAAAATAAATCAAACAAAAATAAAATCATATTATTTTAATGATAAAACATATATTAGACGAACATAATGTTTATAGTATTTTCTTACATCACTATTCGGTCATTATGATGTCAGAAAACACATTATATATTTAAACAGTATTAAATTTTTACCCAAAAATTAGACTGTCTCAAAAAATTATGAAAAATTAACCATTGGATAGTATCAACATACTTATTACAAAAATAATATTCTTTTTATATAAATAATTTCCTAAATATTTTAATTTTTTCTTTTAAAATAAAAACTTACATTTATGGAAAATTCAAGAGTTTTGAAAAAAATAGCTTTCAAACCGTAATAAAAATCCCAATCATATTCATAATAATTATATGGTCATTTATTTCATATAAAAGTAATTTATAAATAATATTTAATTAAAATAATATATAATACAAAAATCCACTAATTTATCAAAATAGTTTTCTTAATTTAATATTAAATAAAACTACTATTTGTGCTTTAAAAACTATTTACAATGTAACAATAATAAAATGTATATTATTTATTATATAAAAAACATAATGTCCACAAT
This sequence comes from Viscum album, assembly GCA_963277665.1. Lineage (NCBI taxonomy): Eukaryota > Viridiplantae > Streptophyta > Magnoliopsida > Santalales > Viscaceae > Viscum > Viscum album. Next base: position 880,446,343 of record OY728126.1, on the reverse strand, counting down.
CATAGTGCTAATTTCTTGTTACATAACCCCTTATAACACATGCATAAGACTGAAGGGTAAGGGGTGTGATGGTGACAGACTCTTGGGGTGGCTCGGATAACCTCACTCGGGTGGTAATCTCTATCAACTTCCACTTCTCCCAAAGGCGGTTCCACTCGAGCATAACATGTTGAAGCTCATCTTGGCCTTTGTCAAGAGAGAAGCCCAATGATGCCACCTTCTTTCCAAGCACTGACAAATGGGCTTTGTACAGAGAAATTCTACTGGATGAGTACATTACTTCCTTTGTCAGAGCAATTGGATTTGTTAAAACCCTATATTTATACTAATCATGTGATCACTATTCAACAACTATATTAGCAACGGTAAAAATTCTTAATGGTATTTTAAAATCCAAAAACATAAAACCAAATAATTTCATATTTTATATAACCATTTTTCATAATAATATATTCAATTAGATCAAGATTAATTTTCATTGATAAAATTTTGGGTTGTTACAACATTCTCCCCATAAGAAATTTCTCCCTCGAAATTTTATTCTCCCAAACTAAAACAGATGTTGGTAACTTGGATTCATCACTTCCTATGATTCCCAAGTTGCTTCATCAAACTTGTGGTTTCTCCACAACACCTTGACGAGGGGCGTTTTCTTATTTCGTAGAACTTTTTTCATACGATCTAAGATCTTCACTAGATGCTTATAATAAGAAAGATCATACACTAATTGTACTATCTCTGAAGAGAGTACATGTGAAGGGTCTTGTATGTAATTATTTAAGAGGGATACATTAATGACATCATGTACTTTCGCCATTGTAGGTGGAAGTTCTAGTCGATAGGCCACAGCCCCGACACGATCAAGAATATCAAATGGGTCAATGTACCTCGACTTAACTTGCCTTTCTTTCCAAACCTCATGAAGTTCTTCCATGGAGATTATCATATAAATACCATATCTCCAAATTTTAACTCAAGGTCTCATCGATGGTTGTCTGCATAACTCTTCTATTGACTTTTTTCTACCTTGATATGATACTAAATCGTTTTCTCCTTCTCCACTATTTATTTGATCATTTCAGGTCCTAGAAACTTACGCTCACTGACTTCATTCCAACACACTGGTGTTCTTCACCTTTTTCCATAAAGGGATTAATATGGTTCCATTCAGATGCATGAGTAGAAACTGTTATTATAGGAGAATTAAACCAGTGGAAGATGTTGGTCCCATGCTCTTTTTAAGTCCATAGAACATGATTTTAACATATCTTTTAGTGTCTGAATTGTTTGCTCAGATTGGCCATCAGTTTCAGGATGATAGTCTGTACCGATGTTCAGTTCAGTGCATAGAGCATTATTAAAAATTCACCATTGGATAATTTTGACATCCCGATTCCAAAAATAATATTAATTTTATCTAAATAAATTTATAAATATGTGATTTTTAAAAAAAAAATAAAAATCCATATTTATAAAAAATTCATGGGTTTTGAAAAAAAAAATCAGACCTTAATAAAAATCACAATTTTATTCAAAAAAAATTATACAATAATATATATTTATTAAAGAGTAATTTAGTAATAATATTTTATTAAAATATTATTTAATTAGAAAAATCTTTTATTTTGCCAAAATAGATTCTTCAATTGAAGATTAACTAAAACTACTCTTTGTGATTTAAAAACCATTGAAAAAGTTACAATAATGAAATGAATGTATATTCTTTATACAAAAAAATAAAGCACATAATCACAATAATAGGGTCTTGTTACTTAACCCATTTTAACACCCGCATAATATTGAAGGGTAAGGAATGTGATGGTGACAGACTCCTAGTGTGGCTCGGATAACATTGATCAGGTGGTAATTTGTATCAACTTCTACTTATCTTGTAAGCGGTTTCGTTTGAGCATAACGTGTTAAATATCAGCTTAGGCTTGGTCAAGAGAGAAGCCCAGTGAAGTCACTACCTTTTTGAGCCCCAACAAATGAGCTTCGTATGGAGTAATTCTATTAGATGAGTTCATCACTTCCTTTTTTGAGTAAATTGGATATGTTAGATACCTATATTTATACTAATCATGTTATCACTATTCAAGAGCTATATTATCAATGGTCAAATTTCGTAATGGTATTTTGAAATCCAAAAAACCTAAAATCAAGGAATTTCATATGTTATATAACCATTTTACATAATAAGACATTTAATTATATCAAGAGTAATTTTCATTAATAAAAGTTTGGGTCATTACAATCTTCCACCCTTAAAAAATTTTCCCTCAAAATTTCCCTTTCCTACACTAAACAGATGCGGGTAACTCTACTTTATCACATCCTCTAATTCACACATTTCTTCTTCAAACTTTAATTTCATCAAAACACCTTAACATGGGGCATTATCTTATTTTTTTAGAAGTTTTTCCTTATAATATATGATCTTAACTAGCTTCTCTTCATAGGAGAGTTCATTCTCCCATGGTACCACCTCTAGATCAAGTACATGCGATGAATCGTGTATGTTCTTCCTCAAGAGTGATATATAGAATACATCATGTACTTGAGAAAGGTTTAGATGGAGTGATATTTGATAGTACATTTCTCCAATGTAATCAAGGGTCTCAAAATGGAAAATGTACCTTGGAATAAGCTTTCCCTTCTTCCCAAATCTCATAACTCTTTTCCATGGTGATATGATGAGGAATATTATGTCTCCAACATCAATCTCTAGGTCTCATCGACAATTATCATCACATCTCTTTTTTCAACATTAATCAAATTTATTGTGTTGTAAGATAGTCTTAACCTTCTCTACCATTTCTTTGACCATTTCTAGACCTAGGTGTTTTCACTCCCCATCTTCATCCCAACATGTCGATGTTTTGCAAGACTTCCCATAAAGGGCTTCATAAGGATCTATTTGGGAGCTTGAGTAGAAATTTTTATTATAAGAGAACTCAACCAGAGCAATATGTTGGTCCCATTCTCCTTTTAAGTACATTTACCATGATCTCAACATGTCCTCAATTTTTGGGGTAGTCTTCTCAGATTTCCAATCAGTTTGAGGATGATAATCCCTAATGAAGTTCAGATCAGTATTTCGAGCATATTGAAACTCTTCTAGAACATTGAGGTGTATCTAGGATCTAGATCGAATACAATAGATAGTGGGACTCAATGCATCCTTACCACTTCCCTAATATATATTCATTCCAGTTGATCCAATGAGAAATCCTCTCAAATTTCAATGAAGTATGTAGTCTTTGTAAGAAGATCTGTAACAACCCAAATATCATTGTTTCTATTGGACGTATTCGGGAGTCTGGTGACAAATTATATGGTGATGTTCTTATATTTCCCTAATGGTATGGGTAATGGTGGCATTATCCCCCTATACTTTTGCCTCTAATCCTTCAATTGCTGACATAACAGGCACTTTGATTTATACTAAGTGATCTCCTTATTCATGTTATTCCCCCAATAATGCTCTAGAATATCACGTTACATCTTTGTGTTTCTTGGGTTAATTGAGAAATTCAAACTACGTGCATCATCCAAAAGTTCATTATTTATTTCTAGATTTTATAGAACACATAGTCTTGTCCCAAATCTGAAAATTCATTCTTCATTAACATTGAACTCCGAGGATTTCCCTTTTCTTATTGTTTTAACTTTCTTCTAAATTCCAACATCATCCTTTTGAGCATCCTTTATCCTTTCCAAAAGAGATGGTTGATATTTCCTTTGTGAATGGATTGATGATGTTCCATTCTTTATTATTCTCAAGTCCATCTTCATCAAATCTAAGAATATTGGATCCTTTTAAATTCTCATCAAGGATAGAATCGCTGGGTCCTTTCTATATAGAGAATCTTCCACCATATTCTCTTTCCCAAAGAGTTAATGGATTGAGAAATCATAGTATTTTATCATATCTAACCAAATTTAATGGTGCATGTTCAACACTTTTTGTGTGAATATATACTTGAGGCTGTTGTGATCTGTATATATTTCACACTTCTCCTCAAAGAAGAAATGTCGCCAAATTTTTAAAGTGAGGATTACTGCAGCCAACTCCAAATCAGTTTTGGATAGGTTTTCTCAATAAATTTCAATTTCCATTAAGAATAGTCAATGAATTTGTATTTTTTCATCAACACAAAGCCTAATCCCTTCTTTAAAGCATATCTAAATACCACAAAAAGTTCTACACCAATGGCTACTGTGAGAACAAGCACTGTGATAAGCCTCATTTTCAAATCCATGAAGCTCTCTTCGCATTCATCACTCCAAGAAAAAATTAATTCCTTTCGAGTTAGCTTGATAAGATATTTGTAAAATATTAATAATTTTCTTGGAAATTGGAAATAATATCCATCAAACCCCAGGAAGCTAGGTATATCGGTTAGTGAGGTTGGCCTCATCCAGCCCTCAATTATAGCTATCTTAGAGGGATCCACAGATATCTCATTTAATATGATTATATAACACAGTAATGAGACCTCCTTCATCTATAAATCACAATTTCTATAATTTTTATAGCGATTATCCTTTCCTAAGGTCTCTAGTACAGTTCTAAGATGATCCTCATGCTCTAACTTGGTTTTGGAGTATATTAGAATCTCATCTCTAAAGACTAACAAAAAATATCTGAGGTAATATCTAAAGACTCTATTCATCAAGTCTATGAATATTTATAGAGAATTAGTGAGTCTTAAAGGCATTACTATGAATTCATAATGCCCATATCTTATATAAAAAGTGATTTTGCAGATATCCTCCTTCTTCACCCTTACTTGGTAATATCCTAACTGTAGATCCACCTTGGAGAAGTATCGTGATCCACTTAGCTGATAAAACAAGTCATGAATTCTTGTTAGAGGATAATTTTTCATTGTCATGATTTTTTTTTGAGATCATGATAATCATTTCAAATGCTCATTGACCCGTCTTTATTCTTGAAGAAGAGGACTGCGGAACCCCATGGTGAAGCACTTGGGCATATAAACCCTTTATCTAGATTCTCCTATAGTTTTTTCTTCAACTCATCAAGATTCACAATAGTAATTCTATAAGAAGTCTTGGATATTGTAAATTCCCCAGGTATAAGATCATTTGATAATTTAACATTTATTCTATGAGGAAGACCAGTAAATTCCATGAGAAACACTTCAGCTAATTCCCTCAAAATAGGCATGTATTCAGGGATGGATGCTTCCTTAGACTCAATCATCTGAGTAAGATACACGTAATCATAGGGTAGCAATATGCATTCTTGATATGATGGTTCTAAGGAATATTTATCATCTTCCTTTCACTTGTACAGAATCGGGGGTCGATTCTCCATATGAAGAGTTATTTACCTCTCACGGAAATTTATGTTGGCACTATATAGGGAAAGAAAATCCATGCCAAGAATTGTAAAAAATTCCACCAAAGAAAGTATGAAGAGGTTCACTGGGAATTCCAATCAACAAATTGTGACAAGGGAGGAGTTATATTCATGGGATGCAATGATTTCCCCATTTTCCATTCTCACCAACATCTTTACTTCCAGTATTTGTGGTGGTGTTGGGATTGATCTACTAAACTCTCGGGATACAAAAAGATGCATATAACCAGAATCAAAATGGATATTTTATATTCTTGAAATAATAACTAATGTACCTATCACCACTTCATTTTTTGGGTTCACTTCAGTATTAGTGATGGAAAAAACTCACCCTTGTGGCATTTGAGGTTGTCGGTTGCCTCTGAAAACCCTTCTCTTAGGGAACTAGTTTGCAAAGTGACCTAGATCTTTGTTGATGAATCAATGAACCATGCATTAAGGGTTTAATGGAGCATTCCCCTCCTCTATCATAGTTGCGGGTTTTTATTGTCAATAGTTAATGGTCATGTGCCCTTCTCTTCGACACTTAATTCATTTCCTCGTCCCCTTACGGAAATTTCTGAGGTGCTTCTTTCTGCAGTTTTGGTAAGTGGGGTGCTGGATTTTCTTAGCACCACTAGATATATCAATCAGACTATCAATATTAAAGTCCATCTTACAAATATTATCGCTATTATACCCCTATGATTCGTCGATCTACATTTCTAACTTGAGGGCATGTCGGAGAACTTTTTCATAGCTCTCGAAATCACAAATTGTTAAGACTTTCCATGGGATGGGTATTAGACCACCAAAGAAGCAGCCAACCTTGTATTCGGTAGTAATGACAAAGACATTGGAATATCATAAAAGCCTTGTAAAGTTTTCCTCATACGCTCTGATGGATTCGTCATCGTTTGGTTTTAAGGCAACGAAATCACTTTCTATCATAATTTGGAGGGTGTGAGGAAAATATTTATCAAAACACATTATCTGGAAATCCTTGCATTCCAATACCTCGATATCCTCCTCAAGCATTGTTTTTTTATCAATTTACACTATTGATAATCTTTACCCTTTATATGATAAGAAGCCAAAAGAACTATCTCTTGTTAGAAACATGAAGGATAGAGAATATATTTTCAATAGATTTGATCCATTGTTCAACAATTGAGGGATCTGATAGTCCATTAAATGTAGGAGGACTTTGTATCATGAATCTCTCTATTTCGACTTGTTTTTTCTTATAGGGGTTTGAACATTCATTTTGAACCATGTATCTATTCAAAACTATGGTTAACTGAGAGGCTATCATGAAAAAGTCTATGAATACCGCTCCCATCCAATTGGGCATCTCATTAGAACAGTCATCACATTGATCTTCACATCGATTGTTAGCTTGAGTCCTCTTATTACCAATAATTGTCTGGAATAAAAAGAAAGATATGGGTAACAAATAAAGGGTAATACAAAGACAAAAACAGATGACTTGTATTTTACTTTTATTTCCTTAACTTATGAATATATAGGCTTCAATCTATGTTATCCATGATCTAATTTCCTACATATATTCTTAGGGGAATTTTTTTTCCTTAATAATGTTTCATACTATGATTATGAATTTACCAAGCCATATCCCTCTGGAGTGTCATAACGAAGAGTGCATTAAGGCCTGTTTTCGTTCACTAGTTCCCATTCGAGTCTACCTCAAAGCATTTTTTCAGGTTTAACCCCTAGATACATATGCACCAAAGCCGCCTCTACCAACTCGTATCTAGACAATGATGTATTTTCTCAATAAACCACTTACTAAAAATTCACTAAAACTTAGGGATTTTTTTGTTTTACTTAGTCATATCCCTAAGGCTTTCATTAGGGTTTTCTAATCCTAATACCAAAAATAACTAAACCCATCCTATGATGCCAACTATAACAACCTTTCTCTTTATTTCAAACTTAAACATGATTTAGTACATAAAATCCTCAATTGTTACAATATAGTAGATTGAGAGGACTAGTGTCATTGGGTCTTAGGAACATTACATAACATCTTAAAACATGAAATACACATCTTTATTGAAAACTTATTTCACACACATTCTTTCGTACTTAGCATTGCATAAGATAACCTGAGTAAATGCATAAGAAAAGGGTGAGAAATAAAGACTACTAAGGTAGTAAACAAGGAATAACATGAACAATACAATACAAGTTATGAAATATGCGTATCAATGGAGTATAAGAGAAACATGAATATAAAGGCATGATATATCATGATTATTATAACATGGAAATGTGGAAACAACATTTAACATGATATTAACATGAGCTAAGGGTCATTGCACATGGATCATTAATAAACCCTCATTCCACTTGAATTATCATGATTAAACCCTCATTTCACTTGAGTTATCATAATACAAATCTTTACCTAATGCATTGGAGCGCTATCAGGGCTCACCGGTTATAAATATTTCATTTCATGCATAAGTGTGCCACATGGATCATATAACTTGGATTCATTAAAAATTATCATTTATTCCACGATAAAGGAATGTGAAATTCATACAAGAAACTCTATAATCAATAATTAAATGACCATAAAGTTGAATACCCTTGATAGAGAAATGGGCAAGGTATTCACTACACAATTACTATGGCTTGAAAATCATAGTGCAATTTAGGAAGCAATACAGCATGACATAAGAATTCATAAAAATAGTTTATGAGAGAGAAATGGGTGTCTCATTATATGTACATGAAATTGATAGTAATGGGGTCATATAGATACATGCTCCAACATATATAATGGAATTTAGATTCATTATACAAAAGAGTTTCTTGAATGTAAATGTGAAGAAGGAAAATCCTTTCAGAATTTCGGCATGGTAACGAGTATACATGGGAGGCGTTAATGAGATAGAAACAGGTCTATCATCATTCAAACAAAATTAGGGAAGTACTGGGGTGGTGGGGAATCGCACCCCCATAGTTTTAATTGAAAAAATGGTATATCAAACAAAATGAAATTTGAAAAAAAAACAGAGAAATGACGAAATCCATTACGAAATTTCAGCATGGTAACAGGTGTACTTGGGAGGCATTAATTAGAATTAATGTGGAATTTCATCATTAAAACATAAGGAGGGATGTATAGGGGAGGTGATAAATCATACCCCTATATGTGTAATTGAAAATAAAATGGTATAGAAACATAAAGAAACATGGATAAAAATGAGAGAAGAAGGAATCACTTACTTGGATGTGTGATCCCAAAGGCATGGGAGGGGCTTGAGAGAGGATTATTGGGAGCTTGGGTAACTTCGGGAGGATTCTAGAGATTGGATGGTAGAGGTTGGTCGAGCTCCAAAGGTTTTGACTGAAGAGAAGTAGGAGATTTGTTTTGTTTATATAGGAAAAGAGAGGTAATTATTTATTATTTAGGTTTTGGACACCACACAATAAACTAATAAAAACCACTAACTATCTCACGGTTTTTGCCAATGGTTTTTTCCAAAGGGGACTGGAAAACATTATTTTATAAGGAAAATCGCCAAAATTCTTAAAATATTAGGCTTGGAGGGTCTACTAAAGCTTTGTAAAATAAATAAAACTAAACTAAAATCACATTATTTTAACGGTAAAACATATATTGGCCAAAAAACCCATTTACAATATGTTATTACATCACTATTAGGTCATTACGATGTCATAAAATACATTATATAATTAAACAGTTTTTAATTTTTACTCAAAAATTTGACTGTCTCAAAAAATTATTAAAAATTCACAGTTGTATAATTTTGACATCCTGAATCCAAAAATAATATTCATTTTATCAAAATAAATTTCAAAATATGTGAATTTTTACTTTTAAAACAAAAACTGACAATTATCAAAAATTCATGAGTTTTGAAAAAAACATCTTTCAAACCTTAATAAAAATCATAATTTTATTAATAAAAACTATATGATCATTTATATTTAATAAAATTAATTTTTTAAAAATATTTTATTAAAATTTTATTTATTTTCAAAAATCCATTAATTCATCAAAATATATTTCATAATTGAATATTAACTAAATATAATATTTGTGCTTTAAAAACCATTTACAAAGTAAAAATAATCAAATAAATGTATATTCTTTATATTGAAAATAAAGGAGAAAATCATAGTGATAGATTCTTGTTACATAACCCCTTATAACACTCACAAAAGACCGAAGGGTAATGTGTGTAGTGGTGACGGACTCTTGGGGTGCCTTGGATAACATCGCTCAGGTGGTAATCTCTATCAACATTCACTTCTCCTCTTGGCGGTTCTATTCAAGCTTAATGTTTTGAAGCTCAGATTGGTATTTTTCAAGAGAGAATCCTCGAGACACCACCTCCTTTTTGAGCTCTGAAAAATGGGCTGCGTAAAGAGAATTTCTACTGGATTAGGTCATTGCTTCCTTTGTCTTAGTAAATTAGATTTTTAATGCCCTAAATTTATATTATTCATGTGATCACTATTCAATGGCTATATTATCAATGGTCATAATTCTAAATTGTATTTTAAAATCAAAAAAAAATAAAACAAAAGAATTGAATATATTATATAACTATTTTATATAAGAATACATTTAATTATATCAAGATGAATTTTCATTAATAAAAGTTTGGGTCGTTACGTTGTAGGTAATGTGACCCTTATTCCTTTTCAAATTGATGACTTGGGAGGTTGTCAACTGTATTCACAGTCATATGGATAATATGACTTTGGAAAAATTATTTTTATAGGAAATATGATATGAGGATGCATATGGATGATAAGACTATGTATAATCTCAAGGATATTCTGATTTGTTAATGTAGTATCAGGGTTGTAAGCATTGGTACATACGGTATATAACGAATTTAGAAAAATGGTGTAATGAATTCTATGAGTTTAGTGAAATTTTTTAAATAATTATGTTGTTATTATTCAATCATAGGTCATCTCCAAGGGAGAGTGACCTCGGAGTTAAAGGAAATAAGACTCGTCCCTATGCTTGGGAGAATGTTCCAAAAAGTATTGGGAGTTGTAACACCATAGATTAGTTTAGTTTTGGATTATATGCCTAATTATAATGATGTTTATGAGTGTGTATTGGGAGAGATTTATGAATATTCAAATATTTAATCTAATCTAGTATTCTTTAAAAGAAGAAGTGTTCCCTTTTATCGGATTTAGTGCTTGGTAGAGCATGGTAGTCCCTTCTAGAAACCATGTTCAGTGGAGTATGGAATGTGTACCATCATAATTTTTATGTTATTAGTGGTCAACAACTAGGAAACTCTTAATGTGGGTAGAATCATGTGAATTTTCGTAAAAAAGTTTCTTCCAATGAGAAGGAACAGAATAAAGGAAGACCATTTCAAAATACTATGTACTAATTTGCATATACCATAGGGATGGTAAGTTTCGTATTGTGCCTACTCATGTGAGCCATCATGATGCTGATACGGATTTTTTAAACAACCTTGGAAGACATCCATAATTGGGTTAGAATTTCCTGGTAACACTTGAGTGTTTATTATAATTCTCATCCGGTAAAAGAAATACTCTAAAAGGATTCGACCAGTAGAGGTACAACTTCTCTTCTTTCCGGTAGCTAGGTATGTTTGATTGAGAACCATACCGAGCACATCATATAATGAAGTGTCTCATGTCTTCTTGGTAATTCTTGATATCTTCAAGGTGTACTCTTTTTATAGTGATGATCATTTCCCCTCTCTTTATATCATCCAATATATAATGTGAGAGAATCAGTTATACACCAACTAATTAAATACTTCCTTTTGTTTCAATAAATAGTCTCCATTGATGTTTTTCTCTAAAATCATGTATTATCTTGGAGGTATGGTTATTCATGGGTGTTACTTGGGTACTTGGGTAGCAATGCTTTGGATTTAATCATAGATAATAGACAATTTAAAACTTTACTATTATTTCCTTCAGTTTGTGTTTAGATATCTGGAATTTTTGGATTTGTACCGACATCTCACTTATAAGCATTAGAGAACGCACTACCTTGAATTAGCTCCATTGAATATAGTTAATGATTAATATAATTAAACTAGAGTTTATTCAGGCTTAGATGGGTTGTTTAGGGGTGACAATCAAAGTGTTTTGGATCAGGTATAAATCCTTGTTCATGCTAGGGAATGATCACTTAAATGAATGTTTTATCTAGAAATGTTACCATAGGACAGTTATGGACCACAGTGAATGTGCTCAAATTAATCGTAGGGTAACGTTGTTTAAAGGCATTGGAATTCAGTTTTTTAAATTTTTTGGCCAATTATACTGAGCATTTTTTAGAATAGAATTCTGGAAGTAGTTCATCTCATTCCCTCTTGATGGAATAAATGTGTTCAAAGAGAAACTGTTTTAGAAACATCATTGGGATAAGAAGAGTAACGTGCAGGACTTCTAAAGATTTTCATGGAACATACTATTTGACTAGGATGACTAAGTTCGATTGAGATTAAATCATTTGATCGAATTGAAAATTGTGTCGGTAGTGTTGCTAATGTGATAGGGTGTACTAAAATAGGCAATTCTGATGGTGGTGATACCACAGCTTTGAGTTGTCCGTTAAATAATACACCCTAACATGGGGAGAACCATAGTATGGGTGGTTAAAGAGAAAACAATATGATCATTTATACGATGAGATGGACTACAGTAACCATTATCTCGATGCTCTTTTTTGGATTCAATCATTGATTCATGTTTTTTATGGATTATGTACTAAAATATTTAAGTGATGCTTGGAGGTTCATTATGTTTTGGAAATCCAATGAGACCATTTAAATAAAACTTCATGACCCTGGTAAGCCTAATGTCATTTTCATTATTTAAAAATACTTCTCATGGATAAGAAGTTCTAAGCTGGGAGGATTTTAAGGTTTCGTGTTTCTATATAGGGTTGAAACTCCCTGGAAATTTGATCTTTTCGGTTTGTTAGACTGATAGAATTTTAAACCAATACTAAAAACATTATTAAAATATTTTTCTCACTCAAATGTGTTATTTTTATAATTTTTTTATGTCCCAATATATGTCTTGGGCGTTTCATTAGGTTTCAGAAGATATAGACCATGATATATCAAGTCTATAAGAAGTTGGCAGAGGCATATGGTCTGTCTGAAAACATGAATCCCTCCAAGAGAAACTAGGTTTCATATCTAATGAGTCTAAGGGTTTCATATGGTTTTTCTAACCATGCACACCCGGTCATACAACCATGACAGTGTTTTATTTTTATTCACTGTGGAGGACACACGGTTTGTGCACAATTTTCCAAACTATTGGCCTAGCTGTGCGAAAGGCGATCTAGCTTAAATAGCAGTACTGTATGGTTAGTGAATGGTTTTCCAAACTGTGTGTCTAAACAGTAGAAGAATTTAAAATTAGTGTTTTATTGTTTTTATCTTACCTTATTTTAAACTCCTTCTCCCATTTTATTCCTCCCTTGTATTCAATACCTCCCCCTTTCTAGCCTAGGCTCTTATTCCCTCCAAATATAGATTTGATCTACCTCCTCTATTTGGAATCCAATTTGTGTTTTTTCTATCAGAATGGATGTCTCCCAGTATTTTCTTCAATATTATGGATTCCTTTTTCTATTTATCTTTCAATTTTTGGATCTATCTTCATACGAGTTCAATCTCTTTATTTTCATGGTGTTTGATGATCTCTCCCCAATTGAATCAAATCAAATATTAATATTTGACGAGAATGAAATCTGAAAAATGAGGTTGGTGATATATATATATATATATATATATATATATTCCAGTTAATTATCACTCATTTGTAACGTGTTCCATTGTACGGCTCACCGGATCTTTGTTGTGAGACCACTAAAATTTGAAACTCAGGATGTAGATCCTAATACGTTCAACTAAATATATGTTACCATTAAATTGTATCATTCAAGGTTACTATCTTCAACATTGACCACTGATTAGGGTGTATTATAAAAAATAATTATAAATGATGAAATAATTTTCAGAAAAAAACACCTGTTGAGGTACATTGTCTAGTAAAATGTAAATGGGTTAATCGAATGAAATTAATTAGAATGCGGAAGGGTGTGACACTAGACAATATCATCACATGGTGAACAAAAAATATCCTATGTGGTTGTTTCCTAATTCATATTGAATGAACTTAAGGATATGTGTGAGGCATAAAGGTTAGAAAATCATATCTTATAACATTTTTATATATGGTGTAACTGCCTTTGGATAGTGGAGATATCCCTTTTTCTCATCAGTAAATGATCGACATAACATGTTAATGAAGCTGTAAATGGAATGGATGTTCCCATGGACCTTATATTAATGATAGTGGAGTGAACCAATTAATTGATTGAATTACAAGTATTGAAATGTTAGTAAGGGAATTTCCACAAATGTGACCCTCCTTTTGTGTCACTTATAAGTGTGTTGTTAAATAAATTGATTATAACTTATTTAATTGTTATTGGGTGTGGAAAAAAACATATACCAAGTTATTTTATATTACTTTCTTGATGTTAGATGTCATGTTATGGTACTGGATTCATAAAAATATATGGAACCTATTCTATTATGATATGGAACCAACTAGTGGATCGAGGTATGGCACCTGCAACCCCTAGGTAGGATTACCTATGTTATGGAACTAGTGAGATAGATCTATGTATGGAACCCACAAATATTTTATAAACTCATATATTTTGATATAGGTAACCCTATTTAATGCCTTATGACCTGATCCATGTATGTATGATACTATTTTGAGATTACCATTGGAAGAGAACCTTGATCTCGATGAGGTCACCCTAGTTATATGCCTTTGGACATGGCCCATGTCAGCCTACTAATATTTTCACATGTGGAATATGATTTGGTTGATGCTTGTCAGTGTCTATGTAGATTCATTTCATTAATTGAATACCTTTGACCATTTTTAATTTAGTCATTTCGGCATGGATTCCCTTATACTATGTTGATAGGTATGAAATATATGTATGACATCCATATTGATTTATGATCCCCTTATATGAATGTATTGGTACTAAAACATTAGTCCTCGTTAGTGCATATATATCTATGAAAATTATTTTTTAATTTATGTGTATATATATAAATACATAAGTTGGAAAGTGTGCAGAGACAATCTGTCTAAGGCCGAAGTAGGTTTGGTCGGCTAGGTGTCTTTGATGAACCCGAGTCTAACTTGTTTTTTTTTATTTTTATTATACTTCTTTATTAGTTATACATGAACACTTCTATAGTTTATAATCATGGGATTGATAATTTTATAAACTATTAGTGGTGTCCTACTGAGTATATCTCAGACCCTATTTTGACTGCCATTGCACTGGAGTACTCAAACAGACCTCATGTTTTCAGGTTCAAGTTTATGGATTATTTTAGTGTTGTGCATGTGTATGTGGATTGTAGGAGTATAGGACTGAGCAGGATCATAGGATTATCATTGAGTTATCCATTTGGGATTTAGTTTATTTTTCATTGTATATGTATTGTACTATATTTTATCATATGTTGTATGTTTATTTCGTCAATTATGTAGCCTTATATGGACATTCATGGATGGATGTTTATGGAAATTTTCACTTATTTAGTTATTTAAATTATCTTACAATACTCTTTATCTTTAATATATACTACTTCCTTTATATGATGATCTATTTTGGATATCATGTTGTTACACTCTGTTTGTGAGCGAATAGTCTCCCCATCGTACCATTTTTAGACACGCAATGACTGTCGCAAACCTCAGGCATATGGGAAGGTTCACTTGAGACCACATGACTAACTGGTTTGGGGCACCATTTATCTTGATCTTAGGTCTATACATTACAAAAATTCCAAATTTTAATTGAGAATAAAATCCATAAATAGAATAATAACTTAATTTAAATATGTTTATTCCCGGTAAAAAAAGGGGAAATATCATTTGGTGTAGGAAAATGCAAGCATAGTATAAAAATATATAAAAATAATGATAAAAATAAAAAATTAATTAGATGAAACAATATAATATAATTTAAATGGACCATAGTTGAGAATCATAGTTCAATACTAACTAAAAGTAAATTGGGTCATTGAAGACCCCAAACAACTTGAGTAATAAATTAATAATAAATTATAATAGATAAATAGTTAATTGAACATGACAATAACTTTATTAATGGTTATTTATGATGAAATAATTATAAGGATCAGTAATTACACCATGAAAATTAATAATAAGTACAATATATAAAATCATACCACAATGTAGGGGAATTAGGATGCAATACTCATATAGACATAATATTTTTCATATAAAAATAATTTTAAATGTATATGTTATATAAAAATGTATATCAAAAATAACATAAGTTAAAGTATAACACAATTTAATCATGAGGAATATATTACCCATATTATAATAAAAATTTCATGAATAATGGTTATAACTCAATGAAAGGAAATTGTGTCAATAAAAACCTTTTTGAATTTAGTAATTATTAAATTTAAATACATTGAATAAAAAAATTAAAAGGTTATATAAGTCCCATAAAATTAATGAAATAATATATCAAAATTTATTCATAGGTCATTAATTACACCTTATAATGGAAAACATGGTGCATATATTAACACATGTCTCAAGAAATTGAAATTGAAACAAAGAAACCATTACTTAATCTGTTGGCTTCCAAAAACCTAATTAAAACTAATGTATAATAAAATTAAAAATATTAATAAATAATTTAAAAACATTATTCATATATATTAGCTTTTATACTCTTCATTTATAATCATTCAGTTCACCAATATTAGGTAGTTATACATTATTTTTATCATCAGATGTTAATAATTTTGTTCGTTTCATACAAGTGTCATGAAGGGGTCTTGGAAAAAAATTTGGATAAAAAATTTATAATTTCCATTTTATTAAAGGTAAAATAATTCTAATTTGATAATTTATTAGTATGTTCAAATTTTGTTCTATTTTATTTTTAATTATGGTTCTTAAAGGTGAAACCTTTAATGGGCATGTATGGGAAATTCTTAATGAACCAAAGATGTTATCTTGATAATGTTTTTAAAATTAATATATCCATTAAAAATATAAATCATTATATAATTATTAATATCCAAAATTAATAGTATTTTTTCATAATTTTCCTTGATAAGAATTTGAATCATCATTCATATAAACAGTTAACCATCCCCAAACAGAAAAATATTATAATCATTGGATGATTATGATTAACAAGTTATTATAATACCATCATTATACAATAAAAATGATATTATTTATATTCAATTAAATATAGAAATAATAATAAAAAATATTTTTAAGAATAATATATGATATGTGGAGTCAGTTACATATATGGAATCATTTTTCATCTTTTGAGACTTGTATCGATCGATTAAATTTATAATGATTGTTTATTTTAAAAATAATAAATAAAATTTATGATTTATATTTAATTAATATTAATCATTTCAAAAACAATATTATTATTATTAATTTTATGTAAACATATAACAAACCCTATAAGGTGGTGATCAAAATGAAACACATTTTTCATAGAGGCTATGGACCACAAATAACACGAGCAATGTATTCTATTTTTTTAATGGTTGGTCATAAAGTAAAAAATGGTTTGCCATAAAAATATAATTTTAGTATTATTATGATACTGATTTAATTATTATATCATGGTGATAATATATTTCATAGAGGTAGAATAATAAAGAAATGAATATAAATTAAAAATAAGTTATTAGGATTTTTTACCTTACTCTTCGTGATAATTCCTTGAACCATTTCAGAATGAAATTTTGGTGATACCAAATGCTCTAAAACATGTAAAATATAGTTTGGGAATTATTTTGGTGTTTCTTTGTCAACCTAAATGTCATATTTTGAGTACCAAACTAGGATGATTATGGGATACTTTTATAAGTGAAATGAGTGGTATTTTGTAAATATTCAATACTTTATATTAATGGTGTGTCACTTTCAAAGGAATGTATACAAAATAATAGAAAATAATGGATAGGGTATGAGTATTAGATGATAAAAATAGCATACAAAAAAATAAGGGAGATGTTTAGAAATATTTTAGGTATTTCCCATTTAATTGAACTTCTTTATCATAATTTTTATTTACAACAGTAAGTAGTTTTTTTCCATCAGGAACATATTTTTATGAATAAAGAATATATTTTCATTATTATCGAATTTTGAAATAAAAATATAAAAACTAATTAAAAATATTTAATATCTAAAACTGATAAAAATTAATTTTAATATAATAAACTTATAATGTAATAAAACAGTTTTTAAAAATGTTATTTAGGTTTGAAAATGTCAAGTATAGGATTTTATTTTAAGAATAATCATTTTAAAAGAATAATTTTATTTATTTAATACATATTTTTTAATAAAGACTATTTCATAAATTTTTAATCCAATATTATATTTTTATAATTTCATAAAATATATTGTATTTGTAAATTCTGTATTTTTTCTATTCAGCTAAAAATTCAAAAAATTTAGAAAAATTAAGAAAAATAACCCTTAGAAAAATTTAATATGATGAATATAAAAATTAAATTAATTTTATTAAAAATAACCTAATAGATATGATAAATATAATATTTAAATCATAACAAAATTTATATATAAAAATAATTATTTTTACAGAAATATGATCTTTAAAAATTTGTAAAGTTTGATTAAATGTATTTTATTTTAATTAATAATTTAAAATGAGTAATTTTATATTTTTTTAATATTTAAAATAATCATTTAAAAGTTTCTAATTTATTTTATTGAGAAAAAAACATAATATATAAAAAAATAAAATTCCTCAAAAAATCTCTTAGGTCATTTAATTATTATTTTTTATGATTAATCATGTGATTCCCTACCTAAATCATTGGGCCTGACCAGTTTTCCTCATATCCTCAAGTGAACCTCCTCATATGATAAAGTCTTTTGAAATGTTTTGACAGCCTTGAGAATAGAGGTGAGACTATTCTCTCAAATCAAAGACAAAAATTGTCGCTGAAATAATGAAAATGTAAGCATCCCCATTGATCATCAAGTATAAAGTGTGTCACTAAAGACATTTCTATATAAGAATGATTTTTTTTCATAGACATATACAACCATTCCCCCACTTTTCCAACCACATATACTGATAATAATTAAACAAAAATATAATGAGTCTCTATTTTATCCTCTAGAACATACACCCAATCTTAAAAATTCTCAGAATACCTCATCCTAATCCACTATGCATCCTATTCTCAAACATAAAATAGACATAAGGTCTCTACATTCATTGGGGTGACCATTTAGGCTGTAAAAAATAAATTTAAGTAGGCTCTCACTAATAACCCAAAATATACTCTATAATATGTGTTTATATGTATGAAGAAAATAAAATGTATAAATAAACCTAATTTCTATGTCATCAAGTGCTAATCAGGCAATTGCGGGCCTTGGCAGGTTACATGCACATCTGTTTGATCATTGGGTTCTATCTAAGCAACCATAACACACAACCATACCTTTTTTGGTTCCATGCTGGATGTAAATTTCCATACATAGTCACATATCAAATATGGTTTTAAGGACCATGTCATCACCCATTAGATTAAACAGTAAGGTTAACTTCCACACCAATCAAATCAGATTGAAAAGTAAATGTCTCCATCTCTCTAACTATGCCACAATGCTAACACACTCGTAGCCAGTCAAGCCCTGGGTAAGACAACAAGTTCATTTCACACCTGGCTCAGTCATGGGTCAAGACACAAGGCAATCATATCCATTTTCTATTAGCTAATTCCATGAGGCCAATCCAATTTTGAGACATGTCACAAATCCATCTGATACATGGATCTATTGGGCCAGGCCACAAGTTCATATCCCACCCTATATATCATATCAGAACTAATGGTCTCATAACATAGATAATTTCATAATGTCATGTAGAGTTTAGTTTACTAATCACACATAATTTAGTCTTCATTCCACATTTTAAGAACATTCCTCAACTATATTTAAGGGAAAACTATGATCCACCTTTAAGAATTAGTCTCTTGGATAATCCAACCACCCATAATCACTTGATTTTTTTCATTTCATGGTTGTACATCCACTAGAAAACTATTTAATCTTAAAACCCATATCAATGTAAAATGTTAAATACCCAAACGAATCAACATTTCCATCTCTAACTCAAAACATCATTATAGCATACATCTTTCCCCGACTCATACCATTATCTCTATAATCATAACTGCCCAGCTCATACCATTGAATCAGTGTGTACAATATTATGACTCACATATCTATAATCCTATAAATTTCAAAAAAACATTTAAAATTTTTCCCATATCCCAACACTCACCATCATTCAATCTCAGAGTCTCCAGTATGTAATCATATATCCATGCACTTCCTCTAAGAATTTAACTAGTCATCCCTACGAAACCTTCTTTCTTGATACTGGTAGAAATGTTCCAACAATATATGCAACATCCATTTTAAGTAACAATGTATTAAGAACATTTAAGATTTATTAGGTAAAGGTTAACATGGAAATACCACACCCACAAGAAAAATATGTTTTATAATCTCATACAAAGGTAAGGTTTACATACTATGATACCATAGCTTGAAGGCTTACCTTGAACCCAACCTCAACTCGAGGGTTCCAAGCCCAACCCAAATCTCCCTTGGAATCCTAATTATTAGTCCTTAACTAATTTCCATTATCCAAGATAGTATCTCATATTAGGTTTATCTAGATAGAACACTTATAACTAGGACACATTCATATTATTCCCACCCAAAGTCCACAGAGAAAACACCAAATCTATTCTTTGTAACCCAACTCACATTCCAAGTCATACCAAAGTGTCTCACAATTTCAATTATCATCATCTCCCCCATTAAGACTTAGTCATCGATTAAATATGAACATTCCAAGTTCCAAAACGAACATATTCCAGGTTTTGACATAATGCCACCCCAACTATCTAGATTTAGGTTTTTCATTCCTCATCCATTCTACCCAATACCACCAATAAAATTGAACATAAATTCACACTCATTCAAAAAAATAAAAATTGTTTTTTATGATTGGGAATACCAGAAAAAAGATTTTTCATGCTCCCTAAACTCATGCATGCTTCTACCAAGATTTACCGAGCCTCTTTCAAATCTTACACATAACATCCAATCCTGATCACATCCGAAAAGATCTAAATCATTCCAAGAATCAATAAAAACTAATTATAAAGATTTATAATTAATTATTGTATAAAACATGAAAATCCATAATTTTGAAACACCGTCATTGGTTCTCCCATTACATCTAATTCTCAACGAAAACACATTCAATGGATCATCGAACACCCTAAATGCCATCAAAAATATGATCTGAAACCCATAGTTACAAAAAAACATATCAATAAATTATATTTAATAAAAAACATAGAGGAAACTAACTAGGAAATGTAATTTAGTTGATTCTCCATGTAACGGCATGTAGTCATCACCATCAGACATCCTTTACACATTCCCAAAAAACTCACTTTATTTTGGAAAATTTCACCAACATCCAATGAAATCATCATCAAAAGAATAATTTAAATTGATTCTAGATCAGTTTAAATGAAGAAGAGGGTAAACAAATAAAGGATTTTACCCAGAATTAGTAATGGATCACATCCAGATCCATCTTGCTTCTTGAGGTACTCAAGGAGGAAGGATCAGAGGAGCGGTTGGTCAAATATACCTCACATGGTCATCCAACCCTCTCTAATAATAAATTATTCCCCCACTTAAAATTCACAAGATACACTACTAAAGACACCACCCAGTCAAGCCCACCTACTTTGTCTCACTAGCTTTATAGTGGACCATAGGCTGGCCGGTGATCCCATAGAAGACCTAGACAACATGATATCCTCCCAAAGAGATAGTGGCGTATCATTGGTTATTAGTTTATCCTAATTATACACTTAGGATATGGGGTGGCCTATTGGATAGCTGGTAAGGGATAACCAACTAGATGGTGGTTATTTAAACCATAGAACTACCTTATCCCTTCTTTGGAATTATCTAGAGCACCAATTGTCTTCCTTAAAGTTATAAAACATCCAAAAAAACAAGTATAGGATATAAAAATTATTATACTTTCAAACTGATCCTTTTTTGTCAAATCATTCCATCCAGCAAATTTAAACACAAAATTCCTTCAGGAACTTTTCGTGTATATTTATTTTCAATTGATCAAATGGACGAGGGTTGCGACTAATCAAAAAAAACATCTTCTTCTTGAATTGTCTCATCTAGGAGTGATGAATATTGTCGATTATTCCTAGATCCCACTATCGACCATCTGTTCTCTGAATCTATAGATGTCAATTGCATTGGAATCACCATAGTGAGTTCTTCCTTCTTGTAGAGCCTCATTCTTGATTTTTCTCCTTTCGTGAGATATCCTTGGTTAAATATTTTTTATTTTTTTGTTGATCTACCACATTCTAGGTCGATTCAAGAGACGACGCCAGAGTATATCAATATTACAACATAGAGTTAGGTGGTTTGTTCCTTTCCATAGTTAGTCTTTGAATATTATGTGAAAAAGTTCCCAATACCCTAGAACGAGGTATTGTGTGTTTAGGGATTTTAGCCTTGTTAATTTCTATTATGACTTGTGTGCCTGAGTAGAGGTTTGTTTAATTATGAATAGAGTTATTTCCCATGATATGTATGTGTTTCCATGTTTATTTTGATATTGACCATTTGGTCAACCTATTCAAATTATGCTTCTTGTTTACCATTCCATGTGTTGTTCGGATGGAGTAATTTTTATATGATTTTGTTATATGATAGTAGTTTTTTAGACAAGTAGTTCTTGAAATCTGTTAGCCAAGTAGTTCTTAAGGCTTACTTTGGTTGTTGATCATCGTTGTGCATGATTGACTTATAAAGGGCTATGGGAACCTTCTGAAGTAGACCATAGGGGGAATGGAAACTGAGGGCTTCCCCAGAGTGTATGTTTACTTTTCACATTGTGAGACCATATAGGGAATATGGATGTGAGTTTTCCCTCAGAGTGTCTGTAGATCCATGTTATGATACCACATGAGGAATGGGACATTGAGTGCTTCCCCAAAGTGTGTGTAGTTTACCGATAAAAGACCACAGGGGGAATTGATGGTGAGTGCTTCCTTAGAGTGTCTTTGATAAGCTGAACTAGAGGGGTTAGATGATGAGTACTTCCCAGAGGGTTGGTTGTGTTTGATTTGTTGAACTAGAAGGGATAGGATGTGAGTACTTCCCTGAGGGTTACTTGTTTTTTATTATCTACTTACCTGATTTATGAAAATGAATAAAATTGAACTATATGATTGTTTATTTTAAGTAATTACTTATTACTTATTTATTTTGTTTATTTCCTACCATATATATTCACTGACTTTTAGGCATATATCTTTGGGTGGTTGCCTACTGGGATTCATCTCACACCCTATTTGGGACATTATTTTGGGACCGAATAGATTATATTGTTTCAGGTTTAGATAAGGTAAATCTCCCTTCTACCTCAAGCACTTGATTGATGAGGAGAAGGAGAGCATGGGACCAAGATGAGGCTTGTGATGCTGCTAGAGTTAATTTTTTTCTATGTACTTTGGTTTAGTACTGTATTCCAGCATTGTTACTTGTTTGGATGCTTTCCTAGAAATATGTATCCTGTATC
The DNA here is from genome assembly GCA_963277665.1 of Viscum album. Taxonomy (NCBI): domain Eukaryota; kingdom Viridiplantae; phylum Streptophyta; class Magnoliopsida; order Santalales; family Viscaceae; genus Viscum; species Viscum album. The sequence continues at coordinate 880,423,139 of OY728126.1, read as the reverse complement.
ATTTATATGTGTGCTCTAGTTGTTTATTACTTTCATTCTTTCATTGTTAACTTATTTCATGTTTTACTACTTTTTTATTATCATCTATTTATTTCAGCTACATTACTCTACCAATGAGGTCATAGTTTCCCCACTATCACACCCAAGGCCCACGCTTATAGTCATCAATATCTGGCATTAGGGGAAATTTACTTTTTTCCATGTGACCTAATGGGTACGGGGCACCTTTAGGTGCCACCCAAAACTGGGATGTTATAATTTGGTATCAGAGGAATTATTTTCTTCTTGACTTACTATTTGGTGTTTATAGCTAGGGATAGGAAGGAATAGGTACTTGGAAATAAGTTGTACCTGGGAGTAGCTAACTTGTGTACATGGAAAAGTTAATTTACCCTGATTATTGCAACTTATTTAGTTTTCCAATTATTACAGTTGATTTGATTTCACCGTTGGGTGATTCACATGTTTTGTTTTATAATTGTTGACATTATTGAGGTTCTATTGTTGTCACAACCTGATGAGATGAGGGTATTCCATCTCATGGATCATATAGGCACTTTCTAGAGATCACATGTCATTCATTCTTTACATTACAATTAGGGGGAATTAGTGATATCATGTTGTTGTGATAGATGTTGTGCTAGATATTCATGCTATTGTGATAGATTCCTTGATAGTTACCTACTATTATATAGGTTATTGGATTATGTACGGTTTCATTTGAATGAATGACAAACTTTGGTTCTTGAGGTGTTATGAGTCCTCATGGATCCAAATATGGTGGATCATTGCCCTGTTATTCTTTTTTAGGACATGTATAGGATGTCAAACATTGATTTTTAGAGAGTATGGGACCCCATGGATAAAAATTAGGCACTTTAATGTTTATTTTTGTTTCTTTATAGGTTCTATAGTGGTTTTTGAGGCTTAATTGCTAGAATAACCCAGAATAAATGGTGTGTATTGATTAATACATGACATTTATCCTTATTTTCAGGAAGGAACAACTTTTATTAACTACACGTTATGTACTATATGTACACACCGTGTATTCTTTAACCATGTGACTGATTATGTGGTAGGGACATGGGGTTATGAAATCATTGGTGGAACACATCGTGTACCAGATGTGCACGCCATATGTATAGACCATGTGTCCAGCTATTTGACCAACTACATGGGTTAATTATGGGTAGTTAGTATATGTTGTGTCTGGAAAAAAGACACTATGTAGAGTCAGTCGTGTAACTAACCATGTGACTAACAACACGGGTTAGTGATGTTCTCTCTAGTACGTGCCATGTCTGGCATGAACACGCCATGTAGTCACGTTCTAGGAGAACCGTGTGGCTTAGTCATGTAGAAGAACTCTGGAAACTAAAAATTATTCAAGTACATGTTGTGTCTTGGGAGAACACACCGTGTGAATGGGGTGTTACATGACCCGGGTTGGCATGAGTACACGACCTTGTGAATGCATAAATGAACATGTCGTGTAGGGGTCATACACGTCGTGTATCCCTATTTTAAAAACATGAATTCTTTCTTTCTCATGTTCCACTATTTCACTTCTATGTTTTGGTCCTTGATAATCTTGAACTAAGATGTGTGCTTGACCTTGCAAAGTCAATTCACTGTGACGTCCTCCAATTGTACACCAGTTACATGGTAGTGACCAGACACCGGACATGGTTGATCAGGAACAACCAGCAGTTCCACCAGTCATGCCATTCTTGGCACCACCCATCATTCCAGACATAGGTGTCGATGCATAGTTTTGAGAGGGATTCTTTAGTTTTATGCACACATTCAGGGGAGTACTACATCTTACCCCGTTAATGAAAGTGTTAACGTGGGTATTTTAGTAGCAGTAGAATCCCACTTTCTTGGGGGATGGAGGACCTAAGGTTGTTGAGTCATGGTTGATGCCTTCATTTCTATCTTTTAGAATCTAGATACGCCTATAGAGAGAAAATTGAAGCTCGCTACTTATATAATTCAGGATTCTACCAAGATATGGTGGGATGTGATCTCACAGGCAGGATGCCAGAAGGTCATGTCTTGGGATGAGTTCCAGTGTGACTTCTACCACTACTTCTACCCGGATACTTAGAGGTCTAATCAAGCCAGATAGTTCAACATTCTAGAGGAGGTTACTCTTTTAGTAATGGAGTATTCTCCTCACTTTATAGAGCTGAAACACTTCATGCCCATTCCATGAGGTGATTAGTTATTTATGGTGAGGATGTTTGAGCATGGTCTCAGGCATTACATCTGATCTCAGGTGAACATATTCAAGTTAACTTCAATCACGTCTACAGTAAACTAGGCACTAATCATAGAGTAAAATATAAGGGATTATGGGGTTGTGAGCTAGGGTTGATCGGTATCAAGAGTTGGTATCCATTCGACTGACAGTAGGAAGTGTGGTAGAGAGTCTACGTGTAAAGATCCTTGGTGGTGGGATACTTCTTCTGTTATCCATATGGTGTGCTACTAGTGTGGGAAGAGTAGGAATACATGTCCGCATTGCCCGAGGGACCTGGTGGAGTGCCGGTCTTGTAGAAAGATGGGTTATCTTAATAGTTTTTGTCAGTTATTCTCACCAGCAGCTGGTGAAATGAGTTCGGCTATGACTCCTCATTCAAGATAAGGACCATCAGTTTCTCTTTAGTCTAGAAATTGGAGTTCTTCTGGTCATTCAGGTCGAGGTATAGGTCACAGCTGTGGTATCCAGTTGACAAGATTTCATCCAAAACAAGGTGGAATAGCTCAGGGTGGTCATGCAGAGTCACAGGGCCATGATACAAGATAGACTTTTAAAGTGAAGCATGCCCAGTATGAGCAGGGTCTCGGACCCTCTATAGTTTGAGGAACGATCCTTATTGCCTTTGTTTTTTCTTCTATGCATTTCAATATAGGGGCTTCCCATAGTTTCATATATGTTTCTATTATGGAGATCCTTGGGCTCTGTATCTTTTCTTATGCTAATTTATTGACACTCTATACTTTGTTGGGGAATAGAATGGATAATGTATGACAGTGTAAGGAGAACCCTCTCGAGGTTAGTGGTTGTCACTTATTATGGGAACTTAATGTCTTAGAGATGATAGGATATGGTTTCATTCTCAGAATGGCTGGTTAGTTCCCTTCTAGGATTTGGTTTATTTTAATCATCTTATGGTGAGTTCCACATCACAAGAAGGTTGTTTGTTTCTACACAAGGGAGAATGGTACATCCAGGAAAGCATAGCCGGACCCGAGCATCAGTGGTTGGGAGGAGTTACAACCCAAATTTCTTGTCTATATCTGGATGACCAGGGGACTTCATAGTTGGACTTTCCCCTAGTGGTGGATTGTTTTATGGATGTCTTTCTATAAGAACTTTCAGGTTTTACTCTGGAGTTAGATGTGGAATTTTCAATTGATCTTGTTCTAGGGGCAGCACTGGTATCAATTTCTCTCTATAGGATGGCTACACCAAATTTACAGGATCTCAAGAAGTAGTTAGAGGAGTTACATGATAAGGGTTTCATCCGACCCAGAACTTCTCCTTGGGGTTTTGTTGTCCTGTTTAAACAAAAGGTGGATGTTACCCTATTAATTTGTGCGGATTATAAGAAGTTGAAATAATTGATGTTCAATAACTGATATCCCTTACTAAGGATTGATAATATCTTTGATCAGCTAGGAGGAGCCCGGGTGTTCTGGATGATTGACTTGAGATCCAGTTACAATCAGTTGCACGTTAGACCATTAAATATACCTATTACAGCCTTTCAGGGCAGATATGGTCTATATGATTATATGGTTATACTGTTCGGTCTCACAAACACGCCTGCAGTTTTCGTGGAACTAATGAACAGAGTGTTCCAACCATACTTGGATTCTTTTGTGGATGTTTTCATGGACGATATCTTGGTGTACTCTCTCACTCGACACGACTATTCGAAACATCTTGAGATCCTTTGGAGTATATTGAGATAGAATTATTTATATTCTAAGCTCTAAAAATTCCACTTTTGGATGAGCCTAATTCACTTATTGGGTCATGTAATATCAAATACAAGAGTATCAGTAGATCCAGGGAAAGTGACATAAGTAGTTTCCTAAGAGTAGATAATGAACTTCTTTGAGTTACAGAGTTTTCTAGGGTTGGATGGTTACTAAATACATTTCAATCAGGACTTTTCACGCTTAGCACCATCATTGATGGTCTTGACTAAGAAGGGTGTGAAATACTTGTGGTCAAAGTTTTGTGAGTCATCTTTTCATAAGGTAAAAGGGAGGTTGAATTTAGCACTGATAGTAGTATTTCCAGATCAAATAAAAAGCTATACAGCTTATTGTGATGCATCATGTATCGATCTAGGAGCAGTGCTTATAAAGGGTCATGGAGTCGTTGCGTATGGGTCTCGGCAGTTGAGGACACATGAGATGATTTACCCGATTCACAATCTTGAGTTGGATGCAGTCATTCATTCCTTACACTATTTGAGACATTATCTTCTGGGAGATCATTTTGTGGTTTTCACCGATCACAAAAGTCTCACATATATCTTTACTAAGCGCGATCTGAATTTTAGATACCGAAGGTGGGTTGAGTAACTTTTGTATATTGATTTTGAGCTTACCTACATGCTTGGGTAAGGCAATATAGTGGCTGATGAGTTGATCAGGAGGACTCACATACAATTAGTTCAGGAGGCCATCAGTGAGTGGCAGGTTATGGCTACATTCTCTGAGATTTATTTGGATGTGCACGATAGACAATGGCAGACGTTTCATTCTTCTGTGGTCGTTACCTCTACTCTACTTGATTGAGTGCAAATGAGGAAGCTATCAGATTCTGAAACCCTAGTCCTGTAGAGGAATTTGTCAAAGGAGGACCCAATTCTTGGTTGGATAGTAGGCGATAAGGAGATATTCCACTTTCAAGGGCACATATAGGTCTCAGCATATTTAAAATTTATATATCTTTCACACGTCAAATAGATTTAAAATTCATTTCACATCATTTTTTAAATTTTAACACACAAAAAGTTATTGGATGATCCAAAAATAATATCATCAACATATATTTTTATAACTAAAATATCTTTTTAAATTACTTTAGTAAACATATTATTATTAGCTATTCTATTTGAAAAAACTTTAAAAATAAAAAATGAGAATAATTGTTCATATGAAGCTCTGTGATCTTTTCTTAAATGATATAAATATTTTTTTAACTTAAATAAATTATTTGAAAAGTATGTATTTTGAAATTCATGGGGTCCTTCCAAAATAACATCCCCAATAATATAATAATTTAAGAATGCACTCTTGACATCCATTTGATATAATTTCAAATCCAAATTTGTTGCATTGGAAACCAACATTATGATATATTCAAGTGTAGATATTGGTGAAATGGTTTCCTCATAGTAAATAAATTTCTATTAACTATATACTTGTGAAAAAAGGCTTACATTCTTTCAAATTATATTTCTTGACTCTTAAACTTTAATCCGAAAAACCCATTTAGTGTCAATGGCTAGGTAGTCTTTGAGTTTTTCAACTAGATCCTAGACTCTATTTTATTAAAAGTGGTTTATCTCTTATGGATTTGGTATCAATAATAACTCATCATCAATTGATTCTTTGATGTTATAAAGTTGAAGATGTGATAAAAAAAGCTTTATGTTCAACTTGATTTCCAAGATAAGATCTAGTTTTTGCTCCTCTATTTAGATCTCATACTACTTCATTTAAGGGATAGACTCTACGAGTACTAAAATCACTAAGATTTGAAGTATTTCAAGATTCATTCTCTTATAATGGTTCAAGATCAAATAATCCCGTGTTAGATGATTTTTCTAAAAGATTCATAGAACTATTTCTAGGTTGGGAATAGATATATAAATTATAAAGGTTATCCTCAAGTTTACCTAAAGACGTATTAGGTTCATATTGAAGTGCTTCATAAAATTTTACTAGTATATATTCCTACACAATATTAGACATTTTCTTAAATACCAAATATAATTTTCTAGATGTTTAATATATTAGGAAAATTCCTTTATCTCTTTTGTATATTTTTTTCCTAAATTCCCCTTTGTATTGGGTATAAAGACTTTACAATGAAAAACTCAAAAGTATTTAAATTTTTCTTTTTTTCCATTGCATAAATTTTATTAGGTTTTCTTAAAACTTGGTCTAATTAGAACTATATTGATAATATATCAATTATTTCTCACAAATTATACCCAAATAATAGGAAAATAATACTCATTCTTGATTGTTCAATAAATTTATTTAAGTGTTTTATTTCTTCTTTCTACAGCACTATTCTGTTGTGGGGTTTTTGGAGAAGAATAGTTGAGACTATATACAAGTTCTGATCATAGGGTTTAAAAATCCGAATTTTTAAAATCATGACCATGATTACTTCTTAAGGAATTAATTCTATGTATAGTAACATTTAATATAGATTTTTTATACATAGAAAAATAGGCATAATCTTTACTTTTGTGTGATATAAATAATACTCATGTGTATTTAGAAAATTAAACAACTCGAATATATGAATAGTGATTCCCATATAATCTTGAAACTCTATATAGTCCAAAAAATTCCATGTGAACTACATATAGGGTTTGAAACGTTGAAACTTATTTCTTAGTATTGAAATAGAATTTATGTTGCTTCCATTTTGATATGGGTTACAGACTTTGTCTGTAGAGAATTCTAGTTTAGTTATATCCTTGAATAACTATTTCTTAATTATCTCTCTAAGTGAGTGTAGGTTGTAATGTCATATTATCCTATGATAAATACAATATTCATATTAAAGGTACTTAAACAAGAAATATTTTGATAAATAATGAATTTCAATCCACAATATAAACATTATCATTTCATATATAAGGAAATAATAAAACATGCTTATAATCAGAAACGTTGCAATGATTTTTCTCAAAATTAACACAGTATCCACCATCATATAACTATTATATAATAAACATATTCTATTTTTATCTATATTAAAATAACACGTTAAAAATTAAAATACTATCAGATTTACTCATTTAACCTAGATCAATAATATTTCCTTTGACATTGTCACCAAAAGTGACATGTTCGCCATAAAAATGATAAGGTTCTTGAAACTTGAGTAGTCCCCAGTAATGTGTCTAGAAAATCCACTTTCAATATACCATAGGTTTTTTCTATCACTCTTCAAGAAGGTTTCTTATATAAAGTTTTATAATAGAAATTATTTTGGTTCCCATATTTTCATGGGTCCAAAAATGTTAGTAATAAGGGCCTTTGGAACACAAATTTTTTTAAATGATTTCCTTTGAAATGATTAAAAAAAATTATAAATAGATTAATTAATAGTTTTATTATAATAATAATAATAACTAATAATAGAACTATAATAATTATAACAATGAAAAAATTGTTTTTATATATCTTTCTCTATCCAGGTTTGGAAAGAATTCTTATTGTGTATTTTGGGGTGGTTTTATTACAAATGATATGAGTAAGAGTTTTTTAACATTACTAAATCTTTCCAGATCTTTATTAAATTTATCATTACATATTTTATTTTCATTATTTTTCTTTAAAAATTAACCATTTTTATAATTTTTTTACTTCAAAATTAGCTTAAAAATGAGAAAACATAGCATGTTATCTCATTAAAATTTTATATTAATGCTCAATTTCATTAAATATTTATTATAACACATTTAAGTATTAAAATAGATTATCACTAGAAATATTTTCATTACTATAATCAGTATCATAAAGATTATAAATATGAATATGAGATACTGGAAAAATATTAGATACCTCTTAAGTGTTTTCCATGAGACACAAGTTAGATCTATCATTTTTATCTTCTATGCATGAATCGGAGTTACATGATTTGTCCTCTGAGGTACTCTATTTGGATTCCATAAAATTTTTATACCTTTTAAATTTTTCTTCATAATTATTCTTATATTTTATCTTGGGAAAGTCTACTATGATGTGCATTTTTCATTTACATTGTATCATGTTAATTCATTCGTGTAATCACAATATTTCAACTATTTTCTCTAATTTCCTTTTCTAGCATACTTACCTTCATAGTTTTTAGTTTTGAAGATTTTTTTCTTGTATAATTTCATGAATCATTTATCTATGTAATCCATTTTCTCATCATTACTAGCATGTGATTAATCATTACTATTACTTTTATCTCTGATATTTTCCTTTATATATGACACAAAAGTATTTAAGGATACTTACTTCCTCTATGGTTCATCTTCCTCTTCTTTATAAACCAAGAGTCCCACCTCATATATTATAAAAATTCCAATGATTTCCTTCAATGGTAGTTGGTTGATGTTATAGGATTGTCTAATGGAAAATCAAGATCTTCACCACATTTTAGTTAAACATCTTAGTAATCGCATCACTTGATCTTTTTTAGTAATATATTTTCCAAGTGAATTCATGGTGTTCATAAATTCATTAATCCTAATATACATATCATAAATGAATTCATGAAGCTTCATCTTGAACATATCATATTTAATTGTATTTGTATTTGAATTCATTTCTTTAAATTTTAGGTTCCCCTCTGAGATATATAAAAAGTATCCGAAATTTAAAAACCAATTAAACAAGAATATGTTAAATTAAATTCTTACTCACCAAAATCACAATATAATGAAATAATATCTTTACAATTACAACCAAAACAAACCTTAGTGGCATCACTCCATTCAACTCTAGTAACATTGGGTTTTTCATATTAGTTCTTAATAACACTGCAAATATCAAAGCCAATAATTTCAGTATGAATGTAAGAACCCCGATCTTCTTTTCAGACATGCATTCCCTTTTTCTGGATTTTTGTAAGAAAAACGAATTTTTGGAAATTTTCAAAGTACATGCCATGTACTTTCTGAGTACACACCGTGTACTCATTTTCCGGCTCGAAACCGTGTGTTGGACATGTCCGGGCCACACACACGGTGTGTAAGGGTGAGGTGGAGGCCTGTTAAAGCGGAGTACGGAAAACTGAAGTACACGCCGTGTACTCAAGAAGTACATGCCGTGTATTTTCTTTTTTTTTCATTAAACGGACCGGGGTCACGCCTAAACCCCAATTTCATCTTCTTCTCCAGATTTCATCCACCCGAGAGCGACCGTATGGCCGGACCTTCGACGATCTCCCGCCTCTTCGTCCATTCTCCGATTCGAGCATGGTCGATTGCGTTAGAATCACAGTGGTGAGCTCTCCCTTCTGCTTGATTCTTGTTTCTTGGTTTCTCTTAGTTTCGAAGATATCATAGGTTGAGCGTTTTGTGAGTTTTCTCAGATCTATGTCATTCCAAGGGGAATCTGTCATCGTGGTTCACATATATCGATCTCCTAGGATCGAGGTAGGTGGTTTGTGCCTTTCTGTAGAAAGTTGATGAGTATTTTGTGCAAATTCCACCAATACCCTTGAACGGGGTATTGCATGTTCTTGTTTTTTCCTTTGTTGTATTGCCTACTTTGCTTTATTGATAGAGTGGATATTTTTCCTGTGATTATGGTTGCTTTACTATACTTTGGATGTTTGTTTTGATTGTTCTGCCTGTTTGGCATTTTTTGAGTTTCCATGCTTAGTCGTAGGACAGTGCAACTGCAACCTTGTTATACTGTTGATCCTTAGTTGGTAGCCAAGTAGTTCTTGAAGTTTACATGGACTATGTACACACACTCTGAGCATGTTTTACCTTTCACTCGGGGCTGTGGGAACTTAGAGTAGTAGACCAAAGGGAGAATTAATAGAAGGGCTTCTCCAGAGTGTTTTTTAATTACGATACGAGACCACAGGGTGAATTGCCGTTGAGTGCTTCCATAGAGATTATGTAGTTCCTCGACATGGGCCACATGGGGAATAGACTTTGACTGCTTCCCCAGAGATCCTTTAGCATGATATGAGACTATAGGGGGAATTGACGGTGAGTGATTCCCTAGAGAGTCTATTAATTTTATAGCTGAACCAATAGGGTGAGACTCTGTGTGCCTCCTAGAGGGTTGCAAGTACTTATAGGTTGAACCATAGGGGTTAGGCTATGAGAGATTCTCAGAGGGTTACCTTTTTTCTTCTTGTTGCTGGCTGTTTACTTGTGTACTTTATTTGTTAGAATTGTGGATTGTAGCTGCTTGTGCTTTCCTTTTTACTGTTTCTTGTTTTATTACTTGCCTTATAATCATTGACTGTTAGGAAAAAATCTTTGGGTGATTTCCTACTAGGATTGTATCTCACACCCTGTTTGGGGCATGATTTTGGGCCCAAGAAGACTATGTTGATTCAGGTATAGATAAGGGCAAGTTCCCTTCTACTTCAGGATCTTGATTGCGCTGGAGCTGGAGAGCATGGGACTGAGCCAGGGCTCGCGATGCTGAGGAGTTTATTTTGTTTCTCTTCTGCACTTGTTTTTCAGTTGTATTCCAGCACGTTGTTGTGTTTGCTGCTTTTCATAGACATATGTACCATATTGCATCATTATTAGTTATCCATTGTTTTCGTTGTTCAGTTCATTTGTTGTATGCTGTTTATTGATTCTGTTATTGTGTTTGGTTGTTTTCCGCTGTATACTTACCAAATGGGGGAATAGTTTCCCCACCGACTCACCAAGGACCTCGCTGCTAGTCAGCAGCCTCTGGCATTTGGGGAAATGCGCTTGAGGTCATGTGGCGAACCGGGTTCGGGGCACCAATGGAGGGGCTTTGAACTCGGGTCGTTACAATGTGGTATCAGAGGCAGGTTCTTCTCTCTTGCTTTACTATTTGGAGAATTTAGCTGGGGATATGATAGATTCGGTACTTGGTATTAAGCTGTGCTCAGGAGTATCTAACCCATGTAGAGGGAAAGGACATACTACCTCGTTAATTGCAGTTTGTGGGTTCTGAGTTTTTATGGTTGATATGTTTTCACCTAGAGTGATTTGCATGACCTGTGTGGTTATTGTTTTGATATTTCAGTTATATTTCTATCGCAACCCGATGAGATGAGGGTATTCCATATCATGCATCATATAGGCACTTTTAGAAATCACAATCCATGAATTCTTGCCATGCCATCTAGGGTGCATTAGCGATTGCATGATGTTGTGATAGACTCTGTGTAGATTATGCATGCTGTTGTGATAGATGCTTGATAGATTCTCTGTTTTCCTGTTAGAAAACTATTTTTTTTGTTCCTTGCTTAAAATGAATGAAAAATTTTGGTTCTTGAGGTATTATGGGCCCTCACGGATTGGAATTTGGCACCTCTCTGCCTTGTTTTTAGTGTTTCTGGGAGTCTGAGCAGTTTCTGAGCTACTGCCCAGAAAAACCCAGAATACACAACGTGTACTTTTTGGATACACACCGTGTTGTTTTCAGGTCGTGTCACTGACCGTGTGAGCAGAACACGGTGTCATGGAAGTAACTTCTGGAACATGTCATGTATGACAGGTACACGTCGTGTCAGTTAGGAACCGTGTACCCGACCGTGTCACTAACAACACGGGTCGTGGAAGATCGGGTAGAACACGTCGTGTCCATAGGGAACACGCCGTGTAGTCTTGTCCAGGTACCCGACCGTGTCATGAACAACACGGGCCGGCATTAGCTTCTTTTCCACATGCTGTGTTTGTTAGGAACACGCCATGTAGTCTTGTCCAGGTACCCGGCCGTGTCACAAACAACATGGGACGGGGTCACCTTACCTATACACGTAGTGTTTTTTCGGAGCACATCGTGTAAGGTTCAGCCAGGTAGACGATCGTGTGCTTAACAACACGGGCCACTGAATCCCTATCTAGTACATTCCGTGTTTGTTTCGAACATCCTGTGTTGTCTCAGGTTGAGTCAGACCATCTGGGTTAGCCGTGTAAAGAGACTCGGACATGGGAATAGTTTCAAGTAAACGTTATGTGTTGGGGTCAACACGCCGTGTAGTTCGAGGTTTACACGACTTGTAGGGAATGAGTACATGTCCATGTATATGGTTTAATAAGACACACTGTGTAGTTTTTATACACATCGTGTAGTCAAGTTTTGTAAACTTGTGTGTTTTCCTTCACTTGTTTCCATTTTGTACTCTTGTGTTCCTTGTCCTTGTTTTCCTAATCTAAGGTGTGCTTTTGATCTTTCAGAGATATGTCACCGAGACATCCTCTGGTCGTACCCCTATCATCAGGTAGTGATCAGACACCAGACAGGGCTGATCAGGGACTTCATGTTGATCCTCCAGTCGAGCCAGCCTTGGCACCGGCTGTCATACCAGATGCAAGCGTTGACGCGCAGTTCAGGGATGGTTTTATGAGGATGATGCAGGCCTTCTAGGGAGTTCCACCTCCTAACGCGTCTATGGCATAATTGACGTGGGTTTTTCAGCAGCAGCATCCTCCCACTTTCTAGGGGGATGGAGGACCTCAGACTGCAGAGTCATGGCTGAAAGCCATGCTGACTATCTTTGAGCATCTGGAGACGCCTCCAGAAAGGCGGGTCAAGCTCACCACCTACATGCTCCGAGACTCCGCCAAGAGGTGGTGGGACGTCATCTCACAGGTGGGTCAACAGCAGTCTATGGCTTGGGAGGAGTTCTAGTGCGTGTTCTAAGACTACTTTTACCCAGATACCCGGAGGGCTGATCGAGCCCGAGAGTTCATGATCTTATAACAGGGTACTCGTTCTGTCATGGAGTATTCCACCTGATTCACTGAGCTGTAGTGCTTCACACCCCTCCGAGATGGTAGTGGGGTGTTCCTAGAAAGGAAGTTTTGAGGATGGTCTCAGGCGGGAGATCCTCTCATAGGTGAATCTCTTCCAGCTGACTTCCATTACTTCCATCGCCAACCAGGCACTGATTGCGGAGTGAAATCTGATAGAATCTGAAGCTGTGAGCCAGGGCAGTTCTTCTTCTAGAGCTATTTTTCCTCCAGATGACAGTAATACGTGTCGTAGAGAGCCTACACGTGGTGATCCGAGGAAGCGAGATGCATCGTCAGGAAGCCAGTTGATATTCTACCAGTGTGGCTGGTCAGGGCACACGAGGTCGCAGTGCACGAGGGACCCCATGGAGTGCCGATCTTGCGGCAAGATGGGTCACCTTCAGCATTTCTGTCAGGTTTCCTCACCGGCAGCTTGTGACCGAGGTTCTTCCATGACTCCTCGTTCAAGAGAAGCACCACTATTTTCTCACTAGTCGGGGAACTGGAGTTCTTCCAACCATTTGGGCCGAGGTGGAGGTCAAGGTCGTGGCAGCCAGCCACCAGTTCCTCAGCACCCGCAGGGAGGTTCAGATCAGAGTGGTCATTCAGGGGTTCATGGTCGCGGTGCAGGCCAGTCTTTCGTCGTGGAGAAGACTTATCAAGAGTAGGATACCGGACCTTCTAATGTTCGAGGTACAATTTTAGTAGCCTCAGTTTTATCTTCATCCCTTTTCGATACTGGTGGTACGCATAGCTTTATCTCTGGGGCTGTTGTGGAGAGCCTTGGACTATGCGTCTTTTCTTATACCGACTCGTTGACACTAGGCACACCTTTGGGGACGAGGACATCTAGTGTACGCCAGTGTAGAGAGTTCCCTCTCAAGGTTACAGGGTATCGCTTCTTATGGGATCTCTATGTCCTTGAGATGACAGGCTATGATTTCATCCTCGAAATGGACTGGTTGATTCCCTTTCAAGTAGTCATCGACTTTTATAGCTGTAGAGTGAGTTTCGTCTTACCAAAGGGTGAATCTTTTCTATATAGAGTCGAATGGGACGTTCGGGCGAGTCCGGCGGGACTCGAGCATCTTGGGCTTGGAGGGGTGATGGCCCAGATTTATAGTCTTTATTTGGATGATCAGGGGACTCCACAGTTGGATTTTCCTCTAATGGTGGATCGCTTCAAGGATGTATTTCCATAAGACTTTTCAGGTTTTCCTCCGATGCATGAGGTAGACTTATCTATTGACCTCGTACCAAGAGTGGCACCGGTGTCCATTACTCCCGATAGGATGGCCACACCAGAGACCGGTGTCCATTCCTCCCTATAGGATGGCCACACCTGAGTTGCAGGAGGTCATGAAGTAGTTGGAGGAGCTACGGGATACGGGTTTCATCTGACCCAGTACTTCTCCTTGGGGTTCGCATGTCCTGTTTGAAAAGAAAGAAGATGGTACCCTTCGACTTTGTGTGGATTATCGGAAGTTGAACCAGTTGACTGTCAAGAACCAATATCCCTTTCCGAGAATTGACGAACTTTTGGATCAGCTTCGAGGATCCCGAGTGTTCTTGAAGATCAACTTGAGGTCCAGTTACCATCAGTTTCGCATTAGACCATCAGATATACCTCTGATAGGCATCAAGAGCAGGTGTGGTCTATACGATTATACTGTCATGCTGTTTGGTCTCACGAAAACACCTTCATTTTTAATGGCATTGATGAACCGAGTGTTCCATACTTATTTGGACCCCTTATTCGAGGTCTTCGTGGATGATATCTTGATGTACTCTCACACTTGACACGACCATGCCACACATCTTGAGATCGTTCTGCGTACAATGAGAGGGCATTGGATTTATGCTAAACTCTCAAAGTGCCACTTCTGGATGGATCAGATTCACTTTTTAGGTCATGTCATCTCAAAGGAAGGAGTATATGTGGACCCAGAGAGAGTGAGAGCTACAGTTTCTTGTTAGCAGCCGAATAATGTTTTTTAGGTACAGAGCTTCCTAGGGCTGGCTGGATACTACATATGCTTCATTCAGGACTTTTCTCGTGTAGCAGAAGCTTTGACAGGTCTAACCAAGAAAGGGGCGAAGTTCTTATGGTCAGATTCTTCATAGTCAGACTTTCAGAATTTGAAAGGGAGGTTGACGTCAGCACCGATACTAGTATTTCCAGATCCAGTCAAGAGCTACATTGTTTACTGTGATGCTTCAGGTATCGGGTTGGGAGCTGTGCTTATGCAAGAGGATGGAGTCATTGCGTACGCGTCTCGGCAGTTGAGGCCACATGAGAGGAACTAACTGATGCACGATCTGGAGTTGGAAGCTGTTGTTCATGACTTGTGCTATTGGAGACATTATCCTCTGGGAAAGAACATTGTGGTCTTCACTGACCACAAGAGTATCAAGTATATCTTCACTCAGTGTGATCTGAATATGAGGCAGCGTAGGTGGGTTGAGTATCTACAGTCTTTTGACTTCAAGCTTGCCTATACGCCGGGTAAGTTAAACGCAGTGGCTGATGCGTTGAGCAGGAGAACACAGATTCAGGCAGTTCAGGAAGCTAGCAGTGAGTGGCAGCTGATGTCTCTGTTCTCTGAGATGCATCAAGAGGTGCATGACAGACAGGGATAGACCTTCCTATCTTCTGTAGCTGTTACCTCTACACTTGTTGATTGGGTACGGATGAGGCAGCTATCAGACTCCGAAGGCTTAGTCCTGCGGGAGAGTGTATTAGGAGAGGACCCTCTTCTTGGATTAACAATGGGCGAGGATGAGATCTTGTGTTTCCGGGGATTCGTATGGGTGCCAGCAGACATACATGAGGAGCTGATGCGGGATTTTCATTCCTCTGTTTTGCCAGTTCGTCCTGGCATCACCAAGATGTATCGAGATCTTCATCGCCAGTACCGACGGCTAGGTATGAAGAAGGATGTTGCTGGTTTTCTCATGAGATGTTCTACTTGTCAGTAGGTTAAGGCAAAGCATCGGCGACCAGCGGGCCTTTTATAGCATCTACCCATTCCGGAGGGGAAGTGGAACGACGTCGCTATGGACTTTGTGACTGGGTTGCCGAGGTCGCCTCGAGGGAACGATGTTGTTTGGGTTGTCGTCGATAGGCTTATGAAGGTTTCTCACTTCTTGTCGATTAAGGATACCTTTAGTGTTGATGATCTGGGACGACTTTACATATGGGAGATCGCTCTTCTACATGGAGTCCCACACTCCATTGTTTCATATAGGGATGCGTGTTGTACCTCTCAGTTCTGGAAAGGACTTCAGAATGCCCTGGGTACACAGGTACTTTTCAGTACAACATACCATCCCCAGACTGATGGCTAGTCCGAGCGCACGATCCAGGTGCTTGAGGATATGCTCCGAGCTTGCATCCTACACTTTGGCGGTTCTTGGGAGAAACATATCCCTCTGGTGGAGTTCACCTACAAAAACAGTTTCCAGGCGACCATTCAGATGGCACCATACAAGTCATTGTGCGTTAGGCCATGCCGATCACCCTTATGCTGGCTAGAGGTAGGAGAGGAAACATTGCAGGGACCTCGTCTTGTTCGGGAGACTTCAGAGCAGATAGAGATGATTCAGAAGAGGATGTTTACAGCACAGTCTCGACAGAAGTCTTATGATGATCAGCGAGACGACCTCTGGAGTTTGAGGACGGTGATTAGGTTTTCCTGCGTGTCGCACCATGGTTGGGACACAAGAGGATTTAGAGATAGGGTAAGCTTTCACTATGGTACGTCGGGTTGTTTGAGGTCTTGGAGAGTGTTGGGTCGGTTGCCTATCGGTTCCAGCTACCTCAAAGGTACCGGGCCATGCATGACGTCTTCCAAGTCTCTCAACTCCGACGTTACTTTTCAGACTCGTCTCACATTTTTTAGCTCGAGGAAGTCGAGCTTGAAGCGGATGCATCATTCAAGGAGCATCCTATCTGGATTGTCGATTGCAGTGCGAAGGTTCTCCATGGGCGGTCTGTTCCTCTGGTATGGGTGCTATGGATACACCGGTGAGTACAGGATGAGACCTGGGAGAGGGAGGTCGATGTACGATCGCAATGTCCGGAGCTATTCGGGGTTTCTTCTTCTCCGTCTCATTAGGGAAATTCAGGGATGGATTTCTTTAAGGGGGGAAGTTTGTAAGAACCCGGATCTTCTTTTCAGGTATGCTTTCCCTTTTTCAAGAGTTTTTTAAGAAAAATGAATTTTCTGGAAATTTTCAAAGTACACGCCATGTACTTTCTAAGTACACGCTGTGTACTATTTTTCCGGCTTGAAACCGTGTGTTGGTCGTGTCCGGGCCACACACATGGTGTGTAAGGGTGAGGTGGAGGCCGGTTAAAGTGGAGTACGGAAAACTGAAGTACACGTCGTGTACTCAAGAAGTACACACCATCTATTTTCTTTTTTTCATTACATGGACAGGGGTCGCGCCTAACCCCCAATTTCATCTTCTTCTCTAGATTTCATCCTCCCGAGAGCGACCGTTCGGCCGGACCTTTGACGAGCTCCCACCTCTTTGGCCATTCTCCGATTCGAGTGACGTCAATTGCATTAGAATCGCAACGGTGAGCTCTCCCTTCTGCTTGAGTCTTGTTTCTTGATTTCTCCTGGTTTCCAAGTTATCGTAGGTTGAGAGTTTTGTGCGTTTTCTCAGATCTACATTGTTCCAAGGGGAATCTGTCATCGTGGTTCACATATATCGATCTCCTTGGATCGAGGTAGGTGGTTTGTGCCTTTCCGTAGAAAGTTGATGAGTATTTTGTGCAAATTCCACAAATACCCTTGAATGGGGTATTGTGTGTTGCTGTTTTTCCTTTGTTGTATTGCCTGCTTTTCTTGATTGCGAGAGAAGATATTTTTCCTGTGATTATGGTAGCTTTACTATACTTTGGATTTTTCCTATGCTTGTTCTGCTTGTTTGGCATTTTGTCAGTTGCCACGCTTAGTCGTAGGATGGTGGAACTGCTACTTTGTTATGTTGTTGAGCCTTAGTTGATAGCCAAGTAGTTCTTGAGGTTTACTTGGACGATGTACATGCACGCTGAGCATGTTTTACCTTTCACTCAAGACTATGAGAACCTAGAGTAGTAGACCAAAGAGAGAATTGACGGAAGTGTTTCTCCATAGTGTCTTTTAATTACGATATGAGACCACATGGGGAATTGATGTTGAGTGCTTCCTCAGAGAGTCTGTAGTTCCTCAATGCGGGCCACATGGGGAATAGATGTTGAGTGCTTTCCCAGAGAGCCTTTAGCACGATACGAGACTATAGGGGGAATTGATGGTGAGTGCTTCCCCAGAGAGTGTATTAATTTCATAGGATAACCAGAGGGGTGAGACTGTGTGTGCCTCCTAGAGGGTTGCTAGTACTTATAGGTTGAACCATAGGGGTTAGGCTGTGAGAGCTACCCAGAGGGTTACCTATTTTCTTCTTGCTGCTGGTTGTTTACTTGTGTACTTTATTTGTTAGAAATGTGGATTGTAGCTGATCGTGCTTTCCTGTTTGTTGTTTCTTGTTTTATTACTTTCCATATATTCATTGACTGTTAGGAACACATATTTGGGTGATTTCCTACTGGGATTGTATCTCACACCTTGTTTGGGCCATGCTTTTGGGCCCAAGCAGACTATGTTGATGCGGGTATAGATAAGGGCAGGTTCCCTTCTACTTCAGGATCTTGATTGCGCTGGATCTGGAGAGCATGGGACCGATCCAGGGCTCACGATGCTGAGGAGATTATTTTTTTTCTTCTGCACTTGTTTTTAGTTGTATTCCTGCGTGTTGTTGTGTTTGCTGCTTTCTGTAGAAATATGTACCATATTGCATCATTATTAGTTATCCATTGTTTCCGCTGTTCAGTTCAGTTGTTGTATGCTGTTTATTGATTCGGCTATTGTGTTTGGTTGTTTTCTGTTGTATACTTACCGAATGAGGGAATAGCTTCCCCATCGACTCACCAAGGCCCTCGCTGCTAGTCCGCATCCTCTGGCATTTGGGGAAATGCGCTTGAGGTCATGTGACAAACTGGGTACGGGGCACCAGTGGACGGGCTCCGGATTCAGGTCATTACAATAAATTTTAATCGTAATATTTTCTTAATAATAGTTTTTACCATTAAAATAAGGAGGCCAATTATTGTAAATTTATTTTTGCCTATGCTTATCTATAAATACATAAATTTATATATAGTATAAATTTAAAATACTTAAATAAAAACTTGATCACAGCAAAATGTAATTTAAAATTACACTAGTAAAACATGTTGGTAAGAGTGGAACACTCAAAAGAGGGTGAATTTATTTTCCAAAAAAAAATTAATTAAAAGGATGTAAAGCCTAAATCCTCCAATTTAATAAATTATCCTAGTTAACTAAAATAGTAGAATTATATAATTTGATCTTCTAAAACATTCTCTATATTTTTATTGAAACATTGTTAAAAAAATGTTTAAAAACTCTTTCCAACATTTGAAACTAATTTTCTATTATCAAACACAGTATATAACACACTTCTTTAAGACCACTATCAAATTAATGTTTTGTTATTAGTTCTAAAATAGATACTGGTTTTTTTAAAAAAATAATGAAAACAAAAAATGAAATCACACGGTATAATTTAAAAAAAAAGATTCAATATTAGGACAGAAATTAATCCTCTCCACTCATAAATCACCCACTTCCAAGAAGTTTATTATTAAATATATAATCCAAAACCTTGATCACGTTTTTTCAAAAAACGCTACAAATATAGTCTAGGATAAAATCATCTTCCTCATTTCTATGTGTTATAAAATGACTTAAGGTCACACATGACCTCTTCTATAGTTATACATGGGAGTAAAATAGTGAACAATTTAAAGAGAGAATATAGAATCATCTAGATCAGTATAGGTGATTATGTTAACATATAAAGAGAGTAATACAAAATTTAGCTCCAAATTAAACATAAAAAGTATAAAATAACGAAAATTGTAAAAATTTAGTGCAGGTAAATCTGGTTAGCTTCAATTTTTCATAAGACTTTTAGTTTCTCCTTGAAAATCATCTACCAAGTTTTCATAAAAAGTTAATAAAAACATAACATCATAAAGTGTTCTGAATGATTCTTATATGTAGCACAGGTTCACAATTATGTTCCTTTGTTGTAATATATATATATATAACTCTTTTATTTTTTTGAAAAAGAAATTATTCTTCTTAAAAGTATCTTCATCAAAAATTATCCATTTGATAAAATTTATTGTAGCCTTAATTTCACTAAATCTAAAATTAATGTTCTGAAAATAGTAATTGTAGATTTGAAAAGTATACACTACTAATTATACAATGTAGGTTTTCTTCACTTAAAACACAATTAACTTAACTCATAGTCTATTGGAATATTCAATTATAATGGAAACATGTCAAGATCACTAAATTTCTTCATGTAGTTACTTTTTTTCTTCAATTGTTAGGTTCATGACTTCATATGGAAACATGGATTTTTATTACAGTAGGATCATGCCTTTGAATGGTTATGATTTTTTACTCATGGTAGTTACATCACTTCATGTTATATGTTGTTATTCATTATGTTAAAACAAATACATTTACACATAGTTATTACAATGAAATTTTTCTTACCAATCACATGGTAGGTTGGTTGTTCATCTGGTAAGTTTATTATCAATTCGGATTAGGTTATTAAATGTCTGGTAGGTTTATATTCAATGAATAGTCGATTAATATTCATTCCATGGTGGTTTATTTTTTCATGAGTCCAGTAGATGTACAACGTGTGGTAGGTTCCACAAACTCACTTGAACTTCATGTCTAGTTAAAATTCTCTACATGGTAAGTACATCACAAATGTAGAAGGTTTTCACAGTAATTTCCAGACTCAGTCATTATTTCAATTTTGGTCTAAAAATGTTATAGTATCAAAAAACATGAAATTATTTAATATTATCATAAACATGATCTGAGATCATTAAAATAATATTTATATAGCCTAATGTAATAGTTTCCTTGTACTTTTGGTGTCTCAAGAGGGTGTGGTAATAGAAACATCAAATATAGAGGTAGTTTTTTATTAGATAGCATCAAAGAAAATGGTGGAGATTTGTATTTTCCCTATTATCAAAATATATAATGGGAGGTTTTTACCCAATTTATCTTGATTTGTAACCTTGATAACTACATTGACCCGTAAGGACCAAGTATTTTTTATGTAAAGATCAGTAGTATGAAGAATTCGGTTACGGTTACCTAAAATGAAGTGGGTTAGTGCTTTCATTTCCTGAGTATGGGGTGTTCTCTGAGGTTATGTATGAAACATCCCATCTAGGATTTGGATGTATTTTTAATCATCATATGGTTATGATCTATTATGGTTCTTGGTAGACACATTCTCATGAGTGTAACTATAGAAAAAATGATCTATAGTTGTCAAAAGTCATGTTTGTGCAAAAGCTGTGGTGGTATTACCTCATTGATGAGCACTTCGTGGTTTTCACAAACCATAAAAGCATAATTTTTTCACTCTCGGTGGGATATGAATTTACACAGGTGGTGCTGGATATAGTTTTTTCAGGATTATGATTTCGAGATATCTTATACCATGGGAAATTTGAATTTGTATATTGATTTATTAAGCCAGAATTCCTAAGGGGAAGTGGTTTGGGAGTCTATGAATGTTTAGAAAGGGGTGGAGTAGGTTAAAGTGATGTATATTGACATTGGGGATAGTGGTGGTCATAGTTTCCTTTATCATGTTACTATGGAGTCACCCATGATGCATCAATTATAGGATTCTTAGTGGGAAGACTCAAAATTATAGATGATGTGTGATCATGTTGTCTATAGTGATTCCCCTGAGGGATAGTCAGTGGTTGTTCAGAACCGAGCATTGTTATAGGGTTAATTGTTTCTTTCAAAAGAGATGTGTGAGGTAGTTCTTCTTGATTTTCACAACTAACATTTATCAGTATAACCTAGTGCAAAAAATATGTATTGTGGCTTGAGGAGAAATATTTGGTAGCCATTGATGAAATAGTTAGTTAAAGAGTTTTTGGTGAGGTTTATGGTTTATCAGTAGGTTGAAAAAGAGAACTATGTTCATAAAATTTCTTTTGTCCATAGATTTTCATGTGTGTAAATGGGAGTACATATTGATGTATATCATTATAGGGTTACCTTGGGCTTAGGGAGGGTGTGATGCAGTTTGGGTGATACTGGACAGAATTAGGAAGTTAGGTCTTTTCCTAGAGATCCATGAGTAAAGTTCCATAAATGAATTAGTGATGTGGTATGTTCATTATGTTGTTAAAATTCATCTTGTACTGATGAATATCGTATTTGATTGTTATCCTTGTTTTACCTCAAAGGTTTGGATGGGATTTCAGCTTTCTTTCAACTCCCATTTTCACTATATAACAATTTTCCACCCTTAGACAGGGAGGAAAATAGAGCAGACTATCCAAATACTAGAGGATATGTTGTGATATTTTCTCTTGAGAATTTTAATATCATGGGTAAGGAACATTCCTTCGATTTAATTTATATACAATAAAATTTATCACTTGTCTATTGGCATGGATCCATTTGAGGAATTTTATGTATGGCAGTGTCGTTCTCCATCATGTTGTTCATAGGTTGGTGAGTTAGTAGTTCTTAGCCCTGATGTGCTGTAGAAAACAATCAAGAAGGTTCAAATTGTTTGAGAGAGGATGAGGGTAGCATAGGACTATCATAATATCTATACTAATTATAGTGATAGGACCTTTTATCTTTAGGTTCGAGACCATGTGATCTTGAGGGGTTCCCCTCAACATGGTCAGTGATGGTTTGCTAAGGGGAGTAATATTTCTCCTTGTTTTGTTAGTCCCTTTGAGGTGATAGGGAGTTTTTTTGAGGTGGTCTTTAATTTGGGATCACCACTGTAGTTGATTAGGATCCATGATTTCTTTAACGAGCCCAGATTCTTATGTATCTTCATGATTACTCCCACGTCATTTACTGGAGATAGTTGGATATAGATGATGAAAAAACATTCCTGAAGAGTTCAGTATAGATCTAAGACTTATGAGAAAATTTGTTTCATGGATGAACCATGGCTTTGATTTGTATATGGTAGTGGCATGGTGGTTGGGGAAGTGTATTTGGGAGAAAGATATGTATATCTGTTTCAAGTACCCATAGATTTTCTTATTTATGTTTCCAATTTTTATTATTTTTTTCAAATATTTATATTCGATGTGATGTTATGTTTTATTATTTATTGTTATATGTGTTAAAGATTCCATAATATGAAAAGGAAAAATCCTAATTACTAATAAAAAAGTGTTATACCATGACATTATTGAGACTATGTGGGTGAGTTAGTGTCACCCAAAGATGATAATATCTTTGTATGGAATATGGGATTCCTTTATTTTTTTATATGGTCAGTTATTGTGTTGTTTTTTGTAGTGGTTTGTTTTGGTTGTGGGGAGTTTGAGATGGTTGTGAATATGGATATGTGGAAAGAATGTGGTTGTTTATAGGTCTAGATGATGTGGTGTTACACCCAGTGAAAGGTGGTGATGTGATTGTGTGATATATTTCTCGGGTACTATGGTTTTTGTGTTTGGCTGGTAGTAGTATTGAGGTATAACGAGATCCTTGAGAGGTATCTCACGTGGTGGCTATTCGAAACCATTTCCCTTATATCAGGTTTGGTTGTGATTCTCAAGGATTTGAATCATTTTAGATATATCCAATGTAATGGTTTGTCCCATCCTAGCACTTTACTTTTCCAATTTCAGAAATCCTAGTTTTTTGTAGGAGTCTCAAAGAGTTTTGGTGAAGGTTAGAGGTGTAGAAAGATTTTACACCATAAAAGTGAGGTTGATAGTTTATGTTTTTAGTTCAAATCTTGTGTGGCATGCTTTTTACGTCTTTTATCTGGGTGAGGGGACAAACATGAAATTATTTTACATCAAAAAATGGGAAATTACTATTTATGTTTATGTAGGTTGAGGTGCCATACTTTTCAATGTAAAGTGGATTCACAACCTAAATCTAGTTTTATGCCTTGTAATCCAGAATGGTTGTGGAATTTATACCATAAACTTATTATTTATAATTATTTCAAGAAACTTGTACCCAATGTAAAATAAGAGGTTTTGGACGATTATAACCATTTGTTCATTGCTTCCATTCTTTTTGTAGACAAACCCTATGTAATTTTGGGAGACCTTCTAGTCCAACTTCCCTATATTTGATCCTAAAGTTTTAGTGGTTGTTCATTGGTGATCAGGGGTGGGTTTCTTATCCCTTTCTTTGTTGTTTCCTTCCAATTTTACCTTATAGAATCACTAAATTGGTATTATTTTGACTAGGTTTTGTTTCGTGATTTTTTATTGAAAAACCTTTAGTGTGGTTCATGGTGATAATGTTTTTTCATGGGAGGATGAGGTTTATAAGATCTTTCTTATTCACCCTATAAAGTACAATGAGATTATAAAGCTTCATTGAAAAAGGGTATCCTCATTCACACAGGTTTACATGCAATCTATGGGGATTGAATGGTTTATTTTTCATTCTTTTGGATAGTAAGGGTCATAATAAAAAAGATAATTAATTATTATAACGAAAATTACTGTTGATGGAGATAATTGACATGTTTGGCTAATTTGATATAGTTATTTATGTTTCTATTCATGATATTTTCAATACTGAAAATAATAGTTGTTGGGATCCCCATTTTCATTATAGATGATATGTGTTAAGTCTATTATTATGATGTTGGGTTATTGAACATAGAAAAAAAAGAATAAAGAATTTATATTTAGCTAATAAATTGGTGGCCTATAGAATCAGGTTTTTTATAATACCCATTATAAATAAAAAGTACTGTGATTAAATCCCTTTAATAATTATAGAATACAAAATGTTTTTTTGTGGTGTGGGTATGATCTTTTTGTCTTGACTTGTGTGGTTTGGTATTTTTGTGGTGATGGTAGTGACCATCTTGGCTATGTGATGTTGTGGTTTTCTGGTGTGTGGTGGAGTTTTGATTTGAGGTTGTGTGACGTGATGAGGTTGTAGTGTCTTCTGTGGTTTGTAGAAGTTGTAATGTGAGATTGTGGTCCACAATGGTGGTGATGTGTGATTTTTTTTGCAGGGTTTGTGTTGTGAGATATGGGTGGGATGTGTGTTGTGTGGTTTTTGTGGTGAGATGGATTAGTTATTTTGGGATGATGGTGGTGGTGGGTGTGTGCCATTATGGTGATGGTTGAAGTGAGTTTATATAGTTTTGGCATGTCATGGTTGTTTTAGTTTCCTAATTAGCAATGGAATAAATTATGATGCTAAATGAAATGAATAAATAATGGTTTGATGAATGAATGTGAATATTATAGAATTAATATATTATAATTAGATAAATATTATTATCAAAATAATGGGCAATATATAATTAAATTATGTGGATCAATAATAGAAATTTAGAAGAAACTTCATTTATCAAGAAACTGTTGAAACTTTTAATTGAAAATAGTTATGTGTGTTGTCTCTCATGGTAGTGTGGTGTATTTTATATATTAGTGGGATAATTTATTATAGTTAATATGTGTTGAAGTGGTGTTATGGTGAATTCTAGTGTTTTTTTATGTAAATTTATAGGTTGGGTAATGTATCTCTTGTATTTTTGGTTATTTCTATATAGGACCCACCTGAGTTGGATAACCATACCAACTCTTATAGGTTCTGGGTTCAATGTGTTTTCCCTAATTTCTTGGATTGTGGTGATATGTATGGATGGATAAGACCTCCTCATTATTCTTCCTCCAGTAGTAGTGGCCCATGTGTCCTCGGGTGAGGTGTGTTGTGTTGGACCAGGTGTCTCCTGGGGATATGTGATGTGATAGACTATGTGTCTTTAGGTGAGATGTTATGTGGTGGTTACTTATGTCAGAACTAGATGATAGAACTTATGAGGGTGGGTTAGTTAGGGATGTGTCTTGACTGAAGTCATATATAGATTAAATATGATACAATTTGTAGATAAGGGATTGGAGCACATGATGCTTGACATTGGACTATTAGAGCAGCGAATCAGGGGGGAAGATAATGAGTTATGCCTTGCTTTCTTATAATCTCAATGATATATTATTATATCGGATGCGTGATTTGGGGAGTGATCCATAGTGATCCTGAGATTTTTTTTCTAGCCTATTTATGTTCATTTTTATTATTATTTTTGTACACATTCACATTAGCATTCTCTTTTCACATGTACAATTGAAAGACCAGTTATAATCCTAAAAATTAAATATTTTGTGTTACCCAATTTTTATAAATTATTTTTTAGGTTTACAATAATTAATTAGGGACAGAGATAGAGATTATTATCTTGGGATCTATACTTGTCGTTGATTCACTATTATAGGACTTGTTTTGGTACTTTATTTGGATATTATTATATGTATCACATTACTTTATTCATGTATTGTGGGGAGATTTTTAGTTTACTTTTATATTATCTTATAGATTTTTTTGTGGGTTTTTACCATATATTCTAGATGTTTTTATTGGTGGTAATTCCTCCCATATATAAGATTTGTATACCCATAGTTCTTGTCCCTAAACAGAGCCCACTAAAGGATTTACATGGGGGGTCATTATCTCTTTTCCATCATTATGGCATCCTTGCAGGGATGGGGTCATAAAAATGTAGTTTGTATTGGTAATATTTTAAACAATATTGGATTTTTTATATTTGATATTTTTTATTAGTAAATGAATATATGGATGTGTTTCCTATTGATTTAAATAGCCTAATTCCTTATTGGGAGGTTCGATTCACTAATCACATTATTCTATATGATAATAAAATTTTAAAAACCCCTTATAAAATGGATCCATTTGAGTTATTGGATTTAAAAATATAGTTAAAAAGGTTTCTTGATAAGGGTTTTATTCATCCTTTCACTTCACAATGGGGTGTTAAAAAAAATTTATTAAAAAAAGAATGGTCCAATTAGGATTTGTATTGATTATAAATAATTCAATAACATTACTATGAAGAATTGTTTTCCCTAAATAGTTGACTTGTTTGATCAAGTTTAGGAAGTAAGGAATTTTTCAAATATTGATATCAGGTCTAGACATCATTAGCTAAAATTTGAGGAAGAAATTATGAAGAAATAACATTATAGTAGTTATGGGAATTATATATTAATGGTTATTCTTTTTTGATTGACTAGTGAATCTGTTGTATTCATGGATCTTACGAAAAAAAAATTATGAGTATTTCGATAAAAAAATTGTTTTTATGGATCAAATTATAGATTATTCTAAAATAATTTAGGAACATGATAAACCCTTAAGGATTGTTCTCTATACTATAAAATATAAAAAATTGTATGGAAAATTTTGAAAATATGAATTTTGGTTATAGTAAAATTCATTCATTGTAAATATTCTCTAAAGATGTCATAAATATTAATCATATTAAAACTGAGGTGGTGGAAAGGTGTCCAAGTCCTAAAAATTTCACTATGATTCAATACTTTCTTGGATTAGCGGGTAACTACGGATGGTTAGATGAAATATAGTTCCCAATTATCTTTCCCCCAAACTAAGTTAACTCAAAATGGGTTAAATTAATATGGAAAAAGTACTGGGATGAAAATTTCTAGGAATTAAAAAAAAGATTGATTCTTTCTCCAATATTATCTTTGCAAAAAATAAATTTGGAATTTTTTAAATATATTGATGCTACTTCGAAGGGGCTTGGTTGTGTCTTGATAAAAGATGATTGTGTAATTTTATATGTATCATGCCAATTGAAAATCCAAGTATAAAATTACCATATGCATGATCTTGAAATAGGTATAGTATTTTATTCTTCAAAAATCTAGAAAATTATTTTTTGTGGAGTAAAATGTGAAATATATATTCACCATAATGTTTTAAAGAATATACTCACTCAAAAATAATTGAACATGAGGATGATATGGTTTGAACTGATATGAATTAGGATGGAAGGAATCCCTAAAAACCAAGTAAATCAAAATAATTAGTTCTTAACTTGATTCAAAAAGATAATGCAATATTATCTATTCGATGTTTGGAACATGATCCTTTGGTTAAGGGTTTAATGAATGTTGAACTAAAAATTTTCACACTAAAACTCATGTTCTTTTGGTTCATTTTTCAGTATAGTAATCCTTTTAAGATAGAAGTAATCATGCTCATAACGAAGATCAAGGTCTATAAGAAAGAGTGTATTTGGTTAATAAGGTCATGTTTCATGAATTTAATATTGAAAAATAAGGTGTTATGAGATTTTTAAAATGGTTATGTGTGCCAAGTGATCCCCGATAGAGGAAGTAATTACCAAGTGAAACTCTTAGCTCTCCAATTTCCGATCATCTTGAAATTATAAAGATTTATGGATAACATTGGTAATATTATTCGTGGGAATGAATTACAAAGTATATTGTTGATTTTACTAATAATTTTTTGACCTTTCAGCATGTTAAATATGAGTGACAGCTACTTAGAGGATGACTCTTCCTTTGTAAGTGTATAAATGGAAATTAGATAATATTTGAAAGGATTTCACAGTGGGATTACTAAATATATCTTGACGTAATAATGTGATATAGTTATTGTTTATCAATTAACTAAATCTGAATACTTTCTTCATATTATATATAGTT
Organism: Viscum album; assembly: GCA_963277665.1. Taxonomy (NCBI): domain Eukaryota; kingdom Viridiplantae; phylum Streptophyta; class Magnoliopsida; order Santalales; family Viscaceae; genus Viscum; species Viscum album. Next base: position 880,394,699 of record OY728126.1, on the reverse strand, counting down.
TTTATTTTGATTATATTTCTAGAATCTTCCTTAAAGAGAGATAAAATTTACCTAAATTCTCTATCTATATAGTATCTAATCATGATCACGGATTTTCCCCTAATATTTAGAATGGACATTAAAATTTTTTGTGTACAAAATTAAATTTCGTTATATATTTTTATCCTTAATATGATATAATTCATAGGAAAAAATCATAATTTGGAGGATATGAATTGGTATTTCTTATTGGATTATCAAGCAAACTGGGATAAAAATATCTATTTTGAGGAATTTTTTTATAATAACAATTTTCATTCAAGTATACTGAGGACACCATTTGTGTCATTATATAGAAAGATATGTTGAAATCCGTTCAGTTGGGATGAATTTGATGAAATAAGGTTTGGGGACTAGAACTAGTAGAATAAATGGTTTACAAGGTAAATATTATTTAGCAGAACACCGTGGCCTACCAAAGTAGGTAGAAAAAACAGTGCGGATAATAGAAGGATAGATCATCCATTTGAGTTAAAATATAATTTATTTCATAAAATATCTCCATGTAAATTTTTTATGTGTTTCAAAAATAAAGGATAGTTACTCTCACAATTTAATGTTTCATAAGAAATTATGGAAATATTTGGAATTGTTTCTTATTGAGTAATCATACCTATAATTTTAGTACATGTACTTGATGTGTTTCTTATTTTGTTATTAAGAAAATATCTACTAAATGAATCTCTTAATTTGGTCTCTTAGGTAGTACAGTTCGAATGAAATCATTATTATGAGGAAAAAATAGTTAATATTATAGGGAACTGAGATAATGTTTTATGTGAAAGGGTAACTCACCTGGTTAAATTTTTGTTGAAAACCCACATTATTGAGAATGAAACAAAGGAACGTGAAAAGGATATGAGGGGAAAATATCCTAACATGTTTATGTGGTGAATAAAATTGTGAGGATGCAATTTTCTAAAGAGGCATAAATGTGACAACCCAGGTAATGTAAATAATAAAATAATTTCATGTTTTATTAATTTTATTGGTAATATTTTATGGATTCACATTCATTAAAATAATTTTATGACTTATCAATTTGAGGAAGAAATAGTTTTATTCTAAATAAAGTGTTTTCCATGTAAGATGTGATTTTATTAAAAAGTTAATGTTATAAATCATAAAAATCATTATTGAAAAAAATTAGATTCCTGATTTATTTCATAAAATCCAATATAAATTAGGGCTAATTTTTTGGATTTTCCTGAAAATGTTTTTTTGGTGAATAGTGAAAATGTCATTTTTTATAAAAAACAATATCATTTAATGTTTTTAAAAAGGTTTGATACTAGTTTTTATTGGTATTAAAGTAATATTATTCCCATTTGGATAAAAATAATAAAATTAATTTAATAGGTATCATTATTATACTTGATTTTGGTTTAAATTTCTTTTAAGGCTAAAAACAATATTTCTCAAAAAACATTGTTTTTCATTGTGTTTATTATGAATATATTAAAATTAACTTATTATATTTATAAAAATTGAATATTTAATAATAGATTTAATAATTGGAATTATGAGTTTCAAATTTTGTGTTGAGATTAATTTCATTTTTACTCGTAATGAATAGTGACCATGGTAAAATGTTATCTCTATGACAATGGGTAAAATAGGTTAATTAAGGTCAGAACTCAGCGATAAGATCAAAAAAATCATTTTAAATATTATTGGATGATTATTTCTTAATAATTATATTATTATATAAATTTTATTTATTTAGAGCCACGTCACCATGAATAATAATTTATATTATTTTAATACTTTGAAAAATTACAAGAGTGCCCCTACCCTCAAGTATAAAAGGTAACCCTCTCTTCTCTGTTATTCACAATCTTATAACTATTTAGCTAAAAACTTCCCTCCCAAAAAAACTCTCAAATTCCCTATCCACATCTTATATTTCATCTTTTACTAACATACCATCCTATAAGGATTAAAGTGTAAGAAAAATGTCATTTCCAAAAAAGGGTATAACTCTTAACTGAACATTTTCATGTTTATTTCTTCCTCCAACTCCTATGAATCATAAATGACCATGATAATATGATAACATAATTATATTAAATATATTAAAATTTTATTATGTTTAATTTACAACCCTTGTTCATCTCATTTTCAATCTTATGGGAAATAAAATTGTCGCTCGTGTATATGTGTGGACAACCACCTCCACGAAGCGAGGTGTTTAATTTTTCTTCACCACATCCCAAGATCGGTTGTTATGATTGATTTAAAAATTATATATTATATTCATGAAATAATTATGATTCATTAGATATAATATATTACTAACCTTCTGACCCTTTTATTCATTGGAAAAATTATAATTTTTCTCATGCATACATGTGGATTAAAACCTCCACAAACAAATGTGATTTGTTTTTAATATATTTATTTAATGATTGCTTCAAAAATTATACTTTGTGAATAAAATGATATTTATTAAATTATTAATATTATATATTTTCTTTAACAATTACCATTTTCACCGTGGTCAACTAAACAAAATATTTTTGGGATTATGAATCATATATCCTCAAAACAACTAACATGAACTTAACTGATTTCGTAACAATATATAACGTGGTAATAAATGAAATAAAAGTAAAATGATAAAGAAATACAATTTAAAATTGTTCAAAATCAATTAAAAAATTAATATAAATTTATTATGAATTAGTTAATTTATATATGTGGCAATATGAAAAAAATTATGATGGTCTTAAAAAAAGAATTTTCAAATTTTTCAAAATGGTTTGTTTTTTAAATTTTTACAAAAGTGTGAAGGAAATCTTTTTTAACTTATAAAAATTGAGTGAAATTTTCCATCGTTATGAATATTATTATTTAAGAAGAATCCTATATAATTTTTTATGTCTTGTCAAAATAATATCATATATCCCTTTCATCTAAGAATTTTTCATTTTAATTATTTTCAATGGAAATAGGACTTTTATACTTATTTTTACATGGGGTCCGAATGTACTTCTATATATGTGTTAAAAGGAATAATATCTGAGATTATATCCTATATCCATTTCTTCCATCATTATAAATATTATTCATTAATAAGACTCCTATATAAGTTTTTATGTTTTTTCAGAATAATATCCCATATCCCTTTCTTCTAGGAATTTTTCATTTTAATTCTTCTCAATGGAAAAAGGATTTTTATTCTTATTTTTACATGAGGCCCAAATGTACTTCTATATATGTGTTAAAAGGAATAATATCTAAGATTATATTATACAAATAACAGATTTAATTTTCTCTATGTATGTTATAGTACTCCAAAATTTTTCATTATGATAAGTGATCTAAATATATCTCTCTAATTTATTGGGTAATGATTTTGTTATCTGTGGAATACATGTTGGAATTAATCGAGTATGTTATTAAATTTATAAGATATCTTGTAAGAGTAATTGTAAGAGTTGTATGAATAGTATGTCCCGCGTTACCTATATGAAGATTAATTTCTTGCAAATTATTTTTCATGGAATTGTTTTTATTTTGTATGGTGTGCTAATTACCTTACATTTAATGGAAAGTGTCTGACTCTTTTAAGGGTGAAAAGTATTTTTAAGAAGAAAAATTCATGAGTACCCATTAATTAAATGAATCCCACCTGATTATGATTTATTCTTTATTATTTGCTATGATATGTTTTATGAAATGATTTAGTAGGTGATATTTTTTTCTTAGGGAAGTAAATAATTATTTGAGTACAAGATTGATTTTATAAAAGGAAAATTATATATGGTATATCATGAATTTCAAAGTGGACTAATGAGTTTTTGTGTATCTCTTAGTATAATTTTTGGGTGAATATAATGTTTTCAATTTTTAGGGGGACAAATGATGAGTAGTAACTATAGTAAGTTCTAAATTTCTACCATGGGGTTTCATCTTAAAATAGGTGAATGTTTTTGAATAAAAATAGATTTTAAATTTAAGAATAATATTTTTTTTGGGAAAATCTATATTTGGTCGAAATGTCCACTTTGTTCTATAAGAGTTTAACATGTAAGGGTTTTTTATAATTATTTAAAACTATAAACCTAAGAGATACTGGAAATATATTTAAATCTCCAAGTTTTAAGAGCAACTATTTTTTCTTATAATTATAAAGAATATTTCCCTATTATTTTAAAATAAGGAATAATTAATTAGAGATTGGATCTGGATGTATATAGAAATATATAATAATAAAATATTTAATTATAATGGAACATTAAAATAAAATTACCAGACACCATATATCCAATAAAAAATATTATTATACATCATGGATGTTTACATACCTTAAAACTGCAAAAAAAAGGGGATAATAAATTGACAATAGTAAAAAATATATTTAGGACGACTGGTTTTTCATGTCAGAAATTGTATATACCAAATTATAATATATTTCTCACTTTGGTTATAAAATAGAAAATATGAAAAATATAATTTGTTTTTTTCAACATTAGATATTAAAAAACCTAGATGTAAAACTTTTAAAATTTTCATCAAATGTCAGGCTGAGTCATTTTGTGTTCATTCATTCATGTGAAATTACATAGTTTTATCCTAGGTGATAAAACCTCAACCTTCATCCTTCAATCTGGTGGATCCAATCTCTTTTAGACAGTATTAAACACCACCTTCCACCCTCATGCATCATCATCCTCAACTTTGACTCAATTTGTCCCTTCTTCATATTATTTTCATATTCTCAATAATCCACCTTCTAATATCAATTATTTGGTTTTTTCTTATTGTTTAAATTTTTTTCTCATACAATGTATTTTAATTTTTATTTACATATAAAATATTCCATTGATGTCACCTTATCTTCACAATTTTCATTTTCAATTCCAATTATTCTCAAAAATAATGTTTTTTCATTTTGGATTGATTTTTCATATTAATCTTTGATTGAATGATTATTTGATTAAATTTCATGAAAAATCAAGTTAGTTTTCTAATTAATATCTTTCTAAAGTCTGTTTTTTTCATTATAAATATGTTTTTTAATGGTATTTTGGATTATAGATTTTGAATATGGAATATTCGAAATATATATTTAGATAGTCATTATGATTGCATGATATTTTTTTTATTTTTTTATGGAATAATAATAATTAAATGTATTAAAAGTGATACTTTTTTTATCAAATATATTGTGTTTATTTTATATGTGAAATATTTTATTGTATTTTTTATTATTATTTATTAAAATAAATTTTAAATTTAAATTTAAAATATAATAAATTTATTTAAATTATTGGTATTTTTTACCAATAATAATGATTCAAAGAAGGATTACAGCATTATAAAAAAGTGACGAATATGAGGAAGGTGGTAATGATTTTTTAGAATTTACCAAATGAAGTGTTCCAAATAGAGACTTGTTTTTCTATCCATTCTTGAAATTTATAAATACTTATAAGATAAAAATTAAATAAATAAAATAACATTTAATTTTTTATGTTTAAAATTTTGATTTATAGTCCTTGGATTTGGAATGGTGAAACTATGTTAAATTCAAGATTTTTTGATGCTGATGATTTTCTGGATGATAAGTCTTATTAAATTGAATAATTTATTCATGATATTGAAGTATAAGAAATTGGGAAAGAACCGATTATTAAGTGTCTATATGGTGATGTTGAAAAACTATTATATCCCCATTGTTTGGAATTTATAGTTTTTTCAATAGTTCTATGATTGATTAAATTAAAGGTGAAAACATGGTGGAGTGATAAGAGTTCTATTGAGTTTCTAAAGCTATTGAAAGATATAATTCCTAAGGAAAAAAATCTTCTAGACTCATATTATAATCAAAAAAAAATATTATGACTAATTAGTTTTGGGTACAAGAAGACACATGCATTCCTAAATTATTTTATCTTATATGGTAAGGAATACAAAGGTCTATCATAATGTTCTGAATGTGGGATATTACTATATAAGTTGATATAGAAATAAATTGTTGGTTTAGCAGTTATAATGACTCCTACAAAGGGAATTTTTTATATTCCTTTGATTCGACATTTTAAATGTTTATTTTCAAATTTAGATAATGAAGAAAAAATAGGATGGAATAAACATGAGTGGATATCTTATAGAAAATTACATCATGTGGCTGATTTTCCATGGTGGGAGAAAATTGATCAATAGTTTTTTATATTCATAATCGATGTTAGAAATATTATATATAGAATTTTTATAGGTGGAATGAATCCATATTTAATGTTTATTAGAAAACATGGTTTATGACCAGTTTTATTTTTAATTTACAAATTATATCTATAATTTTGTATAAAGTGAAAATACATAATATTGAATTTAATGATTTTTGACCAAAATAGCCTGATAATGAAATTGAAGTTTTCTTGGCACCATTAATTGATAATTTGAAATTTTTATGGGAAGAAGATATTATATTATATTGTTCCTAAGAATGGGAACATTTTCAACTGCATATAATGATAATGTTTACTATAAATTAATTCCCCTCATATGGAAATTTATCAGGGTATAGTATCAAGAGGCATAAATCTTGTCCAATTTGGGGACAATAGACTTCATATTATCAACATAAATATGGGAGAAAATGGTATACATAGAATTAGAGGTTTTTTAATGTAGATCAATTTTATTAAAGATTTAATGAGTAAATAAATTGATCAAAATAATTTTATATTTATCCAAAACCATTGTCCGTATATCAGTATTTTGAGAGGGTAAATATAATTGATTTCATATTCTGAAAGATAAAAAAATATGGTAATGATATAAATATATGGAAAAAATGATCAGTATTTTTTAAGCTTATCTATTTTTGATATCTTGTTGTAAAAAAGAATTGATTTCAATCATGTAGAGAATAATATATGTGACAGCATGATTGAAACATTGTTAGATATTACGAAAAAGACTAAAGACGGGTTGAATTCAATATTGGACTTAGATTCAGGGCATAAGTTTGGTGTTAGATCCCACAACTAAAGGAATATGAACATAGATTCCACTATCTGGTCATATATTATCCAATATCCATGAAATATTTCCCATCCATGTCACTAAAGGATCTTATGTTACCATGCATGAAATCTCATGATGATCATGTCATTATGCAACAACTCCAACCTATTTCATTACAAGGAATGTTGGCTATCTAGGAAAGAGTGACTATAATCTTGTTGTATTATTTTTTAAAATTAATTTTTACCATATTTATTCAAATTAATTCATTAAAAAATGATAATGATACATTTTATTTTATTTTTCAATAAGAAATGTATTTTCCAACTTATTTTTTTGACATCATTGTGTATTTTCCTCCATTATTGGGAAGTGAATTTATGAGGAGGCTGTAGAGTTCTATACAAGATAATTTTCTAAAATGGAGCACATAAATTTTTTTACATCTCTCCATGACTGATTAATTTATGTGGGATAGGGAATATATGGATTAAAAGTGAAATTTTTGATCGGGGAATAGATAAAGCAGGAACATTTATACATCTTTAATAAAAAATATGGTTCTTATCCATATATAACATTTTGTATTAATGTCTTAAAAAATATCACTCAAAGAAGAAATATATGTGAATTTTGGAATAGAATAAAAAATCATTTTACCATTTCTTAAATAGATCATGAATGGTATATTAGATATATCAGAAACATTGAGATGGTTATTAGGTGAAAAATGTTTAAATTTGATAACGTGGTCTAGGTATGAAATTAATGAATATAATTTCTTGTGAAATATTTATACAATATAAGTTCATTTTAGAATATAAGTGTATTGGTGTTCATAGAAGCAATGTATTTTTAATGTTCCAAAGAAAAAACCGGGTGTCCACATCAACATCATTTTATGGATTTAGTGAATAAATATAGGAGATTGATTATATTAAATATTGGGTTCCTATAATTAATTGTAAATTAATTATCAGGAATAATAGAGTTAGACACGATGAATTCAATATGGAACTTGTTAATCTAAATATACTGGAATACACAATTTTTTATTTTATCATGGAAACACAAAAAAAAATATGAACTTGATCCATCAAATATTTTGTGGGTTATCATTTTACAAGGAAAAATATAATGTTTGTGATGAAAAACTTGAAAAAAATACTAATTTATGTGAGATCCCTAATTTTATGAAATTATTAATAGAGAATATTGATGACCATGTTATAGGCATGGTTTGTACCATATGAAATGATCATAAGAAAGGAATATAAGAAAACAATCCTTTAGTAATTTTCTAATAATATAGGTAACATATATTTATTTCTTATTTTATTTTTAAAATTGAAAAAATAGAACTATTAGTTTTATTTTTTTAATTTAAACTCATATAATAACTAATATGATAATTTTTTTATATTAGTATAGTTTTATTTTATTCATTTTTAAATTATTTAAATTTATATGAAACTGTTGGATTTTTATTAATTTTTACTTTTGATTTGTTTTATTCTATCTATATCAATATATGTAAGGGTTATGGTAAGTTATATAAGGGTAAACATAAGTTAACTAAGGGTAAAAATAAGTTAAATAAGGTTAAAACAAAGTTATGTATGGGTGAACTGAAGTTATGTAAGGTTAAATAAAAGTTAATTATGGTTAAAACAATGTTATGTAAGGATAAAAAAACTTTACATGTTATGTTAGGGAAAAATAAAGATATTTAAGGGTAAAAATATTTATGTAATGGTAAATAGAAGTTAAGTAAAGGTAAAAAAAATTAATTAAGGGTAATATAAATTTATATAAGTGTAAATAGAATTTATGTGAGGATAAAAAAAAGATATATACGGGTAGACTAAAGTTATATAAGGGTAAAAATGTTAAGTAAGAGTAAATAGAAGTTATTTAAGGGAAAGTAGTTCTTTAAGGTTAAATTGAAGTTTTTTTAGGATACATTGAAGTTAAGTAAGGGTAAAACAAAGTTATTTAAGGGTAAAAAGATATATATATTGGTTAAATAAGGGTAAACTAAAGTTAATTATGGTTAAAAAAAGTAAAGTAATGGTAAACTAAAGATATATAAGGGAAAACATAATTCATGTAAGTGTAAAACAAACTTATTTAAGGGTAAACAAAAGTTATGTAAGTTTGAAAAGAAGTTAAGTAGGAGTAAAATAAAATTATGTAAGAGTAAATAGAAACTTATACAAGTTAAGTACGGGTAGAATAAAGTTATGTAATGGTAAAAAATAGGGGAAAAATAAAGGTAATTAAGGTTAAAATAGGTGAATTAATGTTATATATATGTAAATATAAATTATGTAATGGAAAAAAACGTTATGTAAGGATAAACTAAAGTTATTTAAGGGTGATAAAGAGTTATGTAAGGGTAATCAGAAGTTATGTATGGGTAAAATAATTTATGTAACGGTAAACTAAAGTTATGTAAGGGTAAATATAAGTTATATAAGGGTAAAAAAAATTATCTATGGATAAAATAATTTTATTTAATTGTAAGTAGTAATAAAGTAAGGTTAAACAATAACTTATACAAGTTAATTTAGTGTAAAATAAATTTATATAAGTGTAGAAAAAGTTATTTGAGGGTAAACAAAAGTTATGTAAGGGTAAAAATGTTACGTAAGTTTAAAAAGAAGTTATTTCTGGGTAAACTAATGTTATGTAAGGGTAAATTGATGTTTGCTAAGGGTAGAAAAAAGTTATATGAGGGAAAAAATTATATAAGGGTAAATATAATTTAAGTAAGGGTAAAATAAAGTTACATAAGGTAATATAAGAACTTGTATAGGGTAAGGGTAAAAAAAGTTAAAGGAAAAAAAATATTAGGTAAGGGAAAACTAAAGGTTTTCTAATGGTAAAATAAAGTTATGTAAGGTTATGCTAAATAATATTTAACAAAATTTTCATAATTTTTAATTAATTAATCAATTCATGTAATAAATTTTATTTTAATATATTAATATATATGTGAATTTATAATATTTAATTTAATTTAATATTTTTATAAAAATTATTAAATATCACTACATTTTTTCTTTTTTGATTTTATGTATAAATAATTAATTTAATTTAATATGTTAAATAAAAATAAAAAATGTATAAAAGAATAACATTTTATTTGGAGAGTGGTTTTTATAGATTTTTTGTAAAATTTTAAAATTGTAAATCAAATTTTTATATAACAGTCATATTTGATTTCCTTTGTTTATTTCATTTCAACTCTTATTTTTTTAAAGGTTCGGGCCAAAGCCTCAATTTATTATTAATGGAAATACCTCTTTCAAGTCTGGGTAGAGGGAGACCCATTATATAGCCTGAATACCCAAGGCCAAGTGTCATGAATACAAGGCTTGAAAACCCATTTTTTGGCTAAAGGAACCCCTCAGTGAACAGTACTTCTAGAGTACTAGCGTTACTATAGTAATACCACCACTAAAGTTCCTTCTATAGTGCCTCTGTCTCTATAGTTCCATCGCTACTATAATTTCACTGCTGTTACGGTGCCCTACTATAGAACTATTATAGCAACCCGGAAGTTTCGTCCCTAGTTGGATTTGATCTAGGGTCTTTTTAAGATCATTTTTCATTTTTTTAATTCTATATATAATTGTTAGATATCTTAATTTGTGTACTAATTATGTAATTTTATTTTTTAATTTTATTTATATGATATTTTCAGATCAACCATCTGACACAATTCAAGCTTCTTGGGAGAAACATGTGCATACATCTACTGGGTATCCTCATTATCCATCTAAATAGGATCTATCTACTTTTATAGGGTAAAATAAGAATTCTAGGGTTGGTAAATGTGGAATCATATAGTTTCCAAAATTATTAATTTTTTGTAATTGGGAAAAAAGGTAAATCGTTGAGTTTTATGACAATGTTATTCCTATGTGTCCAAAATCAAAACAATTTTTAATTTTTATTAAAGGGAAATCTTGAGCAAAAGTTGGTATTTTAATTTTTGTTTGGAAAAGTGTCAATAAATTTACAATATCACTATTATATGAGACAATCTTGGTAATCTCATTTGTTATTATTTTATTTATCATGAATTTTTTACTAATATTGGATTTTCCCCCTAGTATTATATGATATATGATATACCTAACACTAGAGAAGCCTACATGAAATGTTTAGCATTGACTGCTAGAAGATGGTGGGATTTAAAATTATTTCTTACAACAGATTTCATTTTTAGGAAAAGACAAAATGAAAATCCATGTGATATATATCCTTTTCTGGATGAAGATACAGGGTAGCAGTTTTTGGAAAGTCGATTACGAGAATAAGTTTTAGAAATTTCAATGTTCTATTTTAAAAAAATTATATTTATAATCATATTAATTAGTGTATTATTATTAATTTACAGAAAATATAGAAATATCATTAGAAGATCCAAAACAAAAACATATACCCTCATACATTATTTTCTTGAGGGAATGTGTTATTTAAAGAACAAATAAAAAAAATTCAAGAAATGAGAGAGGAGTCTTCGTGATCTGTAGAGGTTGACCCACCTTCCATATAGCTAGACATGTAAAATGGAAGAGGTCTCAAATGTTAAAAAGAGAGAATATATTATAGAAGAGTAGAGGGATATGAATGAGAGGATTTTAAGGAGCTATTTTAGTTAATTATGTTATTTGGGTTAATTCATATCTCTATATATTGTTATTCAAATAATTAATTTTTTAAATATTCTATATAGTAATCCCTTGAGGAGAATGTCACACGGAGGACCTTAATACCTGAGGCTATGAAAGATATTTTAACTATTACATTAGGATATCTAGAAATCATGAGGCGTGTATGAGGATACATGGTAGGTGTATTGATAAAAAAGTGTTTTTTCATTCTGGATGTTCTTTAAAGGAGGATGTATATAAATGGAAAATTAAATTTTAAAAGATAAATTTGAAGAGACGGTTGAGATGGTGGATTATAGGATCAAAACTTTGATTTAGTAAATGTTTTCAGACATGAAAAATTTGTTTTAGTCTATATATATAAATCCAACCCCTACACTTATAGATTCCACTCCTCACTACTAAAAAAATATGTCTTTAAAAATACTATAAATGGCCTTTATCAGTGCTAGAAAAGTGTTGACTAACTGAGAAAGATTAATAGCCGTAGTCTTTTATCAGCACTTATAAAAGCATTGAAAAATTTTACCTTTATAAGTTATTTTAAAATAGTGGGAAAATGAATCATTTATCAACACTTTTAAAAGTGATCATAAAGGTTCATACTATAGCATTCTACAAGAGAACACTACTGCACAAGAAAAACACCAATTATTAACAAAATAGTACCAATATAGAATTAAAATGATTCGAAATTTAAAACAAAAATACATTAAAATAACTATATTATATACATTTCAAACAATAGTTTATACAATTACATAGATAATAATTATTACATGAATTCAAAACATCAATGTTCCTTTGCCTTTTAATCCTGACCCAAGATCATGTTATTGCCGAATAAACAATGCATTATTAAGCAAAAGAACACACCTATATAATAAATAATTTCATATGATAGTAATAATATATATAAATAAATTAATATAGTGTATTAATTTTACTAAAATTGATATTAATTTTACTAGAATTGAAGTCAGTTTTAAACAAAAAGATTCACTTGGAGTCATACTGGTCACATTGTTCTTTAGATTGAAATGAAGATGATTCCAACACATCTAAAATGAACTTTGGATTATTTTCCCAAAGTATCAAAACATTTTGAATGTTTTTTATTGGTTTTGTTTATGTGAGTTGTATTTTTTACTAAAAATATTTTTAAAATGGAAACACACACTTTTGACTCATTCTGATTAAATCGTGTATCAGTTTGACATGAAACTGATTCTGACACGTCAAAAATGAATTATGAATCATTTTCAAAAATTATCAAGAAAATAAAAAATGGGTTTATCATTTTTTTAGTGAGTGACACTTTTTCAACTAAAATATCGATTTTAAACTAATAACAGATAGTTTAAGTCTTACTGGGAACATAATGTATCAGATTAAGGTCTGGATAATTCCTACATTAAAAAATGACCTAGGGATCATTTTTGTAAAGTATCAAAACAATATAAATTCATTTTTTCTATTTTGAGTAGTTCGGTTGTCCATTTAATAAAAATTGACATTAATTTTAAATAAAAATATGCACTTTATATCGTACTAAACACACAGTGGGTCAGATTTAGGTTTGGATAATTCTTAGACATCTCAAATGATTTATGGATCATTCTCCTAAAGTATGAAAAGAATCTGAATATGTTTTCTTAGTTTTGAGCACATCAGTTGACTTTTTTACTAAAATTTCATTTTAAACTAGAAATATGCACATTGACTCATTCTTATCACATCGTGTAACAGTTTAATATAAGAGAAATTACTATATTTCAAAAATTAATTATGAATTCTTTTCCAAAATTATCAAGAAAACTTGAGCACGTTTGATCAGTTTTCTGTGAGTGACATTGTTTGAACTAAAATGTCAATTTTAAACTCATAACTGAGACTTTGAGTCATACCAAGAACATAGTGTATCATATTGAAGTTTGGTAGATCTCTAAATGTCAAAAATTACTTATGGATTGTTTTCATAAATTATCAAAACAATCATAATGTGTTTTCTTCATTTTGAGTTGGATTATTGTCTATTTTACTAAAATTGATGATAATTAAAATAAAAAGACACACATGGAGTCATACCAATAACACTATGAATTTTATTGAGGTAATAATAGTTTCTACACATCTTAAATGACTTTTTAATCATTTTACAAAATTATCAAAACAATATGATTTCCTTTTCTTGGTTTTGAGTACGTTAGAGATATTTTTAACTAAAATGTCATCTGAAATTTGAAACACGCACTTTTGACTTATTCTAGTCACATAATGTACCATTTTGGAAAGAATACAATTCCAACATTTCAAAAATAACATGTGAATCATTTCCCTAAATTATCAAAAAATTCTGAGTTTGTTTCACCAGCTTTTAATGAGTGACACTTTTTGAACAAAATTGTCGATTTTAAACTGATAACAGACACTTAAATTCATACGGGGAACATCATGTATCAGAATTAGGTTTGGATAAATCTTACAAAAAAAATTATTTATGGATCATTTTCATAATTTATAAAAACAATATGAATGTTTTTCTCTACTTTGAGTAGGTTAGTTTCCCATTTTTCTAAAATTCATGTCAATTTTAAATAAAAATATGCACTTTGATTCATACTAATCACACCGTGTATTGGATAAAGATTATATTAATTCATACATGTCTAAAATGACTTATGAATTTTTTTTCCTAACGTATCAAAACAATCTGAATGTGCTTTCTTGGTTTTGAGTATGTCAGTTCACTTTTTCATTAAAATGTCATTTTAAACAGAAAACACGCACTTTAACTCATTCTGATCATATCATGAGTCATTTTGATGTAAGACCAATTGTTACACATCAAAAATGACTTAGGTATCATTTTACTAAATTATCAATAAAACTCGAGCACTTTTGATCAGTTTTCAGTTAGTGACACTTTTTGAACAAATATATATATTTAAAATAAATAAATAAGACTTTGATTTGTATCGGGAATATTGTGTATTGGATTGATATGTAGATAACCCCTAAAAATCAATAAGTACTTATGAGTCATTTTTGTAAAGTATCAAAAATAATTGAATGCATTTTCTCATTTTTAAATGGGTCAGTTGTCCATTTTACTAAAATTGATGACAATTTAAAAAAAAGATTCATTGGGGATCATACCTGTCACACAGTGCATCGGATTGTGATGAGGCTGATTGCTATAAATATAAAATTAATTTTAGATCATTTTTTGTATGTTTAAATATAATTTGAATTTATTTTCTTAGTTTGAGTATGTCCATTGTCTTTTTTACTAAAATGTTATTTTAAACTGGAAACTTGCACTTTTGACTTATCCTAATCACATCATGAATCAGTTTGATGTAAAACTAATTCCTACACATCACAAATGACTTATTAATTTTTTTCTATAATTATTAATAAAATCGTAGTTTTTTAATTATTTTTCAGTTAGAGACACTTTTTGAACTAAAATGTCAATTTTAAACTAAAAACGGACACATGGAGTTATACCTAGCACGTCATGTGTTGGATTATGGTGAGGCTGATTCATAAACGTCAAAAATGAATTATGGATCATTGTATTAAAGTATCAAAATAATATTAATATTTTTTTCATAGTTTTTATTATGTTAGTTATCTATTTTAATAAAATTAATCTCAATTTTAAATAGAAACAATTATTTTGATTCATAATGGTCACACCATGTGTTAGATTGAGGTGCAGATGATTCCTATACAACCCAAATTCTGTGGAAGTTTTGGTACATAAGGGCAGAAAATATGGAAATACCACCCCGAATTGAATAAAATAAACCACATGTATAAGAAAATAATTATTATGTGATAAATAATAAAAATAAATAAATTAAACATAAATATGAAAAAATACATCAATTCTATGGAAAATGATTTTATTATGCAGACATCAAGATTAAATTTGTGATTGAGTAGAATCAGCATTTTTTCTCTTCTTATAAATCCATGAAATATGGATAGTAAACTTATAAACTAAATGAACTCTACAAGTAATAATGAAAATTAAATCAATGTTACATTATATTATTCTTTGGTAAAATACATAAAGTATAACATAACATTATCTTTACATCGTATCAAGGGGTTTCCTTCCTTATAGTTTGTTCTTCCAAGGTATTGGTAACGTCATTAGGTGCATGATACATTGTCTGTATGAGTAGTAAAACATTTAATTTATATTATTTTAATGTAGTAGATAACATTTAATATTATGAGGAAAACATAGTACATTAAAAAACACTTTTACCTACTAATTAAACTATCTTTCTTTTTATAAAGGTTTCAGGGATACGGTTCCTCAATCGATAATAAAAATCCCTTCTTATGCTCCCCAATAATGTAAAAGATATTGACTAAATTAGGACCATCATAAATATTTTTTCATCTTCTAATAAAAGGGTATTCCTTGATTAAATTTTTAACTAACCGAAAAATTGTTTTAGTCTTCGCAGGACAATCGACCAATTCTTTTTTTTTATTAGAGACATAAAATGTTTTCAATGCTTGTGATTCCATTATGAATGGATCAACTTTTTCCACTTACACGCTGAAATATTCCTTAACAAATCCCATCTCATCAGCTTTCACTACAGTGATTTTATCAACCCATTTTAAATGGAAAATTGTTACTTGAAATGATGTATAATAAAACTTGTATAACTATTAAATAATTACAAAATATAACATATTTTCATAAATAGGATTTCTATACTTCTAACCAAATATGTGCATCACTTCAACAACAAGAATAAAACCACTATTTTTTATCATTCTGTAGTCATTATGTAATTTTTTATAGAATGTATTACCATTGATTATAAAACCAGTGTACGAAATAATATTTTTATTCTATCCTCTGGCTAGACATTAATGTTTTTTAATAATGGAATTCATATTTTCAGACAACTCCTTCTAAAATTTGATCTCGGAACTATCATATAAACTATTGATTATGTGTATTTGATATCCATCCTTCAAACCTTGAAGAATTAAAATCTGTAAGAATTTATTTGTGGTCTTAAATGTCTGGATCAACATCTTCAATATTATGTAAAATGTAAAGGGGTGATGTCTCCTTCTCTATCAAGGTAATTGTAACAATGTATCTTCTATAAATAGCTTCACCCATAAGGCATTCACAATGATCAGACTTTGGGAGACTGATTTTTTCATCATCTTATAGGTAATTAGTATATAATTCAATAGCTTCATCAACAATATATAGTTCAACTATATAACCTTCTGGATGACTTCGATTCTGGGCATACCCTTTCAAAATCATAATATATAATTCTATGGGGTGCATCAATCTATAATGGATGGGACCACATAGTTGAACCTCTCAAACCAAGTGAAAAATTAGGTGGACCATTGTATCAATGGATTACGGTGGGAAAAATATCTCTAATTCAAATAATATAAATATCACCTCCTTATTCCTTATGGGAAACATTAATGGTTCTCTAAATTTCCTAATTTGGATTTGAAAAATAAGTGGTGTTTGGTTAATATATGTCATAAATTTTGAAGAGGACTACAATAGAAAGCAACATACATAAAATCTTGCATGAAAACATGATAGTCATGATATTTTAACCCTTGTAACTTCAAATTATTCATTAACATGAAATTCTTGATATTTTATTAATACACCTGTGGAAATTTTACTCTATTAAGTAGAATAAAATTGAAATTTTTCCAATCTAAAAAGATTTTATGATACTAGATAATGAAAATTTTGTCTTTTACCCTTCACTAGTTCCAAATCTCCCCTTATCCCAATTTCAATCAAGTCCAACCTAGCCTTGATGAAATCCTTCATTATTCCAGGAATATTTAGTATTGTTCCAATAACACTATAAAATACATTTTTCCTACATGAATGACATCAAAAAAATGTATAACGTACCAAAAATTCCAATAAGGTAATTCAATGAAAATGGATCTCTTCTTCCAACCTGATTTTGTAAGGCTTTTTAAGAATGTTTTACTAAAAACATTTTCAATATATTTCACTTTATTGTACAATTGATTTCCCTTCATTAGAGACTTTGTTGTGCCTGTTTTTGTATTCCCATCGAATATTGTCATCTAGGATTATTGTTTATTCCATCGAGGTGAAAAAATATGATGTCTAAAAAACACAGTCTTCGAGGAATGTTCCAACCGAACTGAGTATGTTAATTTTTCAAGAATGGGACACCCCAACCATATGCTGAGGATATATCTTGATAAATTTTTGTAAGAAGGGAATTCACTTATCATTCCATACAACATGTCCCTTAATGTGATTTAATCACTTCTATTATCATCACACATTGTAACACATTTATCCCAAATCAATTTCAGATCTCCAATCAAAGGAACAAAATAAACATCAATATCATTATCAAGTTTCTTTGGTAAATATATAATCATAGAAACCGTAATGTATTTTCACATCATACATAACCATGTAGAAAAGTTAAAATTTACCAACATGATGGGATATGTACTATTAGTACTAGTCTGTACACCAAAAGGATTTATTTCATATGTAGATAACATAATAATAATGTTTCTCAACTCATTTCCAAATTCATTATAATTATAATCAATTGTATTCCAATAAAGAGAGTCTACAGGATAACATAGGCCCCCCATCTCAAATTATTATATCCACAAGACAATTAAATCATCTCATGGTTTCCTGGAACCCATATATTCTTCAAAATCATGGAATGAAAATAAAGTACCATATATATTTCGAAGGACTTGATTAATTTTTTCTATATCAATCTGTGCCACACATAGGGAATTTTATGAGTGATTCATGGTAATAGAAAACCAATATGAAATAATTTGGACATGCATAAATTTTTTTGGAGATCATTCCCATTGAATGTAATATTCATTTATCATCATATTTTTTACATTGTTTTTATTTTATTCAGGTATCATATCATTCAGAAGAAAAGTAGTTCTATAAAGCAAGTGTCACTCCATCTATTTTCAGCTTTAAAATTATATAACTTCAATACAGTAGAAATTGTTTTGAATTAAGTACAACTGCTTTACAATAGTTTCTTGGAAAAACTATTCAACTCCTCAAACAACTTTGGAAAATCTTGAAGGTCATCTCTAATTTTAATTTTCATTTCTTCCATGCGATCTCCATCATTATTTACATTTGTATTCGTATCAAATTATCCATAAAAATAGTATTAACCAAATCGGTATCCAAATTCAATTTTTTCCCATGTTTAGTCTAACATTTATAGATATTATCTATTACAGGACAATTAAAATGTTCTTCAAAATCTTTGAGAATAATTTTTCTTGAATAAAAACAATCTAAACACAGATAGAGGATTTTAGAAGGGTGGTATAAATGCTTTCTTGAATACTTGATGAGCTCTTTAACTCCGTCTCTATACTCATTTGTCAAAATATTTTCATGCATACAATTCAATTCATATTCATCATATTGTATTAATAATAGATTAATTTTTTACAATAAATATATAAATACGCATAAGATAATTATTATCAAAGGTTAATGTTATAAAAATTTATTATAAGGAAACTTAATATTTGATTATTTCAATGAATTTTAGTATGTTGAAGAAAATAGATAATTAAATTTAAGAAAATAATTACTCCAATGTGGATGGTGTTTTCATATGAATTCATTAAAATGTGAAAGTTATAGATAATTCATCCGTATCAAATCATCTCTCGAACATTTATCATTGCATTTTTTTGTTTGACACATCTTTAATCTCTTGTTGACATGCACCTATGTTTCTTAAAATAATATAAGTAGTAGTAATCAACGGGATAACAAATTATTTGATTAGTACAAACAACATAAAATATATGGGGGATGAGTTTCAAGAAATAAATTTCTATAATGAATATTCAAGGGATGACATTTATGGGGATAATAGTTGTCTATTAAAGAGATGGGGGATGACTATCAAGAAACAATTGCAATAATAACTATTTTTTGACACACATTAAGTCTTTCTTAAATCCTCTAAACAAATGAAATTATAATATAGGAAATTAAGGAGTAATAAGAAACCCAAATATGAACAGTAAGAATAATAAACTCTCATTCAATCAAATAGAAGATATAAAAATTTATTTAGAGAACATTTTAATAAATAATGAGTTATTTCATTTACATAGATCGTAATCGGATATTCCTAAGGGTAGAACGAATACATATAAACCTAAAATTAATTTATATTATATAGAATTTGATAAATTCCATTATATTTTTTGGAACATGTGATGTATAAACCAAATGAATTATTAAATTTAAAATTAATGGTATATAAAATATTTGAAAACATCTCAAGACTCTTGGGATGTCATATCACCACACTGACTCGTCCTAAGGATTCTAGGGAGGTTATCAAATAAAATATACCCATCTAAAGTATTATAAGGAGACCATCTAATACATGTTGACCCATCCTTGATATTCTAGGGAGGACTATAAAGAAGTTGGCATAAATAAATAATACAAATCAATATGGAATATCACAAAAAAGGGATAAAAACACACCATCCCCTGAAACATATATCCCATAAACATTTAAACATATATATATTACATGGAATTTATAATACACATACTTGAAAAACAAATCCACATGTAAACATTATTTTTAATGAAAATCAATATAATACCTTCCTAATTTTGAAATCTAGAACCATAATTTTGGAAAAAATAATAATAAAACCACCCTTACATTATATGTTCTAAACACACATATAAATAGACAAAAATATATATTTTTACATATATATATATAATATATTTAAATTGATAAAAATATATGTAACCCTTACAGAAAAATATCACAACATAATAAAATAAATACTACACCATACTAATTTTAAAAATAGAGAGACATTGAAAAAAAAATATTGTATCAAACTTACTAAGATTTATCTTAAACTAAAACAACATAATTATGAGAAAATAAATTTTTAAGGAAAACCCCTTACACCAGAATATAAAAAATCAATCTAAATAAATAAATTTCCTTACATGAATTGCATAAAATGAGGTAATGTTGGTGGTTCTCACCATCACCAGAATGAGAATTGGTTTGTTAAATCAATTTTCTCATTTGTTTAAGGTTTTTATATCCAAAACCTCCATTATTTATATAAAGGCATATATATTTATTTAATTGGTTTATTTGTGGACAAGAGGTGAGTCTCTAAGATTTAAAAAGAGTGACTAAATTAATATTATGGAGTAAGATGGGGTATAGATGTAGATACCAAAGAAAATTTATTTACAAAACAATTTAAAAGACATAAATATAATATCCAAATAATTAGTAAACCATAAAATAGATTATAAAAAATCAAAAAATTATAGAATGACTAGATAACTAAAAAGTGAAGACATCATGGAAGAAGAAATCAAAAATGAAACAAAAAATACGGAAAGAAAATTGGAACCTATAAAGTAAAACATAGGCCTACTTTTCT
The DNA here is from genome assembly GCA_963277665.1 of Viscum album. Taxonomy (NCBI): domain Eukaryota; kingdom Viridiplantae; phylum Streptophyta; class Magnoliopsida; order Santalales; family Viscaceae; genus Viscum; species Viscum album. The sequence continues at coordinate 880,373,463 of OY728126.1, read as the reverse complement.
AGGTTGAAGAAAATATGACAACCTCAAGTATAGATGTCGATGTTTTCTTTAGAAACCCAAATTTCAATTGAACATGAGATGCAAGATGATTTTCATGCAATTGGAGGTTGTGAGTTTGTGTGATTTGATCTTTGATTCACCAAATAGGAGCTCCAGTCGTTGGTGGTTTCCATAGAAAGCTTCTGATATCATGATGGGTTCATGACTGGTTAGTTTTTTTAAATATACTGGGACACTATTATCAGATCTTAAGAAATATGATATTATACAAGAAATATTTATCAGTGCTTTATTAGCACTGATAAAGGATAATTATGAATAAGCAAATTCATAAATAAATATATTCTTAATAAATATATATAAATCTAAAAATAGAAAATATATTCCACATTTATATATATTTATTATAATTTTATAATTATATATATTTGGTGTTTGGGGATACAATTACATTAATCACATACACTACACACACAGGTTTGAAAGGCAGGCCATACCCCCCCCCCAACGGATAACCCACTTAACCAACCTCTTTATTACATAATATATTTTATATCCCAAATACCCAGTGTTCAAAAAGCCCATTACAAGGCTCGTAGGCCTGAAATATTTGGCTTGAGGTCCATTCTATGAATAGTAACCTAGCTGTTGTAGTACCACCATCACCGTAGTTTTTTCCACCACTACTACATTATCGTCATTCAACAGTTCCATCATCACTACAAGATGTTAAAATAGATGCTCCCAATGGGTTTTGAACTCTCATTTTTTCATTTAGTATTATAGGGTGCTTACTACTAAGCCAAGCCGAAACTACTTATAATTTTATAATTATTTAGATATTTATTTATTTATTTATAATTATTTAAATATTTAAAAAAATATTTATATCATTATATATATTTATATAACTATATATATATAATAAATATATATATCAATATAAATATAGTAAATATATTCATTATTTAAGTAAATTTATTATAAATTTAATAATTATTTAAATATATATAATTATTTATTTATAATTATATAAATATATTTAAAAATATTTATTTATTTCTAATTATAAATATATAATTTTTTAAATATAGTATGTATATTTGTAAATATATTAATTATAAATATATTTTTTTATAAAAAAAATAAAAAATATTTTTTTTATAAATATTTTTTAACGTTATTAATGAATATCTAATTTTAAGTGTGTGAATTTTAAAAATAAATGAAATTGAATAAATTAAAAATAAGTACACTTTAACAATATTAAAAAAAATGGATAAGTATTGTGTGTGGGAATTGTATGTTTACATGCATTAATTATGTATATGAGAAATTAATATAACACACATTTGATCTATGTTAAATTCCAAAATCAAACGACATTCAATTATATGTCCATTAATCTATGCAATTAGTCATTGTTTTTATTTTATATATAATTTTTAATTATAAACCATTATATTCCAAATATTTGACTATTTAACATAAAGTGCATAAATATTTTATAATATATAAATAATATTTATATACATTGATATATATCTATATATTTAATCTATACTATTTATTAATATTATCAATAATCAACTAATTAATATTATTTTTAATATTTTTCTCAATTTACTAATTTTTATTTTTAATTTTTTTTAATTTTTTTTCATAAATCTATATATTTAATACATTCTATTTATTTGTATGTATAATTTATATATGGTATAATAAATTTATTCATTTTTATTAGTAATTATTTAATTAATAAAATTTGTAATACATTTTTAATAAACTCAGCTTTATTTTTCATTTATTTTATTATTTCATTTTATTTATTTGGACGATTATCAGCACTAAAAATCACTTATAAAGGATTCCTTTATGAGAACTAAAAATATAACGCTGATAAAGGGTACCCTTTATGTATGCTAAAAATAAACTGTTGATAAATGACCGTGTTATCTATGCTAAAAAATCACAGATAAAGGGATAAATTTATTAGTGCTTTCTTCAGCACTGATAAAGATATCATTTGTGAGTTCTTTTTTCTAGAAATGATAAATACCTGCACTGTTAAATGTGATTTCCATAGTAGTGACCCCACCTATGCCTATAGATCTTACTCCTCTACCTCTTCCAAATTATCCAACTTCTATACCTCCTCGTCCATATTTTCTCATCTATTGTGAGTTATATACTGAGGATCTCCAACATCATATTTTTTCATATGGGATAATATATTATATTTGTGATATCTCTAATCATCATGAGATAGATATGTAGCATCTTAGGGTCACCTTACAGAATATTATAGATAGGCCAGAAAGAGTGCCATTTCTTATAAATGAGGTCACTATAGTTGGATAAATTTTTGGCCATTTTTATTTTCATCGTCTGGAAAGGTTTGAAAATTTATCATTGAGTCATGTATTTATTATATCATTTATTTCATATTGGTATTAAATTAATTTTAGCATTTTAAAATTGATATATTTTTCTACTTTTCATGTGATAACTTTTAAGGTAATGACATATTGTATAGAAAAAAAAAGTATAGGATACTTTGACTTTAGATACTACTTCTTCTAAACTAAATAGATTATCAGCATATTTATCCTTATTATAGGATTTTTATAAGCTTCCAATTGATTCTAAAATTTTTTTGGAAAAACAAAATTTGATGATTTCAAATAGATATATCATTGACCTTGTAACTAAAGAATTGTTAGGAATTAAAATTACCGATGTCTTTTCCAGGTAAGTTAATTTTCATGTATCTTTTAGTTATTCTAATTTATAAAAACTTAATAATTACATTTTTTTTATTAGGTATCATTGTACACTTTGAATTTAGTATGATGTGACATCTAAATATGGTTTTTTAGACCCACAATGTATTTCATCAATATAAATTTCAATGAATGATTAATAAATAATAGTATATATTTTTAAAACATTTCAAAATATTGTAATTATGTGTAGGATGATTCCCTATCTTAAAGGTTATGCGACATATATTTCATAAATTTTTATTTATCTTAACTGAAAAACCCCTCAAATTTTATTTTTTATACATTAGTATCCATTGGATGTTGTGTATTGTTTTTATAAGAGATAAGACATATTATTGGTTATTCTGTATACATGGTGATGTTCGATAAAATTTTAGCAACGTATTGAACATATAAGTTTGATTTTTTGAATACTTGAATATTATAATGACCTATAATTTTATTTCAAGAATATCATTTTCAAAAACGGAACTACATTAATTTAGAGAGATAAAAGGAAATATAGGCACAAAGAACTAATATATTAAACCCATGGTTACTGCCCATTTATAATAACAAAGGACCAAATAGTTTAGTAGTCCAAGTAAACTAGATACATACTTGATTCCTTAATTACATTTGAATACAAAAACTACAAAATATTTTTTTTAAAGAATATCATTATTACCTTCATCATATCTTTACATATCATTCTTAGTAAACTTCCTATATTACTAGGAAACGGAAAAAAATATGGGTGAGCTCAAATGCTCTGTAATGGTTAAGTACCGGAGAAGCATTCACAAATAAATATAAATAATAAATAATTAAAGGTAAACAACTAAAAATATATTTCATTGAAATAATTTGATTATCATGATTAGATAATGAATTATAACATCACAAGTGAAATTACTAAACACACATTCCAATTAATCAATTACTTAACTGTCTTTAATAAATAAGGCATGATCAATATAGAAAGGTAAATGACTGAAAACACAATACATTTAATCAATAACTGAGAATTAAATGATTCCCGAGTTAATATCATTATGAAAATTTCATGGATAAAAATAATAATTTAATTCTTAATGGAATAAGTGATTAATTATTGGACGTAATATTCCCATGCATCATGATACCTCTACTGTCAAGAACGTTCAAAAGATAGTTTAAAACAATGGTTAAAACCCCATTTAATGATATCTTATTGATTATTCTCATTAGGAAAACAATGCATCGATTGGATATATAATTTTAGACCCCACCAATCACTACATGTCCAAACCCTTACTCATATATTTAATAATAAATTTAACTCATGAACACATTTCTTTATCATAAAATATCTATATTGATTAAAGAATACTGATTTCTCAATATTTACCTATATAAAAAAAATAAATTTCAATTTATATTACCATATATAGAAATTATATATTGTTTAGGGAATTTTAGAGGCTCTAGTTTTTTCATAAAAGACTTTGGAATATTCTTAGAAATATTTTCTGAGCCAGGTGCTAAGACAGCATGTGATTCTAATGCTTGATAATCCAAGTATTAATTTTAGAAAAAATATTTTATATATTTTATATTATATGTCCACGGTTCTTATGAAATAGTATAATATATCCTAAATGGGGTCTTAGATCCAAAATCTGAGACCGTGATTGAATCTGTTGAATGGGTTTTACCCTAGACATGACCTATGCATGGTCGACGTAGGATGTTCGGATAGGGCCTCCATTAGGAGGCGTATTTGATAAATTAATTATTTTAATTTATTTATTTAATAGACCTAACCCAAATAAGTCACAAATGGGGGAAAAAGGTAAATATAAGACCACCTTTGAGTTTGGAATGTATTACTTACACTTGGTATGAAATAACCCTGATCGACATTAGCTATTTGTCTAGAGCGCCATAACGGGAGAAATAAGTAAATAAATTTAATTGTTTTTTTAATTATTTATTAAGGATCCTAACCTAAATATTTTTCTATAAATATATGGTCATATAAAAATCCTAGATTCATTCTCTTAACTATGATATTTTAGTGGAGTTTCCACCCCTTCTTCAATGGAACATTGAGACCAGATGATGACTAATGATCGGATCGCGGTGAATCGACAGGAGGAAAACGCAGCAGATCATCTTCATCGCTACCAGATGTGTTCTTCACCAACAAAAGATTGTGGTTTCCTCCCCTATTTATTAAAATATTGAGCATTATCATGTCTGATTTCATTGATCTGTGTTTAAATGAACCATAACATGAGCTCATGTATCAAAATAAATTATTATTTCAATTTATTTCTTATCTATGTCTAGTCTATCACCTCAGTTTCCCCACTGCGAAATCTTTATCCAGAAAATTTTTTACAACTAATTTTATCACATTTTTTATTAGTGTTTTCCCCAACCTTTTTTAGGATCTTCGTCATTGTACCATGGGGTTATGATTTGACTTTTTTGGGGTGGATTCAATCATGGTTGAACCCCCAAAATCATGATGGTTGTGAAAAAAAATGAGTGGAGTTGTATTTTTTGAATGGATATGATTAGAAGCGTAGATTTAGGTTTGTGATCAGGGTGCAATGAGGACGGTGGTCGATCGAAGGTGGATCAAGTTGGATCAGGGATCCCCATTTTGCCTATTGATGTGTGGAAAGGACGTGCGGTGTGACCAAATCAATTCTGAGAAGTAGGGATCATGTGTGGGGCCTCGTGGACGAGGTTTCTCATCATTGATGATATGTTGGTTGGACATGGATCTATGATGAGATGGTTAGATGTGGTCAACATAGTGAGCTTTAATATCATTATTATCCATAATTATAAGGGTGTCTAATATTATTATTTTTATTATTATTAATGGTGGTGAGTTAATAACAATAAAATGATTTTATTTAATAAAGAAAAAAATTGTATTAATTTAATGGTTTTAATGAATATCATTTTTTAAAATAATAATTTGAGATTTTGTGGCTTTGAGGTGGAAGACACACGAGCCGCATACTATAAAGGAGGTACCCCTTTTGATCATGAATTAATAGAAAAAAAGGTTTAAAAATAATAATATAAAATATTTTTATTATTAGTTTGGTTTTTAAGACCTGAATATAGTCATAGAATCTCCATGTGACTTCGTATTGATGAACCTCTAGTAGCATCATGAACCTGGAATTGAAATATTCATTTTAAGACCCATTTTGGATATTTAATTGAAGCTTGTGGATACATTCCCCAGATCACTTAATAATAATAATAATAATAATAATAATAATAATAATATAAATAAAAATAACAGTATGAAATCTAGTATTCGACATTTCTTCCTCATATGGTGTTGGATTGATGAATCATCAATGGCATCATGACACTGAAATTTAGGTTGATTTTTCAAGACCAATGTCTGGTATTTAATTTGATTCGTGGAATTCGCCCATGAAACATCATTCGAGCATGATTAGGTGAAATTCATTTTTCACTATGAGTATGATTTGGGAAATAGAATAACATATCTCGGGTGTCCTTATATTAGGATCGTAATTGTGTGATCCATTTATCCATCCAAGGATTTTTGTAGAGCCATGCCAGTGGATTTATGTATTCCCCTTTAGACCGATGATGAGCCTCGTACGTTCTTCAGGTTTGGACAAGTAATGTTCAGTAGTACACTAACACATCATCTAATAATACGTGGACATAAATATGTTTGCTAATGAGTACATGTCCATATATGGGAATGGGTTCAGATGTCATGTGGGACCCTTACTTGTTGTATAATTCTTGATAAACTTCCACCACCCATAAATCTTTCATATTAAATCAAATTTTCGACCGAGAGTATCTTATCCTAAGTTTTTTTCTATATAGAACATAATGGTTGACTTTACAGTGGATTTTTAAATACGATATGAGATGTTTTTAGAGAAAAGTTTTTTTATGATATGCTTGATGATGAGAGCGATCAAGGAGGATCATTAATGAGTTCAGATAGAGATATTTCACCTGTCACACTAGGGAATAGGTTATATATCCAGGAATACGATACCCAACTATTGTACTAGGGCATGGAATCTCCATGATTTTCATATAGATAGATATATTATCCCATGATGGGCCAAGGTGCAGCTCCTCCATCCATGGAGATAATACCCCCCCCCTCCCCCATCGTACCAGGGTGAATCTCCTACATTCTTGGTATAAATCTTGAGATGGTGCCCCTGATGGACCAACATGTAGATCCTCTACCATAGAGATGGTTCCCCAAATTGTACCAGGGCATGGGTCCTCTATAACTATAATACATATGGAGAAGGTACTCCCATAACAGACCAGGGTGTAATTCTTATATCCATGGAGATGGTACCCCCTATCGTACCAGGGTGTGGGTCCTCCATACTTCTTGTATAGATAGGGATGGTACCCCCTGATGGACTAGGGCATGAGTCCACTATACATGGAGATGTTACCCCCTGTCGTGAAAGGGTTCAATTCCTCCATACTTATTATAAAGATATAAAAGGAACCCCCTGATGGACAAAGACATTATTCCCCTATCCATAGAGATGGTACCCCCCCCCCCCCCTTTTGTGGCAGAGCATGGGTCCTCCATGATTCTTATCCGGATAGAGATGGCACCACCCACCCCTATAGCATTAGGTGTTGAGTCTTCTAACTATTGTGTAGAACCGCCCCACTAGAATAGTTATTGGGTCCCATATATATCTCTTGAGTGCAACCCTTATGTTGTATCAGGGTATGGGTCCTCCACCTAGTGATTGTGGCCCGTCAAAAGTGTGATACAGTGGTTAGGTGTGGCTTTATGTGGATTATTATTTTGACAAACATGCAGGATGTTTGTCATCGATGATGAAATTTTGTAACTAAAGGAACACTTTACTTAGGTTGGGATTTGATATAGATAACCCCTTACTCTCTTATTGATGATTGTTTTTTATCCTATATATATCCATGTTCTTGGATTTGGTTACTCTCACACCATGTCTTGTGAAGATGTGTGGGGTATTCCAGGTGATTTCCATGTTTATCTTCTCATAGTTAGATGAGGTTAATCCAATACTATATGTGTAAAAGACTCAACATTTAGTTCATCTACACACTGTGTTGATCCCCTTGTGTTTGGATGACCTCACTCTCTTGGTTTGGGTTGAGTTTATTTTTATTCATTGTTTACCTTTTTATGTTTATTCCTATTATGTCTCTTATGTCTCCCCTTCATATTATATGGAATCTGACTGGGTGTGTATATTCACACCCCTAAGTGGGATTTTCTCATATGTTTCATGTCTTGCGTAGATGACAGATATGTCTGTGGTGATTATAGAGGATCATAGGGTTACTTGGTTCCTTGGACCACATATGGTTTTCTTATCTTAAAGATCAAGAGTTGGGTTCTCTTAGCACTTTTACATTACAGTACAGCTTTTTAGGATAGGACGTATTTCTGGTTGAGTGGTTATTATTTTACCCTTTTTACTTTCAGTATTATACTATCGTACTCTTGTACTATCTAGAGGTTTTAGATGCATGGTTGTTTCCCTAGTATTTTTCATATTTTACTTTTCTTCCTCTATAATTTTTTATTGAGATAACAGTGTGTGTGTGTGTGTGTGTACAGGTACTTAGTTAAATTCCTCCCCATGTTAGTTATTCCTTCGGTACTAGTCACCACCACCTGCCCAATGGAGGTGGAATTTAGGTATTTGTGGCTCAAGCCCCATTGGTTCGGGTCATGAAATATTTGTATCAAAGTCTAGTTCAATCCTTGGGATGGATTAGCCCCCTTATGAATATTTGGTTGTGATAGAGGGAAGAAATTTCAATGAGTATGGAGTGTGGATCTCATGTTAGGGATCCCAGTGTTGGTGTAGGTAGTCGGTGTATCTATATATCTAGGCTTTGACTACCTTCTTGTCAACTCAGTATCCCAATATATAAGTTGCAAGGAACATCGGTAGATGCATTATATAGGATTGATTATTTAATTGGAATTCTTGAGTGAGATCCCAATTGATATATATAAATATATTCTCATTTGATCTGGGTACATTTTCATCATGTTTTAGATATCTCTATAAAGTTATAAAGCTATGTTATCGAATCAGGATTGTGAAGATGGTCTGAAGAGGGATGAGGCCTTAGTTCAGGGTCTAACATGCAAGACCCTTAGTCCAGGTGGTAATTTATAATCACCTCCACTTTATTAGCAGTATACAGTACCAAAAATTCATTTTATGGATGTGTGCATGCTTATCACACTCTGAGAGTTCGTAAACTATTAGGTGCTAAGGTTCTGTGATGATCTAGATCCCAATGAAGTATAAGGTCAACTGAAGTTTGTGTTTTGGTTTTTCATGATTGTGTCATCCCAACCGATCAAATTGTTATAATCACAACCAGTACTATTCATAGAGTAAAAGTAGGTTCTGGTGGTACCAGCAGATTATGCACCCATGCCGAGTGCGTATTGTGGGTTCCATAGAAAGAGATCTCCCAGGTTTCATGTTGAACTAGAATCCCTTATCAGGTGGTTGATTTTAGTCTCGATCCTATGGTTTGGATATACCTCTCGGATGGGACCACTTTCGATGGTGATCCTCATGGTCTGACTTCTCCAGGGTGACATAAGGTGTTGGTAGATCTCTATGTTGGTTATGTTTGATGTGGCTTTGAACATGTAATAAATAGGGACACATACCCCACTAAAAGATGTTCTTGGGAGGCAATTCAAAATCATGTGGCTGATTTAGTGTTGTCCCAAGGTAGATAGTATTGAGGTGTGGTGGAGGAGTTCCTTTCACATGTGTGTTTTAGGTACTTATGAAGTTCTAAGTTGTTGGATAAATCCCTAGTTGTTGGGATTAAGTGGGTAAGGGAATAGATATCTTCATGTGGAAGAATCTTATGGCTTAGTGGCATCATGTGTGGTTTGGTTAATGACACATGTCTCCACTACTTCAGATGCAGTTATAGAATAGTGTCCTAAACCAAATTTCCAAGGGCATATCCCATGTTCAAGACCAAATGATATCAATAGAGGCCCTTTTTCTTTAACCCTTGTGTTAGGGGCTCTTGCAGAGTGGATTAATGATCACTTGTTTCTGCCAATGGGGTGACCTTACTATGTGAGGAGAGAGTGCCTCACAGGAAATATTTCCATTGAGACAGTGAGATCTTCAGATGTTCTCCTAAGCATGGACTAGTCATTAAACATCAATGATCATATGATTTCTACCAATGAGTATGGTAGTTCTTATGTGTTGTCAGATAAATGTTTTTTTAATTGATGAAAAGTAATTCCCAAATGGAGAAGGATGAGATCATTTTTAGGAGGTTACAACTGATTCAACAGTTGGATTTTATTCCCCTTGGTGCAACAGATGTTATGATATCTCATCTTCAAGAAATGATGGTGTGGTTTGATGACATAGTTCCTAAGGATGTGTCAAGATTACCTCCCCATCGGTAGATATACCTCTATGGAAAAAATTTCCATGGACAGATCGATTCATGTACTATCACGTCAAATGAACATGTAGGGATACATGAGCAAGTAGTATGGTTAAATTATTCTTTAGATTTGGGGATTTTTAAGACCTAGTGTGTTGAAACGAGTATCCCTACAATCTTTTCCTGGGAGGCGAATGAGAGATTGAGTTCTGGTGTGGTTATACATCAACCAAACCATGTGACATTTCAAGAGGATTATCCCATCTTGATAATCGATTACCTCTTCACTCAGTTAATAGAGGAAAACTCTATCCCAAATTTTGACCTAAAGATGGGTTATCACTAGCTCCGGGTTTGAGAGGTGGATGTACTAAGTGTGGATTCCAAGTTCCAATGAAAATTTTTTTAGTTCTTGGTGATTATCTTTGGTGTTTTTAACATCCCATAAATGTTATCAATACAAATGAGTGGGAGCCTTAATATTTCTTTGGCTGATTCATGGTAGTATTTTGAGATGGTACTCTTGTGTCCTCAATGTAAACGTTCGAGCATATGAGACATAGGAGGATGGTTTTATAAAATCTATGAGAGTGTTAATCATCAAAAATACCTTTTGTATTGAGTTCTAGAGTCTGAGGTTCACTTATTAGGATATGTATTCTAAGACATCGGATTGATAGTGGACCTCACAGAGGTTGAGGTGGCATGAGCTTAAGGGTCACCTCGGGCATCATTGTAGCAGCAGATTCTCACAATGAGGTTTTCCATCCGCTGTTTTCGAATGAGATGATGGAGTAGTCACCCTATTTACAGTTAGACTGGGTACAAGGTGTTCTCAAAAAATTTTAGGTGAGGATATATATAAATGATTCATTTTATGATATCGGCCATTGTAATCAAGGTCATCAGAGTGTACTTTCCTTTATCAAGGAGATGGAGGTGTTGGGAACCGGTATAGAAGGACCCTTCATGGGAATGTTTTTTCCTTGGGTGTGTGTTTGTTGGAAATAAAAGAAACCATTCAGGGATCTCATGGGAGTGTAAGATTAGGATGCATGCTTTATGTCCCCACTTTTTCCATAGTTTTTTCTTTTTGGGGACAAAAATATTTGAAGGATGGAATAATTTAGAGACTATTTATTTTCTATTTAATACTTTGGAATATTCCTAGGAATATTTATGGAGCCAGATACAGAGACATCATGCGATTATGAGGCCTGATGACACCAACATTAATTTAATAAAAATATTAAATAATTTTTTATCACATTCATATAGATTTTCTAAAAGATTGGAATATATCTTAAAAATACTCACAAGTCATAAACCTGAGTCCACTATTGAATTTATAGAACTAGGTTTACCCTAGGTGTGATCCATGGTTGGTCAGCACAGAACGTTCGTATGGGGCATCCAATGGCAGTTTCATTGGATAAATTAAATATTTAAATTTATTTACTCAATATCTATAACCCAAATAAATCCAAATTTGGGGATTGGATGATAAATATGATACCACCATTGAGTTTAGAATTTGGTGTTAACCCTAGGTGAGAGATAAACTGGATTGGTGTTGGGTTTTGGTATTGAGCGCCATCACGGGAGAAATAATAAAATAAATTGAATTATTTTATTAATTGTTTATTATAGATCCTAACCTAAATATTCTTCTATAAAAATATTGTTATGTCCAAATCACAGGGTTAGCTGCATACCTCTAAAATTTTATAGGAGCTTCCACTCCTTCTTCGTTGGTTGATTGACACTAAATGATGACTGGTGATCGGATCAAGGTGAATCAATAGGTGCCAGATGTAGCGGATTATCATCATTGCAAGTAGATGAGTTCTTCACCAATGATCAATCCATAATCGGGGTATGACTTGTCAATTTTTTTCCACCCATTTTAATTAAAATATTAATCATGATAAAATTTTATTTATTCCATCAATGTTTAAATAAACCTTCACATGAGATCGCGTATAGAAATACTATATTCTTTCAACTTATTTATTTTCTATTCCATGTTTCACAACCCGGTATCCCTACAATGAAATCATTAGCCAAATTGTTTTTCCAATGTTGTTTATCACATATTTTATTGGTGATTTTCTCCCACCATTCATCACATTCTTCATCATTAGATCATGAGGTCACGATTCAACTTTCTCGAGGTGGTTTTGAGTGTAATAAAACCCCCGGAATCATAACGGTTGTGGAAAATATGATCAGAATAGTATTTTACTATAGGGTCAGATCTGTACTGTGGATGAAATTTCATTATTGGGGTGGTTCAGGTTGGATTGGGGATCCTCTTTTTACCGATTAACCCACGACGAAGGCATATGGTGTAACAAAATCAGTTCTAAGTGGTAGGGTCGTGTGTGGGATCTCATGGTGGAGACTGGTCGGTGTAGATGAGATAGTCATCGAACTCATATCACTGATGTGGTGTCCATATATTGTCAACTCAGTGAGAATTAATAATATTATTATTATTATTTTTTTTTTTAATATTATTATTATTAGGGGTGGTGACTTAATAAAAATTAAATGATTTTAGTTTAGTAAAGAAACTTTTCTATATTAAGTGTTTTTAATTGATATCATTTTTTTAATATAAAATATTGTAGATTATTTCTCTTAATTGTGATATATTAATAATAATATTTTTATAATAATAAATGGAGAGTTGGTTGCTTGTATTAAAAGGGAAGTTTGAGCCATGCAAAGAAATGGAGGCACCCCTCTGATCGTGAATCAATTAAAAAATGTATTTAAAAAATAATAATATAAAACATTTTTTGTTAAAATCATAATACAGTTATAAATTCTCTTTGTGAATTTGGATTGATGAACCTTCTCTAGCATCGTGACCGTAGAATTGAGACGGTCATTTTAAAAAAAATGTTAGATTTTTAATTCGGGCTCATGTCTCGGGTCCATGAAGCACCCAATAATTATTATTATTATTATAATTATTTTTGTTTTTATTATCATTATTAACATTATTATTGAATATAGTATTCAACATATCTTCCTCATTTGGTGTTGGATTTACAAACCATCTGCAACACCATTACCCTATAATTAAAGCAGATATTTCAAGTCACATATCAAGAATTTAATTTGGATTCATGGCTCAATCCCACAAAATGATTTTTGAGAATGATGACGTGAAATATGTTTTTCAAAAGGTATCCAATTGGGTAAATTTAATAACCTATCCCAAGTGTTTTTTTATGATGATCATAATAGTGTGATATTTTTTTCTATCAAAGGATATTTTTAGGGGGAAATTAGTTGAATTTTTTTCCCCTATAGACCAATGACGAGCCTCGTATATTATTCATTATTTTATAAGACATGTTTTTTGGGGACCTTACACATCATGTAATACTACATGGCCATAAATTCATGCACTATCGAGGACATATATAGGTAGTGTAATGAGGCCACACGTCATATGGGCCCCTTACATGTCGTGTAATTCTTAATAAACTTAAACCACTCATATATCCTTCGTATTTACTTATATTTTTACCCAAAAGTAGACTATACTGAGTTTTTTTCTATAGAATGGGATTTTAGAATTTACAATGGCTTTTGAAATAAGATACAAGATGTCTAAAGCATGATGTTTATTTAAGTAATTCGTGAAAATGGTAGTGAACAAGGAGTATCGTCAGTGATTTTAGATAGAGATAGTACCCCCAGTAACACCAAGGCACGGGTACTCTATCCAAGGATATGGTACCCCTATCATGCTAGGGCATGGGTCTTCCATTCATATTATACAGATAGAGATGGTACTTCCTAATGGACCGGGGTATGGTTTAACTATCCAAGGAGACGGTACCCCTATTGTTGTACTAGGGGAATGGTTCCTCTATACTTCTTATACATATATAGACAATACCTCCTAACGAACAAGGGTGTGTCCCTCTATCCACAAATACGGTACCCCATATCGTTTTGGGGTGATGTACCTCCATAATTCTTATAAAGATATAGGAGATACCCCCATGATGGACCAGGGCATGGGTCCTCTATCCATGAAGATAGTACCCCCATGTTGTATTAAGGTGTGGGTCCCATATACATCTTAAATAGATATAGACAGTACCCCCCCCCCGATAGACCAGAGTGTGGGTCCTCTATCCCAAGAGACAGTATCCCCATATCATACAAGGGTGAGATTCTTCCATACTTCTTATAGAGATAAAGATGGTAACCCCCTCCCCTGACGGGCCAGGGTGTGAGTCCTCTATCCATGGATATGGTACCCCTTATCATACCAGGGCTCAAGTCCTCCGTACTTCTTATCTATATAGATATGGAACTCCATATCATATTAGTGTGTAGGGTCTCTATCTACTGAGTGGAACCCACCTATCAAGATAGGGCATGGTTCCTCTATCTATCTATTGAGTGGAAGACTCCTATTATATCGAGCCATGGGTCCTCAACCTATATGTTGTGGACCCTTGTATTTTCAACACAGTGGAAAGGTGTGGGTTGATGTGGATACATATTTGGACTGACACACGAGATGTTGTTCATTGATGATGGACTTATAAAAATGATTATACTCCTTTACAAGGCTAGCCAATGAGATAAAGATCCCCTTACTCTCTAATGTGTATTAATTTTTTCTAACTATATATATATGTATATGTATGTATGTATGTATGTATGTATGTATGTATGTATGTACGTATGTATGTATGTATGTATGTATGTATGTATGTATGTATGTATGTATGTATGTATGTATGTATGTATGTATGTATGTATGTATGTATGTATGTATGTATGTATGTATGTATGTATGTATGTATGTATGTATGTATGTATGTATGTATGTATGTATGTATGTATGTATGTATGTATGTATGTATGTATGTATGTATGTATGTATGTATGTATGTATGTATGTATGTATGTATGTATGTATGTATGTATGTATGTATGTATGTATGTATGTATGTATGTATGTATGTATGTATGTATGTATGTATGTATGTATGTATGTATGTATGTATGTATGTATGTATGTATGTATGTATGTATGTATGTATGTATGTATGTATGTATGTATGTATGTATGTATGTATGTATGTATGTATGTATGTATGTACGTATGTATCCATGTTGTTCGATTCAGTTACTCTCTGATCATGGGTTTTAAAGAAGTTCAGCATATTCCATGTGATTTCTTTTCTTATATTCTGATGGTTGGATAAAGTTACTCATATGATATGGGTGGAAATAACTTTACATATAGTTCATCTAAACACTATGTTAGTCCCCATGTGTTTGGATTCTCTTACTCTCTTGGTTTGGGATGATCTAATTTTTGTTCATTGTTTCCCTTTTATTGCCTATTGTTATTGTGTCTCTTATTTCCCCCCTTTAGTTTTTAGGGCATCCTACTGGGTATTTATATACTCACCCCTATTTATTCTTTTCCTAACCATGTCATTTCATATATAGATGAAGGAAAGGTTGGTGATCATTACATAGGATCTTAGGGATACTTAGTTCCTTGGACCACATACGATGGTAATATTTTAGAGATTATGAGTCAGGATCTCTCAACACATTTACTTTACATTATGGTTTGTTCAATTTGGTACATATTTCTGATTAGGAATATATTTTTACCCCATTTTACTTTCAGTATAACACTTCTTGACTCTATAAAATCTTATAGGTTTTACATGCATGATTTTTTCCCTAGTATTTTTTATTATTTTACATTAATTCCCCTTCATGTTTTCATTAATATAGTTTCATGTGTGTGTTCACATAAGTTTTTTCTTGTAATTAATTAGGCAAAGGCCTCCCCATATTAGTTACGCCATCGACGCTAGTCACCAGACCCTGGCCTATGGAGGTGATCTTGGGGTAGTTGTAGCTCAAGATCTATTGGGTTAGTTCATGATATCAATAAACATATCTATGATAAATAATATTGATATTTAAGAAAAATTTAATTGCAAATGATCACAATAAAATGAATATTTCAAGGAAAAGTTAATGTCCCCAAAAATGAATCAACGAAGTGAATTTCTGTAATTTACTTGGACAAAATGGTCGTAAAAAACCATAGAATAAATTATTATGGAATAAATACAACATATACCAATTATATTATTTGTAAAATAAAGTTTTATTGACCTTGATGAATGTAAATTCCCTTAAAATAACTATAAAAACATTCTTGTCAAAAATATCCCCTTCACTTTAAAAATATTTTCTATAAACTAAATGTTAAAAAAATATTTTGGAAATATTTTTATTTTAAAATGAAATTTAAAAAATATAAAGGAATACTTAAAACATTTATTGTTAATGATGGAAGAAAATTATATACATTTCGTACAAGTTAAAACAAAACTTCCTTCCACATTTCTAGTAAAATCCAAATGACAGTTTTTAAAATGACATGAATATTCCTTTCAAAACATTTGATAAAAATTCAAAAATGCATAAAAATTTGTTTAATATATCATTATAAAATATTAAAAACATTTTTGAAAAAAAAAATTTAAAACAAGATTCTAGAATAAAAATTAATTTTGACTGAAAAGAAAAATAAAGTATGATTTTTTTTTAAAAAAATCTCAATAATTTTAAGTACCAAAAAGTAAAAAAAATGGTACTTTATTTGAAAAAATATTGAATAATAATAGGATAATTAAATTAAATTGATTTATTATCCAATGATAAAATAATTTTCTTTAATGTAAATTTAAGAAAAAACAATCCTAATTAAAATGAAATAGTGAAATAAACCCTTACAAAAATCAAAATGTTGAAGTAGAAATTAACCAATGATTTGATTATATGTATAGAATGTAAATAAACAAACGAAAATTGCAATTAAACCATAAATTATTCATAATTCATTAAATATATAATCGTAGAATATCAAAGATAATAAATAAGTAAGATAGCCCAATGAAGATAAATTGAGTTATAAAAGTCTATACCACATGGTGTATTTTAATTCAAATCCCATTGGATTAAATAATTAAAATTTAAACATAAAATAAATTTATCTATTAACTAATCAAGATATTACATTTCAAAGGGGTAGTATATATCCTATTTAAAATAAATTAGGTGTATAATATTATAATATGCCTCAATGAAGGGAAATTGAAACGAAGTCCCTTACCTCACACTTCCTTTTGGTTGAACGTGATTTAACCTCCTCTATAATGGTTTTAAAAATGTTATTAATTTATATAAAAACCATATCCATTTTTTATAATATTATATAGGATCCCGTTATAACATTTTCCCACTAATGTTTTAATTATATTTCATTATTTGTGTTGTTTCGAGTGTTAATTGTCTTGTTTTCTCATTCATGTTCTATCTTGAATGTTGTGATTCATGCTAATATTATATTCTTCTGTAATCTATAGAATGATATTAATTTTAAAAATATAATTTTCTCATTATATAAATTCTTAGAGTCGTTATTTTAATTTTAACGTGGATAATGGATCACAATGCTTTGGGGAGACTGTCGGTCGTACTTATGCACGAGTGACGTTATCATTTCCATAAGGGGTGAAAGGGTATGGAAGTGTCTGATATATTAATTTTAAATAATTAATAAAATTTCATATATATAATATATATTTTTTAAATTAATCTTTTACCTTACATATAAATTGTAAGTGAAAATTGAATAGCATTGTTCTGTGAGGAGATAGTTCATTTTACGCATGAGCCATGTTGTCGTATTTTAAATAAAATGGTAGGTATGAAGGTATGTGTGATATTAAAATTATATAAGTATAATAATATCAAAAATATAATACACATGTGTCAAAAACATCATTATATCTATCCTTTAAAAGTTGTTATGGAAAATGAATTATATCGGTTTGGGGTTCTGTGGTCTGCAGTACACATGATCGACTGTTTAGTTTATCATTTGATAGAATAGAATAAGTATATAGTTAACTACCTTAGAATAATAAAATATAATCATATTTTATATAATTAAGTTATTATTTTAACATCTTTTAATAATATTAAAAGGATGTTTGAAAATAAACAAAATAAAAAAGATTATTTATGAATGTTACCTATTTTTCAAACAATATCTTTAGATGTTCAACAAAAGCCTTCCTAGTTTGTATTTATGATAAAAAATGTCTCTAGTATATTTTTTAGTGTGTAAGTAAATTATATGTTAAGTTATTTGGCAACAAAATTATTGAAGTGTGAATAGGGGATGATAGGGGTTGGCCATTCGTATGTGGGGGAGAGAAACATTGAATTTTTTAAAAATATTAAATTAAAATCACATTATTATCATGTCACAAGCCTTGACAATGGGACACTCTCAACCATTATAAGCGATAACTTTGAAATATTACCATAAAATTGGTGTAGAAAATTTTGTTTGTTAATTTTAACCCTTCTATTTTTAGTATAACCCTAAGCAAATCAATTTATACCCTAACTGCGGTAATTAATTTTTACTACTTTTATTATTCATAATTTTCAAAAATTAAGTTAACATTATAATATAATATAAACTATTATTACTCTAAATATGGAATCTATTTTTAGAAATTCAATTCATATAATAGGTAGAATCCAATTAAATATAATACCTACAAATGAAATACAAAAGTGGGTTTCCAATTAGAACATTCCCATAAGTATATGTAGTTCTAATATAATAATTAAATATTAAATTGATTAAAATTAGTTAAATTTGATAAATTTTAATATTAATTCAATAAAATTACTTTAAAACCAATTTAAAATATATCTAAACCTTGTAAAATATTTAAAATAAAAGGCAATTTTCAATAAAAATAAGTATTTTCCCTATTCATCAATAAATAAAACATTTCAAAAATATCCCAAAAAATACCAAAAGATAATTTTTATATGATGATTTCAAAAATTAATTTAGTATTACAAAATATATTTTATAAAATTAGTAAAAAATAATTTTATCTTATGTTCAAAAAGAGTAACTAAACTGTTTCTTGGAAAAATATAGTTTTTCAAAAAAAAAATTCTATTTCATTTAAATGAGTCTTATTTTATTTCAAATCAAGAGAAAACCATAATTTTCATAATTTTAGTAGTAATATTTAGACCATATGATTTTATTTCTATGTTATAAAGTTATATTTTATTACAGTTTATTTGGGCTTGTAGTTGTGTGTTCTGTAAACTATCAAAGAGATTAAATTTCATGAAAATTTTTTACATAATTTCTTGAAATATTATTGAAAAACAAAGTTTTTTTTTGTATTCTTAATGTTGTGTGTATAATAATCTATCAAATAAAATTTCATTATTTTAAAATATTGGGGTGTTAAATTCTCCCAAAAATTAATAAATTATATCCTCTCTTAAACTTGATCTTGGTAATCAATGGTAAGAAATTTGGAAATACTATTAGTGAAAACCCCACAACAAAAAAGGTTAAATAAAACATCTTATTAATAAGAGTGAAATGTAAGTATTAAGTTAATCTATAATAAAACATAACAATATTTCTAATTACTATAAAATTGGTGATAATTAAATAAATTGACATGGAAAAAAATTGTAAATTATTATAGAGAGTGATGGATGTCATTGATACCAAGAAATTGAATGGTCAGTGTAAAGATAAGGACATAAAAACCATAAAATATGATGGTTTAAAATTCCATTAGATTTATAATATGTTAAGGTAATAGGATAACATTTTTTTTAATATTATTTTCTTAAATTTGATGATTTATTTTACTATATAATAATATAAGGAAATATACTTACATGATATCATTCTATTTCATAACCATAGTTATTTATTTTGGTTGTCCTTCAATCAGTTTCCACTTTATCTCTTACTCCAAGAAATGAATGTCCAAGATGGATATTTATGCATGAAGTACTAAAATCCCTTTTAATAGATCATAAAATCCATAAATGAGTGAAAAATCTATGTACCTATTTCTAAATATTTTCCCAATATAATATGGTTAGGTCATGTTATCCAACATAATACATTAATCTCTGAACTTTACCAGAAAAACATATAACATCATTTATGAAAAACAGTAACATATTAACTGTAAATTAATATGTGATAGTGGTATACAATAAACCCTTATCAATCTTTGGTTATGGGTTCAATCCCCACTTCCTTATGAGATGTGATGGATAGTCAACTAATACATGGGTTATCCTTTTTCTAAAACCATATTAATGTAACTGAAATAAAATTCCCAAAGTGTAATAACCCATAATTACCTCAAAATAAAATAAAATATAAACCCTAAAGGTTACCAATATCTTTAATCTTATTCCCAAAATATTAAAAGAATTATTCCTTAAATAACTTTTTCATTGAAACATATACTAAACCAATGGGTCGTATTGTCGTAAATGTCTCCCAAAACATCTTTAATATTAGTATAATTTCATCCCATAGAACCTAAAAAATACATGTTTCAGGATTTGGACTTATGATAAATTTTAAACTCAAAATCCCATGATGGGATCCATTATTCTTATATCAATAAAGAAATATACATTTCTAAAATTTAACATACTCCTTATATGTTTCATGAATCTTATCACCAAAATACCATTGGTAAAAATAATAATACAATATAATTCTGGAATCACAATACATAAATACTACAATAATTTTATTTCAATATATTTTCTTCCTTTGTATATGTCTTAACCTTTAGATGCTAACATTTTCTTGAATAATTCCGAGGTTCCCCACATTTAATATAACCAACTATAAATAGATCCCTATGATGAAATTTATTTACTTTTTTCATACTCTCCATTATTCCTTTCCAATTCATTTCTTGATGCCCTTATTTTCCACACATAAAATTTTTTTACATTCCTTTGAGGAATTTTCCAAGGTATCTCTTTCCACATTTCTGACACAAATGAAATCGATCCTTCCTTCATGGTCTCCACCACTTGAGCACTTAGCATGATCCATCCTTCTCTTCAATGGTGAGTCTAAGATTTGGTTAACGTATAAGTTGTTAATCATTCTATAGGATAACTGATTAGACTTTACCATAATATATTTCACTCATATCATCATCCCATTTTATTTCTCATAGTCACCATATTTTCCTTCATATTCAATGTTAACATGATTCCTTATGGTTATCTCCATTGACTAAAACTAAAATGTATAGTGTGATAAACAATAATCATATTGGGAGAAATATATAATAATTTATAGGATTTATAAATCATTACACCTTCTTGTAAATCTAATACAACATAGGATTAACTTGGTCATTAAATTTCATCATTTTTCCACATCATTGATAGTGTTGTGTAATAAAAATATTAATTATTAAATCATTTCCATAGGGAGTTTCAAACAAGATTCCTAGTAAGTCATATTTTAATATACTAGGTAACACTTGAGTTAAGCTTTATGTGCCTTTTTTGGAGTTTTTTCCCCCAGAAACAGATCTTCTAGAACATCAACCACGGGTAATATCTAGACAGGAATGTATTTCAAGGAAAACGCACATAATCTCTACTATACCAGAACAATAGGATGTTTTTCTATACATATACTCAACTTATATCACATTTTTATGTTCCCAAATATATATTTTCATTAATATAGTTACCAAGGTTTCTACCACAATTTATATGATACAAACTATAGTCACCCTGACCCCAGTAACTCTGAGTTGGAGTATAGTTTGTTACATTGAAATAAGATTCAAGGAATCATATCCTGAAAGACCTAATAGTTTAGTATTCTTGGAAAACTAGATACATACTTTATTATTTTATTACATTTGAATACACAAATTAAAACATATTTTATTTTTAATGATATCATTATTCCTTCTAGAATATCCCTATATACCATTGTTAGTACACTTCTAGGATTCTTGGGAAAGTAAAAAAAATAAGGGTGAGATCAAATTCTCAATAAGTTTTATCTATAATAGAAGCTATCATGAATCAATAAGCATAATATACAAGGAATGGAAAATAATTGAACACACATTTCATTTAAATAATTTTACAATCCTGATTATATAAGGTATAATCAACATAGAAAGGTAAATCACTAAACACATGATCCATTTAATCAAGAACATCACTATCATTAATAGATGAGGTATAATCAATATAACAAGGTAAATAACCAAAACAAATACATGTAATAAATAAATTATAATGAAATGAATCCCAAGATAATATAATTTTTAAAATAACATGTAAAATAAAATCTAAATTATTAATAAAAGAAATTATTCATTATTAGATATCATGATCTCAAGAATCGTCATACCTCTACTATCAAGGCCTTTCAAAAGAAATTTTAAAACTGTGGGTAAAAATAGATTTAACAATAGTAAACTGATTCAACTCATGATATTAGTGATGCACTAATAGGAAATATAATTCTTGGAATCACTTGTCACCACATGTACAAAGTATTACTCATATATCAAGTAATCGATTTAATTCATGAACAAGGTGATTTTTCATCAAATATCTATATTAAGTGAGGAATAAGTATTTATCATTATTTTTATAGAAATATTCAATGTATATAAACTTATGTGTAATTGATATATGGTTTAATAAATAAACATATCCTAGATAATGAATATGGATATTTAATGGAAATTTAATGTAAAATGATCACATAAAAGTGAATATTCAATAGTAAATTTAATGACTTGAAAAATGAATTCACAAAGTTAATTTAAATAATTTAATTGCTCTAAATTATCATAAAAATCGATAAAATTAAAATTTATGGTACTAATAAAACATATCTCGGGTGTGATTCAAGTAAAATAAATGGATGTTGTTATTGATTAATAAAAATATAATAAAAATATCTCTAAAAACATTCTTGAGGCAAATATAATTTTCATTTTAAAAATATACTTTTTTCAAAATATAAAAGTTAAAAAAATATCCTGAAAATAATTTCATATGAAAATAAAATTCAAAAATTATAATTTAATATTTAAGACATTGAGTCATTTAGATGGAAAAAAATTGCATGCCTTCGCTACTTATTAAAAAAATATTCCTTTCATATTTTCAGAAAAATACAAATGGGCCTTCTTTGAGAAATGATAAGAATATTCCATTAAAGAAATTTTAAAAATTTAGACATAGGTAGAAATATTATTAATAAATTAATTTCAAAATTTTAAAAGTTCTTTTGAAAACATTCATAGAAAACATGGTTATGGAGGAAGAGGGATTTTCGACAGACAAGAGAAATGAAGTAGAAAATTATTAAAACATTTTCTCAATAATTTTAAGTAACAAAGTGTGGAAAATGATACCATTACATTAAAAAATTATAAATATCAAGAGGATAAAAAATTTAATGGGATTAATATCCAATAATCAAATAATTTATTTAAATGAAAATTCACGCACAAAAAATCCCAATTAAAATGAGATTGTGAAATAAAACCTTACAAATATTATAACATTGAAGTGATAATTAACAAATGAAATGATTATGTGTACCAAATTTAAATCCACAAAAAGTAATTTTAATTACAATATAGTTCATTCAAAATTAATTACCCAAAAAAATATAGAATATCAAATACAGTGGAGAAGTAATATTACCCAATTAAAATAAATTAAGTTATCAAGTACTTTACCACTTGTAACTTTTAATTAAAATCAACTTGATTGAAATAACTCAAATTGAAAATTAAAATACCTTGAATTATTAATTAGTCATGATATTACATTTCAAATTTTCATTATATACACCATATAAAAAAACTTATGTGTGTAACATTAGAATATGCCTCAACAAAGGGAAATTGAGACAAAGTCCCTTGAATCATACTTACTTTGGGTTGGACATGATTTAATATATTGAATTATGGTTTTAATCATGTTATTAATTTATAATAGAACCATTTCCATATTTATAATATTATATATGATTCATTTATAACATTTTGCCTCAAATTTTTAAATAATATTTCATTATTTTCATTGTTTTAGGCGTTAATTTCCTTATTTTCTTCTATGTGTTTTGTCTGGAAAGTTACAATTCATGTTCATATTGTATTGTTTAATCACCAATAGAATGATATTAATGTTATTAATAAAATATTTTAAATTTATATATTTTAATAATAATTATTGAAATTTGAACAAGGAAAATAGATCTCATCGCTTCATGGAAATAGTAGGTTGCACATAATCATGAGCCACGTTACCATTTCCTAAATGGGTGAAAGGGTAAGAAATTGTGTGAGATAATAATTTTAAATATTTAATATAATTGCATATATATCACCTATATTTACTAAAATTATCTGTATTACCTTCCAAGTAAAGCATGAGTGAATAACGAATCATATCGCTTCGTTGGACAGTAGTTCACCAAACACACGAGCGACATTATCATATTTTAAGAATAATGGAACATAATATGGTATTAGTGATAATAAAATTCAATAATTATAATAATATCATAAATATAATATAAATATTTTAAATCCACCATTAGATCCCACCTTGAAAGGTAGTTATGTAAAACGAATTACATCATTTCATGAGGCGGTAGTCCATCATACAAAAGATTGATGGTTTTTTCCCATTTTGTGGAAGAGGATATGGATATAGTTCATGGCATAAAATAATAAAATATAAGTATATGTATACTGAGGTTATTATTTGATCATGATTTAAAAATATTTTAAGAAGGTTTGAGAAGAAACAAAATGAAAATGTTTGTTTAAAAACGTTACATCTTCTTGGAACAATTTCTTTAGGTTTACACCAAAATACTTACTAGGTTGGATTTCTAAAATATAAATTGTATTTAAGATGTAGGGAGGAGAGAAAGAAAATTATTTGGGAATTAATTGTCTATAAAATGGATTTGGAAGTGTGAATAGGTGAGGAGAGGGGTGTCTATTTATAAGTTCGGGAGAGGAAACATAAGAGGCATGATCAAATTTAAAATTATACACATAGATGTGAGGAAAAAGTGTGTTCCCAAAGAGAAAATTATCATACGTATAGATGGTTTTAATATCAAAATTTAATATTAAATTGATTCTAATGATCTATATTAGTTACATTTTAATATAATTTTACTAATTTTTATTTAAAATCCATTTAAAATATAACCAAACCTTGTAAATTATTTAAATGAAAAGAAAAGTTTCAACAAAAATAGACATTTTTCACTTTTAATTTAAAAATGATACTTTTCAGAAAAATTGGAAAAGTTATCCCTAAAATAAAAAAAATAAAATGAATGTATAAATCATGTTGAGAGATATCAAATGAAAAATATGGAAATGGAACGTTTAAATAGAATATGATTAGTAAGATTATATAAAAAGTAAGGAAATATAGTCATCGAAAATATGGTTATTGCAAATATAGTCATTTAAAATATTGTCATTGTAGATATAATTGTTGTTCTTATATCAAATAGGAATAAGGAATTCATGTATTGTTAATTAGTAAATATTAAATAATATAACTCTTAATGAAATAAAAAATATGATGTTAAATATTATATATATATATATGTTATATATATATTATAAAAATTTGCTATGATATATATATTAAATTAAAATAAATATTTTAAAATTCCTAGTGTATTAAAATAAAAAAATTAATGTAAATAATTAATTTTCAGGGTATTTGTAAAATTGTGTTTATTATAAAATAATATTTCTTTTTCTCAAAGAACCATTTTGTTTAGTATTATATATTTTAACCTAATAGATTAAATTAAGCACTTGTAAAAAATTATATATTAACTAATATATTGAAAACATTTAATTATCTAAGTGTTAAAGTGTGTTTATTTTAAAATTATATATTTTCTCAAAGAACCATTTTCTTAAATACTATGTTTCCTTAGGTTAAAACTAGTTACCACAGAAATATCAGAAATCGAAAAAGTAATAATTCAAGGGTTGAAAGGATTAAAACATGTTTCTAATTGAGCGGTTGAGATATTATCCAACTTAGATCATCCTCCACTCACTTTTTTTCTATTTGTAATTCACATGACTTGTCTAATATAAGCTCCTTTTATATTAAGTTAAAATATTTACAAAAAAACATTCTCACCACTTATAAGAGGATCCTCTCACCACTCCTTCAATACTACTCTGAAAATTAATTTTCATCATGAAATGCTTCCCTGTTCACATCCCATATAAACCAAGTTCATTACCAAAAACATTTTGTTATAATGTATTATGCTAATCTTGTACATTATAAGGAATCATCCATGATAAAACAAATGTTTTTAACATAAGTCCTATGTCTTCACAAAAATCTTTTCCTTTTATATTGCCATTTCAAATTAAATTTTCTCAATATTATATAATGAATTTGGTATTTATTTTATAATTATTTTTGGTATAATTATTTTTTAAACCATAAAACCCACTCTCATTCCCCATAATAAAATCAATAACATCATTCATGTTTATGTGCGAACTACTGCCACCAATACATAACACGTTTTGTTTTCCTTCCCCACCGAAAAAGGTTGGTCCTCATTAGGTATTTAATTTATAATTATCATTTTTATAACATTTTTTTTGTTCTCAAAAATAATAAACCACATTAATCATTTTTTCTATTCTCTAAGAAATAAAATTATCATCTACTAATAAGAGTAATAAATATCAAGAATATGATTCTTGATAGAAAACACAAAAATTAACAATCATTTTTATGTAATCCATCAATATCAATAAATAACTCAACATTAATTCATCATTGATTTATTTTTCATGAAACAAGAAAAAAATAATATAATGAGATTATAAAAATATAGGTCATTATAAAACATCAATTTAATAAACATAAGACCTATTAATGATAAATCTTTTATCAAATAATGGGTAATCAAATCAACATCAGAAAGATTATGTTAATGTTACTAACATCTGATGGTAAAAATATATGATAAAAACTAATATATATTTATAAAAAATGATAATCAATTAATTATATAAAATGTTAATTATAATGAATAAGGTTATGAAATAGATTTTTAAGATAGTTATGTTTGTTTTATAGGAGCTTATATCACTTGTGACTAATCTCTAATAAAGGTAAGGGGTTAATTATCTCAAATTTAATTTCTAAATACATATTTAATTTTTTCCACCATGATACCTTTGATATGGTTATTTTTCCACCAAATGAATTTATTTTACCAAATTCATGTAACATATAGTGTTTTAAGATCCATGTAATGTTCTCTATTTAAATTTATTTTGATTTAAAGGATATTAAGGATATAACGGGGTTTTTGAATAAAATATTTTTCATGAGTCTTAATCACTCCACTTCAATTATAATATTTCAATATTAAATAATACTACCCAATTATGATTGTAAATCATATTTCCTTCTACATTTATGTGTTAATCATGTTTTACCCAGAAGTATTCCTCCTCTATGAATCTATTTTTTATAAAAAATTAATTTTGTTAAGAATAATTCTCATATATTTTAATGTATTTTTTCCATATCATCGTCTTTATTTCCCACTAATATTCTCCTTTACCCGGTGGAAACAAAAATTGTGTGTATATATAATGATCATTATATTCCCATTTATTTATTTTAACATAATGATTTCATTATCTTTTTTGTGATGTTGGTTTCCAGTAGGGTTATTTCAAAACATTCAAATGGTTTTTCCATCCTTTCAAAATCGAAGTTTTTAGCTTCCACTACACCTTCCTTTTTTATAACTTTAATGCATATTAAAAACATTATTAATGAATATTATTTTTCAAATTAAATTTTTTTAAAGTGTTTTCACTTCACCTTTTTTAAACCTTTGCATCATTTTCAAGGCTCCATTATTGGAGATTATTTTTAAAAGTAAAATAATTCAATGTTTTTTTACTTAAACTATTTGAAAACTTTATTTGTTTTTAAGGGATACATTATTATAATTTTATATATAATAGGTAAAAATTTAAACAAAATCCATCCAAATTTTAATAAAAATACTTTTCAATGTTATTATAATTTATTCTTTCATATCATAGGTAAAAGTGTTATCTAACAACTCTTTTATAATTTCGCCACCATTTTCCTATTTATCTCTACAGTATTTATTTATTAGGAAATTATTTTCTATGAATCACCTTCTAAATGTTTTTTGGAAATGATCTATTAGGGATATTGAATTTTGGGTATCACTCATTTTCATGCTTGAGATAAATTTTAGTGATACATCTTGAATTGTTGTGAAAATCATTTTTCCTTCCATGGGTTATTTATGATGTGGTCAATAAAATCAATATTATTTACCATGGTATTTCCTGATCCATTGAATTATTCCGATATTATCACACACATATGTATGTTAGATGATGGGTGTGGTCCTATATTTTCCTCCAATGGTTTTGTTAAGGTTTTGTACCTCATGATGTAACATTTGATAGTGTCAAAATGATACTGATTAGATACATTCATAATATTAAATATCAACATGATGAGTCATATATAAATTAATAATATTATATGTGAATGATAAATTCACAAAAATGAGTGTGAAATAGATGTGGTTAGTTATTTTCTCAATGTTATGAATACATATTCTTATTTTTATTCTATAATTCTATATTATATTATTATGTTGTGATATATGGAACCTGTTTATTATATCATGTTTCTACCCTGTTTTTCCATGGTATTTATTTTTCTTTGGAGATTGCATGCCCTTATGTCATAACTTCTAGATAAATCTAATTTTTCAATATCCTTTTTAATAATATATTTCTCCTCTACTCATGATTTTTCAAATTTTTAGTATATAACTCCTAATAAAATGTATAAGAGGTTTACATTACAAAGTTTATAAGCTCACCTATTTCTTATGTTTCTCTTCCCTTATTTGAAAAGATTATTGTATTTTATGAGAAGTATATAAAATTGTCAAATATTAATTAATTATAAGGAAATTATCAAAAGTTTTGTAAAACTAAATATTATATAAATAGTCCCACATGCCACTAAACCTTTTATTCTTGGAATTGTGAGATTATTTGTTTGATATATAATATTTACCTTATAAAAATTATGAAAATGAAATATATGGTTAGCTTCAGTCTTTGTAGTTTGTATTAGAGTGGTGTTATAGTATTTTTAGGATTGTTTTAGTAATTTTCATGTTTAATTTAGAGAAACTTAGTTAAAACATTATAGATGAGTGTAAGTATAGTATTATATCCTAAAATAATTGTAAATACTCGATTAGGTGGATTTATTATAAAACATCAATGTAATGATACTAAATATAGATGTAGTATTAGGTAAAGATATAACTAGGGGTAATAACCCTAAAAATGGAATGGTTGGTATTAACTCAATCAGCACCTGGTGCATGATAAAGTTGTCTAACTTTACACCTGGTTTGATACTCTTGAGTGAAAAAAAATAGTTAATTCACATTCTATTTATGAATCATTATGAATTATTTTAATATATAACTAGTTTGGTTAGGAAATGAACCATGGATAACTTATATTAAAATCATATAGATTCACATGTTAGGATATACACATCATTTATGAGTTACTTATCTTATGTTTACAGTTTTCTTTTTATGAATTTATTTATATTCTCATAAGTAAGATTTCTTTTATTTAAGTAATGGTTTTATTAAGGAGAAACTATGTTAACAATGAATATAATGGAAAATGAAATGATTATCTCTATGAGAAATCAATTGCTATGGAAAATGTGGTGAAAATTTTTAGGACAATTTTATCCCAGATTAGGAGAAAAAAATGAACGTTATTAGGATCCCAATCATACTAGGGAATAACTCACTCTCAATTATTTCATGTGATAATGTACACCATATTTTATTTTATCATCCAACCCATTAATTGTTGAAGAACTGATCAATGTGATAAAAAATATGTTTTCAGTCCTCTAATGAGTAATCCATGAGAAACTCGTTTATGTCATTTATCATATATAAGGTGTGGTTAAAAATGGTGGAAACTCATTAAAAATACAACAAATAAGGAAGAAGTAAACATTATGGAACAGGTAGAGTTTAAGAAATGATTTTTTACAAAATATTTATCCATAACTCTATTCACAAAAAAATGGAGTGATAATTCCTATAGTTGAAATAATTAGAGGATGAATCAATGTGTAACTATAAAGAAAACTTTATTATACTCCCAAGGAATGTCACTAGTTTTATTGATGGACTTAACTATAATATTTAACAATTATTTAGTGGCCTAAAACTAAGTATTAAAAATTAATTAGCTATAATAGAATTTTAGAACTTTAAATAGGTGGTTTTGTCTGATCTTATGTAGTAAATGGATATAGGGACTCTCATTATTAGACAGACAAGAAAGGTAAGATGTAAATTCAAGTAAACTCAAATTTTAAAACTCAGGGGTGAAGGCAATTTTAATCGGTTACATACCAAAAATGTGGGAGAAATCACATGAGAAATTGTTTAAGTGGAACCAAGAAATGTTTCCAAGTGTAAAAAGGGTGGCCTCTATGATCAAGATTATCAAAAATGGGAGAGGAGGTCATACAATTCGATGGAGAAAAATAATGTCTAATTCTTTAAATTCTAAGAGATAAGAAATTATGAAAATATATTCCCTAACCTAAATACAGGTGAGGATAATAGAAAAGAGAGACATCAAAGAACAAACTAACAAGGAAGAACCTACGTAATGGCTACAACTAAGGTGGATCATGATAACTAATTCATAATTTTTCTCCAATATTGAATTTTTTATGTATTTTTTTATTTTAATTTTATGGTCTATAATATATTTGGAAAGTTTTATAAGATTATTAAATCACAATCGAGATAATTTGATTGTTGAAGAAACTTTTTATTGTATTTTATCCTAAGAAAAACCTATGGGAATGTTCCTTGTGAAAATTATATTATCATTTAATTAAATTAATTTAATAAAGGATTGGTTATGTCTACTTATAAGAAAAAGATTATTAGAAGTTAGGAAATCGCATCAACCCATTGTGTTATATTAATGAAAGGATGATTATAAACACTCTTTAGAATAAAAGTATATAATGTGGGTATTGATAGAAAATAATGATACAATCTTGGATCAAATGAAATGATAAAAAACACAATGTTAGGGATAAGTCTATTATGAGGAAAAATATATGTTTCCAACATTTTAATGGCTTCTACCTCTCTAGAAATTGAGACATGAGTCAAATATAACTTTTAGATATCCTATTATTTCACTAATAAAAGAATGGATTATTGTGATAGAACATTTGCGACGGGCTCTCATCGCAAATGACCCATCTCAGTAAATGGAGTCGCAAAAAATAATTTTTAGCAATGGGTTGATAGCCCTTCATAAAAAACATTATACATTTTTTTAAGAAACTATTTGGAACGGACCAGTGACCTGTCCCAAATAGCCTCCCTATTTTTTAACCTATTGTGACAGTATGTCGTAAATACTAATTGTGATGGTCCATTGCAATAATCCCTCAAAATATAAAAAAAATAAACCCTTTTGCGACGAACCGTCACAATTAGTATCTGTGATGGACTGTCGCACATAGTTATTAAACTAAAAAAAATATTAAAAAATAAATTAATAATAATAATATGATATTAATATAAATAAAATAATAATAATAATAATATAATAAAATTACATATAAAATAATAAATATCATATCATATTGTTATAAATTAAATTATAATATTCCTAAAATAAACTTAATTATAAAATTATTAACTAATATAATATTATTATTATTAATAGTAATAAAATAATATTATTAGTAATATAATAAAAACCTAAGTATTCACAAAAACAATATAAAACACAAACTATTTAAAACTATTGATATTACATAAAAATACATTCAAATGTTTTATAATAAAAAAATACATCACGGATCAGGGGAAGGGTCATCTAGAGGAGCTGAAGGAGATAGTAGAAGGAACTTCATCCCTGAACTATGAGTTAGACCTCACATGTACTCCATCTGCTCCATCTCCTACTCTTACTAATCTTACCCCCATCTATGCATCTCATCCTTTATCTGATGTTTATGCTACTATTGGGGTAACTCTTCCTACTCTTGTTCCTTCCACTGACGCATCTCCTCACGTTGCCTACACATAGTCTCTATAATCTCACTCTGAGGTCACAGCTGCTTATAATACTGTGCATGAGATGATGATGACTCTCCACGACCCCCTCTTGAGATAGACACTAACATCACAAAGGTTCCATAAAAACCCTCAGGTTTCACTTGAGATACGATGCAAACAACTTGGCCTTTCTGAAATACATAGTGGGTCACCTGCATCCATGCTACCTCATCAAATCGAGGGGGGAACTGGTCTGACCATCAGTCTCGCTTTGGCTCTCAATATCTGTCTGAGAAGTCACGACCTCATATGAATCCTTCAATTTAAATTTAAAATTAAAATAGTTAAAATATTATTTTTAATTAAATTTAATACTCAAAAAAACTCATACTGGCCACAATCTGATGTCGGTGAGAACCTGTAGTCTCCCCAGTGGCTGGATCACAATCCATCCTCCTATAAACTTTGTACTTCGTAAAATCAGGGTGTGCGACTGCCAATATGAATATAAAATAAACAATTTATATTTAATGCTATATAAAATATTTAAAAAAAATTACTAATCATATACTCTCTATGTGTACTGAATGTACGACTTCCATCTCAAGGTATCACTTCATGTCCCCCCAATTTTGCTGACTTAATGTTGATCTACTCTAAAATTACCTACTCTACCAATGTGTACATAATCCATCCCAATCCTAAGATGAAATATAATCAGGTTAGTTGATGCAACATGTCTCATCAAAATTCTTCACTCCTACTTTATCTATTTATATCCAATTTAGATTGTGTAAAATCTGAGTGCCACGTGTATGCATATCTCCCTGCCATGCCTTCCAAATAGGCTCCCGCATGCTTTATTCAATGTGATACTATAAATCCTACAAATAATCTATTATATAAATTTATTAATTAAATTTTTTTCAAAATAAATACTATTTATTTACGTACCAGCCAATACTCGAACATGTGCTATTGAAAATCGATAGGAATCTGATCCCATGACACCCCAGCATCAGAAAAATAATTGTTCAATATAGCACTCTCCTATCCAACCGCTATATGTGTAGAGATGTGAAAAAAAGGAATAATTAATCAAACAACAAGAATATAAATAAATTACTGAAAACTAACTAAAATTCAAAGGTAAACATACCTCTGTGGGCGTGGATCTAACCTAATATGAGCACGTCACTCGGGTATGGGGTTGGGAATCATAAACGGGGAAAGACCATGCTCCCTCATAGTTCCCCCTAAACTACCAACTATCTGAGGATCTCTTGATCCGACCTCCTACTCATCCAAAGGTAGATCACCCTCTTGAAACATATGTAACAGATCATCGTCCATCTGAAATAAGTAATTATTGTTGTTAGCAAAAAATTAAAAATAACTATTATATATAGATATATATTATAAATTATTATAACCAGCATTTAACTGTGTCAATTTGAATCTTCAAACTCATATTCATATATATTGATGCCAGTGTCTTCCTCTTCTACCTCAGCATGATCTGTTTCCATATTAGTTTCAGTTTCATCATCTCTTGTCATTTCAAATTCATTTGTCGCATCATTGACATCATTCTCACAATCAACCCTTAACTGTGGGGTGTTATAAATGATATTCGTTCAACTTCATGTAAAAGATGGATTCAAATTAGTTTCTTGAAAAATTTCAATTCCTTTCACTTAATTGAAACCAAATTCACTTTCAGTAAATTTATTCTCTCTAGATTTAATTTGTATTATGCTCCACCAATCACCCAACTCCCTTGAAGTAGCACGATAATTTAAATAATAAATTTGATGTGCCTAATAAGACAATAAAAATGTTTTATTTGTTACAAGAAGAAATTTATATTTAATATCAATAATTTCATGGATCGGATGAACAGGTAATCCTCTCTCAGTATCTACCCACTGACATTTAAACATTGTT
This sequence comes from Viscum album, assembly GCA_963277665.1. Lineage (NCBI taxonomy): Eukaryota > Viridiplantae > Streptophyta > Magnoliopsida > Santalales > Viscaceae > Viscum > Viscum album. The sequence continues at coordinate 880,339,092 of OY728126.1, read as the reverse complement.
ACATAATGTTGTCCCAGATAACACACTTCAATGATTTCTTCAATCATGCCATAAAAGTGAAATTCAATTTCTATATGATGAGATCATATCAAGAAAACACCATTATTAATTGGTTTTTTATTCCCCATATGCACATTTATGAAATCAATAACCATTCACCTCATATGATATATAAGATTTAACTATTTTTTATGGTGGATTAGTCAATAAGGAAAATCAATTATCAATTTTATCACCATTTTGAGATATCTGAAAATTTGTACCACAATTATCACCTTAACAATTATTAAATTTATTTTTTATGTGAAATAAAAAATAATTTACGTTACCAGTTTTTGAAACAAGTAGGAAAAACATTTTTGATGACTATTTTGAAGAGAAGTTGTTATAATTTGTGGAAAATATTTTTTGATATGATTATCATAAAACCTAAAAATAAAATATTATTAATGTTCAATTATAAAAATGATATAATAAGTGGTAGGAGCACTTACAATATGAATGGTGTCATTTCTTAAGAGTTTAGCAGAATATATGTATGAGCTCTATGATGTTTATCATCTAAAATCCATCATTCATGAACTCCACCGAAGCCAAGTTCAGCCTGATTGAAAATTCATATCTGATTCCTCATTTCATCATCAATATTTTCCTTTTTATGGATCATTCAGTTGTGTTTTTATGGATATTCATTTTGAAATTAAAGAGAGAGAGAAAATTAAATTTCCTCTTGAAAATAAGATTCTTCAATGGAGCCTTCAACTGATGCTCTACTATGTACTTTTTCCTTCAATTTCTGCATGTATCTCTCAAATGGTTACATAAATCAGAACTGCACTGGACCCCCACATTTTGTATCATGTGGAAAATTTAATATCAAATGTTCCATTGAATCAAAAAACCGGGCGGGATTTTTTTTCAGTTTACATAAAATTAAAACGACATCATCTTATAGTTTTTTTATAACATCGTAGTCTGTTTTTGATGCACAAATGTCTTGAAAAAATATATGATATGTCTGTTAGCACATACCAAATCATTTCATTTAAAAAATCTCTTAATCTAATTAGCAGAAGTCTTTACATTAAAACATGATAGTCATGACATTTCAATCTCATAATATTACCATTTATGACACATCTGCCCAAATTGAAAGCATAACCATTTGGAAGTCTCAAATTTTTAATAAACTGACAAAATAATGACTCTCTTTAGAAATTTTATAAGCTACTTTTTTCTTCATTAACTTCTATGATTTGACATTTTAAAATAGTTCACGTTCTGGTCACTTGAAAATTTTGGAAAGATCTAATCGTGCCTTCACATTGTATTTGGTTTTACCTGGTGCATCCAAAATAGTATGAAAAAAATTATCAAAGTAGTTCTTCTCAATATGCATCACATCCAACATGTGATGGATCAACAAATCAGACCAATATAGAAAATCCCAAAAAATTCCCTGTTTTATCCAATTGTATACTCTTCCAAACCCATTAATTTTTTGTTGGTTTATTATTGGTCAAAATGTGATGGGAGGTAATAAAGAGACAATTGATTTTAACTTTGTACCTGAGATCATTGTTGGATTCCCATCTTTTTCAACTATTTGTTTTCTGAAATGATATTTGTTTCTTCAAAAAGGTTGATCGGATGGAAGAAATTTGCGATGATAGTCAAAAAACAAGGTTTTTTCCTATTGAAGAGCATAAACACTTTGTTGTCTCTCATATAGTACAGACCTAACTTTGTACCATGTGTAATCTGTCCAGATAACATTCTATATGATTGGAAGTTAATAATTGTCTATAAAAATGCAACTTTCAGAAGAAAGTTATGTTTCTTAGAAAAATCATATGTACTGACACCATTAATCAATAGTGAATTTAACTCATCAATCAAGGGCTTAAAATAAACAACGATATTCTTTTTGGATGAAATAGAATTAATAAGGTCAAAAAGATAAGTGTCTCCTTCATCAAAATATGTGGAGGTAAATTATACTGAGTTATAAAGATAGACCAACATGAATACTGACTACCATTAGAACCAAACAAACAGAAACCATCAATAGAAAGACCCAATCACTCGTTTCAGGCTTCTAAAGAAAATTATGGATGTACTTGGTCCAAATGTTTACATTAAACACCATAAAAGGGATTATTTAAGATTTTACTGGTTGAAATGTTGGTTTATTGCCCTGACATCAATTATGTTGTGTTTTGAGACATAAATAAACGCTGCAATCTGGTTGTAAATCAGAAATATCTCAATTGTTTTACAGGAACAAAACCAGACTTCCCTAGTTGAGATTATTTATACCTTGATTGTCCACATGTAGGAAAACTATCCAACAACTCATTTTTACCATAATATAAGATGCAATTATTTGAACATGCATCAATCTTATGATAACCAAGACCTAGATTACGAACCATCCTATTTCTCTCATAGATATTTGAATCCAAAACATTTCCTTTAAGTAGTAGTGTTTTTGACAAATAGAATATCTAATCAAAAAAACTATTTGACATTCATTATCAAATTTAATGTCCATAAATTTAGCAATTGCTTCAAACTTTCTTACCTTGCAACTAGGATATATGGCATCCTCAGCAAACCTCAACAACTCTTATAAATTAAATGGTTCTAAATTAGGAGTTAAATCAATATCATTAGGTGTTTTAGTTTTTTTAACAGACAGACCTGCACATCATGTACTAGATTTTGAAACTGTGCTAAATCTAGAACCAAATTATTAATATCTTCTATAGAACTATGTTCACTATGTTGATACCAAAAAACATAATATGGTTGAAAACCAAAATGCAATAAATGACTTCCAACATTTTCAAATAGTTTATGCGTCATTAAAGAACATCTTCTACAAGGACAATTAATTATCCCTTATGAATCAAATTTTGGTTTCAATGATGCAAATGATAAGAAAGGTTGAATACACTCAATATATACAGGATTTAAACCAAAACTATTTAGCTTCTTGCGCTGAGTTATCAAAGAACGATCATCTAATAATGATTTTTGTCAACTTCTTCATTACATATATTTCTAAAAAATATTAAGTAATTAGTTACTTTGAATAATTAGATATATGATAAACACTATCAAAAAAGGATAAGACAATTAAATTAACATGTCTAGAAATTTATAATAATTTCTATTTTTTATAGTTATTTATTCTATTTTTAAGATTTTATACTAATCTAAACTCATTTACAAAAAAATTATACTAATTACCACTAATTATTATTAATTTCATGTATTTTGTACTAATTATTGTTAATTACTAGTGGTACAATTTCCAAAGGATTGGCAGCAACACTTTTTCCCAACGACTCATCCCCTTATAACTTTCTGCGTCTAAAAGCACTATGAAAATTCTGCTCCAAAATACGAATATCCTTTTTTGTATGTATGAGGATTTAGAGTAGGAAGGCCTTTCCTCACTAATTATTACTAATTACGACTAATTATTTCTATTTATTACTAATTTTTACTAATTATTATTAATTATTACTAATTATTCCTAATTATTACTAATTATTCATATTTATTCCTAATTGTAACTACTTATTGTTACTTATTTGTAATTATTGATAATTCTTCCTAATTATTTCTCATTATTACTAATTAATAAAATTTATTCCTAATTATTACTATTTATTACTATTTATTACTATTTATTACAATTTATTACCAATTATTACAATTTATTACTAATTATTACAATTTATTACTGATTACTACTTATTATTATTTATTATTACTAATTATTCATATTTATTCCAATTTATTTCTAACTATTCTTATTTATTTCTATTTATTTCTTATTAATTCTATTTATTTTTATTTATTGCTATTTATTCTTATTTATTACTATTTATTACAATTAATTACTATTTAATACAATTTAATACAATTTATTACAAATTGTTACTAATTATTAATACTTATTACAATTTATTTCTAATTAAAAATTACATATAACTATTGATAAAAAGAAATACTAAAAAACAAATATGTAACTCTGATTTAATTAATTTACATCTAATTAATGAAAATTATAAATGACTAAAAATAAAATAAAATAACTAAATAATAAAATAATAGATAAATACCTTAAAACTGAATCTTTCAGAATATTACCATCACAAATATTGCTCTCATTTTAAAGTTTAAACTACAAAAAATTTTAGAAGAAAATTTTTCAATAGAGATGGAGAGAGAAGTTGAGTAAAGAGTGAAATGAGAAGAAAAACAGATGGGGGTATATATAAGTTAGATTATTTATAACTGGGGTATCTGTGACGGGATACCCTTTGAAAATACCTTTTCCCACATTAATTTCATCGGACCGTTAAAAATACATTTACTATGGGCCCCATCGTAAACACCACCTTTCGACAAAGTATTTGTGATGGGGCACTTGCCACGTCACAAATACTAAATACAAACACTAGCTATTTGCGACGAGAATAGGGACTTGTCACAAATAGCCTTCCCTATGTTTTTTCATGTATTGTGCACCAAGACTTTTACAATGGGTAGAAAGACCACGTCTCAGATAACCATTATTTGCAGCGGGGTAAACGCTCGGTCGTAAATAACCCATCGAAAAGGGTAATTTGATGTGGGCCCTTGACCAGTCGCAAATACCCATTTTTTACGTAGTGTTTTTTCATTATTAGTTGATAATTGAAATTGTGAGGATATAATATATTTAAGGGTGATAATGTAACACCTTATGTTTTGGGAGACAACGATTTTTTCCCTATAATTATAAAGAATGTTTCTCTACTCTGTCAAAACAATTAATACTTGATTATATATTAGGTAAAAAAATATATGAACAAAAATCAAATGATAATTTATTCAATTATAATGAAACATTTGAATGAAGTTAAACAAAAACATTTATCACATATAATAAATTATTACACATCATATAAGATTATATCCATTAAAAATGGAAAAAAACTAAAATGGGTTAAGAAATTCAGTAGAATAATATCTTCTAAACTAGAAACTCCCATAGAGCATTGTTTCCTTTAAAAATAACCAAAATTAAAAAAAACAAAAAAAATAGAGAAACACGATTATAAAAGGAGAAAGCATTTTGTGTGATCTAAAATTAAAATTATCGAAATTGGAAGTGTTAATGGAAGAAGTTTAGTAGGGCTTTATATATAGAAATGAAATCAGGTTCTTGAAAATATATCCCTTACAAATATGGTCATTGAAAATATGGTACATTTAAATATGGAAATTTCTCATATATTAAATACATATACTGATGTCATGTATTATTACGTAATAATTTAAAATAATTTAACTCTCAATGAAATAAAAATATGATATTAAAATATTTCAAATATGTATATATTTATATGTGATTTATTTATAAATATTAATATTATTATTAAAATGTGATATTATTTAAATTTAAATTTAAAATAAATATTTTAAACTTAATGGAGTAGTAAAATTATATTTTAGAATATAAATAATTAGTTTTAATTGTATTTGATAAAGGGTATTTATTATAGAAGTAATATTTATTTTTTTCCAAGAACCATTTTTTAAGTAGTGTGCATTTTATCTTAATTTATTAAATTAAACACTTTAAAAATATTATTATATATGGAGTAATATATAAAAATCATTTAAATTATAAATTTACATAAAAGAATAAGAACACAAAATGTTTAAAAATGACATTTCTCAATAAAATTAGTCTTTCTTTATATTTTTTATTTTCATTTAAAATCTAAATTTCTAAATTTTAGGATCTAAATTGTAAAATATTAAAATAATTTTTTTGATGTATAATGTCAAAATTAGATTATAAATATTTTTTATTTTTTTCAAAAAAAATTATTTTTAAGTGAATTGTGATATATACTCCTACTGTGATAAAAGATTAAAGAATGACCACAGGTGATACTCTACATTGATTAACATGGAGCCTAGTTATCACTTCTTCCATAGATCTACCACACTTCTTAGGATTCGATTTTATCTAAGGTGGGAATCCTCCATCGGCGGATCGATATAAGAATGCTTCAGCTAAATCTAAAGATAATAGTGATTATCATGTTGTCGGGATCTCTTTGAATAAAAATTCCAAGATTCCATACTCCTAGAAGACTCCTATCACAGATCATACTATTCTAATTGGATCTTATTCCAAATTAGCCATCTCAGTGAATGAGGATGTAAGTCTTATTCATCTTAGAGTCTATTCTAATCCTTCAATGATGCTTATTTTGATCATATTTTTAAAATATTGTACATTTTTCAAGTGATTTAATGAAAATATTCACTATCTAAGAGACATGATTTGTGTATCATTGTGAGTGTTGTTATTTTTAAGGGTAAAATCCATGGAAATTGGAGGATATAGTAAAAAAAATCATCGATTTGGGGCCCTTCTAACTAGAAATTTATTCCAATGGGGCATAGCTTCAACCATATCCTCTTACAAGACATATATTAGAATAATAATGCATTGATATTTGGTTAATTTTATCTAAAAGTAGTATCTTTTTTCATCTAGGGAATTACTTCAATATTTAACCCATTTGTGCTAAAAAATTATTTGTTCAGATTTAGGATAGTATTTTTTGTTTGAATTGGATCTATTGGAACCCCAAGATTCTATTTGATTTTGATTCATAAATTGGAGTTATAAAGAAAATGGATAAAATAAATAAACATTTTAGATTTTGTTAAATTTTCAGAGTATTTATTGAGGACGACTTGAGTGAAATTATAACTGATAAGGTGGTGTTATCAACTGAGAATGATGATCTGAATATTAATGTTGAATATAAAAATCTCCTTATCATCAACCCTATTTATAATACAAATGGACATGATAGGAGTTCATATCGGTAGTCTCTAAATTTCTAAGTATACCTCATCAGTGTACATGATTCCTTTACTAGTTACAAATAAAATCATTAACATGTAAAAACATTGATATTGTTAAGCCTTATAATAATTAGAATTAACATTACTCTTTTCAAGAACCAACCTGGGTCTACCCTGAACCAGTCAACCGAGCCGATCGGTGGCATGGCCCGAAGGGAATTCCTGATCCCCATAGATTGGAAATGATTTTTGGGAATCAACAGATAAAAAACAATGGAATTATTTTTCCACATATAAATAAATAATATAAATAGTGGAAGGATAAATAGTTCAACATAGATAATATATAAATATCAAAACTGAACATCTATATTGAAGAAACAAAAAAATACCACAACTGAATCACAAAAACCAAACTGAAACTTTAATACCACACATATCCTTGTGACCCCAAGGGTCACTCTCTGAAAACAAGAAAAACAATTACCCATTATGATCGACACAAATCTGAACTTGCACCAAAATCTAAAAACAAGAAATAACTATAGGTGTGGGAATTAAAACTCAGGAGGCATACCCAATAAAATCTATTCCCAATGCACTTCCATTAAAATAAAAGAAACGTCAACTTCATGTTTTAAATACAATATATAAAAGTGATATTTTCTATACATTCTATATTTTAAAACAAATAATGGTTAATTCCCCTTTTCCCATTAATGGCCATATTATTTTTCCAAAAATGGGATATAATAATTTGAGAGAAGTATGATTACTTTTCAATTCAAGTAGAGTAACAAAATGAAAAAAAAATCTATGATAATTTTAACATAAACTCTTGAAAACATTTCATAAATTTTTGAATAAAACCAAAATTCTCAATAAGAAATCACAACAATCATACAACAAGGCTAATGGAAAATATCACACAATAGTGGTCAACAAATCATGCATATCAATCATCTATCATAAGTAACTAAGTTCCAATAGACATGGGAGGAACCTTGGAGATCATGAATAATCTATAACATACTATATATAATAAATCATCCTAGAAAGCATGAATCACTTGATTAAATCTAATACACCCACATTCTCAGCTACACCCCACATGGTACAAACTGAGGGGCACAATCCCATAGTAATAATAACTAATATCCCCTGTTATGGTCCAATATCTAGTGTGTAACCAAACTTGTGCAGAAATCATTCTTAGAAAATTTGATAGCTCATCCAAGTTCTATATGTCAAGAGTATAGAAGAGGGTGAGACAACCGATACCAACTGAGCATCAAATCCCATACACATATATAATAATTCACATAATAAGCATAACCTGAGTCACCCCAAGGACCATCTTCTTTCATATAACTCATAGGTCACAAAAGAATCCATACTTAGGATATCCAATTCCATACAAAGTAAATGGGTCATAAGGATTTCATAGTGGGGATATACCACCCATTCAATATTTGTATAACAATACAATATGATTCTCTAAGTATACTTTTCATGTTAAACACTTCCCCCACTTTCAAAAAATTTCCTAACAGGCCATTAATCATTTTTTACAAAAATGATCACCTTAAAAGAACCAAATACACCTTTCTAAAAGGGTGTAAACATGCCATTTTCAACTTCAAGATCATTTAAAAATCTATGTTGAACATTTACATCATAATTTCAATCCAAATTAGTTTTTTTTAATACCAAATGGGACATTCACCATCGTCACATGACCAACCATTCTTAAATGACAAATACATTGTTACTTGATATCCAGACACACTTTGAAACCCCATTTTAGGAACCCAAATCATAATTACACATATAATAATTATATTCACAAAGCCAAATCATTCTTTATATATCACAAATTACATTAAAAAGGAAACGATGCATTATAAAAATACATGGTATGCAATATTTAATAAAACAATTTTGTTTATCAAATAACAAGGGAGAAAACACTATATTACATAAAAAAGATTTAAAAATATAAAACATAATTATTTAGAATATATGTGTGGTTAGAAATTCATAAAAACAAGGAATCCAAAATACAATGGACAACTACAAGGGATACCTACCTCAAACTCCTAAATCTTCAACAACACACACCCAAAATCATACCATGAAGGTTCTAAGAGTAAATATGTACCAAGAGGAACCCTAAAAAAGAAAAAACTAATGACATAAAACATGGGAAAATAATCACCCTAGTTCCAAGATACCATTGTAGAGGAAAATCTCAAGAGAAAGTAGAGTAAAGAGGAAGAGGTATAAGAGAGGAGAGTGTTTCCCTTGAAGATCAATCACAAAACCATGAATACATTATAGATCTACACCATAAGAGAGAATTATAGCCTTTTAGAACAATGGGATAGTCTCATATGGGTCACATGATGTATGTGGAGGATAGGGGAGGAGTTTTAGGTTAAAAATACTAAGGGGCATACTTGGAATTTCATGAAATTTTCGATCTGGGAAGGTCGCACAATTTTGCCACAAAATTTAACAAATCATGTGCCAACCTCATGCCCTTTACTAGAAAAACCTGGTCACCTACATGATTTGTATGAATGGTTTATAAACCATGTTCCAACCATTCATAAAGTTTCTTCCCCAAGACGGCCACCTCCTGCATACCTTAATCATGGTTTGACTAACTGTGTGTGTGTTATGTTCCCTCAAATAGAAGCACTCCAAGGGTCGCATGGTTTCTTAGAGCACATTGTAAATTCTTTCCAAACCTTGAGCTGACCATGAACTAAGGGAAAAACAAACTCAAACTCAAACTTTAACCCAGTCACACCTAAAACTCGAGATCCAAACCCAAGGCCAAAAGATAAACCAGAACTGATGTTAAAAAGAAAAATCTTGGTGTGACAACTATCATTAATGTGATAGGATTTAGAAATTATCTAGAAGGATACCAATATCTGAGGACATTCCTTGCGTGGTTAATTATTTTAAGGGGTATTACTCTTCATTGGGGATGAATTATAAAATGGTTGTTTCTACAAAGGTCAATTCTGATGGTCATATAGAATTTTATGAAGGTGGTGGTATTGGCATGGGAACTCCAAATCCAAACACGAATACTCTATCTGAGATTGAACTGCATTATAATATAGAAGACAGGATGGTGAAGCAGATAGGTAGTGGTCCTGTCATAGGTGGGTATGAGTAAGTAGGTATACCTGATACTAACTTGGGTGGTGCTATTATTTAGTAGGGATCTAGTAAAATAAAAACTCGGGATGCTGCCAAGATTTTGGTTATGTCTTCCCTGGTTGAAGGTGTTCAATCTAGGGTAGTTCAAGACTATCTTACAAATATTAAACCCATTGGATATTATTTTAATTTTATATAGGAGAAAAACAAAATGGTCTCCCATCAGGGTATCAAGGGTTTTAAAAACACTTCTTGAATCATAAGAAAATTGGGTGATATTTCTAACTTGGATGAAGATGATAAAGTCCAGAAGAGAAAATCAATATATAAAGACAAATTTTATGAAGGGATGTAGATATATGGTGATTCATAACATTCTAATTTTTATAAAATAATACCTAGAAAGTATTATATCATTCTCATACCCATGATGAGTACTAGGTCCACTCCCTTGGTTACTGGAACTATGGACCACTCCAACATGTTTAGCTGTTTGAGTGATGACTCTTATTGGTATGAAGAAGATGAATATAATTTTTATTATGACTTTTAACTATTATTCTCATAAAAAATATCTTTTTGTTCTTTTTATATTCTATGAGGGATGAAATTCTCAATCTAATCCATTCCATCCCATTTTCAAGTACTTATTTTGTTTTTGTTTAATAAAAGGGGTTTATCCCCAGGCCATTTCTGTTATAATATTGTGACTTTTATACCGTTATTAGTAAATGAGTATAGATTAAAAATTTATGAAACCTTTTTATTGAAAAAATTCATATTTTATAATTTTAGTTATTTTGATTATAGCCTAAGAACCTAAATTTGATATTTTAAAACTCAAGTGATATTTTTCTCAAAAATTGTTTTAATGCGTTAAATTGTTATTATATTAAAATTAATTTTTAAATATTTTAGAAATTCAATCATAATAATTGGATTTAATATTTATAATCAGTGATTCCAAATTATAAAATAAGGACAACTTTATTTTATAGGCATACATATTAAGTTACGATAGGTAAAAACTAGTTACTATGGTAAAAATATAAATAAATAAAGTAATAAATAAAGGTTAACGGGATAGAAACATGTTAAATACATAATATTAATTTATTTATTGAGATATTATTGACATTATCTCACCCTCAATTAAATTATTTTTTATTTTTTGATCCACTTTACATATTTAACATGTGATTCATTTATATTAAGTTCTAATATTTACCAAAATGACATCATCACCACTTAAAAGTGTACTTTCACCATCACTTCCCCAACACTATAAAAAAATGGTTTCCATATAAAAATATACCCAATTTCATTTTTATACCATCTCATTTTACTCACATAATCTTGTGGTCACAAGATATTAGTCTATGCCCTCCCTTTCCACAAAATCCTCTATGAGAAACCCCAGGTTCTTAACATAGGTTCAATATTTTCGTTAAAATATTTTTATTTTATATTTATATTTAAAAAATAATAATAAAAATATATGATTAATTAATTATTTATAGTATAAATAATGTTGTTATATTGTGATAATAAATACTAATAACCTCCATTCTTCCCCTCAAGAAAATTGAAAACATCAATAATGTGTATATCTAGACAACCACCACCACGACATAACCTATTTCAATTTCCATCACTAATATGAAATTTTGATACTAATAATTAATTTAATAAATAAATATTATATTTTAACATTTTTATGTTTTTAAAATAATAATCCATATTACTCCTTTATCTCATTTGATGGGAAAAAAACACCATCCATGCGTACATGCGAACTACCACCTCTAAGAAACAAAATATTCTGTTTTTCACTACCACTTTAATGGATTTTTATAAATTATAATTTATCTATATATATGACATATAGTAGTAATAGATTTCATGAAAATTATTCTTTATGGATAATATAAAAATTAATTATCATTATTAGGTAGTCTATAAATATCGATAAATAAATAACCTGATATTAATTCATCATTGATTTTATTTTCATGAAACATTACAAAATTATCCATAAATAAGATTATAAAAGTATGTATCATTATATAACATAAATTAAAGTGGATTATGTTACCTAGGAATGATAAACTTTGTATCAAAAAAATGGTTACTAAAACTAAAATCATAAAGCATGTGTGAATCAATTAAAGTTACAAATGCTCGATGTTAAAAATAAGAAATAACTAACTAATATATACTCCTAATAAATGGTCATTAATGAAGTATAAAAAAATTTAATTTATATGAATAATGTTTTTTAAATATATTATTAAGATGTTTTGGTTTTTTTAAGATGTTTATAGGACTTTTGACTTAGTGGGAATAATGTTGTGGGGTTATTAGCCTCAACATTAATTTCTTAAGTCATGTTTCATTTTGTGCACAAAAATATCATTTATAGGGTGATTTTTATGAGTAATTAATTCCTTGTAATATATAATATTAATTCAGGTATTTTTAAGATTCATTTCATGTTCCTAATTTAAATGTATTATGTTTCAAAGGATAGTAATGTTTTAAGGGTTTTTTATGAAAAAAATCATTTTCTTGAGTCATAAGAACTCCAATTAGATTATAATATTTAAAGGTTGAATTATACAACCCTATAATTATAACATATTTTATTTATATCTTAATGTTTGGGAAATAATTTTTTATACTAAAGGAATTTTCATTGAGGAATCTATTGTTTCATAAAAAATTAATGTTTGTTAAGAATAATTCTCATCAGTTTTAATGGCTTTTCTCTATATCTATGTTCTTACTTACCACTAGTTTTCTCCACTAATTACTTTAAACTCAATTTTTTTCATATCCACTTATCCTTATATTTTCCACTATTCATTTTAAAACAAATGTTTTTGTATCCTTTTAATGATGTGGGTTTTCAATAGGGTTATTTAAAAATGTTGAAAAGGTTTCCCCATCCTTTCAAAATCAGAAGTTTTATCTTCCACTCCACATTCTTTTTTGATAACCATTATGTATATTTAAAACCCTATTATTAAATATTATCTTTAAAAATAAAAAATTTCTGTGTGTTTTCACTTCACCAATTTTAATCCTTTGTTTCATTTTCATGGATCCGTTATTATATATTCTTTTTAAAAGTAAAATTCTTTAATGTGTTTTCCCTTGAAATTTTTAAAACCTTTATTTCTTTTTCAAGGATACAATATTATAAGATTATTATTAAAAAATGAAAACTTTTCCAAAAAATCACTCCACTATTAAATAAATTACATTTCAAGGTGATTGTGACTTATTGTTTTACAGCATAGATAAAATTGTTTTCTAAGAATTATTTTTACTATTTCACCACCATTATCCTCTATATCAATAAATTCATTCTTCATTTATAAATTTCTTTTTAGGATTCAAATTTTAAATTTTCCTATTAAATACTCTATTGGGGATAATTGATTTTTTGTATCAATTTTTTACATGCATGAGGTCAATTTCAATGATATCCTCTTGGAGTGTTGTGAAATCCATTTTTTCATGGGTTATTTTTAATGTGTTGCATGAAACCCATTTTCTCCCCCATGGATTTTCATGATATGTTTAATAATTTATGTCTTATGTCTCAAATATTTATATAATATAATGGTTGGGGTCTTATATCTCCCTTTAATGTATTGTTTCATATTTTATACCACATGATGTAATGATATTGAGTGTGAACACGGTGCATATTGGATACATTCCCACGATTAAACATGAACACCATGTGTATTATCTATGTTCAAAATATTAATCATCAATATGATGTATATTTTCAACATTCATGAGAATTATTATGAACATAATGGAGTTAGATATGTTTACATTATTTTGAATACTTATGCTTATTTGTATTCCATAGTTCAATGGTATATGGTTACATTATTATGTATGGAACATGTTTATTATATCATGTTCCCACATTATTTTATCTTGTTATATGTTTTTATTTTTTGATTCCATTCCCTTCCACCAATACATATAGATAACTCCTATTGTACCATGTTCTTTTTAATAACATATTTATCTCATTATCATGTTTTCTCACATTCTTATGATCTAACACTTGATGACTTATTGTTTGGATTTCCCTTACTATCAATTCAAAATTACCCCTTTATTATTATTCACATACTGATGTTATGAATATGGGTATATCTTATGATAATTTTAGAATTGAGTCAATTGTGTTTTGATTATTGTGAAATTTTCACATGTTTTTTTATATATGATTCTTATATAACTGGTCCTCAATAACACTAAAATTTTTCTTTTTAGTCATGTGATATTATTTTCTGATAGTTAATGTTTATCTAATGGAAATTATCAAAAATAAATATGTTTTTATCTTGGTTCTCAATAATATAAGAAAATTCAAACCTTGTTATTAAACATATAATTATGGGTTGTCTAAGCTGCATGTCACTTTAAAATTATACCATGAAAAATATATTCATATGGAAACTCTTTGACACTAATGTGTGTGGAATTATTTTATTCCCTTGGATGGTCATATTTTTTAAACATAACCCATGATAATATAAATTTCATATATCATTAGAGATATAAAGGTTATTAAAAAAGAATATTAATCAACTAAATATCATAAAATAACATATGTACTTTGGTATTATGGTGTTCAATAAACCTCTCCCACTATACCATTGGAATACCTTCAGAGACATTATTATATATATATAAATATACTATGAACCATTTTATATTATTAATAAACACAAAAGAGAAAAAAATATCAAATTAGGAAAACAAAACATAATAAAGGATGATAAAAAATAAAAGTAAAGTTCATCATCAGTATAAAACCACTTTCATGGTAATACAAGGATTCTTATATATGAGAAAATATCCACATTATTAATTTACTGGCTATGTTTTTCAAGAGAATATACCAATATATTTAATTATCTCTTTGTAGGAAATATCAATTCCCTCACCCTCTTTCACAGTGTAGGCCTATATTGTATACACGAAAGAATAGTAGAAAAAATTTCTGATTTATCATGAAGATGATGATAATGGAAGAATATAATTCAACACCATAAATTTGATTTCTCCTCAAATTGAATAGTTTGAGAACTATAAGAATAGATATAGCCTGAACTATAATAAGGGACCCATATCTAAATTTCACAGTAAAACCCATTATAACTGATATCTTCTGATCATATACTACCCACACCATATAGTTTTTTTCTTATAAGAAGATCAAATTTTATTTATATTATACCAATAGATAATAGGATATCAATGTAATCATATCACATTGTACCCAAGTGTATGTCATTTCCTCATGCAAAGAAGCTCCCACCATAGTGAATAAATAACACTCTATGGTGAAAGCTGGGTGATTTCATCAGCCATATTGTGGATTGTATTGAGGAAGTAGTGATAAATGTTGGATAATGGGATATAATTCACCCCATAATTAACCCTATTTAACAAACACCATAATGACCAGCAAATCAACACACCTATACACAGGTGTAAGATACCAACAAGTATATCCATTTTATAAGAGAATAGAAATCCAAATAGAGTTTCAAAGGAATTTATCATGGGATGAATTCTCAGGATAACCCTATAATAGTTATACAACCCCATATCCCATTTTTTTCTTATAAAAATATAGTTTGAATACTCTACTACCTAGAAATTATAGCACCTGCACTTATATTCCAACAGAATACCCCTCCTTTGAATGGCTCCATTAGTAGGTAATACATCCCATTAAGTTCACCATATTAAAAATACCATTTGAGGGGGACAAACATATACTAAATAAAGGATCCCCACTATATCTATAGATCTAGGTTTTGATTTTTAGAATGATTCATATAAAATAAACTAATCAATTAGCACTGGTAATATACACTAATTGATCTGTCAGAAACCCCTTATTTTAATAATCACAAATCATGTTTAAAATGTTTGTAATTATATTACTGTTTTATGATAGCATATTATTTTTTAAGGAAATATGGTGAAATTTGGATAAGTGTGGAGATTAGTCACCCCCAGAATGACTCACCTCCAGATATGAGTCACTACTAGAATGAGTCAATGCTAAACCGACTCATCTCCAGATATGTGCCATATCCAGAATTAGTTATTACTAGATTTAATCACTTTTAGAATGAGTCACCACCAGACTAAATCACCATAAAAATGAGTCCCCACTAGACTGACTCATCACTATAATGATTTACCACTAGAAATGAGTCACCTCTAGAGATTTCCTACTACCATGAGTGCTAACATCGCGGTTTTTATATATTTTAATTAAATGATTCATTGGATGTAATATGGGAGTTAATGTTAAGGGATTATATAAGGATATTTTTTCTCACCCTTTACATGGAAACGTTGAATTAAAGTATGAGTTAATACAAGGATCCATAAAATCATCATGATTATTCTTCAATGGAAATTCGAACCTATAGTGTTATATATGATAGAGGATATCCATTATACATGAGAGTTTCATGATCATCATGCAGGAAATTACATGATTTATACTTATTGAAATTCAAGTGTGATATTTTGAAACATATCAACAATCATGAAACAATATATAAGGAATAATTTCATAGTATCTATAAAGAGAAGAAAACATCACAATGCTATTTTTTTTATAAATTTCAAAGAAACAGTCTGAGATCCTCACCAAGAGAAATCTAAGGACTCTTGTGTATCTAGAGCACTACAAACCGAGTCGAACTACTTATGAAATATATTTTAACTATTTATATCTTTTATTTTATTTAGTGTATTGTTTTCTCTATTTATTAACATGCACTGACTCCTATTCTTGAATTTGAGAATACTCTATATTCTCTTATATCTATGTTTATCTACATACCCATGATATTTATGGAATATTTCCCTACATGGCCTTTTTTTCTTCCCATATATAATTTTCAAAGAGGCTTTGATCTTGGGCGTCTTTTATTGTTGTGTGTATACCTTATCTATGTTTTGGATCAGATTATAATTATATAATCTTCTTAGAAGTGGGTGATTCCTAAGTGGATGGGATTAGGTATCTGCTTGAGACTAAACCTCCTATTTATTCCACTATGTATTTTACATTTTTTATTTGTTTCAAATATTTTAAACTATATTTTTTTCAATCTTTAAACAAAACTATAACTTTGATATTTAGTCTTATTATGGGATGCTCTCCCCAAACCTTACTGTGGCGCACTAGGGTTAGCATATGGATTCCACAGTGGATTATTTTCTTACTTGAGATCAGTTCGATAGCCATAGTTATGGAGGTGGATCGAGGAAAGGGTATGGAATGAACTCGAGCACGGAGTAGGATGGGATCGGCGTAAGCAATGTGATGAGGAGTGATCCGGTTTCATAGGAAACAGTGATGCACAAGGATCCGACTGATCTGGTCTAGAAAGGCTATGGCTTTTTCTCGGCGGTGGTGAAAGATGGGCTTGATGAGAGCAAAGATCTGAGGAGTGGTTTGGTTGCAGAGATTCTGATACATTGATGTGAAAAGAAGTGACTGATTTGGTCTTGAATGGATTTCCAGTGGAGACTCAGGGTACGACGATGTCTGGAACAACCAGCGCAGGATTCAGTGGGTCGATTGTGCCCAGATCTGAGATGTCATCCAAGGAGGTGCGAGATCCAATCAAATACAGACCTTCGAAGGTGTTTAAAGTGGATCATGTAGGAATATATGGTGTCTCTAGGGGACAAGAGCCTTCTGATTCCCGACTAGAGGGGTCTTTGGGGGTTATGGTAGGCGGGACTGGTTCAGAGGAAGCTCTTGTGAACAGAGAATATTGTAACTTCAAAGGTGTGCCCAATCCTTTAATTTGAAGAAAAGGAAACATTGTGCACATCACAACAGATCATGAAGCTATTTCAGAGAGACTCAAAATGGGTGGTGGAGTTTCCAACCTCAATCATAGCCCGTTTATTTCTTCCTCAAGGCTCTCAGCCACTGAAAATTGAATAAATCAAGGAATGGATATCGTTGATTTGGGGTTTTTTTCCTAGAAATTCATCTCACTAGGATGGGCATATATTCATATAATCTCCCCCATGGAAGAACTGAAAATGTTATCTTTGAGATTTGGGTCCATCGCGCTCAAACCGGTCATCATTCACCTTAGGGAATGGGAAAAAAATTTAACCCACTTGAGGTTGGCAACTCCACCACTCAATTGTGGGTTAGGGTTTATGGTCTAAATTGGATACTCTGGAATCCCAAAATATTGAATGACTTTCCACTTTCTATCGACATTCCAATTAAACTTGATAAATAAACAAATGTGGCTCAGTTTGGCCATTTCGTGAGGTTCTTGGTGGAAGTTAAACTGGTATTGACTCTAGTTGAAAATATTATTCTTGCAACAGATGGTGATATTATTAAATTAAATATTTTTTATGAAAAAATGCCAATCTTTTTCAAGTAATGTAATGTAATATTTCATGAATCAGCTAAATGTAGACGCTCCAAAGTCTAAAGCTTATGCTCCTTGTGGGGTCATGAGATAAAAAATTGTCTCAAAAAGAAGAAAAATGCACCCGTTCAGAAGGTTGATATTCTTCCACAGCCTCCATAAACATGCACCAATGAGAAATAATCTTAGAGTAACATTGTTGAAGATGCTAGAAAGTCACAGGTTGATGAGAAGGGTTACGAGTTGAGTGACCAACCTGAGAACAAGACAAAATCTTGAGCTGCCATATTCTTAGAAAAATCAACTATTCCCAGTACCGAGCTAGGTAACGATGATAAATTGACAAAGGTACAATTTACTAAATATGAAATCCAAAAGTAGGTTCATCATAATCTCTCAAAACAAAGAATTGCCGCCCTAGGTAGCTGAAAGTGTAATCAAATTTTAGAATCTGACTCATAGACCTTTTTTAAAACTACCATGCTTCTTTAAAACCTATGGTGGATAGCGAGGGTTTCCAGCTTGTCTCATACAAGAAGGCAAATTCTCCAGTTGTATCCTCTATGGTGGTTGAACAACTGAATTCAGGAAGCTATGTACCTCTTTTTGATAAAAATGGTGTTAGTTCCATTGAGATACAGAAAAATGGGAAAACATACAAGGATATTATTTCTATGAGTCATGTAATGGAGGATGAAGAGGAGACGACTCCAATGCCAAGAGAAGTATCTTCTGATTCATACAAGGAGAAGCAAGATATTTCTGATTTAGAAATTAATGATGTTGAGACTCTACATAAAGGGATTAAATCAATTACCCCATGAAAGGGAGATCAAGAGGTTGAGGATGTGGTCTAGGAAGGACTAGATGACCTATAATCTCAGAAGAGGAGAGGATTGTAATAGAGAGATTGAGGAAAAAGATAGGCAGCTAGTTGTTTACCTTAGGCACTATGCTTTGTATACCTTCACTCTATTGGGTTTCCTTTATTTTCTTTCTTTTAATAAAAGATTCATAGCCTCAATATTTCTTAAAAACTTTCTCTTAACAAGTTTTTATAAAAGTATTTTATTGAGTAAGTTGATTTAAAATGTAAAATTAATTTCCTATATTATTTTATCTGATCCCTAATCAAGCTTTGAGAAGTTTTTAATTGATTAAACTTATATAGTATTACTCTTTTGATTATATAGTAATTTTTAAACTAAATTTATGGAATTTATTTAAAAATAATAATATAAAATTTTATTGGTTACTCAATTCACCCCCCCTCCCCACCCATCTTGAGTTACTCACTCTGACCAATATTTGGTATCAAAGTGTTTTAAAATATTTTTCAACATTGATTTTAGTTTTCTTATAAAGATCATAAATTTAAATAAGATCTAAATATAGTTAATTATAGATAGTATATAAGAGGGTTATTCTACCAACATACCTTCTTATTTTAATGGCATTAATAATGCTCAGTGGAAAATTAAAATGAAATGTATCTTGAGAGAATGAGTATTGAAATTTGGAAACAGATTGAAGATCAATATGAATTAACTCAGAATGATATATTTTCATGGATTGGTGATACTAAAGATACTTATAATAATAATTTCAATACTATGAATTATCTCTAATATTCTTTGGGTGATTATTAATTAGATATGATGTCTGCATGTAAAATTTATTCAAAAATTTAGGAAAGTTTAGCTATTTCTCATGTGGGAACATCTAATGTCAAAGAAATGTTTTTAAACACCTATAATATAAAATATTATACATTTAAAATGAAAATTTATGATCCTATTTATTACATTTATCACAGGTTAAATGAGATCAGGAATAAAATACACTCATAAGGGAACCTATCTCTGACAAAGACCAAGTAATGTGATCTTTGAGGTGTATACCATATAGATGTCGATGAAACTAAAACTCAAACATAGAATCATGTGATGTATATAAGTTATTTATTGATGTAATTGGAAAAGTTATGATGTATTATGATTTACTCAAAGTATGATAAAAAGAGAAGGATAAATCAAAAAACAGCACCCTTCAAATCTACTACCTCAAAAACAAAAAGAGAAAGTTCAAGGTGACATTTTATGTGATGAAGAATCACCTACTAAAAGTTATGAATATATGGACCATAATGATTTAAGATTCAAACGTTTTTATAAGAAAAAAAATTATTTAGGAAAATAATTTATAATGTTAAATATGATAATTGATGAAACTAGAGAAATAATTGTAAGATAGATGATGCTTCAAGTGAAATCATATGTAATGAATGAAAAAGTAATGGCCATGTAAAAGCTAACTATATAAAGTTGAATTATAAGAATAAGTATGATGATAAGGATAATAATTACTATAAATTAATAAAATAAACTTGGGGTGATTCTAAAGATAGACCAAGTGATTTAGACACTACCCAAGAGGATAAGAATGACAGAGCCAACATGTTTTTTATGACGACACATTTGAGGAATCTAATGTATTTATGGGTTATACAAAAAATATGTCTAATCATTATAGATATTAAAAAAATGTAAATAACATGTCTAATGTGTATAAGTTTGAATACTATAACATGATTGGAGATATATTTAATGATCTTAAGGATGAGTATAAAATTATAAATAAATGACATACTTTGACTGCTAATTTTAAGTTTATGTTACTATTGAAAAAGAGAACAATGTTTAACTAATAAAATTGAATAGTGAATTTAAATTTTCAAATTATCATCTAAATAAATATTTATAAATATTTACAAATGTGATAAATACTCTTACTCAAATTCATGAAAGAATACTTCTCCCAAGTACACTATTGGTATAGGGTATCAACCTAGATAGGGTAGAATTATTAAAAATAAATTCATTCTTTGTTCTAGTTATGCTACTACGTTTTATAGTTCAAGACCCAATTTTTTTTTATTTCTATAAGTTTAAAATCTATTTATATGAAACCTATTGAGAAATTATGGGTTTCTAAAGCTTTAGTTATAACCATTTTAATACCCAATAAGATTTGAGTACAAAAATAATTTTTTTTGAAACAATTACTTCATTGGGAATCTACATAAAAAATTTTAACCGAAAATTATGGTACCAGGATAGTGGATATTCTAGAAAAATGACTATATATTATTCAATAATCAAGAATCCGATCAATGTGGATAATGGACATGTCACTTTTGGTGACAATTCCAAAGGTAAAATTATTTTCCATGTCTGAATTGGTAATTCCAATACTATTTTAATTTATAAAGTATTTTTTGTATATGTTTTAAAGTAAAAACAAATTAGCATCTAATAGCTATGTGATTATGGTTTACATGTGAAGTTTTAAAATAATTTATTCAATGATTTTTATTTTAAAAATTATTTAGTTTTTACTACCTTGAGAAATGATAATGTTTATGTTATTAATATATATTCTTTATTTTATCAAAGTATTTATTGTCTATGTTTTCTTCAAAAAGAATCATTGATTTAGAATAAGAGACTATTCCATCACAATATTAAGCCACTTAGAATGATAACTAGGAAAGGTTTATCCAAATATCTACCTAAAATAGAGTTCTCAAATGATAAATTCTATAACCCATGTCAAAAAGGGAAATAACACAATATCACATCAATATTGAAGAAACAATTTTCAACATATTATCCCCAAGAATTATCTCACATGGATTTTATTGTAACTTCTATAGTTTTTATCCCAAATAGTAATTACTATGTTTATGTCCTTATAGGGGACTTTTCTATGTATACTTGGGTTTTGGTTTTGGCTTAAAAAAAGTGAATCCTAATCCTATTTCACTAAGTATACTAAATATTTAGAAAATATTAGTGGACTTAGGATTATATTCATAAGAATTGATCATGAATATGAGTTTAAAAAACATGAGTTCGAATCTCTCTACTCAAAAAATGGAAACAATCATAAATTTTCTACTCCTATAACCCCATAATAGATTGGTGATTTAGGATAAAGAAAGAGGACCCTTAAAGAAATAAGGAATTATTTTATATATGTGTTATATATATATATATAATAAATAAAGAATTATTTTAAATTAATGTAATTACATTAATGACAATCTAAAAAAAATAGACAGTATTAAAATTAGTGATACTCCCACGAATACTACCTGTAAGTTAGATCTAATGAAACTATAAAGCCAGTGGATTAGAAAAATTAACATGGTATTATTAGAAGTTTTATATATTTAACTACTATCCAACCTGATATTATGTTTAGTGTATGCATGTGTTCCCATTATTAATAAAACCCTACAGATTCTCATTTATTTGGTTTTAATATGATTTTAAAATACCTCAAATATACAAGAAATTTAGGAATGTTCTATCTAACATGACAATAATTTCACTTAGAGACTTATTCATTTGCATATTTTGGTGGTTTTATGTCATATAGGAAAAGAACCTCTGAAGCACATCATCTTTTATAAAAGTATCTAGAATCTCGGTGTAGTGAGAATAAAAATACTATTGCACTATCTAATTCAGAATCCAAATACATAGATGCAAGGAGTTTATGGGAACAAAGTTTTTAGATGAAACACACATTACAAAACTATGGATATCAATTTAAACATGTCCTTAAAAATGTAGAAAACACAAGTACAAAAAATAATTTCAAAAAAAATTATATCTCATTCTTGGACAAAGAATATTGATGTAAAACATAAATTTTTGAAAGATCATTTCTAAAAGAGTGATTAAATTATTTAATTCATAGTAAATTTACATCATATTTCAGATATTTTCACAAATAAAATTAATTCTGATAGATTAAGATACATCAAACATGAATTACGAGTGATAAACTTTAGTTAGTCTTTAATTAAAAAAATTCAACCATTAGACAAGTCACTAATGGGAAATCCATTATTGGTCAAGCCATTATTGGTGAAGTCATTGTTGGACAAGGAATTACTGGAAAAGACACCATTGAACAAGACACTATTGGAAAACTCCCCATTGTACATACCACCATTGAAGAATCCATAATTAGACAATCCATTATTGGAAAATTCACCATTGGACAGCCCACTATTGGGATGATCCACCATTGAGATAATCCACCATTTGGATACTACAAGTGTATTTTTTCTATTGGTATCTATTTCAAGTTTCTATATAATTACTAACTTCCTATGTTAAAATTTTCATTGATTAACCATTTATATTTTTTTATATTTATAAAATTTAAATTCCTAAATGATAAATTGGGATTATATTCTAAATTAAATTCACTCTCTCTCTCTCTTCACACCTTCTCCCTTCAAACCAAACCATTTCAACTTCCCTTTCTCTCCTTACCTTCAAAGATCACGCACCTTTTCTTGAAACGTCCATTTTTCTAAAATAGTGAGAGGTAAGTACCTGGAATTTTTTTCTCTAGAATAATTAAGAATTATGAATAAGTTTAGAGGAGAAATATGCCAAGCTATTATTGAGACCCGTTTATTTTGAATAGTGTGGTTGTTTCCAAAAGAGAATTGGATGTTTAATGGTTTATTTCTATTAAGTTCTTGGTGCTTAGGGTATTATAAGATTGGTTACAGATAGACCAGTTCTTAAAAAACTATAGACCATTCGATCCTAGTCCAGTTCATTAATTTTAAATGTAGGAAAATTTTAGTCATGGGAAGAAGTAATAATCCATTCAAATAATGACCGATGGTAAGGATTTTAAATTCACTTTGAAAGAATAGGATAAGTTACTAAATGTTCCAAATTGAGGAGTTTTTGAAGAATATCAATGTAAAATACCCAATGACAGTGATTCAATTCTTTATGAGGATGTGATTTTTTATCTGAATGGTTATAGTACTCTAATAAGACATGATACTACTAAGTTGGATAGTGAATACAAAATTCATTTCACGTTTATTCAAATTTTGTTTTATCCAAGAAAATCAGATTTTAATACTATGAAATATCAGGATATGTATTTTCTATTCCTTATAAAATTAGAGTATACAATTAAACTTTGTAGATATCTCATGGTGCACATGATGGAAATGTGTAAGTTATTTTCTATATCCAATCCTCTTATTTTTTCTGAGTTGATTTTTCAGTTATTCTTGAAACTCAAGCCTTGGTTGATGAGTATTAGGATGTTGAAGTAAAGTGGGTGGTTTTTTGTTAACTAAGGTTTTCTATATAAGGATGAAATTTATTTGGAATCCCTTGATGAAAAATTTGGTTAAATATAATGATAATATCTCAGAGGATTTAAATTATGTTGACCATCCTATGAGGTTGAAGAACATAGTGAAACTTAGCATAGATCCATATAAGATTGTGTGCTATTTTTGTGGATAAAATAGAATTTTTTTCGGTTGTTGATGAAGAAAAATTGGCTTCCTATATTGACAAGAATAGTGATATTGAAATCCATAAAATCCTAGTTATATGTTTTGGACGTTCTAGTTCACCTACCTCTCTCCCTATTAGAGAAATTATATTAACTGAAATATATGATGATGATTTATAGAATTGTGTCCCCCAATATGAAAATATTATGAGTTCTTTTAAGTGTTCAAGATAAGTTTTAGAGGTCTTTTATGGTTCTAAGGATGATAATAATAGAGATAATGGTAATGGTGAAGATAAAGATAATGAGGATGGTGTTAGTTATGAACCTAATCATGATGATTCTTATTTTTTATAGGAAGAGAAATAACATAATATTTCTCTTATTTATTTAGTAATGTATAGATAGTAACATGGTTCATCAATATTTATGTCATTGTCTACCCAACCTGGTAGTGATGTTACCTATGCTAGAGGTGAGACTAGAGTTTCTGTTGATGGGTAAGAATCCTCAAGTTCTATAAGAGTTGATCGTTTTGGCATGTCTTCTACTAGAGTGGAAAAGTATGATAATTATGTGTGGGAGACATTCCCAATATATATCGAGTTTGGTTTGGATTACTTACAGTCTATGGATGTTGAAGAAGATGATAGAGATCATATGGATGACCCGGATGGTTATTCCTTGGAAGAGGATAAGGCATCATCTATGGGGGATCCTTCCCCCATATCTAAACTATAGCGACCCTAGCCTTTTACATATAACATTATATGATTATAATAATAATTATACACTAGATTACAAGATAAGGATCGTAAATTCTAGTGTCTTGGAAGACTTGGTACATAAAACTGAAAACATGGAACAAAATAAAACATTTCATTATTTAGTCTTCATAAAGAGAAACTAGCTTCCATTGTGCTCATACATCTTCATAGGATAACCTAGAGATAATATTAACAAAGGTGTGATCTAAAATCCAAGAAAGGGAATAAGAATAAGAGTATATCATAAGAACATTGGTTAAAAAACATGACATAAATAAAAAAGGCATGTAACATAAAAAATCATAACATATAAACATGGAGTCATATAAACATGGAATTAAATAAATGTGTCAGCAACTTAAAACATGACTTTATTATGAGTCAAGGCTAACTACCAAGATTTCTTCCCACAGTAGCACAAGCCAAGGCTAACCGCCAATACCATCGCACATGACATCTCATAAGACATAACTTTATCTAATGCAATGAAGTTCTATCTGGGTGCACCCATCTTAACATGTTTATGAATATTATTTCCACATAAATAATCATATATAATCAATCACACATAAAAATAAGAAAATCCATAGAGAGAAATGGGTATCACATTCATGACATAAAGCATAATGAATGTGAGTATCATGAAAGTGTCCATGAGAGAAAGGAATTAAAACACACATGGAAATTAATAATGTAAAATAGTCATTTATCATGGTAGGTGATTTAAAACAGAAGTGATAACATGTAAGAAGAGTATTTAAGAAATTTTTAGCATTGAAACATTTTACTGTAGTTTTAAGGAAAAAACTAAAGAGGTTTTAAAATAGAAAAGGAACAATATTTTATATAAAACCAACACTAAACCAATAAGGTTTTCATAATAAAAAGGATGATTTTATAAATACAATGGTGGCTTAAATTAGAGGATATAGTGCACTTGAAATTGGTTAATAATTTGGGAAGTTCCATTTAAACGGGTTTGCTTATTGGGAAGTATCGAGGAAGGAATCACTTAAAATTGTGTATATACCCAAAATAAAATGAGGTATGGATCTTTAAACATGATTTTTGAGAATATAAACATGATTTATAAGTTTTAAATAAAAATAAAATACCACTTTATTTGGGTAATAAGAAAGATAGAGCATCATGAAGGAATAAAGTTGGTTCGGGTAGAATTCCTTATAGATTATCGGTATGGTATCATATGTACTTAAGAGGGATTAATGACAGATAAATTGGTTTATCATAACTTATAATTAATTAAGGAATTATGGGGGATGTGAGAAAACACAAACCATTATTACGGATTACACATAAAATGACATAATATAGAGTACATTCTTGAATAAAAGTGAAATGGAGTGGATCCCTTAACTTTAGTCTGATGGTGTTCTCCTCTTGATATTAAAGACCTGAATAAAAAAAATTAGGTTCATTAATTAATAATTATAGAAACTATTATATATTTAAAATATTTATTATGACATTTTTAAGTTCATTTATAACCATTTTGATTGGTTATGAGGTTCAATTTCATTGTTCGGGTTTGTTTGCTCGCTTGGTTTTAATGATCGGTTCACCATATTCATGTTTGGATAAACATGTATGATGAAGGTGGTTGAACAGAATTGAAGTTATATCTTATTTTTGAACATACATAATGTTACATGGTTTAAAATTTAATTTGGTTACTTGGAGTTAATTTTAATCATTATATAAAACTTTAGTGACATCCTTTTGGGTTAATTGGCATTTCTTCACCAAAAAGAACAAATTTTGTTTTATAAACAAAAATCATGTTTAAAAAGGTATTAAAGAACCATAGATGATGAATAATACATATATAATTGTCTGGTTCATCCTTAAAAAGGTTTTCATGATCATAATTAAAGATGGTAATGGAAATTGATAACATGTCATCCTTGATTGTGCTCAATTAACACATCTCAAATGGTGTTTCCATTTCTTTCAAATAAAAGATATGGAAAGGAGAGATTGTAATGAATTATACCATTAGAATAATATCATTCCAATAAATGTATGTTATTGGATTTATCCCACCATTTGGGTGAATGGAGGAGAAAAATAAACAAAAAAAGAAAATAACTTAAAATAAATAAAAGAATTGGAAAGAGGAATTTACCTCTTGAGTTTAACTCCTTTGAGAGCCTCTTAAGAGGAGAGGATTTGTTATTTTTAAGAGACTATGGGTTTTTGGACGTGGGTAAGGATCTTGGGAGCATATTTGGGCAGAATATTGTGGAGGAACAAGGCTTGAGAGAAGTGAAGAGAAGAGGGAGTGAGGGGGGTTATAGTGGAGGAGAGGAGGGTTTTCATAATATTATAATCATTAATTTATTATTTTTCTTCACAAGAAAATAAATAGTGAGTATTCCATGGCCTATAATATTAATAAATTCTTGTGAGTTCGAGATTTGGGTTCTTACATCACTTGTGATTTCAGCAATAGTGGATTTGAATTATAATGTATTTATACGATAAATTAATGTATTTTACTATTCACCAAATATTCCAGTATTTTTAAAAAATCCCAAAAATTCACTCCAACCATTTTCCAATGTTTAGAATTCAAAAATGAAATCCATTTTTCAAAAATAATTTTCCAAATATGATTAATTTAATATTTAATTAAAATCATAATTTACTTGAAAAAAACAAATTTTAAAACATTTATTTTCTTATTCCCACATATAGGTTTATCTTATATCCACTTAAAAATTATTTATATACTATCATAGGTAAGGTTATTATTCATTATGGTATATTACTATTCATAAGGGTAATATTACTATTCATAAGGGTATGTTACTATATGCCAAAAATTAAGTTGGTCATATTATACTACAAATAACTTACTGATTGCAACCGTGTATGTCAGATTTTAAAAATTCAAATCACAGAAGTAACAAACTTATGTTTAAAGGTCACATATCAATAAGTAGTTCATTATGTAGTGATTTCATGTTATTATAAGACATAATTATAAAAAGTAAATTTCTATTGAAAAACATTGGGCCGTTACATTCTTCCCCCCTTAAGAAATAACACCCTTGAAATTTTGTTTTACATTCTAGGCCCGAAACAAGTGTGGATACTTTTCCTTCATTGCCTCCTCCAGTTCCCATGTTTCCTCTTCATACTTATGGTTTTTCCCTAGTACCATGACCATGTGAGTAGTCTTGTTACATAAAAATGTATCTCTATGATCCAAGATCTTTATTGGCTACTCTTTGTAAGAAAGATCATCCTCAAACTATAACACATCTGAAGAGAGTACTTGTGAAGGATTCGGTATGTTCTTCTTTAAGAGGGATACATGAAATACATCATATACTTTGGCCTTGGTGTGTTGAAGTGCTAGTCGATAGGCCACAACCCTGACATGATCAAGAATCTCAAAGTGGCCAATGTACCTGGGACATAACTTCTTTTTCTTTCAAAACCTCATGACCCTCTTATATGGAGATATGCATAGAAATACTGTGTATCCAACTTAAAACTCAATGTCTCATCGACGATTTTCTACATAACTCTTCTGTCAACGTTGGGATTACTTGATATGATGCTGAATGGTTTTCACATTCTCCACCATTTCATTAACCATTTCAGGTCCTAGCAGCTTATGCTCAGTGACTTCATCCCAACATGCCAGTGTTCTTCACCTTTTCCCATAAAGGGCTTCATATGGTGTCATTTGGGTGCTTGAGTGGAAACTATTGTTGTATAAGAATTAGACTAGTGGAAGATGTTGGTCCCATCCTTCTTTGAGGTCCATAGAACATTCTCTCAACATATCGTCTAGTGTTTGAATCGTCCATTCAAATTGGCCATCAGTTTGAGGATGATAGTCCATATTGAAGTTTAGTTTAGTGCTTAGAGCATGTTGGATACTTTTCCAGAACTTCTAGGAGAATTTTAGATCACGATCAGACACAATATATAGTAGTGGTCCATGCAACCTTACCACTTATTTGATGTATATCTGTGCAATTTGATCCAACGAGAAGTCCTCTCGAATTGTTATAAAGTGAGATTTATTCGTAAGATGGTCCACAATGACCCATATAGAATTGTTTCTTATGGATTTCCTTGGAATTCCAATGACAATGTATAGGGTAATGTTCTCCCACTTCTATGTTGGTATGGGTAGTGGTTGAATCATCCCCTTAGACTATTTCCACTCAGCCTTCATTTGTTGGCATACCACGCACTTTGATGTATATTTGCAATCTCCCTTTTCATATTATCGCACTAAATTTTTTCTCAAAGATCTCGATACATGTTTTTTCTCCCTAGGTGAATAGAGAAGGTCGAGTTGTGTGCGTCATTGAAAAGATTTTTCTTTATCTCTGGATCTGATAGTAAACATAATCATGACCCAAATTTTACAACTCCTTCCTCATCAATCAAGAAACCATAGGATTTCCCATTTTTAACATCCTCCACCCTTTTCTAAATATCCACATATTTTCTTTGAGTATCTTTTATTTTCTCTATGATGGATGGTTTAGAAATCATTTGATAAAGGATTGTTGATATTCCTACCTTAAATATTCCCATGTTCGTCCTTTACAAATCTAAGAAGATCGGATCCTTTTAAATTCTCATCATTGATAACGATATAGGATCCTTTCTACATAGATAATATTCTACCTAGTTCTCCTTACTTGGATGGTAGTGGATTGATCAGTCATAATCCTAGATGAACTCTATCCATCTTCACTGGCACATATTAATAACTTTTTGTGTGAATATATATTTTAGACTCTTTTGGTCAGTATATATCTCACACTTCTCCCAATAGAGATAGTACCACTAGGTTTTTAATGCAAAGATCATAGTCGCCAACTCCAGATCATGCATGGGATAGTTTTTCTCATGGATTTTTAGCTTCCTTGATGTGTAGGATATCACTTTATCATTTTACATCATCACATACCCTAATCCATTCAATGAAGCATCACTATACACCACAAAGAGTTCTCCACATGTTAGGAGTTTGAGTTCTGAAATAGTGATAAGCCTCTTTTTCAACTCCTTGAAACAGTCTTCACATTCCTGAGTCCAGAAAAACTTTACTCCCTTTCATGTCAGCATGGTCATTGAGTTTCACAATCGTGAAAAGTCCTTCACAAATCATTGATAATACCCTAATAGACCCAGAAAGTTGCATATCTCCATTACAAATGTTGTCCTAGGACACTCTTCGATTACCTTTGTCTTGGAGGGGTCTAAAAATATCCCTTTGTTGGTGATAACATTCCCCAAGAATGATACTCCCCCCTATCCAAAACTCACATTTATTGTACTTTTCATACAACTTCTCCCTTTGAAAAGTATTTAACACAATATTCAAATGCTCCTCATGTGCCTCCTTACTCTTGGAGTATATCAAAATTTCATCAATAAAACTACCAAAAAATTTTTTGAGGTAATCTCTAAAGACTCTATTCATTAAATCCATGAAAATTACTGGTGCATTAGTGAGTCCAAAGGGAAACACTATGAACTCATAGTGTCCATGCATCATTCGAAAGTCGGTTCTTGGGAATATCTTCCTTCGTCACCTTTAATTGGTTATATCCCGAAAGAAGGTCCACCTTACAAAAATGAATGGACCGACAAAGCTAATTGAAGAAGTCATCTATCTGTGGCATGGGATAATTTTTCTTTATCTAGATTTTATTGATCTCAAGATAATCAATATAGAGGTGCATTGGTCCATACTTCTTCTTGATAAAGAGGACTGACGCACCCCACGATAAAGCACTCGGGATTATAAAACCCTTCTCCAAATTCTCTTGTAACTGCTTCTTCATCTCCTCCGGCTCTATGGTGTCCATTCTGTAAGGTTCCTTTGATATAGGTAGATATACATGAACAAGTTCAATTGAGAACTCAACCTCTTGTCTAGGATGAAGACCAACAAACTCTTTAGATAATACATCAGTGTAATCCCTCATGATGGGAATGTCTTCAAGCATGATTCTCTCTTTGATCTCAATCATTTGGGCTAGATATTCTTGATCATAATGGAGTAACATCCACAATTGATACAATGATTCTAAAGAATATTCATATTCCTCATTACACTTTTAAAGAATTGGAGGATGCTTCAGGATGTGAAGAGTTATCTCCCTTTGTCGACATTTCATGTTGTATTTGAATAAATATAGCCAATGTATTCCTAATATAGCTTCGAACTCTACTAAAGGAAGTATGAAGAGATTTTTTAGGAGGTTCGTTCCACAAACATTAACTGGGGATAATTTATAAATCATGGATGCAATAATTGCCTTAATCGTTGTTCTCACATATAACATTTCCTCCAAATTTTGAGGTGGTGTTTGAATAGTTATACTTGTAAGGGTTGGTGTCCTGCAAACCAATTGTTTTTTACATTGATTACATGAATGTTCACTTATTATATATTGTTCATTGTTCTGCATGACTATAATATAATAATGTCCTGGAATATTTGTTTCATTGATAAGGTCATGGTAGATCCCCGCTATGATGAGAACCTTGAAATGATATAACAATATTCTTAAATAAAGTTCTACGATTGGATGACATACTATGATGGGACACATAGTATACACACCGTCATGTGCGAGCACTCGTAAGAATATGAGACTCTCTCTCATGTATTTTTCACTTGGTAATCTTCAAGATGGGAGATTATGAGAACAGACCCGCCAGTAGCAATTCTTCATGTCTTGGTGCCATCGGATATTGCTATCTACAAGCGTGTGTAATGGTCCTTAGACTGGAATATTATCATTAACTCATGTCATGACTCGCAAACATAGATTTACTGATGAAAAACGTCACACAGATAGTTAGCAGTAAGTAGGGTATGTTGGGTACGTCACGAGTGACATGTTGTTAATGGATAAGTCGAGGAAGGATTTTTCCCTTCTATTTATAGAATTTGATATCTCAGCCCTTTGATTGAAATATAACTGTCACATTAAATTCCATATCCATGGTGTAAACGACGAGTTTATTTCAGGTAGTCAAAGAATGACGGATCAAGCATATAGGTTTATGACACTACCATGAAACCTGCTTGATGAGATATCGAGAGAAAGGGATTAAATTACACAGTAAGAGTTCGTATGAGGTGATACGTCAATTCAGTGTCAACTTCGTTCTCTTGGGTGCCTTGACCAGTTGATAGACAGTAATCTTGGACTTTAGGCAAGCTCTCCTAATGGCAACGAGAAAGAGTCCTAGAGGTTCACACACTAAGTGTATTAAAGTATCTCAAGTAGAATAAAGATTATTCCCGTATGTTTTTTAATAATTATTCAAGGAAGCCTAAATCGTTTTAATGATGTAGGAAGAAGGAAATGAAAAACAAGATATACACGTCATGTATTAAAGATTACATGCTGTGTAGTTTTTCATGGAAAACAAGTACACGTCGTTTATTAATAATTACATGCCATGTAGTTTTCTTTATGGAAATAAAATTAATAAATGAAAATAAGATATACACATCGTGTACATTGAATGTACACGCCGTGTAGTTTTCAATTAAAAAAAAGTACACGCCGTGTATTTATTTATACACACCATTTAGTTTTTCCAGTCGGGATTTTGAAGATATAATATTGTTTTAAATGATATTTATTATAATCAGTGTGGGCGCATGTCAACGAATTAATTATTCAACATGGGGGTTTTAAATTAGAGTCAATGAAATAAATAAAATGCGTAACACATTTATTTATTGTCTAACTCTACAACCTCAAACCTGATTATAAATATCCTCACAACCCCAAATATTTTCCAACACACAAGAGAATCGTTGTGCATAACAACTCTAGAGAATTCTTTCAAGACTGAAAGAACCTCTTCCTCTAAGAATACTCTCAAGACCGAGAGAGATCCTCTCCCATCGGATCAAGACGATCTAAGGTGGACAATTCAAGCAAAGTTTTCTCCACGCTAGCACCCGGAGACTCCTTTGGCGACGTCCTGTTATACGAGGTACATGTGTGGATCACTGCTAGAGGAAGTCTACACTTGACTTCTATGACGCAACAACGAATCACATCAGAACGTGATCAAGAACATCAACAAAGAAAGAACACCCAAAAGGTATGTCTTTTCAATTGATTAAATTAATTATAATCAACCTATAACGATCCTACTTTGTGGTTCCAGGACATTCCTTTTCATTGTCCATTTTTGTGATTCGATCCATGGAGACTGGCGTTTATCGTCATATTGATCCCGAATTGATCATGTTAATGACAAAAATCCAAGTGGGCACATCCATCCAAGTGCTTCCGCTATGCTCGGAACCTTAAAATGGTATCATATGAAGGTTACAATGTTGATTATAGTTACTTAATTTTCTTTGATAATTTACACAATTATATTTGATTCAATTCGAAATAAATCGTTCTATAAATCTGAATAAACGAGATATGTTCTTCCTCCTTAGTTTCTCGATTAATATCACAGAAACAGCCTTTTAATTTTAATTTTGACTAAAATAAAAACTAGGAACTCATCCCGAGGAGCCGCTCTTTCTGTCTGTACAACATGGGATTACACGGCGAGTAATTAAAACTCTACGCCATGTACTTAGGTTAAACGAACTAGCACTGGTCTGCCAAACCACTCCGTGTGAATTAATTATGCCTATGTTTTAATCATGCCATGTTGACCAGAATTGAACAGAATGTGGAAACTGGAATACATTGTGGGTATGTTGGAGCAACACGTCGTGTAGTCCAATCTGGCCAAGGTGAAACTATGTACAAGGAGAAGCCTTGTTCTACGTACACGAGATCACTAGGTTGGTTACCGCGTAACAAGGAAGTACACGCCGTGTATGATTTATCTACACGTCGTGTACTCCAAAATTTCCAAAGTACAGAGAACACGCCAAAGCCCCCGGCGTGTACTTTGGATAAAAGGTGAAAAGAAATACACGCTATGTAAATATAAACTACACGCCGTGTACTTTCCAGAAATAGAATTTCACCAAGTTTCCTCCAAAAGTACAAAGACCTATACAAGGTATATGGATGAGAAGAATCTCAAGGAAACTTAGAAAGGAATTTAAGATAAAGAATTGACTAATTATAAGATCATAATTAATTATTATTAAGCATGGCTTATCTTAAATAATTGAACGATTAAAATAATTTGAAAGATAAATATGCGTAAATGTCGTTGCATGCTATGGATGATCATGAGATAGAAAAAAGACCCTTTGTATGTGTGTTTGGTTTCATTTAAATTTATTTAAATTTTTTGTCCTACGAGACTTCTTCCAATAAAATATAGGGCATGTGTGCCCATGGTTTCTTTAATGTAAACACCATGTAATGGAGGATCTCCCAAGCCGAAGGAGATGGTTCAAAACCCAAAGTTGAGGTGAAACCAACCCAATAAGATACCAAGGTGGATAGGTGGGAGCTAAAAAACACGAACCATCAGGCTCAAGGTGTTTTCCCTAGGTCAGGGTAAGCTTATCAAACCGCTAGATAAGCTAACCAATAGAAGCTCATGATCCTCCCATCTTATTTTATTTCTGTCTCATTTCATGGTTTATTTATTATTTATGTGTTTTCACGGTCACATAATTAATGAAATAAAAAAGCATGCAAAGATGGAATAAAATAAAAACCGGACTATGCATAAACATTATCGAAACATTGTTAATCACTTAAGCAAGCATCACTTAATATTAACAAGCATGTGATAATGCAAAAATACGTATAAAGAATAAAATCCCTCAAATACCATATTAAGTCAGACCAAGCCTTATGTTACTTGATTAAGGGCAAGACTCAATAAAACTATGTGTTTGACCAACCCTTATTGGGACACATACTTTTATAAAGGAAGCCCTTATGAAAGGTTTATGGTTGACTTAACCATATTACATCAAGAGAAGTATCCCTTGCTTGACTTGATGTAATATTAGAGGCAAGAGTTGAGGAAATCCATGTCCGGATTTCAGGATTGGGGAGTCCACTCAATATATCAAGGAACTGTAAGCTCACAGTTGGAAAAGACCTACCTACCGAAATACCTTAAAATAGCTTGACCAACCCTTGTTGGGGTTATGCGAAGGGGAATATGGATCCTTGCCACTAGAATGTCTAAGAAACTGGACATTCTGAGTTCAATGGTGAGGGCCATTGGGAATTGATAAAATAGTGGGAGAATTAATAAATTAATTTATTATTTCTCATAAAATGTAATCAAGAAAGTACTAATAAATCTGCTCTTTTAAATTGTATAATCAAGATGAAAAACTCATCAACCACATTTTCTATGCGATCAATTCTGGACCAAGACAATATCCTCACCGGCAGTAACTTTCAGGGATGGTTTAGGCACCTTCGGGTTGTCCTACTCCATAAATGAAAGTATTACATGATGGAGTCCTCACTTCCTGGTCCTCATTCCCAAGGGGATAGTGATGAATATTTCCTAGTTTATGATCAAAATTTGAGAGATGCACTCGATGTTCAATGTTTGATGTTATCATCAATGTCAAGTGAGCTCATGAATTCTCACGAGGACATGGATGCCTATAGCAAGCACGAGCACCTCCATGGTCTATACCAAGAGAGAGCAAGACAAGAAAGGTTTGAGATCTCCAAGGCTCTATTCCAGAGCAAGCTTAGAGACGGTTCCCTAGCTGGGCCTTATGTAGTCAAGATCATTGGATACATTGAGCGCTTGGAGGTTCTAGGGTTTAAACTCCCCGAAGAACTGGGTACCGTTCTCATTCTCGCATCACTTCCCCAGACCTTCTCAAAATTTGTTGTGAACTTCAACATGAAAAACATTGAGAAGTCTCTGTCTGATCTTCTTACCCTTATTCACCAAGTGGACAATGACATGAAGTGTGAAAAGCCTTATGTCCTCATGGTGAATAAAAGGAAAGGGAAGGCGAAGATATTTAAGCCCAAAGCTTCTTCAAGGAATTTCAAGAAAAGGAAGATCAAAGGGGATGCAAGGGAACAGGATGTTGTTTTTTTCGCATGTGGAAAAAAGGGCCACTGGAAGAAAAACTGCACCCAGCAAAGAAAGCAAGGGGATGCTTCAGGTGTGTTTGTAATCGAATACAATCTATCTGTTTCTACTAATTGGTTATTAGATACTTCTTTTGGCGCTAACATCTGTATCCAAACATAGGAACCAAGTAGATTCAGGAAGATTGATGGAGGGGAAGTAGATCTACGAGCAGCCAACAAAGCCAAACTTGTTGTTGTAGCTATCTGGGACTACCACCTCACATTGCCAAGTGGAATGATCTTGGTGTTAAAGGGTTGTTATTATGTGCCTTCTGTTACTAAAAACATTAATACAGTATCCAGATTAGATACTTATGGATTAATATTCAAGTTTGTAAATGAATGTTAATACTTTTATAAATATAGCATTTGTTTTGGTATGGCACATTTATATAACGACCTTTATGTGTTAGACTACACAAACCAAGTAATGGAAATCGATGACAAAATAAATTCACATGACTCATACCACACCCAACTTTGGCATCACCGGCTTGGTCATTTCAATGAGAAACGTTTGACAAAATTACATCAAGATGGGTATTTAGATTCTTTTGAACTAAAACCACTTGGTGAATGTCATGTGTGTCTACAAGGCAAAATGACCAAAGCCCCATTTAGTGGGAAAGGTGAAAGTGCTAAAGAGCTTCTAGAATTTGTTCACACAAATGTATGTGGACTATTTCTAGTTGAAGCAAGGGGTGGGTTCTCGTACTTCATAACTTTTACTGATGATTTTAGTAGATATGGATATATCTACTTAATGAGGTATAAGTCAGATTCTTTTGATCGGTTCAAGGAATACAAGAATGAAGTTGAGAACCATCTTGGTAAGAATATTAAGAAACTCCACTTAGAAAGAGGAGTATAATATCTTAATTAGGACTTCATTGATTTCTTACGGGATTTTGGGATTCTATCTCAACTCACTCCTCCTTATACACCTCAGTGGAATGATGCAAGTGAAAGGAGGAACCACACCCTATTGGAAAT
This sequence comes from Viscum album, assembly GCA_963277665.1. Lineage (NCBI taxonomy): Eukaryota > Viridiplantae > Streptophyta > Magnoliopsida > Santalales > Viscaceae > Viscum > Viscum album. Next base: position 880,301,364 of record OY728126.1, on the reverse strand, counting down.
GGTGAGATCAATGATGAGTCATGCGAGTGTTCCAATATCCTTTTGGGGACATGAATTACAAACAGTAGCACACATACTAAACCAAGTAACAACTAAATCGATAAATGGTATTCCATACAGGTTATGGAGTGGACACAAAGCCATGTTATCGAATTTACATGTGTGGGGTAGCAAAGCATTTGTTAAGGGCTCTTCAGGTAACAAACTTTCACCTCCAGGCACAAAGTGTATCTTTATAGGATATCCTAAAGAAACAAGGGGATATTAACTATACAATCCCCCAGATAAAAAGGTAATAGTGGAAAGACATGCCATATTCCATTAGAGGGAGCACATCTCCAAAAGAGATAGTGGGAGTGAGATAGACTTCGATGAAGTCGAGGTTCAAGATACATAAAATATGGTACAAGAACAGATTCCACAAAACACCATGGAAGAATAATCTGTTTCAGAGACACAAGAACTACATAGGAGGAATATAGAGGTGAGAGAACCAGAACGATATGGTTTTCTTGTCACTGAGGATGGTGACTCATTATTGGTTGACAATGATGATCCTCTTACCTATAAGGAAGCATTTGAAGGCACGGAAATTGCCAAGAGGCAAGAATCCATGAATTCTGAAATGGATTCCATGTACCAAAACCAAGTCTGGATTTTGGTAGATCCTCCAGTTGATGTAAATACTATTGGTAATAAATGGGAATTCAAGAAGAAACTGGACATGGAGGGGAAATTCAGCACCTATAAGGCACGACTGGTTGCAAAAGGTTTTAGACATCGTCAAGGAATTGACTATAATGAAACTTTTTCCCCAGTTGTGATGCTGAAATCCATCAGAATCCTATTGGCCATTACTACTTACCATGACTTTGAAATTTGGAAAATGGATGTCAAAACAGCATTCCTTAATGGGAACCTTCAGGAAGATGTCTACATGACACATCCTGAAGGGTTTGTGACTCCAAAGGATGCAAAAAAGGTATGCAAGTTGCAAAAATCCATTTATGGATTAAATCAAGCATCAAGGTCGTGGAAAATTCGTTTTGATGAAGCTGTAATGTAATTTGGATTTGTTAGGAATGAATGTGATCCTTGTGTCTACAAGAGTTTTAGTGGAAGTGAAGTCGTTTTCCTAATATTATATGTTGATGACATATTACTAATTGGAAATGAAGTACCTATCTTACAGTCAGTTAAGGCATGGTTGCATAAATGTTTCTCCATGAAATACTTGGGCAAGGCAGCATATATTCTTGGGATTAAGATCCATAGTGATAGATCCAAGAGAATGTTGGGCCTAAGTCAAAGTACATACATTGACAAGATAGTGAAGAGATTCAGTATGGAACAGTCCAAGAGGGGATTGTTTCCAGTGTCACATGGCATTCATATTTCCAAGAAAATGTGTCCTTAGACACATGTGGAAAGAAAGAGAATGGAAAGGATCCCTTATGCATCCGCGATTGGGTCAGTCATATATGCTATGCTATGTACGAGGCTAGATTTTGCTTATGCATTAAGTGTGGTAGGCAAATATCACGCTGATCCAGGAAACCGCCATTGGATGGAAGTCAAGACGATCCTTAAGTATCTGAGGCACACTAAGGATATGTTCTTGGTTTATGGAGGAGATGAGGAACTAGTTATTAGAGGACATGTAGATGCTAGTTTCCAGACTGATCAATATGACATGAAGTTGCAGACTGGATACATCCTCAGTTTGAATGAGGTGAAGTGATCTGGAAGAGATCAAATCAAAGTTTGGTGGTTGATTTTATAGCAGAGTCTGAGTATATCGCAGCTTCTGAGGCAGCTAAAGAAGCAGTATGGATGTGAAGCTTCATCCAAGAGATGGATGTAGTACCGAGCAGTAAAGATCCTATCACACTCTATTGTGATAATACTGCAGTGGTGGCACTTGAAAAATACCCAAGGTCACATCATTGGACAAAGCTCATACTTCGGAATTATCATCTCTTTAGGGATTTTTCTCAGAGAGGTGTAGTTGCTGTGAGCAGTATTTTCACAGAAGACAATGTGGCGGACCCCTTGACTAAAGCCTTGACTCAGCAGAAATATGATCATCATGTGAGGTCTATCAGACTAAAAGTCGTAGGCAGTTGGCTCTAGTCCAAGTGGGAGTTTGTTAGGGTTGGTGTCCTGAGAACCAACTGTTTTGTACTTTGATTACATGAATGTTCACTTATTATATATTGTTCATTTTTCTGAATGACTATAATATAATAATGTCCTGGAATATTTGTTGCATTGCTAAGGTCATGGTAGATCCCCTCTATGATGAGAACCTTGAAATGCTATAACAATATTCTTAAATAAAGTTCTACGGTTAGATGACATACTATGATAGGACACATAGTATACAAACTGTCATGTGTGAGTACTCATAAAAAGACAAGACTCTCTCTCATGGAGTTTTCACTTGGTAATCTCTAAGATGAGAGATTATGAGAACAGACCTGCTAGTAGCAATTCTTCATGTCTTGGTGTCATCAGACATTTCTATCTACGAGCCTGTGTAATGGTCCTTAGACTGGAATATTATCATTAACTCATGTCATGACTCACACACTTAGATTTACTGATGAAAACCATCACGCAGACAGTTGGTGGAAAGTAGGGTATGTTGGGTGCATCACGAGTGACATGTTCTTAATGGATAAGTTGACGAAGGATTTGTCCCTTCCATTTATGGAATTTGATATCTCAGCCCTTTAATTGAAATAGAACTATCTCATTAAATTCCATGGCCATGGTGTAAATGACAAGTTCATTTCAGATAGTCAAAGAACGACGGATCAAGCATATAGGTTTATGACACTACCATGAAACCTGCTTGATGAGATATCGAGACAAAGGGATGAAATTACACAGTAAGAATTTGTATGAGGTGATACATCAATGTGTCATCAACTTCTTTATCTTGGGTTCCTTGACCCATTGCTAGACAGTAATCTTGGACTTTAGGAAAGCACGCCTAATAAAAACGAGAAAGAGTCCTAGAGGGTCACACACTAAGTGTATTCAGGTATCTCAAGTAGAATAAAAGATTATTCCCGTGCATGGTTTAATAATTATTCAAGGAAGCCTAAATTGATTTAATGATGGAGGAAGAAGGAAATGAAAAACAAGATATACATGCTATGTATTAAAGATTACACGTCGTGTAGTTTTTCATGGAAAACAAGTACATGCCGTGTAGTTTTCTTTATGGAAAAAAATGAATAAATGAAAACAAGATATACACGCCGTGTACATTGAATGTACACACCATCTAGTTTTCAATGAAAAACAAGTGCACGCCTTGTATTTGTTAATACACTTCATGTAGTTTTTCCATATTGTATTTTGAGGATATAATATTTTTTTAAATGATATTTATTATAATTAGTGTGGGCACATGTCAAGACGTGGGGTTTTTAAATAAGAGTCAATAAAATAAATAAAATGTGTAATGAATTTATTTATTATCATAACTCTATAACCTCAAACATGATTATAAATATCCTCACAACCCCAACTCTTTTCTAACAAATAAGATAATTGTCGTATACAACAACTCTCGAGAATTCTTTCAAGGTCGAAAGAACATATTCCTCCAAAAACACTCTCAAGACCAAGAGAGATCATCTTCCATCAGATCAAGATGATCTAAGGCTGAAAACACAAGCAAAGGATTCTTCATGCTAGCACTCGGAGACTCCTTTGGCAACGTCCCGAGATACGAGGTACACGTGTGGATCACTGCTAGAGGAAGTCTACACTTGGCTTCTGTAATGCAATGACGAATCACATCGGAACGTGATCATGAACATCAACTAAGAAAGAACACCCAAAAGGAATTTCTTTTCAATTGATTAAATTAATTATAATCAACCTGTAATGATCCTACTTTGTGGTTCCGAGACATTCCTTTTCTTTGTCCATTTCTGTGATTTGATTCGTGGAGACTGGCATTTATCATCATATTGATCCCAGATTGATCATTGTTAAAGAAAAAAATCCGAGTGGGCACAACCACCCACGTGCTTCCACTGTGCCCAAAACCTTCACTACTAAACTTGAAAGATATGAATGAATGCGTAGAACCATAATCAAATAGTATTTTCTCTATTCTTGAATGAATAACTAGAATAAATGTCACCACATCATTATCCGGATCCACCTCCACAGTATTGATAGCCCAAGCCCTTCCTTGTTTCCTTGGAGGTTATTTTTCTTTTCCTTCGACAACCCTTAGCCTGGGGAAATTTTTTACATAATTCTCAAGCTCCTTGTAGTTGTAACACTACACTACTAGCTGAGTGTTGATCTAAACCTTTATTTCTTATTCCAAATTACCAGGATTTTTCATATCACTTCGTCAGTTCCTAGCCAGATGTCCCAACTTTACACATTTGGAGAAATTCATGGTTCCCTTTAGATAGTTCCTAGGATGGTTCTTCCCACTAATTTTACAAGTGGGATATTCGTGCTTCTTTCCATCATGGGATTTCCTTATTTAACCACCCATGTTTTTCTCCATTATTTGTTTCTTTTCATTAGGCCCACGAGACCACTGAAAGTCTCCAATATCCACTTCAACCATGAGGGCATAACAGACAATATACTCATTATTTTTTAAGTCCTGAATCACCAAAACCTTTCATAGACACACATTATCCTGCTAAAGAAGATATCCACCATGATTTCACTATTCATGACACAGCAAAAGGCATACCTTGAAAACCTTGTAATTTTTTTTCATACGCCCTGATGGACTCATCTTTCTTCTTCTTGAGACAGAGGAACTCTCTCTCTATCTTGAGAGGGATGGTTTGAGGAAAATATTTGTTAAAAAACATCCACTTGATTTCCCCCTAGTCCATGGAATCAATTTTCTCCTGGGGCATCGTATTCTTGATCAGTGTGCACCAATTATCAGCTTCCCCATCAAAACGATAAACCGCCAGCACAACTTTCTCTTCCTCCAAGCATTGGAGGACAGAGAATATCTTTTCAATGGAGTTAATCCACTGTTTCAAGAGGAGGGGATTAGAAGATCCTCTAAACATGAGAGGCCTTTTATGCATGAAGGATTCTACGATAACTTTCTCTTTCCTTGGAGGAGGAGGGTGTTCCACATGATTCAAGTTGTTATTCATATCTTGATCTAGCTGAGAAAGTATTATCATGAATTTTTGAGCACCCATTCCCATCATATCCTACATTTCATTAGATAAATCTTCACATTTCCTACCACATTGGTGGTTGGAACATGTTCTTCTATTTCCTGCCATTAACTAAGAAAAAGAATGTACAATTAGTGGGTTTAAATATATAGTTATTAAACATAAAAAAGAAAACTTTTTAACACAAAAGGATAAACATGTAAACGATACATATATCCTAACTTGTGATTTCTTAGGTTTTAAATCTAGGTTTTCCATGATATATTTCTCATCTTATATTTTTATGGAATTTTTTTATTCCCTTAAAAATGGTTTGTACTAAGATCTTGAATTTACCAAATCATATCCCTCAGGAGTGTTAAACCAAGAGTGAAGCAAGGCTCATTGTTGTGTACCAGGATACCCTGAGTCAATCCTGGAACTCCTTGTCAGAGTTTTCACTCCTATATACATCTCTTTCAGAGTTGCCTCTCCCTATTTGTATCCAGATAGGGACGTATTTTCTTGATAAACAACTTACTCTATACTTAAAAAACATAGGGGTGTTTTCTTATACTTTGTATCATCATTAAGGTTATCAATAAGGTGATTCATTCCTAATATCCAAAAATAACTAGACCATCCTCTGATACCAACAATAGTAACCCTATCCTTTTACATATAACAATACATGATTTTAAGCATAATTATACATCAGAGTGCAAGCCAAGGATCATAAAGTCTAGTGTATTGGAAGAATAGGCACATAAAAATGAAAATATGGTACTAAATAAAACATTTCTTTATTTAGTATTAATAAAGACACCCTAACTTCCACTGTAATCAAAAATATTCATAGGATAACCTGGGGATAACATGAACCGAGGGGTTAGATAAAAATCCCAGTAAGGGAACAAGAATAATAATATATCCTTAGCACATGGGTTATAAAACATGACATAAAGAAATAAAACGGCATGTAACATAAGTAATCATAACATATACACAAGGATTCATGTAAACATGGAATCATAGAAATGTTACAGCAACTTAAAACATGATTTTAGTATGAGTCAAGGCTAACCACCAAAATTGTTTCCCATAATAGCACAAGTCAAGGCTAACCGCCAAGACCGTCGCACATAACATCTCATGAGACTTAAATTTACCCAATGCATTAGAGCGCGATCTGGAAATATCCATATTAACATGTTCATGAATATTCTTTCCACATAATCAATCATACATAAATGTATGGTAACCCATAGAGAGAAATGGGTATCACATTCATGACATAAAGCTTAATGAATGGGAATATCATAAAGGAGTCCATGAGAGAAATTAATTAAAGAGAACATGGAAATTAATAAGGTAAAATAGTCATATATCATGGTAAGTGATGTAAAACAGAAGATACAATATGTAATAAGTGTATTTATGAAATTCTTAGCATTAAAACAATTTAGTGCCGTTTTAATGAAAACACTAAAGAGATTTTAAAATATAAAAGGGAAAAACATTTATATAAAAATAGAAGTTAACCAATAAGGTTTTAATAATAAATATACTTATTTTATAAATAAAATGGGGTCTTAAAACATAGGATATAGTGAACATGAAATTGGGTAAAAAATTGGGAAGTTCCCTTAAAACGAGTTTCCTTACTGGGAAGTATGGAGGAGGGGATCACGTAAAATCATTTATATCCCCAAAATAGAATGAGTTCTAGTTCATGAAACATGATTTTGGAGCATATAAACATAATTTATATGTTTTACATAAAAATAAAATACAACTTCATTTGTGTAATAAGAAATATATAGAAATCTGAAGGAATAATGGATGTTCGGGTAGAATTCCTTATGGATTATTGGTATGGTATCAGGTGTACTTAAGAGGGATAAATGACATAGAAAGGGGTTCATAATCACTTATAAATCATGAGTGAAGTATGGGGGAGGTGTGAAAACACACCCCATTGTTAGGTATTACACATAAAATGTCATATCATATAGGACATTCTAGAATAAAAGTGAAACGGAGAGGATCCCTTACCTTTAGTCCGATGGTGTTATCCTCTTAATATTAATGACCTGAATAATAAAATTAGGTTCATTAATTAATAATTATAGAACATATTATATATATATATAATATTTATTATAAACTTTTTAAGTTCATTTATAACCATTTTGATTGGTTATGAGGTTCAATTTCATTGTTCGGGTCTGTTTGCTTGATTGGTTTTAATGATCTGTTCACCTATATTTGTGTTCAGAAAAACATGTATGATTAAGATGGTTGCACAGAATTTAATTTATATATTATTATTTAACATCCATAAGTTTACATTATTGAAAATTTAATATGTTTACTTAGATTGAATCTAAATCATTATATAAAACTTCAGTTGCATACATTTGGGTTTATTGGTTGTTTTTCATCACAAAGAACACATTTTGTTTTACAAACCAAAACCATGTTTACAAAAGGATTTTTGAACCTTAGATGAGGCATAATACATATATTATGGTCTGGTTTAACCAGGAAAATTGTTTCATGACCAGAATTGAAGACGGTTATGGAAATTGATAACTTGTCATCCTTGATTGTGCTAGATTAACACATCTCAAATGGAGTTTCCATTTCTTTTAAATAAAAGATGGGGAAAAGAGAGAGGAGAATAAATTATCCCATTAGCATAATATAATTTCATTACATTTATGTTACTTGTGTTATCATACCTTTGGGTGAAGGTAGGTGATGAAGGAAACAAGAAAATAAAAGAACCTAAAAGAAATAAAAGAAATGGAAATAGGAATTTACCTCTTGAGTTTAACTCCTTTGAGAGCATCTTAATAAGAGATTTTTTGGTATTTTGAAGAGATTAGGGGATTTCAGGTGTGTGGAAAAAGCTCGGGAGGAGATTTGGGTAGAATATTTTCAAGTAAAAATACTTGAGAGGAGTGAATAGAAAAGGGAGTGAGGGGGAATTTTATAGTGGAGGAGAGGAGGGTTTTCATAATATTATAATCATTAATTTATTATTTCTTAAAAAGATAAGAAATAATGAGTATTACATGACCTAAAATAGTAATAAATGCATGTGAGTTTGAGATTTGGGTGCTTAAATCACTTTTGATGTCAGGAATAATTTATTTGAATTATAATGTATTTATATGGTAAATTAATGTATTTTACTATTCACAAAAATTAATGTTTTTCAGACAAATCTCAAAAATTCACTCCAATAATTTTCCAACATGTAGAATCCAGAAATGAAATCCATTTTTCCAAAATAATTTTCTACATATGGTTAATTTAATATTTAATTAAAATCATAATTTACTTGAAAAAATAAAAATTTTAATACATTTATTTTCTTATTCCCAGATATAGGAATATCTTACATCCACTTAAGTCTTATTTATATACTATCATAGGTAAGTTTACTATTAATTCGGGGATGTTACTATTCATAAGGGTGAAATTACTATTCATAAGGGTATGTTACTATTCACCTAAAATTAAGTTGACCATATTAGACTCTAAATAACTTACTAATTGCAACTGTGTATGTAATATTTTCAAAATTCAAATCACAAAATTGACATAATTATGTTTAAAGCTCACATGGAACTTAGTAACACATTATGTTGTGATTTCATGTGATTATATGACATAATTATAAGAAGTAAATTTCCCTTGAAAAAAATTGGGTGGTTACATAATCTACTTTGACTATCCTATATAGATTTAGATGATAATGGGAGTGGTGATTACCACAACAGTTCACCAGAGCATGGTGGACCTGTTATCTCAGTTTGAGATGGGGAAGATCTTAAGGGGTCCCTTATTGAGCATATTGATATTGTAGGTGAGCTACATGCTTTTCATTCAGTTGTTCCACCTTCTAGATCAGAGCCTATATAGGCTTCTATGCATAGTATTGAGTGAGTTTTTTTTGTTTTGCCGTCATAATTTTTTATCCATTACAAAATTAGAGAATTTATGAGAAATGATTCTTTTAGAAATTAGTATTATTTTGAGTTCTTGGGAATCTCTTGTCATACAGATCAGTGAATCTGATTCATGAAACCTTTTTGAGATGGTTATGTTCTATATTCTTCTTGAGATGAATTTCTATATTCAAGAAGTTGATATTGAGATCATAAGGTTTTCTAGTGATATAGAGACCAAGATATATGTAATAGAGGAGATGACGACCTCTTTTTCTACCAGTTAAGATGCCTTGTTGAGGAGATTGGATATTTTACCTACTATTTCTTCTACATAATGTTATTTACCTCTATCAACTTCAGTTGATGTGACTTTATATGATCTGTCATCAGAGAGGAACTCTATAAAATTTTGGGTCATTTTCATTCATCTCATCATGAGTACTTCAGATTGATTTGACAACACAGTGAGCACATATACAACCTATTAAGATAATGTTTAAATGAATCCCAAAGTGATTGAGAAACCATCACTAAAACCATTAAATATTATCATTCTAGTGTGTATACCAAACATGTTGAATTATCATTTCAGTTTTTTAGATGAATATATAAGGATTACATCTATTACCATGGAGTTTGAGGAACATGTTGAGTATTTTAAGGTTCTAAAACCCCTACTCAATTTATTCTTGAAAGAAAATAAAAATTTATTTAGTGATATAGACATATGGGGAAAAATTATTATGGATTTTTTCAACCTTATGAAGCCCTTTGTATATGTATTTGGCATTGAATTGGTTATTCCAGAAGTTGTTCCCCAGACATCCATCACCTAGTATCTTTCCTCAGACCCTTTACCATCTTAGTTACATGATTTTTAAATGCATGTGGTTTAATCTTCTAGGAATCTAATACCTATTGTGATTAGAGAGCTACCTTTGAGTACTTCAGCTCCATCAGACTCTACATCAGTACATTATGTCTCTGGAAAAGGAAAGAAACCTTCTTATCATCCCTCTCAAGAAAATACTAATTTAGACTAGACTTATTCTTTGATAGGGCCTATATTTTACTTTCACTATATTTCTTTTTGGATGAAATAAAATGATGTTTTCCCTTAATGAAACTTCTCTCTTATTATTCATATCTTTCTATTATCTTTGCTGGTTCTTGTCTTCTCTTTTTGATAATCCCTAAAGGGGGAGAATAGTTATGTAATTTACCTTTAATACCCATTCTTCTTTGATAGAATAATTTATTGGCTTCCTAATATTATTCGGACGGGACTTAAACTAATTTCTCTTTTGATACCATCATTATTTGTCCTCCTAGTAACAATATTTATACTTTGATACCTTACTTTTTTGGATGCCTTTTAATATTGGAGTTATTTATATCTCACATTTACATTCAAAATTTTAAGTTGATTGTTACACTTTAAATGCATCTATTTTACTTGTTTTTTTACATGATTTATGAAATTACATGATTTTTTTACAACAAAAAGGGTGATATTGTTGGAACTTGCTTATTTTAGTTCTCACATATCATGTTTATTATGCTTCTAATGAAATTATTTATTTATGGTTTTATACTACATTATAAGAAAATTTTATGAAATTTGGCTAAGTGTTATAATGAGTCACCGCTAGAATGAATCACTTCTAGATATAATTCACCACCAGAATGAGTCACTCCAGACTGACTCACCGCTAAATATGAGTCATTGCTTGAATGAGTCGCCTCTAAATAGACTCTCCTCCATAATGAGTCACTTTTGAACTCACTCACTACCAAAATGTGTAACTTCCAGATAGAGTCAACACCATGATGAGTCACCGCTTGAAATGATTCACTCCTATAGATATCCTACCACCAGGAGTTATACTGTTAATGTTCTTCTTGATTTGAATTAATTTTTTTAATGGATATCTTATGGGATTTAATGTAGAATAATTATTTAATGATTTTTTCAAATCCTTTTCATGAATGTATTAAAGGAAATACAAATTTAGTAAGAGTATCAAGAAAATATTCATGATTATTATTCAATGGTAATTAAATCTTATTGTGATATATATTGCAAAATATGTCACTCATGCATTATAGTTTTGTGATCATCATGTGATAAAATACATGATTCATAATTAATAAAATTCAAGTGTGAAATTTTAGAACCTATCCAAGATCAATAACCATTATATATATAATACTTTTATAGAAGCTACAAACATAAAAGAGAACTTTATGACGCTGTATTTTCCTTTAACTCTTAGAGAGATAGTTCAATATCATCACCAATAATAATATGAGGACTCTCGGGTATCTAGAGTACTATAGACTGAGAAACATGAGTTCTCAAATATATCTTACTTGATCTCCCTACTATTTTCTTGTACTTTTGAGTAGTTTGTTTTTTACTCTATTTATCAACCCATACTGACTCATCCACTTGAACAGGAGAATACTCGATATTATCTTCTATCTATTTTTATTTAATATACACATGATATTAGTGGAATAGGTCCATCTTTTTCCTATGTTGTTTTTCTTCCCATGCATAAATATGGAATAGGCTTTGATCTTGGATATATTGTGTTGTTATGTGTATACTCAATACAGGTTTTGGATCAGATTATAGCTATATAATCAATTTGACAGCAGGTGATTTTAAAGTGGGGGAATTAGGTTTTGATTTGATACTGAACCCCTTATTTATTCCACTATGTTTTATAGTTTTGTTTTATTTGTTTCAAATATTTTAAACTATATTTTTTAAAATTTTAAATCAAAATTGGTACTTTGATAGTTTTTCATAGCTAGTGATTATATAAGGATTTTATTGAGTAAATTGATTACAAAAGTGAAAGTAATTTCCTATATTGTTTTAATAGGGCCCTAATCAATCTTGGAGAAATATTTTAAAAGATAAAAATTATATTAAACTAATATTTTGATAAACTCGGCATTTTTAAATTAAATTAGGTGATTTTATTTGAATTTTTTTTAACAGAACATTTTATTCGGGACTCAATTCCCCCCTCCCCCATTGAGTGTCTCATTTTGACTGTCATGATTATTATTAATAAGAATCATCAAGAACTAAATAAAGAAAAAATGGACTTTATATTTCCTCTGCAACTAATATATCTAGTGTAAATAAATAAAGGAAATAAATCAATGAATCAACCCATAAGTCCTTCCCAAAAAAAATATCTCCAAATACCACAATCAAATGACCATAATTAAGGATAGTTGGGATAATTAATTCTATCATATTCAAAATTTTAGAATTTAAACCACCACTTCCCCAAGAAACTACCTCCCAAAAATTTCTATGCATGTCAGGAATAAATCACACCCACTAATAAGAGTGTACCATATAGTCCCAATCCAAATTTTCAGGAAGATCATCCATTTTTTTATCTAAGACATGTAAATTCATAATGCCCTCTTCTATTTTTAGATAAAAGGATCTCCAATAAGACCAATTATACTACTCATACCTACCCTACCCCAAAGGTAGTATGATACCATCATCTCTAGTCTGTGGAGGACTACTTTAGGCACTAAAACCATAGATAGAAAGTGAATACACATAAAGTTAAGAAAATTGTTTATCAGGGTGATCCTTTCAATGAATGAAAGTAACATATTTTCAAAATTTGCAATATGTTTATTAATTATAGACAAAATGGAATCAAAAATATATATTATAATTTTTACATGGAAGAGAGGATACCCAAGATACTAAAATGGATGGTCTCTCTATTTATTAACCAACCATGTCACAAGAAGGGCCCTCTAATTTTTCAATATATTCTGAGATACCAAAAGAAACCTTTTACTAGTATTGATGCTCTGACCACTCCATAAATCATATATTTTGAGAAGGATCATGAAATTTTCCATAGATTTATGATTTCTATTAAGGAGAAAAAAAAATATCATCCATAAAAAAGGTGAGATAGTCTTGAGGTTCTATATCGACCATTGAACCACCTTACACTCCCATGTTCAATGTAACCATTCAAGTTCTTACTAAGTTAATCATGATAAAATATATGGTAATTCAGAGAGGGTCACTTTATCAAAGGCCTCTCATGGATATAAAGAAACCATAAATCTTACCCATTAGAGATATAAACATCCAAGTACAAAGAAAACTCTGAAACATTAAGTCATAATATTGATTATTGAAACCCATTCTTCTAAAGGTTAGTATGATAAATCCCCATTCCATATTAATATATGATTTCTCAAAGTCAATTTTTATTATTAAATTACCTCCCAATAATTTTATTTCCAACTCCACCATCATTTCTTGATCTAGTCTAGATACCCCTTGAATGACTCACCTCTTAATAAAACAATGTTTTTCTTCTAAAATAACATATGGGAGGAGTAGAGATATATATTTTTTAGAAGAGTAGAAATAATATTGTATGAAATTTTTATAAACTAATTTTATAAAGGTGATGAAAGATATTTGGGTGATTCACCTTGGTAATGAGAACTATAGTAGTTTATTCCATATCCTTAGAAATCATGCCACCCATAAATTGCCTATAGGATCCAATCAAGATTTTGAACTGTAGGTACTCCAGTCAAAATTTGCTGATAATTTTCAAGAATTATTTGCTAATATGTCTCTAAAAAACAAGACCACTTAAATATCATATTTCTTATCCACCTCATAAAAATATTTGAATGTTCTAACATAATCACCAGATGAAATCATTGCATTTATTCACTAAATTTATCAATTTCTGTGGTCATTCAATCACATCATGACCATAAAAATTGAATGACATCTACAAATAATATATATTAAAATTATTGTAATTTTAATATAATAATTAATAGGTTTAAATTTTAAAAAAATTGATTTTTAATAAATATTACCTTTATTTTCTTATCAAAAAAATCATTCTTATACAATAATGGAATATAAAAACAATCTGGATCATGTATGGAGAGGGATGTCACCTCAGTGGAAATTTATTCTAAAATATTCTAATAAAGGTCTTAAGTATCATAATTGGGTACTCCAAGTTAATTTAATGGAACAACTACCATTAATTAAATAAAACTCTACACGTCTTCATTTTTGACATTTTTATAACTTTTTATATTTTTATCTCTTTAGAAAATAAATTTTTTTATTTTTTAGTTATTCAAGCTACGAATATTATCAAAATGAAATACATTCCAATAATGGTGTATTTTTGGTGTCCTATAGATAGTTAATTCTACATCTCATCAATGTAAGAATGTATCATTGTTGTATGCATCATGTCGAAGTATCATTTCCTAATGTTTTATATAAGGATTGAAGGAGCATATTAGAAGTAAAAAATAGTACTAAATGGTGTTTAAATCACATATATTGACCCACATGATGCCTTAGGGTCAAAGGAATTTCATTTATCATAGGTTTCAACCCCTAGTGTACTCATCAGTTCCACAATCATTTTAAGTGATGTCTTCAATATACATAATTAATACACTGATATACTCTTTAATGTCACGGGTTTACTCCCTGATGCTACATGTTCACTCTATATTCTCATTTGTATAAGGAACCATCCTTAAAAATTATATAATCTTCATTTTTAAGTGAATAATTTATTCTATTACACTTGAGGATCTTTTAGTTTTATAGTTTTAGAAAACTAAGTCAGAACACATATATAACAAAAACCATAAATAACAAAGTGGATACTTCCTATTAGTATCCATTTCCCCATAATATATAAATTTTAGAACAAGTAATAATTTATTTTCCTAAAAATACTTAATAACTATTAAATTGACTTCTTAATTTACATTACCCATCCTTAAACCCTATGAAAAACATTTTAAAATGTGGAATGTGAAGAACAAAACTTAGTAAGGGACATAAAATAAAGAAATATTATCAATCCAATGAAAACATGAAAACCCATGAAATGTTTTACCTTTATCTCAATGTTCTTGGATAGAAATAAATAAATGAATTCACATGAATTAGACATAGTTTTTTCTCAAATAAAATCATTAAAACCCATACCAAGAAAATCAAAAACGTTTTTGACAACTTAGAGCATCAGAATCATAACCAGATTTAAACCCATGTCAGAAGTAATCGGATTCTAGTTAAATGCAAAGGATAAAACCTTTTTTAACTTCATATTAATTTCCAATTAATGTAAGTATCATTACATAATTAATTGGATAACTATTTTGGTGAACCCATCATATAAGTTATAACGGGATCACCTGACGCTATCTGGGCACACCTATCATATAAGCTATATCGGGCTCACCCGACACTATCTAGAAACACCAATCGTATAAGCTATAACAGACTCATCCAATTATATGTAGGTGCGCCAATTTATCATATAATTCTCAAGTACTATATCATAATTAGAACATTTTATTCTTTCATTTTTCATCACAAAACATTTTAAAAACTCTTTTTAACATGTAAGTACATCACTTTTCAGTATTAAAATAAAATTTACTTATAAAAACTATTTTTTTGTACCAAAATACCTAGAAAAATGGAATGATTAATGTCATTTGAATAAAACATAAAATAATGTAAAGGAATCAAAACTTCAAATAATGGATATAGTGTAATGAAATTAATTATCTCTATATACATTAAAATAGAATATTTATTTTTTCATTTGTAAAGAAAGTCACACATTACGTACAAATCTTCCCTTTTTGAAAAACAGAGAAATAAATAAAAATAATAATTTTTGAAAATCTCATTTCCATAATAAAATATTTTTAAAAACATAGACATGGAATAAAAAGGGATTTGGAAGGAAAACATTAAAAGATAATTTTGTTTCTTAAGAAAATCCCCTTATCACATTAGAAATATTTGAATCATAAGTCCCATAAAACAAATAAAATTAAACAAAACATTAAATACCCTGAGAATATGAAAATTTATGATATAACACATCGAAGGTTATTTATATACACATCCTAAGAGAATATAGGTGGATAACTTCAAAATAGGCCTCAAGGAATGTAAATGGAGACGAAGTCCCTTACCTCAAGTTTGATTCATCACTCTCATTTTTTATCTTCCTAGATAATAATATTATTTTAATTATTTACATTATTAAGAAATTTTGTTCAAGTTTAGAATTACATTTATTTAACATATTACCATTCTAAATGCAATTACTTAATCTATTAATTTCTTTCAGGTGTTTCGATGATATTTTTCTTATGTGTCAAAAATGACATTAGTGGGTTTCATATTGGTCTAAGAGGTCATTATTTCAAAATATATTAAAAAATAATAATGAAATATTTATCATATTTTTACATAATTTATATTTTTAAAACCAATCATGAAATATGGTTATGAAAAATGAGCTATATTATCATCATGGAGACGGTAGACTGAACATACGCATGAGTAACATTTCCATTTTCAATAATCAATATGGAAAGGTTATAAGTAATATTTTACCATTATATAATGATCATAATATCATATATACCATATTATTTCTTTAAATATACTCATATATATCATTCTTGTGATGTGGTTCTGAAAAAAAAACACATCGCTTTATAGAGGTGGTAGTCCACACATATACGAACGACGTTATAAATTTTCAGTGTAAAAAAAGAAATGATATATTATCTTTTAATAATGATAAATATTTCATAAATACCATTATTATATCATTTAAATCACATATATTCATTAAATATATCCATTAAATACTAGAAATATGGGTTATATCAATGGTTCAAAACTATCTATATTTGTTGGAGAACCACTAGTATGGAATATACCAATGGTTCTCCAAACCATTTGATAAGTTTCTTTAGGTATAAGCCAATAATAATGGTTTATAGTAAGTTGTTTTTATAAGACTTATATAATCTCATTTTACCAATGGTTTAAAAAACCTTTGCTAAAGACATATAACCATGATTTATAAACCATTGGAATAGACTTCCATGGATGCAATATATACCAACAGTTTCATGAAATTGTTGGTATAGATCTGTACCAATGGTTTTGAAATTGTTGGTATATACCTACTAAAAATTCCCAAGAAACAATAACCCCACATTTCCTATAAAACTAGTAGAAATCATAGTAGCTCCCCTACCTTGGCCAATTACCAATAGAAATCACCAAATAATTACACCAAACATCACCAACCAATATACAAACAATGATAAAACAAGAAACTAATTAATTCATTCAACCAGTAATAACACACATTCAAAAAATCACATTTATTCATTCACAACTAATCATCAAACATTAAATGTCATAAATATCAGTTAAAATATAAAGGATCTATCTCTCCTTCATCACCATCACCATCACTATAATCACCATCATCATTACTATCATCCTCACTTTTATCATCACCATCATCCTCGCCATCATCGTCAACATCATCCTCACCGTCTCCATCACCATTACCATCGACATTGCCATCTCTAGGAATATCATCATCTCAACCACCACTAGGACCATCTTTTAGTGTACCATATAATGTACGAATTTTTAAAATATATGCATCACTGTATATGGTAGTATCTAGTGGAAGTGATGATATAATTCTACCATAAATTTTACAAATTCAATTTTAGCCTTTGGATTCCATTCACACTTCTGTATGAACCTTTTTTTCATCTTCTGGATCGACATGATCATGTGTTGCACATGTAGAAGCTGTTTCAAACTTGGTGATACCAAAAATGGAACCTGAAGTGGGCTAATATCTAGTGGGGAAAATAACATTCCCCAGCCACAAGCATACTTTACCATGCTCCACATCTTCTAACAATGAAGTAAATTGTCATTTGACCAAAAAAATCAGCTTCATACTCATCAAGGGCCTCCAAAGATCACTATTAAAAATAAAAATGGGCTATTTAGTTACAAAATAGATATTATAATTTGAAATCATAAAATTAAAACTTACAATCTGTTATTCTACCTATTCATTTACTATGTTTCCATATTTCTTATTTCTACTCGAGAAGAACAATTTCTCTTTAGAAATATATCCTTAAATATTCAAAACCATCCTTTACAATAACATTGAATGTATAAAACCATAATTTAAAATAAGTTATCAATAATAAATTTTATCACTAAAATCAAATGGATATACTCGATGATGAAATGTTATTTTCTATCATTATTAATTACTTTTTTCTAGTTTGATATAAGTTGGTTAAATAAATAAGTTTAATATAATAAATTTGTATAATTGATAATATGATTAAATAAGTATTTGATAAATTAAATTAAAGTGTAATTTAAGGATTCTCGTTTTTATATATTATTTCCATCAATATAAGGAAAATTAAATTATAGAATAATGTAATTATAATTTCTTTATTGAAAAACAGCTAATCAAGATTAAATACACATATAATATCATAAAATGGAATGTTGAAATGTATTCTATATGTGTTCCAATTTGGTTGTTTCTATGTTTATATGATGTAATTTGAAAGTGGTTAAAATATGGAAAGGAAAGGTAAATTTTTCAATGATGGATGTTAATGAAAGCATAGAGTCAATATTGGTGTTTGTTTTTTCTAAAAATACACATGAAAGAATTGGATTTATTTTTTATTTGGTTAAATAATGTTAATGTTTTGTTAGTATGATAGTATGTAAAATTAAAATTTTATTTTCTCAGAAGATTAACATTCTATTTTGTATTAAAATGCTGTTTATATTGTTTTCATTATCTTTTAGGTAAAAATAATCTAGGATTAGTTTATTTTATGTTATAATTATAGTTTTTCTTTTTGTTATTCTTGTATTCTTATTATTTGGTAATTAGAATGGGAATTAGTCTTATAATCCTTGTGATGTGTAAGATATGGGTTCTTTATTGAGGTACTAATCTTTTTAATTTCAGTTTAACTCTTTGGTTTAGTTTCTTTGTATCGACAAAGTTATTTTAGTGAAAGCTTATTTTCCCTATTTAAAGGGTTTCTATCCATTCCTCATTTTTCTTCCAATCTAAATTGAATCAGAATTCAATAATAGACAAGTTTTATACCACATGTATAATATTGTTTTTCTATACCTTTTACTCGTATTTTAGTGTTTTATAAGCATTGTTTTTATCGTGATGATTTCTATACTTTCAAGAAGTTCCCATTTAATTAATTCGATTATTAAAATGAATGAATTGGAACCTGTTTAAGTTTCCCACTAGTAACATTGTGATTGTTAGAGGTTTTTTCCCCATCCTAGGCCACCCATGGGGTGTACCATTGAATCTTACCTATTTATACCACCCTTTTGTGTGTGTTTGAGATTTCCAATTTTAGTAAGATTATAAATGTAAATTTAGTGATTTTTTTTGTTTTTTATCACCTTGGTTTACTTTTTCATTGATAAATGAAATGAATTATTTGAATTTAATTGAGAAAAGATGGTTACTACCTCCTTTTCATGTGATTGTATTTGATTAAAATGGATGAATGGTTTATATAAAAAATGTGAATATGGGTTGGATTAACTCATGGATTGAAAATAATGAATGAATTGAGATGATGAATTAAAATGGTAGTGAATTACTTGGATGAGCTCCTTGGATCCTGATTCTATAGGAAACCATGAACATTTCTACTCCATGGGTCTTGTTTACGGAATTAGATGCCTTTGTCCTATTTACTCCTTAGATCCCAATTTTCTAGGATGCCTAGGCCCTTGCTAACCCATCGATCTAGCTTTCTTATACTTTCATTGGACATGCTGTATTGATATGTTCCTTGGAATCCACTGAATTATTTACTGAGTTTCCATAAATATTATCTTGGGACCATATGTGGAGGCCTTCGTATTTCAATGCGTTGCATCCAAACCTTCATGGTCTGACACTGGATGACACAACATAGGCCAATGTGAATTTTTTATATTTGATTACATGGAATTGACATTGGGGATATTTTTTTATGCTTACAGATAACCTTGGTATGGGTATCAGATATCAATTTTTATACTGGGTAGATCACACTTATTTATTTATGCTTTATAGTAGCCCTTGATTATGGTTTCTTGGATATCATTTAACGGGAACCATTTTTGACTGGATAGGGTCGCACTCTATTTTTATTACTTTATACCCTTGATATGCACCACACTACTTCTATTTATATTACACATAATATATTTGTTTTAGTAAAAATTGGTGGTGGGATTCTGAGTGTTATCTCGCACCCTATTTGGGCCAACTTTGGGAACCCATACTGACTTTATGGATACAGGTAGGGACTGAGGAAAGCTCCCATAGTTCCATTTTTGATTGATCATTTCTTCAGATCAGCAGAGTATAAGACAGATCTATGCTCATTATTCAAACTGTAATAGATCCTTTTGGGTCTTGTGTTCTTTTGATACATGTATTTTAATTGATCCTTGTACACCTATTTCCTTCTTTGTAGAGACATTACATGATCATCCTATTATATATTACTACTTTTTATTATTTATTATTATAGTATCTTGGATGTTATCTTCTGTATTGATTTATATTATGATTACTCTATTGATTGATATGTCTATACTATTGTATTATAATATAACATGAGAAAATAGTCCCCCCACAATCACACCCTTGGCCCTCATTACTAGTCAACAGCCTCTGGAATATGGGGAGGCCTTCTTGAGTCCATGTGAACCACTATCTTGACGCACCATTTAGTGGCTTCTGAACTGGGACATTACAAAGTGGTATCAGTTAATTTTATTTTCTATATTTACAATTTTGAGACAATAGACAAAGGATTAGGAAAGTATTTGTATTAGGTAATGAGTTGTTCCTAAGAGTAACTAAATCACGTATAGGGAAAGTCAAAATTTTCTAGAATGAAAATTGTTCATTTCAGGTTTTTCCTTTTACAGTTGATTTGATTCCACTATTGGGAGATTCACTTGATGATTTATATTCATTATTATTATATATTTTTATAATTTTACCAATTATATGAGGTCATTTCATCTCATTCATCATTTAGGCATCTATTAAAATTCACATTCCATGAATTATTCCATCCATATATGATGCATTTCAAGATTTATTATGTGATACTTGATTGATATGATTGTTACTGATAAATGGTTTGTACAGGGAATTGAGATACATCATTAGTACTTGGAGCGCCTACCATAACCTAAATAGGTTTTCCTTCTTAGGCTACAAAAAACACCCTAAGCAGTCAATAGGGTCACATTGAGTCATAAACCATTCCTTGCATGGACTAGAAGGTGTAATGGTTTGGATTAAGTGGACACCAAATTTTATTCCATGAGGTGCATGGTCCCTTATGGATTATAAGTGGTGACCCATTTAGTTCATCCATTTAAAAATTTAATTGAAAATAAATATCAATTTAAATAAAATTGGAATTTTGAAATATAGAACTTGACCTTTACTCAGATTTTGAGTGGGAAGTAGGTAGTGTATGTGGTACATTTTACAGTTGATCCTATTACCCATACATGGATTTAGAAGAAGGAAGATGGGTGTGGTTTGTTTATAGAAAGTCATTGACCTATCCTATGGTTTTATATCTGTGATTTGGTTACTATTCAATATTTTCTGAGGCGTGTGTTTGGAATTGTAGAGACAAGCCACCATAAAGACCTCCAATCATACACCATGAGAGTGGAAACGAAAATGATTTGGATGTTAAGGTACATGGCCTACAGGTGTATCCGTCTATAGTTCAATATGAGGAAACAATAGCAATATAAGATATAGTTGATGAGACAGAGTTCCAAGAGAGTTTCATTTTCTTCATGAAAACTGTATAGGGAACCCCACAACATGCCTCATCTATCGAATAGCTCACGTGTGTGTTCTTACAACAGTATCCACCAACTTTTTTAGTGTATGGTGGACCATAGGCGATTAGATATGTCTTGAGACTGCCTTTTATATTTTAATGCATATTGAAACACATCCTAATAAGATATTGAATCTTGATACATATATTCTTTGGGGATCATCTTAGCACCGGTGGATTGTTTTGAAGCAAGATGATATGCTTTGAGATATGGTTTAGAGGTATTTCCAAAATAGTTTTTATGATTACTTCTTTCCTAATACCTTGAGTGCTGAAAGGTCTAATGAGTTTATGCATCTAGATTAGGGTGTGATTACCATTTTGGAGTAATTTGCAAGATTTATCGAGATTCGGTATTTTTCATCGATTTATATTTCTGATTGGAAATCGAGGGTGAGGCACTTTGAGGAAGGTCTCAATAATGTGGTTTGATCACAGGTAAAAAATGTTTCATATGACTATTGTTATAGAGATAGTTAATCAGGTAGTTATTACTAAATTCTGGGGGAATATGGGGGGATAGATCATAGAATTTCAACCTTCTGACCCAGTAGTTCATCTTCTATTAGAGGGAAGCATCATTTTGAGATTTCTCATTAGGGGAATTCCAGCGAACTTGTAAATGCTAGTAGTGTTGTCGTCTGTCACATGTGTGGGAGATGAGGACATATGATGAATCAGTGTGACCGAGACCTAGTCGAGGGTTGATCTTGAGAAAGGATAGGCCATATTCAATGTTTTCATACCAACTTCCCTCAAGAAGTCAGTGGAAGGGGATTAACTCTGACTCTAGGTTTAGAAGTGGGATTCATATCTCAATGATAGGTTGGAAACTAGAGTAGTGTTGTTCATTCAGGCAGAGGAGGTGGAATTTTCCAAGGTATCCTAGAAAATTCTGTACCTAGACAGCTGATTGGTCCTACTTTGGGTAGTGATTTTTTTTCCCAGGGCCATTGTTCAGGCTAGATATGTTTAATTCATCCTACAACTGAGGATTAGAGCATCAGTTCTTCTATGATTATAGGTATCATATTAAAATCATCTTCTCTAGTATCTACTATTTTTTATACTGGTTCTTCTCATAGATCTATATCTATACTTTTTTATTAAATCATTGGGTTTTTTTCAATTTTTTAATGGCATCATATCCTTGGATACTCAGCTGGGGATTAGAAAAGAGAGTGTATTCTAGTGCATGGAGTTCCTTCTTGAGATAGGTGGTTGTTACTTCCTATGGAATCTCTTTATCGACATCATGATAGGTATTAAAGTCAAAATTGAGATGGAATAGCTAGTTTCTTATCGATCCCATGTACATTTCTATCTATAGATGGTGACCATCACATCACCATAGGGTTCTTTTTTATTCACAAAGGTAAATGTGATGTATAGGTAGTTGGATCTGAAGAGTATCATTTTGTGTTTGGTAGAATGATATCCCATATTTCTTGCTTACATATGGTTGAATTGGGATTATGCAGGGAAATGTTTCCTTCAGTGGTTGATTCTTTTGGGGAAATTTTCCTAGATGACTTTTCTTGTTTACCTTTTGAGAGAGAGGTGGAGATCACTATCGAGTTAGTACCAGGAATGTAACCAGTATCTATTCTTCTTTATAGAATTGATGATATGGATTTGGAGGAGCTCAAGAGGTAGCAAGAGGAATTAGAGGAAAAAAATTATATAACCCAGTACTTCTCCATGGGATTCAGTGGTCCTTTCTGTATAAAAAATAGAAAAACCCCTCAAGATGTGTGTGGAATTTCTAAAATTGAACCGGTTGATGGTTAAGAATGGGTAGGGATTTCGACAAATAGTTGATATCATTAACAAATATAAGTATATCAAACTTTATGGAAGATTTATTTTAGGTCAAGTTATCACTAGGTTCATGTTAAGACTACAGACATACCTGGCACAACTGTTTATAGCATGTTTTTTTCTATATGTGTATATAGGTTTTTTTTTGGTCTCACAAATGTGCCAACAGTTTTCATAACACTGATGAAATTATTTTTCCATATTTATCTAGATTTGTTTGTAGTGGTATCCATGGAGGATATCTTGGTGTATTCTCACAATCAACATGACCATGAAAAATGTCTTGAGATCATTTCTAATTCACTGATAGAGTATCAATTATATGATAATCTCACTAAGTTCCACTTCTGGATGGATAATATTCACATATAAGGTTATATTATCCCTAAGATAGGAGTGTCATTTGAACTATATAATGTGAGAAATTTAGTTTATTAGGAGCATCCCAAGAAATTATTTTACATACAGAGTTTCTTGGGGCTGGATGGATATTACAAAAATTTCATATAGAACATTTCATGCTTAGAATTACCTCTAACGGGATTTACTAATATGGGTGTGAAGTTTGTATGGTTAAATACCTATGATAGAGTCCTTCAGAAGCTAAAAGGGAGACTGAATTCAGTACCAGTCCTAATTTTTTCAAAGTAGGGTAGGAGCTACACAATATATTGTGATGAATCATATATCATACTAGAAGTAGTTCTGATGCATGGGGATAGATTCATGTCATATGGTTCTCATTATTTTAGGCCACATGAGAGGATCTATCTGATGCATGGTCTCAAATTAGCCAATGTGGTACTTGCATTTTTTTATTGGAGACATTATTTACTGGGAGAGAATTTTGGGGTGTACACACACCACAAAATCCACAAGTACATATTTATATAGCATGACTTGAATTTAAGGAAATGAAAGTGGTTTGAATACCTAAAATATATTGACTTTGAGATTTACTATATGTATGGTAAGTTAAATGAAGTTTCCAATGCACTGAGTAAGTGTACATAGATATAGATAGTTCAGGAGGCTAGTAATGAGTGGAATCTTATGGATTTATTTTCAGAGATGCACTTAGAGGTGAAGGATAAACAAGGGAATACTTTTTTATCATCCTTAATAGTGAAAACAACTCTTCTGGATAGAGTGAGGATGATATAGTTCTCTAGTGTTGAGATCTTATTCTTACAGGAGAGTGTGAATGGTGAGGACCCACCTCCTAGTTGAACTATGGGTGAGGATTAAATCCTTTACATTCATGGTCGTGTTTGGGTTCCATAAAAAATATGAAAGGAGATGATGTGGGACTTTCATGCCTCATTTTGGGTAGCACATCCTGGCATTAGTAATATGTATCATGATTTACATCACCATTATCCGTGTTCTGGGATGAAACATGAGGTATCAATTTTTTCACGAGGTGTTCCACCTTTTAGTAGGTGAAGGAAAAATACTAGCAGCCAGCAAGACTTTTACAGTAGTTACCTTTTATTGAGTGGAATGGGAAATATGGTTTGATGGATTCTAGGATTAGGGTTCTATGGTCTTCTCATTATAGTGATGTTGTGTGGGTTTTTAATAAATGGTGATGAATGATACATATTTCCTGCTAATTAGGGAGACCTCTTCAATAGATTATCTTGGGAGGTTTCATATCCATGATATAGTGAAAAATCATGGGGTTCTATATACTGTAGAATTTGATATGGATGCTAATTTTAAGTAATATTTCTTCCAGAGTTTGGAGAGGGTGTTGGTAACATAGGTTCTTCTGAGAATGGATTACCACCCTCAGACTAATGACCTGTTAGATAACATGATTCAAGTGTTTGAAAACACGGTTAGAGCATGAAAAAATTGAATTTGGGAGCTCATTAGAGATTCATGTACCCCTGATTGAGTTCTCCTATAAAATAACTATTAGGTGACTATGTAGATGGAAACTTATGAGGATTTTCATGGTAGGACATGTTGATCACCTATTTATTGGTTATAGTTGGGAGAGGTAGATTTAAAAAGACCATGTCTTATACAGGAGACTTTGGAGTAGGTCCGGTTGATTCGAAAATGGATGGATACTGTATAGTTTTTATAAAAATCCTATGTTGATCCCCATCGATGACCACTGGAGTTTAAGATTAGGGATTTTTTCTTTTATGTATCTCACTGAGTTTGGGATATAGATGGATTAAGAGATAGGATAAGATTTCCCTGCGATATGTTGGTACATTCAATATTCTAAAGAGAGTTGGTCAGGAAGCCTATGGTTTTTTGTTACCTCGGAGGTATCACACCATGAATGAAATATTATATGTTTCTCAATTGTGTCATTATTACTCAGAGCCATCTTATACTCTTTATCTAGATGAGTTTGGGCTATGGGTAGATTCTTACTATGATGATTATTCTATTCATATCATTGATAGAATCACGAAGGTTCTCTGAGGCTGGTTAGTTCCTCTATAACAGGTGTTATGGTAGCATGTCCATTTATAGGATGAGACTTCGGAGTGGGGACGGATGTATGTGGTTAGTGGCCATATTTATTCATTAGATATTCTTGACCACCATTGGAAGGGAAATTTAGGGAAGAATTTATTTAAAGGGGGAATTAAGACATCCCAAGTATTTCTTAAGGTGTGGATATTTTTAATTTTAGTTTAACTCTTTGGTTTTTACCTAAATTGAGTACCTATGATATCATGGTATTTTTAGTGGTGTTTGGGGATTTTTCAGCGCCCATAGGCCACATTTTTGGAAAATTTTGTTGGGTCGCATGGTTAGTAGAAATTGTATAACCCAAGACGTGTGGCTTTATGAAACAATATAGGGTGGTCTAGGACATTAACAAAAGACACAATGTTTGAGGAAACTATGCAACTAATGGCTCATGCCCATGAGGGAGATATATAGATATTAATAGAGGATTATCAAATAGTCACCACATGCTTTGTCTAACTGTTCACCATAACCATGTGGGGTCCACCTCGACATAGATAAGGGCACATGGTTTGGCCAACCATGCAGCCAAACTGTACAACCCAGTTTTTTTGGTCAAATTTACTTTTTTTCCTTAATAATTTTAAAACTTAAAGCCTCTAATATTTTTCATTTCTCCAACACATTAGGGGCCTACTATTTGAGGTCTCCTCCTTATCCTAATCTAGGATCCTTGATAAATTTACTATCCAAACTCAAATTCATGCACTACTTATCTCATTAGATCCATGCCAGTGAGTTATACATTCCTCTTAGTTCAGTATTCATTTTTTTTCAAATAATGGATTTATTTCGGTGTAAGAAAATTTTCCCTATTTCTAGGTTTCTCATCCATTATTCATTTTTCTTCAGATCCAGACCAAATCAAAGGTTGATACTAGATGAGTGTTCCACCATGTGTATATGTATGGTGTTCAATACCTTTTCCTCATCGTTTTGTGTTTTATAAGAATAATTTTCATTATGTTGCATGCAAAAATTTCTAGAGGTTCCCCTTTAATTAATTATATGTTTAATTGAATGAATTGTAACATGTTTAGGTTTCCCACTAGTACCATTATGGCCATTAAAGGTTTTTATCCCTAACCTAGTCCATTTCTGGGGTGTTCCCATATATATTCCCAATTTTATACCACCCCATTTGGTGAATGTACGCCCTCCAATTTTAGTGGGATCCTTAATGATAATTTAATGAATCATTTCACGTTTTGAGCTCCATATTTTACAAATTAATTGATAAATGAAATGAATGATTTCAGTTGAATTGATTGGAGATTTTCATTTACTCCTTTGAATATGATTTATCTTAATTAAAATGGAAGAATAATTTATATATAAAATGTGAATGTGGTTTGGACGAAATCATATAATTTTAATGATTAATGAGTTGAGATGATGAATTGAAATAATATTGGATGCCTTGTATGAGCTCCTTTGATCTTGATTCCATAGTTTACCATCAAAATTTCCACCCCATGTTTTTTTTATGGTACTGGATGCCATAGACAAGTTTAATCCTTATATCCTAATTTCGTAGGATGCCTAGGGCCTCACTACCCATTGGATATGGAATGCTTGGACTCACGTTGGAAGTGATCTATTGACATGCTCCTTGGACTCCACTAAATTCTTTAGTGATTTTCCATCAACATAATACTAAAACTCAATATGGAAATCTTGGTCTTCTATAACATGGATTAGTTCCTTCGTGGTCTCAGACTTGATTACACAACATAGGCTGGTGTGGATGTTTTACATTTCATTACACAGCACAACCATTGTGGATATTTTCCTATTCTTAGAAACAGCTTGTGTATGGGTTTCATATTTCTATTGTTATAATTCTAGGAGAATACCTATTTATTTATACTTTAATGTAAACCTGGATTATGGTTTCTTGTTTGTTGTTTATAGGGATCCATGTCTGTATAGAAAGGATCACATTGTATTTTCATTAATTTAATACCCGTGATATACTACACACTACTTCTATTTATGTTACACAGACTAAATTATTTATAGACAACATTGGTGGTGGCCTAATGAGTGCTATCTCACACCCTATTTTGGACATAGTTGGGTACATAGATAGACATCATGGATATAGGTAGGGACTCGGTCAATCACTCATATTTATATTTTTTATTGATCATTGCTTGGGATCAGGGGAGCATAAGTCGAAGCTATGATCATGATGCTAGCTGAGGCATTTCCTTTTGGTTTGTTTTTTACTTTGATAGTTGTATTGTACTGGATGCTTTTAAACATATTTTCCTTATTTTTAGATACATGTCAAGATTATCATATTGTATTTGACTACTTAATCTTATATATTATTATAGTCTCTTGGGTGTTAATCTTCTATATTTATTTATATTATGCATCCACTATTGATTGATATGTTTATATTGTTGAATTATACTCTCACATGATGGAATAGTCTCCCCACAAACACACCTAAGGCCCTAGTTTCAAGTAGGTAGACTCAGTCATATGGGGAGGTGTTCTCGAGGCCATATGTCTCACCGTATCAAGGATCCATTTTGTGGATTTTGGGTTGGGATATTACATGAATAATGGTAACATATCTTGAGGTAAGTGGTTGTGAAATTATTTGACTTTATAATTTAGTACTCTAGTGTATTATGATTAATATGATAAATGAATTTAGTTGTTTTTGGATTGTTTTATATGACATTAGATAATAATTCTAAGAGTTAAGTGATAACATGATTTTTTATAGATTAATAATGAGAACACATGTGAAATTATATTATTTTTAGCATATAATATTATAGGTAATTAAGTATTATATGGAATAAAATGAGTTTTTTGATTTAACAAAGACCTTAAGTGGAATAATATGTTTTAAGATATTTTATTTAATTGAATTTATGCTGTTAAAATATTATTATCTAGTATTTAATAATCATTAAATGTGATTTAAAAGGGTAAATTGATGGAATAGTGTTTAATGGTGATAAAGGTGTAAATTGGTTAAATAATAATGCTAAATCATATTGATGTTTGTGAATTTTTGTTTTAAGAGTGTTTTATGTGTGGCTATTGATCATTAATGACCTGTGATGATTTTTGTAAATCATCACGTGGCATGTTGACATGTAAAAGGTATTTTACATGATGTAATACCTTTTTTGGGTTGAATAACTTGTGTTCAATGCTAGAATTTAATGAAAACTTGATATTATGAGTGGTATATATGACTAAATAATGTGTGTGTTTAAGGGAGAAAGTGATTTATTAAGTAGAAAAAATAAGTGGTTCAAATAAGGGTTTAATATGGAAATTTCTGCAATGTTAAATGATGAAAGGGAATTTCATCCAATAATATTCTAAAAATTCTTTATGTCCACCATTGAGTTTCAAATATGTTTTATTAATTATTTTGGGAGTTTATAGACATAATTAAAAGGGATAGAGATTATAAAGTCTTATATGATTTTTTATAGTATGCTATTATTATCCTGAAATCTACCAATTAATTTCAAAACTAAATTATTTCATAAAATTCTATCCAGGGATATTTTTATGATATAACCAAAAGTTTTTGATTATCTATTAGTGAACCAAATCCATTTATGTTATGATATTTCATTTATGGATTGAAAAAATCATCTCAGAGTTGGTATATTCATTTTAATTATGCATTCAAAGGGGTTAGTTTCATAATAAATGAGTTAAATCATAGATATATATGTCATTTATAGGGATTATATTATAAAAAAATGGATTCATATGAAACACTACTTGTAAAAATTATACCCCTACTAAGATGTTTATAAAATATTAGTTATGGAAATTATTTTTGTTTAAATACATAGGTGAAACATCATATATATTGGGTATAAGGGTTTATAGGGATTGATTTAAGTGGTTTCTTAGTTTGAGTTAAAACAAATATATTGATATGATTCCAAATACGTTTACCACATATAAATATTATCGATTGTTTTTAATAATTTTATATAGTGTATGTTTTTATAAAATTAATATACATTAACTTATATAGAAATGATACATATGAAATAGATTACTTTTGATTTGGTAACATGATCAATTATGTAAACCATGTTTCATGATAATCTATGTTTTTTATAATATTTATTTATAACTTTTTGATACTAGTAATATTTTGGTAAATGTATCATGATCACTATAAAAAAATATCCTTATATGATTAATAATTATTAATGATGTGTCTTAGTCATTAGTGGTGATTAATAAATAATTGTATATTATTACATTGATACTAGAATTTAAATTAAAAAGGATAATTTACGATATCAATCTAGATTATTTTCCTAAAAAGTGGAGTTATTAAATAAAATTTCTCTAGGTGTCTAACATTGGTTAATATAGTGAATTATTTTTCTCTAATATTATCATGAAATTTATTTTGCTTCACTAATTAAATTCATGGTTTTTTTGTATATAAATCACTCTCCTTGTCTTGGTTCAACCAATATCTCTCCTCTTGGAATGATTAAGAAGTTATATATAATTTCATACAAAAATATTATATTTCAAACCCCATTATACACTTCCCTATAAGAAATATATATTTAACATATCCCAAACTATATAATTATTCAATATAGTTGTTTAAAAAAATATTTTAATGAATTTATATGATTTATAATTTAAGAAATTTTATTTCTATAAAATTTTTAAATAGAAATATTCTAAATGAGTGTCATGCATGCTTCCTCTCATGTTCTGGAATCATATTCCTCCTCAAGGTGTGGATGTATTTCATAGCATCATTTTTTTATTTCTTTCTGATACTTCTTAAAGAATAACTTTTTCAATAATTAAAAACAAAGTATTAATGAAAATGATGGAGATTTTTATTTAAAACATAAAATTTTATTAATACCTTTAACTATGTGCTCATACAATAAGAAATCATGTCTCGATAATGTTCTACTGGACATTCATTCATGATAGGTGTGCCCTCTAAATTCATACCAAATCTAGCATTCATTCCATTATACAACTCATTCCTATATTATCTCTATAACTCACCTAATTAAACAAGTTGTGTTTTCCACATAGCCACACCATTGGGAAAATTATAATGAATCAAGAAAAAAAATATTAGTTCACATAAATAATATAATAATATAAAATTAAATCCAATAAATTTTCTTACCCATATTTTCACCCAATAATTATCCTTTACTTCATTTTGAAGGTGTCTCTAGGGGAGTGAATTGACAGGAATGATGTCATAGTATTTAGAAAGTGTTTCCATAAAACTCTTACACTCTTGACTTGTTTTTTCAATAATTTTATTATCTTTATTATAATCAACCATCAGTTATGTTTGGTGGTTCACACCTCAGGAAATCATGTACTCCCACACCACCTAAGGTTAGATCTAAAAATTAATGAAAAAGAAACAAGTATTATATAAACACATCTTATAATGAAAATAAATTATCTTAAAAAAATTACTATTATTCTATAAATATACCTAAGTCATTCAGATCAGTGGGTGCCAATGAATCCCTAGGCTCTAAAGTATCATCAAATTATACTGTTGGAGTGGAACCCAATATATTATCTGGAGGCTTAGAAATTGTCAGAGTATAAGTAAAAAAATTATGAATTTAGAATCTCAGTGAGATGGAAATAGAAGGAAAAGAAGCTAGCATATATGTCTTTGGAAACGTATAATATAAACGGTGAGTAGGATACATCATTGGATAAGGTAAATAAATATGAGGATGATCAATTGTAAATGGTGGTGAATATATGGGCAGCCTAAATATCTCAGGTGCCTCAAATGACATTATTAGATAAGAAGGTGTTCTAGATGGTATATCAGATGAAGGGATGGGGTGTGAATGGGTATGCTGAGTGGTACTCATAACTCTAGTACCCCCCCCCCACATCTTTTGGACGAGCAACACTACCACTTGGATTGTCAGAGAATAAATATCACCTAGGTTTTGGATCCTAATTAAAAGATAAAAACAAAATTAATCACATGAAATTATATGTTATTGATATATATATATATATATATATGAAATACAATACCCAAAATAGGCACTAGAGGACGAACACCCATCTCTCTCATGTAGTTATTATTTCATTTCTTCCCCTTCCTTTTCATTTTTTCAATGTTTTTCATTTCCTATATTTGAAAACAAACATGGAATTAATTATAAATTCATAAATAATGTGTAAGAAAAAAAAAGATGAGACTGGACTTAATTAAAGATTACCAATTTTCAAACCAAATAAAATATAAATACTGATATAACAAAATCATTTTATATTTATTTGGAATAATTTTAAAACATAAAATATGTTTCATATAAAAATCAATATGTTTCAATTAGAAATTTTAGAATGGGTATGATATAGTTTTCTTCCATTTTCAATTCAATCCAATTCAATTTTTGTTAGGTCATTTGGTACATTTTGGTCAAGTGATTAGGTTATTTGTCCATTTTTTGGGTTAAATAATTTAGTTCATATTTTGGGTTAGGTCATTTTTTCATTTTTTTTAGGACAATTTTTAATTTGTTTTTTATTTTCATTAAAATTAGTTATATATGTTTCAATTTAATTTATATTGGTTTTATTAAAATTTTACTATTTGATTTTTATTTGGTTTATTAGGATCTAATATAGTTCAATTTAATATTAGAAAATATAACTCAAAGAAAACTACAACCAATATATATTAAAAAGGCACATGGAGGATGATTTGGGTACAAAATATTTTTAATAAATTGTAAAGAAATTTAAATAGTACCAACCTAAATAACTCAATTCCAGATAAACCATAAAAACATAGAAAACAGATTGATGATTCTATATATTTCCCACCACAACATTAGATTCACAATCAACTCTGACAATTAAAATAATTGAGTCATCATAACTATTAAATTGATTGGGGTCAATGGTAGATGTGTGGTGTCAATTTCAACATCACCATCACCAAAAAAATGTCTTGGGATTTCTTTAATAATTACACCAAATCTAGGTCATAGATGATCTTTCACATAAAAAACATATTTCTTAATTGATGCCAAAATATATGGATCATCAGTAGAAAGATCATGAGTCATGTTAATAACTCAAAATTCACAATCATCAATAATTTCTTTTGTATCATTATAAAATAAAACCACTTTCACTTCATCATAATTACTCCACCATGAGAGTAATAATGCAATATTTGTATTTCCTCAATGACTCCACAATAAGATACATTTATAAATAATGTTATAATATTTGATGCACTGGAATAATAGTTTGTTGTAGGAGTTACCATAAAACCATCACGTTGTGTCATCATGTTCATTGCTCGTCCCATGAAAACAAATTTGTTCCCATTGATCACAATTGATTTTTATTCATGAACCAAAAACTTAGGACTAAAAGGAAAAGCACTTATTTCATCATAGTTAGAGACAAAAAAATACCTAAAATATAAATGAATATTATAATTAACTAAATATTTAGTTTATTAATTTATTATATTAATAATTCTACCTTTAATTTCAACCCAAAAAAACTCATTTATTGGAAAATTCAATCTCTTTAATACTAATAAAGAATTATTATTTATATTTATAATTTTTTTATGTTCCCTATAGAAAAAATAAAAATATTTTAAAAGAAATGTATAATTACATGAGAATAGAAAACATATACTTTTTAATTTACTTAATTTATGTAGTCATTAAACACATCATATTTTAAAAAAACTTTTTGATGTTCCATCTTCCACTCTTCAAGGCTTAATGTGGACAATGTATATGATTTGAGAATTCCCCTCTATTTGGGGAAGTGTTTGAAAATTGGGTACAATTTTCTCATACTACTCTTATTTATTGTTCATTGGTCAGTTCCATCTCATAGACACATAAGACAGATAAATTGAACATAAATCCACACATTCTTGATCCAATTTAACTTTCATGGTAGAACCTTCAGAATGATTCATGTTCTGAACATAAGATATGACAACCATGTTCTTTATTACACACTAAAACATGATTTATTACATAAAATTTACTTGATACAACATCGAAGATCGAGAGGTATAGTTTCTTTGGGGCTTAGTATCATTACATAACAACTTAAAACATGATATACAACATCTTTATTGAA
Source organism: Viscum album (assembly GCA_963277665.1). NCBI lineage: Eukaryota > Viridiplantae > Streptophyta > Magnoliopsida > Santalales > Viscaceae > Viscum > Viscum album. The sequence continues at coordinate 880,266,893 of OY728126.1, read as the reverse complement.
AACTTCCTTTACATGACCACTAAATTCCCTCATACTTAGCGTTGCATGAGATAACTTGAGGACATGCATAAGAAAAGGGTGATCTATAAAGCCTAGTAAGGGAATAAACATGGAATAATTTGAGGAATACAATACATGTTAAAAAATAGGCATATCAATGGATCACAAGAGAAACATGAACATAAAGGCATGAAAAAACATGATAATCATAACATGGAAATGTGGAAATAACACTTCACATGGAATTTAGCATGAGTCAAGGCTCATTGCACATGAAGAATGAGTAAATCCTCATTCCACATGATGCACGAGTAAACCCTCGTTGAAATTTAATTAGAATTAGTAGACACTCATTGCACATGATGTATCATAATACTATACTTTACTCTATACATTGGATCATTACCAGGGTGCACCCTTCTTAAACATTTCATTTCATGCATAAGTGTGACATATGGATCATATAACATGTAATCAATCAACATCATAAGTTATTACATAATTAAGTAATGTAGAATAAATACATGAATATACCATTCAATATGTATATGTTCATAAAGGTGAATACCCTTGAAAGTGGCATGGGTACAGTATTCACTACACAATGATCTTGTCTTGGAAAAAGGCGGTGCAATTTCGGCAACATAATGGCGTGACCTAAGGATTAATGAAAATGGTTTATGAGAGAGAAAAGGTTTCCTCATCATATTTACATGAAATGGACAGTAATGGGGTCATATAGATACCTATCCCCAATAAAAGTAATGGAATTTAGATGCATAATATAAAATAATTACTTGGATGTAAAAGAGGAGAGAGAAATCTCTCACAGAATTTAGGCATGGTAATGGGTGTACATGGGAGGCATTAATGAGAGATAAAGGGGTCTCCCATCATCCAAACATAAATAGGGAAGTATGGGGGAGATTCAAAATCATACCCCAATATTTTTAACAGAAAACTAAATGGCATAAAGACTTAAAGAAAATTGGACAAAAATAAGAGAGGAAGAAATCCCTTAATTGGAAATGCGATCCCAAAAGCTTGGGAGAGGCTTGAGAGAGGCTTCTTGGGAGTTTGGGTCACCTTTGGAGGATTCTAGAGAGAGGAGGGAAGAGTTTGGACGAACTCCAAAGGATTTTAGTGAACATGATGTTGGATCTTAGGTGGGTTTATATAGGAAAGGAGAGGGAATTATTTATTATTTAGGTTTGGGACACCACACATTAAACTAATCAAAACCACAAACCAGCCCATGGTTTTGCCCATAGTTTTTTACAAAGGGGATAGGAAAAAATTATTTTATAAGTACAATTGCATAACTTCTTAAAATAATAGGGTTGCTTATGTGTAGGTGAGTCACACTCTCAAGGAAAACAATTTAAAAAGACACAATGTTTAATAAGTCTTGGAGGGTCCACTAAATATTTGTATAATAAATCAAAAAATCTAAAATCAAAATATTTTAATGAAAAAAATAAATATTGGCTGAACATAATGTTTATATTATTTTATTACATCACTATTTGGTCATTATGATGTCATAAAACACATTATATATATAAACGGTATTTAATATTTACCCAAAAATTTGACTATCTCAGAAAATTATGAAACATTCACCATTGGATAATTTTGATATACTGATTCCAAAAATAATATTCATTTTATCTAAATAATTTTCTAAATATGTAATTTTTTATTTTTTAAATAAAAAACGACATTAATAAAAAAACTGATTTCAAACCTTAATAAAAATTATAATTACATTCATAAAATTTTATGATAATTTATATTTAATAAAAGTTAATTTAATAATAATAATATTTTATAAAAATATTATTTATTTTAAAAATCCATTAATTCATCAAAATATATTTCTTAGTCAATATTAGCTAAAAATACTATTTTTTCTTTAAAAACTATTTACAAAGTAACAATAAAAAGAATTAATATTCTCTGTACAAGAATAATGTACATAGTCATAGTGCTAGGGTATCATTACATAACCCCTTAAAGCACCTTCATAAGACCTTAGGGTAAGGTGTGCGATGGTGAGAGACTCTTGGGGTGTCTCAGATAACATTGCTCGAGTGGTAATATCTATCAACTTCCACTTCTCTCATCGGTGTTTCCGCTCGAGCTTAATGTGTTCAAGCTTGGCTTGGGCTTGGCCAAGAGAGAATCCCGATGACACCACCTCCTTTCCGAGCTTCAAAAAATGGGCTTCATACAGGGCTTGTCTATTGTATGAGGCCATCTCTTCCTTTTTCTGAGTAAATTGGATTTGTTAAAGCCTAATATTTATATTAATCATGTGATCACTATTCAATGGATATATTATAAATGGTCACAATTCATAACAGTATTTTAAAATCCAAAATAAAAAACCAAATAAGTGCATATGTTTTACATAACTACAAGAATACATTTAAATAGACCAAGATAAATTTTCATTAATGAATTTTTGGTTCATTACAATCTTCCCCCTTAAGAAATTTCTCCCTCAAAATTTTATTTTCCCACACTAAAACAGATGTAGTTAACTTTGATTCATCACTTCCTCTGATTCCCACGTCTCTTCTTCTAACTTTTTGTTTCACCACAACACCTTGACGAGGGGCATTGTCTTATTTCATAGAACTTTTCTCTACAATCTAAGATCTTCACTGGTTGCTCCACATAAGAAAGATCATCCTCTAGTTGTACTACCTCTTAAGAGAGGACATGTGAAGGGTTCGGTATGTACTTCCTTAGGAGGGATACATGAAAGACGTCAAGTACTTTGGCCATGGTAGGTGGAAGTGCTAGTCAATAGGCCACAACCCCGACACGATCAAAAATCTCGAAGGGGCTGATGTACATAGGACTTAACTTCCCTTTCCTTCCAAACCCCATAACCTTTTCCCATAGAGATAGGAATAGAAATACCATGTCTCCAACTTTAAACTCAATGTCTCATCGATGGTTATCTACATAACTCTTCTGTAAACTCTAGGCTTCCTTGATATGATACTGAATGGTTTTCACTTTCTCCACCATTTCTTCGACAATTTCTGGTCCTAGCAGCTGGCGCTCACTGACTTCATCCCAACATCCTAGTGATCTGCACCTCTTTCCATATAGGGCTTCATAAGGTGACATTCATATGCTCGAGTGGAAATTATTATTGGAGGATAATTCCACTAGTGGATGATGTTGGCCCCACCCACCTTTGAAGCCCATAGAACATGATCTTAACATATCCTTGAGTGTATGAATAGTTCTCTTAGATTGTCCATCAGTTTGAGGATGATAGGTCATACTGAAGTTAAGTTCAGTATCTAGAGCATGCTTAATACTCTTCCAAAATTTAGAGGTGAATCTTAGATATCGATCGAATATAATAGATAGTGGTATTCCATGAATCCTTACCACTTACCTGATTTATATTTGTGCTAGTTGATCCAATCAGAAATCCTCTCGAATTTCAATGAAGTGTACAGACTTTTTAAGATGATCCACAACAACCCAGAATTCATTGTTGCCTTTGGATGTCTTTGGAAGTCTGATGATAAATTCCAGGGTGGTGTTCTCCCATTTCTATATTGGTATGGACAATGGTTCCATCATCACTTTAGACTTCTGCCTCTCTGCCTTCAATTTCTGACACACTAGGCACTTTGATGTGTACTCAGTGATCTCCTTCTTCGTATTTTCCCACCAATAATGCTCTCGGAGATCTCAATACATCTTTTTGTTTTCGGGGTGAATAGTGAAATTCTAACTATGTGCATCATCCAAAAGTTCCTTCTTCAGCTCCGGACATGATGGAACACATAGTATTTTCCCAAATCTCACAATTCTCCCTTCATTTACATTGAAATCCGAGGATTTCCCTTTTCTGAAAGCTTCCAATTTCTTCTGAATTCCCACATCATCCTTTTGAGCATCCTTTAAATTTTCCAAAAGAGACAGTTGATCAATCACTTGTGAAAGTATTTATGATGTTTCCTTCTTTATGATTCCCAATTTCATCTTCACTGAATCTAATAAGATTGGATCCTTTTCAATTCTCATCAATAAAATAATATTTAGGTCCTTTCTGCTTAGAGAATCTTCCACCTTGTTCTCTTTACCAAGGTGTTAATGGATTGAGTAGTCATAGTATTTGATCAGCTCTAACCATCTTTGTTGGCGTATGTTTAACTATTTATGTGTGAATATATACTTGAGTATTTTGTGGTCCGTATATATTTCACACTTCTCCCTAAAAAGATAATGCATCCAAATTTATAAAGAGAATATCACTGCAGCCAACTCCAAATCATGTGTTGGATAATTCTACTCATGAAATTTCAATTTCCTTTAATCATAGGCAATGACTTTGTCATTTTTCATCACCACACAGCCTAGGCCTTTCTTCGAAACATCACTGAATACCAAAAAAAGTTCTCCACTTATGGGTAAAGTGAGAACAGGCACAATGATAAGCCTCCTTTTCAACTCCTTGAATATTTCTTCACATTCATCACTCCAAGAAAATTTTACTCCCTTCCAAGTTATCTTGGTAAGAGTTTTGGACAATCGTGATAAACTTCTCAAAAATCATCGACAATATCCACCTAACCCAAATATGCTAAAGATATCTATTATTGATGTTGGCCTCATCCATCCTTCTATTACAGTTGTCTTGGAAGGGTCTGCAGATATCTCATTGGTTGCAATGATATGGACCAATAATTAGACCTCCTTCAACCATAACTCACACTTAATGTACTTTTCATTGATCTTCTCCTTTTGCAAGGTCTCTAGTACAGTTCTTAGATACTTCTCATGATCCTCCCTGGTTTTAGAGTATATTTGAATATCATCTGTAAATACTACCACAAATATTTTGAGGTAATCTCTAAAGACTCTATTCATCAAGTCCATAAAGATTTCAGGAGAATTAGTGAGTCTTAAAGTCATTACTATGAATTCATAGTGAATGTACCATGTACAAAAAGTAGTCTTAGGAATATCTTCCTTCTTCACCATTACTTGATAATATCACGCCTGAAAATCTACCTTGGAAAAATATTGTGCTCCACATAGCTAATCGAACAAGACATAAATTCATGGGAGAGGATACTTGTTCTTTATCGTGATTTTGTTAAGCTCACGATAATCGATGAAAAGGCGCATTGACCCATCCTTATTCTTGACGAAGAGGACTGGTGCACCCCATGGTGAAGCACTTGTGCGTATAAACCCTTTATCCAAATTCTCTAGAAATTGTTTCTTCAGCTCCTTAAGCTCTAAAACATCCATTCTATACTAATTCTTTTATATTGGCAACTCCCTAGGTATAAGGTCAATTGAGAATTCAATATCTCTTCTTGGAGGAAGACTAGGAAATTCCTTTGAAAACACTTCAGCAAATTCCCTCACAATAGGAATGTCTTCAAGGATGGTTTCCTCCTTATACTCCATCATCTAAGCCAGATATGTGTTCTCATAGAGAATTAATATCCATGCTTGAGATGATGGAGATAAAGAAGATTCATCTTTCTCGTTGCACCTGTATAGAATCAGGGGGTCAATTCTCCACATGGAGAGTGATTTCCCTCTTATGGAAATATATGTTGGCTCTATATAAGGAAAGCCAATCTATGCCAATAATTACATCACATTCCACAATAGGTGTTTTAAAGAGGTACTCTGGGAATTTCAATCCACCAATTAAGATAGGGGAGGAGTTATATTAATGGTATGCAATGATTACCCCAATTGTTGTACTCACCAAAATCTTCACTTCCATGATTTGTGGTGGTGTTGGGATTGTTCTACTAAACTTTCAGAATATAAAATAATGTGTAGAACTTGAATAAAAAAGTACATTTTCTATTCTTTAATGAATAACTAGCATACTTGTAACCACTTCATTGTCAGAGTTCACTTCGGTATTAGTGATGGGAAAATATCACCTTTGCTGCCTTGAAGGTTGTTAGTTGCCACTGAAAACCCTTGGATTAGGGAATGGATTTTCAAGGTGCCCAGGTTCTTTGCAGTTGAAGCAATGAACAACGAGTTGAGAGTTGAACGGATCGATCCTCTCCTCTGTCGCAGCTATGGTTTTTTCTTTTCAATAGTTAATAGTTAGCTGCCCTTCTCTTCTACACCTAAATCATTTACTCATCCCCTTCAGGAAATTTCTAGGGTACTTATTTCTACACCTTTAGAAACTGGGGTTCTCGATTTTCTTAGCACTATTGGATTTATCCATTCGACTGCTAGAATTGAATTCCACATTTCGATTCTTATCCCCATGATACCCCTAAGGTTTTCTGATCTCCATTTCAACCTTGAGGGAAAATAAGACATTTTCCTAATATCTATCGAAGTCATGAATCACCAGGGCTTTCGGCAGGCTAGGTTTCATCCCACTAAAGAAGAGGTTAACCTTGAATTCGGGGGTAATGACAAAGCCAGAAGTATATTGTACAATCCTTGGTAAGTTTTACTCGTATGCTCTGATAGATTCTTAGACTTTTTTTCTTGAGGTCAAGGAAGTCTCTTTCCATATTAAGCTGGAGGATTCATGGAAAATATTTATAAAAAACATCTTTCTGAAATCCTTCTATTCCAATGCCTCGATCTCCTCCTCAGTCTTCATATTTTTTATCAATTTCCAACATTGATCGGCTTCACCCTCCATACGATAAGCATCCAGAAGAACCTTCTCTTGTTCAGAACATTAAAGGAAGAAGAATATATTTTCAATGGAGTTGATCCATTGTTCGGCGGTTGAGGGATCAGATGATCCATTAAAAGTAGGAGGACTTTTTCTCATCAAGCTCTCGATAGTGACTTTTTCTTTCCTAGGGGGTGAACGTTCCCCTTGACCCATGTTTCTATTCAATGCTTGAGTTAACTAAGAGAGTATCTTGAGAAATTTTGTGATTACCACTCCCATCGGATTGGTCATCTCATTAAAACAGTCATAACATTGGTCTTCACATCAGTTGTTTGCCTGAGTCCTTATATTATAGGTCATTGGCTTGAATAAAAGAAAATTTAGGAGTAACACATAAAGGTTAATCCAAGGGAAGAACAGATGACTTATAAATAACTTTTATTTCCTTAACTTATGAATCTATAGGCTTAAATATATGTTATCCAACATATATTCTTAAGAGATTTTTTTTAATTACCTTAATAATGGTTCGTACTAAGCTTATGAATTTACCAATTCATATCACCCATGAGGGTCATAACCAAGAGTGCAGCAAGGCCGTTGTCATGTACCAGGATACCCTGGGTCAAGCCTGAAACTCCTTGTTGGGGTTTTCACCCCTAGGTACATCTCTTCCATATCCGCCACTACCTACTTGTATCCAGACAGAGATGTATTTTCTTGATAAACCATTTACTCAATACCCACCAAAACATAAGTATTTATTTATTTTACTTAGTCTTCCCTCTAAGGATTCACTAGGGTTTTCTAATCCTGATCCCAAAAATAACTAAACTTATCCTCTGATACCAACTATGAAAATCGTATTCTTTATTACACACTAAAATGTGATTTATTACATAAACTTCACATGATACGACATAGAAGATCAAGAGGACTAGAGTCTTTGGGGATTATGATCATTATATAACAACTTAAAATGTGAAATAAAATATCTTTATTGAAAACTTCCTTTAAATGACCACTACATTCCCTCATACTTAACATTGCATGGGATAACCTGAGGACATGCATAAGAAAAGTGTGAGCTATAAAGCCCAGTAAGGGAATAAAAATTGAATAACATGAGGAATAAAATACATGTTAGACAATAGGGATTTCAATGGAGCATATGAAAAACATGAACATAAAGGCATGATAAAGCACAATAATCATAACATGGAAATGTGGCAACAACACTTAACATGGAATATAGCATAAGCCAAGGATCATTGCACATAGAGCATGAGTAAATCCTCATTGCAGATGAAGCACGAGTAAACCCTAGTTTTGCATGAATTATCATGAGTCAACATGAGTTGCACATGATGTATCATGATACTATACTTTACCCAGTTCATTGGAGAGCTATCAGGGCGCACCCTTCTTAATCATTTCATTCCATACATAAGTGTTCCACATAGATCATATAACATCGAATCAATCAACATCATAAGTTATTCCATTATTAATTAATATGGAATAAAAACCTGAAAGTACCATTAATTTTTTATATGTGTATAAAGGTGAATACCCTTGAAAGAGACATGGGTATGGTATTCACTACTTAATGATTTTTTCTTGGAAAAATGTGATGCAATTTTGGCAGCATAACGGCGTGACATAAGGATTCATGAAAATAGTTGATGAGAGAGAAAAGGGTGTCTCATCATATTTACATGAAATGGACAATAATGGGGTCATATAGATACATGTTTCAACAAACTTAATGGAATTTAGAAACATAATACAAAATTATTATTTTCATGTAAAATAGAAGAGAGAGAAATCACTCACAGAATTTCAGCAAGGTAATGGGTGTACATGGGAGGCATTAATGGGAGAGAAAGAGGTATCTCATCATCTAAACATAAATACGGAAGTATGGGGGAGTTTTGAAATCATACCCCAACATTTTTAATTAGAAACAAAAGGGAATAACAACTTAAAGAGTATTGGACAAAATGAGAAATGAAGAAATCCCTTACTTGGAAGTGTGATCTCAAAATCTTGAGAGAGTCTTGAGAGAGTCTTCTTGAGAGCTTGGGAACATAGTGAGGATTATAGAGATAGGATATCAGAGGTTAGACGAACTCCAAAGGCTTTCAGGTAAGAGGAAGTGGGAGCTTGGTTGGGTTTATATATGAAAGGAGAGGGAATTCTTTATTATTTAGGTTTGGGACACCGCACATTAAACTAATCAAAACCACAAATCATCCCATGGTTTTTTCCCATGGTTTTTTTCCAAATGGGAGTGGAAAAAATATTTTCTAAGTAAAATGGCCTAAATTCTTAAAATGTAGGGTTGCTTATGTGGAGGTGAGTCACACTCTCAAGGAAAACAATTTAAAAAGACAGAATGTTTTATATGTCTTGGAGGGTCCACTAAAGCTTTGTAAAATAAATGAAACAAATTGAAAATCATATTATTTTAATTGTAAAACATATATTGGCCGAACATAATGTTTATTGTATTTTATTACATCACTATTGGTTCATTATGATGTCATAAAACACATTATATATTTAAACGGTATTTAATTTTTACCCAAAAATTCAACTATCTCAGAAAATTATAAAAAATTCAACGTTGGATAGTTTCGATGTCCTGATTAAAAAAATATTCATTTTATCTAAATAATATTCTAAATATGTGATTTTTTACTTTTAAAATAAAACAGACATTTATCGAAAAAACAGCTTTCAAACCCTAATAAAAATTACAATTGTATTCATAAAATTATATGATAATTTATATTTAATAAAAAGTAATCTAATAATAATAATATTTTATTAAAATATTATTTAATTAAAAAATCCATTAATTCATAAAAATAGATTTCTTAGTCGAATATTAGCTAAAAATATTATGTGTTCTTTAAAAACTATTTACAAAGTAACAATAATAACACTGTATATTCTCTATACTAGAACAATGTACATAGTCGTAGTGTTAGGGTCTCATTACATAACCCGTTAAAACACCCTCATAAGACCTTAGGGTAAGGTGCACGATGGTGAAAAACTCGTAGGGTGTCTCGAATAACATTTATTGAGTGGTAATCTCTATCAACTTCCACTTCTGTTGTAGGCGGTTCTGCTCGAGCTTAACGTGTTCAAGCTCAGCTTGGGCTTAGTAAAGAGAGAAGCACAATGACTCCACCTCCTTTATGATCTTCGAAAAAAGGGCTTCGTATGGGGAAAGTCTACTAGATGAGGCCATCACTTCCTTTTTCTGAGTTAATTGGATTTTTTAAAGCCCTGTATTTATACTAATCAAGTGATCACTATTCAACGGCTATATTAGAAACGATCACAATTCTTAATGGTTTTTTAAAATCCAAAACATAAAACCAAAAAAGTGCATATGTTTTACCTAACCATAAGAAGACATTTAAATAAAACAATAGGAATTTTCATTAATGAATTTTTTGTTTGTTACATAAGACTTAAATGTGAACATATTTATTTCAATTGAATATATATAATGAAAATAATTAGTTCCTTCAAGAAGTATTTCGATTGGAAGATGGAAAGTTATACATAGTATGAATGTGAAAATGATATAGGAAATATTTTACCTAAAACAAAAAATAATAATCGTTTCCCTTCCAACATTTTTTGTAATAAAGATGTGGAAAACTTATTAGAACAAAAATATCTATAAGAAATGGCACAATTAAATAAAATCCACCCTTACATTATTGGACAGTATATTGATGATTTCTATTGAAATAAACTCATATAGAATTATTTTGATAATAATGATTCTTCCATGATTTATAATCCAACCCTCTTCTATTGACCCATTTTTATCTATTTCTAGAATAAAAATTAGGAACATTAATAGACTCTAGTAGGTCTAGAAATTAATTTTTTATGTAGGTTTCATCACATAAGAAGTACATGGAACTTTCCATTTATTTTCAAGGATACACATAGGATTCAATTCTGTTATAATACCCCAATCCACTAATTCACAATGAGATCATAAATCATAATTCGTATTTCTTTTTACATTTATAAGAATTGAAAGAAATATTTCACATATATTTTCTCAATGTGTATTAAATCTAAGAAATTACATTAAAACAATTTTGACCGATATGGTAAATCATAGAATCTTCTCTTATTCTTCCAATTGTAATTAGTTTCAGTGAAAACATTCTAACAATTTCTAGATTTTATATGACCCTTCCTGAATGAAAAAAACTGACATATTTCAATTAATTAAGCATATAATTTTTAAACATAATGAGTTGGATTGTCGGTATCCATGGTATTTTCAAACCTATAACCATTATTCCTCTATGGATAATTCATTAGAAATAATTTTTAATGCACCATATAAATGAAACTAAGGAAATATTTATGTATTTTGGATCATGTATTCTTCATTAAAACAAGAATTGAAATTTTCCCCTTCATGCTTCATCCATACATCATTTAATAAGCATGAAAATCATTTATCATCCCCATAAGTGCAGTATAAATCCAAAATATTTCTTTTGAACATGAATTTTATGTGGTCACACTAACATTACTAAGTTTGTTCACTATTTTATTAAAGGTTTAAAGTATAAATCTATTTTATTTCTAGGATTATAAGTTCCATATATGAGTATACGCAATAAATTGAATGGTTTCTTCATACACATACATGGAGAAAGGTTATAACTATGAATGAAAATTGAGCATGTTTTTTTTTGTGAAGTAATCATCTACCCAAACAGATTAAAACATTCACATGATAGAACAAACCTGGCATTATGAATTTCAGATTCAAAATCAAGATATCAGGATAAAATATTATAAATGAAAATCCATCTTCAAGATGAACAAAATAATATTTATCCTTTTTTCTCTCGGTATCATTCGATCGCATATTTATTTATATTTCATCAGACTTAAAAATTTTATGGAGACTAGGAATCAATGAAAAGTACCACATTACTTTTTTTTGGAAGACAAGATGGTGTTCTATTAATATTTGGATAACATTAGGATGTTCCCCATTTTATACAATCATTTTTTAGTAGTTTCTTCCCATAGTGAGCTATAATATTTTGAGAAATCGTGAATTTAATTTTTAAAAATCCATGTTCTTCAACTAAATTCAATGTCATAGAATAGTATGAGGGAATATCTACAAAATATGGAATTAATTCCTTAAAAAAGGTAAGAATATAATCTATGGTGGTATTATAAATCCTATACAAGGTTTCCCCAAGAAAAGTCAGATTAAAATTTTCAAATTTTTCATTTTACCGTGTTACCACTATACTGGAGTCATGGAAGCATAATTTAATTTTTCACCCTATCAACATCATCATTTCCATTAAATTAATCATTTGTGCTCATATTTAAGTCCTATTGGTATGTAATCCTTTCTTTCTCATAATAATGAATACACTAAAACATTTCATCTAATAAATTCTCCAATCTTGTCCTCTCATTAAGATCATGAACAATTTTATATTTCACTTTCTCCCCATTATGATACCATAAATAGTATTTTATTTGAAAACCACATTTGGTTATATTTTAGATAACTTCTTTATGACTTAACCAAGGCCTTCTAACATGATTATTTCTTGGTCAATTATATGACCACTATCTGAAGCATTGTAAATGAAAAAATCTAAAAATCTCTCCAACTTGTTTTGTAAATCACTTGAGATCCGATCAGTTTCATACACCCATCTTCTATCCATTATGTATAACAATTTTATATGTCATCTTGTAACAAAAATTAAAAAATATTGAAGTTAAATAGAAAATATATTTAAGGAAATGAGAATTGGTCACTTTATATAAAACCATAACTGACAAACTATTCTATATAAGAATCATAATATAAAATACAAAAAAATATTATATATATAACGACACACTATAAATATAAAACCATTATATGAAATTTAATTATATCAATGAGTAATTACTATACATAATACTACACAAAATTGTGCTTATAATTGTCGTTTTTATTTTTTCTCTTATTCAATTAACATTCAATCTTATGTTATTCTTATTCTATAAATGCATATATAAAAGATTAAAATTTCTAGGTAAGAAAATTCTAAATCGCACATAAATTATGATGATAGGTTGGATAAATCCATAATTATTATTTTCTCATATTGAGTGATTTTAAAGTAAATACTTCATCACAATAAGATCAAAGAAAAAAAGGTGCTTATATATATGTTGTAGGGATGATTTTGCCTTGGATTTTGGTGAGTAATTCACCTTCAGTGGAAGTTCTTTAGTATCAATGATTCTTTTCTAGGGAAGGATAATTTTGATGCCTAAACCTATAGAATTTTTTATTTTTTGGTTTTCATTGGGATTGTAGATGAGGACTCTAAATGGGTAGATCTTAGGTGGAGAATGTGTGGGTTGATGTTGTGGATTATGTAATGTTTATATAGTGGTGGTTGTGTTTGTGGTTGATGTAATTCCTTGACCCCAGTTACCCAGATCCGGTGCATTATTTTAACACATTATCATGATTATAAGGAATCAAGTTCCGAAGGACCGATTAGTTTAGCAGTCTTGGAAAGTAGATTACATATATGAATGTTACATTACAATTTCTAAAATAAAACACAATATAAATAATCCTTTTAGAATTCCATTATTACCCTAGCTCAACCCTCCATATCAATCATAACACACTTCTTCACATTCTGGGGGAAATAAAACATAATAAAGGGGTGAGCTCATATGATCAGAAAGGATAACAATATAGCGAAAAATATCATAAATAAGAATAAATATTTAAGGTAATGTATAAGTATAAAAAAAAGCCTATTAAAATTAAACTTCAGTATAATATGACAAAGATAAATAAAATAATGTCATTTACTTATTCACATTGATATTCTACTAGTTGAATAATCACATGTAATATCAATAGAAAATTTCATAATGATGGAATGCATAATGTCACACATCATAACCACATAGTCAAGGCCTCTTGCCAAGATTAAAAATAAATATTTTTTTAAGGCCTTGTGCCAAGACACTAGTTTGTGTCATAAGACCTACTGATTCATCGAGGAGCTATATCAGGCTCCACTCATTACTTACTAAGTCCAATGCATTCCTCATATGAAAATGTTGAAACATAACATAAACATTCGTACTAAAACTAGCATAAAAAATGTTAATACATTAACAATAAACCATGAATGGTATAAAAATAGCACATTCTTAGTCAAACATATCATAAATAATTCAATACAATATGGAAGATTGTATTGTTTTAAATCAATCTCAATCAATATTAATGTTCAATAAAGGATGTTGACATAGTTGAAAATAATAAATAAAACTCTTTGAGAGAAATCCCCCTTTTCAATAAATCATTTAAAAGTCTCACAATTTATAAAGGAAGTAATTTAAAAGAGATTTTTGAATCAATGTATCACATACCAATTTTAAACCTTTTAATGTAATTATCATTTTAAAACAATCATGTCCTTAAAAATAAATCATTAAAATCATTTTTAAAACATGGAAATTAATTAAAATATTTATAAAAAAAATCATTAAAACATTAAACATTATGACCTTTATAAATATTCCCTTCAAAAAAACCTTAAAATATTCCTTTTTAAAATTTTTTTATGAAACATGGACATGGATGATAAATACTTCCTAGTAGATACTTACAGATAAACAATCTCAGTTAATAATGAGATTGAGGAAATAACTTGTACCTTATACTTTCCTTTGGTCAATGGTACGTTTAACCTCCTGTATAATGACCATAGTATGTTATTAAATTATACAAAAACCATATTCATATTTATAATATTATAATTTATTTATTTATAGATTTATACTACCCTTTTAATAATAATTTCTATGTTAAAATAACATTTCAGGTAATAATCGCTTTCTCTATCGTACAAGTTATAACTTGTTATTCTTGATCGTATCACTTATATCATGATTTAATTGATTCTAGAATATAAAACATTATTTATGTATATTATATATTCATAATATAAATATGTATAATATATAGATATATGAAATGAAAAACAAAATTTATGGAGACGGTAGGTCGTACGTACTCATAAACGTTCACTACTAGAAAAACAGGTATTTGCGACGGGTCATTTGCGATGGGATCCCGTCGCAAATGGCCTTTTGTGACGGGGGCCCATCGCAAATCGCCCGTTGCGGAAAACACCGTCTCAACAACAATTATTTGCGACGGGCCCGTCGCTAAAGATATTATTTGCAACGGGGATCCTTCCCGTCGCAAATATTACTCCGTATATTTGTAAAAACTTTTAAAATAGTAATTGTGACGGGGCCCGTCGCAATTACTATTTTTAAAAAAAAATAAAAAACTATTATTAAATTATTTTAATGAATATCATAATAATACTATTTGCGACGGGCATAGTATCCCGTCGCAAATACTATAAAAAAATAAATTATTAATAAATTATTAATAAATTATTTTAATTAATATAATAATAATCCAATTATAATTCAAAAATAAAAAATATAAAATATTACTAAATGATTTTAATTAATATAATAATAGAATTATAATTCACAAATAAAAATAATAAATTATTAATAAATTAATATAATTAATATAATAATAATAGAATTATAATTCAAAAATATAAAATAATAGAATATTAATAAATGATTTAATTAATATAATAATATTAGAATTATAATTCATAAATAAAAAAATATTAATAAGTTATTTTAATTAATATAAAAATAGTAGAATTATTTTACATTCAAATATTAAAATAATTAAAATATTACAAAAAAATATAATTAAATTATAAAATTATAAAATTTTAATATATATATAAAATTTAATATTATAAAATATAAATAATATTATTATTCATATTAATATTGTTATTTCAAAATATAATATTATTAAAATTTTATAATGAGACAGAAACTACGAATAGAAAAAAAATTCATATTTTGATTTAACAAACTTTATAACATAAAAGCAAACTCTAATCTGAAGGAGGGGGTGGGGGATCTGTAGATACTGGTGGAGGAAACTTCATCCCTAAAGCATGAGTGAGTCGGCGCATGTACTCCATCTGCTCCTGGTGCTGCTGCTGCCACCGACTCATCTGCTCCTCGTACAGCTGCTGCTGGCATCAACGCTCCTCCTCATGCTGCTGCTACTGCTGACGCATCTGCTCCTGCTCCTATTGGAGACTCTCTATCAGTGCATTCTGAGATCGCAACTGATCCTCATACTGTGTAGCAGAAAAAGATGCACGAGCTCCTCTCGAGCTGGACGCCGACATCGCAGCACTACCATAATAATCTCCGGGAGTCATTCGAGAGCTAATACCAACTACCCGGCCCTTCTCGAAGGCATACTGGGTGTCCTGCATCCATGCCGCCTCATCAAACTGATGGCCAGTGGTCTGATCTAATGACTCGGCCTGACTCTCAGGCCGGGTCTATAACGCTGCGGCCTCATATGACTCATGTAGTTGCAATTTAAAATTAAAATTGTGAATATATTATATGCAGTTAATTTTTAAACTTGAAAACAAATAATATTGACCACAATGTGATGCTGACGATCACCTCTGAGCTCCCCAGTAGCCGGATCACTATACATCCTCTGATATACGTCGTACTCCGTAATATCGGGGTGCTCGACATCCTATAAGAATAAAAAATAAACTGTTAATATTTATAGTTATATAAAATATTTATAAATGATGTACGTACTAGATGTTGTCTATAAGTACTGAAAGAACGACTCCCAGCTCGATGAGTCACCTCCTGTCTCCCCCGATTCTGCCTCCCCACCGATGATCTCCTCTGAAAGGCACCACTCAACTAGTGCGCACATAATCCATCCCATACATGGGATGAAATGTACTCTGGTCGGTGTACTCTACAGGACTCGTCAAAATCTGACACTCCTGCTTTCTTCGTGGTAGCTTTTCTTAAATTGTGCAAAAACTAACGAAAACGATCACGCATGACCTCCTCTCATGCCTTGTGGATGTCGTCACGCATGGTATCCTCGATCGGATACCATAAACCCTAAAAATAAATCAAAATATCAAGTTAGAAATGAAATAATTTTCAAAATAAAAATTATTTATTTACGTACGTACCAACCAATGGCCAAACATGGCCTGCTACACATCAATGGGAATCTGCTCCCATGTGGTCCACGGCTGAGAGAAATAGTTGCGCAAAATAGTGCTGCCCTGTCCAACTGCTATATGTGGAAAACTGTAAAAATAATAAACATTTATTATGTGAATAGATTAATGAAATCTTAGTCAAATCCACAGATTATCAAACAGGTTATCACACCTCCGTGTGCGTGGATCAAACCCAAGACGTGGACGTCGCTTGGGTACAGGGTTAGGAATCATCAATCGTGCAAGACCATGCCCCCTCTGCATACTCCTTGGAGTGCCTGCAGGCTGAGGGTCATCTGCCAGCAACTCATCCGCATCGAAAGTCGGGTCAGCATCCACCAACTCACAAAATGTGTCGTCGTCCATCTCAAACAGAAAATGTTAATGTTGTTAGAAAATAATTGATAATTACTATTATATATACACATATATATATTATGATTGTATATAACTACCATGGAATTCTATCAGTGTTCGTCTTCATCATCATCTTCATATATGTCAAAGTCATCTTCATATTCCTCCTCAACATCATCGATATCCATTCAAGTTCCAGTTGCTTCATCTCTAACCATTTCAAATTCATATGTGACATCATTAACATCATCGTCATCACCGACTCTTAAATTTGGGGTGTCGTCATCGATACTCATGTCTCTTTATAAAAAAGATTCATTTTGAGTACTCTCTTGAAAAACATCAATTCTTTGCACATCCGTGAAAGCACATTCACTTTGACTAAACTGATTGTCTCGAATTTTGATTTTTATTACACTCCACCAATCAGTCAAGTCTCTTGATGTATCACAGTACTTTACGTAATAAACTTGATGTGCCTGTTGATCCAATAAGAATGGTTCATTTACTGCGAGAACACTTTTACATTTAATATCGATGATTCCATGAGTCGGATGAACACGCACGCCTCTCTCTGTATCCAACCACCGACATTTGAACATGGTTATGTAATGTTGTCCAAGATAACATAGTTCAACGATTTCATCAAGTATGCCATAAAATTCAACTTCATTTTCTCGATGATGAGATCCTCTCAATCTAACTCCACTGTTCATTGTTTTTTTTTGATTCCCCATATGCATGTATGTGAAATCAAAATCCATTCACCACATATGCATTATAAGTTTTAAAAAGTTTGGAAGGAGGGTTACTCAATATACACAGCCGTTTGTCAATTTTATCAGCATGTCGAGACACCTGAAAATTTGTGAAATAATTATCAATATAGTAAACTATACATTGAATGAGTTTCTAAAAGATAAAGAATTTATGTTACCAGTTTTTGAATCCACTGAGAGAAATTTTTCACTCAGCGTTCTTCGAGAGCAGCTGCTGTAATTTGTGGAATTTGTTTCTTGATATGATTATCATACAACCTATAAAAACAAAAGTTATTTAATGTAACATAAATGATAGAATAAGTGATATAAACACTTACAGTACAACTGATGTAATCTCTTCACAGTTGAGCAGAACATACGTATGAGCTCTGTGATGTTCATCATCCGAAAGCCAGCGTTCATAAACTCCACCAAAACCAAACTCTAGCTGGTTGAAAACAGATAATTGATTGTCGATTTCATCAATATTCCACTCTTTCCATCCCATTCGGTTTTGTTTTGAAGGATACTCAGATTCAAAATAATGGGAGCAGAAAAAAGATATTTCCTCTTGCAAATAAGCTTATGCAATAGATCCTTCAACAGATGCTTTGTTACGTAATTTTATTTTCAATTTTTGCATGCATCTTTCAAATGGGAACATCCATCGAAACTGTACTGGACCTCCACATTTTGCTTCATATGGAAAATGTAACATCAAATGTTCCATTGAGTCGAAGAAAGACGGCGGAAATATTTTTTCCAGTTTACATATAATTACAACAACATCTTCTTCAAGTTTGCATAGAGCATCATAATCTGTTGTTGCCGCACAAATTTCCGGAAAAAAATGAAACATGTTTGTTATGGAATCCCAAATCACAGAATTCAACAGACCTCTTAATACAATGGGTAGAAGCCTTTCCATTATAACATGAAAATCATGACTTTTTAATCCAGTAATATGACCATTATTTACACATCTACCCAAATTGGAAGCACAACCATCTGGAAGTCTCAAATCTGCAATCCACTGACAAAATAATAAACGGTTTTCTTTAGACAGTGTATAAGCTGCTTTTGGTTTCAGTAACCTTTCTGTTCTGACATTCTCAAACAGTTCCAGTTCTGGACGCTTGCAAATTTGGGCAAGATCTAAACGTGCATTTACATTGTCTTTGGTCTTTCCTAGCGTATCCAAAACTGTATGAAACAAATTATCAAAACAGTTCTTCTCAATATGCATGACATCTAACATGTGTCGGACTAACAAATCAGACCAATATGGCAAATCCCAAAATATTCTACGTTTAATCCAATTGTGTTCTTTTCCAAAACCAGAAATTTTATGTTGGTTTATTGTGGGACCAAAAGTGATGGGAGGTAATGAAAATATAACTGATTTTAACACCGAACCTGATAGCATTTTTGGAGGTCCATCCCTTTCAACTGTTCCTTTTCTGAAATGAGATCTGTTTCTGCGAAAAGGATGATCAGCTGGAAGAAATCTACGATGATAGTCAAAATAACAAGGTTTCTTTCCATGAATGAGTATAAATGCTTTGTTCTCTCCCATACAGTGAGAACAAGATTTCTGACCATGTGTACTCCAACCAGATAACATCTCATAAGCCGGGAAGTCACTAATTGTCCACATCAATGCTGCTCTCAGTATGAAATTCTGTTTCGTTGCAACATCATATGTACTAACACCAGTACTCCACAGTAAACATAATTCACCAATCAATGGTTTCAAATAAACATCAATTTTTTTCTTTGGATGTCCTGGAATTAGTAAAGTCAAAAAGATATATGGCTCCTTCATCAACATCCATGGAGGTAAATTGTACGGAGTTAAAAAAACAGGCCAACATGAATATTGACTACCATAAGATCCGAACAGACAGAAATCATCAGTGGAAAGGCCCAATCGAACATTTCTAGCTTCTAAAGAAAAGGATGGATGCACTCTATCAAAATGTTTCCATGAATCACCATCGGCTGGATGATTCAAGCTTTTATCGGTTGAAATATTCTCTTTATTCCATGACATCATTGTCGCTGTATTCTTAGACATGAATAAACGCTGAAGTCTGGATGTAAGCGGAAAATATCTCAACGGTTTTACAAGAATCAAACCAGACTTCCCATGTTGTCCTTCTTTATATCTCAATTGCCTGGTGTTTGACATTCCATTATCTGATTTGATAGCCATAAATTTTGTAACTGCTTCTAATTTTCTCATCTTGCAGCCAGGATATAATGCATCCTCAGCAGACCTCAACAACTCATAAAATTCAGACGGTGCCAACTCAGGATTTGAAGCTATATCAGCCGGAGTTTCTGTATGTTGAACAGATGAACCTACAACATCATGTACTAAATCTTGAAACCGGGATGGATCCGGAATCAAGTTGGTATCACATGATCTGGAACTGCGTTTACCGTGTTGATACCAAAAAACATAATCTGGTTGAAAACCAAAACGAAAGAGATGTCCCCCCACTTTGTCAAATGTGTCAAACGTTCTCAATGCACATTTTCTACAAGGGCATTTTATTTTTCCTTCTAAAAAAATTCTGGATTTGATGCCACAAATGATAAAAAAGTATCCACACCCTCTACATATACTGGATTTAAACCAGAACCATTTGGATTTCTACGTTGATTTATCCATATGCGGTCACCTAATAATGATTGTTGATGACCTCGTTGTTCCATATTTTTCTATAAAATATAAAATCATTACTGGTTTTGAATAATTTGTTAGAAAAAACACTCAAGCAAGGATAATTATAGATTTTACATCATACATGACTGACGCAAACTTTTTGTTGAGATAGACCTAAAAATTGACCCTTTAAGAATTGAATATGTTGAGAATAAAGCAAAACCTGTTACAAATATTGATAATTTTAATATTATATAATTTTTTTATTATTTTCATAGTACTAATATTATTTTTTCATAAATATTAATTATATAATAATAACATTATTACATTATTAGTATATTTTATTATTAATATTAAAATAATATAATTTTCTATATTATATACAATTCTTTTTTCATCTGTGGGTTTAACATTCTATCTCCACATTTAATATTTGCATTCACTTTCACCTCTCCATTAGTGAGTAGGTTGATAATTTTGAAAAAGAATGCAAATATTACATGTGGAGACAGAAAACACACAGATGAAAGAAGAATTGTATATAATATAGAAAATTATATTATTTTAATATTAATAATAAAATATACTAATAATGTAATAATGTTATTATTCCTAATTATTGGTAATTATTCCTAATTATTGGTAATTATTCCTAATTATTGGTAATTATTCCTAATTGTTGGTAATTATTCCTAATTATTGATAATTATTCCTAATTATTGGTAATTATTCCTAATTATTGGTAATTATTCCTAATTATTGGTAATTATTGGTAATTATTCCTAATTATTGGTAAATATTCATATAATTACCAATAATTAGGAATAATTACCAATAATTAGAAATTATAACATTATTAGTATATTTTATTATTAATATTAAAATAATATAATTTTCTATATTATATACAATTCTCCTTTCATTTGTGTGTTTTCTGTCTCCACATACAAAAATTACATGAGGAGACAGAAAACACACAGATGAAAGGATAATTGTATATAATATAAAAAATTATATTATTTTAATATTAATAATAAAATATACTAATAATGTAATAATGTTATTATTCCTAATTATTGGTAATTATTCCTAATTATTGGTAATTCTTACTAATTATTGATAATTATTACTAATTATTGGTAATCGTTAAGAATCATTACTAATTATTGGTAATTATTCCAAATTATTGGTAATTATTCCTAATTATTGGTAATTATTTCTAATTATTGGTAATTATTCCTAATTATTGGTAATTATTCCTAATTATTGGTAATTATTCCTAATTATTAGTAATTATTGGTAATTATTGATAATTATTGGTAATTATTATTAATTATTATTAATTATTGATAATTATTACTAATTGTTGGTAATTATTACTAATTATTGGTAATTATTACTAATTATTACTAATTAATAGTAATTATTACTAATTATTGGTAATTATTACTAATTATTACTAATTATTGGTAATTATTATTAATTATTACTAATTATTGGTAATTATT
Source organism: Viscum album (assembly GCA_963277665.1). Classification (NCBI taxonomy): domain Eukaryota; kingdom Viridiplantae; phylum Streptophyta; class Magnoliopsida; order Santalales; family Viscaceae; genus Viscum; species Viscum album. The sequence goes on along the minus strand of OY728126.1, from coordinate 880,244,718 downwards.
ATTAATTATTACTAATTAGTGGTAATTATTGGTAATTATTACTAATTATTACCAATTATTACTAATTATTGGTAATTATTGGTAATTATTGGTAATTATTACTAATTATGGATAATTATCGGTAATTATTACTAATTATGGATAATTATTGGTAATTATTTCTAACTAATGGTAATTATTGGTAATTATTTCTAATTATTACTAATTATTGGTAATTATTACTAATTATTGGAAATTATTACTAATTATTGGTAATTAATACTAATTATTTCTAATTATTACTAATTATTGGTAATTATTACTAATTATTACTAATTATTGGTAATTATTATTAATTATTACTAATTATTGGTAATTATTATTAATTATTACTAATTAGTGGTAATTATTGGTAATTATTACTAATTATTACCAATTATTACTAATTATAGATAATTATTGATAATTATTGGTAATTATTACTAATTATGGATAATTATCGGTAATTATTACTAATTATGGATAATTATCGGTAATTATGGATAATTATTGGTAATTAGTAAATTATTACTAATTATTGGTAATTCTTGATAATTATTTGTAATTATTACGAATTATGGATAATTATTGGTAATTATTACTAATTATGGATAATTATTGGTAATTATTACTAATTATGGATAATTATTGGTAATTATTACTAATTATAGATAATTAATGGTAATTATTACTAATTATTGATAATTATTTGTAATTTTTACTAATTATTGGTAATTATTACTAATTATTGCTAATTATTGGTAATTATTATTAATTATTACTAATTATTAGTAATTATTGATAATTATTGGTAATTATTACTAATTATTACTAATTATTGGTAATTATTACTAATTATTACTATTTAGTACTAAATATTGGTAATTATTACTAATTATGTTTAATTATTACTAATTATTGCAAATTATTAGTAATTATTACTAATTATTGTTAATTATTAGTAATTATTACTAATTATTGCTAATTATTACAAATTATTGGTAATTATTGGAAACTATTACTAATTATTGGTAATTATTGGAAATTATTACTAATTATTGGTAATTATTACTAATTATTACTAATTATTGGTAATTATTACTAGTAATTACTATTTAGTACTAAATATTGGTAATTATTGGTAATTATTACTAATTATGGTTAATTATTACTAATTATTGCAAATTATTAGTAATTATTACTAATTATTGTTAATTATTAGTAATTATTACTAATTATTACTAATTATTACAAATTATTGGTAATTATTGGAAATTATTACTAATTATTGGTAATTATTGGCAATTATTACTAATTATTGGTAATTATTACTAATTATTGGTAATTATTGGTAATTATTACTAATTATTCCTAATTATTGGTATTTATTACTAATTATTCCTAATTACCATTAACTATGAACAATGAATCCTAATAATTTAAATTTATTAAGTAACAAAACAATGTAAACATAATTAAATTCCAACTAATTAAAAATAATTGAAACTAATAAAACATTTAAAATAAATATTAAATTAAAATAAACATAAATACCTTTAAAATTGATCTGAGGTTGATCTCTGAGCGTTGTTGAAAACTTCAATATCAACTCCGAAAAAAAAGTAAACATAAGAAACGCTGAACTCTAAAAATAGAGTTTTGAGAGAAGGAAAAGATGGAGTTTGAGATTGAATGAAAAAAACGGATGGGGGGGTATTTATAGGTTAGATTATTTGCGACGGGACTATTTGTGACGGGATACCCCTCGCAAATAGTATTATTTGCGACGGTACCCGTCGCAAATACCTTGGCCCTCATTTATTACGGTCAACAGTTAAATAGTAATTTGCGACGAGTCCCGTCGCAAATAGCTATTACCGCTGCCGGTTATTTGCGACGAGCGGTAACCGCACGTCGCAAATAACTTTCCCGCGATTTCGCGCGCAAAGCGCGCCAGTCCTTTTGCGACGGGGAAAGCTAACCCGTCGCAAATACCTACTTATTTGCGATGGGCAAATTCCCCCGTCGCAAATAAGTTTCTAACGGGACTATTTGCGATGGGATTTATCCCCATCGCAAATAACCCGTCGCAAATGCCCATTTTTCCCGTAGTGGTTGTTTCCATTTTCATGTCATATTGAACAGAAGTAAGTGAATGAGATATATGTAAATACATACATACATACATATATATATATAATAGAATTATTATTTCATATATTACATATTTATTAATAATATACATTTTTATAATCATCGTTGAATGGTAATCGTGGAAATGAATCTCAGCGCGTCGTGGAGACGGTAAGCCCTATGTACGCACGAGCGACGATATCATTCTATTGATGGTGAAATCGTATGTAATTGGATAGTATATTATATATACAGAATAATTAACATGTTATATTTATTATTTACATAAATTATACTCATTATTATACCCATCCAATAATGAAGTGTTGAATAACAAACTACACCACAATGTGGAGACGGTAAGCCGTACGTAAGCACGTTGGGTAAATTTTTCTTTCATAGGATGGATAGAATAATGAGTATGGTTTTACCATGTTTATAATAAAATTATAGTATATATAAGGTACTAGAGTTATTATTTAGGTATGGAAACAACAAAGAAAGAGGAAGTGAAAGAAGAATACAACTTTGAAAGAGGTGGTGAAATTATTACATCTTCTTCGGGTGATTCCTTTTTGATTTGATCAAAATGGATCCTTAGGTTAGCTTTCTGATCAAAGTAATTCCACTAGGTTTATGTGATGGTAGTTGTGAGGATATTTTAGTAGTTTTTGGCCGATCCAAATTAATATTGAGGTGTTATTTTGAGATAAATAGAAGTACCCTTTTATAAGAGAGGTGGGGGTCACTTTAGGAAAATCTTGAAATATTATTTTATTATAAAATAAATTTTGTTTTATAATGGCTCCAAATAGAATTGTTTAAAGGTTAAGGTAGGGATTGGTCGAAATCCTCTCAACCAATAGGTTTTAGACAAGTTTAGGTCACTATATTAACCATATCTTTTAGATTTAACTCTTAGTTAAATAGTTTAAATTTTACAATGTCTTCTTGTATTTTTAAATTACATGGTTAACATACTTACTATAAAATGTCAAGAGAACCCCAAGTGTTCAATTAATGACATATTTATCATTATATAAGTCCTTTTGAATAAACCTTATATTTTTAAGAATGTTATATTATATAATAATATAGTAATTGTTTTAAAAACCCATTTATGTCATTTTGACACTATTTAGTATTTGGTTATTTCGAAAGTCATCAAAACTTGTTTACTTCAGAAAAATACATTAAATAAATCCTAAAATGTCATTTTAACCTATAAAATTAGTGTAATGCATCAAAAGTTTTAATTTAAATCTATTTTTATATTTATAATATTAATTATTTTAATCTTTCATTAATAAGTTAATTACTGCATCATCATTGTGTCATAAATAAATTTAATTATTTAATGTATAAAAATTATAAATAAAATACCATGATGTATGAAATATTTTTATATTTATAATGAATATTTATGGTATAATTTATCTTATGCATAACCCTATATAAAAAATGGTTTAGTTTTAAACTTTAAATTTAACACTTTTAACTCTTCTTTAAATAAAATAATAATAAATGTCCTAATCTAATCCAAGTGAACAAAAAAGATCATATTTTATTTCTAAGGTTGTTTTTGGTCTAAATACACTAAACCAATAGAATTGGGACATGTGTTATCGTAATTATAATATCATTTTTACCTTTAATTACTCTATCTACTTTTAACCGTGATAAATAAAATTCAAAAGTTACTATTCACCCAAAAAAAATTCATCCTATTGAACCACATTTTACTTAATGTTGTCAACTATGTCTCTTTAATTTTTTTAAATTAAATTTATTGAAACGGTAAAATTACGTTTTATGAAAATTTGCAAATGTTCCTAGAAGGTGGGTAAAAGACGTTAAAAATTCAATAAAATTTCATACATCTATTCTTATTATAAAATGACACCAAATAATTACATTGAACTAATATAGGTATTATTTATCTATTTTTACTTTAAAATAAATTTAAATAAAAATAATTATCATTTAAATAAAAGTTGGTTTTAAACAATAACGTAGTGTTTTTCCCTATTCATCAAAAATTGAATGTTTTCAGAAAAAATACCGAAAATTCACCCTAAGATAATTTTGAAATTCCAAATCCCAAAATATTTTTTTTACCAAATTAAAAACATATGATTTGAATTAATTAATTTAAAATTAATTCCTATTGAAAAAACTAGAAAGCAGGTTTTTAAGAAGTAAAAACTATCAAAAGATTAACATGTGTTTATGTAAAATTTAAATGTGAATTTACATACAATGACATGTATTATATTAAATTATAAAAATATAATATAATTATACTTTAAAACCACTCAAATTCATAATTTTACACTATATATTATTTCGATTAAAAAAGTTGTTTTCAATTAGAATTTTGTATTTTTCACTATTCATCAAAATATGAAAGTTATCAGAAAAGTACCAAAAATTTATCCAAACTAAATTTTTGTGTCGCTATTCTAAAGAAGAATTTAATTTCATTAAATTGAATATATAAAAGTGTCAAATATTGGATTTAAAATGGGTTCACCATTAAAAGGTGGTAAAATTGCATTTTTTGGAAAATACTTCTTTTATAAAAAAAATAAATGTGTTCTTATATTATGTATAAGAAACACATAATATGGATTCTAAAATTATATTGAGTATATAAAATTTAAAATGTAGTTAATACTATTCATAACAGTTTTTTGAACTACTAGTTTGGTAAGTCGTGGTGCGCTCGAACTTGGTGTTTCGTGTAGCGTAAGCTATTGAAATACTTTATAGAGATAACATACTATGAAATCCTGGGGTGTTACAACAGATTTTGAAATGGGTGAGATATATAATTTTTAAGAGGAGTGGTAAGGAATTTTTTTATATGGGATTGAAATGAATGGTGATCATGTTTATAAGTTTTATAGAGTGATCCTTGGTTCAGTTTTGTGTGACTCTAAGAGTGTGGGCTAGATTCAATATCTTCTTACATAAGAGTCTAAAACTATTGTGTTTTTATGTAATCTAGGTTAAAATCATGATGGCTCCATTCTCTCTTTGCCTTCCCTCCAGGGGGGGTTTTCTCTGTTTTTTAGGGTTCCTTGCTTGAATTGCTCAGATTTGGTGTGCGGGGTTGATCCAGCTTCAGATCCGACTGGATTGGGGGTCTTGGGTGGTCCATCTTCCTTCTTGTGGTGGTGAAAAATACTTGAAAAGGGGCGGCTTAATTTGGCGGTCTTGGTGGTGCAGAGGATATCCATTGCGGCGGTCATGGAAACGTCCTCGGCGACAGGTGGAAGGCCTTCGTTGCACAGTTTTGACAAATGTTGTGTAGGGAAACTGCTCCAAGTGGACGGCATGGATGGACTTTTTCATCAGAATCTGGCGAGGCTTCAATTATAGATTTGGAGGTCTGGTATTCGGAGGTCTCTTTTTCAGATCCGCGGCATGGTGGGTCTGGCTAAGTGCACCGGATGGCGCGACGGTCGGTGTGAACTCTACGGAGGAAGGCTTTGGGTGACAGCACGGGTGGCTGCAGAGTGGGGATGACAGATGGGGCTACTCGGTCTTTTGGTCCAGATTTGTCATGTCCAGATCAGGTCAGGTTCATGGAGCTACTGGCATCACTGGGAGCTTCAACAGGGATGATGCGACGATGCGACAGGGGAGGGAGTTGAGCTTCTTCCTATAGCAATACGGATGTGCAAGCGTTGATGTGTTATGTTGGTCAATGATTTTTAGGGTATGCTGCCTTGGTTTCTCCTCTATTGGGTACTATGTATTAGGTGCTTTGTGTTCATGGGTTGGGATTTGATCTTGTATTGGTTTTTTATATCTCATCTTTCAGGTCATTGGATCCTGAGGTTATGTGATTTTGGGTCTATGGGTTTGTAATGGGATCGCTCTTACCCAGTTCAAAAAGAGTTGTTGTTGTCTTTTTATTTTTCTAATAAAGGGGATTTACCTCACATTTTTTCTAGGTTAAAATCACACACATGGAATCCATTTTATCATATTAAATATGTATTAATTATTAAGGGAATGTAAACCAATAATGATTAAATGATTTTGAGGTTTCATGTGTTTTTTACATGAGAAATATTTTATGTTATAGAAAAGTGAGCATCTATTTTTTCAATATGGGATTATGTTTTTAACTCTGATTCATACATTCATAGAGGCCTAAAACCTATTTTATGATTTTTTAATGTTATTATTGTGAGGGATGAAATAAGGGATGGGTCGAGTGTGATGGAAAGATTGATACAATGATAACCCTAATCTGTTACTTTGACAGGACATTGGTCTTAGATCAGTAGGAGTGACACATGTGTAATGATGAAACCCTTTGAGTTTCAACTCATAGATCATAATTATGAGAACCATATGGTGGGGAGTATATTATTGTCTATTTTAGGGTATAAACCTCATTAATAGTTATATTTTTGGAGTTTTTAAGGATTTTTTCTCATGATTCAAGGATGGGTGGAGGATTGATGTGTTTAGATGAAACTTAGTTATGATAGGAATTACCATGTGTCCAATCATAGGGCAGTCATTTCTTGGGGTGAGAGAATGATATTTATTGTTGATATAAGTGATATTTCGATGGATATTATAAATAAATTTGTGTTCAGACATTAATGTGTTAGTTGAGATATTTTGGGAATCCACAAAGTGTTATAGAATAATCATTAAGTAATTTACTTGTGAGTTAGTGGAAGACACCGAATAATTTGAGGAAGGTAATATGGAGGAGGACTAACCAGTTATTTTACGTATAATTCTTTGTGTTCAGGTAGAAAATACTATGGGAACATAGTATTGAATGTTATAGTTTGGTCAATAATGTGATCTGGAATTTTGATGAATATTTGGCATGTGTGGGAACAATTCTTGGTTAGTGGACACTTTTCCAATTCAATGTCAAATTTATATAAAGTATGATACTTAATTTTACCATTTTTATTTGATGGAGTTGGATGTAGTGAGTTGTTAAATCAGAAAATCATATCATTGGACAACTATAAGTGAGTTTCAAAAGGAAATTCAAATGGTAAGAAGTGTTATGGAACCAAACATTCCCATGTGTGAAGAGGTCTATTTAGGGGAGTTCTATGAGTAAGGGAAATAGACAATCTCTTTAAGACACCGAAGTAGAGTGTATTCATCCAAATTCCAAAGGGATTTAATTTACCTAATGTAGAGGATGTTCGGAGATGATATTTGTAAGCCATCACAACCTGTTTCATTGAAGGTATGTCACATTTTGGTCTTTTCTTTGGGTTGAAAGTTAAAGTTTATTAAATTGATTATGGTTTTATTAGTGATGAGGATTTTTACTGGGATATTTTAGATGGTATGTTATAGACTTTCTATAGATAGTTATCCATAATTTATATATAGTACAGTCACTCAGGGATATAATTTTTACATACAAGAATTCAAAATAAATTGATTAGTTATTACAAAGGTTATAGTTATTTTTTATCATTTATTTTCATGATATAGGTCTCTATGAGTGATAAAATTTACCAGTACACTATGAAAGGCCTACAAAGCAATGACCTAGTGGTGGTTAAAGAGAGAATTTCATTTCTTATAAGAAAAGTTGTCCTTTAAACCTACCCCCTTAGTATTATACATGTTTTTATATTTATTTTGATATGTGTGTTCAATCCACATTGTTAAATTGATCATTTTAAATATTAATTAATTATCTATTTTATAATGATATATAAGAAATTGAATTGAATAATGTGTCAAATCCATAGTGGAATGTGAACACTATCATGATTCCTCATCCATCGAGGGTCAAAGTCTTTAACTATTATAATGTTCTTATAAAATATAATTACCTTGGGGTGTTATATAAATAAAGAATAATTGAGTGAGTAAACTTATGAGGCATAAAGGACCTACAGAAATGTGCCTTAGCGACTCTCCCCTTCAACAGGGAATAGTAACCAACTAAGGAAAACTGAAAAACTAGAGTCATGGGGGATAATTATAGTGAGAAACCCATATCATGAGGGATGTTAAACTGAGTCATTTTTCAGATGTTAGTAGATAATAAAAAAAATACAAAATGATAAGTGAAAAACCTACCGAAGAGAGTCAAATTTGGCTCCACATATCAAACATTCTAGGCTGAAAATTACAGTGAGAAACCCATCACTAAAGAAGTCCCCTAGAGGGATTAAGATAAGAAAATCCTCCAATGAAAAACTAAAATTATATATATCATAGTAGTCCATGTATAAAATAAGGGAAATAATGAATGAATTTCCAAAAAATTAACAAATTCTCCTTCAATATAAGTTTGGATAACCCTTGTTTCAATAGCCATAAGTAGATTTAGACATATCAATAGAAAATAAATGTGGAAAAAAGAATCTACCATGCTATTTTAGACCTAGAATAATAAATAAATTGATGGATGATAGAATATATAAATTATTTGTAAGTAACTTATTTAATATTGAAGAATAATGGAATTAAAACATCAATAGAGGAGATATCATGTGGTTGGGGAAGAAAATAGAATGTAGAATGGGATGTTATGGTATTCTAGATGATAATGAGATGGGAATAGGGGAGACCATGCAAATGGATTGATATTGGAATGATATAAAAATGGTTTTTAAAAATTGCTGGTATATTCTTATCTATAACAATGGTTTTTTAAAATTATTGGTGTAGGCGTATCTATCTAAATGGTTATTTCAAACTGTTGGGATATCCTTGTTATAAATAGAATATACCAATAATTATAATGAACCATTGTGATAGGACCACATATATAGTTTTTATTTTGAAAAAAACTAGTATATGAACATGGTTATATCCCACCATTATATTAGTTTTTTAACATTCCATGTAAATCATTAGTGAACAATTAATTGCATTGCTTCACGAGGTGGTAGTCCACCATATACATGAGCAACGTAATCACATCCCCCATAGAATAGAAAGTGGTAAGGTACATGTGATATCATAAATAAATAAATATTAATATGATAAAATTTTCATATATATATATATATACATTCAATCCATCATTAAAATAATTTATTAGAGGCGATGTTGGAAAATGAATGACATCAGTTCGTAAGGAGGTAGTTTGTCATACAAAAAAATGATGATTTTGTATCACATTTGATAGAAGAGAGAAATATTCTGGTTATGGAATTAACAAAATAACATTTCATTATATTTTAGAGAACTTTTATACTAAATAATTATAATTTATTAATATTTTAAGTATGTGTAAGAAGAAATAAAATAAACACACTCAATAAAGCACGATGTCGTTTCTTCGGAAAACCTCCTTAGAAAAGCACCAAATTCCTTATTATGATGGATTTATGATCAAAATAAGGATAATAGGATATGGTTTGGGAAGTTGAGAAGGTATTTGGGTAGTTATTTTCTGATCTAAATGGATTTTAAGGTGTGAAGTGGAGAGGATAAGGGGTGGCCTTTTATAAGTGAGGTGAGTGGCACACTTGTAATTTTTTAAAATAAAAAAGTGTAACAACATTTTTCACATGACAAATGGATCTAAAATGGAATATACTCTATAATTAGACACTATATGGGAAGAAAAATGTCCATGAAATATATTTTAGACATTTTTTAGGTCATTTTAACCATTATTTTATTAGTCTAATCCCTAGTAAATCCATTTTCACCATAACCACGACAATTAATTTTTACATTTTTCAATATTTATTATGGTAAAAAATTAAGTTGAACTTATTATATAGTATAAATTATTATTATTCCAATTATGAAATCCATTTTAAAAAATTAAATTAACATTATTGGAAAATTTTAATTTAAAACAAAAACTAGTAGACATGATGAAAATGCAGATATTTAAGAAGTGTAATTTTAAAGAAAAAATGGTTTTATATTAACTCAATGAATACTAATAATAATTTTATAATATCTAATTAATAATTATTGATATATAATTTATAAATATTATTCAAAACATTTATCATTATGTATTATCTTAATAATTAAAATGGAAAATCCTTATGAACTTTAAAACAGCTTTTAGAAACCCATTTTTAAACCAAAAAACAAACTTGTAATAAATAAAATATAAAGTTAATTCAAAATTAATTAAGTGTATTAAATAAAAGTAATTAATTCTTATATTAATTTAAATCTTAATTAAAATATAATAATAATTTTAAATTACTTAATTTATTGAAATGAAATGACTTTTTTACAAAAATATTTATTTTCCACTATTCAATAAAAATCAATATTTTCTATGAAATCATAAAATTTCACCGTAAGTAAATTTTGATATGATAGTTTAAAAAATAATATTAATTTTTTCAAATTAAACTTCTAAAATTTAGAAATTCAACTTTCAAATAAAACATTGTAACAAAAGTGTTTAATTAAAACTATTTCCATTTTGATATAAAAAATTACTTAATATTTTTATAATAAATATAACTATATTAATAAAAATGAATGCGATTTATTACATCATTACCTGGTTTTTTACATTATTAACCCTTCTTTGAATTTCATCCTCATAATTTCATTCACTTATTAAGCAAGTGGGGATATATTTACCTAATATCATTTTCAAATTCCCATGTGGCCTCTTCAACCATATAGTTTTCACATAAAACCTTATCCCATTGAATCAATTTATTTCACAACACCTTCTCTCTATGGTAAATAATATAAATAGGTGTCCCTTAAAAGAATTATTTTCTTCCAACTGAAATAATTTAGGGCTCAAAACCTGATATGAATCCATCACTTACTTCCTTAACATTGAAAAATGTAACATGTTGTGTACTTGGGATAAACTTAGAGGCAATGCCAATTGTTAAGAAAATTGTCTAAATTTATCTATAACTTCATATGGTCCAATGAACCATGGAATTAGATTTACATTTTTACCAAAGGTCATAACACTTTTCAACAGAGATACTTTGAGAATCACATGATCATCTACCATGAAAGAAAGATATTTCTTCTGGTTATCTGAATAAATTTTCTACCTACTCTGATATATCCTTCTATATTACTAAATAAAATACACCTTATCAACCATTTTATCTACCAACTCCAGTACAATCAACTTCCTTTCTCCTACATCATCCCAAAAATCTATCATTTAACACCACATTCTATATAATTCCTCAAATGGTGACATCAATATACTAGAAAGAAAAATCTAATTATAGGTAAACTCAATGAAATAAAATATGTTTATACCAACTTACCTTATAATACATTGAATAAGTATGAATCATATATTACATGGTTTAAATCCTCCACTAAGACTATCCATCATATTGAGGATGAAAATTTGTACTGAGATTTAACTTTGTACCCAATGACTTCTGAAGTCCTTTTTAAAAATTAGATGTGAACTGGGGATCAAAGTCTGATACAATAGGGAGAGGGAATCCATATAACCTAACTATATCTTTTATAAATCTGAGAAATTTTATCTAAAGACATGGTATTTTGAATGTGAAGTAAATGTGAAAATTTTATTAATCATTCAACAATGGTCCAAATTTCATTTTTACCTCAAGAATCCTTTGGTAATCCCACTATGAAATACATGTATATATTTTCCCATTTACACTCTATAACTAGAAAAGGTAGGATCATTACCTTAAAATATTGTCATTTTTATTTAAATTTATGATAAGTTAAACACGTCATGGTAAGGTTATCAATAGCTCTTTTTATACCATCTCACCAATAATACTCCTGAAGGTCTTTGTAATTTTTAGTGATGCCCATATGAATAGAAAATAGAGAACTACGATCTTTGATAAATAACTATTTAATTAATTGGGAATCACAAGACATTAATATTCTTCTTCAAAATGATAAAACACCATCTTCATAGATAATAAAATAAGTCATCTTGCCCTTACTAATAGATTCTACCTTTACCTACAAAGTATGATCCTCCTTCTAACCATGCTTAATTCTTTATAACAAATTTTATTTCACTAAACCAGAAATCTAATAGATGATTTCCCTTAATCCAAAACTTCTATTCCAAAATTCATCAAATAAGTATCCAAAGGTTCATGTTCCAAATATAACATTGTTAATGTAGCATTATTTTTTTAACTCAAAGTAGTAGAGATTTTGTTTCCTTTTACAAGGTGGTAATTAATCATACAATCATAATCCTTGATCAGTTACATCTATATTCTACATTACATGTTCAATTATTCCTATGTGAATATATAATTCAAAATTTTGTGATTAGTATATATTTCACACATTATTCCATTTAAATTATGCCTCTAAATTTTAAAAGAAAAAAACACAACAAATTCCAAATCATGTTTAGCATAATTTAACACATGAGATTTCAACTGACATGAAGCATAAGAAATTACCTAATCATCATGCATCAGGACACAACCAAGTCCCTTCAAGGAATAATAATGTTAGATAATGAATTGACCATTTTTGGAAGGTAGGTCCAAAAATAGAGAATTCTCAAATTTTCTTTTTAGAACCCAAAAATAATCATAGCATTCTCTTGTTTAGATGAATTTAACTTCTATTCAAGTTAACTTAGCAAGTGATCTGGAAAACCAAGAAAATTTTTCAAAAAATTACCAGTAGTAACTCGCTATTCTAAAAAACTACAAATCTCAATGATTTTTTCTGGATATTTTTCATTAATAAATAAATTCAATTTTATTAGGGTTAATAGTTAGTCTATCTTTAAAAAACAATATTTATATGAAAATAAATTTATTAAAACAGAAATTCAAACTTACTAAATTTACTATATAGTTTCATTTTATTTTAGGTTTGAAAAAAAAATCCTTAGGTGTATTTCATATTTATCCTAAATTTTAGAATACACTAAAAGTTAGTCAATAAATACAACCACAAACTTATTCACGAACTTATGGAAAATATTATTCATAAGGTGCATAAATATAGAAGGTACATTAGATAACCCAAATGGTATAACTAAAAACTCATAGTTCTCATATCTTATCCGAAATGAAGTATTTGGAATGTCATCCTCCTTCCCCTCTAGCTAATAATACCCAGACCATAGATCAACCTTTGAAAAATACTAAGTTACGTAGAGCTGATCAAACAAATCATCAATATGAGACAAAGGTTACGTGTTTTTAATAGTGATTTCATTCTAGGGTCAATAAAAAATGAATAGTCTCATTAAACCATCTTTATTTTTAACAAACAAATTAAGATTACCCCATAGGGAAGTTTTGGGTCAAATGAAACATTCAACTAATAATTACTAAAATTCATTTTCTAATTCAAAAATTTCTACTTGATCCATTCGATAAGGGGGTTTAAAAATAATTTTACCATCTGGCACTAAGTCAATAGTATTCACAACCTTTTGATAAAGAATAAAACCTTGTAAATAATCTATAAAAACATATATTTATTAATTCACTACCCTACAATCACTAATTTTAATTGTTGTTTTCTTTTCAACAATGTGAGAAAGATAAATTTCACTTCCATATTTAATCAATTTCTATGCTTCTTAATAAGTTTTCAAATGTATGAAATCATTGAATAAAACATTATTTTACTTAAAATATATCATATAATGACAAAATAAAAACCAATACATACCAATAATGATAAAATAAAAACCAATACATACCAATAATGATAACAATATATACTCTATCTAGTTCAATAAGATTTATAGGAAATACCATCCCATATAAAACAACAGGTTGATTCCTATAAATATTGATTTCTTTAATATATCCATTCGGTGTTTTCAGCAAAACTTCTATCTTATTTTAAAGTCGTGATATTCCCATTTTACTTTAAAATTTCTTATAAATAAAATAATATAAAGATCCAGTGTCAAATAAGGAATTGGAATATTTTTAATAAACAAGAATCATAACTTCCACCACTTCATTTGATCATCCAACATCAAATGTTGTAGTAGAAACTGACTTTACTACACCTTTTTGTTTTTAAAAATGATGATTTAAATCTTATGTAAATAATATCAAATAAATGTTAGAATAATTAACCAAATCATGGAAACTAAAACACCTCACTATTTTATGGTTATTAGTTACCCTATTCTTTGGTTCTTTAGGACTCTTTTCTTTACAGTCACGAGCATTGTTACCAAATTGACCACACTACAAATACTTTCTAGATCCAATCAAAAATTCTTTGAAATATTTTTTACCATAATTGGAAAAACTTTATTGTATACTCTCGACTCATTAGTAGGTTTCTTCTATGTTTCCTTCCACCTTAACCTCTTATTACTATTGTTATATTTAGAAACATAAGTTTCGGCATACTCCATCAAAACTTTCTCATCATAATGAAACACTTTCTCATAAATTTTAAATTATCTTATAGAAAAATTGCTTAGTATACTTTTTATCAATACTAAGTAAAATATATTAATTTTACAATCCATTTCTAGAATTAAATACGGTGCATACCTAGTCAGTCTTCAAAAATTGGATTCATACGTGTTCATAGAATCGTCATCTTTTGACCTCAATTCTAGAAATTGTTTTCCATATATAATTTAACAACATTAGGGAAACATTTATCAATGAAAATATCCTTAATTTTTTTTTCATTCCATTGAATTAAGATCATATATCTCTCTAGTATTATTAACTAAATATCACTACAAATCAGATTTACCTTCAAAATGATAAATGGAAAGATTAAACTATTTAAGGTTTTGAACATCCGATTAATTCAAATATCTAATCCAGTGCATTGACCCATCCTCTTGCTACCACAGGTTTAGATGATCCACTAAATGATGGGGGTGTTTCCTCTTAAAATACTCCACAATAGACATGCTCCTTCCTGATTGATTGGTTTCCTCTATTGAATGGATACAACAACTATTAATAGCCTGTTTCAAAAGACCCATTGCTACTAAAAACTACCCAGTTCTAATTCCAAACATCTCAGGAAGCCAATTTGGAAGGAGGTTTTATTCTTGGTTCCCTCCCATTATAGCTTCCTAGTTTCCTACGTGGAGAACCATTTTAATAGACATAGTTTAGAAAAATCAACATGGTAATCAATAAATCCTATATCATTTCAATTTAACGATAAAGTAATGTCTTTCAATGGTATTATATTATCATATTCCTAAACTCTAAATTAATATACACCAATATCTTATACCCACTATAAGGAAACAACCTTAAATATTACATAATATTAATTTTTATGTCAATTATTCATTCTTTTAAATTTGAGGATCTTTTAAGTTTTATAGCTTTATAAAATTATTTCATAACACATAAAAAACAAAAAACAAAAATTACAAAGAGGACACTTCTCATTAATATCCATTTTTTCCTTAATATAAAAATTTTACAATAAAGAAATATTTATTTCATGGAAAATCTTCATGAAATTATACTTGATATCTTTCTTTACCTTACCCATCCTTAAACCCTATGAAATATATTTTAAAATGTTATATGATCACAAAAAACTCTATATGGGACATAAAATAAAAAAAACCTATTAATCTAATGAGAAACGTGAAAACTGAGGAAATCTTTTACCTTTATCTTAATGTTTTATGATAGAAATAAATAAATAATTTTCACATGAAAAACAAGCACTTTTTTCCAAATAAAATCTTTAAATCTCATAAAAAGAAAATCAAAATCCTATTTGGAAACTTTGAACATCAAATTAATAACATGTTTTAAAATCATGTAAAAAGTAATTAGAACCGAGTTAAATCCATTGTAGAAACCCTTTAGTAACTAAAAACTTCTATACTATTAAGACAAGTAGCATTACTTAATTCATGAGAATACTATATGGGCACATCCATCATATAAGTTATATCAGACCCACCAGATTCTATCTAGGAACACCCATTGTATAAGCTATATTAGGCTCACCCATTGTTATCTGGGCACACCCATCATATAAGATAGTACATGATAAATTAGTAATATAAGGGTACACTCATTTCTCATATAATTATAAAGTACCATATCATGAATAAAAAAAATAATATTTTCATCATAAAACATTTGAAAAAACTTATTTAAACATGAATTGAAATAAATTTCAGATATTAAAATATAGTTTCCTTTTAAAAAATAATTCAACACAAAAATACACTAAAAAATGGAATGATGGTTTTTATTGGAATAAAATATTAAATCTTTAAAATTAATCCAAATTTCAAAAAATATTATGGAGGAATAAAATTCATTATCACTGTATAGATTAAAATTGAACATTCCTTTTGTTTGTAAAGAAAGTCAAACATTTCATGCCAAGATTTTATTTTTTAAAAACCATTAAAAGAAATAAAAAATCATTTATTAAAATATCATGTCAATAATAAAATCATTTTAAAAACATGGGAATGGATGAAAATTTTAGTTGGATTTAAAACAATAAAAGGGATTTTTTTTAAAAGAAAGGTCCCTTATCACATTGGAAATATTTGAATCGTAAGCCCCATGAAATAATAACATTAAAAACATTAAATACCATGATAATTGAAAAATTCCGGATATATCATGTCAAAGGGGATTTATATAAACTTCTTAAAATAGTATAGGTTCATAACATCAAAATATATGTCAACAAAATGAAATTGACATGAAGTCCCTTACCTCAAGTTCAATTCATCATGCTCATTATTTATCCTCCTAAATAATAAACATAAGTTAATAATTGAACTTATTAAAAATATTTTTCAAGTTTTTTATTCTTTTTATTTCACTAATTACCATTTTATATACAATTACTTAATCAATTATGTTTACATTGGGGGTTTCAATGATATTTGATTTATGTGTACAAAATAACTTTGGTGGGTGGAATATTTGTCTAAGAGGTCCTTATTTAAACATATCTAGAATAATAATCATGAAATACTTTTAATATTTATAAATCTATTATACATTTAATACCAATCAGTAAATATTTTTATGTAAAATGAACTATGTTACGATCATGAAGATAGTTGGTCGTACGTATGCATGAGTAATGATTACATTTTTCAACAATAATCATGGAAAGGAGGTATGTAATATTTTATCTTTACATAATCATAATAATATCATATATACCATATTATTTCTTTATAAATACTCATATATATTATTATTATTATGTGGTGATGAAAAAAAAAGAATCACAACGCTTTGTGGTGGTGGTAGTCCACATGTACAGGATCAAAGATATCATTTTTCAGTGTAAGAAATAAAATGATATATTTTTCTTTCATAATAATAAATATTTCATTAACACAATTATTATGTCATTTATATCACATATATTCATTAAATTATCCATATTACCTTCCATGTAAAGTATTAGTGAAAAAAATAATCACATCGTATCGCGAGGCGGTAGGTCATCATATACACGGGTGATGTTGTTGTATCCCCGATAAATGGAATATAATAAGGTATTTGTGATATTATAAATACATAAGTATAAATATGTCACAAATATAATATATATACTTTAAATTCATCATTAAAAAAATCTTTTGTTGGTAGTGAAGGAAATTAAATGACATCAGTTTGTGAGACCGTATTCCACCGCACACCTGAATGATGACTTCATATCCCATTTGATTGAAGAGGAGATAGATTTTGTTTTTGAAACTAAAATAATAAAATATAATTATATTTTATAAAAATTTGTTATTATATAATCATAATTTATGAATATATTTATGATTTTTAAGAATAAAAAAAATAATGACACTCAGTAAATCATGATATCTATTCTTCAGACAACCTCCTTGGGTAAAGACCAAAATCCTTCTTAGGATGGATTTTTTTATCAAACTAAGGGCTCTAGGTTGTGGGTAATAAATTTAGGAATATATTTCTGTAGTTATTTTCTAATCCAAATTTATTTCAATGTGTGAATATAATAGGATAAGGGTGGCCTTTTATAATTGAGATGATTGGCATACTATTAGATTTTTAAAAGACAAAGGTGTACCCATGTTTTTCACAAAAAACAAGAGTCCAAAATAGAAAATTTTCAATACATATACATGATAAAGAATAAATATTTCCAAAAAATATATTTTAAACAAGTTTTTAGTTATTTTAAATAATATACTTTTATTTTATCCCCAACTACCCCCACCCCCCGGGTAAGTCTATTCCTACAATAACCTTGGTAATTAATTTCTATTATTTTCACTATTCATTATGGAAAAAAATTAAGTTGGGATTATTAGAAAATTTAAATTATTCTAATTCCAAATATGGAATATATTTTACAAAATTTAATTTATATAAGTGGTAAAAAGTTTCTCAAAACAAAACACACAAACATGATGAAAAAATGGGTTTTAATTAGTGTATATTTTCAGTAAAAGATGATTTTATATTAAATTTATAACTAATAATAATCATTGAATGAAAAAAATTAATACATATTTATATATAATATATACATTTGATTTGAAACATTTTTAATTAGGTATTATCTTAATTAAATAAAATGGATTAATATTATTAACTTTAAAATAGTTCTCAAAAAACAAATTCTTTTTTAAACCCCAAAAACTTATAATAAAATCCCAAAATAATTTTATTAAAAAATTATTAATTTTATTAAATATAAATAAAGAATACATATGTTACTTTAAATAATATTCAAAACATAATGGGACTTTTAAATTACTTAATTTATTGAAAATAAATTACTTTTTTACAAAAATCAGTATTTTCCATTATTCACTGAAAAATCAATATTTTCTAAAAAATACTAAAATCTCACCCTAATTAAATTTTTATATGATAATTTCAAAAATTATGTTCAATTTTTTAAATTATATTTCTAAAATTTTGAAATTAATCTTTTAAATAAAACCTTATTATAAAAGGGTTTAATAAAAACTATTTTAATTTTTTATTTAAAAATTACTTAATATTTTTATAATGAATAAAACTATATTAATAAAAAGGAAGTTGATTTATTATATCCTTAATTGGGTTATTAAAACCAATTTACTTTTTCTTTATTGAGTGGAAACCATATCAAAACCACTTAGTTTTCGAAATCCTTATAATAAAAATAAATTTATTCATGTACTAATTATCTAAAAAGATATAACAATTAAATGATAGTGCATAAAATTCAATGAATAAAATAGTATATATAACATTTTATAATTAAAAAACAATCCATCACTGAATATTTAAATAAATTTAAACTATAATAACGAATTAAAATTTTAAAAAAATCCAAATGACAAATATAAATTAATTACACCATCTCAAAATTATAGTGACTATATTATTAAAAAATTAATAGTTTCATAGAGTAATTTTTCTTAATTTTTATATATGCAATGAATAATTTTTATAATTATTACTATAAAAAATAAATAAAATCGGTTATTGATGGAAAAATTTGAAATAATAATTTTTTTACTATAAATCCCAAAGTGGATATGAATATTTGGTTATTATAATGACAACACGCTATAAATAAAAGGTGGTATGCAATATATAATTAGAAGAAATTAAATTGTAAAAATGGGGATTATTTTTTAAAAGGACTCAAGAACAACCTTATTTCTGTTAATTAGCTATGTAACTCATGTAATTTTAATAATTGAACAAAAAGTAGTTATAATCAAAGGAATAAATGTAATAATTATTATGGGATATAAAACACAACGAAATATATACCAATGTATTATATATATTTAATAAAATGTAATGTTTCAATATTATTTCTAAATAAATTGATATATTGAAATATATTAATAGATATATAATACTAATTAAAAATCTACATTGTAATGAAATTAAATCATTGATATTAGAAAATAAGGTAAAATATAATAAATAAAGGTTAAAAATATCAAGAAACATAGAACTTATTTCCAGGTATCTATTATGTATACCATCAAAAACAATTTCCACTAGACTAAAGTAATTAAAAAATAAATAACTTTTATAAAAGATATATTTTAATGAATAAGAAAAAAAATGTGGTAGAATAAATCAATGCACAATGGAGTGATACATGGACAAGTAACAAGACTAAGATGAATATGGAAAGTCATGGAGGAAGATGAGTGAGCCGATGATGATTGGTACCACTGAAAGAAGGGGACACGGTAGGTGTTGGCGCAAGGGGAGAGGGGAAACTTAGAACCAACATGGATTTTCAATGAATAGGGGATGGATAGTGTTTCATGTATACTTAAAAAATAATATAAAACTATATTATAAAAACCACTACTAAATGAAAAAAAGAAATATTTAATTATAATTTTAGAAGTGATTTAACAAAACCATTATAAAGTTAAACACATTTTTTTATAATAGTGGTGTCAAAAATCCTAATAACCCTTCTTTAATAATTTTTATTATGGTAGAGATATGTATAGTTTGTGTTCTGTGGGTGCATGCACATTCCCATGTGTTTTATATTTTATAAAATTTATAATATATATGTTTTTCTATTTATAGCTCTTATGTTTTATATATGTTTAACAAATACATATGTTCAACATATTTTAACACACACACAGACACAAAATTATGGGTGGAAGTTTTATATATTTACAAATCAATAGGGTACCTCATAAATTTTTTTCTAAAACCAGGGTTTAGAATTTCCAAAGAATAGAGGGCATTACCCAAGATTGAACCTTCTTTGAAAAAATGGCAATGAAGGTGCCAAACCATGTGGATCCTTTTTTTATTTTTTAAAAATAAATCTCTAGAATAGTTTCAAAATTTTTTAAAAAAAATTTGAACCCTCCATGAAACATAATTGCAATTTTTGTTTTGAATTTTTTTTATTTATTTAATTTTTTTATTTTATTTAATTTTTTTATTTCTTTTATTTTCTACTTTCAAAAGTAATAATATAATTCAAACTAATTCTTAATACTGAATATTCTAATTTTGAACCCCCAAAAACCTCATTTTTGGGGGAAATTCGAAAGACATTGTAGCAGCACTTTGGAAGTATTATTCATCAACGATAGGCCTTTAGGAAACCTTATAAGGGCCTTCAGGCCATAGGAGGCTCCAAAATAATTCTATATCAAGGCATTTAGGTCACATTATCACCAAAGGGTTTTGTGGCCATTAAGAAATTTTAATAAGGTCCTTATGGGTTTTTTCGATCCTTTTGGGGAAGGATGGGCCTTAACCCATCAGGGATACAGAGCGTGTTTTTATTCATATATATTAATAATTTTTTGGTTATAGTACTATTAGTAAAAATCAATAATTATTATTATTTTATATTAAATCATTCATAATAATTTTTATTAATTGTTATAATTAATTATTATTTATTAATTAGATACAATGTGAATATTTCCTATCTCATGTGGCTAGGTAATATTCTATAACAACCCATGTTTTTAAAAGGAAAACTATGTTCAATAGCATACATGATACACCACATCAAGATTAAATAAACAACTAAATATTATTATTTAAATATTCTTGTTATAACCTAGCAATTAGATTGGAGGGTATGAACATGATTAACCAAATTATGAAAATATGGTTTACACATGTATATATAGTTCTTTGACCAATTAATTATAAATGAATGTAAAAAAAGGGAATTTTTTTCTGAAAAACTATTAAAAGGATAACAGCTCTATTTATAAAATTATAAAATCACAATTTTTGGATTATATTAATGAAATTTTTATATAATATTTTCAAAATAATGTTTAACATTTATCTTATGTGTTTTCTAGACATGATATAATAAAAAATTCAGTTTTACACTTTAAAAACTATATTTTTCTAAAAAACATTTTTACTAACTTTTGAGGGAGGTCTTGTTTTAAATATATTTTTAAAACATTTATAAATTATATTTTAAAAAATAAACTTATTATTCTAAAGTTGAATATAAAATTTTAATTTGGTTGAATTTTTTTTATTTTTCTGATAAGTTTTTTTGATAAATAGTTGAATAATGCAGCATTTTAATTTAAAATTACTTTTTTGTCTAAATAATTTATAGTGTTAAATGATATTTTTGATAAGTTTTAAAGTATAATTAGATTAAATTTTTATAATTTAATCCAGTTTAGGTCATTGGAATCAATTTCACATTAAATTTAGATATAAAAAAATCAATCTTTTGGATGTTTTCACTTTAAAAACTCATTTTCTCATTCTGTCAACGGGATTAATTTTAAATCAATTTTAGCCAGTTATTTGTTTTGAAATTTGAAAATTTTATTTTATAATTGAAATTATAGTTTAAAAATTTAGTAAATAGGCCCCTTTTATTTTTGGACAATATGAATAGTAACTATATTACAAAAGAAATATTACCACATTTAATGGTAAATCGGGTAATTAAGGGTAAAAATAATATTATAATTATTAGAAAATTATCCTAAAACATGTCATAATTTTATTGGATGATTTATGATTGAAAAAAATCAGACTTTGGCCAATGTTATGAGCTCATGGAGCCACTTGGAGGACCTTAACCTATTTATAGTATTCTATTCAAAGAAAAGTCATCCTTGTCGTACTTTTGTATTTAACAAGTGAAATATTTTTAATATGTTGTTACATAGGGTATATGATCTAATATAAATATTATTTTGAAATATAAACTATTTATCCTCTTCATGATAATTTATTTATAATATTTACGTGAAAATAATTGTATTAAGGGATTGTACAAGGATGATGTAGTAATTGTTTAATTAATTGAAATATCAAATAAACTTTATTAAAAATATTATGAAAAATATAATTTTACAAAATTAATGTCATACAAAAAAAATTATATGTATTTTACATGTTATTAATAAGTTAAAATATTTGGTTTGATGATATCATGAGTTAATAATATTTTTAAAAATTCAAGTAATGAATAGTGTCAAAATTGACATTAATGATATTTTAAAACAAATAACATTTTATTAAATGATATAAATTCATAAAATTATAAAATAAATATTCATAATTATTTTTATATGTTATAATATTTAATAAATTATCCATTTATGGTTCTTTTTAAATTTTATGGTAACTATATTAACCTTCAAAGAGTAAAAACACATGTTGTCATAGTAAAATTTAAAGAAGTAAAATAAGGGTTAAAACAACAAGATAAGGATTTAAAAAATTGAAAACTTTTTCAATTTTCATTTTATGAATTTATTTCAACCTAAAATTATCCTATATTGGAAATAAATAAGTTTATATTATTTTTAAATAAAAAATTATTTTATATTTAGTTAATATTCTGAAAATTTTCAAGAGTGATCCTCCCCTCTTATAAAAGGGTACCTCTTATACTCTTCTATTCATAGATAAAAATCTATTTTTCAACAGATATCTGACCATATACATTCCTAAATTCCATACACATGTTATATGGCTCTTATTTTATTCATAACACCATCCTTAGTATTCTTAAGTTTTAAGCAAAGGAGGTGGTCTGAGGAAGAGGTATAGTTTTTAATCAATTATTTATGTTTTGTTTCTTCTTCCACTTCCATGAAATCTTCTTAGACCATGATAAAATAATAAATCCAGTAAAATAAATATACTGAGATATTATTACATTAATATCATTACCCAAATCCAAATCCATTTCAATCATACGTGAAAATAATTAATCGTTCTTATGTACGGTAGACTACCACCTCACGAACCGATATAATTGTTTTTTATCATCGTCTCTCAAGACTAGTTATAATAATGGAATTAATGTTCATATATTATATTCATAACATTTTTATCATTATTAATTAATAATATATCATTTATTTTCATTCTTTTCCATGAACATAAAAATGATAATGTCGTTTGTGTGTGCGTGTAAACTATCACCTCCATGAGGAGATGTGGTTCTTTTTTCAACACCATGTCACATGAATGATATATTTAATTATATTTAAATGATTAATGTTATTTTAGTTATATTTGGATCATTTTTTAAAGATAAAATAATATTTACCTTATTTCCATAATGGTCATTGAAAATTGGAAATGTTACTCAATCATACATAGGTCTTATCATCTCCATGATAGTAATGTAGTTCATTTTTATTATATATATGTATTGGATGGATTTAAAAGTATAATTTAGGTATAAAATTTATTATTATTTCATGAATATAATTCTATATATTATGGAATAATTACCACTTGGACTATTTAAATCGTACCAAAGTCATTTTGGACTCAAGTGCCGAATATCATCAAAACATATGATACAAACTTAAATAATTAATTAATTTTTATATAATTATAATAAGTAATATAGAATTAATAATAAAATTTAAAAATGTTTACAAGAAAGTCAATAAATAACCTAAGCTTATTATTCATGAAGATAAATATTGTACTTAATGGGTTATACTCAAGGAAAGGGACTTCATCTCAATTTTCTTTGGTTGAGGCATATTTTGATGTTATGTATATATATTCTTTTATGTGGTGTATATAACTCTCCATTTAGATGTAATATCTTGAATTTATTTATTGTCATGATATTTGATGCTTTTTTAAGTGTTACTCTTTCTTGTGGTGTAATATTTAACTAATTACAATGTGGTGAGAAAATTATGAACCTGATTTCCATTCATTAGGTTAAAATTTTAATTCTTGATTATTTCATTCTAATAGTATGGGTGAAATGAATTTTTAATATATAATGATTTATTTACACATTTTTTACAAGTATTTTCATAGAGTACACATAATCAATTCATTTTATTTATGTTCGGTTCAATTATTTGATATTTGTAAGGGACTTCATCTCAATATCATTTTGTTGAGGCATATTTTGATGTTATACACCCACCTTATTTTATGAGGCATATGTACATCCCATTTAACATATAATGTCATTAATTTATTTATTATTGTGTTATTTAATTCTTTGTTAAATGTCATTCTTTTATGGGGCTTATGATTTAAATGTTCAAAGTGGTATGGAACACCTTGAATGATTAAATATTTAATTATCAAATATTTATCTCCATGTAAATATTCTTGATATTATATTACATATTTATTTATATGGATATAAAAGGATTATGATGGAAATTTTATTCCTATTTCTAATTTCATTCAAAGGTTTTAGAAAATAATATTTTTATGTGTTTTATATAGAACATTTTCACAAATGACAAAAGGAATGTTGTATTATTAATATACATGGTGAAAATGACTTTCCCACCACTATGAATATTATTAAATATCTATATTCCTATAAAATATTCCATATTTTATTAAATAAAAAACCACTTCCATTAATTTGGAGATTTTTTTGTTTAAAATCATTTTTTAAGAAAATTATATTTTTATAGAGAAGTGTTTTTCATATGGGATTAAAAGAGTTTTTCAAAGAGTTTTGGGATAATTTTTTTTTATTAAAAAAATGGTACTTGGGAATTATATTACATGGTTGGTCCTGAAAAATATTATAAAAATGGTTTATCCCAATTATAGCCCATGGTAATTTCTGATACAGGTTATATGAAGGGTTGATCCCTATTATAGCTCACGGGTGAGTCGATATAGCTTATACGAAGGTATGAATACCATTATAGATCATGGGTGAGCTTAATATATCTTATTCAAAGGTTTATCCCCATTATAAATCAAAAATTAATTGGGTAATAATATTATTTCAATTTGGTCATATGGATATTACAATTAAATGGGTTTTAAAAAGGTTTTATGTATATGATTTTCTAAGTCCCCTAAAAAGGTTTTAATGGATTTTTATGGGTTTTAAAGATTTTATTTGATAAAAATGTGTATTTTATTCATGTTAAAATTCTTTATTTTATATTCTAAAATAAATTTTATGATAAAAGTAAAATTCATATGAGTTTTTTAGTTTTTTAGTTTTTACTGAACTAATAGTTTCTTTCTTTTTATATACTTTTCTGATATTTTGTACTCATCCTGCGTTTTTTAAAATGTATTTAATAGAGTTTAAGTGGGGATAGATACAAGGATGAGGTAAAGGAGATAATTGTTAAGATTTTTCATAAAGAGAAACCGTGTTTTTTAGTAAAGAGTTTTATATTTTGGAATGGAAACTCAGTATAAGTTTCCACTTGTAATGTATGGGTTTACTTTGTAATAGTTTTTCCTAATTCTCTACAACTTGAAACTAAAATGATCATAAAAATTTAACTCTAGTTAAAAAACACTAAGAAATGTAATTTTTAATGTTGGGGCCTTACATCTACTTCACAGCCTTATATTGAGGGATTAATCCCTAGACTGGCCATATTCCCCCTACCCAATTAAATATGGGGACTTATTTTTATTATAAAAACTTATATAATAATCAATTCATAATAACCAGATTTAAAAAAAGGGTTTAACTTTATAATATTTCAATGATATTTTTGGTTTTTTGTTTCAGTGAAACAATAAAACTATTACATAACAATATGGAAACTTCTGCAGAATATTTTTTTCATAAAAACATGTTCGTATGTTTATACTCTTATTTTATTCTTGAAACTTATTATTCTTTCAAGAAGTGTCATAATTTACCTTTCTATATTATATCTAAATCCTTAATCCCTATGAAAAAACACATGAAGTTATGGGATGATAAGAGTAAATAACAATAGGGTATATCAAATTAAAATCATTAGTCCTTTTGAAAAACATGAAAATCCATAATGAAGTTTACTTCTAAAAAAATAAACATTGAGTTCCAATAATCACTTACTTACTAATAAAATCAACTTCATCACCTAAATGTTTTATGAAATTTTTTTTACCAAGAATAGATTAAAAATAATAACTATGTTAGTTTCTTGAAAAAATATGATAACTCATGAAAAATTTTCCTTGGAAAACAAATATTTCACCTTTAAAATGTCAATTTCTTAACATTATTCATAAAGTCATTTTTATACCTCATTAAATAAAAATATTTACAATTAAACTAATAGAATTAATATAAATACCATGTAAAAATCATGATACATTTTCCTTAGAATCACCCTTAAAGGAAAACCTATAATGGAATAACCTACTATGTTAATTCCAACATGTATCCTTTAGAGAACATATCATTTCCCAATACATTGGAGGGCTATATCAAAACCACCAATAATAATATGTAATGTAAAAAATCCATAAAAATTAAAAATAGATAAAATATTCATTTACATCATATAAACCAAATAATTGGCATTTGATCCCATAAGAAAAAGCACTATCAGTTATCTCGTAAAAAGAGAAGAAATGTCATTTCTTCTTGAAAACATTTTAAAACCAAAAAGTTCCAAAATAATGGGTATAAGATAATATTTTAGAAACCATATAAAATTTTTTAGAAAACATGATAATGAATAATATATATAATTTTTGGGAAAAGTGTTCATGTAGTAAATGTAAAAAAAACATTCTTTTTACACTTTTGTAAATAAAGTAAAAAAATTATCCATACAAAAAAACATTAAAAATATTACTTTTAAAACATTTATAAAAAACTCAAAAAAAATATTATTAATTTAAATAATAATTGACGATTTTATAATAGAATTCTTGAATGTTTTTTAAGAGCATGGATATGGTGGAAAAATTGTTTGGAGGAAATATTTAAAACAAGGTTTTAAAGAGAAATATGATACCTCATGCCCCGACTCACCACATATGTCTTATAATTTACTAAATAATAAATTTGTATTGATTATATAATTTCATAATAAACATTTTATTTTTAATTACATTATCATTAATCCTTTTATTACATTTATTACCATGTTCTATTTCATCACTAAATCGGTTACGTTCACCTCAAATGTTTTGGGGTTGTTCGGTCTAAAGAAACAATAGTTTGTTTAATGGGGTAAATGGAGGAATAAAATGGTTCCATCATATTTAAAAATATTAACAATTTCATAAAAATATTATTTATTCATTGAATATAATTTTATAACCCTCCATGTAAGCTGATGATGAAAAATGAACCACATCTTTTATGGAGGCAGTAGTCCACATGTACATACAAGCGATGTTTCCATTTATCAACGAATGATAGGGAAGTAAATTGGATAATATTGTATCCAAAAAATTATAATTATGTCATAAATATCATATGTATTAATTAAATTCATATATATAACCATTCATGTAAGGTGCGAGATGAAAATTGAGATACATCGCTTCATGGAGGTTGTAGTCTGCAAGTACGCATAGGCAACACGTTCATTTTACAATGTATGGAAATGAGGAATAACATTATTGACATATAAATATAATAAAAATTAAGTATAGTATTGATTCTCATTTCAATTCATTTATATTGTTAGAATATTTTTTTAAGTTATTTTAAGAAGAAGGTAACCTGAAGAAACTTGGT
Organism: Viscum album; assembly: GCA_963277665.1. Lineage (NCBI taxonomy): Eukaryota > Viridiplantae > Streptophyta > Magnoliopsida > Santalales > Viscaceae > Viscum > Viscum album. The sequence continues at coordinate 880,216,200 of OY728126.1, read as the reverse complement.
TAGAACATGTCCCACTTGTCACGACCCGTCCTCGGGGCCCATGTCGTGACTACCCCAAGCCTACCTTCCATAGGCCAGGGGCTGGAGACTAGCACCAAAGGCATAAATACCAAAAAAAAAAGGAAGGCATTGACTTTACAAAATGAAAGCACACACAAACAGAGTACAAGCAGAAGCTATACTAAGTAAAGCAGCATAACAAACGTGCTGGAAGTACGAGGGGCTGGAAATACAAGCCCAAAAGAAAGATACAACTACAACTGAAAGTAAAGTACAACTCAATGGACAATAGCTGAAAGGTGACAAGCAGCTCCTGGATCATCCTCTGGGTTCCAACCTGAAGGGTAGGTATAGATATCCTCCTCAGCACTCCACGTCTGTCCTTCTCCTCCGGGTACCGACTCGTCGTGAGATCCACCTTCGGGTACCGACTCGTCCTGAGATCCACCTCCGGGTACCGGCTCATCATGAGATCCACCTTCGAGTATCGTCCAACTCTACAAGCCTCAACCACAATCAGTAATGTCCATCGTTTGCAACCAACACAATGAGGTGCGGGCAAAGCTCGTGCAGGGGTGAGTATACGATACTTAGTAGGGACCCCGAGACCCTCAAGGTCTCACTAAATCCAACAAGGATAATCACAAAGAAAGTTCTCAATAGATAACCCTTACTTAGGTATAAGCCCATACTTATACCTAAGTTACCAAGTAACCCATCTCAGCCACGAGGTATCACACAGATATGAAGTCTATGGATAACCACTACTTAGGTATATGCCCATATATATATGTAAGTTATCTAGTAACCCATCTCAATCATGAGGAAAACACAAAGGTAATTGACTCAGCTCAAACCAGGATTTTCATTAACGAAACTTCAACTACTGAAGAGCTCCATCTCTGTCGAGTACAGTGATCCTATCATGACTCTGAGGTACTGCTCACTAACCTAAGACTACTGAGGTACTCCTCATGTCGAGTACCACGGGTCAGTCACCTCACAAAGTAGTGCTCCTCCGCCATGGGTCTGCCACCTCACACAGCAGTGCTCCCCCTCATTGCCTATAGAGGTACTCCTCCTGTCGAGTACCATGGGTCTGCCACCTCAAAAAGTAGTGCTCCTCCCCCATGGGTCTGCCACCTCACAAAGTAGTGCTCCCTACTGGGCAATGCAAGTCACTCCGAATCGAATCGGACAAGCAGTCATCAGGTCTCATCCAGCTACACGGTCTTCGTACTCCATACGCTCGTCTCTGAGAGGGTCCACTCCATGAGATACGGGTCGATACTCTAAGTATCACAAAGTCCCACGAAGAAGTATCTCAAAGGACCGTCTTGCCATAGGGGTCTTAACGCAACAGACGGCGCATCAATCGAACACCCAGTCTGTGAGTTATTACCCTTTTTGTCCCAGGGGCCCGGTTGGTTTCGTGTACGAACCAACCCGACCGTATCTCAACTGTACCACAAACTCACATAGGGTATACTCATAGGGACCGTTTCTCAATGTGATCACCAACGCTGCTGATGGTTCGTCAAACGGATGTTCGGTCTGAAAGTTATTGGATTTTCCATTCCAGATGCCCGGTTGGATTTCGGATACAATCCAACCTGTACATACTCCAACTTCATACAAACCTAGAGCGAAGTAAGCCAAAAGTCCCACCTCACTAAGATGAGTCCAACAAAGTCGATGGTGCGTCAATCGGACGTCCGAAGCTCAAGTTATAGGTCTTTCCGCTCCGAGGGCCCGGTTGGTTTTGTGTTCGAACCAACCAGGCCATACCCAATTTCTCCGAAACGATGAGTGTAATATACTGAAACAACCATCTTGATCCAAAGATTGTGTCACAACTGACAGTGCGCCCATCGGAGGTCCACATCCCATGTTACGAGAGTTTGAACGAATCTGCCTGCTTTTAGGGGGTTTTGGGCCTGGACCGACCCAGCCCAAGACCCCCTGGGTCGGCCCGAACCGGGTCTGGGTTGGGCCCTCTAGGGTGCGGCCCGGCCTGGCTGGCATGGCCCGACCCCGCCGGCGCGGCCCGGCCCCGCCGGCGCGGCCTGGTCCGGTGTGGCCGGTCCGGCCTGGGCGGCTCGGCACTGGCCGAGCGGACGGGAAAAGGTGGTGGGGGGCACGCAGCCCCCTTGATTGAAGAAACGGCCCCCCATGGTGGGCCCGCCTCCTTTCCAGTCGGGGGTTATGACCCCCATATTCCCGATACGGCAGGCCAAGTTGGTCGGTCGGTGTTCCACCGCGGCACCCCCTGTGGGTCCCGCCTTCCATGCGCCAGCAGCTGGATGTTTCGGCCGCCACTCCCTGCACTGTCGCGACCTTGTCTGACCAACGCAGTGCGAAGGCGCCACCCCCCTCCGTTGTGTCCCCGCGCCGGCCGTGGCCACTTTTTGGTTCTCCGGAGTGGTGCGACGGCACCACGCCCCTCCGCCACGGCCCGACTCTGGTCATGGCTTCTTTCGTCCTCAACGGCACGGCACGACGGCACCGCGCTCCTTCGCCGCATTCCTCCTCATTCCCGCATGGTGTCGTTGCATTGCGCCGCCTTCGTTCGAGCCACAATGAGTACATCAACAAAGGGGGAGGAGGGTCGGCCGTGTTCGTGATGTTCGGCCCCCTCCCGTTAATTCGATATCAAGCGGCTAAGAATTTGACGTTGGACGGCAAAGAATATTCACGAACAAAACCAAACCCCTACGTTTTTCCCCGCAATCAAATATTCCCAACCCGAAAACATATTCTTTTGTGGATCAACTTAATATTGAGTTGATCCGCGTTCCTTGTTTTAAAAGGAAACATCCATGGGAAAAGATATCATTCTCAAATTAAGTCCCTACCTCGAAGAAGGTGTTTGTCGGTGTTGCGGTAGACGGCGTCGCGGTTGACGGGCGTCGTTCCGTCAATATCGGGAAGGGCAAAGCCGAGGGTGGCATCGGTGTTCTTCGTTCTTCATTGGAGGAAGAGGAAAACTCTCCAAGTGTTTGGCGTCGTGCTTCGCTGCTAGCGTTCCGCCGCTTGAAGAAGCCATCCAGAACTCCTCCCCCTGGCCTCCTTTAAATAAGAGTGGTGGGTACGTATTTGGCACACAAATCATAAATGGGGGATTTATGACATAGGGCCCCACTCAATTAATCCGATGCGGTGGAACATTAAAAAGGGATGAAGGATCCTCATTAATTAAACACGTTGGCATTTAATTAAAGAGAGGGAGGGAAGGTTCCTCATAAACTTGAGGGGTTGACATGTATTAAAGAGGGAGAGGGTGTTTAATGGGGTGTTAGGAAATTTAAGGAGGTGGGGGCTCATGTGGGCCCCACCCCACTTCCTCACAACTTCCTTTCCCATAACTCATAAACCACTAGTGGCGTAATAAAAATATAATTGTAAAACAACAATATTTTTATTCCTCACATTTATAACATCACATCCCGAGCAAACGCAACTCCAAGAAAAGTATTCCTAAGCAAAAACTGACATTGCGGTTTCATTGGTGCCCTCAGATTTCGATTCCGAGCACCGGTTCAAAAGATAGAAAAACCCGCTCGTTCGTTCATTGAACGTAGCCGAGCTAATCTTTGGAAATTGATTCCGGGCACACCGGGCCTCGGAATCAGGTGCCTTCAAAAACTGCGCACTCGTAAAATTCCAAACAAATTAAGAAAAAAAATCCTTGAAATTTCCGGGTCTTTACACCACTTCTATGGTCAATCTTCTTTGAAAACATCTTAAGGATTCTTTTATTGGCCTTTTGCAAATACTTGAATCTATAAGAAATTTTTAGGTATTTCTAGAAGTTATTTGGTCATGTATTTATTGATCTAAAGTTCACAAATTGTGTGGATAAGTGATGGGTGAAGGGATCCATTTATAAGTGAGAGGAGTGTTAATCTTGTAAATAATAATAACTTTAAAATATTATAAAATTATTTCAAAAGTGGAAGTGGAAAAAATGGAAATATTTTAAAATATTTGATAATTAAGTATTTAAATATACATATACAATAAAATATATATAATTTTTAGTGATATTTTTATCCTTATCTCTTAGTTTAACACCCTCTTTAACCTTTTTAACTCTTACCATGTTGGCTAAATTTTACTACGGTTACTTATTTTATGAATAAATATGAAATAAAACTTAATAAATAATTTGAATTTGATGATTCCTAATATTTAATCCATTTTATAAGACTCAAATTCTAGGGACTATAAAAATTAACTTTAATTTAAGCACACAAAATATAATGAAAGATAACTTTTATAAAAACGAACATTTAAGAAAAAATGATTTTACGCCCAAATAAGGTATAGAATTAATCCCCATTATATTTATTAGTTTATCACGCAAAAAGGAAGTTTAATTTGACTTTAAAACCAATTCAAAACAGAAATTTACCATATGAATACATAAATAAATGAAAAGTTACTATATTTAAGAATAAGATATTTTTCACTATTTATCTAAAAATAAATTATTTCTAAAAATTCACAAAAAACACTCTAGGATACTTTTTAAATTATGGTAAAAAAATTGATTTCCATTTTATAAAATTAAAATTCTATAATTTAGAAATTTAATTTTTAAATAAAACCATATAGTACAAGGAAACAAATTTGTTTGAATAAAACTATGCCTTTTTCAATTGAATAATTAATGAAAATTATTATAGTTAATAATTATCTATAAAATCTAATCATGAATATTAATATGATATGAAATAGATTTATTTTTAAAATTTCCTAGATTTTCACCTTATTCCCCTATAATGAAATTGTGTCCTCAAAATTTTACTCATAAATATAAAAGTGATGATTTTTTTTATTTGATAGATTTTCCATATTCCCCTGTTAGTTCTCAAATAATATAGGGATTCAATAAAACATAAAACATTTAAGTTAATTTAATCCACAACACTTTATATATACTATCAATAACTTGAATTGGCTTTTTATCATAAGAAATATTCTTCTCCAACTATACCACTTCATGGATAAAAACATGAGATGCATCGGGTATATATTTCCTAAACAACGAAACATAAAGCATGTATTATACTTTAGATAAACTAGAAGGTATGGATACTCAGAAATAAAATGATCCCAATTTATCTAAAATTTATTATGATCCAATAAATTGTGGACTTAACACTCCCTTTCAACCCAAAATACATTCCCCTTTCCATTGATGTATTTTAAGAAAACAATTTCTTCTTCTTCAAACAAAATATATTTCCTTTGGTTATCTGCATAACTCTTATGCCTAATCTAAGTTTTCCCCACATATCCCTATATAATCTTTTCAAATTCAACCATATATGTTACCAATTTATGGTCTTGATAACTTCCTCTCCCCAACTTCATCCAAAAAGTATGTATTGTAACACATATTTTCATATACTACCACAAATGGTTACAATTTTATACTCAAATGAAAAAAAAATATTATAAGAAAATTATACTAATAAAAGAGGTTGTACCTAACTTCCTTAATAATAAATTGAACAATCCTAAACATTTACTCCAATGTATAAATTGTTTGATTGAATTATCCATCATATTGAGGGTGAAAATCTATACATTAATTGGATTTTTTCTCCAAAGGATGACAATAAATGCAGAGGGATTCGAGAATAAATTGGGGAATGATTTTCCCTTGAGATAAAACCATCCAACCAAAAAATCCACTATCAACAACTATATAATGCGGGTTGACAAAACAACCAAGCCAATACATTACCAAAATACAACCAATGGTTTTATAACAAATTCCAAAGACCAAAACACCCAAACACAAATCAGAGTATCAAGCAGAAGACTACAACAAGACTCCAGAAGAACTCGGACCCCATATTTAGCTCCACACTAAGCTCCATGCTCCATGGACCACAACATCACCAAAGAATCATACCACACCACTAGAAAAATGATATTACTTACTCTAACCTATTTCCCGGAACACAGAATTTGTAAAAACACTGAAGTGAAAAAGCAGGGGATGAGTACAAATACTCAGTAGGTTTTCCCCAAATGACTTCCCTATACACACCACTATGATAAAACCATTAGAAAATTTATATAAAACAGTTTATATTAAACATTAAATTGTTTAACAATTAACAGTAATCCAAACACACCCTTACCAATCCACCTTTACTCAAAGCATGAAACCCAATGGAAACCAAAAAACCATGCCATAAGCCGTTTCATCATTTCCCATTGGCATAAAAAATTATATATTGCAAAAAAACACACAACAAGGCAACCAAAATGGTGGAGCTTTTGTCTAACCCGTTCACTACATTTCCAACTAGTGGTACTTCCCGACCACTATCCATAATGGAGGTTCTTCTAACCACTATCCATAACCTTTTATAGTGAGACTTCACTCCAACTTCCACACAACCAATACAAGCCATAAAACTTAATCAAACAACAATAAAAAAGCACCAAGGCTACACAAAAGCACACCATCATTCACATCACATGTCAATTCACTTCAATAAATCACCCATTTGTTGAAAACACACTTTAATAAATTTTCCAAACCCAACCACATTTCAATAAAAAAATCTTTATTGAAAACCATATTTAACAAAACATTTTTCATAATCAACCACTAACGATTTTAAAATCAACATTTTAAAATCACACAACAAATCCCCTTTTGCAACAATAACCCATTTTCCCTAAAATCCACAAATCACATCCAAATGGGTTTCCAACAAGATTTGAACATCATTATCACAATTAATTTCTAGAAAAACAAATTAATTGTAACCCTACCCACTAGCTCTAACCATGTGGATTTGAGAGATAATCCACCTACCTTTAGGGTTCTGAATAATTCGACCCACATGAAACCGCACCCCAACCCAGGAAAACGCTCCACTAAAACCACTCTATATCTCCTTTCCTGTCATCAACAAACCTTAAAATCAACACCCAAGGAAAAAAACCCTAGATCTACACACAACATCTGTAGATATAGAAAACCGAGTGAGAGGAAAAGGTATATCTAGATAAAACCACAAAGAACTAAGTTGGGAGACTTACTGAAGAAGAATTGGATCAACCACGCCAATAAAACATTTATATTTTCTTCCAAAACGAGTAGGAGAGAACCCCCAACCCTTTAGAAGAGAAAATACCGAGTGAGGCTCGAGTGGAAGAGAGTTTGGGTGTTTTTAGGTCAATCCCGACTAATCCCAGATTTAAAAAATTTATAGGTTGCGTTATTAGCTCACACATTTAGAAAAACCATGTGTTAATCATGCACCCGATGCTTCCTCGAAGGGGTGCCTTTCATGGCCCAAACCATGCCATTAAACAAACAGTGTGCAAGTCTTGTGTACCCTACTACCCGCATAGCTCATCTCACACGATCTCTCCTAACCATTCTCGAACTGTGCGGCCTTAAAAAGGCCTCCAAATTTTTCCAAAACCTTCCCAAACTCTCCCAAACTGACCCAAAATCATCTAAAGAACTTTAAACACATAAAAAGGCATAAAAAAGGCTACATACCTCAAACTGAGGGTGCTATATTCTCCCCAACATTGGAATTTACATCCTTGGAAATTAAAGGACCATTTCATTGTTGAAAGAGCTCAGGAAATTGCTTGACCATATCTTTCTCCGACTCCCAAGTCTCCTCCTGAATTTGACCATGCTTCCACAAAACCCGAACTAAACCGATGATTTTACCATGCAATATTTTCTCTTTCCTATCCAAAATCTGTACTGGCACGTGCACTAAGGAAGTATCTCGTTCTATCTCAACATGATCCCAAAGAATCACATTGTTATGATCCAGCTGATACTTCTTCAACTACGACACATAAAACACATTTTTCACCACACTAAACCATGATAGAAAATACAACCGATAAGACACCTCTCTGATTTGTTCAAGTTTCTCAAAAAGCCCAATATACATTGGATATAACTTACCCTTATTTCAAACCCAACCATATTCCATCCTAGGAGATATTCTCAAAAACATATGATCACCCACCTTGAACGAAAACAGTCGTCGGTGATGGTCTGCATACGATTTATGACTACGTTCATCCATCTTTGTCCTCTTTTTGATCAACATGATATTATTTGTAATATCTTGGACAAGGCTCGGTCTGATCATCGATGTCTCACCGGTTTCCACCCAACATAGTGGGGAACGACATGGGAGATCGTATAATGCCTCAAACAGAGCCATATATATTAAATTATGATAACTATTATTATAGGAAAATTCCACCAATTGTAAGTGATCCTCCCATGAACCGCCAAAATCCATATCACAAGCCCTTAACATATACTCGGAGGTTTGTATCATCCTTTTGAATTGTCCATTCATCTGCAGATGATACATTGTGATTATAGTCAACTGTGCCCCAAGAGATTTCTGTAAGGATTTCCAAAAATGAGATGTGAACTCCAAATCTCTATATGATACAATCGAAACTTGAACACCATGCCTCCTTAAAACCTCCTAGATATAGATTTTGGATAGATCCTCCACCATATTATATTAAAGAATTGGAATGAAATGGGCTGACTTTATGAGCCGATCCACAATCACCAATATGGAATCGTGTTTCACGGTTGTTCTTGGAAGACTTGAAAAAAATCCATTGCAATCTACTCCCATTTCCACACTAGGATAGATAAAGACTATAATAAGCCTACTAGCCATTGATACTCTGCCCTGACTTGCTGACAAGTCAAGATTTTTGAGACAAACCTAGCCACATCCTTTTTCATACCATCCCACCAAAATTTTTCTTTCAATGCCTTGTACATTTCTTGAATTACAGGATGGACATCCCACCTAGAATGATGATAATCCATGAGAAATTATTCCTAACAATTCACTGGTACCAACCTCCGATTCTGAAAACACAATACTAAATTTGCATTTAGCTCCCAACCCATAAAGGTCTCCCCACCATTGATTTTTAACCTCATTTCCACACATTTGGAATCATATGTTTGTGCCTCTTTAACCAAACTATTCAAGTCAAAAACCAAAGAAACCAGAAATAAAGCTTCTCTATCACCCTGGTCCTCACATTCCATCCACATGTTGGCTATGACCGACATCAATTTACAATGATCTCATGTATGTTTCACCACCTGAGAATATGATTTACTACTTAAAGCATCCTCTACCGAATTTCCCTCACCTGGTTTGTACATTAAGTCGAAATCCAACATATGGAGAAATCACATCTGTCTCATTTTTCTCATGTTCAAAACCCTTTATAAGAAGATATGATTTAAGCTCTTATGATCGGTAAACACCATGAATTTCTCACTGAATAGATAATGACGCCACATCTTTAAAGCATGAACCACTACTACCAACTCCAAATCGTGTGTTTGGTATTTTTTCTCATGAAAACTCAACTTTCATGAGCCATATATAACCACATGATCTCCCTGCATGAGAACACACCCCAACCTTGATCCCAATGATTCAAAATACACCACGTACCCTTTTCATTTTTTAAGAAAAAACCAAGATTGGTGCTGATGTATGGCGACCCTTTAACTATTTAAAACATTTTTGACACCTCTGATCCCATTGAAATGGGATATTCTTCCTTATCAGAGTTTTCAATGGTGAATCCAATTGTAAGAAATCAAAAACAAAACGTCAATAATACCCAACTAGACCAAGGAAGATCTATATCTTGAAAACATTCTTTGGTGTTTTACATGATATAACAACCTCTATCTTTTCCAGATCAATTGAAACACCCTTTTCAGAAATAACATGGTCAAGGAAACAAACCTCTTGTATTCAAAATTCTCACATTGACAATTTGGCATACAATCAATGATCCCTTAAGATCCACAAAATTAACACTAAGTGATAGTCATTCTCTACTCTTGTCTTCAAATAGACCAGTATATCATCCACAGATACAACCAAAAAAGAATCTAGATATCTCTAAAATATCTGATCCATCAAGGCCATGAAAAAAGTTGGTTCATTCGTCAGACCAAAGGGCATAACCACATACTCGTAATGTCCATATCTACTTCTAAAATATATTTTCTCAATATCCTCCTTCCTCACCTGCAATTGGTGATACCCTGACCTCATGTCAATTTTGGAGAACCACTGAGCTACCCTCAACTAGTCAAAAAAATCATCAATGTGTAGAAGTGGATATTTTTTCTTTATCGTAACTTGATTAAGTCTATGATAATCAACATAGAGTCTCAAGGTTCTATCTGCCTTTTTAACAAACAAAACCAGTGTTTCCCCTAGAGACATACTATGAAGGATGAATCCTTCATTTTATAACTCTTCCAACTGCACCTATAATTCCCACAATTCTAATGGTTCCATTCGGTAAGAAGAAATTGAGATAGGAATCGTCCCTGGAAGAATATTAATCGTAAACTCCACTTCTCTCATAGGTGGAAACCATGAGAATTATTCAAGAAATATGTCCAAAAACTAATCCACAATTGCAAGAACAACAATCTACTCAACACCTTCCAGTGATGCCAACAAGAAGGCCTCTAACTGATATAAGATCATTCCAAAAGCTGGTGCGAACAAATCCATTACACCTATATTTTCAATCTTCTCCCCTCTAAAGAGATTTCTAACACCATCCTTTATCACAAACCTAATTTTTCTCAAGTAGAAATTGATGTGGAACATAAACATATATAATCAATCCATTCCTTTGATTATATCATAATCATCCATCTCAATCTCTGAGAAATCCCACGTCAATTCAATGTTATCCACAACTAAAAAACAAGCTCAACCTAGGAAGGCTTGTCACTCTCTTGGACCAAAAGGATTTTTTAGTTTCAAAATAGAAGGCATCATTTCCAACATTAATCCCAAGAAATAAATGATATCAGAATCCATAAAAGAATATGAATAACTTGTATCAAACAAAGCTTGCATCAATTTGGAATTTAAAAGAATCATACCTCGCACTGTGGATGGTCCTGACTGATCATCCATCGCATCCTTCTTAGTTCCAAACAACTTCTTACTTTCCATGCTCTACTCTTTATTACCCTACTGAGGAGTCATGGTGTTCCTTGAATCACCATCACAAACTTTACTCTACTACCGAGGGGTATGCTGCTGCCCCCATCCCGTTAAGGCATAAAACCCTGGTGACCCTTGAGGAGTGTTACAGACACACGACCTCCGAGCATTCTGACAATAACACTGCAGATGACCCATCTGATAATAATTATGACATTATAGAGGTTCTTCCGTACAATCTTACTTTCTGTGGCTCATAGAACCACACTGAAAAAATCCATGCTTACTCTGAGGCTTTGGAGGAATATTCACTAATCCTATCGTCGGATTCTAAATTGTACTCCTACCCTGGAAATAAGTGTCTCTCTTTCGCTGGAACCAAGCGTTCAAGTTTCCACTATTCCCAATGGGTACCAACATACTTCCCACTCTTTTATCCCCCAAAATATCCTAATCATACATCGTAGCTCTATACACAATTTCTTTGTAAACATTTATACACAGTACCTCTATCTTGGAACAAATTTCTGGGTTCAACCCAACTTCAAAACTTCCTGCCTTCAATGATGTACTACACGCCACCTTGGTGAAAACCACACTAAGTTCATAAACCTAGTTTTTTATTCTTTTACTGACAAGTACCTTTTATTAAAACTGAATAAATCTGTTGTTCATTTAATTCTGAATGTATGAGGGTAGAATTTTTTATTAAAAAATTCCTCAAAAACCCTCCCATGTTACACTTTGGTCCATCCTAGCTTAGACCGCCAGCTCCCACCACTGAAGGGAGAGATCTTCTAAATTATATGTGGCTTGTTTCAATTTCATCTCTTTAGGTGTTTCCAAGAAGTCAAATATCCTATTCATTCTATTCAGCCATGCATCCTCCCTTTTGGCTCCGAATAACCCCTAAAGATGGGTGGATTATTCCTTTGAAACCGAACTGCATAATCCACATGCCTTGGTTCAAATTATTTATTCCCACCTTCCACTGCTTGTAAATCATACACTATGCTCCTCACTAGTTGTTGGTTCACCTGAGGCTCAAGTGCAACCACATTTTTAGTAGCTTCTTCCGGTTGGACTCTATGACGCCTACCCAGTACTATTTCTACCAATACAAAAACAACAATAAGTCCCACTCCCTTCACAAGAAAGGGTACAAAATTTTCAAATTAAATTACATAAAAACTATCACCACCATGATTTCCACAAGTTTACATTTCCCATATTGCACAATTTTGAAAAATCCACCATGTTTTTAAAATCAACCAATTTTCAAAATACCACTAGTTTTGATGTTCCAAACCCTTCCATTTTGAAACCCAAATCAAATTTTCCAAAATCCACACATTCATATCACACCATAGATCATTATACCCCAATGAAATATGAATCCCAGTGGGAATTCATTTCTACCATGCATTCCAAGCTCATCTCATTGGATACACCCATGAAAATGGGATATCCAATTCCTATCAGTGTCTCCAAACACTTATCTACCCAACTTCTAGGTAACTTGAAGTTCAGAATAAAAGGGTTAGTTACATAATTTTATGCTATACATTCCAAGTTCCGAAAATCCTTTGCCTTTCTACCATCCCAAATCATTGAATAGACCAAGAACGAATGCCAACACCAAGACCAACAATTAAGGCCAAATGACCGAACAACTGTTCTCACTTGAAATCCAAGGATCAAACAAAATGATACCACTTGTAACATCTTACCCCATCTCATTGTCTTCAGAGGGAAAAAGAATTATACTTGGCCTTAAGAAATGTTCCCAAGCACCAAAGGCTGGCAATAAATGTCGAGGGATTCAAGAATAAATTGGGAAACTGTTTTTCCTTGAGATAAAACAAACCAACCAAACAATCCAATATCAACAACTACATGATGTAGGTCAACAAAACAACCAAACCCATACATTACCAAATGATAAAAAATTGTTCCATAAAAAAATTAAATACCAAAACACCTAAACACAAATTAGAGTACCAAGCGGAAGACTAAAACATGACTTCAGAAGAACTAAGACACCATCTGTATCTCCACACCAAGATTCATGCTCCAAGAACCACAAATTCACCAAAGCATCATGTCATACTGCCAGAACAATGATATTCCTTACTCTTACCTGTGTCCTGGAACACAACATCTGCAAAAACCCCAATGTGTCAAAGTAGGGGGTGAGTAAAAATACTCAGTAGGTTTTCCCCAAATGACTTTCCTACATATTCCACTAGGATAAAACCATTATAACATTTATATCAAACAATTTATAAAAACCATTAAATAGTTTAAAAATTACCAATAATCCAAAGACACCCTTACCAAGACACCTTTACTCAAACCATGCAACCCAGTGGAAACCAAAAAACCAGGCCATAATACATTTAACCATTTTCCATTAGCAAAACAAATTACATATTGTAAAACAACACACAACAAGGCAACCAAAAATAGTGGAGATTCCATCAAACCCGTTCATTACATTTCCAACTAGTGGTCCTTCCTGACCACTATCCATAATGGTGGTTCTTCTTACCACTATCCATCACCTTTATAGTGAGAATTATAATCCACTTCCACACAACCAACACAATCCAAAACACTCAATCAACCAATAATAACAAAGCAACAAGGCCACACAAAAGCACACCATCATTCACATCACATGCCAATTCACTTCAATAAGTCACCCATTTATTAAAAACACTCTTTAACCAGTTTTCCATACCCAGACACATTTCAATAAACAACATATTTATTGAAAACCATATTTCACAAAATATTTTTCATAATCAATCACTAACGATTTTAAAATAAACATTTTAAAATCACACAACAAATCCCCTTTTTGCAACAAAAACCCATTTTCCCCAAAATCCCCAAATCTCCACCAAATGGGTTTCAAACAAGATTCTCACATAATTATCAAAATTAATTTCAAAAAATAAATAAATAAATTGTAATCGAAACCACTAGTTCTAACCAAGTGGAGTTTAGAGAGAATCCACTTACCTTTAGGTTTCTGGTGAATTCCACCTACACAAAACCGAACCCAAATCCGGGCAAACGCTCCACTAAAACCACACTAGATATTATTCTCTATCATCAACAAGCCTTAAAATCCACACACAAGAAAAAAATCCTACATATACACAAAATAAGTGTAGATCTAGAAAACTGAGAGAGAGGGAAAATTAGATCTATAGAAAACCACAAATAACTAAACGAGGAGACTTACCAGAGAATAATATGCTCAAACACACCAAAAAACCATTCAATTTGCTTCCAAGAAAAGTGGGGGAGAACTCCTAACCCTTTAGAAGAGAAACTTTTGAGTGAGGATCAAGTGGGAGATAGTCTAAGTGTTTTTAGGGAAATCCCGACTAACCTCAAATTTTAAAAAAAATGTTATGGGCCGCACGGTTAGCTCACACATTTAGACAAACTATGCACTAACTATGCGCCTGATGTTGCCTAAAAGGGGAACCCTGAATGACCCACCCCAAACAGTTAAACAAACTGTGTGCAAGTCATGCATACCCCACTACCCGTATGGTTCATCTCGCACAGTTTCTCCTAACCATACTCAAACCGTTTGGCCTTAAAAAATCCTCCAAGGTTTTCCAAGACCTTCCCAAACTCTCCCAAACTCATCCAAACTCATCCCAAGAACTTTAAACACATAAAAAGGAATAAAAAAAGGCTACATAACTCAAACCGGGTGGTGCTACAACAATGGTTGAAGCACCCCCACATGGGGTTTTCATTGATATTTAACATATTGAAATCCATACATTTCATGGTAAAATAAATAATAATATTCCTTCACATGAAGAACATTATTGAAAATCCCTATATATATTGGTGCTACTTGGATTAATGAAATATGAAGAGTTATGAGATTCATTCAGTACTTTATTTTTCATCTTAAAATCACATATTACAATAAACCTATTTTTAAATCTTATAATGTGTTATTTATCAATATTAAACATAAATGTTTTTCCTTCCTTACCTAATTTTACCTTTCCTTGAAAACCATGATCTTTATTTTATTCCTTACTGTTTATTTCTAAAAAGTATGATTTTAATGATACTTGATCCAAAAGATAATGAGTTTTTTCTTTCACAATTTATAGACCAATATTTATTAAATAATTAACTATTAGATCAAGTTTTAATCATGTTAGTGTTTATTATTCCTTATCCTTTGACTCAAGGAATTTACAACCTTGTTAGATTTAACTAGATGATAGTAAATCATGTAGTTATAATCCTTTATCGGTTCCAACCATCCTCTTTGTCTCATATTCAACTCTTTTTCATTGAATATATATTTCAAAATTTTTTGATCTATATATATATATATATCACATTTCTCCATATATAGAATATGAATCCTAATTTTCAAAGAAAAACTACTGTAGAAATCTCATGATCATCTGTTGGATAATCCCATTCATGGAATTTCATTTAACATGATACATGTACAATTACCCGATTATCTTTCATCAAAACACAACCAAGTCCCTTAAATAATGAATCAACATAAATAATAAATTCAATTTTTTAATAATAAATAAAAAACTATAACATTAACCAATCATCATTTTAATTATTGAAAATGTTCATCACACTGCCCTTTTAAAAATAATTTAACTCCCTTTCAAGTTAAATTGATTAGCGGGTTAGCTAATTAATCAAATTTTTCAACAAATTATATGTAACAACTCTCTATTCTAAAAAAACTATGAATATTTGTGACATTAGTAGGTATTGGATATTCTTATACCATTTTAGTTTTAGAAGGATAAATTTTATTGAAATCCTTTTTTACAATATATCCAAGAAACGCAATCTATTGTAAAAAATCACATTTACTAAATTTGATAAACTACTTATTTTCTTTTTAAGTCCTATAGAGTAATTGTTAGATGTTTCTAATGATCCCCATAAATTTTAGAATAAACAAAGACATTATAAATAAAAATTGAAATAAATTTAATAAAATACTCACATAAAACTCAATTCATTAGATCCATAAATACAACAGATACATTAGTCAACCCAAAGGCTATAACCATAAAGTCATAATTTTCATACCCAATCTGAAATGTCTTCCATGAAATGTATTCTCTCTTTACTTATAATTGATGAAACCTGAACCTAAGGTAAATATTTGAAAAATATTGAATAACCTAGAGCTGATAAAACAAGTCATAGATATAAGGAAATGGATAATTATTCTTGACAAAAATATTATTGAGTGTTTTATAATCAATTCAATGTCTCATGGAACCATATTTATTTTTAACAAAAAAATATGATCACCCCAAGATGATGTGTTAGGGTAGATGAAAACCTTTTCATATAAATTTTTTAATTGATTTTTCAATTCCCATAAATCCATCAAATTTATTCAATAATGATATTTTGAAATTTTCTTTGCATAAATCACTAATTCAATAGTGAATTCAAGCTTCTAATAAGAAATAAAATGAGGAAAATCATCAAAAAATACATCAAAAAATTTATTAACCATTGTCACATCACCAATATAAATTGTTTATTTTATTTAAATAACATGTTGAATATAAATTTTACCACTATATTTTATAAATTAAACATCTTGTTGACATGATATCACAAGTAGGAACTCATTCTTATATATGAATTGAAATTTAATTTGAAAACTTAATATGACTTCTTTAGATCTATAATCTATATTAGCATGATAAACTAAAATACAATTAATACCTATAATAACATTATAATATATTAAGGGTAATACAGTAATATTTTTAAGAAAAAATATTCCACATATAACAATATGGAGGTTTCAATAAATCTATGTCTTTTAAATAGTTCTACCAGTAGTTTTTAATAAAATTTATATTTTCATTTATTAAGGTGATATTTAAATTTCACTAAAATAATACCAAAAACAAAATAATACATAGATCTCAAATCATACAAGACATTTGTATACATTGAAAAAATAATTAATGAACCTATCATTAGTTCATTTCATGGTCCCACATTTTTGAGATAGTGGTAAATGATTTTTCCACACCCTTCTACTTAAGGTCATGATGATATCCATCCTTTATGATTCCTTTATACATAAAACTTCATAATGAATCATTTAATTAAAATTAAAACACTTCAATATAGGCTTTTCATTATTGGTCTCACCATTACAATTTCACTAATATTTTCATTCATGAGCCAAATGTCCCAACTTACCACATTAGTAAAACTTTCCAGTTCTCATAACTCATCCATCAAAATGATTTTTACTGAACTTATCACAATAAGGAAGCCTAATTTTATTAACTTTAGATTTTCTTGATGGATTATTCCCCATTTATTTTCACTTATACTGATTCTTCTTCATGTTGTTATAAAATTTTTAAAGCTCTATCTCAACATTCCCATCACATCAAAAAAAATCCACAGTACATCTAATCTCAACAGTAAGCAAATAAATTCATAATATTGGATTTAATATAGATTAAACTTATCATTTTTATTATCATGTTTTAGAATAAAATTTGGTACATACTTTTCCCATATTGTAAAATATTATTTATATGAAGGAATTGAATCCTCTTCATTTTTCTTTAACTCCAATAATTTAATTTCCATTCTAAGTTGAACAACTTTGAGAAATTATTTCTCATGTAAAATATATTTAAAAAAATCAATTACAGGGTATCAATATCATTCTTTTCCTTTGTATTCTTAATTAGATACTATCATGGGTCGACTTCACCTTTAAAATGGTAAATAGAAAGTGTTTCCTTTTGATTCTCTAAAAATCTCAAAACATAAAATATATTATACAAAGTATTATTCCATTATTTTTTACCACTGAGTCTAAGGTTTCACCAAAGGCTAGTGAGTTTGGTTTCATGAAATTATCTACAATATAAATATTCCACTATGGGTAATTTGGGAACTCTCTTACATGGTAACCTCCATTGATATACTGTGTTATTTGAAATAACATATCCACAAACTAATCAAATCCAATTACAAAAATTACAGGTTTTTGGTTCGGAAGGATATTATCCTTTTGTTTCCTTTCTACTTCATTCACATTTTTTCCTTAGTATAAAACCATACTCAAATAGACATAGATTTAGATTAACCAATATAAAAACCCTCAAAGACTTTCACATTATAATAAAACTAGAAATTAGTATCCATAAAGTTTCATTTTAATAAAATAACCTAAGATTAAATTTTATCTAAACCCTTTGTTTAATATCAATTATAATGGTCCGAACCCAAATACTCATATTCAATGCTAAAAACATATTATTTACACACTGTTTTTGATACTAACTATAATAACTCACACATAAAAAAATCATAAGGATGAGTTTAATTGAAAGTATTTTGAAACATTTTATGTTCCTATGATCATTTAGGAATAGAGTTTTATATAACTGAAAAACAATTATATAACAAATTATTCACTTCCACACGATATAAGTTTTTTCTACAAAAGAAGTTTCTTATGTTTATATTCATGTTTCGTTTATGAAACTTTTGTTTCATTCAAGATGTTTCACCATTGACCTTCATATAGATCTAAAACATTATTAGTCCATATGAAAAACATTTGAAAATGTGGGATGTTAAAATAAATTATTAAGGTATATAAAAATAAAACTTTTAGTCCTTTAAAAAATATCAAAAAAAATTATATGGTTGTTTTATATTATTGAAAATAGCCATTTTACATACTCTTGAAATCAAATTTATTGACCAACTTTTCTAATAAAACAATCTATGGAAATAATGGGGTCAAAATCAAAACCATGGTAGTTTCTTGAGAAATCATGAGAACATATGAAAACTTTTCCTTAAAAACTAAACATATCACCTTTAAAAGGTCAAATACTTTCCCTTATTCATAAAATCATATTATTACCCCATGAAATCAATAAATTAACATTAAATTAATTGAAATCATAGAAAAAACAATGTATTAATATTGGGAATTTATTCTTAAAATCACCCTTATAAGAACCCTTATAGTGGAATAACCTACACAGTTAATTTGAACATTTATCCTCTAGAGAAATTTTTATTACCTAATGCATTAGAGGACTATATTGAACCCACCAGTCATTAAATGTAATTTAAAATTACTATAACATGAATGAAAAATATAATATATTTAATTTCCATCATAAAACTCCTTATAATTATCACTTTATATCATAATCAAAATCCCTTTATTAAATCATATAAAAATGAGAAGAAATATTTATTTCTCTTGAAAAAATTATAAAAACACTAAAATTCCCAGAACAATAGGAATAGAATATTATTTTAAGAACCATAAAATTATATAATAATATTTATAATGAATAATATATATCATAGTGAGAAAGATTATCATGTGGTAAATGTTAAAAACATTATTTTTCACTTTTAGAAAGAAAGTCAAAAATCACGCGTATGAACATCATTAAAATGATTGCTTTAAAAAATTATAAAACATAAAAGATATTTTAAAATGTATTTAAACAATAATATAAGTATAAAGAATAAAATTATTGAAAATTCTGAAAAATGTATATATGAACGGAAAATATTTTGAAGTAATACATTAAAACAAAGTTTAAAAGAAAAATCTCTTACCTCGAGTCCTGACTCAACACATACATATTTTAATTTCTTGAATAATAAAATTATATTAAATATTTAATTAAGTAAAAATGTTTTTTAAAGTTCATTACATTATAATTATTCCTTTTATTTCCTTTATTATCTTTTTTTATTTTGTTACTAAATTGGCTAAGTTTGCATCATACATTTTGTGGTTGTTCGGTCCAAAACAGATTTGGTTTGTTAGTTAGGGTAAATGGGGTCATAAAACTGTTACATCATATTTTAAGAATCTTAATCATTTAATAAATATCATATTTATACTTTAAATATACCTTTTTAACCATCAATGTAAGTTAGTGATGAAAAATGAACTACGTCATTCATGGAGAACATAATTCACACGTACACATGAGCAATGTTTACATTTTTCAATGAATGGGAGGGAAGGAATTCATATAATATTTCACCATTATAGAATAATAATTATTTCATAAATATAATACATATTCAAAAAATATATATATATAACCATATATATTATGTGTTTATTAAAAATTAGATACATCACTTCGTGATGGTGGTAGTCCTCATATACACGTGAACGACATTTTCATTTTCGATTGGATGGAATTGAGGTAGAGAATTATTTATCCACAAATATCATAAAATTTAATAATAGTAATGATACTTATTTAATTATATTAGTTTGTTTAGAATATATTTTAAGTAGTTGGAAGAATAAATAAAATTGAAAGATCTTGGTTAGAACATAAACCTCTTCTTTGGATAATCTTTATTGAAAAACATGTTAAGGCATTTGGGATTGGACTTTTTGGGGGGGAAATGATCTAATACATGAATAAGGATATTAGTAAGGAATTTTTAAATTATTTTTTAATATAAATTTCTTAGGGTATGTAGATAAGTGATGGGTGAAGGGTTCATATTTTAAGTAAGTGGAGTGGCACACTTGTAAATAATATTATCTATAAAATATTGTAATTAAATTAATAAAAATAAAGTGGCACAAAATTTACTAATTTTTAAATATTTGATTGGGGAGGTTATAAATCCAATAATAAAATCAAATTTATAAAAAATTTAGTGATATTTTAAAACTTATGTATTTTTTTATCCCTCTCATTAACCCTTTTGACACTTACCATGGTGACAAACTTTTACTATGGTAACTTAATTTTATAGAAAAAAATAAATGAAAAATATTACATAATTTGAATCTAATGATTCAAAATATGAAATAAATTTTACATGATTCAATTTCTAGAGTTAGTAAAATATTAATTTTATATAATCATGAAAAATGTGGTGAAGACTTGTTTTTGAAAAAGCCTTTTTATACATAAAAATGATTTTATACCAAAATAAAGTATATAATTGATCCCCAAGACATATATTTGTTTGTTAACAAAAAATGGTATTTATTTGACTTTAAAAATAATTCAAAATAAATATTTACCTTGTGAATACTTAAAAAAATCAAATGTTATAGTGTTTAAGGATACGGCATTTTCAACAATTCATCTAAAAATCAACTATTTTTAAAAAATATCAAAAAAAACACCCTAATAAAATTTGATAGGATAATATAAAAAATTTACCCATTTAATAAAATTTATATTCTAAAATTTATAAATTTAACTTTTAAATAAAACCATATAGTACAAGGAAAATAATTTTATTTAAAAAAGTTATTTTTTTCGATTAAAAAATTACTTAATATAATTATAGAGAAAATGAATCCATAAAATCCAATAAATAATATAAAAAAGATATTAAATTGATTTATTATTAACATTTCCTAGTTTTTCACAAATATGGGACATGCTTTGTGTGAGGGAGGTTGGGGATGTTGTATTTTAAATATGAACACTACCTCCCACTATAACTAGAATATACTAGATATCTTCTAAAACTCTCTTTACCTTTGTTTTCCAACATGTTATGGAAGTGGTCAATGTGTCACGTATTTTCATTGTACTCCCCACGATTTCTGTGGAAGAGTTCTATGTGTAGCATAGATATCTAGTATATTGTATACATGATCTAGTTTGTGGATAAATTTTTATTTTACACAAACTTCTTGGAAGTAGGTGATTTCAAAGTAGGGAGGACTAAGTATCAGCTTGAGACCTAACCTCTTGTATATATTCCACTATTTGTTTTGTTTTTTTTTTTGTTCTGTTTTTATACTAAAAAATAATATATTATAAACTAAAAACATAACCACTACTTTGGTAGTGAACCATAATTTTTGATTATATAAGGTTTTGATTGATTAAATTTATTTCAAAAGAAAAATTTATATTATATATTTTTTTAACTAAGACCTAATCAATCATTCAGAAATATTTTAAAAGGTTAAGAGATATATCAGTCTACTATTTTGGTTAATAAGGTTGTTTTAATTAATTAGAGGATTTTATTTAAACCTATTTTTAATATAAATTTTTATTAGTTACTCAATTCACCCCCCACCCCCTCTTGAGATACTCACTCCGAACAACATTTGTTATCAATGGTTTTCAAAACTTTTCAACGGTGATTTTATTTATTTTTAAAATATATTAAATTTCTGTTAGTTCGAAATTTAATTTTTTAAATAGATAATATAATAAGAAGGTTTTTCTATAAAAAACACCTTTCTTAAATGGAAATAATTATGAATATAGGAAAATAAAGATGGAGATGCATATTGAAAGTATGGGTTTTGAAATTTTGTCATCATTTAAGGATCAGTATGAGTTACCTAATATTCCTAGAAATGATTGGGATGATTCTATCAAACTGGATTATAATAATAATTGAAAGGATTGGAATGCTATTAATTATGCTTTAGGTAATGAATATTTCAATGTAATTTATGCTAGTAAAACTGCGTTTGAAATTTGGGATACATTGGTTGTTTCTCATGAAGGAACCACTCATGTTAAAGAAATATGGTTGAACTCGTATACAGTTAAATATGATACTCTTAAGAATAAACCTTATGAGTTAATTTATGATATGTATCATAGGTTTAATAAGCTCTTAAATACAATTATCTCCATAGGTAATTTAATTTCTAATAAATATCATATTATGAGACAACTCATATGCCTTCTAGAAAGATAGAGAAGGGAATATGTTTGAATATGAAAATCGTGCGGCATCAGTAAGTTACATGTCAAGAAACTGATTGGGAAGCTAATGATGTATGATGAAGAACTCAATTTCAATCATGAAGAATATAATGAACCCAAAAGAGATTCATTCGCCTTCAATACTAATACATTCAAATAAAAATAAAAGTAAAAGGTTCAATTTGAATGTTTTAGGGATGATTATTCACCATTGTATAGTGATGAGTAAATAGACCATCTTGAAAAAATATTTAAAAAGTTTTACAGGAATAATTAATTCTTCAGAAATAAAAGATACATAGGACAATGTGATAATAAAGGAAACTGGAAAAAGGATCGTAAAAGTGATGATAATTTAATTGAGATTATCGGCTATGAATATAAGAGAAAATGACATATTATGGAATATTTTCCTAAGATAAAATTTAAAAATAAATATAATGATATGGATATAAAGTATAACAAAGAAATTAAATAGACATGAAATTTCTCTGAGTATTACTCCAGTTACTATGATTTAACACATAACGAGAAGTATGATAGAACCAACATTTGATTCATGAATAAAGTTTCTGAGGTACCTATTGTATCTTTTATGCTTAATGTTGAATAATCTAAAAATGAAAAAATATTGAATATTTGAATAAAGAAGGATTGTTTGAGTATATTAATATTCTTTAATATACCTTCAATAAATATAAATATAAATATAATGTTTTAAAAAAATCATGTTTTATTTGATAGTATAAAAACCCACTTTGTTGTAGACAAAAGAGAAAACGCTCAGTTGATGAAAGAAAATCATGAATTAAAACTATCAAATGAGAAATTGAAGAAAGACTTTGAATTTTTTACAAATGGAAGAGAAATAATTACTAAAATATCAGGAAAATATATTTCTCATAAATACATAACTATTTTAGGATACCAATCAAGACATAGAAGATTAGTTAAGAGCACATTTTCTCCTAAGTGAAAACCTGAAAATTATACTGCTAATTTTTATTTAAGAGGACCAAATAAAATTTATATTTCAAAAATTTTAAAATCATTTAATGGGAGACCCATTAAGAAAATGTGGGTTTCTAAATCTTTAATCTCTAAGACATCTAGACCCAAGAAAATCTGAGTACCAAAGTTTTTTCTGGTATAATTGTTTTTGAAGGAAATATTCATGAAGACCTCCTATAAAATTATATGGTAGTTGGATAGAAGTTTTTCAAGGCATATTATAGGAGATTACTCAATTTTGAATATTATAATAAAGGTTTATTGTGTTCATGTCACATTTGGGGATAATGCTAAAGGAAATAACATCAGCCTTAGAAAAATTGGTAACACCAAATCTATTTTATTTTCTAAAGTAATTTTTTCTGGTTTAAAGTATAACTTTATTAGAATATAAAAATTGTGTGATGATTCTTTTCAAGTGAAATTTGAAAATAATTCAATTAATAAATTTTTCACTATAAAATATTTAGTTTTTACTGGCTTGAGAAATGAGAATGTATATGTGGTCGATCTTAATTCTTTAATTTCTCAAACTTTTTCCTACTGGAGTAACTTTAATAGTGAACCTTGGATTTAAAATAGGAGACTGGGACATTGTAATATTTACTCACATAGAAAGCTTAATATTAAAGTGTTATTCAAGGATCTACCCAAACTATAGTTACCAAATGAAAATGTTTGTAACTCCTTCTAAAAGTAAAGCAGTACAAGATTTATTTTAAATTAAAGAAATAAGTTTCAATATATAAACCTCTTGACTTGGTATATATGAACTTGTTTGGATCATCTAGAGTTTCAAGTCTAATTGGGAAGCACTATGTATTAATATTGGTAGATGACTTCTCTAGGCATACTTGGGTATTCTTTTTAGCTCACAAGAGTGAATAATTTTCTTATTTTACCAAGTATGCTAAATATATAGAAAACTTAAGTGGACTTATAATTAATACCTTAAGAAGTAAACATGGCCATGAGTTTGAAAATAAAGACTTTAAATATTTTTTCTCACAAAATGGATATAGTCATAACTTCTCTTCTCCTAGGACACCTCAGCATAATGGAGTTTTAAAAAGAAGAAATAGAACATATCAAAAGATATACCAGAATATTCTTAATGAATATAAATAACCCATCTACTTTTGGGCAGAGGTTGTGAACACATCCTGTTAGATAATTAATAGAGTTTTAATTAGACCTATCTTGAAGAAAAATCCCTATAAACTTTAGAATATTAGGAATCCTAAGGTTAATTACATTAGATTTTTTGGTTTCAAGATATTTATTCTTAACACAAAGGATAATATTGACATGTTTTCTACCAAAAGTGATGAAGTAATTTTCCTTTGTTATTCAACTTCTTGTAAATATTATGGAGATTTTAACAAAAATTCCAGGACTATGGAAAATATTGTTCACATCAATTTTGATGAGACATATCCACATAAACCTAATACCTCATTAGAAAACATTGATGATGATTTATCCACCTTGAACATGTATTCTAAACCTTTTTATTTTTCTATAAAACAAGTAAAAAAAATTATCCATTTCTAAGGAACTTCCCAACCCTGAACCTAAACCTATATAGGACTCTGAGGTGACTAAGACCTATTTTTCTAGAGTTTTTAGGAATCTTAAGTACAACCCTTTAGATTCAGTTTTTGGAGATTTAGATAAACGAAAAAAACAAGAGATTCTCTAAAAACAAGTTGAACATAAATATTTCTTGTCATAGATTGAACCAAAGAACATAAACGGTCAAATTAATAATGAATTCTGGGTAATGGCAGTGCAATAAGAACATAATCAATTTGAAAGAAATAAATTTCTAGAACTTCTAGATAGACCCAAATACACCTTGACTATAGGTACTAAATGTTTATTTAGATGTTTAGAAACAAAGTAGATGAATTAGGTGCAATAGTAATGAATAAGGCTAGAAAATTTTCACAAGGTTATAGTCAAGAAGAGGGTGTATACTATAAAGAAACCTTTTTGAGCTATAGCCATACTTGATTCCATTAGAATATGACTAGATTATGCAGTACATCTAGATTTCAAACAATATCAAATGGATGTAGAAATTTAATTCTTAAATGGGTATATATTTTATGATGTTTTTATTGAACGACTAATTAGATTTCAAAATCCTCATTTTCCAAATTATGGTTTTAAGTTAAAAAAAATATTTTTATTGTCTAAAATAGGATCCTAGAGCTTGGTATAATAGTCTCATATATTTTCTTATTTCAAAAGGATTTTTAAAAGGTATAGTTGATCCTAACCTATTTATTAAAAGAATTTCAAAATATTTTTTAGTTGTTCAAATTTATATAGATGATATAATTTTTGGATATTCTAAAAATTCTTTATGTAGTGATTTTTCCAAAAATGGTATAGAATTATTTTAAAATGACTTTAATGGGCGAACTAAAATTATTTATTAGTTTTTTGAGATTTTTAAAATAAAGAAGTATTTATTTTAAATCAATGTAAATATATTGAGAACCTTTTAAAACTGTTTAACTTGGATAGAACTAAGATCAATGATACTTCTATGATTACCACATGTAAATTGGATCTTGATGAAATTGGGAAACTAGTGGAACACACCATTTACAAAGTTAGGATTAGAAGTATTCTCTACTTGACTTCTAAACGACCTAATATGATGTTCAGTGTGTGTATGTGTTCTCATTTTCAAGATAACCCAAAACCTTTACACTTATCAGTTATAAAAAATATTTTAAATACCTCAAATATAATACCAACTTAGGATTGATTTACCCTAGAGGAAAATAATTAAACATAGTTATTTATTTGAATATTGATTTTTATGGTTGCTAGTTTGATAGAATAAGCACCTCTAGAACATGTCATTTTTTGGTAAAGTATCATTTTTATTAGTGTAGTAAGAAAAAAAATTGTTTCAATATCTACTACTAAATATGAATACATAATTGTAGGTAGCTTCTATGCACAAATCTTGTGGATGAAACACACATTACTAGACTGTGGAAATAAATTATGACATGTCCCTATAAATTGTGACCACACAAGTTCTATTAACATTTCTAAGAACCCTGAATCACAATCCAAAATAAAACATATTGATGTAATACATCACTTTTTGAGATATCATTTTCGAAAGGGTTATATAACTCTTAAATAAATTGGTATAGATAATAATCTTACTGATATTTTTAATAAGACTTTGAATTTTTAAATAATTAATTACATCAAACATGAGTTAGTTATGATCAATTTTGGTTATGTTTAATTTTCTAGGACTCACCATTTAGATTTTCTAACCATTGTGAATTTATCAGCATTGTGATATTCTCACCATTGTGATTTTCTAACTATTGTTATTTTCTCAACATTGTGATTTTCTAACCAATGTTATTTTCTCACCGTTGTGAATTTTTCACTATTGGAACTTCTCACTATTGGTTTTACTCACTGTTGATATTTACCCACCATTGGAAACCTCATGCCTTTATCAATTTTTCATTGTATATGTTTAAGCCGTATTTTCTATTTTAATTTATAATTTATTTATTTACTTTTTATTTTATTTAATTTAATTCCTATTTTGGATTTTTTTGTTACAAAATTCATAAATTAAATAAAATTAGAACTCATCTAATTTAAATGCTCACTTTCCCTCATTCCAAACCTTACTACTACCTTTCTCTCATGGCCATAGACCTTTATTCACATTTGCTCAAGCCTTATCATCTATATTCCATTGTTAAAACAAGGAGAGACACATTTAATTATCTAGACAATACATGTCCACCCATTAATCAAAAGGGTGATTCAAGTCATTTAGTTATTGTTAAATGAATAAATCCTGAGATTTCTAAGAGAGCAGTTGTTTATGAAAAGGAAGTTCAAGTAGAGTGGTCACTTTAAAGTAAGTCAATGGTGCTTCTAGTATTTCAATTACAATGATGGGTGGAATGGTTCTCTAATAACCATAGATCTTTCTATCTGTGGTTAATCCATTAGTTTTATCAGTTTTTTGAGTTCAACTTTAAAGAAAATGAATAGTTGGTATGAAGTGGAGTTAATGAAAAAAAGTTAACTTTTCTTCAAGGTAGTTGGGTGGAAGTTTTAGAGTACCTCATTAAGAATTTACTAATGACTATCAAGGAACCATTCAAGATGATATTGAGACTTTTTTATTAATAATATTTATCTCAGTTGACTGGTGATGGGATTATTAGAAGACCAGTATCTTCAATAATTGATGGTGAATTCTGGTTGGTTTTCAAATTTATTTAGAATATTATTTGTCCAAGAAAAGTGGATTTTTTCACATTGATATACCAAGATTTATATCTTATATGTCTTATGAAAGAGTATATACGATCAATATGTGTAGATATCTAATTCTATACATGCTGAAAATGTGTAATCCTTCCTCAAGATCAAATTATCTTGTATATCCTAAATTCATTTCTGCTATGCTAGAGACCAAAGGTCTATTTTATGAATATTAATAATCAATAGAATATTATGGAGGTTTCTAAATCACTATATTGATTTGTAAGTGGATAAAAATAAGCTGTAACCCCAGGAATAAGTAGTGGGTTAATGATAGTGAAAGACTTTAAAATGTCTTTAATCTTACTAATCACACTACAACAAAACCGGCCCCTAGAGGAGGTTTTTTTTCATTTGGCGGCGGTTTAAACCGCCGCTATAGGGTTTGGCGGCGGTTTACAAAAACCACCGCGAAATTGGGCGTCGGCAATCTATTAGCGGCGGTTTTTACTATTTCGCGGCGGTTTAAGAAAAGCGTCGTAGATGCCTCTTTTCGCGACGGTTTTTGACCATTTCACGGTGGTTTTATGCGTAGATGATACTTTTTTTTTCTCGGCGGTTTTAACCTCCGCTATATTCTGGAATTTGATGTGCCTATGTTGCGGTAGTGAAAACCGCCGCTAAAGTTAAACATAATACATTTAGCGGCGGTTATAACCGCCGCTAAATATTGACCAATAAGGCATTAGCGGCAGTTATAACCGCCGCTAAATGCTGAGCAGTAAGGCATTAGCGGCGGTTAAAACCGCCGCGAAATGTTGACCTGGAAAAAAAATAATTCTGCTCCTACCACACCACTGCCCTGAAAAACAAATCAAACCAGAATATTGAACAGGAGACACCATAAAAACAAATAACATGGTAGTATTCATTGAAAAATAGGATATGAGAAAATGTTTTATGTTATGGAGTCCAACCTAAGGAAAGGTATGTATCACAATTTGGTGAGTAACCAATCCATGTGACCCCCAAGATGTATATGTGTTTTTAGCTTCTTTATTTTCTTATGTGTTTTAAGAAGGGTTGATTTATATTATATGGATACTAATACTCTATATAATAAATGGTTATGAATTTTGATACAATTTATGTGATCATGCTAACCATGGTGATGTGTAATGATATGTAATTGGTTATGCTCTAAGTTGGCCGATATAACATCCATGGGTGGATTGTGATATGGGTTGAGTTTTTTTAACAATGGATTTGTGTTATGGGATAGAACAAATTATGTTTATATGGGTATAGAATTTGTTCCAAAGATGGATGTTTGAGTAGTTATAGAATGTATGTTATGGTATGGTTTGTTGTGTGTTTTGGGTTGGTTGTTAATGCCTACTATAGAAAATGGGTAACTTGTGAATTGGCGTGTGTTTTAGGTTGGACAACACGCTAACCGTGCATGGTGCTTGAGAGAGTATGGTTTATGATATTGTAGGTTATACATGATTCCTATTGAGGATTTGAGTTATGTCATTGGATATGAGATAAGAGTTTCATGTATACATCCCAAGATGGTCATCATGTTGCAGGTTGGATGGGATGCATCATGATATAGTTGTTATTGACTTCGTTAAAGAAAATAGGTTTGAGTTTTTTAAAATTTCAACAACTTATCTAATGTTTTCCTAAATACCTTATTGGTGGAATTATACTTAACCAAACCAAATGATATTTATTTTTCACAATAGTTATTATCATAAGATAATGTCATTAATATATATGTGCATGTATGTGATCTTTATCCTTAAGGGGAAGTATGGTGTGTCGATTTCTAGTTTGGATTAGTAACCTAGATTTCATAGTTGGATTGGGTATGGGATTTGTGATATGCATGAGAACCCTCGAGTGGGTATATTGGCCTATGATTTTCCTCGTGATATTTTAGATGGGTTCATAGATGCTTCTCCATGTGTTTTATCCTATATAGGATGTGACATGTGAACTAGGGTTGAGAGAGACTAGTAATATTGAGATGTATCTTGGGATATTGGTGATTGGAGTGTTCTAATCAAGTGAAATAGCGATTCTCATTTCCACCTGATGAGGGTTTTCTTCTATGTATGTAATCCAAGAGAGGACTTATCCTAGGTCTATGAGTTCATTAAAAAAATGAAAGTAAGTATAGACACTTTGTTCTATAGTGATGGTATATAGGTGGATTTTGGTTTGGTATTCAGTTAGTAATATCATTGTATTTGGTATTGTGAATGTAAAAGCATGGGTAGTGCTTGTGTTTTGTTAAGTATAACATGAATAATTGACATGGTTATTTGGGGGATAAGTTATGTTAAACTATGATTATTTGGATGTTATTGTAATGATGCATATTAGGTGTTCTAATAGAGTGTTTACATGCTTAGATTCATGTTATACTGATAACGGTTAAATTTAGGTATTGTGGGAGGCTTCCAAGATACACTCTTTCCATGTCAGTAAGAGCATGAGTTCTTTGTCAGCATAATTGGTATGTTGGTTGTATAGTCTAAGATTAGCCTGTCGGGTGGGAATTTCTTCATGCCTGTGTAATGTGTTGTGGCTCATTGGGCCTTTATAGTGATGGTATGAATTGGGCTTACACAGCTAGGATACCCAGGTGCTGCTATGGAGCAACAATGATATGAATGGGACTTACACAGTTGGACTGCCTAGGTACTTCTATGAATCAATTATGGTATGAATCGAGCTTACACAATGGGGCTACCCGAATGCTGCTATATA
Organism: Viscum album; assembly: GCA_963277665.1. Lineage (NCBI taxonomy): Eukaryota > Viridiplantae > Streptophyta > Magnoliopsida > Santalales > Viscaceae > Viscum > Viscum album. The sequence continues at coordinate 880,185,311 of OY728126.1, read as the reverse complement.
GTAGAAATGGTATGAATATGGGTTACATATATGGTATTCTCATTGGATGTGGTACCAATTCAAACACAGGCCTAAATGGAATGATGTATACCACACTCGAGAAATCAAGACATAAAATGAAACATCATAAATAAATAAAATGCATAAAAGTAAACATGAGAAATCAAAAAAATGTTAGGAAATGGAAATGTTTGGTGGAAACTATGTGCCATATACATGTTACATATACAAACCAACCATTCTCATACTTGTTCAACACATCAACAACACTACTACTCGTCATCTGATGCTGCATCGTCACCCTCTCCACCTTCATCTCCACTACCTGCTGCCACCTATAAGAACATTATATTGAAAAATAAATATTGTTGCATATTTATAATTAAACTTAAAACCGATAAAAGTTTGAAAACTAAATGATTTTGATTTTTTTGTGATTTACCTGCTCACCACTAGCCGATGCACTACCACCGGGGGCATATCTGCTCATATGCTGACGTATTTCAAGCAACTTTTTCTGCAAAGCAGATATCTGATCCCCCTGCTGGTGAATTGTGTTTCATAGAGAAGACATCTCCCTCTGAGTATCTTCAAGTATGAAATGACCAGAACCAGGAGTAGATGTATCTGAAATGCCTGATGGCCTGCCAAAGACCTCAGATGGTACGGGTCCAAAACCCATCCCGTGCACTCTACCAGGATGCTCTTTCCCAAGGACTTTACCAACCGGGTCATCCTGGGAGACTGAGTAGGATTTCTCAGGATTGACATCCCATATTTCTTTAATTTTTACCTATAAATCAAATATCAATATATATTAACATAGTAAAAACTGATAATAAGTTATTATAATAAATAATTGACTTCATACCCCAACTTCTCTGGCAGGTTCATTAACAAAACATCCATCTGTTTTTTTATGAACATCCAGCCACAGTTCTGTTCGGGATGCTTCATGCCCTAAACTCTGTGACTGCATTAAACAAAGATAAATAAACAATTAAATATGTTAAATAGATAATATTTTCTTATAAATATTTAAACTAATTAAAATATTACCAATGACATTCGGCTTCTAGAAAAGCTTTTTGAGCCCGCAGTGTGTGGGATGACTTGTTTTGCCCAGTTTGATGCATTCTGTCTTGAGAGATCCTGAAATAAATAAAATTCAATTTAACAGTAATGTATTCAATGTCTATCTCCTCTTCATGTACATGTATAAATGTAAAATGAGTATAATATAATAATATATATTTCAATACCATCCGCTTCTCATCACGATGGTTATCGAAAAAAACTTTCCACTGTTCTTTCGGTACCCCACTGGGTAGCTTCTCATACATCTGCTGCACGGTCAACGAAGTATCATTGGAATCACACCACAACCTCCATTTGAAATCTTTCCATTTTTTTCCAAGATTTTTCAATGTCCACTTCCGTGCTATCACATCAGCAACGGTAAAGTGGAAGAACATCTGTATACAGAAATTCATTTTGAATATATTAATAACATGACATTCAATTAAACCACAAAGTAATAAAATTACCTTTATATGAGAATCAAAAACTTCATTTTTCCAGTTTGTAGGCATATGCCTCCAATCATCATATGAAATAGGCAGGGAAATGGGCTCTGCTTCCAGCTAACCTATAATCTGACCAAGTAAACCTGCGGCGTCATCTGTCGGGACCCCATAAGAATCAAATGGCACCACTATCTTCTCTAAATTCATGTTCCAAACATCAGAACTTTTTAAGTGTTTTTCCAGGGTTGCATTTTTTTCATCTGAAATTATCAAACAATTACTATAAACAAAATGCAATAAATTAATTTCATTAAAATTTGTACCTATGACTGTGACCCTCTAGAATGCCCGTGATGAACTGGAAGGGGTGTGTCGCCGCCCCGCTGCTGAGGCTCCTGTAGGGGGAGGCGATGACTCATCCTCTAATGAGACATCCACTGACGGTGTTAGAGATGGTGCAGGGGGAGATGATGCAGGGGTGTAGGCAGCTGCTGCCTTAGATTCCGTGGGGACAGAGGGATCGTCATCTGTCGCAGAAGTAGATGAAATGGTGTACCGCTTCTTCCTTGGAATTCCTGTCATTTAATCAAATAAAATTAAGTTCAGAATATATATTTCAAAAAAATTATACAGAAAAAAAATTCAAAATGATAATAGATGTCCAGTACTAACAAACAAAATATATATAACAATGATAATGAATGACTACAAAAATGAAACAAGTGGTTGCTGAATGAATACATAATTGTACATACATTAATTTTCCCCTTCAATCATGTCGGTTTCCTGCTCCATTGCTTCATCCACTTTATTCATCCTTGCTAGACTAATATTTTCAATATCATGATGGACAAATAATTATGCTTCCTGTTGTTGATGAAATTCAATTGCAGAGGTCAAATCTTCCACTTCATCACCCATATCATACAAATCTCTTTGTATTACGTGAGTAACTACACTCCACCCTTCATCCACAACATCATTCACATAATATACCATTTTTTCCTACGATGCTAAGATATATGAATCATGCAGTTCACGATCACCAACATCCATCAAGCGAGAGAAGTTTACAGAAGTAAATTGCAAGGAAACTCTTTTAACACCTTTGATAATATCGACCCATTTTCATTTGAATAAAACTACAGAAAAATTCCCATGGTAGTTTAATTCAATAATATCATGCAACTTTCCATAGTATTCCACTTCAGCAAATGTAAATATACCACTATTCTGTGTTTTCAAACCCATTTCTCGATCGACTGTACGAAATGCACAGTTAAATGCATCATGACAGTAAAAAACGATGGAGGAAAGATCATTTCCATTGCATAAAGGTTCAATACAAACCTCTCCTGTAGGTTATCAAGCTGTAAAGGATGTAGATTTTTCTCACATAATTGCCTGAAAAATATGCAGAATTGCAGTACAACAGCAGTAACTTTTTCAGGTAATAATGTATGCAATGCCAATGGTAGTAACTGTTGTAACAAAACATGTGAATCATGACTTTAAATCCATATAACTTACGATTCTTCAAATCAACACACCTCGAGATGTTACTCGAATACCCATCAGATACTTTCACATTCTTTAAAATTCAAAGGAACGCATATTTATCCCTATTTTTCATTGAAAAAATGGCAGGAGCATACTTTTCATTCTCATCTGGCCAGAGATCACGTTTTATGATCATTACTTTTAAGTCTTTGCGAGCATTGAGATGATCCTTCGACTTTCCATGCTCATTAAGTAATGTGAAAATCAAATTATCACATACATTCTTCTCAATATTCATCACATCAAGATTGTGGCGCAAAGAATTAAATTCCCAATACGGAAGTTTGAAGAATATACTTTTTTTCTTCCATTGTTGCGTTCTGATTTCACTTGACGATGCACTTCGCACCCGTTTTCTGCTATCAGTCAAATGATGAACCTTCCCAAATTCTGTTTTAACATTTTCAAGTTGTGTCAATATTTCAGAGCCGATTAACAACTTTGGAGGTGGTCTACGATCAATGGAACTATTAAATTTTGATTTGTTCAGCCGAAATCTATGAGATGAATCAAGAAATCTTCGATGACACAAGAAGCACCATTTTCTACTGTGAGGTAGCCGTTTGGGCTCAAAATCAAAGTTACAAACAGGACAATCCAAACCCATATAAGTGTTCCAACCATATAAATTCCCAAGCCCAGGGAAGTCACTAATGGTCCACAATAAAGCAGCATGCATTTTGAACATTGTTTTAGAAGAAGCATCAAATGTCTCAACACCGTTGCTCCATAACTCCTGCAATTCTTCAATCAAAGGCTGCAGGTATACATCAATATCATTTCCAGGCATTTGTTTTCCAGGAATAATCATTGAAATGATAAAAGATGTTTGTTGCATACACATCCACGGAGGCAGATTATAAGGGATCAAAACAACTGTCCAAATGCTATAACTCGTACTCAAAGTCCCAAATGGGTTGAATCCATCGGCAGCCAATCCCAATCGAACATTCCTAGGATCAGCTGAGAAATTTGGATGTAATGAATCAAATGTCTTCCATGATTGGGAATCTCGTGGAGGTCTCATTAACCCATCATTGTTATTATCTACAGAATTCCACTTCATGTGTTCGGCAGTTTTTGATGACCTGAATAATCTTTGCAATCGAGGCTTCAAAGGAAAGTAACGCAAAACTTTTGCAGGTGTGTTCCTTTTCTTCTTCTCCATGAAATTATGTTCAGTCATACTTCCAACATCACCTTTTTACTGCCATCTAGAAGAAGAACATTTCTTACAATTCTGTTTACTTGAATCCTCTCCCCAGTAAAGCATACAATCATTGGGACACGCATGTATTTTTGTATAATTCAGACCAAGCTTGTTTACAACTTTTTTCATCTCATAAAATGATTCTGGGATTTTTGCTTCAGGAAATGCATCACGAATCAATTCCAATAACATGGATATTGCCTTATTTATAATTCCACATAGACATTTGATATGGTACAACTTCAGCAGAAATGAAAGCTTTGAATATTTCAAACACCCACTATACAACTCTTGATTTCCATCGTCAAAAAAATCATGAAATGCATTTTCCTCACTGAAGTTTTCCCTTACATTTGGCTCCACAGAATCAAGAGGAGGATCCAATGATATGTTACAATCCTCATCTGCTTGTGTTACAGTCTCAAAAACATCACTTGTCACGTTGCAATTTGTACCGCCCTCTTCTCGTTGTTCTGATATGTTTTGATGCTCATAGTGGTGTCTTGCAGTGCCGAATGCATCATTTATGAGGTTTTGCATTTCATTTTCCATTCGCGACAAACTTGGGACCTCATTCTGTGGATTAAAATCAGTCCTCGATCTTTCTGTATTGTTTGATTCTCCATGCCAAATCCAACACAAATATTGATCAGGGAATTGCTTCAGTATTAAATGTTCATAAACTTCATCCCTCTTCAACCATGTTCTAAATTTACATTTAGGACATGGACATCTTATTCTCCCTTCAACGGATCGATTAGAAATTGCAAAATCTAAAAACTCATTCAAACCCTTAACTTATTGAGGTGTGTTCCTCGGTAATGTGATCCAGCTTTTATCCATGTATATCACAATGTGCCTACTCAAAATATATGATAGTGTAAGATTACAGAAACATAATATAATAAAGATGAAACATTGATCATAAAGTATGCATAATATAATAAATATGGTTCATTTATCACATTTACCACTTCAGACCAACCGAACAAGTCTGGTCCATAAGAGACAGCGTCAACACCTCATTGAGGAGAAATAAGAATATCAGGTTACACACTTATCATAACACTATCTACCCAACTATTTCTTATGGTTTACAATGGGATATGTTTACAGAACATGAAGCACCTAATTAATTCATTATCCATGATAAGACATGTCGTTATGGACCAAATTTACAAGGGAGAGAAGTCACATGGATTTTTGTAAAATAAACCATTGGAATTGAAATTGGTCTATAGGATGGGATTTAATCTATTGAACATATCTATATTCTTGGAAAGAGTTGAGGTGTAAATAATATTAAGTGATATCCCAAAGGAACCAACTGCTCAATATAAATTCCAATAAATTACTCAAATTGTGGATGAATATCCTCAATTTTAGTAATGAATACATGAATAAATGTAGGAGAAATATATAAACCACAAAAATAAATAATCCACAATTATTATGCATGACTTATCCGTCGTTTATGAGAAGCAATCAAAGAATCAAGGAAGAACTAAAAATTACCAAAGTCGAAAGGGGTCGCGGGGGGCGTTGGGGGGTGCGGGGGTCGCCGGAGGCCACGGGGGGCGTGGGGGGTGTCGGGGTCAATAAACAAATTACACCCATGAAAATACAATAGAGAATTATCACTAAACATATACCTAGGTATGAAATCCATACTATAAAACCATTCATGGAAAACCCAATACACATAATATGAAATCATACCTTCTTTAAATAAAAAAATAAAGATAAAGTGATGGTCAAGGTTTCTATAATGACATGACCTTTATAATTAACTACATCATGATGAATCTCTGAGAAAAGTAATATAAATTTACATTCATCTTTCGACGTACAAACTACATGCACTTGATAATTTATACTTAGAGCATCAATAATGAAATTTCACTTTCTTGGAGTATAATTAAAATCCAAATAAAATGAATAAATATATTCATCCCATATCCTCTATCATAAATTTTTATCCCTATGATAAAATATTTACTACATGTTTTTTTATTTGTAAATGCCACAAAATTCTCATTGAATAACTAATTTCATAAACATTGGAGGGCATGCATAACCATGACTAACTCAATATCATGATTTGGATAATTGTTATCATTTATTATAAGTTTCAAGACCCATTTACTAAAACTCATTCCTCCATATCAAGATAAATCTTAACATCACATTGGAGGCCTCATTATTGACCTTATAATGCATCCTTGGCTTTGGTCAAATAAGAATAGGTGTAGATGTCAATATATTTTTTAGCTCATTAAATTAATCTTTTTATTTATCATCCCACTAAAAATTCACTACATTCCAAGTCAATACTATATTTTTAATGAATATGTGAGAAAAATCCAAGATAATGCAAGAATAAGAAACCACATGACCAATGAAAATATGAATCTCAACAATATTAGTATGAATCTATTAAGAAATTATAGATTCTACTTTCTCAATATCCCCTAATATCCTAGATTTAGAGAACTCACGACCACAAAATGTCACCTATTGATTATAGAAATAACATTTCAATATATTGGCATATAAATGATGATATCTCAATGTGTCTAAGAACATAACCAACTATTCTTCATGCTCCTCATAGGATCATGATCATATCGATATATCATTGATAAATATAGTCCCGAATGAAAAAAAAAGTATAAAAAATTGTTTATCAAAGTTATAAATACATATGGTTTCTCCATTACCCTAAATAGAATTACCAAAAACACAAAATTACTATATAATGTTTGAAATTCTATCTTGGACACACCTTTAGCTCAAAACTTTAACCGCTGATAACCTAATCGATGAACAAACTTCAAAATCCATAAAGAACCTCTAAATTGATTGAATAAATCATAAATTCATAGAAAAGGATACCAATTATTAAGAGTAACATGATTTAATTTATAATAGATAATATAAAATCAATAACTCACTCTTGCAATATTGGTAAAAAGAAATGGATAACTCTCTGTAGACACACTCAGATTAATAAATCCATTGGATTAAAGATCTCCCAACTAAATATTTATCTATCTAAAAATCAAGGAATAACTAAAAATTACCAAAGTCGAAAGGGGTCACGGGGGGCGCCGGGGGGTGCGGGGGTCGTCGGAGGCCACAGGGGGAGTGGGGGTGTCGGGGTCGCCGGATGGCACAGGGGGCGCGGGGGGCGCGGGGGTCGCTGGTGGTCGAGGGGGGCGCCAGGGGGTGCGGGTTTCACCGGAGGGCTTCGCCGGAGGGCGCGGGGAGTGCGGGGGGTGCGGGGGTCGCTGGAGGGTGCGGGGGGTGCAGTGGTCGCCGAAGCCAGGGGGGATCGGGGAGGGTTTGGGGAACGTGGTCGGGGAGGGGGAAAGGGTCGTGGTGTTTCTAAAAAAATTTGGGTTTCGCGGAGGTTTATTAAAAACCGCCGCGAAACCTTCACCGAAAATGTTTAGCGGTGGTTTTGTGAACCGCCGCCACAAAACCGCCGCTAAACCCAGTTTTTTTTGTATTGTCATCTAGATAGATCGAGGAACCTTGTGGATCCTAGTTTATAACCATATAAAGTGGTTGGGTATTCATATGAGAAGGAAGAAACTAGTGTTGGTAGAAATGACTAGTATGAATATCTAGTGGATAAAGGAAGTGAGTCAGATTTTCATCAAGGCTCCCCCGCTATTACTTATGGAGCACCTACTCTACCTAGGTTTCTTCCTATCAGAGAGAAATTATTAAAGGAATAAAGTGAGGAAGGTGAAATATAAGTGTCTTGTGAAGATTGAAAATTGATGACTTTCCAGTGAGTTAGAATATATGATATCTCTATTATAAGGGATGAAGAATTTTTTTTCTTATATGGATGATTTTATTGAGACGGTGGAGAATTTTCTTTTAGAACCTTGAACTTTAACGACTCCACCTCCCCCTCATGATATTTATTTCAAGTTTCTGACTGAAAATATTATGATGTCTCTAGTGACTCAACAGTTCTAATAGAAAGTGAATAAATTAAAGTTGATGACTCCAGTGCTTATGTTTTTTATGGAAGAAACGAAATATCTCTTCATTGTTATGGAATTAGGTTGAAATATAATCATGGATTTCATGAATTTGATGAAACCCATTCTATATGTGTCTTGAAATGCTGTAGTGTCTTAGGATTTGATACCTTTTACTTCACATATGAAACCTCCAACTTTATAACTATATTTTTTCATACACGATGTCACTAGCGATCCAACTACACCATTTTCATCTCAATTATATCCCTTCACCATATCTACCAAGGAATTAGTTCCACATATTCAACCTATCATCATCAGAGAGCCTCATCCTCTAACAAATGTTCCTACATCCATTATTGTTGTCCCATTAGACTCTCCTACTAAACCTAGTTTTTTAGATAAATGGAAGGGAAAATAAACTCTTTTTCTAATCCAAACCCAATAATAATTGATATTAGATAGTTCCTTTGATAGAGATATTTTTTCTGTGTTGGATGGAAATCCCTCTGATTTGGTTGATGCCACAGTTTCAGAACCAGGTCCCTCGGATACAACCCCTCTTGGAAATCTGGCATGCATGTTGACTAACCGTGAAACTGATGTTAATGTAGCAAGTAACATTGCCAAAACTGTGTCTCCCACAGGTAAAAAGGATAAAATCTGTACTTCCAACAAAAACACTTCCCCAAGTAAAACTAGAGGTAAAAGTGTTGGTAATAAAAAGAAAGGGTGTCAAACCCCAAGAGTAAATAATTATGCATATTCTCTACTAGAATTGTCAGGGGATTGCAAACCCTTTCACCCTTAATGTTTTGATGCGTTTTATTACTACACATCGCCCTATGCTGATTGTCATTGCTGAACCTAAAATTAACTTTAGCCCTAAATTTCTGCATCTGTGTAATCTTGGTTATTCTTTCTTAGGTTCTTGTAAAAATGGTAATGTTAACTCTCTTTGGATTTTCTATCACTCCTCTCTACACAATGTCAACATTTTTAGTCTCTCTATTCAAGCTCTGATGTGTGATTACTACCTGGATAGCACTCACATGTTCAATACTTTTGTTTATGCCAAAAACAATTATTTAGACTGTAGATCTCTTTGGAATGATATTTCTGACATCAATGCCAAGATTCGAGATCTCTGGGTCTTGGTTGGTGACTTTAATGCTATTTTTTCACCCTCTGAAAAAATTGGTCACTCTTTCTCCTCAATCTCCGCTAGAGAGTTTAAAGCTACCATAGAAAGTAATAATCTTTTTGAGATTAAACTTATAGGAGCTCAATTTACTTAGTACAGACATCATTACAACTGAGTGGTGGCGAGTAAACTTGATAGATCTTTTATTAATGATCATGCTCTAGATAAATGGAATCAGATCATGTATGCTACTCTGACTAAACTTGCTTCTGATCATCATCCGATTTTAGTTAGCATCCCTCAAAACTCTCGGAAACCTTCCTTTCCTTTCAGATTTAATTTGGCTTGGTCGTCGGACCCAGAGTGTGTCTCTCTTATCAGTTCCTCCTGGACCAATATGGGCAATCAAAATGATTCCTTTGCTTGCACCACTAAATTGAAAAACCTCAAAAACATTCTCAAAAAGTGGTGCTCTGATAAATCTGTTTTAATTGAAAAAGATATTCAGGAATTGGAGAAGGATTTGATTCTCATTCAGAATAATAATAGTATATCCAATTTCAATATTGATCCCTAGGATGAAATTAACATCTCTACTAAATTGATCTCTCTCCTTAACTTTAAATATAACTTAAAGAAGAAAATTTTCAAAACAAAATGGCTCAACGATGGAGATAGAAACACCAAATTTTACAACTCTCTTCAGCATTTTAGGAAAGCTTGTAAGCCTCTCTCTTGTTTAAGAGTTGAGGGTAAACTCATCGAGTCTGAGGAATAGATTTCTAATCATGTAGTTTCATACTTCACTGAAATTTTCAATGGGCCTTGTATTAACAAAGATATACTGCCAAACTTTATCCCATGTATGGTTACTTATGAGGATAATTTTCTGCTCAATAGCATCCCTCTTGATTTGGAAATTAAGGACACTATCTTTGGTCTAAATCCAGACAGTGCTCTGGGTCCTGATGGTTTTAACAATGGTTTTTATCAAAAACATTGGGATGTTCTTCAAAAAGAAGTCTGCAATTTAGTTATATATTTCTTTGAAAAAGGGGTTCTCCCCCATGCTCTCAACTCTAAATTCCTCGGGTTAATCCATAAAGTTGATAATGCTGATGAAATCCACCTCTTTCATACCATCTCCCTTTTAAATTTTCTCTTTAAAATTATCACTAAGATCCTTGCTAATAGGATCTCTAATATCAATAATAAAATTGTATCCTAGAACCAGTTTGGATTCATTAAAGGCAGATATATACAAGATTGCATTTGCCTCACCTCAGAATCCACCAATTTATTGAATAGAAACACTAGAGGTGGAAACGTTTCTCTTAAGCTGGACATCACTAAAGCTTTTGATACGATGGACTAGACCTTAATCTTTAAAGTCCTCTCTAGTTTTGGATTTAATGATTCCTTTGTCAATAAATTGAAAATCATCTTCAACTCAGCCAATATCTCTGTCCTCATCAATGGTTCGCCTTAGGGATACTTCAAATGCTCTAAAGGTGTCAGACAAGGAGACCCGCTCTCTACAATCATTTTTACTATTGCTGAAGATTACCTTAGTAGACTGCTCTCCCTCAATGTTGAGCGAGGCAGAATCAAACCTATTATTGCATTCAGAAATCTTCAGGCTCCCTCTCATCTACTCTATGCCGATGATATTATTTTCTTTTTTCATGGAGATAAAAGAAATATCAATAATCTTAAATCCATAATTTCACACTATGAGGAGGTTTCCGTCCAGTGTATTAACTGGAAAAAATCTTTTATTTACTTTGGTAAAAATTTCCCCTCTAATAGGAAAACTCATATCACCAATGTCTTAGGGGTTAAGGAAGGTTCCCTCCCTTTTACTTATCTTGGAATTCCAATCTTCTGGGGTCGTCCCAAAGCTTGTTATTTTCAACACATCACTAATCAAATCCAAAATTAATTTTCTTCCTGGAAAGGTAAATCCCTTTCAATGGCTGGTGGAATTTGCCTTGTTAAATCCACTATTGTCTCTAAGATGGTTTACTTTATGATGGTCTATAAATGGAATTTGGACCTGATAAAGCGGTTAAATACTGCCATAAGAAACTTCATCTGGAGTGTAAGTACTCTAGAAAGAAAATTGGTTACGTTCTCTTGGGCCAATTGTTGTAAACCCATTGAAAATGGAGGCATTGGTATTAAGAATATTAAAATTTTCAATGAGGCCCTTCAAGCCAAACTCACGTGGTCCCTCATTCATAACAACTCTCATTCCATGAGATTCCTCAAAACTCGTTTCCTTGATAAGCTTAAATCTGGTTCTTTTCATTACATGATTGCTTCTATCTGGCCATCGATAAAAGCTTCTTTTCAATCTATCTTGGAAATTTCTAGATGGATTGTTAGTAAGAATTATTCTTTAAAATTCTGGTTTGACAACTGGACTGGCTTCCCCCTCATTTCGGAGATGACTAATACTTTTTCCCCTAATCCCTTGAACTGCTCTATCGGGGATATGATCAATTCCTCTGTTTCTCAACTTCCAGATACTATCAAGGGGATTGTAGATAATTATTATTTCACTTCCAATAAGGATTTTCTTGTTTGCGAACCTGCTCATAATGGCTTGTTGGATTCTAAAAAATATTATTAGCATCATTTCCCTAATGAGGATGAAAATTTTAATCAGATTTCCAAATTCAATAAAGCCTGGATCAAACCTTCTCGCCTTACTCTTATGTGGCGTATTTCTCATCAAAAAATTACAACTGATGTTTGTTTTCAATCTTGTGGTTTTTATCTTTTCTCTAAATGTAGACTATGCAACCATCATTATGAGGACATTAATCATCTATTTTTATCTTGTGATCCTACTATGGCCCTTTGGAATTACATATTTTACCTTTTTGAATGTAGATGTCTTTTAGACACATTTATTTTCTTACAATTGAAAAGAACGTTGGAGTTTCCGAGGTCTCCCTAAATCAAGAATCTATTTCTTACTGCTGTCGCGGAGCTTTTGCATATTCTATGGTATGGTAGAAATTATTCTTTTTTATACAATAACTCTTTCAATATTAATGCAGGTAAAATGAGGATTCTTCTTGCTATAAAGGAAGCGACCGTGATCCAAAAAAAATTTTGTGACAATTCTGTCATGGATTTTGAAACTCTCCGCTGAATTGGTGTCAAAGGTATATTCTCGAAGCCATGATACACTATTGAAGTCTTATGGTAGTAACCTCCTCCTGAATGGATTAAAATTAATGTGGACGGAGCCTCAAAGGGAAACCCTGGTCTTTTGGGATGCGGAGGAATTTTCAGAGACCATCAAGACCGGATCCTCGGATGTTTCTTTGGAAGTTGCGGCATTGCTTCTATGCTGGAGGCAAAAATGATCTCTACCATTCATGCCATTTCCTATGCAAAGACGTTCAACTGGAATAATATCTGGATCGAGAGTGAATCCACTACTACTGTGCAAGCCATCTGGAAAGGTGATACTCATCTTGCTTGGTCTCTCACCCCCCCGATAGATGGAATGCCTCGCCGCTCTCAATGACCCCAACATTATTGCCACACATACCTATCATGAGGCTAATATGATCGCTGATGGGATAGCCAACATGGGGGTCTCACTTGAGATCACTTGGAGGAATGAACTCCCTCCGGAGTTTACCCCCTTCTTTATTAAGGATTCTAGAAAATTTCCCTCTTTCCGTCTTTTGTAACTTGTTTGTTTCTCCTTTATTTTGAATAAATCTCTAAGTTCTGGTCTTTTGACCAGAACTCACCCCCCTTAAAAAATGAAAATTACCTTTTGATTATTATTTTGTTTATGTGCATTTATTATTTTATTTTTAATTTTTGATGATCCCAAAAGGGAGAAAAGAATATATTCCATTTATTGAATTGTATAATTTTTATTTTCATACTCCTATGATATCAGTCTTCTGATACCATACTGATATTCCTTTCTTTCTATTTATTCTCAAATTTCCTTTAATACACTATCATTGATATAATGTGTATCTTATTTACCCTTGATATCAGGGTATATAAAATGCCATGATTTCTGATCATCAAAAGGGGGAGATTGTTGTAACCCTTGTTTTAATGATCAAAAATCATGTTTATTATTATATTAATGAGTTCTATGTTTTATGATATCATTTTATATTAGAAGTTATATTAGTGAAATTTGGATAAGGATGACTCACTGTTGAATTTGAGTCATCGCCAGGGATAATACACCATTGAAGTGAAATTTAGAAGTGTTGGAAACACTTACCTAAAGACACAAGACACTATTGAGGATCCCACTAGAGTGAAAATTAGAAAAATTATTGAAAAGAGTCACCTATAGCAATGACTCGTTGTTGGTAAAAACTCATCAACAATGTGAAAATATGGATAAGTATGGAAAACACCCACCAACATCTATGTCTCATCGTAAAAATGAATTTTTGGAAAAGTATGGAAATTACCTACCCACAGATATGTCTTTCTAATGAACTAAGAAATTTGGAAAAGTATGGAAATTACCTACCATCAGAGAAGAGTCACCGGTAAAACAAAAAAATTCTTAAGTGTTAAGATAACCTACTGTCGGAGAATAATCACCGTTAAATATGTCCATCCTCCAGAATGAAAATTTTGAAAGGTTTTGGATTGACCAACCACTGATATGGATCACCATTTTCCGAACTCACTGTTAGCCTAAGTCACCTCCAGATCAATTCACCACCATATATTTTTTCATCATTCAAAAATACTCACCTACATTGTTTTAGTTTATTTTTATTTAAATATTTCTAATAGATATATTATCAAATTTAATGCTATGACTTATTTTAATTATATTTCTTTAACTATTGAATAGAATTCATTAAAGTGTGTGTCATAAATCCATTACAATGTGCAGAGGATCTAGATGATTCATCTTGCTTGATGATGTTAAAAGAAATAGTATACTCCCTCTTGTAGATATATAGGATATGTGTAGATAAAATGAATATATAAAAATTTATAGATATAGATATTCTCGAACAGGTGAATAATTCTGGAACTTATTTCATGAACCTAGAGAGTGCCACATGCTGAAATCTTACACGCCCACACATGACTGAGGAAAATTGAAGCACATATACATCCATTGATTTCATAATTCAAAAAAAAGAGTTTATAGCACTCTGTTCTACTAGAACATTCATAAACCCATCTCGATATTCATTTTGAACTACCTTCAATAAGTTACGATCATTAAAGAATACCAATTAGAGAAACACCTTCCTTTCTATATTATTATTTTCTCCTTATATTTATTTTATTTCCATTATGATTAATGTGTGTTTCACTCAATATTTTAAGCATACACATTCTCTGTATATATAACTAGAAGATGATATACATCTTCTCAAACTCTCACACAATTTTTCCAACGTGTTTTTAAGAGGTTTGTGTGCGGAAATTTTTTATTATATTCCCCACAATTATTGTGGAAGAGGTCCATGTGTTCCCAAGATAGCTAGTATGTTGTGTACACGATCTAGATTTTGGGTAAAAGTTTATTTTATATTAACTACTTTGAATTAGGTTATTTATAAGTGGATAGGACTAAGTTTCATTATGATACTAAATTTCTTATATTAATTCCCATTGTATTTTTTGTTTTATTTTATTTCTATACTGAAAAAAATTATTATAAACTATAAACAAAACCAATAATTTGATAGTTAACCATAATTAGTGTTTATATATTTTTTTTATTGAGTGAATTTATTTCAAATGTTAATTTAATATTATATATTGTTTTAACTAAGACCAAATCAATCTTTCATAAATTTTTTAAATGTTCAGGGCTTATATTGATCCTCTATTTTGGTTAACTATATTGTTTTAATTAATTACAGGATTTTATTTAAACCTATTTTTAATATAATTTTTTATTGGGTACTCAATTCACCCCCCCCCCCCCCCTCTTGAGATACTCACTCAAACCAACACTTATATTGTATTTCCATCATCATATGTTTATTAGTTTCAATTGTTTTGATTAGCACTAGATGCAAAATGGTGGTTTTAACTCTTATTTATAGATTAAAATTTCATCATTTTGATTTCATTAAAGTTACTATAATATATGTTTTATAATTATTAAAAAATTTATAATTACATTTTATATTTATTTTAGTTATGATTTTTGATGATGAAGTCGGTGACGAGCTTGTTTTCGTATTTTTTCTAAATGAGGGGCAGTGTCTTAAAAATGGATTAGATGTTTCCATTTACATTATAAAACCAAAAAAATATTATTTAATTATTGTTGTACAATATCACTATTAATTATATTTCTTTATTTACCTATGTAATAAATTTATAGTATTGTTCATGTAGATGGTTAAATTGGCCCAAATATTAACAAGCTATAATATATTTTTGTGAGTTAGATAAGAAAGTGATTCCTTCTGAATAATAACATTATCAGAGAAGTATAATGATATTATTTTTATGATTTTAAGATGTCTATTGGGCTTAAAATATATTTTAATAAATAAAAAATTACAAGAGTGTAAAATTAAATACAATACTTTTGTGGAGGCATTAGTATGTATGTGTGCATAGGCGACATGTTCATTTTCCATGGATCTAGAGGTAGATGGGGAGTGGTTTAAATTTTAATAATATTAGTAAGGTTATAATTTTTATATTTATCCGTTAAACATAATTATAGAAATATCTAATAAGGGTGGTGATGAAAAATCAAGCATTCCTTTCATAGAGGTGGTAGTTCACATGTACACATGACAACATTTTCATTTTTAGAATGGTATTGGAGAAAGGATAAAAATAACTATTTAATTAATATAATAAAATTTAATCATCTTATTAATATATATTTAATTATACATTCATGTATATAATATATTTTAGGGAGTATAAGAAGAAATTAATTAATAGATCTCAGTTGAGAACATTGCATCTCCCTTTTGATACTCTCCCTTAGGTGACACCTTAAGGATTCATAGCTTAGTATTTTGGAAAGACAAAGGACTATAAGTTTTTTATAGAGATATTATTAGATACTATAATTTATTTTTGGTCTATATAATTCATTATAATTAGTGTAGAAATGGGGGGTAGGTGATATCCTTTTATAAGTGAAGGGAATGGAATTTATGTAAATATAACTCCATACCATAAACAGAGAACATGTTTCGCATGTCATGTGTAGAAAACATAGAAAATAATTGGGTGGGGTATGATTTAAGGTATGTAATCACTAAAACATTCCTTATCACACATGTTTTAAACATTTTTTTAAGTCTTTTACTCTTAAATTGATCACTTTTACCATTGTTTTGGTTTTTACCATAGAAATAAATTTTTACCTAAGTAATCTTAATTTAATGCCTAAAAATAAATGGATATTATTACATAATTTGGACCAAAATATTCAAAAAATTAGATCCAAGTATCAAAAAATATATATATTTTTAGAAAAAAATGATTTTCACATTAGCGCATGTAGCGTGTAAAAACTTGTTTTTTGAAAAAGTGTATTTTTAAGCATAAATATTATGTTTTGGATAAAATCATTGTTATTTTACATTTTAATGACATTAATTGGTTTACTATTAACCAAAATAAATTTATGTGACTTTAAAATAAAACAAAAACCTAATTTCATCTAGTGGTTACTTAATTAAAAGCAAAAAACTAAAAACAGATTTTATTAAAAAAATATCAATTAATTTTCCAAATGTCAAACATGAGTTTTATAAATTAAAATAAATATTTAAAAATTAATAATTTCACTTCATAAATAATTTTTTCATCATTAAAAATTTTTTATAAGTTTTTTATTAATATTTCTTGATATAGTCAAAAAACACTCTTGTTTTAGTAAAAACTATATTTTTCACTAATCACCTAAAAATCAATTATTTCCAAAAAATATATAAAAAATATTTCAATGATAATTTTGAAATTATAAATTTAAAAATTAAGTTCAATTTATAAAATTAAAATTCAAAAACTTATAAATTTATTGTTTCAATGAAAATTCAAGATATAAAGAAAAAATGCTTTTACTGAAAAATGGCCTTTGTAATGTTATGTGTTCTCAAAATTATTTCACAGTAATTTATAATAAAAATAATGTAAATATATCGGTTAATATATTGAAATATTATATATTATCAAAATAATAATTTAAAAGTGGCCAATTTATTTTATTAATACTTTAAACAAATAACTTATAATAAACAATCCTTTAAAATATTAAATATTTTTAGTTATATGTCCTCTAAATGTAAACAATATTAATTGAGTAAAATCTTTTTATTTACTTGAGTTTTTATTAATATTTTAATTTTCTTAATAATATGAATCTAATAATTAATCTTTTTAGTTTGGTGTTTTATGTGGATAAAGATATCGAATACATCAGATTTATTTAATGGAAAGATATATAGTAAACTTTTAAGGTGTTACATTATACTCACTTTAAATAAATGTAGTCCCCATAATTAAAGAAGAAAATGAATACATAATAAACCCCTGATATATTTTCTACTATACACTCTTAAATGCAAGGAGACTCATAATTTTCTACATAATAGGAATTTATCAAGATTTTCCTTTTTCTCAACGATTCCTACAAAATATTCTTATTTAATATGTTATAGGACTTACTAAGGACATACCATTCACATCTTTATTTCATGATCCAATTTATAACCAAATACTAAAACCAAAATGATTATCATAACATCTAAAAAAATCAATTTTAATGATTATATGAATATGAAAACTCAATCCTATGATGTCTTATCCAATGACACCTTCATTTCAACCTATGATACATTTTGTTCAACTATTTCACACTTTTTTCATCCTATAAATCACTTTGTTTAACCTATTATGTAACATGTAGAGTTTTTATAGAATATTTTTTTCAAATAATTTAATTTCATTGATAGCTTGTCTTACAAGAAATTCTGATTTTTAATGAACCACAACATACTATTTGTATTATTTTTTAAAATTGACCATTATAACCTAGTTGTTAAAACATAGGGGTATGATTAGTAATAAAAAATTATAATGGTTTTATGAAAATAAAACTTATTAATAAAAAAGTACATAATTTTTAGTAAAGTCTTTACATGTTTTGAAAATATTATTTTTTTAAAACAAATTATTACTTTTTTTCAAAAAAAAATAATAAATGTAAATAAAACCATATATTCCTTTTTTGATCAGGAATCCAACCTAGGAAGGCTCTTGGGATAAACCTAAGGAGGTTATCCAAAGAATAGGTATCCTTCTCAACTAAAAATTTATATTTTATTTCTTATTTTACATCCTTCAAAACTTATTAAATTATTATGATGTAAAAACAAAATTATCTCCTATATACTGATATTTAATTATGTTAATTTCAAATCTATATTCAACTTATATTCCGTCAAAAATGAAAATTAAAATGATAATCGTGTGTACGACGGACTACAACCTCACAAACTGATGTAATTTATTTTCCATCACCACCTATCATGGATAGATATAATGATATATTTAATATATTTATATAATATTTATGAAATTATTATACTTATATAATTATAATATCACATATACATTTTATATCCAATTCCTTAGAAATATGATAGCATCGCTCGTGTGTAAGGAAAACTACCGCCTCATGAAGCAATGTGATTCGTTCTTCACTTACGCTTTATATAGAAAGTAATAAGGATTGGTTTAATTAAAATAGGTGATATATATGAAAAAAAATATTATTTAATGGTAATATATTATTTCTATTCATTTCATTTATTTTTTCAATGAAATGTAAATTTTGTTCATGCATATGTACGACCTACAGTATCCATGAAACATTTCATTCATTTTATGTCTCTAAATTTTATGGATTACTATAAGTACATAAATATTGAATTTATATGATATTTATATAATTTTAAACATGTAACACCCTAATCCAGAATCCTATAGTAGGTGCATTATTTTAATACATTGGCATGATTACAAGGAATCAAGTCTGGAAGGACTGATTAGTTTAGTAGTCTTGGAAACAAGATACATACATAAGTTCAACATTACAACTTGAAAAGAAAAACTAAACTAATTTATTCCATTAGAAACATCCAAGCTTCCATGATTATTCTTTCATGTCACTCATATCTAAATTCTTCATATCCTTGGAAAATGAAACATGAGAAAGGGGTG
Organism: Viscum album; assembly: GCA_963277665.1. Lineage (NCBI taxonomy): Eukaryota > Viridiplantae > Streptophyta > Magnoliopsida > Santalales > Viscaceae > Viscum > Viscum album. The sequence continues at coordinate 880,165,634 of OY728126.1, read as the reverse complement.
AGATCAAATGCTCAGTAAGAGTAAGAAATACAGCGGAAGATAACATAAAAATTAGGCGTGGTGAAAAATTGAAAACACATGCCTTTAAAAATAATAAACACGAACAATTTTTGGCAGGAATATGAGCTGAGTAAATAATTCCATAATAAAACATAGTCCTGGGTATTCTACTAGTTTAATAACCACATGAAATATCAATAGATAATCTCATAATTATGTAATTCATAATGCCAGACATCATAACCACATAGTCAAGGTCTCGTGCCAAGACTACAAATAAGATTTTTTCAAGGCCTTATGACAAGACACTAGTTTGTCTCATGAGACCTACCGATGCATTGAAAAGCTATAGCGGGCTCCACCCATCACTTACTTAGTCCAATTCATTTCTCATATGAAAAGTTTAAACATAACATAAATATTTGTATTCAAGCTAGAATACGAAATGTCAATACTTTATTCATAAACCTTGAAAGGTATAAAAATAACACATCCACAGAAAAACATAACTCATTCAATACAATATGGAAGATTTTATTATAATAAATCAACCTCAATTGAGAATAATGAAGTATATTGACATAGATGAAGTTAATCATCAAAACTACTTGAGATAAATATCCCCCTTTTTCTTTAAAACATTTAAAAGTCTCACTATTTATCAAAAAGTTGTTTAAAATAGATTTTTGAATCAAAGTGTCCCATACCACTTTGAAAATTTTAAAAGGGATTTTAATTTTAAAACATTAATGTCCAGGTATATAAAATCTTAAAACCATTTTTAAAACATGGACACTAATGAGAAAGATTTAGAATAATAAAATTTTAAAACATTTAAAATGATATTTTAGTTAGAGTTCTTAACCAAATGAGAGATGCTTGAATACAAATAATTGAGGTAATAAAAACTTTATAATATCATTAGAATAAAGGGATTAGTGATATACTATGTCAAAGTAAAGAATATACACCAAATAAAAGTGGATTGGCGCATAACAACAAAGATGTCTCAATGGAATGTAAATTGAGATGAAATCTATTATAAAGACCGTATCCTTAAGTTAAGGATAAATCAAGGACATAATTATGTGTGACAGATATAAATACACTCAATATGATTGTATATTAAGTGTAAATCAATCAGAGAACATTCACACATATTCTTGTAAAAACAACACTAATTAATTGCATTTTTAACTCAATAAATAGAGATTGAGTTAAAATTACTCTTAACAAGTTCATATCGATGAATTGAGAATTTATCAATGGAGTGATTATGTGTATCAAAATTATATCCAAATAAAGAAGAGTTTAAATTACTACAAAAATAATAAATAGTGATTCCACACATAATCATGGAGTAAAATAATAAATGAAGTATGCGTAAATCCCAATGAGTGGAAAGTGAAATTTGAAATTCCATTTCCAATTTGGTAACTTTTTAAAAATAAACCCCATGAAAGAAGTATCACAACTTGAAGATGTAAGTACCCATAAATTAAATTATATTACAAAAGTAATACAATCAGGTGCAGTACATACTCCACAAAAAAGGAAATAGTGGCCAATATAGCATGAATCTCACGGGAATAAAAGTGAGATGAAAAACCCTTACTTCGTTGTAATCAATTGAGTCGTATGAAAAAAAGTTAATAACCAACAAATTAATCACAGAATACCATGAATATAAATATAATCATGATAATATATATCAAATGTAAGTACACAATACATTACATGCAATAAATAAGTGGCGAACAATGGAAATCTCACGGAATTAAAAGTGAGATAAGAAACCCCTTACCTCAAGTCCGGCTTGTCTTGTATGTTATTATTATTCCTGAATAATAAATGTAAGTTAATTTCTACTTGATTAAGAAAATTTTTAAATTTTTTTATTACTTTTATATAACTTACTACCTTTCTATAACAAATAGTTAATTATTTGAGTTCATATTGAATATTTTATCGATGTTTCGGAACTTGAGTCAAAAATGAACATGTTATCATTACAATTTCTCCATGTGGTCAAAAGTACATTATATTCAGAATGATATTCATGATTTAAATATAATATATATATTATATTTTCAGTATATATATATATGTGTGTATTTATAATAGTACATAACATTTGGAGATAAGAAATGAAATGTATCGTTCATGGAGACGGTAAGCCATACGTACGCTTGAATGCTACTTCCATTTCAATTTTATATTTTAATGGAATTAAAACATAATTATACATAGGTATATTATAATATCAGTATAATATCATATATAATATCATTAAATACATCCTTTATATGTCCCACATAAGGCATTAACGAGTCATATCATTTTGAGGGGGCGGTAGTCCGCACTTCCTCAAATGAAATTATCGTATTTTACCCATAATGGAAACCATAAAATAACGATATAAATGGAAAATATAGAAGCATAAAGAAAAAATAAACATAATATATATATATATATCATATATAAATATAGTTTCATATTAATGGCCACCAAGAGAGGAGGTAGGAGATAATCGAACAATCATCGTTTCGTGAGACGTTAGTTTGTCATCCACAGAAACAGTATGTTCTTCACCCATTAGATGGAGGTCTGTATAAGTGTAGTTAGAATACTTCACATAAAAACATACTAGTATATTTAGGATACTGGTTTTGTTATAAAATAAATGAATAAAAAGATTTTAGGGGGTTTGAGATGTAAAATAAAACAAAATAAAGCAAAAGAATTTAAGAGAAAATGTTACCTTTAATTTGGGTAACTTCCTTTGGTTTCAAAACAAAAGACTTATTGAACTACCTTTTTCCTAAATTAAGGATTCTAGGAGGAATAGGGGGATCTTTAGAGATTATTAGAGTAGGGTTTGGATTATACAAGGTCCTTGAGAGGTGTGTGGAATGGGTTAGAAGTGGTGTGCTTTTATAAGGGGGAGGAGGGGTTATTTAGGAAAGTGTGAAAATATTATTTTATTATATAGTGATATTCGGTTTATAAAGGTCCAAAACTAATTAAAGACAAAGATAAGATGACTCATAGTTAAAATAAAATCATCCAATAATAATTGGACAGGTTTTGGATACTATTTTAATATTAATAATCATATTTGTTTAAATCATTTATTAATGAGATAAAAACTACATCATTATTATGTCATAAATAATTTAATTTATTTGATGTCTAAAAATTAAAAAAAAATTACCATAATGTAGGAAATAATTTTATCTTTCCAATTATTATTTATAGTCTAAAAGATAACTTATATAACCCTATGTAAAAATTGATATACTAAAATATATTTGTTAATGTCATTTTTGTCGTTACTTTAAATTAATTAAAATAAAGTGTCATTGTCATTATTAAGTAGCTCCATGGGGTCCAAATATTGACACAAATATGCCCATGATCGGCAATGACTCATCCAATAAGGTTAGGAGAAGTGTTAAGGTAATTTTGTATTATTATAATATTCTTTTTACCTTGAATTACCCTATTTACCTTTAATCGTGGTTAATAAAAGTCAAAAGTTACTATTCACCAAAAAATATTTTTATCTTATTGAACCACATTTTAACTAATAATGAAAACTATGTGTGTTAGATTTTAAAAATTCAATTCACAAAAGTGGTAAAATTTCATTTAAATGAAAAAATCAGTTTTTTAACTAATACTAAGTAGTTTCACTATTCATCAAAAATTTAAGATTCTCAGAAAAATACCAAAAGTTCAGCCTGAGATATATTTGATATTCTGAATTCAAAATTATGTATATTTTAACAAATTCAAAACATAGAAGTTTCATTAATTAATTTAAAATTAATTCTCGTTGTCAAAACAAATAGCGTGTTTTTAAGAAACAATATCTATCAAAAGATTGACACTTGTTTATGTCCAATTTCAATGTGAAATTAATTATAATGACCTAAATTGAATTAAATGATAAAAATATAATCTAATTATTCTTAAAACCCATTAAAATTAATAATTTAATACTATAAATTATTTCGATAAAAAAAGTTGTTTTTAATTAAAATTTAGTATTTTCACTATTCACCAAAATATGAAAGTTATTAGAAAATACCAAAAATTTATAAAAACTAAATTTTTATGTCCTGATTCTAAAGAAGAATTTTATTTTGAAAATTTTAATATATAAAAGTGTCAAATATTGGATTTAAAAGGGTTTTGCAGTTAAAAGGCGGTAAAATTGCATTTTCTGAAAAATACTTCTTTTATCTGAAAAAATTGATTTTGTTCTTATATTATGTATAAGAAACACATAATATGGATGTTAAAATTATATAGAATATATATAATTCAAAATTTAGATAATACTATTCATAACTACTTTTGAACGGCTAGTTTGGTAAGTTGTTGTGCGTTCGAACTCGGTGTTGTGTGAGGTGAAAGCTATTAAATTTAAAGAAAATAACTTAGTATGAAATCTTGGGGTGTCACATTCTTCCCCCCTTTTGGAAATTTAATCCTCGCAATTTTAAAATTGAGCTTGGGAACTTCATTGAAGGTCCCACATCGGAAAAAGTGTCTATAAAACTATCCCTTTAAAAGAAAGAAAGAGATGTACAAAGGTCACCCGAGATAACCCATACTAGGATTCCATGTCGGAAAACATGGATATGGAAGATAAACTAAGTGTCAAGTTCTGATTGAGAGGGATAGAAAACATGATCAGGAGAAATTTAACAACAAGAAAACCACAAACTTGTGATGGGATAAATGGTCATTAGTTTCCCAATAAGAAAAGTAAAAGGACAACATTTTTTTAAGTTACATTTCATAAAGATGAGGAATTTATTTATGAGATTGAACAAGAACATAAAGAGTTATAATTACTTTATAAGTAGAGTTTCATTCATTAATAAATTTCTATTACTAACTCATTTTTTTTCAAACGATGAGTATTCAAGATAACTTGGTCACACCAGAAGATCTAGAATCAACTTATAGAGAATCACATGATCCATAAAGTATAAACTATATATTTACCTTGTCTTTAGAGATTAATCAAAACCAAAATGGTTATTACAAGATCAGATGATACCCCAAAAGGATATTCCTTTAGAGAAATAAACATTAATATTAAATTCTAAAATTAAACCAACAATACCCCAATGTTAAAAAAAATACCATATAATAAACAATTGTCCTTAAAATTATTTAATATAATCCAAACTAATATTGAAACCCAAAACTTAGAAGAATTTGGTTATGTAGTCTTCCGCGTTAAATTGTATCTCTAAATGACATCGACTACTCTTAAAGTCACATACTTAAAAGTAATTAACATAATCACATATTCTCTATTATAGGTTAATCATTTCCATAAATAACTCAAATAACTATAAATACACAATATAAATATAGATAAAAAACCCCCATTACTCCTCAAATTAAATCCCATAGTATTCTATTTTACTTAGGCATATAGTGTTCCCAACAGAGCAAACGTCTTCTAAAATAACATTTATCACTTAATCACCAAATCATTTTCCTATACTAAGGGTATTCATTTGATAAGACATAAGATCCCAAATCAACTTATTATTGATTAATAAAATTATTTAACTAAAAATAATTAGTCACACTAACCCAGGACTTCACGTAGTCCGGTGGTAAGAGATAAATCCCAATCGCACTCTTGTTATGGGTTCGATTCACATAGCTTTTTCCGACGCGACGGGTCTTCACACGGTCTGTGTGTTGTCCCTTTTCAAAAACTATATTTTATAACATTTCCAAAATGAGATAAATTCTTCAAAATAACCATAACATAATTTAACCAAAAATGTTATCTCATACCTTGCATTTTCATCCCAAAATATAATAAATTATAATTGCCTAAAATCCAATGATCATATAAAACCAAATGGTTATTTATAATGATATCCACAAGAGAAAAGATAATTCTTCCTCAAATATCATTCTCAAATGACCAACTATAGGGTTACAAATACAAGAGAAAATTATTCCAAAGTAATCCCATCAACAAGGAGCACTAATACTTTTAAACATTTCTTCAACCATTTATTTTTTCATAGCTTCTTCTTTGACTAAGAAAATATCCTATAGAATAGGGCATTCACTCGGGTAATGGCCAGGTCCCCTACATTTACAAAAAATGAATGTAAATGGATTCTTGGGACACTATTTTATTTTCTTCCATAGTACTCTTCATTTTTCCTCATAAATTCTTTACTTTATGTCCTTATTTCCTACACATAAAGAATTTATTTGTTCATTGAGACACTTTCCTGGGTGTCTCCTTCCACATTTCATGCTTGATGTAAATTGACGATTCTTTTCTCCATAGTCTCCATAGCTATAGCTCTTATCATTCATCACCTTTCTCTTATTTTTTGAGTCTGGGAGTTGGTTAATATATATGTTGTTGGTCATATTTTTGGAAAAATGATTTGGAATGAACACAATATCTTTTACACCTATCAATATTCCATTCCATTTCTCATTCCTCTATCATGCCCACCTTGTACATCATGTTCAATGTTACTATGACTTCCTTGGAATCCAGCCATTGACTAACACAACAAAGAATAGTGTGATTCATAAAATAATTTAGAGAATATCATAACACATTATTTTCAATCTAAAACACCTTAGGATTAAAGAAGGTTATTTATCCTCATATTATATTAAAATCCTTCAAATCGGTTTGTAAATAAAATGTGAATTATCCTAATCATATCCCCATGGAGTTTCATAACCAAGAGTGCAGCAAGTCCCGTTGTCGTGTACTAGGATACCTCGAGTCAAGCCCGAAACTCCTTGTCAGAGTTTTCACTCCTAGGTACATTTGTTCCCAAACCACCTCAACCCTCTCATATACAGGCAGGGATGTACTGCATGGAAAATACAAAAAATCTCTACATTACCAATATTATAGGAAGTTCTTCTATACTAATTCTCAAATTCTATCTTAGGGTAATGTGCTCTAATTAGAGTTTATCTAAATCTAGTTTCCAAGGTTTGTACTAAACTTCCTCTGATACCAACTGTAACGCCCCAACCCCAGAAGCCCAGAGTCAGTGCATTATTTTAATACATTAGTATGATTACAAGGAATCAATTACCGATGTACCGATTAGTTTCGTAGTCTTGGAAAAAAGATAAAAACATAAATTCAACATTACAACTTGAAATGAAAAACTACACTAATTTATTCCGTTAGAAACATCTGAGCTTCCATGATTATTCTTGCATGTCACTCATAACTAACTTCTTCATATCCTGGGAAAATGAAACATGAGAAAGGGGTGAGCTCAAATGCTCCGTAAGAGTAATAAATACAGAGGAATATAACATAAACATTAGGCATGGTGAATAATTGAAAACACATGCTTTTACAAATAATAAACATGAACACTTTGTGGCAGGAATATGAGCTGAGTAAATAATTCCAAAATAAAACAAAGTCCTGGGCATTCTACTAGTTGAATAACCACATGAAATATCAATAGATAATCTCATAATGATGGAATTCATAATTTCAGACTTCAAAACCACGTAGTCAAGGCCTCATGCCAAGACTACAAATAAGATTTTTTCAAGGTCATATGCCAAGATACAAGTTTGTCTCATGAAACCTACCGATGCATCAAGGAGCTATATTGGGCTCCATCTATTACTTACTAATTCAAATGCATTCTTCATATGAAAAGTTTTAAACATAACATAAACATTCTAATTAAAACTAGCATACAAAATGTCAATACTTTATCCATAAAGCATGAATGGTATAAAAATAACACATCCAAAGTCAAACATAACTCATTCAATACAATATGGAAGATTGTATTATAATAAACCGACCTCAATCAAGAATAATGAAGGATATTGACATATATTAAGTTAATCATCAAAACTATTTGAGAGAAATATCCCCCTTTTTATTTATAACATTTAAGTTTCACTGTTTATCAAAAATCTGTTTAAAATATATTTTTGAATCAAAGTGTCCCATACCACTTTGAAACTTTTAAAAGGAATTTTAATTTTAAAACATTAATTTCTATATAAAAAAAATCTTAAAACCATTTTTAAAACATTGAAATTAATGAGAATGAATGAGAAGAATAAATTTTTAAAACATTTAAAATGATATTTTAGTTAGAGTTCCTTACCAAATGAGAGATGCTTGAATACAAATAATTGAGGTAATCAAAACTTTATGATATCAGGAGAATAAAGTTATTTGTGATATACAATGTCAAAGTACAGTATATACACCAAATAAAAGTTGATTGTTGCATAACAACAAAGAAGTCTCAATGGAATGTAAATTGAGATGAAATCTCTTATAAAGACTGTCACGAACCAAATCTCGTTTCCACCAATACCAGCACCAAACCCAGCCCGTGATAAGGCTCGAAGGGAGTTCCCTATCCCCACAGGATGGCACAAGTTATTGGGTATCATTAATTTAGGTTTGGGATTGATTTACCTGAGTATGAAAGCATAACACACTAAAACAATCCATAGTATAAATGAGGGTCTATGTCTGAGGATAGTATGTTGTGCTCATATTAATATGAGACCTCAAGGCCTTCTGAAGGCCTTCCCAGAACCGAGAAGTGAAATGAGGGTCTATATCTGAGACAACTATTGATGGAACACCATGGAGTCTCACCACCTCCTGAAGATACAAATGTCCCAACTCATCCACATTAGATGTATCTCTGATCGGAATGAAGTGGGATTATTTGTTCAGATGATCAATCACCACCCAAATGGAATTCTTACCCCTAGTTATATGTGGTAAGACAACAATGAATTCTATGGAAACCTCTTCCCACTTCCAAGTAGGAATGGGTAATCGCTGGAGAAAATCGGAGGGCCTTTGGTGCTCTGCTTTCACCTGCTGGAATGTGTAGCATCTAGAAACAAATTCTGTTATGTCCTGTCTCATACTAGGGAACCAAAACTATCGACGGACATCATAATACATCTTAGTGGCACCCGGATGGACAGACCACTGAGACTAGTGGCTATCCTGCATCACCACCTTTTGCAGAGATAATGACACTACTGAACGGCCCTTCAAGCACAAGATTCCCTCAGGAGATGACGACCAATTAGAGGATGTATCCCCACCATGAAGAAACTGCTTTGACCACTAACAAAGATTATTACTGGTTTGTTCTCGCTGAATCAACTCTAATAGAGGAGTCAAATGGATGCTCACCAAGAATGCCCCTCCACTGTGTTCCCTGCTCTCTACATGCATCTGAGAAAAGAGCCCCATCAAATTACACTCATCACTGGACTTCCTCAAATCCTACACTGGAACCCTTTTCCTTAAGGCATTAGCCACTACATTACCATTTCCTGGGGTATAGACAATGTCAAATTCAAACCCTTGCAAGTACTCAATCCAACAACGCTACCTCAAGTTGAGGTCCTTCTGTGAGAAGATATAAGACAATCTTTTGTGATCAGAGTAGACCACAAACTTCTCTCCAAAGAGGTAGTGACACCAAGTCTTCAAACCATGCATCACCACTACCAACTCCAAGTCATGGGTTGGGTAGTTCTTTTCATGTGGTCAGAGTTGTCAAGATCCATACGCCACCACATGATCATCTTGTTGAGTCAATAAGTCCATATGACTTTTCCATTCCTTATTGTTTTGAAAATCAGAAACACCTTATACATAAGTAAATCTATATTTTACTTCTATAAGGAAAATTTCCTTCCCTAAGATATTTACTCCAACTATATTTTCATTACTCATATCAATATATTTTCTTAAGTATAAAAATCGGATTCATACCTAAATCCTCAGAATCATATAATACTTAGATATGAAGCATTCTGTTTTAGGATCCGAATTCGGGATAAGAACTCTAATGAAGTTCCACTCCGAATTCTGGATACAAACTCGAATGAAGTTCCACTCCAAATTCTGGAGACGAACTCTAATGAAGTTACACTCTGAATTCTGGATACAAACTCTAATGAAGTTCCACTACAAATTCTGGATACGAACTCCAATGAAGTTCCACTCCGATTTCTGGATATGAACTCTCACAAAGTTTCACTCTAAACTTATATGAGTTTTACTCCGAACTTCAATGAGTTCAACTCTAAAATTCTATGAGTTCGAATCCAAACTTCTATAAGTTCGACTCCAAACTCTGTAAGTTCAGATTCTAAATTATAGTGAAACCAGACTTTGAATTTCATAGAAATTCAGACTTCAGATTTATACAGAATTTAGGTTCCGAATTCCTATTAAAACAGAATCCAAAAATATCTTTATTATAGACTCTGAATTCCATTTTGGTTAGACTCCGAACTATTATTTGCTTACATTCCAAACTTCAGTTTTTCTTATACTTATACTTGTTTCATTACAAAACAATGACATGCTTTCAGTTATTGAATAACCGTTGGTCAAGTGACACATGTACAGGTACCTCATAAATTCAAGGAGAAATATGACCATTGGAGTAGGGAGCCTACCGTTGGAGCTTCACCTATAAATAGGAGCTCATTTGAACGTGCTCAGGACATTTTTTAATTTTACTGATCAGAACATCCTAAAGTGATTTGTAGAGAGAGAGGATCTTATCAACTCTCAAAGCTTCATGCAGAAAGTTTGAACAGCTTGTTCAAACTTTTCCTTGTGTAGACTTTCTTCATGCGACTCTAATTGTTGCTTATTAGAATCGAGGGCTTCCGGGGATAGAAATACAGAGGTTCCAACACCTTGAAGTTGAGGGCTTCCTTGCTAAGGAAGACAGAGGTGTCGACTACCTTATAGTTGAGGGCTTGTGGGGATATCAGGATAGACTCCAATATTCGTATCTAGGGCTTACCTTAGTGTGGGTAAGACAGACTTGCTTGAAAGTATAAATCAAGGGACCTGTATCCAAGGTTGATGGATACCCTTATCTTTGAGTTAAAAGAGTTATAGTTTGTAACTTGTAGATTTACTACTTGTTTTTTCACTCCATTTTGTATTGCTAAAGAAAGTATAACTTTCTTATACTTCCTTAATTGTACTCTGATATAGTTAGATTCTATACTCTTTAAGGTATAATATTAATCCTTGTAACTTTTGTTAAGTTCCATTTTTGGAATCACTATTCCCAAATCTAGCAAGTCTTTAGTACTCATAGAGGTCTTGTGAATTATCTTGTTTAACTTTGTTAAACATAACCATTCTAAAATTCCCTTAAGGAATTTTAAAAGGTACAATTCACCCCCCCCCCTCTTGTATCTGAGAATCTCATTATTATTTCGATCCTACGTTTGGTATTACAGATTATATCATACTCAAAGTCATACCATCCTAACAATTGGTATCAGAGGTCATGGTTCAATCTGAATTAATCTTATGATTAGATTCAGAAGAGAATTCTCGGATTTTCTTTTTCAGAATCATAGTTCGGATTCACTTTTTCTTAGAGATACAATTTTTCTTGATTAGAATATTTTCTCTTGTTTACAAACCTACACTTCTAAAAAGTTTGTGTGTCAAAGATTTTCTTAAGGATGGTAGGTCTAAATGTTGGTTCTATCAACAACTTAAATCCTACTAGAACACCTATTTCTAATGGTAATGATTATGAATACTGGAGATATCGTATGAAGACTTTCATTATCAATATTGGGGTAGGTAACTTTGTTATGCTTACTGGTGGATATAAAATCCCTGACAAAGAAGTTAGTGCTTTTACTAATCAAGAAAAGTATGATTACCAACTCAACTATAATGTATGCAATACTTTATTGTGTTCAATGACTAGGAAAATATATAGCCAAATTTCTTCTTGGGAAACAGCCAACTGTATGTGGAAGAAACTTGAAGTTACTCATTTTGGTACATCCAAAGTCATAGAGACAAGAAGAGCTATGTTGAGAGCTGAGTATCATGGTTTTAATTTTCTTTATGGAGAACCTATAAGCAAAGTACAGCAGAGGTTTATGACTATCATGAACAGATTACAATATATGGCAGATAAAGGTCTAGATGATGAAGCCCTTGTGGATAAGATTATAGATATTATGCCTAATGAGTGGTAATCCAAGAGGACAGCAATCGATGAAAACAGAAAGGTTACCCAAATTTCTCTTGATGAACTATTTGGAACTCTTCTTCAACATGAAACTAGAATGAAGAGAGATGCTGACAATATAAAGAAGAAGAATGGGAATGGTAGTGTTGCTTTTACTACAACTTCAAATCACATGAAATCAAAGACTCCTGAGAGAGTAACTAGATCCAAGTCTAATAAGGTTACTATCCAACCCGAATCTAGTGAGAGTGAAGTCTCGGAAAATGAGTTAGCTAATCTTGCTCGAAGAATGAACAAGATAGCTGGTCAAAGAAATTTCCAATCCAAGTATAAGAAGAAGGAAAGGAAAGGTAAGAAAGATTCAGAGGTCACATGTTATGAATGAAAGATAAGTGGACACATAATACCTAATTTCCCTATCTTAAAAAGAAAGAAAGAAAATAGAGGCATTCTGAAAGGAACAGGAAGAAGTTTTAAAAATCTAAAGCTAAGAAAGTCCTGAAAGCTAATACTACTTGGAGTGCTAGCTGTGGAGACTCTTTAGAAAGTGAATCTTCATAATATGATTCAACGGCTCAGAAAAATATGGGATTCATTGGTACTACTTCTTTCCCACATACATCTCTTATGGCCAAGTTACGCTCTGTCGAGGCATTAACAAATTTATCTCTTGATAAGAATTAATATTCTGAAAATAGTACTTCTAATAAAGATACTTCATCCTCGGAAAATGAAGAACCTTCATATGAATAAGTATCTAGATTTTCCAAGTTACTTGAAGCAAAAAATTGTAAAATTTCTGAGAAATTAGACAAGGCAAATACTAGGGAATAAATTCTTACAAAAGAGATTTCAGATCTTATTACAAATCTTAGAGATAAAGAAGAGCTTTTAGAAAAACTTTCTAAAGACCTTGAGAAAGCAAATTCTGATAAGGAAGAACTTTCTAAAGATCTTAAGAAGGCTATTTTAGAGATGAAAATTTTTGAGGAAAAATCTAACTCTAAGGAAATGATTCCCAAGGATAGGAATTTAGTCATCAGACTAAAATCTGAAATATTTTCTCTTAAGAAACTCTTCGCAAAATTCACCTCTAGGAAGGAAAATTTTGACAAGATGTATTCTCCAATTAATCCTCAAGGAAACACTACTGGAGTAGGTTATACTCACTAAAAACCGGTTTTCAAAAACAACTATTTTGTTCCTTCTAGAGCCCCTTTTTGCACTAAGTGTCAAAGTGGTGGGCATTGGAAGAGAAACTATTCCTTGAATAGAGTTCAATCTCTTGGGTTTTATAAAGCATATTTTTCTAAACAAATGTGGATACCCAAAATTTTGTTGTCTAACAATTCTGGATCCTAGAAAGTCTGGATTTCGAAAACCTAACTTGTTTCTTATTTTCAGGAAAATAGGGAAAGTACCAACAGAAATACTTGTTACATGGATAGTGGATGTTCCTGACATATGACTGGTAACAAAATCTATTTCAAAAAGATTATCAAGATAAAAGGAGGAAAATTAACTTTCAGAGATAATGCTCAGGGATAAATTATTGGTATAGGTAACATTGTTCTTCTTGGAAAAACCTTGATTTCAAATGTTTTTCTTGTTAAAGGTCTTAAGCACAATCTCATCAGCATAATTCAATTATGTGATAAAGGATACCATGTGAATTTTAGGAATGATAAGTTCTTAGTACACAATTCCAAGGAAGAATTAATTCTTTTTTCCCATAGGAAAGAGAGTGTATACACTTTGAACTTATAAGACCTTAGGATCCAAGACTTTCCTTGCCTTAGTGCAATGGAAGATCATTCTTGGTTGTGGCATAGAAGGTTAGGACACTGTAACCTTAGGAACTTATGTAAACTTTCTAAGAAAGGTTTAGTTAATGATATAATGAAGCTTAGATTTGATTCTTCAAAATTTTGTAACCCTTGTCAATATGGAAAGAAACATAAATCAAGTTTTAAATCAATTGATGAAGTCTCAACAATTGATGCACTACAGTTGGTACACATGGATCTTTTTGGTCCAACACAAACTGGAAGAATTGGAGGCAAGTACTATGTATTTGTTTTGGTTGATGATTACACTAGATTTACATGGGTCTATTTTCTAGCAATGAAGTATGAAGATTTTTATTATTTAAAAAGTTTTAGATCCCAAGTTAAAAATGAAAAAAACCTTCCATTGAAAACTATTCATAGTGATCATGGAGGAGAATTTCAAAATTATTCTTTTGAACTTTTTCTAGTAAAAAAGGTATTACTCACAACTTTCCAGCACCCATAACACCTCAAAAAATGGTGTTGTTCAAAGAAGAAATAGAATTCTTCAAGAGATAACTAGATCCATGTTGAGTGAGTATTCTGTTGCCAAACATTTTTGGGTTGAAGCTGTAAGTACTACTTGTTATAATATAAATCGAGTTTTGATTAGACCTTTTCTTAATAAAACTTCTTATGAGTTATGGAATGGTATAAAACCTAGACTTTCCTACTTTAAGGTTTTTGTATGCAAAGTATTCATTATGAATACTAAATATAACTTACACAAATTCGCACCAAAATATGATGAAGGAATTTTCTTAGGCTGCTCTATAACTTCTAAGGCTTATAGATTTTTCAACAAAAAACACTTGCACTGTTGAAGAAACAGTACATGTCAAATTTGATGGAACTGATCCTTTTGATTTCAAACAGCCCCAACCTACATCTTCGGATGTGTTTTCAAAAACTGTTTATCAAACTTTGATAGAAAATCCTTCTGATAAGGAAAATGTTCAAGAAGATACTTCTAAAACATTTACCCCAGAAGATGTCCTGCCCTATGTTGATGAATAGGTTTTACAAAACCCAAATCAGTCGCTTCTTAAGAATCATCCTAGTGATAGTAGCATTGGTGATGTCAATCAACCCGTAAGGAATAGAAGTTCCTTAAGAAATGAAGTAGAATATCTAGCATTCCTTTCCCAATTATTACCAAAAATCATTGATGAAGCTTTAGGTGATGTATATTGGATTAAATCCATGCAAGATGAACTAAATTAATTCAAAAGGAATAAATTATGGACCTTGGTTGAAAGACCTAAGGAAACTTCTGTTATTGGAGTAAAATGGGTCTTTAGAAAAAAATGTGATGAAAATGGAGTCATAGTTAGAAATAAATATAGATTTGTTGCTAAAGGCTATAATCAACAAGAGGGAATAGACTATGAAGAAACCTATGCTTCAGTAGCTATACTTGAATCTATTCGTATTCTACTTGCTTTTCCACCATTCTTCATTTTTAAACTTTTTCAAATAGATGTGAAATGTGCTTTGCTTAATGGTTATGTTCAAGAGGAAGTTTTTGTTGAACAACCTCCTGGATTTGAAGATAAAAAACATCCTGATCATGTTTTTAGACTTACTAAATCTTTGCATGGCCTTAAACAATCCCTACGATCTTGGTATGATAGACTTACAATATTTTTTCTTCAAAATAACTATGTTAAGGGAAATGAATATCCAACCCTTTTTATAAAGAAAGATAAGAAAAATGTTTTGATTGTTCAAATTTATGTTGATGACATTATATTTGGTTCAACTCAGTAATCTTTAACTAATTCCTTTGTGGATCTAATGAAATCTGAGTTTGAAATGAGTATGATGGGTGAGTTAACATTTTTCCTTAGTTTTCAAATTTCACAAAAACCAGAAGGAATCTACATATCCCAACATAATTATATTAAATATCTCCTTAAAAAGTATGGGTATGACAACACTAAGAGTATAAGTACTCCTATTGGTACCTCAAACACACTTGATCTTGATGAAGCTGGGAAACCAGTAGATCAAACATCTTTTAGAGGTATGATAGGAATTCAACTTTACTTGATAGCTATTCGACCAAACTTGATGTTTTCAGTATGCTTATGTGCAAGATATCAATCCAATCCTAAGGAATCTCATTTAAAGGCAGTGAAAATAATTTTTCGCTACTTAAAGGGAACCATGGATATAGGACTATTTTATACTTTTGGAAATGATTTCGTTTTAAAGAGATTTTTAGATGCTGACTTTGGTGGATGTATAATGGATAGAAAGAGTACATCCGGAACTTGTCATTTCTTAGGAGATTCATTAGTTTCTTGGTCATGAAAGAAGCAACATTCTGTAGCACTCTCCACTGCTGAAGCTGAATATGTAGCAGCTAGAAGTTGTTGTGCTCAAGTGTTGTGGATGCAACACACACTCATAGATTATGGCTTGAGTTTTACAAAGACTCAAATTTTGTGTGATAAAACAAGTGTCATTTCCCTTAGTAAAAACCCTACACATGACTCTATTTCAAAGCGCGTAGACATTAGGCATCACTTCCTTGGGGATCACACACTTAAAGTAGATATCAATCTTCAGTTTATCAGAACACAAGATCAACTTGCTGATATTTTCACAAAATCTTTACCCTTCGATAGATTTTAATACATTAAACATAAGTTAGGAACGATAACCGTAAGGTAATATTTCTTCATTAACTTCTTGTTGAATCATTCTCTTTAGAGTAATAAACTCCTTTTCAAAGGGGGAGTACATTTTTTTGTTAATGCTTCAAAAAATTTCGTAATGAGAATTTCAAAAATTTCATAATGACCCTTTTGAAATATTTGTAACAAAATTTTTGTACTGGAAATTTTCATAATGAAGTTTTCATACTGGAAATTTTCGTAATGAAGTTTTCGTACTAGAAATTTTCGTAATGATGTTTCTGTACTGAGAATTTTCGTAATGAGAATTTTCGTAATAAGAATTTTCGTAATGGGAATTTTCGTACTCATTTTTTTTGTAATGAGTTTTTTGTAGTCAAATTTTCATCAAGAAGAATATCACCTATTACGAATAAACTTCCTATCCAATCTAAAAGGAATGACTTCCTTACTCAAGTTTTCATAGTCATTTTTAGTTGCTGGTAGTTTCTTTTTCTTATAAAATTTCTCAGATTCATTTCTTCTAAAATCCGAATGTTTTTGTTAAAACATCAAATGATCGGATTAGATATTTCCTTGAGGGTATGATTTAAACCGTCAGATCATATTAGAGAAATTCTCAACCGCTAGATTGCTTTTGGAAGCTGAAAGGTCAGCTCCATCGCCTATATAAAGGGCACCCCCTTTTGTATCCCACTTCGATTTCAAGCTCTTGCGTGTTGAAGCTATGCCTCAATTCTTAAAGGTCATTCCAAATCTCTCAGAGCTCCTCCATTCTGAATGTCTATAAAATCCACCTCCCAAGATATGTCTACCACGAAGACAATTTCAAAATGGAATGTGTACAGAGAAAGGCTGGTCCATCTGAACTTTTTCAAGTACGATTGTATCATCTCCAAGGACATCAAGTTGAATGGTTGGGAAGATGTTTGTGTATCCAAGACAGGTGATCAAGATGCGGTCTATCCGGAGTTACTTATGGAGTTCTATGAATTATCAAGATTCTATGAGGAAGAGGGAAGAGAAAAGTTTTCTTTCAAGTCTTGTGGAATGACTTACAAACTTACTTACACCAAGGCAACAAGCTTGGTGGGGCTGGCATATGATGGAGAGGCTGACTTTTGCTCATATAAACTTCCGGATGTGCAAGGCAGTTTTGTTAAGGTGAAGGCCTTAGAGTTTCTTGGTATTCATGATGTAAAGACAGCCAAGATTGATCATTTATCTTCTAATAATCAGATTTTTCAGTTGTGGGTACAAGTTTTCTTGGTTCCGAGAAAGGGTGACAAAGATACCCTGAAGAAAAGTGATATATATTTCTTAGACTTCTTGGTGAATCTAAGAAAAATCAATCTGATGAGGAATGTTCTTGTGACAATCAATAATATCAAGGAAGGAAATTTGAGAGCTCAAATCATCATATACCCTTCCTTACTATCAAAGATGATAGTTCGGTTTCTGGATTATTTCAAGATTGCATGTAAGTTTAAAATTCGTAATTGCAAGGTTCTGCTTGTTAGTGATGATACCTTGAAAACAATGAATATAGACTATTCCAAGGAAACAGGAGAGTTTTATAATTCTCTAGAGGAAGAGGCTGGAACCAATCTGGAAAATGTAGAGAAGGCTGAGCCAGTGAAGAAGGTTCGTAAGAAGAGAAAATTGAAAGAAGTAGTTGCTGAAGACAAAACCCCCAAATCTAAGGTAACCCAATCTACACCTCCCAAGCTGAATAAACAGAAAGCTTATCTAGATGAGGTGGCTGCTAAATGGATAGAAGGAAAAAAGGAAATAAGGGGATCCACAGTTCGGATTGGACCCAGCTGAGGCTAAGGCCTTAAGAGAAAAAGCAGCGGATGAGTTAGATAAACAATCCAAAGAGAAAAATATGAAGAAAAAAATGTCAAAGGAAGAGATTGTTCAATCTCTCTTAAAAGCCACAGAAATAGGTTATGAGATGATTACCGTTCCGGAAACCTTTGCTGTTCAACCATTACCAGAGACCCCTGGAAAAAATTACTTCACTCTGGAAAAGTCTAAAGGGAAAGAGGTTGTTGAGAAAGTAGACAAAGAAGCTGGTGAACAAGTACAGGAATAAGTTGTTGAGGAAATAGAAGAAGAAGAGTAAGTAGAAGAGGAAGAAGAAGTTGATGAAGGAAGTGGTGATCTAGATGACTTGATAAAACAATTGGAAGAGTATCAAGAGAAGGCAAGCCTATCAGAAAAACTACCACTCCGAACTTCTGAGGCTGAGACCTCAAAACTAGTCACTCCGAGAAAGGGAGATGACAAAGATGATAAGAGAGATGATGACAATAAGGAAGAAAAATTAAATGAATTATCTGAAGAGTAAAGCTATGAGAATCATTTTTTGAAGAAGGAATAGAGAAGGATAAACCAGATGAAGATAAGATCATTCAAGTATCTGAAAGCGAGGAAGAATCTCCTGATGAGGCAGTTCCGAAAGTTGATAAGGGGAAGCAAGTGATTATGGACTCCCCAATAAAAGATGTTATAATAAAGAAGGAGGTTGGTGGTTCTTCTAGAAGGAATCTAGTGTAAGTTGAAGAACAATCCCCAAGAAAGGTGTCTGATTCGGAATCATTAACATTGGGACATGACTTTGTTGTTGAGAATTTGAAAAAGGTGGTGGAAAAAATTCTGATCTTTCCCACTATAGACTCTAGGTGCCAGATTCTTCAACACAGTCTGAATCAGAAGTCATAATCCTTATCTATGGTGATGGATAAGTGTGTGAAGATTGAATCAGATCATATAAATTTCCTTATCAATTAGGATGTTCATAAGAAATCATGCCGCAAAATCACTTTGTGGTCTAAGAAAATTGATGATGACTTGGCTGAGTTTGATCATTTTCATAATGATTTAAAAGATTATTTTGACACTGAGAATTAAAAGATAAAGAATCTTCAGGATAAGACGACCCTTGAGAAAAATTCTTGGAATCAATAGGTCAGAGATTTGAATGGGAAGCTTAACTTGGTTGCTCAGAACTGGAAAGGGGAAAGAGATTTCTAGATTGAGTTTCAAGATAAGCTGCAAAAGCAAGATGAGTTACTAAAGATGTTGGAAGAGGCCATGAAGGCTCAGGCAGAAGTCTTGAAAGCTCAATAAGAAAGGATCACATCTTTGGAGAAGAAAGCTGAGGAGGATCAGAAAGATTTGAAGAATCTGAAAACCCTCTTGAAGAAGCTAATCCCAAAGGAAAAGGAAGACAAATAGACTCAATCTGATCTTTTGTTTCATTTGATCTTCCTTGTAAAAATTCTTATAATTATAATAGAACTATGGTAGGTTGTTTTTCTTTCATGTCTTTACTAATATTTCAGGTACCAAATTTCTTTTCCATTCCCTTAAATTATTTTTGAAACTCACCAAGGGGGAGAAGAAAAAAGAACTACTCAAAAGGGGGAGAAGGAAAAATCTAGAATGGAGAACAAAACCTTCTAAGTCAATAACTATCCTTAAGTAAGGGGGAGTTCCTCATTACGAGGTTTTTCATTTCCAATGATAATGAAAACTCCATTCCGGAAATTCAGAATACAGTCCTTAGAGTTCCTAAGCCTAAGGGGGAGTTAGTTGTATTCATCATAATTTATGAACAAAGGGAGATAAGTTTTAATTTCAAAGTCTAAAGAAAATTTTCTAAGTTCTTATGTTCTTTTTCGAAATGTTGTTTGTGCTTTCCAAAAAGGGGGAGATTGTTGATTCAATAAGGTTTTCCTTATGTCTTTTCCATTCCTTCTTGTTTTGAAAATCACAAACACCTTATACTTAAGTAAATCTTTATTTTACTTCTATAAGGAAAATTTCCTTCCCTAAGATATTTACTCCTACCATATTTTCATTACTCGTATCAATATATTTTCTTAAGTATAAAAATTGGATTCATACTTAAATCCTTGGAATCATATAATACTTAGATATTAAGCATTCTATTTTAGGATCTGAATTCTGGATACAAACTCTAATGAATTTCTACTCTGAATTCTGGATACGAACTCGAATAAAGTTCCACTCCGAATTATGGATACGAACTCTAATGAAGTTTCACTCCTAATTCTAGATATGAAATCTAATGAAATTCCACTCCAAATTCTGGATACGAACTCCAATGAAGTTCCACTCCGATTTTTGGATACGAACTCTCACAAAGTTCGATTCCGATCTTCTATGAGTTTGACTCTGAACTTCTATGAGTTCGACTCCGAACTTCTATGAGTTCGACTCTGAACTTCTATAAGTTCGACTCTAAACTCTGTAAGTTCAGATTCCGAATTATAGTGAAACCAGACTCCAAATTTCTTAGAAATTCAGACTCTGGATTTCTACAAAATTCAGGTTCCGAATTCCTATTAAAACAAAATTTGAATATCACTTTATTATAGACTTCGAATTCCATTTTCGTTAGACTCCAAACTATTATTTGCTTACATTACAAACATCAGTTTTTCTTATAATTATACCAGTTTCATTACAAAATGATGTCGTGCTTTCAGTTATTGACTAACCATTGGTTGAGTTACACGTGTACAGGTACCTCCGAAATTCAAGGAGAAATATAACCGTTGGAGGAGGGAGCTGACCATTGGAGCTTTGCCTATAAATAGAAGCTCATTTGAACGTGCTCAAGACTTTTTGGAATTTTGGGGATCAGAACTTCCTGAAGTGATTTTTAGAGAGAGAGGCTCTTATAAACTCTCAAAGCTTCAGGCATAAAGTTTGAATATCTTGTTCAAACTTTTCCATGTGTAGACTTGCTTCGTGAGACTCCGATTATTGCTGATTACAATCAACGGCTTTCGGGGATAGGAAGACAAAGGTTCCAACACCTTGAAGTAGAGGGCTTCCTTGATAAGGAAGACAGAGGTGCCGACTACCTTATAGTTGAGGGCTTGCGGGGATAGCAAGACAGACTCTGATCTTCGTATTGATGGCTTACCATGGTGTGGTTAAGATAGAAATGGTTGAAAGTATAAATCAAGATACCTTTATCAAAGGTTGTTGGATACCCTTCTCTTTGGTTTAAAAGAGTTATAGTTTGTTACTTGTAGTTTTACTAATTGTTTTTATGCTGAATTTTGTATTGCTAAGGAAAGTATAAATTTATTATACTTCCTTACTTGTACTTTGTTATAGTTAGATTTTATACGCTTTAAGGTAGAATCTTAATACTTGTAAATTTTGTTAAGTTCCATTTTCAGAATCACTATTCCGAAATCTAGCAAGTCTTTAGTACTCATAGAGGTCCTATGAATTATCTTGTTTAATTTTTTAAACATAACCATTCTAAAATTACCTTGAGTAATTTTAAAAGGTGCAATTCACTCCCCTCTTGTATCTGAGAATATCATTCTTATTTTGATCCTACATTTGGTATTATAGAGTATATCATACTCAGAGTCATACCATCCTAACACATCCTTCATAATCATGCACCCAAGACCCATACCTAAAGCATCAAAATAGACCACATATCCCTTTCTAGCCTCTGGAAAAATCAGTACAGGGGCAGTAGTCAACAGCCTCTTCATCTCCTCAAATGATGTCTGACATTCTGGACCCCATACAAACTTCACCCCTTTCCGGGTGAGCGCTGTCATCGGTGAAGCAATCCGAGAGAAATCTCGAATGAATCGCCTGTAATAACCAGCCAGACCAAGGAAACTCTTGATCTCAAACACATTGTTTGGCTGCTCCCATGACATAACCACACTAATCTTCTCGGGGTCCACTAAAACCCCCTACTCAAAGATCACATGCCCAAGAAATCTCACCTCCCTGATCCTGAAAGTGCACTTTGACAACTTTTCATAGTGGCATTGATCCCGTAAAGTACCCAAAACGATCCTCAAGTGATGCTTGTGTTCCTCCTCAGAGCTAGAGTATACCAGAATATCATCCACAAAGACCACAACAAAGGAATCAAGGTACTGATGGAACCCCCTATTCATAAGTTCTATAAAGAACGCTGGAGCATTGGTCAATTCCAAGGGCATGACCAAATAATCAAAGTGGCCATACCTGCTTCAGAAGGCTGTCTTTGGGATATCTGACTTCTTCACCCTAAGCCGATGATACCCTGAATGCAGGTCTATCTTTGAGAACCACTTTTCCCCCTTCAACTGATCAAACAAATCATCTATTCTGGGAAAAGGGTATTTTTTTAAATTATTACCTTATTTAGCTTTCGGTAGTCAATGCACAACCGAAGGGATCCATCATCCTTTTTCACAAACAACATAGGTGCGGCCCAAGGAGAGATGCTCGGGCGAATTAATCCTTTGACATCTAAGTTGTACAGCTGTATCTTTAATTCTCTCAACATGGTGGGGGCCATGAAATAATAGGGAAGAGATATCAGCGGTATTCCTGGCGCCAGATCAATCAAAAACTCCACCTCCCACTCCGGGGGAAAACCAGAAAAATCATCTGGGAATACCTCCGGATAATCATTCACTACATGAGGCAGTGCACCTTCAGGGGAAATACCATCCTCTATCATGAGTGAAGATAACTGGAAGATAACACTTCCCAACTATGGGAATGGAGGCCCTGCGTGACCTGGCCAAGGATCTCATTCTCTACAAAAAACGTGATGACTCCCATCAGGTGATGTGAAACTCACACGCCATTTGTAGTAATCGATGTGTGCCTAGAAGTGTAGTAGACAATAAATGCCAAGTATTATGTCAAATAGTTCCATATCTAGAACCAGGAGGTCCCACTCCATCTCAACCCCTGACATGGAAAGCGCACATGAGGGGCACCTAAGGCCCTGCTCCTTCTTCTTTCCCAACGGTGTCACCAACTCCATAGCGAAAGACATCAACTCAATTGAAAAATTCAGCATGCCCACAAAATGGGAAGAAATAAATGAAACAGAGACGCCGGTATCAAAAAGAGAAGCAGCTATAGAAGATGCGATCAAAATGGTACCTCGAACTTTTGATGGTCATGTCTCTGATTCTACTGATGCCTGATCCACTACATAGAGATATCTAGTATCTACCTGAGGATTGCCACTAGTCTGTGGTTTTACCCTGAACTGGCTCTGCCCAGAAGATGATCCATCCCTACCACCACGACCACCAAATCGAGATCTCCCAGTCCACGATGGCTCGGACTATGCTGGAACTCCTCTTGAAGCCACTGACCCTACCCCACTTGGGAGTGGATGTGCCACACCGTAGAAGCACTAAAAATTCCCCATACCTCCACACTTTTAACAAGGCTTAAAAGGAAGTGGACATGCTGGTCGGATATTCTCAGGATTCCCACATTGGTGGCACACGACCGATCTCGCATCAGAAGCCACGGAAGAAAACTGCATGGAAGAGTTTCCTGAACTTCCCCCTCCTTTCTTCACATGATCCTCCCGCTTACTTTTCTTATCTGAGGAGCTTCCACTGCCCACTAATGATACTGAACCAGAGAAACCAGCCCTGCCTTTCCTATAAATCTCCACCATGCACGCCTGATCAATGACCTCAGCAAAGGTCCTCAGCTTAAATAAGAACACCTGGGAGTATATCTCTGGTCGCAAGCCATTCTCAAACCTCCGGGCCTTCGCCTGCTCATTGGAGACAATTTCTGGAGCATACCGAACCAACTCAGAAAAATGGTTGGCATACTCCATCATAGATAGATTCCCATGAACAAGGTCCGTGAACTCTCTGGACCTAGCATAAGCCAACACCTCTGGGCAGTACTGTTCATTGAAGACAGCCTTGAAATCTCCCCAGCGCATTTTCTCATTCTTCCTAGTCTAAAGCACTGACTCCCACCACTTACGGTTGGGACACTCCAATAGAAAGGAGGCACACTTCACCCTGATATCCTCGGGTGTTTCCAGGAATTCAAACATACGCTCGATCTTCTCGATCCATTCCTATGCATCCTGTGGTTCTAATCTGCCTCGGAAAGTTGGAGGCTTGTTTTTCAGAAACTCCTGAGCTTTATCTTTTCTAGGACCTTTCACTTCTGCCCTAACAGCAATAGAAGTAGGATCTAGTCCCTGTCCCAAATCTTGGATAGCCCAAACCACATCCTCCACGAGCCTCTGATCAATAGGTGTGGGAGAACTCTCTCCAGCTTCCTCCAATGGGAATGTGGGAGCTTTCCGGGGAGGCATGTTGCTATAAAATGTAACAGTCATAAAACAATAGTCAATACCACAATTCTGAAAATTGTAATCAAATACATCAATTATAAATAATATAAACACATTTCAACAATAAAATAAACAGCTACTCCACATCCGTCTAGTTTCGACATGTGGTATGCAGCCCACACGTCTCACCTGAAAGTGAAGTCAATCCATAAATTCCGACATCTCCTAGTGACTCAAGGTCTGCCATGAGAGGTGCGGTCCAGGCACCCTACTCACAACCAAAACCCTGAGCCCCGACAATCCTATCTCTTATCTATCTCAACTCATCCCAAAATAGCAATATAACCCAAAACCTTTAACCTCCTCTGATACCATTTTGTCACGAACCAAATCTTGTTTCCACCAATACCAGCACCAAACCCAGCCCGTGAAAAGGACCGAAGGGTGTTCCCTATCCCCACAGGCTGGCACAAGTGCTTGGGTATCACTAATTTAGGTTTGGGAATGATTTACCCGAGTATGAAAGCATAACATATTAAAACAATCCATAGTATAAATCTGAAATTTTCAAGCCAAACAAGTCTTAACCAAAAACCAGAACTGAATACATTGGTTTAAATACAATAAAAGTGGCCCAAATACAAATAAAGACAGCAGCAAGATATCCCCAAGGACTCCACATGACAATGGGTAATCACCCACAAGCTGTCTCCACAACTCTGCACCAAGGATGGGAACTAACACCCTGAACCGCCATCACCCTTAGCATTTCCTTTACCTAAGTCAAACATAACCAAGAATACTTACACCCAAATGGTGTAAGTAGGGTGTGATCATAATCCCAATAGGATAACACCCAATGATTCCGAATATCATTCAATACAATGTGAAAAAAGCAAGCAGTTTTAATAGGCAAGGAAGAGCAGTGTTAAAATTCCAAGAATTGTATCTTTCATTTGAAAACAGTTTCCAATCCAAAATTTTCAGAATGTTCATGCATTTAAATATAAATGTTAGCTACTGTAATTTAATTCCAAATACACCCTAAGACATGGGTATATAATACAAATCCAATGAGAAACAACATTGGGAACACCCCTCGGCACTAGGTTGTCTTGGGCCCTATGTACCACGTACCTCAGTGTAAATTAACCATAGCAAAATCCATTCTCGTGCACGATCCACTAGTAGTGAACATACCCATAACTTAGTGGTCCCCAATAATAATCCACATAGTTTAGTTAGATTTTTCTTTATCCAAATGATAAGTGAAACAGGTACAAAACTCATCCGGTCCACTAGCCGTACTAGTACAAATCTGCCTCACCTAGGTACCCGGGCTTCCCCTTTTGTGATCAATCAATTTCAGCATGCAACAGAAATAAATTTTCATATAAAACAACATTACTGGTCAAACACAACCAATATAGTAACTATCACATTTTTTACCACTTAAAACACGCAACAAAACATTTAGATTTTTAATAAAACAACCTCTCAAAATCTCACATTATTTTTCACCCAAAATTCTTTGAAATATCCCCTTTGTACACTATGTGCACACTTGTAAGTCACAAAAACAAAATTTCAGTTCAATAAAATTTAATTAAACCAAAAAAACATCTATGGGGCATCCCCATGGTAACCAAGAAGTTATATCCTTTAAAAACCCCCATTTTCACACAAACACGACACTTTAAGACCATTTTCTTCCCAAACACCATTTAAAAAAACTTTCGCAGCAACAACCAAAAATAATAAACATTAAAACATGATTTCCAGTCCTAATACAATTCAATAAAATCAACTATGTAATTATATTACATCCCCAAATTCACCAATAAAAGGATTCTATTAAAAACTTTCAATTTCAACAAAAATTGGCACTTAAAATTCATTTTCTTTATAAATTCCACTAATCGCACCACCACCGCACCAAGATGGGCCTATATCAAACCTAAACCCACAATAAAAGACCAAGAAAACCCAAGTTTAGACCCTTGGTTCAAAACCCTACACTATGGACATTTCGTACTTTAAGAAAAAGGGAAGAATCCTTAGTCAAATTGAATGAAATCCTAATCCATTTGAAAGAGAAAAGAAATGGAATCACTTACTTGAAGTATCTTGAAGTAATCACTCCAAAACAACATTAGATTAAATTTAAAATAGCCACAAAACAAGAATTAGTAGGCCATTTAAGAACTGGAATGGAGAAAAAATATTAAGAATTGAGAGAGTTATGAAAGAAAGAAGTTACCTCTTCAAATTTGGACGATTTGAGGAACCCTATAGAGTTCTGCACCAATTCGCGATGAACAAGAGCACCAAAGATGGGGGAGAGAGTTTAGACGCGAGTCTGGGTTCAATGGTCTTGGGTGAGACTTGGAATCACCGAAAAATCCCAAAAATTGTATAAGTTATAAAAAACAAAATTTAATTTTAAAACTAGAATTGGGCTTTCGGGAAGGCCCAACCCATTAAATAAAAACCCCAATAAACATTGGTTATGGATTTATAAAGTCCCAAAATTGACTTAGTGGTGTCAATATATCAGGGGAATACATTTAGGAGTTGGAATGAGTGAAAAATATTAAAAAATTAAAAAGTTATAAAAGAAACAAAATTTATTTTTTAATATGGAATTGGGCTCACGGTTTGGCCCAATTCATGAAAAGTCACCTATTCCTCTATAAAACCTTTGTAAACCCCCAAAATAATGCATTAATGAAAATTAAATGAAAAATACCTTTAAAATGAGTTATGTATGTGACAAAGACCATATCCTTAGGTTAAAAATAAATCAAGGACATAATTATGTGTGACAGATATAAATACACTCAATATGATTGGATATTAAGTGTAAATCAATCAGAAGACATTCACACATATTTTTGTAAAAACAACACCAATGAATTTGATTTTTAACTCAATAAGTGGAGATTGAGTTAAAATTACACTTACCATGTTCATATCGATGACTTTAGAATTTATCAATGGAGTGATTATGTGTATCAAAAGTATATCCACAGAAAGGGGAGTGGAAATTACTACAAAAATAATAAATAGTGATTCCATACATAATCATGGAGTAAATTAATCAATGAATTATGCGTAAAGCCCAATGAGTGGAAATTGAAATTTGAAATTCCATTACAGATTCAGTAACTTATGAAACATACACCCCGTGAAAGAAGTATCATACAATGAAGATGTAAATACCCATAAATTAAAGTATATTACCAAAGGAATACAATCAGGGGCATTACATACTCCACAAAAAAGGAAATAGTGGCCAATATAGCATGAATCTCACGGAAATAAAAGTGAGATGAAAAACCCTTACTTCATTGTAATCAATAGAGTCATATGAAAAAAAAGTTAATAACCACAAAATGAATCATATGATACCATGAATATAAAGAGAATCAGGATAATATATATCAAATGTAAGTACACAATAAATCACATGCAATAAATAAGTTGCAAACAATGGAAATCTCAAGGAATTAAAAGTGAGATAAGAAACCCCTTACCTCAAGTCCGACTTGTCTTGTATGTTCTTGTTCTTTGAAAATAATAAATGTAAGTTAATCAATAATTGATTAAGAAAATTTTTCAAGTTTATTATTCCTTTTATATTACTTATTACCTTTCTATAACAAATAGTTAATTATTTTATTTCATATTGGATATTTTATCGATGTTCGGAACTTGAGACAAATATGAACTTGTTATAATTACAATTTTTCCATGTGGTCAAAAGTACATTATATCCAGAATGATATACATGATTTTAATATAATATATATATTATATATTCATTATATATATGTATTTATAACAGTACATAACATATAGAGATAAGAAATGAAATGTACCATTCATGGAGACGGTAAGCCGTACGTACGCATGAACGCTACTTCTATTTCTATTTTTTTTAATGGAATTAAAACATAATGATACATAGGTATATTATAAATTTTGTATAATATCATATATAATATCATTAAATACATCCTTTATATGTCCCACATAAGGCATTAACGAGTCATATCATTTTGAGGGGGTGGTAGTCCACACTTCCTCAAATGAAATTATCACGTTTTACCCATAATGGAAACCATAAAATAATGATATAAATGGAAAATACAGAAGCATAAATAAAAAATAAAAATAATATATATATCATATATAAATAAAGTTTCATCTTAATGGCCACCATGAGAGGCAGTAGGAGATAATCAGACAATCATCGCTTCGTGAGGCGTTAGTTTTCCATCCACATGAACAGTATCTTCTTCACCCATTAGATGGAGGTGTGTGTAAGTGTAGTTCGAATCCTCCTCATATCAACATCCTAGTATATTTAGGATACTGTTGTTGTTATAAAAGAAATGAATAAAAATAGTTTTGGGGGGTTGGAGAAGTAAAATAAAACAAAATAAAGCAAAAGAATTTAAGAGAAAGTGTTACCTTTAATTTGGGTAACTTTTTTTAGTTTGAACCAAAAAGACTTATTAAAGTGACTTCTGCCTAAAGTAAGGCTTCTAGGAGGAAGAGAGAGATCTTAAGAGATTATTTGGGCAGGGTTTGGATGAGTCAAGGGGCTTGAGAGGTGTGTGGTATGGGTTAGAAGTGGTGTACTTTTATAAGGGGGATGAGGGGCTCTTAATAAAAGTATTAAAAATATTATTTTATTATATAGTGATATTCGGTTTCTAAAGGTCCATAACTAATTAAAGTCAAAGATAAGATGACTCATGGTCGAAATAAAATCATCTAATAATAATTGGATAGGTTTTGAATATTATTTTAATATTAATAATCTTTATTAATGAGATAAATACTATATCATTATTGTGTCATAAATAATTAATTTATTTGATGTCAAAATATTATAAAACAATTACCATAATTTAGGAAATATTTTTATCTTTCCAATGATTATTTATAGTCTAAAATATGACTTATATAACCCCATGTAAAAATTGATATACTAAAAGATGTTTGTTAATGTAATTTTTGTCTTTACTTTAAGTTAATTAAAATAAAGTGTCATTATTATTCTTAAGTAGATTTGTGGGGTCCCCAAATCGACCCAAGTAAGACCATGGTTGGCCATGACTCATACAATAGGGTCAGGACAAGGGTTAAGTCAATTTTTTATTATTATAATATTCTTTTTTCCTTGAATTACACTATTTACCTTTAATCGTGATAAATAAAAGTCAAAAGTTACTATTCACCAACAATTATTTTTATCTTATTGAACCAAATTTTACTTACAAATAACAACCATGTATTTCAGATTTTCTAAATTCAATTCACATAAGTGGTAAAATTTCATTAAAATTAAAAAGTCGGTTTTTTTAACTACTACTAAGTAGTTTCACTATTCATCAAAAATTGAAGTTTCTTAGAAAAATACCAAAAGTTTTTCATAAGCTATATTTGATATTCCAAATTCAAAAAATGATTTCTATTTTTTCAAATTAAAAAAATAGAATTTGCATTAATTAATTTAAAATTAATTCTCGTTGTCATAACAAATAGCGTGTTTTTAAGAAACAATATCTATCAAAAGATTGACACTTGTTTATGTCCAAATTCAATGTGAAATTAATTATAATTACCTAAATTGTATTAAATGATAAAAATATAATCTAATTATACTTCAAAACTATTAAAATTCATAATTTAACACTATAAATTATTTCGATAAAAAATGTTGTTTTTAATTAAAATTTATTATTTTTCACTATTAACCAAAATATGAAAGTTATCAAAAAAATACCAAAAAATTATCAAAACTAAATTTTTATGTCCCGATTATAAATAAGAATTGTATTTTGAAAAATTGAATATATAAAAGTGTCAAATATTGGATTTAAAAAGGGTTCACCGTTAAAAGGCCGTAAAATTGCATTTTCTGAAAAATACTTCTTTTATCTAAAAAATGAATTTGTTCTTATATTATTTCTAAGAAATAAATAATATGGATTTTTAAATTATATAGAATATATATAATTCAAATATTAGTTAATATTATTCATAACTGCTTTTGAACGGCTGGTTTGGTAAGTCGTCGTGCGTTCGAACTCGTTGTTGTGTGAGGTGCAAGCTATTTAATTTAAAAAAATAACTTACTATGAAATCTTGGGTTTTTAAAAAACATTATGGATATTATTTATCCATGTTCAATTAAAAAATAAAAAAAATGGCTAACAAAAACATACATGAAAAACGAATAAATTGTTACCCAAAACATGATTTTAATAAGGAATTGTATATAAATAGGTAATAAATGTTCATAAGTAAATCATATATAGTATGATTCATATGATTATTTTTCTTTAATATATTTATAATAAAATTATATTTATTATATCTTATAATCAAACATGTACAAAGGAATTCTATACTTTAGGTAAGATATTTTTGTATCAAATTTCTTTCTTTGGGACATAAGTTATGTTATGCAGCTATCTTCTTTTATGAGTTGTATATATTTACTATTTAATAGGATATATCATGAATTTTTTTATCATGATATGTAATGTTTTTTTCATTTTATTCTTTCATTGGTCTTATGATTCA
Organism: Viscum album; assembly: GCA_963277665.1. Classification (NCBI taxonomy): domain Eukaryota; kingdom Viridiplantae; phylum Streptophyta; class Magnoliopsida; order Santalales; family Viscaceae; genus Viscum; species Viscum album. The sequence goes on along the minus strand of OY728126.1, from coordinate 880,134,358 downwards.
AATGTTATTAAAGTGGTAATAATTTTATGTTACAATCTCAACATTTATCGGGATTTGTTATGATTAAGTTTATGATGATGATACATTAAGATATATCTCTCAATAAACTCATGAATTGTATTATCCTCTATTTATTTCTTTAGAATACATTTTTTCCATTAATTTTCCTCTCTTTATTTAATCATTATTCTGAAAGATTATATTTAAAGAAAATTGACTTTATTTATCTTTTTGGATGAAAACTTTTTTTATACCAAATCCATGTTCTCTAAAAATGTTTTAAATAATTTTTTAATTTTCTTATATGATTTTTTAATTTATTTTTTACACGTATTTTATTTTTTACAATAGAATTTAAAATTAATCTTAATTTTGTTTCTCAAATAAGGTCTATTTGGCTTTTACTGCAAATGATAAAGGAATCTTTGTTTTAATTGTGTATATCATGAACATAATTTTATGTTGTCATAATCAATACATGATTTAAAGAATAATTTATAATTTTTCAAGTTTATTTTCAAATAAAATTATTTTTTAAATATTTTATGAATTTTTATTTTCAAAAAATTATTTTCAAAAAATTATTTTCAAAATATAAAGTCTATTTTCTTTAATAAATGTTTCAAGTGCTTTTATTTTCAAAACTATTTTCTATATAAGATGAAATACATTGATGTTACTTATGAAATAATTGGGATATAATCCCATGATACTATATTTATTATTTCTCAAGATGTTTTATATTAATTAGAAAAGGATGTTTATGAAACTTGTTTCTTTTACATTGTTTATTCTGTGATGAAATATTCATGAAACCCATTTCATTGCAGAGTCTCTGATATGATAATTGTGTTGTGAAACCCATTTATTTTCATTAGTTATATTATGATGAATGTTTTATGATATTTTGGCACAAAATTTATAGATTATGTGATAGGTGAGACATATATATATCTCCAATTCATTGGGTAATGATGGATAACTCGTGAGTTAATTATGTAATGATTGAACCTAATTTCATGTTCACAATTTTATGTGTGTAACTTATTTCTTGTCCATATGGTTATGAATTGACCTTAATTCATGTCTATAATTTCATGTGTGGAACTGATGTCATGTTCATATGTTTATACAAAGGACTAATTTCATGTCCTTAACATAATGAGTGAACTTATCTCTATTTAAGCATGTTCACAATGTTGTAAGATTATGTGTATGCCAAAATTTTATGTTTTATTCCAATTTTATGCTCTCATAGTTTATGTTCTTTGATTTCTTTATGATTCATGACTGATAAACTAACAATATTTATGCCATGATGAGTTATTATGATCTATGACATATAGGGTTTGACTTTAAGATGTTATTATCATGTTTTCAAAACCTTGTGCTTGTGTTATGTTGATATATCCCTTGTTTACCCTTCTTGGGCATCTGAGCTCACCCTTTATTATGTTTCCTTTCCCCAGGTTATAAATAAGGGTATTAATTATGATATGACAAAGAATTATTCTAGTTATTAATAAATTAGTGGTAGATGATGTAGTTAACTTATGAACTAGTTGTTTATGTCCCCATGTTTCCAAAGACACTAAACAGTTATGATCCTCGGGTGTGTATTTGTAAAATATAAGGAATATTCATCTAAAAAGATGTAATATCTATGTATTAAATACTGGTTCTCTATAGTTGGTATTAGATAATAGGTTTAGTTATCCTCTGGAAACTAGTATTAGAAAACATTATAATGAATACTTAGGATAAGAATAACTATAGGATAACATTCTAACATATTCGTTAGGAAGAGTTTATGTGGTTTCCCTAGAAATATATCCCTATTTGGATACTATAAGTGGACATGGTTCTAGAATAGATGTACCTAGGGATTATAAATCTGAAAAAGGAATGTTTTTCTTGACTTGAGCATTACCTGGTATACGAAAATGGGTCTTACTGTGCACCCTGTTTGATACACCCATGGGATATTCCTTGGTTAATCCGCATTTCCTTTATGAACCATTATAAAGGATTTTAATAATTGATAATAATATATATCCATGGTTAAATATAATGGGTCATTAAATGAAAATAATGTGTCGTGATTTAAACATTCTATAAATGAATTTTTATAACTTTGTGTTTTTCCACACTAATCATTATTTCTCACAAAAAAAATAGTTGATGGATAAAACCTGAATGAATCATGTAAATGATGAATTTTATGGATAGTGAAATTGTTTTCCTCCTAAGAAACTAAATGTTATGGTAGATAGAATGAAAATTCACATTTCTTTTCTCACACAACTTTCTCAAGAAATAAATCATGTTGAACATCCAAACAAGAAAAGGAACAACATTTTGTTGAGTCCTTAATGAGGTAACGTCCACCTTATTTTTGTCGTTGCACTAATACACTAGCTTTTGAGAAATTTATCAATGCCACTACAAATATACTTTCAGTTCTATAGTGTTTGAAACATTAAAAATTCATTTTGGTTTTCTATCATTTACAATGTGAGGCGGGTCAATGGTGGACTCTTTTTTAGAATATGAGGCAATGAGAAGAAATTAAATCCATAGAGTGGGATAAGTTTAAGGGCTTATTTTTAAATAAGTAAATTCCTTGAATTCTTCTTAAAAAATTAATAAGTAATTACTCTATATTAAGTATAAGTATGTTTAATCTCTAGGTACCTATAAATAAAATTGTAATACTTTTGAGGCACTCTTATGGTATTATCATCAAGCCAAAAATTAAAGTTGATCGATTATTCAATAGATTAAAACCAAATCATAGAAGGGATTTATCCATAAGGGACATTGGAATATAATAATAAATTATTCTATGTTCACTAAAAGTAGAAGTGGAAGTTAGAAACACTCTTGGTACTTGTTATAAGAAAATAAATATAGGGTTCTATATACATTACAATGATATGTAACATAGAGAGAAGGAGTGTTTTTAAACTTTTACCTCCCAAAACTATGGGAATTAGCACTCAAGTGAGTTCATAAAAGTAAACAAATGTGTTTCAAGTGTAGTAAGCATTTCCATTGAGTAAATTAATATAGAAGTGGGGTGAAGAAGCCAGTTAATGAAATGAATGGAGAGAGATCTCAACAGAATTCACCACACAAACTCCAGTGTATCAAATTAAAGGAGTATAGCCATTATGATAACCAGTTCTCAAATTATAATGCTAATGATAGTGATCAATGTTAGTAACATCTTAATCTCGGGGACCAAGGTAAATCTCATGTGATCGTTATTTCTGATAAGGGGTATGATAAGAATGTGTTGAAAGCTACACTTATCATCCACTCAAGAACTTCTATTTGATTTGAGATCTACCCACTAATTTATATATGAAGAATTTTTAGGGGTATAACAGTACCACCTCAATGACTATAAATCTAATTAGCAGTGAAAACCCCTAATGCTAGGTTGATCACATGTCATGTGTTTCATTTCTCTTCAGTTTAATGTTGTGATAATGTACTTCATACAAAACTCATTATTCTCCCTCTAGTTTAATATGATGTTATCCTAGGCATGAATTTTCTTTATCTACATAAATTAGACATCAATTTTCAATGAAGGGAAGTCACATTTGATATTCTAAAACAACCTATGATTTACTATCTGTGCGATGATAGATATGAACTTCTGATGGAGATCACATCTATTTTATGTGTCTTGATTCTTAATCAAAAGGGGAATTTATCTCAGATGGCTGGGAAAAAACTCAACATTGATGATATGCCTATTGTGTGGTAGTTTTTTATGTCTTTTTAGAAGAGTTTACTAGTCCTATACCAAAATATGAATTTTAGTTATCTATAGAACTAATACCTAGTGCCATAATAATTTTAAATAATCCGTATATATTGGCCCTAATTGAGTTGCAGGAATTAAACGAGAAACTCTGGGAGAATACTGTCATAGGGTTAATGTAAAAAAATGTTTCACCATGCAGTGCACTAGTTCAATTTGTTATAAATAAATATGGATCAATGTGACCCTACATTGATTATTATGAAATAAAAAATATCAAAATCAATAAAAAATTTCATCTACCATGTATTGATGACTTGTTTGATCAACTGTGTGGAGCTCAATACTTTTCCAAGATTGACCTTCATTATGGATATCATCAACAGAGTTTCAAGAAGGGATATATACCCAAGATAAAATTATATACAAAGTATGGACACTAAGAGTATATAGTGATTCTATTTGTTCATACAATTTCCCCCACTATCTTTATAGATTCAATTAATAGAATATTTATAGATTACCTTGATCATTTTGTGGTATTATTTATAGTTTATATTTTTATATATTCAAAGAGAAAGTAAGAGCATGAATATTATTTGAGGATTGTGTAAAACACCCTAAAGAAGGAAAATTTATATGAAAAAAAATACTAAGTGTGAATTTTGGAGTTAGCTACATTATTTTTTCATTAAATATTTTGGGAAATTATCTTTATAGAGAAAATTGTGACATATATACCAAACATAAAAATTTAAAATATATATTCACATAAAAAAAGTTGAATATTTACTAGATAATATGGTTAGAACTGATTAAATATTATGAATTCTCAATACATTATCACCCTATAAAAGCTAACTAGGTGGATTATTCTTTGAGTTAAAAGGATCATGTGAGCTTATCCATGATGATGATCACAAAAGATCTAATATTTATAGATTTTAAGTGGATGAATATTGAAATATTTAAGTAATATGAGTGATCTTATTTTTATTAAATATGTGTTCAACCATTGATCGAAGTTAAGAATACAGAGGTGCAGAATGAATATATGGAGATGCATAAGAAGGTGATAAATGTTCATGAGTTTAACCTTGATTGTAGTGGAATGATAAGGTTCAGAAACCATGTATGTGTCTCATATATACTGGATTTGGAGAGCAATTTTTTATAAGTGGTTCATATTTCATCATTGTCTATTCATCCTGGAAGTGAAAAGATGTATAGAGATTTGAGAGACTACTTCTAGTTTGATAGAATGAAGAGAGATACTGCATAATATGTTTCAAGATTCTTGGTATGTCAACAATTTAAGGATGAGAAACAAAATTATAAGGTGAGGTTACAACCATTACCCATACCATAATGAAAATAGGGAAATCACCATATATTTTTGTCATTATACACCCTAAAACATTTAAATAATACATTTCTATATGGGTTGTAGTTGATGATATTAAAAATTGATCACACTTCATCGCTATTATAAAAGACTCCTCTTTGGATCATCTTTATTAGGTATAAATTAAGAAATATTTAAGCTTGAATAGATTACCACATTCCATTATATCTGATCAGGATCTGAGGTTTACCTTAATGTTCTAGAGAAGTCCTCGACAAGATATTGATACATAGTTGAGTTTCAGCACTATGTATTATCCTTAGATAGATGGTTAGTTTGAGAGAAAAATACAAACTCTATAGGATATGTTGATATCGTTTTATATGGATTTAAAAGGCTTTTTGGGAAAAACAACTTCTTCTAATTATGTTTTCAAAAAATAATAGATTTCACTCGAGCATTTAGATATCTCTTTTAGAAATCATCTATGGAAATAAGTGTAAAAATCCAATACACTGGGATGAAGTTGGAGAAAGAAAACTATTGGAACCATATCTAGAGAAAGAAATTGAATATATGGTTATATCCCTTTAGAAACATATATGGAAAGCTCAAATTTGATAGAAACTTTATGCTGAAAATAGATAACATGATCATAAGTTTGAAGTTGGTGAAAGGTTCTTCTTATTAATTTATCCATGGAATAAGGTTATAAGATTTAGAAACAAAGGAAATATGATTCCAAGGTATGTTTGATATTTCAATATTATTGATCGAGTAGAGAATTTTTTTTATCGATTGGTGCTTCCACAAACCTCTCTTAATTTTATGATTCATTCTATATATCTCTCTCATGTAAGTACATATATAATCCTTCACATGTACTAAACCCAGAGGTCATAACTCTCAAACAATATCTTTAATATGAACAAAAATCTATGAATATTTGACATAACAAATATTTTCCATAATTTTACATTTAATTTTAAGTTTTTTAATCCTAAAAAAGTTGTATTTTAAGGTAAATTGTCACTTTTTATTATTTTAGTGGTATTTTGAGCTCAATATGAAAAATGGCATATTTTGGATTTTAATAGTTTTAAAATTAATTTGGTATTTAGGATATAACATTTCCTATAAGTATCCAAACTGTAAAATTATATTCTTTTAAGATTATATACATCTTGGGATTCATTTATTTCTTCTGGATCCAAACCTAAATCCATCATTCGGAAGCCCCTAACTTGCTCACAAATTGGGCCTTGAAAACTGTTCATAGAACTGGTTATTTAAGATGTTAGAACCATAGATCGTTATTTTACTGACCAAAAGGATTAAAAGTGGAATGGGAGATAAAAAATACAATACTGATCAACTTTCATGAATCTTTCCACACATGAATCATCTGTTTTCAAGGTCATTAATGAACGGGAATCCAAAGATATGGAATTTGGAGAGTCTGTATGGGTAGAAAAATTCTCATATTACAACAGACATAACACTCTATACACATACCCAAATATTCTGAAATTTTTAGGAAAGACGCAAACCCATTTATAAACAACTTTTATGAAGACATTATTTCCCAATTCTTCTATTTAATGGGTCTAATACACAAACTATTTCAAAGTAAAATACTAGCCTATAAAAGGAGGAAAGCACCTCCTTTAAAAATCATCTCATACCATCAGTCAACCATAGAGGAGGAGATCTCTACCAAGGAGTCATTCTATACTTTTTTTTAAAGGTTGGGCCCGAAGCCTCATTTTAATTATTAAATCAAAGCAAAGACCTCTTTTAACTAGGTAGAGGGAAACCCATTACATAGCCCAAAGGCCCAGTGGGCTTTTAGCCCATTACATAGCCCGTAGGCCCAAATATATAGCCCAATTCACATTCTATGAATAGTAACCCGCCTGCTACAGTACTCGTACATTACCACCTACTACAGTACCCGCATAGTATCGTCGCCGCTACTGTGTCCTACAGCCGCTACAGTACCCACTGATGAGCTGTGTCATCACTGCTACAGTACTGCTATAGTAACCTGCGCCCAATGGGTTTTGAACCCCCATTTTTCATGTAGGATTACGGGGTGCTTACCACTAAGCCAAACCCCAACTACAAGAAGTCATTCTATACTATCTTATTTGTCCCCATTTATTATTCTTTATTTTACTTTTAATTTCTTTTATCTTTTTAGTTTATTTTTCATTTTATTTAAATTTTGATTTGAATTTTTTTTTATTTAATAAAATAATTCATGAAATGTGTTATATTTTGTTCTCCATTAATCTATACGAATCTTCTTATTTAATTATAAAAATAATAATAATAATTAATTATTATTATTATTATTATTATTATATCATATCATTATTTTAAATTTATTTTATTAATTTATTCTCTCCTTTTTCAAAAATTATTTTCTTAAAATATAATAATAGTCATAATAATAATAATAAATATTATTATTATTTTAACATAATTTATAAATTATATATTCTATTTATTTTCTTATTTTCTTTTATTTTATTTCTCTCTCTCTTACTTCGCATCCCTCATTCTTCAATTTTTATTTTATTCATCCGTCATTCTTTCTATTTTATTTTACTTATTATCTTCTTTTTTTCTTATTCCCATTTACACCATTATGATCTATAACTCTTAAAAAGAGATGTTGGCCCCAATTCTTGGCCCAAATTGAGTTCAAGGTCTTCTTTATTTTCCTTAAATTTTATTTTAAATTTTGTGGTAAATTGAGTAGCATGCATGGTGAGATTAATGTCTCTGATTTTTTGATTGTCCACCAATGATATGTAACTCAATTTATTTCTATTATTTTATTTAAATCATTTTCCCTCTCTCCATCAGTCAATTCTTCATAGGATGGGATTTTATCTAATCAATGGATGAAATAGCATCCATTGAGCTGGATCATCGAAGATGATACCTCCTAGACCAAGGAGTGTCCTCAACCTTGATTAAAGGAGGAGGTGTAATTAAGAGTGTTTATCCATTCAATGATATTCCATAATTTATCAATAAATAATAGTAGTTCAAACATGATATTTCATGTTTGGATTATCAAACTGAAATCAAACAAATAAAGTAGAATAATGATTGAACCCAACACTAATCCCTAAGACCAAATTCTTTCTTATTAACTCATTTTGTTTAGAATTTCATGATAGTTTAGATTTTCATACTACATGTCATTAGAAAATTAATAAAAAACACAAAAATATTTATCATTGTTTTAATTTAATTAAAAACACCAAAAATAAGTAGTATAGGTGATTTAGATAAAGTAATTGAACCTAGATGAGAGGCTCCTCTAGTGAGATGACATTGGTCAGCCACTGTACTACACACAGGAAATAATATTTCTTTTGTCACGCCCCATGATAGGATTTCATCAAAACTAGAATCATTTCTGTGGATCCAATCATAAGTTTTATTATCTTTTTATATTTCAAATTTTAGATATATTTTAATTTCTTTTATAAAAATAAAAACTAGAAAAAACCATGATGTTTTCCAATGATAATTTCATTAATTCAAGACCCTGGTCTACATAAGATAGTGTTTTATTATGGGCTAGAAAAATTTGGGGGCCCAAAACCAAATTTTCAAAGAGGAGGAATTCAAGGACCTTATCTAGGATCTCAAGGAGACCCTTGAGCAACCAATGGATGAAGGATTGGCCAGATAAATCATTGAATTTTGGGAGTACTTCCCAGAATTATATCAAGAAGTGGCCAAGACGCAAGAAGAGTGCTCCTCATTTCCTCTCAACACTTTTGAATAAGTTCCACCAAAATATTTCCAAGATAAATTTCAAAAATAAAAACTCAAGTGTGATATTAAATATATTGATGAAAAGGTGAAAGATCTCTAAGGAAAAATGGTTTGGATAACTGCATACTTTCAAGCATCATTAGAAGAACCAAAACCTAAGTCTGAACCTGAACCAGTAGATGAGCCACTTGTCTTACCTGAGGCAACAAATGAGGAATAATTGCCTACTAATATTCAAGTGGGATATCAAAAAAACAATATGAATCTTCAATGAATGTGAGAAACTGATTGATCTACCCAAACCCTGAAAAGAAGAATATCTAGAATTAGTGAAGAAAGACACCAACAAAATGGGGGAATTTAAAGTAAAGAAGGAGGATCCCAACTACCTACCTCCATAAACAGAGAATCTACTTCAAGAGGCACTTATCACTGATGCATTGATTGAATCTGAACTAAGGTAGGGAATTTATCTTTTCCCATACTCTAACTCTTCCTATTTTATTGAAAATAAATTGTGTATCACTCCCTATGGTTTTGAATTTTCATATTCAAACAATATTTTCCATACCTTATAAGTAAATAAAGAAACTTCTCATAAACCTACTGAGGAACACATGGAGATCCCTGATTTCAATGTACATACATTTTAGGAGCCCCATCAAGAGATCTAAGTAGCAAAGGATAAGTAAATCAGAAAAGTGGATTCTCTTATTGAAGCCTATGGGAATCCAACACTGTATGAGAATGATTTTTCATAACTATCAACCAAGGAAGAGGATTGTACATAATTCATCATACCCTATCCATAAAATCTATACCTCATTTTGGAGGGGGTATCTTATATACACTATCCATGGATTATTCCTAACCTATAAGGATGAAGAAAAATCTAGGAAAAGCCACATGTGGTGGTTCAAATCAAATAAGATTCATCCACCCTCTGATTTTGGATAACAGATGTACTACCCTCTAGAGTCAGTGAAAATTAAAGGCCCACTTGGGGGAACATACCAAGAATTGTCCATTTCTACTTTCTTTCTAGTAATTTTGATTAAAATTTCATTTATTAAAAAGTATTTTAGGATGCTTCCCACTCCCTCGTATCTTTTTGTGATTTAATGACATAATCCTTATGCTTAATGGATTAGTTATCTTTTATAGGGCCATATATGGAATAAGGCATCCTTGAATAGTGAAGAAGAAGGAATAAGAATCATGGGAAAAGAATTTCATTTTTATTGTTAAACTTTTAAACTCCTTAAATTTTTTCCCAACCTTGTTTTTAGGTTTAAAGTTTAATGGAATTCTCACACTTGGATTATACTTTACTTAACTTGTCTATGAGACATTAGTTTCTTAGGAATCTCATGATTCCACATTTTATATTTCAACGTTAATGAGATTAACTGAGTAAAATGTAAAATTGAATGATTAAGGTGAAGCATGGATATAAAAATGAGGAATCATAATTTAAAATAATTAATTGATTCATGTAAATGAAATTTACCTACAATTTTTATTTATTTGATTTTCTAAAATTCAAGTAAATTTATTTATTATTTTTAATAAGGTCTTGATTGATTGTCTCAAATCATATTTCCATTGTCGAAATGATTTCTATACCAATTACTTACTATTTTTATCTTGATCATATTTCATGAGGGATCTTGGGACATGGCACATACTAGAACCTGAATTTGAACTTGTAAAAGCTATTACTATACAAAAAAAATTAAAATGATTGAAGAATATTTTGATAAACCACTTTTCTTTAAAATTATACCTTTACATAAATATTTATTTCGACCAAGATACCATGAATAAACTTTATAGTAATGAGAAATGTTTCAATCCATTTTATCCATTCTTACCCTTCTCTTAGAATTTTCATGATATTTTAAAGCTAAAGTGTGGGGGTGAAGAGAATCATGGTAAATGGGATGATTTACATTGTAAGTATTAGGTGAGGGTGATTATTGTTGTAATTGTAAAAGGTTATGAAATAATTTATTTTAATGGATTTTTTTCTCCACTTTAATATAAAAATGAAAAAGAAAAAAATAACCAAAAAATGATAAGAATAGGTTGTGATTTAGGGAAAATTCCCCATTACTAGACCTATGATTTCTATAAAATGTGGTTGGGCGGTAGAGTTGAAGTTTATATTAATCATGGATTTTTAAGAAAGAAAAATAGTAAAAGGTTATTTGAAAAAATATATAAAATTACAAAAAATATTCAATAGAGGGAATAAATCCTTCATTATTATTAAACTAATCTTGATCTTTACTTTATGTTTGGGAAAATTTGGTAATTATTAAAATTTAAATGGAGGGATGTCATTAAAAATTTTACTTTTAATATCATGATTTATTATTGAATATTTAAACCTCATCCTTTAGATTTATTTTTAAACATAAAATCCTACAAACCTTAAGCCTCAGAATCATTATAAACTTTATTGAAAATCCCCATGATTTTATGTATTCCTTATCATTACAAAGTGTTGAAAGTTATTCTTTTAAAATACTATATAAAAGTACCATGTTCTAATGGTATGATTATAAATATACTTGAATTTTATCATGAGTGATGAGATAAAATATTAAAAATCAAGTTAGATCATGATTTGGCATGTATAATAATATTGAATTGAGGAGTTTAAATAAATGAAAGGATAAGTTCCATTATTTTTAAAAGGGGAAAAGTAAAATACATGAACTGAATATTTCTTTGAAAATTTGTAATTTGAATTTATATTTTATTTAATATTTGATAATTTGATTTGACATTGATTTTTTTTAAAATTTATTACCTTGTAATTTGAATATTGGTAACATTTGTGCTCTCTGATGTTCAATGTTGAGATTTTATGCTTGAGTACATGCATGGTTTAAGTGTGGGAGAATTCAAAAATAAAACATTTTCTATAATTTTAATTTGAATTTAAATGTTTTTAATCCCAAAAAAGTGTTATTTTTATGTATATTTTTACATTTTATGATTTTGGTGGTATTTTGATCTTAATCAGAAAAATGGCCTATTTTGGATTTTAAATTTTTTAAATTATTTAAGTATCTATAAAATAAAAAATTTATACTTATCCAAATCATAAAATTATTTCTTTTAAGTATTTTATACATCTTTGAATTCATTTCACTATACTAGACCCAAAGCTAAATCCACCATTTGGAAACCCCAAACCAGCTCACAAATTGGGTCTTGAAAATTGTTCATAGATTTGGAGATTTGTTATGTTGGAACAATAGATCTGGATTGTAAATACCAAATGAGCTGAAGTTTGTAGGGGAGATGATAAATACATTTTTGAACAACATTCATGAATGCGTATGTGTGTTAATCAGCTGTTTTCAAGGCCATTAATTCATGGGAAATCGAAGATATGGAATATGGAGAGTCTTCAAGGAAAGAATAAATTCTATGGATAAAATAGACATAACTAGATCTACATATTGAAAAATATGATAAAATTTATAGTACATAAACTAAATACATTTATAAACAACCTTTATAAAGACACTATTGCCCAATTCATTCATTTAATGTGGTAACAAGCACCTCTTTTCAAAATCATCTCATACCATCAGTAGACTACCAAGGAGGAGATATCCACCAAGGAGCCATGTTGAATCATCTTATTCTTCCCCCTTTTCTTCTTCTTCATTTTTTTTTATTTTATTTTATTTTCTTATTTTATTTTTCATTTTATTTAAATTTTAATTTTAATTTTCTTTAGTTTAATAACATAATCCATAAATTCTTTTAAATTTTATTCTCCATTAATCCATCCAAATCATCTTCTTTAATTATAATTATTATTATTATTATTAAAATTTATTTTCATTATTATTATTATTATAACTATTCTTAATATCAATTTATTTTATTATTTTATTCTCTCCATTTTCAAAAATTATTCTCTTAAAATATAATAATAATATTAATATTAATAAATATTATTATTATTATTTTAACATTATTTATAAATTATATATTCTATTTATTTTCTTATTTTAAATTATTTTATCCCTATCTCTTTTCTCATCCCCCATTCTTCCATTCTATTTTATTCATTAACCATTCTTTCTATTTTATTTCATTCATACTCTTACTGTTTTTTTCATCCCACTTACACCATTGTGATCTCTTACTCACGAAAATGAGAGGTTGGTCCTAAGGATTTACTAGGGGAGGTAAAGGTGCTCTTGAGTTTTCCTTAAAGTTTATTTTTAATCTTGTTGTAAATTGATTAGCATGCATGGTGAGTTAAATGTCTCTCATTTGATGATTTTCCACCAATAACATGCACCTCAATTTATTTTTATTCTTTTATTTAAATAATTTTTCCCTCTTTATATTGGTTAATTCTTCATACGATAGGATTTGATTTAATCAATGGATGAAACATAATCAATTGATCTAGATCCTGGAAGATGATACCTCCTAGACCAAGAAGTGACCTCAACCTTGATTAAAGGAGGAGTTGGAATTGAGAGTTCTTATAAATTAAATGATATTCCACAAGAATAGTAGTTCAAACCTGATATTTTATGTTTAGATTATCAAACTAAAATCAAACACAAATAGAAGAACAATATTTAACCAAAAACTAAACCCCAACACCAAGTTCTTTCTTCTTAAGTCATTCTAGTTATCATTGCATGATTTTTTAGATTTCCATATTGCATGTCATTATAAAAGTAGCCAAAAAAACAAAAAAAAAATTATCATTTTTTCTTTAAATTACAAAACTCTAAATAGTAGTAGCATTGGATATTTAGATAAATTAAGTGAACCAAGCTAAGAGTATCCCCAAGTAAGATGACCATTGTCATCCACTGTACTTTACTAGGAAAATAATATTGTTTTTCCACTCCCCATGACAGACGTGCGTCAAAATCAAATTCGTTGTCGGGGAGTTGATCATAAGCTTTATTATGTTTTTCTATTTCACATTTTAGAAAGATTTTAATTTCTTTTATAAAAATAAAAACTAAAACAATCAATGATGTTTTTCAATGACCATTTCTTAAATTTATTGAACAATTACTCTCAAGTGAAAGAACCAATGACTAAAACACCCTGGTCTATAGAATATAGTGTTTTATTATGGGATAGACAGATCAGGGGGGCCAGAACCAAGTTTGGAAAGAGTAGTAATTCAAGGACCACATCCTAGATCTTAAGGAGACCCTTGATCAACCAATGGTTGAAGTATTGGCAAGATAACTCACTGAATTTTGGGAGTATTTCCCATAATTCTATCAAGAAGTGTCCAAGACAAAATAAAAGTACTCCTCATTTCCTCCCAAAAATTTTTTAAAAGTTCCACCATAATATTTTGCAGAGCATGTGGAAAAACACAAACTCAAGTATGATATTCAAGAGCTTGATGAAAATTTCCAATATCTCCAAGGAAAAATGGATTGGAAAAATGCATACTTCTAAGCATCATCAAAAGAACCTGAACCTGAGTCTGAACTTGAATGAGAAGATGATCCAATTTTTTACCTGGGGAGGAAAATTAGGAAGACTTTCCTACTGAGATTTATGTGGGATATTGACAAGAAATGAATGAATTATAAAATTAATGTAAGGAACTTCTCCATCTCCCCAAACCCTGTAAAGAAGAAGATACATCATTAGTGATGGAAAACACCACCCAAATTGTGGAATTTGAAGTAAAAAATAGACGATCAAAACTACCTACCTCCATCCACTAAGAATCTACATCAAGAGGAACTTAACACATAGTAATTGATTTAATATTAACTAAGACAGTTAGTTGATATTTTATCATAATCTATCTCTTTTGACTTCATTGAAACTGAATTGGGAATCACTCCCTGTTGTTTTTAAATGTTCAGATTCAGACAATATTTTCCATGCCTTAGAGGGGAATGAAGAAACTAGACATACCCTTGCTGAAGAACACAAAGAGATACTTGATTTCAATTTACAAAAATTTGAGGATCTCCATAAAGGGATCCAAGTATCTATGCCTAAGAAAATTGAAAAAATAATGCTCTTATTGAAGCCTAAGTGAAGCCAGAACTCAAAGAGAAGGATGTTTCACAAGTGAAAACCAAGTAAGTGGATGGGTCATACATCATCCTATCCCTAACATGAAATCTATACCTCATTTTGATGGGGGAGGTTCTGGTATAATATATCCATGGATCATTCCCCACCCATAAGAATGAAGAAAATGTGGGGAAAAGCCACATGTGGTGGTTCAAATCAAAGAAGCTTCATCCAACATCTAATTTTGGATAACAGTTTTACTAACCTATAGAGGGAGTAAAATTTTAGGGCCACTTGGGAGATCATACCAAGATTTATCCCTTTATACATTATTTCTCGGAATTTATATTTCTATTTCATTTCTTAGGAAGTAGTCTAGCATTCATCCCACTTCTTACTATCTTTTTGAGCTTTAATGACATGATCCTTATGATTAATTAAGTAATTATCTTTTATAGGGTCATATATAAAATAATTAAACCTCTATCAGTGAAGGAGAAGGACTAAGATTCATGGTAAAGGGAGTTTATTTATATTTTTTAAACTTTTTATCTCTTTACATTATTTTTTTAAATCATGTTTTGAGCTTTAAAGTGAAATTTCATGCTCACCCTTGGATTATGCTTTACTTAACTTGTCTGGGAGACATGAGTTTCTTATGAATCCCATGATTCCATGTTTTAGATTTCAATTTTAATGGGATTTAATAAGTAAAATGTAAAATTTAATGATTAATGTGAAGCATCGATATAAAAATGAGGACTTTTTATTTGAAGGAATTAATTGATTCATGTAGATGATTTTTTCCAACCATTTTTCATACATTTATTTTATAAAATTTATCTAAATTTATTTATTATTGTTAATCATGTCTTTATTGAATGTTCCAAATCATATTCCCATTCCTAAGAGTATTTCTAGGACAAGTACTTCTTATTTTTATCTTGGTCATATTTCATTAGTAATCTTTGGACAAGCCACCTACTAGAACATGAATTTGAACTTTTCAAAGCTATGACTATATAAAACACATTTAAAATGATTGATGAATTTTTGATAAACCACTTATCCTTAAAATTCCACCTTTAGATCAAACCTTCTTTATACCTAGATACCATGAATGACCTTTATAGTAATGATCCATGCTTCAGTCCATTTTTTCTATTCCTACCCAACACTTATTATTTTCGTTATATTTTAAAGTTAAAGTGTGGGGGTGAAGAGAATCATGATAAATGTGACAATTTACATTGTAAGAAATTAGTTTGGGGGTAATTATTGTGGTAATTTTAAAAGTATTTTAAATCATTCCTTTTAATATATTTTCTTCCCATCTTGAATATAAAAAAATTAAAAATGACAAAAATAACCGAAAAAATATAAAAACGGGTTTTGATTTGGGAAAAACAAAAAACACCATTACTATACCTATTATATTTACCATATGTGGTTAGTAAGTGGATGTGTGATTTATTCTAATCATAAATTTTTAAAAATGAAAAAAATGAAAAGTTTATTTGAATAAAAAAGCATAAAAGTAGAAAAATATTCAAGAGGTAACAAATCAATCATTATGCTTAAAATGACCATGATCTTTACTTTGATAATTGGGTAAATATGGGATTTATTACAATTTTATGGGAGGTTTCATTAAACTTTTTACTTTGAATATCATGTTTTATTCTTTAAGATTTAAATCCCCTCCTTGAGATTTATTTTTAAACATCAAATCCTATCAACCTTAATCCATATAGTTATTAAAACCTTTATTGCAAGTCCTCATGATTTTATGTGCCTTTAGTCTTTACAAAGTGGTAAAAATAGTTCTATACAAGCCTATGTAAACTGATAATTTTCTCATGATATGAGTATAACTCTACTTAAATCGTATCATGGGTGAGGAGAGAAAATATTCAAAAGTGAGGTAGATAATGACTTTTCATTTTTAAAAATAAGGAATTGGGGATTTTAAATAAATGAAAGGAGAAGTTCCATCAATTTTCAATGTTGAAAAGTAAAATACATGAATTGACTTTATTTGAAAAACTAGAAATTGAATTTATATTTTATTTATAATTTTATAATTTTATCTAACATTAATGTTTGTTTAAATTTTTTTCCTTGGAATTTGAATATCATAAACAATGGTTCCCTCTAATATTCAATGTTTAGATTTTATAATTAAAGAAAATCTTGGTTTAAGTGTGGTGAAATTTACAAATCAAATATTTTCACAATTTTACATTTAATTTCAATTTTTTTAATCCCACAAAAGTTTTATTTTAAGGTAAATTGTCACATTTTATGATTTTGGTGGCATTTTGAGCATAATCAAAAAAATAGCTATTTTAGATTTTAACTATTTTAAATTATTTATGTATTTAGAGAATAAAATTTTCTATACTTATCAAAATCATGAAATTATTTCTTTTTATAATTCTATACATTCTATTCTTCATTTTACTCTTCTGACCCAAAGATAAATCAACCATTTGGAATCCATAAATTAACTCACAAATTGGACCTTGATAATTGTTCACAGTTCTAGATATTTTTTATGTTGGGAAAATAGTTCCTTATAGGATAGAAAAAATGATCTGAAATTTTGAGAGGAGAAATGTAAGACATTTATGAACAACTTTTATGATGGATTCCACAAGTGAATCTACCATTTTCAAGTTCATTAATGCATGGAAAATCGAAGATATGGAATATATAGAGTCTGACTGGGAATAATAAATTATCAAATTTAAACTAATATAACTATCTACACACATGGCTAAATATGATAAAAATTAGATTAATGATATTCAAGACCTTTATAAATAACTTTTATGATGACACAATTTCCCAATTCATCCATTTAATCAAGATAACATGTGGACACTTTTGAGGGAAAATCCTACCCAATAAAAGGAGGCAAACACCTAATTTCAAAATCATCCCATATGTTTAGTCAACCACTGAGGAGGAGATCTCTACCAATGAGTCTCAAGACACCATCTTCTTCTTCCCCAATTTCTTTTTATTTTATTAATTTTCATTCCTTTTATTTTTTGAGTATGGTTTTCATTTTATTTAAATTTTAATTTTAATTTTTCTAGTTTTAATAATATAATCCATGCATTGTTTAAAATTTTGTTCTCCATTCATTCATCTAAATAATTTTATTTAATAATAATTAAAAAAATATTTTTATTAAAAAATTTATTATAATTATTATTATATCATGTTCTTATTTTAAATTTATTTTATTATTTTCTTTTCTCCTTTTTCAAAAATTCATCTCTTAAAATATCACAATAATAATAATAAATAATTATTTTTATTTTTATTTTTATCATTTTTATAAATTATATATTCTATTTATTTTATTATTTTATTTTCTTTTATCTCTCTCTCCATCTATTCTCATCCCCCATTATTCCATTTTTATTTTATTCATCCACCATTCTTTATATTTTATTTTATTTATTTTTAAGTTTGTGGAAAATAGAGTAACATGCGCCGTGAGGAAAATGTCTCTTTTTGGTGATTTTCTACCAATGACATGAAAATCAATTTATTTATATTATTTTATTTAAATCATTTTTTTCCTCTCTTCATCAATTAATTTTTCATATGATAGGATTTGATATAATCAATGGGTAAAACATCATCAATTGAGCTAGATCCTAAAAGATGATACCTCATATACCAAGGAGTGTCCCCAACCTTGATTAAAGGAGGAGGTGGAATTAAGATTTCTTATCCATTCAATGATTTTCCACAATTTCTAAATAAATAATAATTTCTCAAACATGATATTTCATGTTTTGATTATCAAACTAAAATCAAACACATAAAGTAGAAAAACGATTAAACCTAAAAAAAGGAACCCCAAAACCAAGTGCTTTCTCCAAAAATAATTATGTTTATCATTGGATGATAGTTTAGATTTCCATAATTCATGTCATTAGAAAAGTAATTAAAACACAAAACAAATTATCATGATTTTTTTAAATTACAAAACACCAAAAAGAAGTACCATTGGTGTTTTAGATAAAGTAGGTGAACCTAGCTGAGAGGATACTCATGTGAGATGACCCTGGTTATCCATTGTATTGTACAAGGAAAATAATATATCTTTTTCCACACCCCATGATAGGTCGGTTTCAATATTCTAGATTTTAGAGATAAATATCTATGAAACAAGACCACTCACCTAGTCAAAGTTTTGCAGCGAAGCCACCAATTTGAGGAAGCTATGTGGGAACCTGAATATATGATGAGTCATATGTATACTCATTTTTTTTATCAGAGTGATGAATTTTAAAGGATAAATTATTTTTATAGGGGGTATAATATAACACCCTAAGTTTTTATGAAATATTTGTTTGAAATTTTTAATTTCTTTGATAGCTTCTTTTTCCCCACGCAGAGTTTTAACAAACCACAATATATTATTTATATTGTTATTTTAAATTGACCATTATATCCTTGTTGTTAAACATGGTGGCATGAATAAGAATTACCAATTTTAAAATATTAAGTAAAATTTTTTTATGTAAAAAAATATATTGATAAAAAAGTACTTATTTTTTAGTAAAGTCTTTATATGTTTCAAAAATATTATTTTCTCAAAAAATATTTTTATTGATTTTTCTGAAAAAATAATAAAATGTATTTTTTCCACTTTTATAAAAGTTATTTTAAAAAATAAATTTAATTTTTGAAATATAAATGTAAAATTATCTTGTCGGCCTGGTCCACTAAAACGGGCTCGAACATTTAGTCAGGCAGCCTGGTCCGCTGGCATGGCTGGATGGGCCGGTCAGTTTGGACCAGACCAGATTGGCTAATTAGGTTGGGGCATGCATAGTCGGTCAACTACTGCCCTCGTTAACAGTGCACGGCCCACAGGGAGTGAGCTACTCTTCCTATGCAGCACCAAGATGGCACCGCATCTAGCAAGCCGCCCCAACCTCCCCCATCGATGTGGAACATATTGATCGCACCACCTCCACCAACGTGGTTGGAAAGAGTCAGTCATTCGTCCCACATGCAGTCTCTGGGGTGGCGCCGCCTCCTACCTGCATCCGTCGCCGAAGGCCACTACCACGTCGGCAGCACCTTCCGTGGGCCACTAAGTTTTCTCTAGTGGTCTGATCGCAGATCCATATACAACTTTGGGCCTCTTGGGTCACCACCATCACTTCCACAACCTCAGATTCACCTTTCTACTATTTTTGAGGATGCATCCCCAAATAACGCACAAGAAGAGGGGCTCGGGCCTTGTTCGTGTCGGCCCACACCCTCCGTGTTAGATGTTTAAAAACAAAGGGAGGCTTGGGATAATAGTTACATCAACAAATTTAATCCCGATATAGAATACCCCAGAAGAACACCCTTCTGAATTTACACATGATTTGTGGGTCAACCTCTTCATGGGTTGATCCATGTTCGTTGTTTTTAGAATAAAGAATGGGAAAATCAAAACAACAAAAACCCCAACTTGGATTGAGAATCTGTTGCTAACGAGGGACAAAGCTCTAAGTCATCATCAATCCTCGATCTGTTTTCATTAATCATCATTATTTGTCTCTTGAATCCATCACCCTGGTGTTCGTTGATCCCCAATTCGATGGAGTTCGTTGATGGTGTTCATCGTCGTATAGAGAGAGAGAGAGAGGTTCCATGTTCATCAAAGAATTTCCCAACGTTTTTTCCCAAATATGGATCCTTGTTTAAATAAAGAAGTATATAAACTTTTCATTTCCATTCTATCACATTAATTAGGTTCATTAATGATTTATCATCACCTCATCACTCCACCGCAATGTTGATTGGTCGTTCCATCACAACGGAAATAGTTTGAATAAAATAAATTTTTAAGTTTATTTTATTTTTCACTAAAAGTATGAAAATTAACTTTTTCGTCCGACCCTTTCTGGTCAAAGTTAGTTTCTTTCTAGGATAATATTATCATTCTGAATTCAATGGTTCCCTTGGTTTTTCAATTCAATAAATAGTTAAAAACATAGAAAAATGCACTTGAACAATTACTAAATGTACTTTAAAAAAAGTTCTAAAATATGTTCTGGCCTCTCTGGGCCCTGGAATCATGTTCCATCTCACAGAATATTTTCAAAATAATTCTATGTAATTAAAATATTATATAGAAAATCTGGGACATTACATTATTCCCCCATTTTTCGTGCTTCACATCCTCGTAACCTAGAACAAGGCTAAACAAACAAATGGAGGTACTGAGTACGAATATAAGCTTCTCACTTCCATGTTCTCTTCTAAATGTTCTCATGTAGTCGTTGAATGTGAACTAGAGGAATCGACCATCCATGAAGGAACCCCTCTTGTTGATCCTCTATCTCCACTGGAAACTCCATAAATGTCACCCCATGGTCAATGTCTAGCTCGACCCAGTCAATGACGTGCGATGGATGATGCAAGTACCTCCTCAGCTACGATACATGGAAAACATCAAGCACCTGATGCATCTATGGGGGAAGATCTATGTAATACACTAACTTTCTAAGTCTGCTTAGAATCTAAAAAGGTTCGATAAACCTCGGGGATAACTTGTGGCCCTGGCCAATTCTCTACAATCTACATCGGGGTGAGACTCGAATGAAAACATGGTCCCCCTCCTTGAACTACAAGGGTATTTGTCTCCTATAATTATATGGTTTCTATTTTATTTTTTAAATCCTCATCTTCTCATGGATGACCTATACCTTCTGAGTGGTAGGCCATACCAACTCGGGATCCATGAGTGCTGACTCCCCTGGGTCTGTCCAGCATCGAGGTGATCTTCTTGGCCACCCATACAAGACCTCAAATGACATCATTCCAATGGTGTATTGATAGGTTTTATTGTATGTAAACTCCACCATTTGTATTTGGTCCTCCTAACTACATCCAAAATCAAGGACATAAGCACGAAGCATATCCTCCAAGGTCTGTATAGTCCACTTCATCAGACCATCTGACTAGGGGTGAAAAGTTGTTCTCAAGCACAGCTGAGTCCCGAACACCTCCTACAATCCCTTCCACAATTAGGATGTAAATAATGCATCAAGTTCTGAGATAATATTAGATAGAACCCCATGTATCCGCAAAATCTCTTGGATGTAGAGGTGTCCCAATCCCTCTACCGATCTCAGCTCCCTCATGGGTAGGAAGTGATCTGACTTGATGAGTCGGTCCATGATCACCCAGATAGAATCATGGTCCCTGTATGTGTGTGGTAACCCCATCACGAAGTCCATCTAGATAACATCCCACTTTCATTCTGGTGCCTCATGGGTTGTTCCAATTCTGATGGGACTTGATTCTCAACCTTCACTTTCTGACAAGGGAGGCATCGTGAAACAAACTATGAAACCGCTTTCTTCATCCCTGGCCATTATTACTAATGTCAGAGGTCCTGGTACATCTTCACTACACTAGGGTTTACCTCTAAAGGGGATGTGTGGAACTCCATCAACACCTCCTCCTGGAACGTCACTGGTACCACTTTGCATCCTCTAAAAATGTTGGTGTGATCCCCACCTATCAAAAATCCATCAATATTTTGTTATGAGGATAACTGATCATGTTAGGCCTCATAGTCAACATCCAAAAGTTGTGACTCTCTGACTCACTATAAGAGTGGAGTAGTGACAGTTGTCGAATGAAGTTAAGCTACTCTGTCATCATCCACGAATGATATCTACATCGCGGCTAGCTAGTCTGTTATTTCACCCAACAGTTGTAAACCAAACCACCTGCTGAGTACATCTTCCACCATGTTCACCTTTACAAAATCATAGACTATATCAAAGTCATAGTTCTGGAGGTAGTACATCCATCACCGCTACATAAATTTTAGGTCCTTCTGTGACAAGATATACCTCAAACTCTTGTGGTCAGAGTAGATGGTAAATTTTTCACCCATCAAGTAGTGCTACTATATCTTCAAGGAAAATTCCAATGCTGCTAACTCTAGGTCATGGGTCACGTAGTTATGATCATGCTGCCTCAACTGTCATGATCCGTAGGCAATCACTTCTCGCTCCTACATCAGGAAACAACCCATTCTGGTCTTTGATGTGTCGCATAAGACTACATACCCAATGCCCTCTTCTGGTAGTCTCAAGATGGGGGCACTCATCATTCTCCACCTTAGATCCTAGAAACTCTACTGGCACTCTTCAATCCATATGATGGGTTTTCCCTTCTTTGTAAAAGCTTACAAGGGTGCTACTACTCTGGAAAATTTGGGAACAAACCTCTAGTAGTATCCATCCAAACCCAAGAAACTCTACACCTCATTCAAGCTCCTAGGTGGCTTCTAAGAATTCATTGACTTTATCTTCGTTGAATCCACTGCAACTCTAGCCTCTGAGATGATGTGTCTTAGAAAGTGGACCTCCTAAATTTAGAACTATAAATAAGAGAGATTACCATAAATATAGTGCTTTCAAAGTGTATCCAAAACTATCCACAGGTGTGTAGCATGCTCCTCCTCTGACACTGAGTACACCAATATTTCATCAATGAATACCACCACAAAAGGATTCAGGTAAGGCTGGAAGATCTTATGCATGAGTCCCACAAACACCACTGGGGAATTGGTCATGCCGAAGGGCATCACCAAGAACTCATAGAGGCCATACCAGCATCTAAAGGTTGTCTTTGGTACTTCCTCATCCCATTCCTAAAGTTGGTGATTTTCAGACATGGGGCCTATCTTTGAGAACCATCTCACTCCATTCAGCTGATCAAAGTGGTCATCAATCCTTGGTAATGGATAATTGTTCTTCCCAGTCACCTGGTTCAGCTGCCGAAAGTCCACGCATAGCCTCAAGATCCCTTCTCCCTTCTTGGAAAACAACACTGGGGCTGTTCATGGTGAAATGTGGGGCCTTAAGAACCCCTTATCCTACAGGTCCTCCAGTTGTACCCTCAATTCACAAAGCTCTATGGGTGCCATATGATATATCGGTGTGTATATTGGTGTCGTACCTAGATACAGATCGATGTATAAGTCTACCTCCCTGCGAGGAGGTAGACCCAGAACATCCTCAGGAAATACATCCTCAAACTCGTCCACCACTATAGGAAATCTCAGACTCCTCTCATCCATTGCACCAAGGGTGAGAATGGACAAATTGTGAGTAATTGGCTACACCCTCCTCCAATAAAGTTTGTCATGTGCTGAAAAATTACCCCTCTCGTCGGTGAAGAAATCCTGGTCCCATTCTCACAGACACCAACACTTTACCACTAATACAATCAATCTGAGCATGGACTATATATAACCATTCCATGCCCAAGATAACATCTTAAGGCCGCGATGCTTCTTCTAGAAGATCTCAGTTGAAGCTCTTGCCTCCAAGAGTAAGCTCACATTGCCTACAATAGTGTGTAATTGTCAAATCCTCTCCTTTAGAAGTCTCTAATCATAAGGATCAAGCTAACAACTCCACCGGAATCTCCAAGCCTCGAACAATTTATGTGGCAAGAAAAGAGTGACTGGAACTTGTGTCTATAAGAACTTCAGCTAAAGTGTAGTAGAAATATATCATGTATCTAATCATCTCTAGAGAGACATGGTCGTAGGCCTCTATTGCCTGAAGCTGGACCCACCCCTATCCACCTACTCCCAGATCTCGTGGTGGACTACTTGGGGTGGTGGTGGTAGTACCTCATATCTCCTCCCACCATATGCCACTCTACCTACTTACCTACAACATCCTCCTCTCTGTGGACTGATCTGTTCGACTCTATCCCTATTCCTTTGTAATCTCTCAACTGTCTGTTGATCATTTGTACGGTGGGTCGGGCAGTCTCAAGCTATGTGCCCCTACATACCGCATGTGAAGCGCAACATATTCCTATGCTAGTGACCACTGCCCATGGGGCCTCGAACTACTGATCTAGTATCACAGTGTCATCCCTTGGAGGTTCTGGTCCTCTTGGACCCCTGTTTCAGCTATCGGTTGCCTGATGTTGAGGAATCCACTAATTTTCATTAGGTGGTAGCTCTCACAGTCAGTACAGGTTCTTCTAGGAAGTTCTCTACTATAAGGGATCTCTCCATCACCCCAGTCTGCATAGGGATGATGAGAGTGATCATGATTCTCTGATCTTCTATTTTATCCCTGGGTAAAAGGTTTGGGCCCTAAATAAAGGGTCTCTCATTATACTAGAAGAGTATCAGGAAAGGATTGTAAACCTCACGGAGTACTTAGCCACGGTTTGGATACCCTTCTTTAAGTGGAGAATCTATTATATACATACTAAGTGAAAGGTTCTATGGAAGAACTCCTCGATGAAAAGTTTCTCAAAGTCTTCCCAGGTTAGGGTCACCTCCTCGTGCGTCTGTTGTGTCAAGCTCCACCATCTTCCTACTGCGCCCTGTAGAAGGCTAGCGGCTAGAACCGCCAACTGGTCTGAAGGTGTCCTCACTAGGTGAAAAACTCGTGTCACTGCCTCTATGCAATCCTCAGCTTACTAAGGATCTATCTCTCCTAAAAACCTTAGTGGAATCTTCCTCTATAACTCATTAAAGATGCTCAGTTGGTTTGTATCCTCTATTGGTAAGGATGGCAGTAACTGCAACTCGGTGGGTGGTGGTGCCTCTATTACACCACCCAAGGGTGCAATCTCATAAACTGGTCCTTGCACCGATGCCTCGTCGATTGGTAGACCATCATCGTGTTCATGTACCAGGATCCATGCTAGATTCCTATGTGGAGGCATCCTGAGAGAAATAAAGATGAACCACAGTCAGTTAATTATACCTGGTGAGATGACTATGCCCCAAAGAGATCATGAATAACATTTTAAAGACATAACCAAACAATTTTTTTATGCACTGAGTCTGAAAGCAGAATTCAGGGTCCTAGTGTATGGATACATCGGTCGCCACACCAACACTGGACTCCATGAATCTGAAAGTAAAACTCGAAACATTTAAAACTATCACCCAAATAAAACAACTAACTCTCATCCTTTGTGGTAGAACCAATCACCCCTGATACCCCTCTGTCACGACCCATCCCCTGAGACATGTGTCAAGACTACCCCAAGTCTACCTTCTATAGGTGAGGGGTTGGAGACTAGCACCAAAAGGCATATCCCCAAAAAGAGAAGGTGTTGCCTCTAAACCTGTACACACACACACAGCCCATACTATGGAAAGTAAAGATAAAACAGGGATACCAATAATAAGTATGTCACATGAGGAAGAAACCACACAAGTAAAGGTGCAACTAAAAGGAAAAATGGTCCAAAATACAAACCCAACTAAAAAATAAAGTGAAGTTAAAGGAAGTACAAGCTCTAGAGGTAATCCGCCAAGGATACTACCTAAAGGGTAGGTACATCTCACTGTCAGATGTCACTAAAGCGTATGACGTCTGTAGATCCACCTTCAAGTACCACCTGGCCCTGGCTCTCCAATATCCCATTCAAAGATGTATGTCATCTGCATAGAATGAAAAATGTGTGGGCAAATCCCATGCAAGGGTGATCATAAAAATACACGATAGAGACCCTAAAACCAACTCAGGTCTCACAGAATTCCACAAAGGAAATCACATAATAATTTATAGAGAATATAGTCACTAGAGTCAACTCGACGCAAGTATAACTTAAAGTGTTAATATAAAAACCAAAGGTTTCAAACACTGAACATCAATTACAGAAAAGGAACTCATCCTCGATGAATCCTTTAGGGTAGATATGTATCATAAACCTATTTAGTAGATGATTCATGAAGTCTCGCTAAAAGTTGAGTCATGAAGCCTCACTAGGCAGCTGAGTCACGGAGTCTCACTGGCAGCTGAGTCACGAAGTCTCACTGGGTAGATGAGTCATTCAGTATCACTAATAGATGAGTCACAAAGTCTTTCTGGGTAGATGAGTCATGAAGTCTCACTAATAGCTGAGTCATAGAGTCTCGTTGGGTAGCTGATTCATGAAGTCTCATTGATAGCTGAGTCACGAAGTCTCGTTGGGTAGCCGAGTCACAAAGCCTCTCAAGGTGAAGTTTCATGAAATCTTACTTTGAGGAATTCATAAGGACCTCCCCATCACGTGGGTCCCAACTTCATAGATTGTGTGTCAATCGGATGCATAGTCTGGGAGATATGTCACTTATTGTGAATATGGATCAGTTGCGTCTATGCCCGATCTGACTAGTTTGGACTGACCCGACCAACACGATCTGAGGTCCCGCATGACCCGATACTGTTTTTCTGCCCATTTTTCGGGCCCATTGGGCCTTACTGGACCCATCCGAGGTTGTTCGTGGGTCCAATCCTCTTTTTCACCCCGTGACCCGAAATTAATCAAGTCCGACCCACACTAGTGGGTCTGTCTCTTTTCATATCTTGGGCCACCGTGCGGTATGCTTGTATCCCATTGTCCTGGTCTGCTGAAATGGACTGGATAGAAAATTTATCTGGGCCGCTCGGGCGGCCCGGTCTGGTGGCCCTGCTCGGCCTGGTTCGCTGGCCTGTCTCGGCCCACCAAGCTGGCCAGTTTGTCCCGGTGGTCCAGCTAGTTCGAACCGGCCCAATGGGCTGGCCTGTCCGGTTGGGGCATGCGTTTTCGGTCTGCCATCTAACCCCGTTGATAGTGCATGGCCCACAGGGAGCGAGCTGCTCTTCCTATGTGGCACCAGGCTGGCGCCGCCTCCAGCCAGCCGCCGTAGTCGATTGGTCGCAGCCTCCCCCTTCGTCGTGGCGCACATCGAGCGCATTGCCTCCACCAGTGAGGTAGGAAATAGCTAACAACTCATCCTGCATGTGGAGCCTAGGGTGGTACCACCTTCTTCCTACTGTCACCACCACGCTGGTGGTATCACACTGCCAGTACCATCCGTGGGCCACTAGGTCCACTCTGGTGGTCCGATCACATATCTGTCTACGCCTTTGGGCCTCTAGGGTCACCACCATCACTTCCACGGCCTCAGATTCACCTTTCTTCCATTAAGAGGATGTGGACACGAATAATGCAAAAGCGAAGGGGCTCAGGCCTTGTTTGTGTCGGTCCGCACGCTCCGTGTTATAAGTTTAAAAACACTAGGGAGGCTTAGGATCATATTTCCATAAAAAATTTAATCCCGGTATAGAAAACCCCAGAAGAACACCCTCCCACAATAACATAGGATCCAAATATCAACTTGTTCATGGGTTAATCCACATTCGTTGTTTTTATAATGAAGAATGGTAAAATCAAAACAAAAAACCCCTACTTGGATAGAGGATCCATCGCTGATTAGGGATGAAGCTCTGGTTCATCATCAATCCTCGATCTATTAGAATTATTAATCATTCTTCATCTCTAGAATTTGTCCCACTATCGTTCTTCGATCCCTGATTCGATGGGGTTCGTCAATGGCATTCATCGTCAGAGAGAGAGAGAGAGATAGGTTCTGCGTTCATTAGAGAATTTCCTAGCATTGTTTCCCAACTCTGGATCCTTGTTTTATTAAAGTAAGAACATGAATTTTACATCACCATACTATCTCATTAATGAGGTTAATTAATGATTCAGTGTCACCTAGTCACTGCACCATAGCGTTGAATGGTCGTTTTATCCTAGCAAAAACAATTTTAATAAAATATACTTTTGAGTTTATTTTGTTTTTCACTAAAAGTCTGAAAATTAAACTTTCTGTCTGACCCTTGCCAGTCAAAGTTTTGTCCTTTCTTGGAAAATCCTAGTGTTTTGAATTCAACAGTGCCCTCATATTTTCACTTTGGGAATCGTTTCAAAAGTTAGAAAAACCCGCTCGCATGACTACTTAACATACTTTAAAAAAGTTATAAAATACATTTCAGCCTCTCTGGGCCTCAGAATCACGTGTCATCTCAGATCCTGTTTTCAAAATAATTCCATATAATTA
Organism: Viscum album; assembly: GCA_963277665.1. Classification (NCBI taxonomy): domain Eukaryota; kingdom Viridiplantae; phylum Streptophyta; class Magnoliopsida; order Santalales; family Viscaceae; genus Viscum; species Viscum album. The sequence continues at coordinate 880,105,489 of OY728126.1, read as the reverse complement.
AAAAATTACATGGAAAATCCAAAACATTACATATCTCTACTAGTCAGAGTAATATTTCTACCTACTCTTCACAGTCACCAACCACTTTCGGGTCAACTGAACCTACTCAGACATCTCTTTCATGAGACTAGGTCTAAAAAGTGTGGACTCACCTACCTCTAACCATCAAAGAGGAAAATTGTGTGTCCATCCATACAAATAATTTAAATTTTCCATCTAGACTGATTCTAAAAGGTTGTTATTATATGAAAAATATATGAGTTCCATATGTTACTCCCACAAACCTCCAAAATCCAGTGCATAGGATCATAACATATCCTCTATAATCTGGATCATTCATTCTTATTCGTTGTTATTCTGAGTATGACAGGCTATACTCAGAAGAAAATGAAATTCAAAATCCTTTTAAATACCCTACCATAACCAAGACATGAAATGAGTATCTCTATCAAAAATAACATAACTTGAAACACCATGCAGTCGAACTATATCTTATAGATAAAATCTACCTAGATATTCAATATTAAAGGCCTCCCTAATATAAAATATATGGGATACCTTCTTCAGTCAATCAACGATCACCCATACTAAATCATTCTTACTAGGTGTCTTGGGTAATCCCATTGTGAAGTCCATAGAAACATCATCCAATTTCAATTCAAAAATTGGAAGATGTTGTAATATCCTATAAGGTCCCTGATGACTGGACTTGAACTACTGACAGGTGAAGAATCTGGACACAAATCCCACTATCACTTTCTTCAATCCTAGAAACCAATGTTGTCTATAGAGATAATGATACATATTTTTCATACATGGGTGTGCCTCCCATATAGTAGCATTAAACTCCCTCATAAGCTTCTTGTGAAATCCCATAGGAACCCATACTCATCCATGGAAAGGAAGAGAATTTCTACTGCCAAGAGAATATCCTGATGGTGACTCCCCACTATATAATTTTCCCTCATATCTAAGACCTATATATTAGATGACATCTCAGTATATATCTGGTCCAAAATCATGGGTAAAACGGATATTGATGCTACAGATACTCATCCCTAATAATCCTGAACTTCTATATGAATATCTTTAAAGAGTGATATCGCCAACTACTCATTACAAGACTCACTCATTTCCTTTATCTACATATTTTATCTCAAGTAATAGGCAATGACATTTATTTTACCAAGTGTAAAGCTAGCTCGAAATTGAAATACTAGAGATAATTGACCCACCTCCTCTACCAAAGTTTAAGGTTCCACTATGAAAAGATTTACCTAAGGCACTTGTGTTCTATGTACACCAAAACCCTCTAACCAAAAAATATCATCTCTAACATCACAGGGTTTTCATCATTGTAGCTAACTCAAAATTATGAGTAGGGTAATTACTCTCATGCGGTCTCAGATATCTAGGTCAATAAGAAACCACTCGATCCTCCTACATAAAAACTTTCCATAATCCAACTATATATGTTTCATAGTATAAAATAAAATATTTTCCCATCATATGAAAAGTTAGAATCAGTGTTGTGGTCATACTACTCTTCATCTCCTGAAAAACTCTCTCACAAGTATCTAACCAAAAATATCACCCCTTTCTTGGTCATCCCAGACATTGGTACTGCTATATGGGAGAAGTTCCAGATAAAACATCAATAATACCCAACTAGACCAAGAAAAATAAAAATTCTAAAGTTATTCTTGAGTCACTCCAAATATACTACAACTACAAACTTCTCAAGGTATACTACCACTCCTGGATTTAGTATAACAACACTCAGGAAGTGTACTTTATCAATCTAGAAATTTTATTTGGTCAGCTTAGCATAAATCTAATGCTCTCTAAATGTTATGAATATGATGTAAAGATGTTTGGAATGATCTTATATAGACTGTCATAAAAAAATCCACCATAAACAGGTCGAAGAAAAGATGTAAAATATGGTTCATCGAGGACATGAATATCACCGACACATTAGTTTGGCCAAAAATCATCACTAAAAACTCATATAAGCCATAAATTTTACTAAAAGTAGTCCAAGGTATGTTTTATAGTCCCCCTCTCAACTAATGATACCTTAATTTCAATTCAATCTTTTATAAAATCTAGGAACCTCTCAACTGATTGAACAGATCATCGATACACGGATGGGGATATTGGTTCTTGATTGTTATTTGGTTCAATCTTCAATAGTCCACACACAAGAACAAAGTCCCATTAGTATTCTTGGTGAAAATAATTGGAACACCACAAGGTGACATACTAGGTCATATGAAACCCTTAACTTATAGATCTTCTAAATGGACTTTTAATTATTGAATCTCTACTGGTGAAATCCTGTAAGTAAAGAGAGAAACTAGATCTAATCCTACCACTAACTCGATCATGAACATGATCTCCCTCTCAGGTGGTAAAACATAGAACTCTTTAGGAAAAAACATACTAAAAATGGTCTACCACTATATTAAAATTATCCTATTTTATTCCAACATAATCTAGAAAAATACCCATTATCTGAGCCATGAGACAATCCAATATTCACTAATCTTTTCCTGTATGGCCATTCTGAAGATTCCACTCACCATAATGTAAATATCTATCTCTTTCTAGAGATATAAAGGTAACTCTCCCTTGATAAAAATAAATATGAAATTAGTACAGAACTAACCAATATACACCCTTAATTAAATCGGAACCTTTCATTTATAGCATAAATAATTCCCAAAAAAGGATAACCACAAATTTCTAAAGAACATTCCTTGCAATGTTTGATATTATCTGACCACACTCCCAACGGTGTTTCAATGGTCAATAAACCATCCAATACTTACACAATAAATCCCAAAACATTTGAAAAAAGAGAATATATAATGTAATGTGATTCTCCTATATAAAAAAACAATAAAGGGTAGATGATACAAGAATCATACCTATGACTGTAGAATTTCATGCATCTAAAATAGCTGAAGTATATTGCATAGAGTGGAGCTAACTTTCCCCTCTACCCAGGGCTCCAGTCTGACTCCCTTATGCTACTCCCTCTAGATGGTACTACCACTCCTGCAATGGGGTAACCATTACCCTACCTTGACTTAAACATCTAGTGGAACTCCAACTAACAATCTGTTGAGGTTTAGTTGAGTCCTTCCCAGACTTTGGTACATGTCATGATCCCCTACCACTAATCTACTACTGCATAACCCTATAAAACCTCTATAGGTATCTCAACCTGTCACAATCACAGCACTGCAAAATAGGGTATGGAAATTGAGGGTGCTAGTGTCCAAACATGCCCTGCTAATTTCACAAAAATAGAATATATTCATGAGATGGATACCCAATACCCTCCCTAATCTACCCACAATTGCCTTGGTGATAACGAGCATAGTTGTGCTTCTTTCCACTAAAAGACTAACTCTTAGTTTTTCTTCTTAATAGAGACTTTCTATTACTCATGGCCTCTCTCATATTCTATTTTTGTGATGAGATCCAGAATCATCACATCTAAAATGATACACAAGTGAAATATGCTCACCAATCACATGATCTCATAGTGAATCCCATATGGGAAATTCCTCTTCTTGGAAATATCATCAAATGATAAAGATGGTGAAAATCTCTAAAAGTTGGTGAGATGTATAGTATAGTCCACCACTAAATTTCCCTCTTAAATTAGGTGCATGAAATCATAGGCCTTCTCATCCCACAACATTTTTGGGTTGAATTTTCTCAAGAACCTTGTCTTGATGTACTTCTTGGATAACATCTATTGCAAACTAGATTTCTCTAAAGTGTCCAAGAAATTCTTGGTTGGTCCATGAAGCATGTATACAGAAAGATTCACCCACCTATATGCGGGTGTCTCATGTTTCTTTAAGATCATCTAGCCTAACTCAATCCAGAACATGGCTACCTGGGAGCCTCTCTCCCTAGTGAAAATAGGCAGATGTTATAGATGAAACTCTCTATTCAACACAGAAATCAAAGTTATAGTATAAACAGTATCCCTTTTCATGGATCACAAGACCCTTAGAAATATTTCATGAAGTTGAACATCCATATGATTCTCCAGAGCTGCAGGAAAATATAGAGCAGTTGTGATAGGAGTATGCTAATTATAGCTCTCCAAACACTCTATTTGAATACAATGAGGATGAATTTTCTCTATAAGAAAAACACACTCCTTAGAACACTAGAAAAACATCATGGTTAGCCTCAATATGTGGAAAAAATAGAGAACCAAAGAATCATGTTCTCTTTAAAATTAATTTAACAAGTTAATTTTTGTGACATAACAGTCAATTTATTCCCTTTTTCATCAGATAAAAAGAGTTTTAATTTCACAGTTCATACAGATAATATATCATATGAAATAAATATGTCACAATCATGAAAATTTTGTTTAAATACATATCCCTAAATGATCTCTCTATACCTACCCATGAGTATAAATCTCATGAAACAACAACATCACACAACATATTAATCACCTAAGGTGAAATAATATCAACTTTAAAAATTGAACAACGTGAAGAGAAATCGCATCCCTTGGTACTCATATTCACCCCCATACATGGGCTAGATACATCCATGCACAAGATCATTACTAGGTTCCAAAACATTCCCAATATTTATTCTACCTTTCCCAAATAGTAAAGATATAGAAAATAAAAAATTTATTCCTCTAATACCACTTTGTAATGTCCCAAATCTGGAACTCTCTCACATGGACAAATTGGGTTGGTTACTAGACCTCAATCACACCTTCCCATATTATAGAGTCTACCAACTAGAATCAGGGGTGTAATGAACATAGTGGGGGGACTATACCCCCTTGTATTGAGTTATAATAATAGTAGAATACATATGAGAGTAATTGAAATAGTATAAATTGTATGATAACAGAAGATAAACCAAATAGGTAATCAAATTGATAAATCCAACAATATAAAAATAATGTAATGACACTTTGTAATGTATTTAAGTTTCAAAAGGAATGTAAAATAGATAAATGACAAAACAAATGAAAATAGTCACCCAAGACCCCAGTCTCGATTACCAAATTGGTCCCGTATCCAAGCTCCAACCCATCCAGTAAGCAATAATCAACAACAAGGTCCTTTCTCCCTTGTCTAAACCTGCATCCATAAAATCTACTCAAGTACCAAAAAGCATCCCAAATAGGGTGTGAGTAAAACTTATTAGGTCAACACCATCATGTCTAAACAAAACACATATGATAATAATTTCATGTAATAAAGTGATAGATAGTTGTATTAATTAATCAATTAGTATAATATAAAAATTAACCTAATTAAAAAACATTAGAAAATAACTATGGGCATGTGGCATCACCATGGAAACCATAAACACAAGTCAATAGAATTATCACATAACCGGGAAAATCCCTAATATAATCATTTTAGAATAACTTTTCTAATCCCTTTATATAAGAATTTCACTATAACTAGGCCAATCCATTTATATAATCATTTCATCATAATCAGGACAATCCCTTTATATAATCATTTCAGTATAATCAGGTCAAGCCCTTTATATAATCATTTCAATATATCTGATCCAAACCCTTTATATAAGCATTTCAGTATAACATGCAATACAATTCATAATGGAAAGAATAAAATGACATAACCTCGTAATATACAAATGTAAATTCATTCAATTACATTTTATCTTTCAATTATCATTTCATTCATCAAGTTATATCTTAATCCATCATCATGCCAGTTAACACACCCATCTCATATAAATTTATCACCAAACATTTAAATAAACAAGTAATCCATTTTACAATGTGTTCTAATCATAAGAAATCACCTAAGGTCCCACGTCATGCTAATTCATGTTTCAATCCAATATCAGTTTCATTATCATTCAAGGGTAGGCCCACCCTATAGGAATCTGCAAGCTAGGTCTCAACATTGAAGGATCCATATGGTTATAAGGAGTGGACCAAAAACATGATTATCATCACCTATTATTCCATTAGTTATTGGGCATGTTGGGTTAGCATCATCACAGGGTATTTCATTCCTTTAAAAAAATATAAAAAAATCCATTTTTCTGTTTTATAGACCACCTACCTTTATCTAGTGATCAAAGAAACACTCTCAGCAGGGAATACCAATGAAGAACAAAGGAGAAGTACATCAACAAGGAAAACCTAGATCACACAAGAATCAAGATCATATCCTAATTCAATGGTAGTTATGAGATCATGCCACTATAAAAGAGGATAATAGGAGAAGGGATAAAACTAATATGAAGGAAATAAATAGAGATCAAATGCTGGATCAAGATGTCTGAAAGGGAAGGAATCACCCAAAAAATCACCTCTAGTTACCCTAGGGTTCAAGAGAGGAGGCTTCACAATGTATGAAAATAAATCATATGTGTAGTGTGAATAAAAACTACTGGTCCTAATGAATTCACATCGTGAAACCCTTTCACAACATAAATTTAACATACGTCAAAAAATGTGCCACCTTGGGTTAAAAATACAATGATCGATCATTTCATAGTGTGTAACAAATTCAAAACTTGTGAAACATTCATATCATAAAATTGTTTCATGGATTATTTTGAGTGATATATTCATGTCGTGTATTACTTATATGGTGTGAATATGTCCTGCATATAGTATCCACTGCATATTCAAATAGAAAACCTAAAAATCCTTCAACCCCACTCAAAAATGGGTATAATCTCTTTTCTAACCTAAAAACATTTATACCTAGACTCAACTAATTTAAGAAACATATATAACCATAAAAAAATAGGTTATTTCCCTATAAAAAGATCTCCATTCCCCAATAAAATGGTTCATACACCAAGGTTTAAAATAATAATAACCCAAATAAATAATATTCAACTAAAAATCAAAGAGGGGTGTACTTGGAAAATATAGGATCTTACAGATTTCCATTTAGTTTTCAAAGGTGTTTATTGATTTTATTGACCCACGTATTAGTGGCCCTCTTCTAGCAGTGTTTTTTGAGTATCCCAATGTTTTTTCAATTGATTTTTCCAGATTTCATCCCTATAGGGAAGTTCAGTTTGTTGTAGACTTAATTTTGGGTAAAATACCCATTTATATACCTCTATACCATATTTTCCCCACTTAATTAAAATAATTTAAGGATCAAATTGACAATCTTATGGCTAATGGATTTATTCCTCCTAGTTTTTCACCTTGGGTGTCATTAGTTATATTTTTAAATAAGGTAGACGAGAGTCTCTAGATTTTTTTTAATTACCTAAAACTGAACTAAGTGATTCTAAAGAAGAAATATCCCTTACCTAAAATCAATGAAATTTTTTATTAGGTTAAGGGAGATCAGTGGTTTTTTAAGATTGATCTAAGATCGATGTACCATTGGTTTAAGGTTCATGAGGAGGATATTAATATAATGGAATTTAGGAGAAGTTATAAGAATTAAGATTATTTTGTTATTCCATTCTGCCTTATTAATGATCATGTAGTGTTTATGGAATTGATGAATGGATTCTTTCATCAGTTCCTATATTCCTTTGTGGTTATATTTATGGATAATATCCTTATTTATTATAGATTAGAGCCAGATCATGTTGAGAATCTTAATATCATCCTTGGAATCCTTAGATAACATCTTCTATATATAAATCTATTCAAATTTCAATTCTGGATTCAAGAAGTGGAATTTTAAGGTCATGTAATTTTTGAGAAGGGTGTCTCAGTGGATCCTAAAAATATTTAGGTGGTGATGTCTTGGGAGTGAACTTGGAATTTGTTTTAGTTCTACATTTTCTTGGTATTGTATGGATGTTATAGTAACTTTTTTCATGATTTATCCATGATTTCATATCCTATGATAGATTTGACCCATAAGTGTGTAACATTTTTTTGGAATGATCCATGCTAGAGATCTTTAGAGGTGTTGAAAGTGAGATTGAATTTAACCCAATTCTTGATTCCTTTTGGGATGGGTGGTGGTTATGATGTATTATGTGATGCCTCTGATATGGGTTTGGGTTTCGTTCTGATTTGGAGAAGATATATGGTAGATTATGTCTCATCTTAGTTACACCCTCATAAGGAGAATTATCCCAATCATGATCTTGAGTTGGTAGCAGTTATATATGCACTAAAGACTTAGAACCACTATCTATTTAGGGAGAAATTTATGGTTTATTCAAACCATAAGAGTCTAAGGTATACTTTCACTTATAGGGATCTCAATTTGAGATGGGGAAATTGGGTGGAGTATCTTCAGAACATTTATTTTGATATTTATTAAACCCTTCGTAAATGGAATGTGGTCACAGATTCTTTGAGTAAGAAATAAAAAACTCAGGAAATGAAGGGATCAGTGGAAGAGTGGTTCTTGATGATATTATTCTCTATGATTCACATGGAACTAGAGAGAGATATGTAATATGTAATTATATCTTGTACTTGGGATAAATAACTCATGGATGATCATATTCAACTTATATAAGATAAGAATTTAGAGTGTCATAATTTTAGAAATACATTTTATGGTGGTGATACATCGAGTGAGTGTTCTTGATCTTTATATGGAGCTCTACAATTTCTAGGAAAAATGGTTGTTCTGGTGAACTTGAGGAAGAATTTTATGGACAACAGATATTGATCGAGTTGTTTTATTCACCTTGGAGCTACCAAGTTGTACCATGACTTAATATTTCATTACTGGTGGATAGTAATGAGGTGATTTATTGAGATTTTTTGTATTATGATGTCTCACATGTCATAAAATCAAGAAAAACATCAAATCCCTAGTGGTTAGTTACAACTATTGTCGATTCTGGTGTCAAAATAGGATGAGATAGACATGAACATTGTAATTGGGATACCATAGAATCCTTATAGTAAGGATTTGATTTGGGTGATTATAGATAAACTCATGAAATCATTTAATTTCGTACCTATTAAGGATTTTAAAAGGTAGAGGATCTTGGGAACTTGTACATGTAGGATGTTGTTAAAATTCATGGTGTGTCATCAACTATTTTTCTGATAGAGACCCTTTCTTTAGATCTTGTTTTTAAGTGGTTTTCAAATAGATATTGGTACTTAGTTGAGGATGAGAATGGATTTTCATACATATATGGATGGAAAAACTGAGTGAATCATTCATATTATTGAATATATGATCTAGGAATGTGTGATTAACATAAGTTGATTAGTATAGTTTTCCTATAATAATAGTTATCAATATTTTATTCAAATATCACCATTTGAGATGTTTTTTTGGAAGCCTTTTAGGTCACCTCTTTCTTGGGAAGAGTTTTGAGAACAACCCTTGGTTGGATCTAGTATTTATAGTGATGATAGATATCATGAAATTGATTAGGAATAGATTATAGATATCTATATAATTGAGGTTTAACATTTGAACATGACACCTTAGTGGTTGAAATATATGTTCAGATAGTGGGATGGTAGGATAAGGTTTTCCCTGGAAAGATAATTCAATTGGTTTGAGTGAGATGGAAATCTGTTAGGGAAAACTATGAAACATGGGAGCATGAGGCCTTGATATTTTATTAATAGCCTTACCTTTTCTATAGTTCATGATCTTATGTATTTATAGGGATAGAAATATTTTAGGGTGGGGATTTATTTCACACTAGGGTATATGTAACTAGGTATAGATCCCTTTAAGTTTTCTCATTTTGTTTTTCTGGTCATTCAAAGTTCGGGAGAGAGAATTTCAATAGTTGGTGGTAGTAGGAGGCCACCAGCTAGTCGGTGAAGGGAACTAGCTAGCTAGTATTGAATGTAAAAAAAGCTTAAAGGAATGAAGGTACCATCATTCATCCAGTAGAATCCAACCATCTAGATAGTGTAGTCCTATAGTTATAGGATCTCAGTATATAATCATCGACTAGCTAGTGGCATCGCTAGGGACACGAATTAATAAGGGTCTAATTGTCATTTTGTCCTGAAATTCTTTCTTAATCTCCCTTGATCAGACTTTTTTACCCTAATTATTTTTATATCTATTTTAGATGCTCATTTATGATTTTTTGGTTCAATACACCTCTATTTTGTTGAATCATTGTGTGGATTGAAGTCTTCACTCTCCATTCTTCATAATTCAGTTCTCAAGGATCATATTTTCTTGTTTTCCATCACTAGTCTTGAAAAGGAATTTTTGTTTCATCATTCACATAGTAGGTGTCTTTATCCTATGGTCTAACCCTTATCATGCCTTATTTTCATTGATGTGTTCCTTTGGTTTTTATTATGAAATTTATTCTTAATGATGGAATTATTCTTTAAGGTCTGTGTTATGTTTTCAAAAAGAGAGTTTTTTTATGGAATCTATTAGAGACTTGTGATGTATTTGATAAATTTAATCAAATATGATTTAGAATGTGAAATTTTTTTCAACAATGAAATTAGTGAGGATCTCTATATAAATTTTTTTATAAAAATGTGGGATTAGTTTTTAAATGGTTTATTCCTTGGAAACTGTTTATGAAACATGGTTTTTGATTCTTATTTAGAAAATTTTTATGGAACATTATTTTAGTTTCCTTGAATATAATGATGATGTAATATCAAACTTGTGAGACCTTGGGTTATGGGGAATAACTAAATGAATACTACCCGTAGTGTAGTTAGCTATCACTTGAGAAGTTCCCTTGATGTCATAGAGAATAAGTGGTCTCCTTTTTAAGGGACTGAGGTTCCTGTACTATAGGAACCATGTATTATGGATAGTGTTCCTTTGAGAGTATTTGTTTTTTAGTTGTTTCCTCCCTCTTTTTATGTATATCCCACTTGGTTACTTCAAGATTATATTACATGAAAGATCTATTTATATGATTACTTTCCCACTTGTTCATGTTATATGAAGTTATGCTTGAAAACTATTAATTTAACTTTTTATGGAATTGAAAATTTGATATTACATATTTAACTATTTTATTGAATTTATAATTATTTTTAAAAGAAAAGAAAATTATATTTTATAAATGGAAAATAATTTCTAATGATGTGTTCAAGAAATTTATTTTGAATGTGAACTAATGTATGCACGTGGTTAGATGTTGTATATATTATTTAGTAGTATCCTATAGGTAATTTGTACTCACACCCTACTATTTCCATTGGGCATTAGTAGCCTAGGTTTTGCAGGATACAAGTAAATGGAAAATTTTCATGTATAATAAGACTCTTCTTACTCATTTTCCTACCAGCGAGTTGGAATATAGGTGGATTATCATCATGTGGAGATATACCCCTGGGTTATTTCGTCTTCTATATTATTGATGGTATTCTTGTTATGTTTTGACACTTCATTTTATGTTTTTGGGATATTAAATTTATGGTTTTTATTTTTACATATGATATATTTTGGTTATAAATTTATTTACTTTGTTTCTCTTATATACTATGTATATTGAGGGTTAAATCATTCTCATGTTCTCTTTAATGATACCTAGGTGATTTTCACATGACTATGGTGATTAGAAAAGTTCTTTGATTATTTAATAGATCAATTAATGTGAAGTTCTGGGTTTACTCAAAGTTTTCTATTACAAAACAAACAGTGAATACGCATTATATCTCAAAGAAATCATGATTTAGATTCAAAAACTCTTACCTTTTATGCCACTTAGTCAGAAATTATCTAACTACCTAGACGGTCGTTTCACCGAATGTATGTCTTCGGTATCCCAAATTATATTTACCCTAACAAGTATAGCACCAGTAAGGGGTCGATCCACAGGGAACTATGAGGTTATTTTATCTTGCTTAATTTAGTTTGTATTTTTGTTTTTAGTGAAGTATGCTAAATTTAGAATCGATTTTGGTTGGTTTTTTGGGTACAAAAAGAACAATTGGTTTTTAATCTTCTTTTAAAAAATTAATTACTAAAACAAAACTAAAGATGGGAGAATTGGTTTTGATGCAAATAAAGAGAGAAATGTGTTGGGGTTATGGATTTGTGATAAGATTATGATTAAATCAAGTTGCTTATGAGGTTGTGTTGTTCATGATAACCCAACTATCTGGGTTTAATTTGTAATACAATTTCCTTGGTCCGGTAAACTTTATATTTAGAGCTGAAGAAACTAACACCTTGGTCTGGTATTTAGTGTTTAACAGATCTTTATTTGGCTTAGTCCATTTTGAGCCGACAGATACTTCCAATGGTCATGGAGTTATTCGTCATTATTCTTCTTTTGAATCCATGAAAATTCTGCCCTTGGTCTCATATAGAATTTCCAGTGATAATATGAAGTGATTTAAGAATAATAAGAAGATATTATTAAAAGAACACATTCAGAGTAACTTAATTCAAATTACAATTCATTAGATTCCACAACCCCAACACACTGGGTGTTTAGTTACACATATTGAAAATGATAAACACACAACTATTGATATCTGATGAAATCATGTTTGGAACTTTGAAAAAGGAATGGTTCTTCGATAGATGGAACGATGGTATTATGACGGAAGAGCGTTTTTCCTTTGGAGCTTCAACCATTTCTCCATAAAATACTACACACACCACCACCACGGTCCAGATCCCGAGGCCACTTTTTATAGAAAAAATAAGTACACAGTGTGTATCAAAAGTACATGTCATGTACTTTCGTCAACGTGTTTTTGGATCTATTTTCTACGCTGGTAGATGGTATAACACTCCGTCTTTGACTTGGAACACGGCACCGCCTGGTAGGTGAATATAAATGGCATGTATCGCCGCCATACATGGCGTGTAGTCTTAAAATTCGGCCACCAACCGCTTCTAGAAATTTCTACATGGCATGTAGATATAGCACACGGCGTGTGCCCTTCAGCCGGACAAATGGGCGTGTAGACTCTTCTTGGACACCAACTACTTCTAGAATGTATTACACGACATGTAGGAATGTGAACACATATTGTACTGTCTTCTGGTTACTTGGGTATGTAGTTGTCCTGTCAACCCATGTTTGAACTGGAATATACATGGCGTGTATATAAGTACACATCATGTAGTCATAAATTTTTGTTTTATTCTTATCTGTTTTGTGTACTTGGCCATAAACCTCCTGGAAATGAACAAGATCGCTAAAATCAAAGTATTTGTTATCTAAGCAGGAGGTAATTGCTGAAAAATTGTTCTTATTTTTCAATAGAGTACATGAAAATATAGACACAAATTGGGTGTATCAAACTCCCCCATACTTAGTCATTTTTTGCCCTCAAGAAAATCTCAACATCTAATTAAAAAAATTATATTGTAAAAGGAAGAACTTTCGTTAATCATAAATGTAAATAATAAGTTACAGGAGAAAATTTCAAAAGGAATAAAAAACTGTTTCAATTCAGGAGATATTCTAATCATGCCTCATATATAATTCAATTAACTACTTTCATCCTCTTTTAACACATGTTTTAATCTTTCAAAAATAAGAAATACACTTGATGATTTACCTCACTAATAAAATACTCAACACTCAAGAAAATTTGAATCAAATTTGTGCTCATTAAAAGTTATATACACTCTATCCATAGGTTTGTAAGAAATATAGTTCTCTACTTTTGAAAAATTGACTTACAAAAATCATGAGGGATTTTCAATAAGGATCGGATGTTTCTGTGGCTAAAGGTTGGTAGGTAAAGATGTGAAAATAACTCTGAGGCTTGAAAGAGGAGGCAAAATTCTTTAAATAATAATGCATGATATTCAAATTTAAACTCAATGAAAACACGTCCTCAACAAGCTTAATCAAATGATCTCATCACCACCATCTTCTTTAGTTGAGTAGGAGTCACAAACCAACAAGTGTGTATAAGGATCCTTTGTTTGTACCATTTTTTTTAACAAAGAAAACCTTTCTGAATTTCCAAAATAGAGGTTTGGAACTCTTTTCACCCCAAATGATCAAGAGGTTCTCCCCCATACTTCATTTCTTGAAAATTCACGAATTTATACCATGTGTTTCCAATCCCTTCTTTGGAGATCAAATAAGTAATCATACAAAATCATAAAATAATTAGGGTAGTAAGGGAAATAGGCTTGTAATATGGCTTCCTATAAAGGTTATTCATGGTATCTAGGGGCTTCACGAAGATAAGATATAGGGTAGGCTCAAGATTAAGGAGTTTAAAACAATCTTATGCCTCAATCATTTTAATGTAATTTAAAAATTCCTCATGTTTCAAAAAGAAAACGTGAAAATTTAGGTTGTTATGTATATTCTAAGAATCTCTCAAGAAAGAGGGTATTTAGAAAGAATATGACAAAGGGGTTTAGAATACCTCTCAGGAGTGGTAAAAATAAATAAAGAGACAATCAGGTCATGACTTGAAAAATAATTGATTATTATAATCGATGTAATTATCTAAGGGTCACAAGTTGTAATTTAAATTATCTCGATAATCATTTCAAAATACTTAAGAACCAAAATAAGCATTCAATTTTTTTTAAAATGTTCACTTTCAGGTTATTATTTAAAAATATGTTTAACCAAAAATGTCTTCAAATTTTGAAATATATCTTCTATTAATGATGTCTCCTAGAATCTGAAAAGGTAAAAGACTAAAGAGGTCGAGAGACACCCCCATACTTAATATCACATGTGGTCCACCAAGTTCCCAAAAAGAGCAACAAGGGAAGGCAGGGACACAATAGTGGACCAGACTGAGGGGAAGTAAGGAATGAAGTACAATGAAAAAAAATACTTCCCTCGTGTCGAGGCGTATGAAAACGGTATATGATGGAAAAGTGTAGTCCAAAATGGGCCAGAGTACCTATGAGAGGGGAAGAAAGAGAACACTGAAAGCATACATAACAAACACAGGAACAAGATATCACAGAAATATATATACAAAGAAAAGCATGTGTCCCAAAACTAGTCAAGGGGCCGCCTCAGAAGAGGCATCATTCAGTATAGAACCAGCTGGTAGAGATGGCTCAAGAGTTGTGGAAGCTGGAGGCTCAGACTCGGTATCTGGAAGGGACGCCGAAGAAGGAGGATACATGGGTGCTGGAATCAGAATATGAGGCTTGGAAGCACTCTTTGGACTGGCAACAACGATGGAGGCAACAGTAGGAATAGTTGGGCCCACGATAGAGAGGAGAAAGGAATCTGTGGCCAATGTAGTAAAGGGTGGTGGAGCTACAGCAGAAGGGCCAGGAGCTGAGGCAGAGGCAGGTGGCGGAGGCAAGGGAATACCCAGATGCTGAACAATAAGCCCCAACAGCTACTCCATGTGGTCCTGGCAGCAGTTGATATGAACCAAATGTTGCTCCATCGTGGCTAGTCCTAGGGAAAGGGCGAGATCAACCGAGGGTGCGGGGGTAGATGGGGATGGTGGTGGTGCATAAGAATGAAGGCTAGAGGAGGTGGGGTTAGTAAGAAGGGGGTGGGGTGGGGAAACTAGAGGGGGAAAGGAAGGAAGAGCAGGTGCATCAGCTGGGGAAGGAGGGTCAGTAGGTGGTTGGGGCCGAGCCTAGGTAAGGATATAGGCACCCCCTACTTCCGGACCAATCCCATGTGAATCATCATGAGATAGTCCATCCGCTGGGGATAAACTAATAGGTTATGGGGTAAAGAAGGCTCGATAGGGGTGTAGTGGTGGTCAGGCCCATCAATCTCCTGCCACATAGCCACGAGCTCAGAGCACTCGGGCCTGGTCAGGGTAGAAATAGGTGGTGGGGTGATGGGATGGGGGTAGAAACTGCACCCTCATCCAAACTCTGTCATGGTGAGGGGAAATCATTGTCCGCCTGGCCGGAACCAAACCATGGGCACCGCATCACCAGGTGTCTCCCGGTACTCAGCTCCATCGAACTCAAACATGGCCGTGAACTCCAAAAATATATCGCGGAATATAGGAGTGTTGACCTGGAAAATAGCGAGCAGTGGAGAGTGTCCAAGGAGATCCTCTAACTCTCCCTAGATACCGAGCTATTGTGGAATGCTGCTGTCAAGGTAGCTGCCACTCAACAGAATCGACTGGAGAGAGAAGCATTGAACCCTATCATGTTTCAGATTGGTGACCGAGAACACCATGCAGGGATAGGGAACACCTGCAGGTCCCGTCCGAGGTGGAGGTGCAGCAGCAGGAGCTGGCTCTAGCGGTGGATCAGCTTTAGTAGGTGAAGGGTCGCTAGATGGGGTGTTTGATGAAGTGCTAGATGTGGAGGAGGAGATATCAGGTGGAGTGGTAGCTGGGAGAGAATTAACGATGGTGTTCAGACCAGCCTCAGTGGAGGGAGTGAGGGGTGGAAGGGTGGCCAATGGAGGGAGCTCGTATATCGGAGCATCGGGGCCTGGCTACGTCACATTTCATAGCTGTATCCACCGATAAATGGGCCTCTCGTCCTCAGTGGTGGAGGCTGGCTGCTTCCCCTGGGAAGGATCGTGATCTGCCATAACCTGAAAAAGAAAGAAAAAGAAAAGAAAAGAAAAAGAAAAGAAAAGAAAAGAAAGAAAACATGAGAAATCTAAAAAATAAAAGTACACAACATGTACATCCAGAGTACACGACTTGTAGTACAAGCTGAGAAGCATCCCCTATTTATCTGGATAAACATTCCAAGGGTGTAGAAGATAGATCATGTAATGGTACATGGCATGTACTGAACATACACGTCATGTTCATATAAATTGGACATGGTCGTGTATCAGAATTGACACGGCCATGATTGTAACAGTTCTAAGAATACAAGACACATCGTGTATGGGACAGACACGGCGTGTTCATTACTCAAGGAACATGACCATGTGGGGGCTTGAAATGTGTCCGGCTGAAGGAAATAGGCTACACAGCGTGTCCCGAACACACACGTCGTGTATAGGAACATGGGGTGAGAGGTCGTGTCAAGTGCTACACATGGAGGGCCCAAAAAAATGACTTGCACAGCATGTACCAAATACACATTCCGTATACATAAAAATGGTGTGTGATGCTATGTGCAATGGGTACTCGGGCATGATAGGGGAAAGTACACAATGTGTACCGAACATACAAACCATGTATATTCAAATTGCAAAGCATTTTGTGTGTGGTTGTGTACAATAGTACACGGCATGTGTTCTTCATTTTTTGGTCGTGTACCACAGAAGCCGAACGGTCGGCTGATCCCGAAATCACCCTAAATGTTTCTAATAACTTGAAATATAGGGTGTAGAAGGGCGTACCTGGACCGAGGATCGCAATGCAAGAAGAATCAGAACCGAAAACGAACCAAATTGACGGATCTAGAAGTGGGGAGGTCAAGTGGCATTCGGGAGAAGAAAATGGAAAGAGGGGAAGTGTCGCGTGACAAGGTGTGAAGCCGGGTGGCCGCAGCTTATATAGCTGAGGTACACGGCATGTACATCTGGACTACACACCATGTATATTTTTTAAAACATATATATATATAATTATTATAATAAACTATATAATAATTAATATTAATTAATTAAAATAATAAAAGTAAATAGATATATATAAGTATTTATAGAATAAAACTATACATCTAATTTAGTGGGAAAATACACGTTATGTGTATAAAAATTGTAAAAAGAGAGGTACAGCTTTTGGTCTGGTGATTGGGGCGAGGTTCGAACCGGCAATTGGTCATTCCGAACATAAGCCCTTAACCACTGGAGCGAAGGTTGTACTGCTTCCCATATTTATCATTTATATAACTTTAATCTATACATCCTATACACATGGGAAGAAATAAAATGCGTGGAGTGTGGTGTTTAATTATAAAAGAAGGGGATTAAGCAGGGAGATTAGCCGAGTTCAAACCCGGGTCTTTTGGATCCAGGGTCGAGACTTTGTCAATTTTCCAACTTCATCCGCATAAATTAACTTATATAGAAAATTGTTTTTATATTTTAGTTTTAGAATGAAAACAGGGAACACATGACATATATTGTAAGACATGCCATGTGGTTTTATTAAAATCTTAAATGATGGAAATTTGGCAGTTGTCAGGATTCAAACCCGGGTCTTTTGGAAACCGGGTTTCGATCGTGGCCAACCGACCCATCCCTATCATGGGTTTTCTTATATGCAAATATATATATATATATATATATGGAATTTACTACACAATCTGTGTAAGAAAATATAAAAAGGAGGAACCCCATGCCGAAGGTAGGTCGGGAGGATTTGAATCGGTGATTGCTCAGATAAACTCCAGTGACCTTACCATCGGTACTGGCATCATCCCTGTTTATACTTAGCTACTCTATATATTTGTAATATTTAGATAAAATGAAAAGGAAAAAGTACACGCTGTGTATATAGAGGGGGCATGGCATGTAGTCTTTGGGTTGCCTCCCAGGAAGCACCTTTGTTTTAGGTCTTTGGGTCGACATACGTACCGTTTCTTACCTAATATTTATGGTGGACAATGGTCCCAATAATAGCCACCATGGCCTTCTAGGAATTTCAAGTTCTTTGGATCTTCTTCAATGGTAATGTCTGGAATGATAAAGTTATCAGAAATAAAGAAACATACCAGATCATCAACTATGTGATCATCCATGGAAGTTATTGCAGAATAGACCTCATGATTGGGAGATGATGCCCGGTTGATGGCCTTGAGGACATTGTAGGAGACTCTCTTGTATCCTACCTGGAAAATCAGCTCCCCCTGGTGCACGTCGATCAAGACTTTCCCTGTGGCCAGGAAAGGTCTTCCCAATATAAGAGGTACCTCCTGATCCTCCTCCATGTCTAGGATAATAAAATATGCAGGGAGGATCAATCTTCCCACCTTCACCAGCACATCCTCCAGTATCCCCTTTGGATATTTAATGGATCTGTCAGCAAGTTGAAGGGCGACTCGGGTAGGCTTCAGATCGTGGAGTCCGAGTTTTTGGAAAACTCTGAATGGCATGAGGTTGAAACTGGCCCATAAGTCGCACATGGCTTTTCCAAATTCATAGGGTCCAATTTTACATGGAATAGTAAAGCTACCTGGATCATGGAGATTGGAGAGAATGGAATGTTGTACGACTATGGAGGACTCCTTTTTAAGTTCTATAGTGTCCAAATCCTCCATCTTCCTTTTATTCGAGAGGATTTCCTTCATGAATTTGGCATATGTGGGAATTTGTGTCAAAGCCTCTACAAATGGGATATTGATGTGTAGCTTTCTGAATACTTCCATGAATTTTCCAAACTGGTGATCCAGCTTTCTTTGCTTCATCCTCTCTGGAAAAGTTAATGTTGGCTCGAATGATTTGACGACCTTCTTTCCTTTGCATGGTTGAGCCTTCAGTGATGGATTTTCGGATGAAGAGGGGTCTGAAACTGTACCTTTTTTGTCAACAGAGAGTATAGGTGTAGTTAAATGTGTTGGTTCCTTCTAGTGTAGATTCTTTCCACTTTGTAAAGTGAGGGCATGGGCCTCCACCCTTGGGTTCTTCTCGGTGTTGCCTGGTAGTGTACCAGGCTATCTCCATGAGAGATGTTTTGCTAACTGGCCGATTTGGTTCTCGAGGCTTCAAATAGAAGCCTCCTCGTTCTGAAATCTTGCCTCAGAAGTAGATATTAATCTATTCATAAGATCCTCTAACCTTGAGGTATTCTCTACTGAGGTGTCTATGCAGCTGGTGGAGGTGGTTGCTGCCTTGGTTGTTGTGGGTGAGGGTTTTGATACCCTTTCTGATGGTAGGAGCTCTGCTGGTTCTGTTGTTGCCTTGGGTATTGGTTCTGATATTGTGGCTGACTGTAGCTGGGTGATTGTTGGGGTGGACGATTCTGTTGTTTTTGGCCCCAGCCGGTGTTCTGGTTTTCACGCCATGCCGGGTTCTGGTATTGTCGATACTGGTTCAACCCTCTGTTTTGAGCAACATAGCTCACCTCTCTTGTCGAAGGGTCGACTGAAGGTCCCGGTAATTCTCCCAGGATGTGGTTGTTACCACAGTCACCGCATGCTAGATGGTTCGCCTCATGGACTTGAGATGTTCCCTTGAGATTTAGTGCGTCGATCTTTTTGGATACTGCATCCAACTGGGCAGCAATCATGGTAGTAGAATCAATACTATGCATACCTCGTTTATGGGTCCCCCGCTCAGAATGCCATTGGAAGCTGTTGGTAGACATATCTTCTAGCAGTTCAAAAAGTTCTTCGGGAGACTTTCTCATTACCATACCTCTAGCAGCTGCATCCACCACGGACTTTGTATTCATTGTTAGTCCTCCGTAAAAGGTTTGTACTTGCATCCAGAGTGGAACTTTGTGGGGTGGTCATTTATGTAACATCTCTTTGAAATGTTCCCATGATTCGTACAACGAATCTGAGTCGTGCTACTGAAAGTTTTGGATCTCATTTCGCAAGGTTACCATCTTCGAAGGTGAAAAATATTTGGACAGAAATTCCTAGGATAGCTCCTCCCAGGTGAGGATAGATATTTGTGGCAACCCTTTGATCGAGTCTTTCGCCTCTTCCCATAGAGATAAGGGGAAGAGGCGAAGAAGAATGGCGTCCTCAGACACGCCATGGTAACATAATGTATCGCAGATCTCTAGAAAATTAGAGAGATGGGTGTTTGGGTCTTCACTGGGCATGTCGCCGGATTGAACGGCGTTCTGGATCAGCTGTATAATAGCAGGCTTGATCTCAAAGTGTTGGGCCTATACCGGAGGACGAATGATACTTGTATCAGCTCTGTGGATCAATGGCAGTCCATACTCCATGTGAGTACGGCGTGGAGGTGGCTGCTGAGGAAGGGGAATTGGCAGGAATTGTTGGTCCTCAGGGGCGTAGTAAGTCCCTTGACCTTGGTTGAAATATGGCATCTGCTCTGGTTGAAATTGTTGGAGCTGCTACGGGCCATATCCTGGAGAAAGTGGAGCTTTCAGGTTCCAGTTTTCATCTGGTCCTAAATGTTGTCCATCTCCTTAGAAAACAGCTGGATTTCCTTCCTTATTCTTCGCCAGTGGAGTGGTTTGGTTGTGTTCAGCCATTAGTACTCGTTGGCACCTCAAAAACATCCGTTCGATTTCTGGGTCAAGAAGAAAAATATCCGATGACTCGGCACTCCTACACTGTGTAAGGTGTGGGTTCATGCACCTGTGATCACGCACAAACACAAAACAAAACCCAGGCATAAAAGGGAAAACAAACGATAAATAGAAATGGGATTAGAAAAGAATTTTTTGGGAATTTTTTATTATTATTTCAACTTAAATTTGATAAAAATTTAATTGAAACAATAATAAAATTACTCTGGTTCCCCGGCAATGGTGCCAAAATTTGGATGGTCGCTTCACCGAATGTATGTTTCCGGTATCCTAAATTATATTTACCCTAAAAAGTATAGCACCAGTAAGGGGTCAATCCATAGGGAACTATGAGGCTATTTTATCTTGCTTAATTTATTTTGTATTTTGTTTTTAATGATGTATGCTGAATTTAGAATCGATTTTGGTTGGTTGTTTTGGCACAAAAAGAACAATTGGTTTTTAATCTTCTTTTAACAAATTAATTACTAAAATGAAAGTAAAGACGGGAGAATTGGTTTTGAAGAAAATAAAGAGAGAAATGTATTGGGGTTATGGATTTGTGATAAGTTGATTATTAAATCATGTTTCTTATGAGGTTGTGTTGTTCATGATAACCCAAATCTCTAGGTTTAATTTGTCATAATGTTTCCTTGGTCCGGTAAACATTATATTTGGAGATGAAGAAACTAACTCTTTGGTCTGGTAGTTAGTGTTTAACATATATTTATTTGGATTAGTCTATTTTGAGCCGACATATACTTCCAATGGTCATGGAGTTATTTGTCATTATTCTTCTTTTGAATCCCTGAAAATTCTTCCCTTGGTCTGGTACAGAATTTTCAGTGATAATATGAAGTGATTTAAGAAGAATAAGAAGAGATTATTAAAACAAACACATTCAGAGCAACTTAATTAAAATTAAAACTCATTAGCTTCCTCAACCCCAACACACTTGGTGTTTAGTTACACATATTGAAAATAATAAACACAAAACTGTTGATACCTGATGAAATCATGTTTGGAACTTTGAAAAAGGAATGCTTCTTCAGTAGACAGAATGATGGTATTACAACGGTAGAGCGTCTTTCTTTTGGATCTTCAACCATTTCTCCAAAAAATACTACACACACCACCACCACCACGGTCTGGAGCCCAAGGTCTCTTTTTATAGAAAAAATAAGTACACTATGTGTATCAAAAGTACACATAGTGTACTTTCGTCAACGCGTTTTTGGCATCGTTTTCTCCGCTGGTAGGTGGCCTAACATGCCATCTTTGACTTGGAACTCGGTGCCTCCTGCTAGGTGAATATACACGGAATGTAGCACCTCCATACATGGCATTTAGTCTTAAAATTCGGCCACCAATGGCTTCTATAAATTCCTAAACGGTGTGTAGATATAGCACATGATGTGTTCCCTTCAGCCGGCCACATGGACGTGTAGACTCTCCTTGTCCACCAAATGCTTCTAGAATGTATTACATGGTTTGTAGGAATGTGAACACAGCGTGTACTACCTTCTGGTTACTTGGGCATGTAGTTTTCCTGGTCAACCTCTGTCTGAATTGGAATGTACATGGAGTGTATATAAGTATATGTTGTGTAGTCATAAATTTTTGTTATTTTATTCTCCATTTTGTGTACTTGGCCATAATCCTCTTGGAAATGAACAAGATCACCGAAATCAAAGTATTTGTTCTCTAAGTATGAGGTAATTTCTGAAAACCTGTTCTTATTTTTCAATAGATTACATGAGGTTATTTTATCTAACAAGTATAGGACCAGTAAGGGGTCGATCCACAGGGAACTATGAGGTTATTTTATCTTGCTTAATTTAGTTTGTATTTTTGTTTTTAGTAAAGTATGTTGAATTTAGAATCGATTTTGGTTGGTTGTTTGGGTACAAAAAAATTGGTTTTTAAGCTTCTTTTACCAAATTAATTACTAAAACAAAAGCAAAGACAGGAGAATTGGTTTTGATGTAAATAAAGAGAGAAATGCATTGGGGTTATGGATTTGTGATAAGTTGATTATTAAAACAAGTTTCTTATGAGGTTGTGTTGTTCATGATAACCCAACTATCTTGGTTTAATTTTTAATAAAGTTTCCTTGGTCTATTAAACTTTATATTTAGAGCTGAAGATACTAACTCCTTGTTCTGGTAGTTAGTGTTTAACAAATCTTTATTTGGATTAGTCCATTTTGAGCTGACAGATACTTTCAATGGTCATGGAGTTATTCGTCGTTATTCTTATTTTGAATCCCTAAAAATTATACCCTTGGTCCATTATAGAATTTCCAGTGATAATATGTAGTGATTTAAGAAGAATAAGAAGAGATTATTAAAACAAACACATTCAGAGAAACTTAATTTAAATTACAACTCATTAGCTTCCAAAACCCCAACACACTGGGTGTTTAGTTACACATATTGAAAATGATAAACACAAAAGTATTGATACCTTATGAAATCATGTTTGTAACTTTGAAAAAGGACTGGTTCTTCGGTAAACGAAACAATGGTATTACGATGGCAGTGCGTCTTTCTTTTGGAGATTCAACCCTTTCTCCACAAAATACTACACACACCAGCACCATGGTCCGGAGCTCGAGGGCTCTTTTTATAGAAAAAATAAGCACACAGCGTGTATCAAAAGTACACATCGTGTACTTTCATCAACACATTTTTGGCTCTGTTTTCTCCACTGCTAGGTGTCCTAACACGCCGTCTTTGACTTGGAACACAGTTCCGCCTAGTAGGTGAATATACATGGCATGTAGTGCCACCATACACGGCGTGTAGTCTTAAAATTTGACCACCAACCACTTTTAGAAATTCCTACATGGCGTATAGATATAGAACATGGTGTGTGCCCTTCAGCTGGCCACATGGGCGTCTGGACTCTTCTTGGACACCAAATGCTTCTAGAATGTATTACACGGCATTTTGGAATGTGAACACGACGTGTACTTCCTTCTGGTTACTTGGGCATGTAGTTTTCCTGGTTAACCCATGTCTGAATTGGAATGTACATGGCTTGTATATAAGTACACGTCGTGTAGTCATAAATTTTTTTATGTTCTTCTTCGTTTTGTTTACTTGTCCATAAACCTTCTGGAAATGAACAAGATCACCGAAATCAACGTATTTGTTCTCTAAGTAGGTGGTAATTGCTGAAAACTTGTTCTTATTTTTCAATAGAGTATATGAAAATGTAGACACAAATTGGGTGTATCACTACCTATATATCATAAATAATTATCTTAATCACGCATTTAAGAACCATATTCATACCTATAAACTTTTATAAATTTCATTTATAATCATTTATTAGAAATATATAAGTTATTTATATTTTATTTTCATCATCAGGTGTTATTAGCCTTGTTCATTTGTCTAGTACTAGTTTTATAATGGTGGTTTCATTTCATGTTTATATATTAAAATTTCATCAATATGAGATAATTATAGGTACTATAATAGATGTTTTATAACTATTTAACATATTATAATTTCATTTTATAATTATTTTAGTTCTAATTCATGATGATGAATTTGGTGATGAGCTAGTTTCAGAAATTTATAACGAACAAATGGTAGTAAAATAATAACAAGTTTAATATTAATATAAAATTTCTAAAAACATAATATAAGAATAATTTTACATTAATTTTTATTAACACCATTATTTAAGTTTATATATTCATTCATGGTATAAATTTAAATAATTTTTCATGTAGGAGGTTAACAGAACCCAAACAAGAAAAAGATATAATTTATAGGTGAGTTTGGTTAAGAAAGTGATTATTTTTTCGTAATATAATTATTAAGAAATAAAAAGGATATTTTTTATGTTTTTTATGTGGTAAATCAAATTTTAGGATATTTGAAAGACACTAAAATATTAGAGTAAAAACTAAAATATGTCACTTTCATGGAGGTGGTAGTCCATATATACGCACGGGCGGCATGTTTGTTTTCTATATATCAGGAGGAAGATAGATAATTATTTATAATTTCAGAATATTAATAAAGTTATAAATCTCATAATATTAATTTAAATATACTTTTATACCTATCCATGTAAACCGATGATGCAAAATCAAGCATGTCATTCATAGAAGCGGTAGTCTCCACGTACACAAGACAACATTTTCATTTTTAGAATCGTTTTAAAGTAAGAAGAAAAATACATATTCCATTAGTTTAATAACATTTAATCACGTTATTAATATATATGTAATCATACTTTCATCTGTTAAATAGGTTTGATAAGGTATAAAAAGAAAATATTTAAGGGTGCTCAATTCATAACATTACCTCACTCTTTGGATGTTCTCCCTTGGGTAACACCTTAAGGATCCTTCCCTTAGTATTTTCAAAAGAACAAGGCTTCTAAAAAATAGGGTGAGAGTTTAATATGATATTCTTTTTCTATATTATTATTTATAATTAGTAGAGAGATGTGGTGTAGGTGATCTACTTTTATAGGTCAATGGAATGAAATTTTTATAAATATAACATCTTAATATAAAGAGAGAACATGTTTTTCATTTCATATAGAGAAAAGATGGATAATAATGGTTTGAGTGTTGATTTATGGTCTAGTATCCCTTAAACACTCATTTTTACACCTTTTTTAAACATTTTTTTTAAGTATCTTACTCTGGGATTTTTTTTCTTTTATTATTGTTGGTTTTTACTATGGTGATATATTTTTACTTAAGTAATTATATTATAATGAATAAAATAAAATGAGACCTATTAAATAATTAATAACTAATTATTCAATATATGAAATAAATTTTATCAAATAAAAAATATATTTACAATAAAAATTAATTTTAACATTATTGCATGTAATGTGTAAACCCCATTTTTTAGAAAAAGTGTATTTTTTAAAATAAATTTTATCTTTGGGAAAAATTTATCAAGGTTGTTGAATTTAAGTAAATTAATAGGTTTATTATTAACCAAATGAGATTTATACGACATATAAATAAATCCAAAACCAAATTTAACCTTGTGAAGACTTAATTAAAAGAGAAATCCTAAAAATAGTTTTTATTAAAAAAAATATAACTTAATTTTAATAATGTTAAACAGAGGTATTATAAATTAAAAATATTATTTTTAAATCATCATTTCAATTCCTAAATAATTTTTTTATCATGAAAAATGTTATGAAATTACCCACTGGGGTATACCTTTCTAGAAATAAGCCGAGTGTGACACCCTAAGTCAGCCTTCAATAGGATAAGGGTTAGCGACTAGCATCAAGAAGGCATATCATTTAAATGGGAACCCTTTGCCTAATCACCTATACACACACACACACACACAACGAGCTCCAAGAAATAATGAAGATGTATAATAAAATACTGAACACCTAGAGTGTAAATCAAGCATAAAACAAGTAATTTCCTGACTCACCGGTTCCCACCTAGCTGGTGGAAGGCTAATCCATCACAACCCCAAGCCTACCTCAGCTAGAGAAGGGGATGGAGATAATCAATGAGAAGGAATAATATAAATTTGGAGGCCTTTTCCTAATTTACCTACACACATACACCCAACCATATCCATGTAACAGCATAGAGTAAAAATAAAATATATTAACATCAAGAGTAAACCATGTATGAAATAACCACTATAGAATACATCAGAGTATGATAGAGTAAAACCAAAGTGAAAAGTGATAAAATATATGCCCAACTAGAAATGAAGTCTCAAACTAACAATAATTGTGAATAAAGAAAGTTGAGATAGACTAACTTCTAATCTCCAAGATTGACCACCGTACATGTTCAATACACCCAAGTCTCACTATGATCCACCAAAGTCACTATTGATATATCCACCATTTTCATAAGACATGACACATGTTGTCAAATTCCTTGTAGAGGTGAGTATATACATGCCCAGTGGGATGTCCCAAAAACTAAAAGGGGTAAATTTAAAGATAATATGATATTCATCAAAATCCAAATCAAGAGGGAAATTAAACCCAACATATATATATATATATGTGTGTGTGTGTGTGTGTGTGTGTCTGTGTGTGTGTGTACTCATAAAGAAACCCACCTAAGAGAGAAAGGGGTTCTCCATCTCATGGTTCGTCCAAATTTGATGAGTAAGCCTAAGCTCCAAAATTCCATCACTAATTACAAACATCAAAAAAACCTCACTATAATATGTGTGTAGGGGCCTTATCATCACTAATATTCTCCACAACCAAGGGAGCCCCAAATCTGATGGAGGACCCTCACCTCACCAAAGTTTGAAGACAGGGAAGTACCACTCTATGGATAGAGGACTTATTATGAGTGTAGGGGAGTGTTTTATATATATGTATAAATAATATGGGGAACCCACACCATATTATTTCAGGGGAGTAATAACCCCAAAATCTCTCTGATAGTATGGGGAACCCACGCCCTAGTGTGACATGGGAATACTGACCCTGGAATCTCTCTAATGAGCCTTCCCTGATCACTATCATCTTCAAGTGTCTCTTACAAAAGTTTCATACTTGGAAAAACTTTTATCATATCTCACATTCCAAAAAAGTCACACCATCACGTTTTATATAGAATAATACTCAAGATAGGCAACTCATAGGCCATAATATGAGTCCAAACGAAGGAGATATGAGAGAAAGAAGTTGGAGGGAATACACAACATGTATGGGGGCCCACACAACATGTGACCCCACCAATTAACATAGATGTGTACTCTAATAGAAACATCTTGGAATCCATATCATCATACATGTCATGTATAGCTCATACATAACATTTATCATCCACATGGGGCTTACTCATATCCCCCTGGAAATACCTGAGTACCTGGTCGTATACCTAGTCATGTGCTTGGATGTGACATGATGTCAGTCCATGCCGGTGTTGTCTTAGAGTACATAGTGTTTCCAAATGAACAGGTTCCTACATGTGTTCTAACTGGCACACAACCTAGTTACCTAGGTAGGGTCACATGGCTTGTGGGTCTGGCCACATAGTGTGTGATTATTAACTTCTCTTGAAACCATAACACTATATCTAGGGGGATTCACATCGTGTGTTCTTCCAAGATACACAATGTTTTGAAAGAATTTTTTTAGGATCCTATTATTCTTAATTTATTTTTCATATCCATCCTTTTCACCACAAATCTCGCCTGTTAACCACCCAAAACTGAAGGGGAAAGCCCTCAACTGTTGTTTCCCAACCTCTAATGGCTAGAATATGGAATATAGTGATCCTCTCTAAGTTCTTCACATGTCACATTCACTTCTCATCATATATTGATGTTCATGGATCCTATAACCATGAATTATCACCTCAAATAAGTCCTAGTCTACCCAAAAAACACCAGTCCATTTTTCTATCTTTAAACCGCCACAAAACTGGGGGTTCAATCTCACTTGGAACCACCCTAGAAAGGTCAAACTGTGACCCCATGGACGATGTTTAAGATAATGAAGAAAGGGTGGGGGAAAGGCATAAGAACAAATGTGTAAACATATTTTAACAATAACTATTGTCCAACAATCATATATCGGGGAAACTCGGGTGAGAACGTCACATAATTCAAGAATAAAATGAACTAAATGATTTAAATCATCTACAGGGCCCATTTGAGGAACTTTTGATCATAGAATCAAAAGGATATAATAAATAGATGGTTAATATTTTAATAAAAAGGTATAAAATCCAAAATTTATGAGTTATACTTAAATTTATGAAAGATCATTGGTGAAGAATATGTTCTCTAGTGAAGTAGAAGTCCCACTACATTCACTGCTACTCAATCTATGTCAATCTGATCAACAATCATCCTATGATCTTGATCCACCAATGAAGAACATCACATGACCCACTCCAATATCCCAGGGTTATGTTTCTAACCCTAAAAAATTTCTAAAAAATGCTATTTAAATTGGAAGTTAGGTTTTTGGGTATTAAATGAATTAATTAAACTAATTAATTAACTAATACACTTAATGTACCCACCAACAGTTTCCTTATCCTAATATCTAATGTTGACAAAATTTAGGTCACACCTAGGTTAAAAACTAAATTTTGGTTTCAACCATGGTCTCAGATTTCATATCCAAGACTCTGTTTGGGGAGTTATTCCACTATTTTTGAAAAACTACATGTGTGTGATATTAATATATTTAATATTTTTATGATATTAATTCTGGAATTAATAAGACTCATAATGTCACATATTCTTGACAATTGGCTCTAAAAATATTCCTTAATATATTTCAAAGTCTTACAAGAAAAAATAGACTCATTATATTCTACCCACCTTCAATGATTTTTTCCCCAAAAATCATAAAATAAACAAAAAGGTGTGGATACTAGGCCCACATATATATCTTCTGCTCCCAAAAGCTCTCCTACATACTCTCACACTACCATAGCACACAAACCAACGGTATAATCCATCATTACTGGATCCAATCCTATTGATTCTTGATTTCCACTAGGTGATCCATGATGATATCCTCATCCTCGATGTGAATCTCTCCCTAGTCGATAATGTGTGTAGGATCATGCATGTATCTCCTCGAATATAACACATGGAATACATCAAGAACCCACTCTAATTGTGGGGGTAAGGCTAAGTTGTAAGCAATCTCTACAACCCTCTGTAGGATTTCAAACTGATTGATGAACCTTAAGGATAGATTTCCTCCCTGGAAAAACCACCACAATTCTCATCATGGGGAGACTCTGAGGAAAACATGCTCTCCCTACTCAAACTCAAAGTCATTATGACATCGATCTACATAAGATTTATATTGGAGTTGGTCTATCCTCATATGCTCATAAATAACCTTAACCTTCTCTATTATCACCTTCACAATCTATGGCCAAACAATAGATATCTCTCCAAACTCAATCCAGCATAAGGGTTACCTACAAGGTGTCATGTATAGGGCCTTAAAAGCTATCAGGATGATAGTAGAGTGATAGTTATTGTTATAATAAAACTTCGCCAGTGGAAAGTGATCCTCCCAACTCTGTAAAAATTCAATCACATAGTCTCTCAGTATATCGTTTAACACCAGGATAGTTCACTTTGTATACCCATCCTTCTAGTGTTAAAATTTTGTTCTCATCCTCAACTGGGTCCCCAATTCCTCCTGCAATATTCTCTACAACTATGACATAAATCAAATATCATAGTTAGAGATTATAGTTTACGGTACCCTAAGGATTAGAATGATATCCCACATGTGGAACTACCCCAAACACCCCCCATCAAACTCTCCTCCTTGATAGCATGGAAGTGCACCGACTTGGTATGTTGGTCAATTATCACCCAGATGGAATCATTCCCTCTCATTGTCCTTAGAGTCCCTATCACAAAGTCCATATATATGTCATTCCATTTATACTGTGGGATCTCAGGAGGTTTCATCAAACCTATGGGAACCTAGTGCTTATCTTTCACTTGAAGAGACAAAATTAGCTACCCTCCACCTCATACCATTCCAAAAAAATGGTTACTAAAGGTCCTTATACATATTCTCCACTCTAAGATGTATAGACAAAGGAAAAGTATGAAACTCCATCATCACCGCCTCTCACATCGTGACCAACATCACCATCTGTCCTCAGTAGTGTATGACATGTTACCCTCCTTCATTGAATCCATCTAGTGAATCCCTTGAGGACATATGGTCATGAAGAACCACTCAATTGATGTCTCCCAACTAGGCCTATCTAACACACTAAATAATTATAGTATTTAACACCAATAATTGAAGATAATTTTCACCCCTCTCCTCCACCAGGGTAAGCTAAAAAGAATTTAACTACTCAGATGAAACCTCTACCATGCATGAATAGGACTTCCTACTAAGGGAATCATCCACCATGTTTTCCTTCCCAAAAGTATAGACTATCTCAAATTCATAGTCCTATAGTAACTCCAACTACCACATCATTATCATGTTATGATCTCTATGCATGAAGATTTAAATAATACTCTAGTGGTCTGATTAAACAATAAAGTGATCTCTCAAAAGATTGTGCCTCCACATATTTAGAGTAAATACTATCACTACCAACACTAGGTGGTGAGAAGATTAGTTATTATCATGGGGTCTCCAATTCCTCAACCCATACATGATCAATTCCTAACTCTACATCAATATGTGGAGGCACAATCTAGGATCACCGGTTAACTTCAGTCTCAAATGCTTGAAGGCTCCCTAACACTACTCAATCTAGATAAAAATCTTCCCTTTATAAACCAAGGTGTTCAAAGGGAATGTTAATCTAGAAAAGTCAGGAAAAAAACTCATGTAGTACCTAGTTAAGCCAAGAAATCTTTGCACCTCTATCACTATCTTGGGTGGTTCCCAAGAAATCACTATATCAATATTCATTAGTTGCACATATAAACTATTTTAGAAATTACATACCACATAAATTGAAACTCATGGATCTAAAACTATAACTTCAAGATTATACAATAAATCTGGTACCCCTAGATTATGTCTAGGAATATTCATAGATACTTTGCATGCTCCTCCACTAACATGGATTAAATGAGTATTTCATCAATGAATAAAACAAAAATCATTCCAAATATGTTTGGAGGATTTATTTTATCAAAGACATAAACATAGTGGGAATATTTTTCACACTAAAATGTATCACAAAGAACTCATAGTTTTTTTATAGACATCACATGTTGTCTTCATAATATCTACCTCTCTAACCCTCAATTGGTTGTATTTAGATATGAAATCAATATTTGAGAACCAACTCGTACCTAATAACTGATTAAAGAGGTCTTAAATCCTTATTAGGGGTAATTGTTCTTTATCTATACCAAGTTCAAGTGATTACAAACAACACAAATCCTTAAGATCACATTCACCTTTTTCATGAATAAAAATAGAGCTTATCAGGGGGACACATTGGGTCTAATGAAACCCTTATCTCAAATGTCCTCTAATTGTACTCCCTAATCTCAGATCTCGATATTGGATATCTTATATTCCATTGAAGATATTAGTGTGGTCTTTAGGTGTAAGTCGGTGCAGAAATCCATCTCCTTCTATATAGGTACTCTTGAAAAATACTTTGGGAATATTTATATATATTCTTATACTACTAAGGGAATGAAGATGCTTAAAGATCCCACTATGCCAAGGAATAAAATTTTCAACTAATATTTTATGGGTTTTAGTCTCCTTCGTGGAAGTCTCGCTCACTTAACCCTGATATCTCTATCACCCATAAAGGATAATCTTGTCACATCAATCTAAAGTCATCTAACTCAACTACAATTACAGTCAACATAGGCCCTAACCATGGAAAGTCATTATATACCCAATATTTCGTCATAAGGTCTCATCATGATAACCAATTAGTCCCAAATGAAGCTTTCACCACCAAGAGATAACTCATACTATTGGTAGACAAGTGATATTGAGGAATTGATCCATGTAGGAACATCAATCCATATCTATTGGGATAAAGAATCAATTAGAAGCTCAATCTCACGCACCAAGAATAAGGAGATGAAGTAATGACTCACACCTATGTATACTAGTACTAATACAAGAGTATAATAAACAAAAATCGCACCTCGTATCATCTCATGTTTAGCCTGGCCATAGTCTTCCATGGACTACAACTACCCATGACCCCAACTTCCAACTCCTTAAGCCTAGAGTGGGGCACCTGGTGGTGGTGAAAATGGTGGTGGTGGTGGTGGTGGGAGATCGTAACATCATCAGACACTAACTTCTCCTCCCTCTGAAGCTTCTCTTGCACCTCTTCCATCATCGCCTCTCTAGGGGAAACCCTAGACATATCTGGGAGATCGTGGATCACAATGCTACCTCTACCCTGGGGTTCATCCAATAATTCTTTGTTCTACTCAGAAAAATGGGTCAGGAAATCATGAGCTAAGTGACCTACCCAAAACAAGCATAGTGTCACCCCTCTCTGGACTGACTGGATCCTCTACATGATCTCTAAGATGCAGATCCTTTTTTTCGAGTCTGATAATGATCACTCATCCTCTATTGGGATCTCAACGTATGATGCCTGCTACCTACTATAAACAAAATCAGCCACTTGATGCTCACCACCATCTCAAACTTCTTTTAATCCCTATTCTAGGAATCTCTCATTCACTAGATCCCACTCTATCACTCCAGCATAAGTGTCTAGGTATAAGGAAACCACACTATCTTGAAGGTATCTATGGAGACCCTACTTGAATTTCCTTTCTCATAAGAAGTAATCCAATACCGTATCAAGGGATTATCACATAACATTAGTGAAACTCACATTGTACAAAACTACTAACATATCACCCTACTATAGCTCAATAATAACATGTATTTGAATTGAGAATAGGAACAAAGGGTAATACTCCTCACAAAATTGTAGAGACCCGAAGCCTGACGTACATGGACATTACATTACTTTTCCGGAATACTTAATACATAACAAAAACCGGAACCAAAGGACCGTAATAGTTTAGTGTCTTTGGAAACTCGGAAAATAATCTTCTAATTGTGGTGAAATATTTTCAACATCTCCCATAAAGATCTTCCCCTTTTTTTCTTACCTAGAACCTTTATTTAAATCCTGGGGAAAAGAAAACATATAAAGGGTGATCTCAAATGATCAGTAAGGGTAAGCATGGAGAAAATAAAACAAACCATATACATTTGAACATAAAAACATGAACATAATGTTTAATCATCGAAATCTGGAGCAATGACATAAAACATGGTAGTACGAAAGCCATAGATCATAATAGAACAACAATCATGATAAAATAGCTTAGGAATAAAACTTATAATTGTGGAAAAACATTAATAACATGATATGATTTCCATGGTAGCCAAGGCATTGCTGGCAATACCATATTAGTGGACAAAGTCCCTTTCTGAGTCGAGTTCACTCCTCGTTTCAGTCCTGTAACACTGAAACGGATTAACTTACCATTTCAGCCATGTCTATCTCATGAGATGTAAATCTTTACCCAATTCATTGGAGGGAGATATAGGTCCCACCCATCTCATAATGAAATCATTCTTACTTATGCCACAAAATAAACTTAAAACATTCATCGTAACCCAAAGAATAAAATGGGTTTCATAAACATCATCTCATCATTTCATAATCCATATAAAACAAATGGAAATTTCATCATAAGAAAAGTGAAACCATGTAAATCATAGAGTCATTAAACTTGAAACATACACATATGAAATAATGTCATCCTAGATGGAAAATGGTTTTGATAAAACATTTGAAATGAATTCTTGAGGAAAATATCCTTTCTTCGTCAAAATCAATTTCTTTTCACAAAACATCACGCAATTTTAAAAGAAAGAGACTTTGTTGAAAATATTCATGAAATATTTTGGAGGAAGCTTCATGAAAATAATGCTTTATAAAACCGTAAAAATCCTTTCATTCTGTATAAGTTAAAAAAACATTCTCCTCGTACTTTTGTTGGAAAAGTCAAAAAGTACCTCATAATGTAAATAAAAGAAAGATTCCTTAAATACCATGTAGTAAAAGTCAAAATGGGTAAAAATGAAATTAAACATACATAAAAACACTTTTATAAAACATGGACATGGATGATAACAATAACCCCAGTAAATACTTAAGTATAAGCAATCTCGGATAAAAATGAGATTTGCAAAATTATCCCTTACCTTAGGTCTGATATGCTTCGTATGTATCCGAACCTCATATATAATGATTTGAATAATGTCATTGAATTATTACAGAATCATATTAATTGTTATTATATCATATATGGTCCACTTATGACTTTATATTACCTGTTATTTTGTAAATTTCATGTCAAAGCAGTGTTTTGGGTAAAACGTTTTATTTATCGTACGTGTTTGGCATTGTTGTTCTTGATATTATTACTACTTATATCATGATTTAATTACTTCCAGAATTTAAATAATGATATATATATATCATATATTCAGTATACATAAATATATATAATATATAGATAAATGAAATGAAATATACCGTTCATGGAGACAGTGGGTCGTACGTACGCATGAACGCTGTTTTCTTTTCCTTATTGACTTGAATGGAAGTAAGTAGATGAAATATATATATATATATATATATATATATGTATGTATGTATACATAAATCCAGTAGCTTCATTATGTAATATATTTCATTATTATTCATTATATATACTTTATAATCATTCTTGAATGGTTAATCATGGAAAATGAATCTCATCGCGTTCGTGGAGATGGTATTCCGTGCGTACGCACGAGCGATGATATCATTCCCATGATCATGGAATTGTATTAGAGTGTATTTATAATATTTAATAATCAATACAACTTTAAAATAATCATATATAGTTATTTATTTTCACCATTATACCCATCCAAATAAGGTGGTGGTGGAAAATAGATTACACCACGGCGTGGAGACGGTATTCCGTACGTACGAACGCGCGGTGATTTCATTTTCCGTAGGATGGATAGATGGTGAAATAGGGTTGTTTCATAATTATAATAACATATAAGTATATGACCAATACTGATGTTATTACATCATAATGAAAAAACTAAATAAGAAGAAGTGGAAGAAGAAATAAAGTTGAAAGAATCGGTAACGGACATTACCTCTTCTTTGAAGCGCCTCTTTGAGACCTCCTTTCAGGGCACTAAAATTGGTATTTGAAGAATACCATGACCTCTAGGATGTTTCTAGGGATGTGTAGAAGAGAATTTTGCAGGTTTTGGCTGATCTTGAAGGTTCAAAGTGGTGTGAGGAAGAGAGGGAGGAGGTGCCCTTTTATAAGGGTGGAGAGGGGCACCTTAGGAAAAACTAAAAATATTATTTTATTATAAAGTCATATTCGGTTTTTAATAGCTCCAAATTGATTTGTTTCGAAGCTAAGGTGGGGATGGGTCGCAATCCTCTCATAAAATAGAATTTAAATAAGTTTAGGTTTCTATTTTAATCTTATCATTTAGATTCAACTTTAAGTTAGATAATTTAACTTTTACCGTGTCTTCTTGTTTTCTTACACTATAAGGTTAATAAACTTACTATAAAAATCCAAAAGAACCCAAAGTTGTTTATTATTAATATATATAACATTATCTAATTCATCTGGAAGAACCTTATATTTTTAGGAATAAAATAACAATTAATAATATAATATTTGTTTTAAAAACTATTTTATGTCAATTTTGACACTATTTGGTAATTGATTTTTGTGAAAATCATAACAGACATATTAGTTCGAAAACAGTTAATTAAATCAATACTAACATGTCATATTAACATATAAATATTATTTTAATTCATAAAAAGTCTCAAATTACATTTATTTGGGTATTTATAACATCAATTATGTCAATATTTTATTAATAATATAATTATGACATCATCATTGTGTCATAAATAAATTAAATTATTTAAAGTCTAAAAATTACAAATAAAATACCATTATGTAGGAAATATTTTTATCTTTCTAATGAATATTTATAGTCTAATTTATCTTATGTATAACCCTATATTAAAAATATTTTACTTATTAAACTTTGATTTTAACTATTTTAACTATTTTTTAAATAAAATAATATTAAATGTCCTAATCTAATACAAGTGGACCTAAAGGGTAATATTTTATCCCTAATGTTGTTTTTGGTCGAATTACACTTATCCAATAGAATTAGGACATGTGTTAGGGTAATAATAATATCATTTTTACCCTTAATTGCCCTATTTACATTTAACCGTGGTAAATAAAAGTAAAAAGTTACTATTCACCAAAAATTATTTTCATATCATTGAACCACATTTTACTTAATGACATCAACCGTGTCTCTCAGATTTTTGAAATTCCACTCACAGAAGCGGTAAAATTAAGTTTTATGTAAATTTGCAAATTCTCCTAGGAGGTAGGTAAAAGACGGTGAAAAGTTCAATAAAATTTTTATATATCTAAAATTATTATAAAATGACTCCAATGAATTGAATTGATCTTATATAGGTATTATGTATCAATTTTGACCTAAAATAAATTTAAATAAAATAAATAATTATTTAAATAAAAAGGCGGTTTTTAAATAGTAACCCAGTGTTTTCACTATTCATCAAAAATTGAAAGTTTTCAGAAAAATACCAAAATTTCACCCTAGGCTAATTTCGATATTCCGAATCCAAAAATGAAGTCCATTTTGAAAAATAAAATTTACAAAATTTCAAAAATGTGGGTATTACTACTCATAAGGGCTAGTTCATAGTAATATTATAATAATATCTCATTTAGTGAAACTCAGTATTGCATACTACACATGTTATCGAAGAAGGTCTTGATTGCGTGTAATGAAATCCAAGTCAGGGATGTGTGTAGTGCAATCTCCTTTTGGTGTAGCGTACAACACAAGACTTCAATGAAATTAAAAAGAATATTTTTCATAAAATCTCGGGGTGTTACATTCTACCCCACTTAAAATGAATTTCTCCCTCGAAATTCATTGGGGTTATAAATGGTTTACTATTTTAAAGTTTCTTTAATAGAAACCCACATCGTAAAAAGGAATACCAAAACTTATCTTTAAAAACTAAATTATGAAACGTAATGGTTACCCAAATTAACTAATCACTGGGTTTCCAAATAGGAGAACATAGGTGAAAATATGGATATGGAAGAGAAATCTAACAGTCATGTTCTGATGGAGAGTGGTAGAGAACATGGCTATGAAAAATCCAACAATCACAAAGACATAAATTTGTGATGATCTAGGGTACCATCTGATTCATCGGATAAAAGAGCACTTGGAAAACATTTTTGGTTTTCAATATCTTTTCCCTAAAGTTGAAAATTTTGAATTAGAATAAATACTTGCTTGATTTTGGTACAATCTCACTGTTGTTCGTGCTTTGAACAATTTCCACTTCATCTCTTAAAGAAATGAATTTGAATTTGTTATTCGTGAAGTGTTAATATATCATGTGATAGAATGATGGGTCATTCCATCTATTTCAAACAAAAGGTTAGCAAAAGTTATCAAATATACATAAGTCCATCTATGGTGAGGTTAATCATATATGATTCCAAAAATGAACTTGTACTTCATATATCATACCGCTTAATAAAATAAAACTAGTTTCTACTAACCAGGGACTTCATGTAGGCCAGTTGTAGGCGATAAAGGCCAGTCGCACTTCGTTTGTGGGTTCAATTCCCACAGCCTTGTCCGACGCGATGGGTTGTCGCTCATCCTACAGGTTGTCCTTTTTCTAAAACTACATTACTA
Organism: Viscum album; assembly: GCA_963277665.1. NCBI lineage: Eukaryota > Viridiplantae > Streptophyta > Magnoliopsida > Santalales > Viscaceae > Viscum > Viscum album. The sequence continues at coordinate 880,067,169 of OY728126.1, read as the reverse complement.
TAACATTCCATCAATAATATCAAAAAAAATTATCCTTAAACAATACTAACTTATGTCCAACATAATTCATTCCAATCTTTAGGCTTATCTAAAATACTTCGGTCCAAGCTCATAGTATAAAGAAAATGATTACTTGAAATGTCACATAACAATCACGTGAATTCCATTATTTATCCCCCATATATCATAAGATATATCTTGTTGGTCAAATTAAAAATATGTGAATACCTTAATCATGTATTCTCTTAAAGAATGAATAACCATTGAACCTTAGTGAAAACATGAATGTTGTTAAATTTTAACACTTTCCACATACCAAAATCCAAAAAATTCTATATACTCAAACCATAATATCACTTAATCCTTATATTAGTCATGAGCTCATGAATACTATGAAAATTTTCATTTTCTCCTTATCCCTTCATTATGCGCATATAATCTGCTTTCCAAAATATTTGAATCACTTTTCATGGTTACTGGTACCATAAAATTATTGAAAACCACAATAGACTAATACAAAAATATTCCAATACACCATAAAAGTACCTCAACAACATTTTTCTTGAATACCAATACATAAACACTTCAATCCATCCTCTTCAATGATTTTCATGGAATAAGTCCTTCCTTGATTTAGAAGTAACTTCTTAGGTCAGGGCATTGAGTTGGGTAATTCCCATGTTCTCCACAAATAATACATTGAACTCTATAACAGTCTGTCACTCTATGACCCTTTTCTCCACAAAGATAACATATTTCCCTCCATTTGAGGTATTCCTCAAGGTTATTCTTCCATTATTTAGAAATATCAATCTTCCTTTATTTATGCTCCTCAACATGAGAACATGCATAAAAGTCTATCTTCCTCTTATTTGATGAATTAGGAATACCACTAAATTTCACCTTGTTAATCATATATCGCGATGATTGATTCGGCATAATCACAATATCTTTCTCTCTATGCATTACTCAATTTCGTTGCTCATAGTCACCAATTTGTTCATTGGATTAAATGTTAACCAAATTCCTTCTGGTTCCCTCCATTGACTAAAACACAAAAATAATTCCGTGAGAGGCAAAAATCATACAAGGAAAATAACATAATCAAGGGGGAGTACCTTCGACATCCAGCATCTTAGGTTTAATTCTAATATCTTTAGCACAGTTCTAGGAGTATAACCTATACTTATACTTAACCTTAGGGACATCCCTATACATACCTTAGACATATCTCTAGGGATCTCACTAATGTTTTCGCATCCTAGTTTCCAAAGTTTAACAAAACCTTTCCTCTGATACCAACTGTAGAGACCCAAAGCCTGACGTACATGGAAATTACATTACTTTTGCAGAATACTTAATACATAACAAAAACAGACACCAAAGAACTGTAATAGTTTAGTGTCTTTGGAAACTCGGAAAATAATCTTCTAATCGTGGTGAAAGATCTTCAACATCTACCATAATGATCTTCTCCTTTTTTTTCTTACCTAGAACCTTTCTTTAAATCCTGGGGAAAATAAAACATATAAAGGGTGATCTCAAATGATTAGTAAGGGTAAGCATGGATAAAATAAAACAAACCATATACATTTGAACATAAAAACATGAACATAATGTTTAAACATTGAAATCTTGAGCAATGACATAAAACATGGCAGTACGTAAGGCATAGATCATAATATAACATCAATCATGATAAAATATATTAGGAATAAAACATGTAATTTTGGCAAAACATTAAGCACATGATATGATTTCCATGGTAGCCAAGGCATTGCTGCCAAGACCATCTTAGTGGACAAAGTCCCTTTCTGAATCGAGTTCACTCCTCGTTTCAGTCCAGTAACACTGAACTGGATTAACTTACCATTCCAACCATGTCTATCTCATGAGATATAAATATTTACCCAATACATTGGAGGGAGATATAGGTCCCACCCATCTCATAATGAAATCATTCTTACTTGTTCCACAAAATAAACTTAAAACATTCATCATAACCCAAAGAATAAAATGGGTTTTATAAACATCATCCCATTATTTAATAATCCATATAAAAAAAATGGACATTTCATCATAATAAAATTGAAACCATGTAAATCATAGATACATTAAACTTGAAACATACACATACGAAATAATGTCATCTTAGATGGAAAATGGTTTTGATAAAACATTTGAAATGAATTCTTGAGGAAAATATCCTTTTTTCGTCAAAATCAATTTATTTTTACAAAACATCATACAATTTTAAAAGAAAAGGATTTTTTTGAAAATAGTCCTGAAATATTTCGGAGGAATCTTCATAAAAATAAGGCTTTATAAAACCATAAAAATCCTTTCATGATGTATAAGTTAAAGAAAACATTCTCCTCGTACTTTTGTTGGAAAAGTCAAAAAGCACCTCATAACATAAACAAAAGAAAGATTCCTTACATACCATGTAGTAAAAGTCAAAATGGGTAAAAATTACATTAAACATACATAAAAACACTTTTAGAAAACATGGACATTGATGATAACAATAACCCCAGTAAATACTTACGTATAAGCAATCTCGGATAAAAATGAGATTTGCAAAATTATCCCTTACCTTAGGTCCGATATGCTTCACACGTATCTGAACCTCCTGTATAATGATTTAAATAATGTCATTGAATTATTACAGAATCATATTCATTGTTATGATATCATATATGGTCCACTTATGACTTTATATTACCTATTATTTTGTAAATTTCATGTCAAAGCAGCGTTTTGGGTAAAACGTTTTATTTATCGTACATGTTTGGCATTGTTGTTCTTGATATTATTACTACTTATATCATGATTTAATTACTTCTAGAATTTAAATCATCATATATATATCATATATTTAGTATACATAAATATATATAATATATAGATAAATGAAATGAAATACATCGTTCATGGAGACGGTAGGTCGTACGTACGCATGAACGCTGTTTTCTTTTCCTTATTGACTTGAATGGAAGTAAGTAGATGAAATATATATATATATACATAAATCCAATAGCTTCATTATGTCATATATTTCATTATTATTCATTATATATACTTTATAATCATTCTTGAATGGTTAATCTTGGAAAATGAATCTCATCGCGTTCGTGGAGATGTTATTCCGTACGTACGCACGAGCGATGATATCATTCCCATGATCGTGGAATTGTATTGGAGTGTATGTATACTATTTCAGAATCAATACCACTTTAAAATAATTATATATAGTTATTTATTTTCACCATTATACTCATCCAAGTAAGGTGGTGGTGGAAAATATATTACTCCATGGCGTGAAGACGGTATTCCGTACGTACGCACGCGCGGTGATTTCCTTTTCCATAGGATGGATAGATGGTTAAATAGGGTTGTTTAATACTTATAATAACATATCAGTATATGAGTGATACTGATGTTATTACTTCATAATGAAACAACTAAATAAGAAGAAGTGGAAGAAGAAATAAAGTTGAAAGAATCGGTAACGGACATTACCTCTTCTTTGAAGGGCCTCTTTGAGACCTCCTTTTAGGGTACTAAAATTGGTCTTTGAAGAAGACCAGAACCTCTATGATGTTTATATGGAAGTGTATAAGAGAATTTTTCAGGTTTTGGCTAAGCTTGAAGGCTCAAAGTGGTGTGAGGAAGAGAGGGAGGAGGTGCCCTTTTATAAGGGAGGAGAGGGGCACCTTAGGAAAAACTAAAAATATTATTTTATTATAAAGTCATATTCGGTTTTTAATAGCTCCAAATTGATTTATTTCTAAGATAAGGTGGGGATGGGTCCCAATCCTCTCATATAATAGAATTTAGACAAGTTTAGGGTTCTATTTTAAGCTTATCATTTAGATTTAACTTTAAGTTAGATAATTTAACTTTTACTGTGTCTTCTTGTTTTCTTACACTATAAGGTTAATAAAATTACTATAACAAGCCAAACGAACCCCAAGATGTTTATTATTAATATATATAACCTTATATAATTAATTTGGCAGAACCTTAGATTTTTAAGAATAAAATAACAATTAATAATATAATATTTGTTTTAAAAACTATTTTATGTCAATTTTGACACTATTTGGTAATTGATTTTTTTGAAAATCATAACAGAAATATAAGTTCTAGAAAAGTTTATTAAATCAATACTAACATGTCATATTAACATATAAAATTATTTTAATTCATAAAAAGTATCAAATTACATTTATTTGGGTATTTATAACATTAATTATGTCAATATTTTATTAATAATATAATTACGGCATCATCATTGTGTCATAAATAAATTAAATTATTTAAAGTATAAAAAGTACAAATAAAATATAATTATGTAGGAAATATTTTTATCTTTATAATGAATATTTATAGTATAATTTATCTAATGTATATCCCTATATTAAAAATGTTTTAGTTATTAAACTTCGATTTTAACTATTTTAACTATTCTTTAAGTAAAATAATATTAAATGTCCTAATATAATCCAAGTGGGCCTAAAGGGTAATATTTTATCCCTAATGTTGTTTTTTGTCGAATTACACTTATCCAATAGAATTATGACTTGTGTTAGGATAATAATAATATCATTTTTACCCTTAATTACCCTATTTACTTTTAACTATGGTAAATAAAAGTAAAAAGTTACTATTCACCAAAAATTATTTTCATCTCATTGAACCAAATTTTACTTACTGACATCAACTGTGTCTCTCGGATTTTTGAAATTCCACTCACAAAAGCGGTAAAATTAAGTTTTATATAAATTTGCAAATTCTCCTAGGAGGTGGGTAAAAGACGGTGAAAAGTTCAATAAAATTTTTATATATCTAAAATTATTATAAAATGACTCCAATTAATTGAATTGAACTTATATAGGTATTATTTATCAATTTTGACCTAAAATAAATTTAAATAAAATAAATAATTATTTAAATAAAAAGTCAGTTTTTAAATAGTAACCCAGTGTTTTCACTATTCATCAAAAATTGAAAGTTTTCAGAAAAATACCAAAATTTCACCCAAGGCTAATTTCGATATTCCGAGTCCAAAAATGAAGTCCATTTTGAAAAATAAAATTTACAAAATTTCAAAAATGTTGGCATTACTATTCATAACGGCTAGTTCATAGTAATATTATAATAATATCTCGTTTAGTGAAACTCGGTATTTCATACTACACACGTTATCGAAGAAGTTCATGATTGCGTGTAATGCAAGCCAAGTCAGTGATGTGTGTAGTGCAAGCTCCTTTTGGTGTAGCGTACAACACAAGACTTCAATTAAATTAAAAAGAATATTTTTCATAAAATCTCGGGGTGTTACAAAAATAGTTGTTAGAAGTTAGACCATGATAGAGTTGTCTCGTTATGGGTTTGTGTAACCAAACTCAACCAATGCCCAGTTACTCAATGTAAATTAATGGCTTTTAGTGCAACCATCTGATTTTTTGGGGTTTGAACCATCTTGAAGAGTAAAAAAACTAACTCAATCATATCCTTTGATTCCTAGGGATCTGGCTCTCCGGGGAATCTCAACAGCCTCTAAAACTAAAACTCATGGAGTGCACTAAGCCCGCATGCATCGTCATCCTTAACTATCAGTGCTATCTACTACTCAATAGGTATGGGTGACACCCCATGGACTTCTGTAGGAAACAGCTCATGGGATGGACCTGAACTAAGGTCTCATCACTCATTATATCATCACCACAATACTGAATCAGTAACATAGCTAGCTGTATTTATGGGGGCATCTTGAATGTAATCTAGACATACCACGGTCAGATGATCATACATATATATATATATATATATATATATATGTTTTTGTGGGGATATAAATCAAGAAGGATATATAAAGGATTAATTCTATATGATGCATGTACCACTGTTTCTCAAAACCAATGTCATTTTATGCTGAGTCGATAAGAAGGTAATCATATTAATAGTGTATGGATAAATTTGTCATCGCACAAACACTAAGATCCCTGGCCTGAAATCCAAACTTGAGTCAATTTGATACCATTTCCCTAAATCATACCAAGCCTCCTAAGTGGACCACTATAAACACCATCCTAAGGAATTAACTCCTCTAATACCACTCTATAATGACCTCACCCATCAGGTCATTCCTGGTCAGTGTAAGTTCAATCAGTCACAACCCCAAATCCACCTCTAATAGGATAGGGGCTAGTGACAAACACCAAGAAGACATAATATAAAATTGGATGCCTATTCATAATATATAGCATGAACCCAACCATTTCCATGAAACAATGTAGAGGAATAACATAATACAGTAACATCTAGATTAAACCATGAATTCAATAACCTCTAGAGAATGCATCAAAGTACAGAAGACTAAACCCAAAGTGTAAAGGGGAAAAATACATTCCCAACCAAAAATGAATCCTCAACCTAACAATAACTAGGAATAGATAAATCTAAGAGATCCTAGATCCTGTTCTCTAAGCTTTACTACCATACACAATCAATGCACCTAGTTATCATTATGCACAACTAAATTCATCACCAATTTTTCTGTCATCTTCATAAGTCATAACACATGTGGGAAAATCCCATGAAGAGGTGAGTATATACCTACCCAGTAGAACACCTCAAAAATATAATGGTATATATAGAAATATAATAAAATTGTCATATCAGCCCAAATATATAGGGAAATGAAACCTAATAGATACACATATATATACTTCTAAAGAAAACCAACTGAGAGAGAAAGGGAATCTTCATCTCACAACCCATCCAAAGTCAATGAGTAAGCCTGTAGCTTCAAAATTACATCACCAATGCCCAGTATCAAACATAGTATCACTAGAATATGTGTGGAAGGGCCTGCTTCTTGCTACTGTTCTCCGCATCTGAGGGAGACACAACTCTCATGGAGGACCCACACCTCATCGAAGCTTGAATACAGGGGAGTACCATGTCGTAGATAGAGGAATTGTTCCTAGTGTAGAGGAGTGTGGTCTTTATCCATATAAATAATACAAGTAACCTACACCCTAGTGCATCAGGGGAGTATTGACCCCAAAATCTCTTTGATGGTATAGGGAAGCTGTGATCTAGTGTAATAGGGGAGTAATGAACCCAACTTCTCTCTGATAATCCTACCTTGATCACTGTCATTGTCAATTTTCTTCTAAAGAATCATCATTCTTAGAACATCTTACTTCATATATTTCACTACAAAATGAAGGTCATCATCAAATTCTACATAGAAAACTACTCATGATAGGCTACTCATGGGCCAAAATATGAGTCCAAATGAAGGAGATATGAGAGGAAGAAGTCAAAAGATGGAATATACAGCATGTATGGGAGTCCAAATAGAATGTAATTCCACTTTTTCACCTGGTTTTGTTCTCCATTGGAAACACATTGGAAGATATGTCATAAAACATGGAATGTATAGCTCATACATGGTGTGTCTCAACCACTTGGGGCCTGACCATTTCTTCTAGGATGTGCCTGAGTACCTGGTCGTATACCTGGCTATGTACCTGGTCATACCCAGATGTTGGTCCATACTTGTGTACTCCTAGAGTGCACAGAGTTTATGACCACATGGGGTACTAGAAATATTCTAATAGACACGTGGCCTTTTTACCTTACTAGGGTCACATGGCGTATGGGTACAACCACATAGTGTGTGATCCTTACTTCTCCTGAAACCCTAACACCATAGCTAGGGGATACACGATGTGTATTCTTCTAGGATACACAGAGTGTAGTTTTTATTTTTTTTCAGAATCCTCTGATTCTTCCTGAATTTTCTAGATCTAGCCTCTCCTTTACAAATCTCACCAATTAATAGCCTGAAACCGAAGGGTAAAACCTATGACCATCATTTATCAGTCTCCGATATCCATAATATGGAATCTGGTGATCCGATCAATGTCACGCATGCATCCTGTGCACATCTTGTCAACCTTTATGGTTCTTGGTTCCAATAAACATGAAGTATTGCCCATAATCCAACCTGATCTACCCATAAAATACTGATACATTCATCAGTCACCAAACTTACACAAATCATGGGGTCCACTCATGCTTGAACCTATCTCGGCAATGTCGAACCATGACCCTATATTCCAATGGTGATGAACACAAAGAATGGGTGGGTTAAAGGCCCAAGAACAAAGGTGAAAATTTCATTTTCCAAGTATTCTTAGACAATGATCATAGATTAGGAAAACCAGGTTGATAAAATTGTATAATTTGAGAATAAAATGAATTAAAAAATTGAATCCTTTATAGGGCTTATACGAAGAACGTGCAATAACATAATCAAAATTAGATAATAAATCAAAGCTCAATATTTTAATAAAAAGATAGAAAATCCGAAATTGATGATTCCTACCTAAATTTTGGATCAATCATTGGTGACGAACTTGTTCACCAGTGAAAGAGAAGTCCCACTGCATTCATTTCCACTCAATACACCTCGATCCAATCAACTATCATCCTTCGATCTCGATCTTCCAATGCAGAATGTCAAAGACTCCCCTCAAATCTACAAGGGTTATATGGATAACCCTAGATAATTACCATAATAGGATATTTAAATAGTAAATTAGTATTTTGGGTATTGAATGAATGAATTAAATAAATTAATTAACTAATCCCCGTAACATATCTTCCAACTGTTGCCTCATCCAAATGTTCCGTACTGACCAACCTTAGGTCGCACCTAGCGTAAACCCCACATTCTATATTCAACTGTGGTCTTATATTTTTGATATAAGAATTCTTTTGGAGATTTATTATACTATTTCTTAAAAAATATGCATGTATGGTATTAATATATTTAATATTTTTATAATATCAATTCCAGAGTCATTGGGCCTTGGAATTTCATGTTGTCTCAATCCCAAGATATGAAAATATTCCTTAATATAATTAAAATTCATACAAAGAAAAAACAGTTTCACTACACAAAAACCTATAAAAAGTAATCAAAGTACAACAATGTAGTATAAAAGTGTAAAGGTGAAAAATACATACCCAGATAGAAATGAAGTCAAAACCTAGAAATAACTTGAAAAAGGGAGACTAAAGAGATCCTAACTCACAATCTCTAATTTTGACCACCGAACATGGTTAGAACTGCTAGGTATATCTATGAACCTTCAAAACCTAGTCCACAAATATCACCGTCGATCTGTATGTCATTTGTGTATGACACACCATGTATAGGAAAAGCCCATGCAGGGGTGAGTATATACATACCTAGTAGGACACCCCAAAAACCAAGAAGGGATAAAAAGAAAGATATAATAGTTATCTCAACCTATAAGAAATATGGAAATAAAACCCAAAATATATGCTCATAAAGAAACCCAAAAAAAGAGATAAAGGGGATCTCCATCTCCACAGCCCATCTAAAAGTGATGAGCCATCCTAAAACTCCAAAGGTCCATCTATGGTGCACAGTACAATGTGAAACTACACAAGAATCCATGTGGAGTGCTTGCACCTCACCACTTTGCTCCATATCCAAGTGGTTAATCTCTATTGGAGGACCCACTCCTCACTGAAGATCAAATTTATGGGGTGTTACTTCATAGATAAATAACCCATTCCCTATATAGTATGGTGGTTTCCAACTTAACCTATGTAAATAGTATGGGGACCCACACCCTAGTGTGGTAGGGGGTTAAAAACCTTGGTCTCTCTGTGATGATCAAACCCAATCACTAACATTTTCTAAGTGTCATTGAATGAATCATCCTTCTCATGAAACCTCATGTAATATATATGATTCTTGAACAAAGGACAGCATCATGTTCTATACAAAAAAAGACTTAGGATAGGCTACTAATGGTCCCAAATCCAAATTTTGAAGAAGGTATACACACGCTGAAGGTCTCGTAGGAGAGTATACAACATGTATATAGGGTCACATGGTGTGTGACCTCACTTGTAAACCTAGGAATGTAATCACCTTCACATGTATTGGGTGTCCATGTTGAACTTCATGAAATGTATAGGAAGTACATGGTGTGTCTTGGTTCCTTAGGTTAAGCTTGTTCCCTCCCATATTGTTCTCATGTACTTTAGCCTATGCCCATGTACTTTGGTTGTACCATGTACACTGATCATATTTGGGTACTTCGGTCATCTCCTTACCTATGTAATCAAAGAATAAAAACCAATCCACTAGTACCAAATCACATGGTGTGTACAGGACATACATGTCATGTGATATTTATCTCCACCTAAAACCATAGTTATTGAAGCCAACGGACTACACAGAATGTGTTACTAGACTACACACCATGTAAATCAAGATTTTAAAGAAATTTAGGAATCCTTTATGTGACTCACACATGACTCTAGTACCACTATTTCCACCATGAATCATACCAGGGAATTCAGATCTGGGTTTGACCACACTCAATCCATCATCGGGGATTGGATTCCATCCAGCCAACCCTTGTGAGGTATATCTCGTCGCACTATGCCTCTCTTGTAGAAAAAGAACTAAGAACTTTCCTCTGATAATAAATAGTAACAAACCATACCTCATTAATATTCATCCAAAAAAAATTAATCTATACATCATGAATGCATCTTCCATGAATTCGGGATTTCGATCGCACTCAAATCTGACCTGGAAATGTCGAACTATGGCTCCATGGTCCAATGGTAATGAATGTGAAGAAAAGTGGTGGATGTTAAAAATAAAAATGTTAAATAACAAAATTAAAAAATGTGATTCTATTCAAATATTACATTATATGGAAACCAAGTTCAAATTAGGGGCACATCAAATAAAAAATAATACTACGGATCATGTGAATAATGGAAATCATCGTAAACAAAAAAAGATAAATAATCTATGCTTTTTCAAGTAAACTAAGGGTATAAAATACAGGAATATTATTCCCTAACTTGTTTTTGGATCGATTTTTGGTGAAGAACAAATATTATAGCTATGAAGATGATGATCTTTCTACGTTCATCATCTATCTCACAATTCACCTTGATCTGTTTGTCATTGATCCTCGATCTTGATCCAATAAAGACAACAAAGAACAATTCCTCCTCCTCTCAGTAATGCAACTAACCTTATAAATTTTACATAATATCATATTTATCACAAGGATTGGATTTTTAGATTAGTTGAGTAAATTAAATAAATAAATTATTTAATAACTCAACACACCCACCAATAGTCTACTTCATCCAAACGCCCAATGTTGATGAATTTTATGTCATTCCTAGGGTAAAACCAACATTATAGAATCAATCATGGTCTTTCATTTCCCATAAAACATTCCAATCAATAGTAAAACCATTTATACAATAAAAGAGTGCATGCGTGCTTTAATATATATTAATATTTTTAATATATTAATTTTTGGGTCCAAAGACACCCAAAAACTATTCTAACTTTGAAGAAAACTCCAAATATACTTGCATAAATATCCAAATGACTAAACCAAAAAAACCAGAGTCATTACATTCTCCCCTATTCAAGGATTTTCTCACTAAAAATCATAATATATATGAAAATTTTGGGTTATTGATCCCACATCAGGCCCCCATTCCCCCAGGATATCATCTACACACTCTCATGCTACCAAAACACTAAAATAAAAAAGAAGGTTTTCTATAAATGATCCTCTCTTGTTGATATTTGATCGTTATTGGGTACTCCATGAAGATAGCTCCATCTATGATGTCCAACTCTCCCCAGTCAATAACGTATGTAGATTCATGCACATATCTCCTCAATTGTGATATATAGAAGACATCATGCACTCGGTCCAACTAAGGGGGTAAGGAAAAGAAGTAAGAAACATTGTTAACCCTACATAGGATTTTGAATGGCCCAATGAACCTTTATGATATCTTTATTTCCCATCCAAATCTATGAAATCCTCTTCATGGGGAGATTCTCAGGAAAACATGGACTCCCTTCTTGAACTCCAAGGGCCTAAAATTTCGATTCATGTAAGATTTTTATCCACTATAGACTATAATCATATACTCACAGATCACCTAAACCATCTTAGTCATTACTCGCACCATATCTGGCCTAGTGAGAGATATCTTTCCAATATTAGTCGACCATAATGGTGACCTATAGGTCCTCCCATATAGGACCTTGAAAGGTGATATTCTGATATTATAGTGATAGTTTTTATTATCGGAAAAATATACCAATGGAAATTAATCCTCCCAGATCAAGCCAAAGTCCAATACACAGGATCTCAGTATATCATCCAATACCTGGATAGTCTCCTCGGTCTACCCACTTGTCTTGGGGTGAAACACCATGCACATTTGTAACTAGGCCCTAAAAGACTCATTCAGACCCCTCCATAATGATTATGTGAATTGATATTCATAGTTGGAGATGATTTTCATGGGTACCATGTGAATTTAGATGATATACCACATGTAAAACTAATCCAAACTCTCAACTGAACTTTGATCATGGATGAGAATAAAGTGTGTCGACTTAGTGATTCAATGAAAAATCACCTATATAGAATTTTTTTCTCTCACTATCCATGGAATCCCCTCTGAAAAATCCATCGATATATCATCCCATTTCTATTCTGATATCTTTAGAGGTTGATTCAAACCTATTGGAACCTGATGTTCAGGCTTTACCTTCTGACATGTGAAACACTAAGAGAAAATCTCGGCAACGATCTTCCTCATTTAATCACACCAAAACTACCATTGAAGGTCCTTGTATATCATTTCTACTCTGGTATGTAAATCCAAGTGATAAGTGTAAAACTCCCTAATCACCACCTCATGAAATGTGATCAGAATTTTCGTATATCCCTAGAAAAGGATGGCATATTCGCCTCCTTCAGAAAATCCACCTTGCGTATCTCTTAAAAATATCTGGTAATATAAAACCATGAAGCCAATGAATCCCAACTAAGAATCTCTCACGTGTTGAATAAGCGATGGAGTCACCACTATCTACTAAATAAAATTTTTACCCCTCTCCTCCACTAGGGTCAGTTGAAACAAAGCTAACTACTCAAGATCCTCCTCCACCAAGAGAGAAAGGGATTTCCTACTAAGGAAATATACCACCACATTTACCTTAATAATATTATAGACCATATAAAAGTCTTAATCCTATAGGAACTTCAACCAATGCCTCTATCTTAGGTTGATATCTCTCTAAGTGAAGATGTACTTGAGACTCTGGTGGTCTGAGTAAAGAATAAAATTCTTCCTCAAAAGATAGTGCCTCTATATCTTCATAGAGAAGACTACCATTATTAACTATAATTAATGGGTTACTTAATTATGCTTATGGAGACTCAACTTCCTTAATCCGTAACTAATCACTACCTGCATTTTTATCGACACACAATCAGGCCCATCACTAGAGGAATCATAAGACACCAAGTATTAACACCCTCCTTCTGTATTCTCAAAATAGAAGTAATGGTAAACCTCAACCTCAACTCCTTGAAGGATCTCTATAACTAATTAGTCCATCTAAATAGATACCCTTTCTATGTTAAGGTGTTCAAAGGGTTTTCAATCCTTGAAAATTCTATAACAAACTACCTTTAATACCCTATAAAACCTAGTAAACTCTAACCTATGACATGTTCTTTGATGGATCCCATGCAATAACTACATAAATATTAATTTTATACATAGATAAACCATTCATAGAGATGAAATTCCCTAGAAAGTGAACCTCATTGATCTAAAACTGACAGTTCAAGAGGTTAACATAAAGTTGGTCTTCCCATAGTAAGACTTAGACCATCCTCAAACACTTTTCATGGTCTTCCTCTAATGTAGAGTATATAAGAATTTTATCAATGAATACAACAACAAATTAGTCCATTTATATAAGAAATATCTATTTTATAATATCCATGAACTCAATGGGGGAATTAGTCACACCAAAATGCATAATTATGAAGTCATAGTGCCCATAACGCCATCAAAATCTCATCTTCATAATTTCATCCTTGTGAACCTTTAACTGATGGTAGTCGGGCTTGATATTGATCTTGGAGAACTAACTCTCTCCCTTAAATTGGTCAAAAAGGTTATCCATCCTCAGTAAGGCATACTTTTTCTTTATCATTACCTAATTCAAGTGAAGATAATCAACATAAATCCTTAAAATCACATTCTCCTTTTTCCTGAATAAAAATAGAACTACCCAAGGGGACACACTGGGTCTGATAAAAACTTTTCCTCAAAGGTCTTTTAACTGAATCCTCATCTCCTAGAGCTCATTGGGCTATGTCTGATATTATGTAGAAAATATCGATGTGGTTCTAAGGTGAAATTTGATCCAAAATTCAATCTCCCACCATAGAGGTAATACTGTAACATCTTCAAGAAGTATATATAATCCTCCACAACCGCAAGAAAATAGATGCTTGAAGAGCTTATTGAACTAACAAATAAACACTCCAACTGATGGGTGATAGGTTGTAGCTTCCTACTCACAATTCATGCCTACTCATCCATAAAATATCTCTCACCCATAAAGGATAATATCATACCATTAGTACGAAAACATCTAACTATACTTTGAAGAAAATATATCTACGTACACACCACAAACAAGTAGTCGATACCCAATATGATGTTATAAGGTATCATCATGATGACCACGAGGTCCTACAAGAAATTATGACCACTAAGTGACAAATCACACTACCAGAAGATGTGTATTATAGAAGTGTCACTTTAAATAGGAACCTATACACATAATTGTTGGGTTAAATTCTCAATAGGAATCTCTAGATCTTGTATAAGAGATATGAAGATAAAATAATAACTCGTACCTATGCCTATAAGTACAATAGAAAGAGTATAAAATACATAGATCATGCCTTGAATCATCTCAAGAGAAACTTGATCATATCCCTCTATATCCTAACTTCATATATACTTTATATACAACCCTTTAATTCTGGTGTGGAACTCCTGGTGGGGGTGGTGGAAGTGTCTCATAGCCTCTCACCCCCCCCCCACCAGTAGCTCCTCCCTCTGGAGCTCCACCTTCTCCTCTATCAGCACCGCCTCCTTGGGGGCCTCCCTGACCATGCCTGTGATATACTTGATCACAAATCTAACTCTATTTTGGAGGTCCATCCACTACCTATCTAACCAACTCATCACATTTTTTTAGGTAATCATAACCCATGTAACTTCACTCATCACAAACATATAAATTTACCCCTCCTAGATAACTAGATACTCTATGAAAACCATGCATTGCGGATCCAATTGTCTGGGTCTGGGCATGGGGAGGTATTCTACACAGAGACCCTAATTAGTTTTTCTTACTAGATGATACAAATGAATCAGTCTTATGATTTACACTGTTGAATCTTATTTCTCTATGTCCCTCTGTTATGAAGCTCTATGTAACCATATCCCACTCCAGTACTCTACCATATGTGGGAATGCATAAGGAGATTAGCATGGAATAGATGTCTCTATTAAGGCCCTGATAAAACTTATATTCTTAGAATAAACCATTTGAAACCATATTTAGGGAGTAATTAATGAGGATGGAAACCTCACGGTGTACTCAACAACTGACATGTCACACTGTTATAGGTCGAGAAGCTCCTGAATCCACATAGGGTGCAAACAAAAATGGTAATACTCATCATGAAATAGATATTGTAAGTATGATAGTGAGATATTCTTTGTAAAGACCCGTAAAATTCAAGGTAAATTTTTTCTAAATTTTCTTTGGGATTTTAAAAGAACGCAGTTTCTGACGGCGCCTGATTTCGAGGCCCGGTGTGCCCGGAATCAATTTCCGAAGTTTAGCTCAGCTACGTTTAGTGAACGAACGAGCGGGTTTTTCTATCTTTTGAATCGGTGCACGGAATCAAAATCTGAGGGCACCGATGGAAGCACAACGCCGGTAATTTCTTAGGAAGACCCTTTCTGGAGTTGCGTTTTCTCGGGAGGAGTTATTTTAAAAAAAATGTGAGGGATAAAAATATAATTGTTACAGTTATATTTTCTTTTCTTGTTAAGTGGATTAAGTGTTGTGTTACAACACTTTGACCCTCTCTTAAGTGGTTATAAACTATGTAAGGGAGTTAGGGGTGGGACCCACTTGGAGTTAACCACCCATGAGAGGATTAAAGGTGAGGTGGGGCCCACACAAACCCCACCCCTTCACATTCCTCTTAAACTCCCTAACTCCCTCTTAAATTTTGTAAACTTATCTTTATTTGAGTAACCTTCCATTTCCTCACTCTCTCCCTCATTAACTCTAGCCAACATACACATTAATTAAGTGAATTCAACTTTTGAATTTATTTTGGATAAGCTTTTCTTGGGTTGATTAAATAATATGGAACCATTATTTAGTTAAGGGTTGCCTTTTGTGATGTTGAGGGTAAGGGAAGAGAGCTTGGGAGTTTTTAAAGAACTTCTTCTTCTTCTTCTTCTTCCGTCTTCTTCTTCCTCGACAAAGGAGGAGGCACCGACATGGGAACTCGCCAACGAAATTCCGCCTTTCAATTTTCTCTCCGCGCGAAAGGAAGGGAGACGCTGCTTCCTCCTCGAACATTCTCCGTCGGCATATACGGAACCTCACCCCGTGATGCCATTTTCCGCGACACCATCGTTCGACAACATTTTTCAAGGTAGGGGTTTTATGCGTTTCTTTTCGTGAATTAATTCCGTCATTTATCCACGTTCAATTGGACCACTTGCTATCGTTTAACATGAGGGGGCCGGACCGCACAAACACGGCCGACCCTCCTCCCTTATTATTTTGTGTTGTTACGGTTCAAAGGAAAGTGATGCGGTGCCATCGCACCGTGCGGGAACGAGCGGCAAGGATGCGCGGCGTCGTCACGCCGCACATTTGAAAATCAAACCAAGCTGCGGCGCCGTCACGCCGCGCCGGAAAAGAAACCCAAAGACACCGCGGCCAGAGCGGGGCCACGACAGAGGGGCGTGGCGGCGAAGCAGGGGGACCGGCGGCCGGTTCCAAGCCACCGGCGTCGGAGCAAGGGGACCGGCCCTCGCCGGTCCCGTGGCGGCAGAAGTCGGCCGGCTGGAGTGGGTCGTCCGGTCAGGGGGAGAGCCGGGGGTTACGACCCCCGGCTAGCCAGAAAAGAGAGGCCCCCATTATGGGGGGCCACGGTTACAAACGGCGGGGGGCAGCGCACCCCCCCCCCCCCCCCCGCACTTCCGAACGGCTCGGTCGTTCGGCCGAGCCACCTGGCCAGCGCGCCAGACCACCAGCGCGCCGGGCCACCGAGCCGAGCCGCGCCCAGGCCGGGTCGGGCCGCACCCAAGCGGGCCAACCCAGATCCGGGTCGGTTCGAACTGGTTCGGGCTGACCCAGGGGGTTTCGGGCCGGGTCGGTCCGAGCCTGAAACCCCCACTTTCGGGCCTTCCACGGTCTTTTGCCCATAACTTGGGCTGCTGACCTTCGATCGATGAACCGTCAGCTGTGATGCGATATTTAGATCAAGACGGTCATTTCGGTATATTACAATCAAGGTTTCGATGTACTTTGGGTTCGGCCGGGTTGGTTCGTACACGAAACCAACTGGGCCCTCGGAGTGGAAACACTTATATCTTGAGCTCCGGACGTCTGATTGACGTTCCGTCGACTTTGTTGGATTACTCTTGAGGAGAAGGAACTTTTGGAATACTTCTCCCTAGGTTTGGACACAGTTGGAGTATGGCTGGGTTGGATTGTACCTGAAATCCAACCGGGCCCCTGGAACGGAAAAGCTGATATCTTTCAAACCGGACGTCTGTTTGACGAACCGTCAACGGCGTTGGTGATCACGTTGAGAAACGGTCCCTATGAGTATACCCTATGAGATTTCGGGGTACAGTTGAGATACGTCCTGGTTGGTTCGCACACGAAACCAACCAGGCCCCTCGAACGAAAAGGCTAATAACTCACAAACCGGGCGTCCGATTGACGCACCGTCTGTTGTGTTGAGACCCCTATGACGAGGCGGTACTTTGAGATAATTATTCATGGGACTTGTGATACTTGGAGTAAAAACCTATAGCTCATGGATCGGACCCTCCTGGAGATGAGCATACAGAGTACGGAGACCGTGTAGCCGGTTGTGACCGATGACTGCTTGTCCGATTCGATTCGGAGTGACTAGCATAGCCCAGTGGGGAGCACTACTTTGTGAGGTGGCAGACCCATGGCGGAGGAGCACTACTGTGTGAGGTGGCAGACCCGTGGTACTCGATAGGAGGAGTACCTCAGCAGTCTTAGGTTAGTGAGCAGTACCTCGAAGTTGTGACAGGATCACTGTACACTCCAGAGACGGGCTCATCAGCAGTTACGGTTTCGATAATGAAAATCCTAGTTTGAGATGAGTCTATGACCTTTGTGTTTACCTCTTGATTGATATGGGTCACTTGATAACTTAGGTATATGTATGGGCATATAACTGGGTAGTGGTTATCTGCTGATTTCATAACCTTTGTGTTTCCTCATGATTGAGATGGGTTACTTAATAACTTAGGTATAAGTATGGGATTATACCTAAGTAAGGTTTATCTATTGAGATCCATCTTTGTGGTTATCCTTGTTGGATTTATTGAGACCTTGAGGGTCTCGGGGACCCTACTGAGTATCGTTATACTCACCCCTACACAGGCTATGCCTGCACCTCGTTGTGTTGGTTGCAGACGACCGGCAGTGCTGACGGAGGCCGAGTGTTCGAGGACTGGACGGTACCCGGAGGTGGACCACACGTCGAGTCAGTACCAGGAGGTGGACCACACGATGAGTCAGTATCCGGAGGTGGACTTCACGGCGAGATGACACACGGAGAAGGATGATGGGCGAGAGCATTGTGAAGGCTATCTGTACCTACCCTTCAGGTAGGATCCGAGGAGGACGACCCAGGAGCCGCTTCCGTTATTCCATCTGTTGTCTTTTTCTGTTGTAATTTTGTTCAGTTGTAGTTGTACTTTCAGGTGGGTTTGTATTCTGTCCCATTTACTTTTCATCACTCTCTTTTGTACTTAGTGTTTACTTCCGCTTGTATTCTGTGGTGTTTTGTTTTCTTTATAAAGGCAACGCCTTCCCAGTTATCAGGATTTTCGTCTTTGGTGCTAGTCACCAGCCCCTGGCCTATGGAAGGCGGGCTTGGGGTAGTTACGACATGGGCCCCGAGGACGGGTCGTGAAAAATTGGTATCAAAGGAGTTGGTTCTACCGCAGAACTAATAACTCTGATATTTTCTTTCTATGAAGCGACAGTTTTAAGAGTACCAAGTCTGGTTTTTAGTTCAGAGAGTCTAGTGTTGGTGCGGGCAGCCAACTTATCCATACACCAGGACCCTGACAACTGATTTCCGACTTTGTGCACGAAATCACTGATTGCGTGTGTATTTCCAGAAGTTTTTAAAAGTCAGCTCAAACCAGGTCAGCTCAACTGGTATAAATCTTTTGACCGTGTCATGTTTGTTTCTTTCAGGATGCCTCCCCGCGGACGACCAGCTAGAGCCCCGAGAGTTGTTCATAGTGACAGCCCACCGAGCAACGTGGCCTCAGTACAGGGCCCTATCCCAGTTGAGGCACCAGCGGAGGCACCAGCGGTACTACTACCCGTTGGGCCACCGATGCCACCAGCCCCAGCAGTAGAGGGTGCACGTCGCTTGAGCGCACTGCATGAGTTCCAACGCCAGAGGCCACCCAGGTTTAGGGGAGAGACGGACCCTCAAGCAGATGAGGATTGGCTGGAGGCTGTGGTGAGAGTCTTCAGGCTAGTGGGGACACCAGCAGACTTCATGGTGATCTTTGCTGCCAGCCTTCTTCAGGCAGCAGTAGGCAGATGGTGGTGCCTGATGCTTCAGATGCATCACGTGGTGACACTTCTATGGGCAGACTTCGAGAGCCTGTTTCGGGCAGAGTTTGTACCATCCACCCTTCGAGCGGTGCGTATACAGGAGCTACTTCAACTACGACAGGGCAGCATGACAGTGGCGCAGTATTCAATGAGGTTCATAGACCTCTCGCGTTATTCCACAGATATGGTATGGGACCCGTTCTTCAGGGCCCGAACCTTCGAGTAGGGGCTCAGGTAAGAGATTAGAGCTTTGGTTGTTTCTCACAGCATTCCAACGCAAATAGGGGTGTTTGAGCGAGCCCTCTTAGTGGAGAGTTTCCTTGCTGAGCAGTCTCCAATAGTAGGACCCACCACTAGCCGGCATGTGGCAGAGTCTTCTATAGCAGGAAGTAGACAGATGACGTAGAGGTCCAAGAGGACCAGACCTACAGGTGGTCGACTTCATGACTCAGGGTCGGTAGTGCGAGGCACCAAGGGGAATGACAGAGCCAGACCTGCCATGCAGTGTTACTCCTACGGTGGGATTGGTCACATGGCACGTGATTGTCCGGCCCGCCATGCAGATGACCAGCAGTTAAATGAAGAACCTCCCAGGCAGAGGCAGAGGTTCGATCAAGGCAGACCGCTAGGAGCTGAAGGTCGAGGGAGGGGAGCTGGCCGTGCAGCTGGAGGTGGACGACGCTTCGAGGTGTTTCCACCACCGCCACTAATAGTTCCACCCCGACCACAAGGAACAGGTGGACATGGGAGAGCTCAGCTTCAGGTAGCATAAGATTACAACTACAGAGCTCTGAAAGCGAGTGGACAGGAGCGGAACTAGTGGTTTCCTTATATTCTTTGTATATCTAGTTCTATGTTGTTGATGTTACATTTGTGTCTTTATACCATGAGCTGGAATAATATAAAGACACTTACCTTTGTGACATTTTCTTCCTTCGTTTTTGAGTACTAATAGGTTCCGGTTTAAACTGTTGACTTGACCCTCACTTTCAAGATTCTTACTGAAAGAGACCCAGTGACCTCACGCTGATGTCAATAGTGTGACTCGACCCTTAGAGGCGAGAGTGAAGGTTGGATCTCTTGGTAGTAACGTCGAGGCCTTATGACATCGTCCATGGAATGAATACATCATTCATGTACGGATTGACTGTATTAGGCAAAGAACGTGGTTAATTCAGGGGATGAGACCGGATTTCTCTTATCGGCAAAGAAGAAATCACAGCAGATCTTGTGGGACCAGAGAAGGTCATGGTCATCCAAGAGCGGATGAGGACATCTCAGAGCCAACAGAAGCCTTATGCTGACAAGAGGCAGAGACCACTAGAGTTCGAGGATGGAGACCACGTTTTCTTACGGGTCTCACCTCGACCTGGAATTACGGAGATGTAGCCGAGGTGACAAGTTATCTTCGAGGTTCAATGGACCTTTATAGGTCCTCAGAAGGGTAGGAGAGGTGGTTTATCGCTTGACCCATCCACCTCAGTTGCACCAGGTGCACGACGACTTCCATGTATCTCCACTGAGGTGATACGTGCTCGACCCTTCGCATATCATCGACCATGGGGAGCTGGACTTGGGCGATGGGGTGACTTTCTCAGAGGTTCTAGTGGGGACTGAGGATCGGCCAGAGCGGATCCTACGAGGATGGTTGATTCCTCAGGTGCACTTTCTTTGGCAGTACGGGAATCTCCAGGTAAGCACATGGGAGCGGAAGGCTCAGATGCGTGCTCAATACCGCTTTTGTATCCCTAGTATGTGTTTAATCTTTACGAGGATGTAAATCCCTGAGGTGGGAGTAATATAAAGACTCATAAAATTCAAGGGAAATTTTTTCTAAATTTTCTTTGGGATTTTACAAGAACGCAGTTTTTGACGGAACTTGATTCTGAGGCCCGATGTGCCCGGAATCAATTTCCGTAGTTTAGATCGGGTATGTTTAGTGAACGAACGAGCGGGTTTTTCTATCTTTTGAACCGGTGCACGGAATCGAAATCCGAGGGCACCGATGGAACCGCAGTGCTGGTAATATCTTAAGAAGACCCTTTCTGGAGTTGCGTTTTCTCGGGAGGAGTTGTTATAAAAAAAATTGAGGGATAAAAATATAATTGTTACAATTATATTATATTTTCTTGTTAAGTGGATTAAGTGTTGTGTTACAACACTTTGACCCTCTCTTAAGTGGTTATAACCTATGTAAGGGAGTTAGGGTTGGGACCCACTTGGAGTTAACCACACATGAGAGGATTTAAGGTGAGGTGGGTCCCACATGAACCCCACCCCTTCACATTCCTCTTAAACTCCCTAACTCCCTCTTAAATTTTTTAAACCTATCTTTATTTGAGTAACCTTCCATTTCCTCACTCTCTCCCTCATTAACTCTAGCCAACACACACATTAATTAAGTGAATTCAACTTTTGAATTTATTTTGGAAAAGCTTGGCTAGGGTTGATTAAATAATATGGAACCATTATTTTGTTAAGGGTTGGCTTTTGTGGTGTTGAGGGTAAGGGAAGAGAGCTTGGGAGTTTTTAAAGAACTACTTCTTTTTCTTCTTCTTCTTCCATCTTCTTCTTCCTCGACAAAGGAGGATGCACCGATGTGGGAACTTGCCAACGACATTCCGCCTTTCAATTTTCTCTCCGCGTGAAAGGAAGGGAGACGCTGCTTCCTCCTCAGATGTTCTTCGTCGGCATATATGGAACCCCACCCCGCGATGCCGTTTTCCACAACACCGTCATTCGACAACATTTGTCAAGGTAGGGGTTTTATGTCTTTCTTTTCGTGAATTACTTCAGTCATCTATCCACGTTCAATTGGACCGCTTGATATTGTTTAACGGGAGGGGGCCGGACTGCACAAACACGGCCGACCCTCTTCCCTTATTATTTTGTGTTTTTGCAGTTCAAAGGAAAGTGACGTGGTGTCGTCGCCCCGCGCGGGAACGAGCGGCAAGGATGCGCGGCGCCGTCACACCGCGCATTGGAAAATCAAACCAAGTCGTGGTGCCGTCGCTCCGTGCCGGAAAAGAAACCCGAAGACACCGCGGCTGGAGCGGGGCCGCGGCGGAGGGGCACGGCGCCGTCGCGCCGCGCCGGACAGAATAAGCTGTGGCCTAGGTTGCGGTGAAGCAGGGGGACCGGCGGCCGGTTCTGGGCCACCAACGTCGGAGCAGGGGGACCGGCCCTCGCCGGTCCCGTGGCGGCAGAAGCCGGCCGGCCAGAGTGGGCCGGCCGGTCAGGGGGAGATTCGGGGGTTACGACCCCCAGCTGGCCAGCAAAGAGCGGCCCCCATTATGGGGGGCCGCGGTTACAAACGGCGGGGGGCAGCACCCCCCCCCCCCCCCCCCCCCCGCACTCCCGAACGGCTCGGCCGTTCGGAAAAGCCACCTGGCCAGCGCGTCGGGCCACTGAGTTGGGCCGCACCCAGCCCAGGACGGGCCGTACCCAAGCGGGCCAACCCGGATCCATGTCGGGTCGACCCGGTTCGGGCCGACCCAGGGGGTCTCGGGCCGGGTCGGTCTGAGCCTGAAACCCCCACTTTCGGACCTTTCAGGGTATTTTGCCCATAACATGGGATTAGTACCTCCGATCGATGCACTGTCAGTTGCGATGCGATCTTTGGATCGAGGCGGTCGTTTCGGTATATTACACTCAAGGTTTCAGAGTACTTTGGGTTCAGCCGGGTCGGTTCGTACACGAAACCAACTGGGCCCTTAGAGTGGAAACGCTTATATCTTGAGCTCCGGACGTCCGATTGACGTGACGTCAACTTTGTTGGATTCATCTTGAGGAGAAGGAACTTTTGGAATAATTCGCCCAAGGTTTGGATGCAGTTGGAGTATGGCCGGGTTGGATTGTACCCGAAATCCAACCGGGCCTCTGGAACGGAAAAGCTGATATCTTTCAGACCGGACGTCTGTTTGACGAACCGTCAGCGGTGTTGCTGATCACGTTGAGAAACAGTCCCTATGAGTATACCCTATGAGAGTTCGGGGTATATTTGAGATACAGCCGGGTTGGTTCACACACGAAACCAACCGGGCCCCTGGGACGAAAAGGCTAATAACTCACAGACCGGGCGTCCGATTGACACGCCTTCTGTTGCGTTGAGACCCCTATGACGAGGCGGTCCTTTGAGATACTTCTTCGTGGGACTTGTGATACTTGGAGTAACAACCTGTAGCTCGTGGAACGGACCCTTCCGGAGATGAGCATACAGAGTACGGAGACCGTGTAGCTGGCTGTGACCGATGACTGCTTGTCCGATTCGATTCGGAGTGACTAGCTTAGCCCAGTGGGGAGCACTACTTTGTGAGGTGGCAGACCCATGGCGGAGGAGCACTACTGTGTGAGGTGGCAGACCTGCGGTACTCAACAGGATGAGTACCTCTGTAGGCTATGAGGGGGAGCACTACTGTGTGAGGTGGCAGACCCATGGCGGAGGAGCACTACTGTGTGAGGTGGAAGACCCGCGGTACTCGACAGGAGGAGTACCTCAGCAGTCTTAGGTTAGTGATGAGTACCTCAAAGTTATGACAGGATCACTGTACACTCTAGATACGGGCTCATCATCAGTTACGGTTTTGATAATGAAAATCCTTGTTTGAGCTAAGTCTATGACCTTTGTGTTTACCTCTTGATTGAGATGGGTCACTTGATAACTTAGGTATATGTATGGGCATATACCTGGGTAGTGGTTATCCATTGATTTCATAACCTTTGTGTTTACTCATGATTGAGATGGGTTACTTAATAACTTAGGTATAAGTATGGGCTTATACCTAAGTAAGGGTTATCTGTTGAGATCCTTCTTTGTGGTTATCCTTGTTGGATTTAGTGAGACCTTGAGGGTCTCGTGGACCCTACTGAGTATCATTATACTCACCCTTGAACGGGCTATAACCGCACCTCATTTGGTTGGTTACAGATGATGGGCAGTGCTGACGGAGGCCGAGTGTTCGAGGACTGGACGGTACCCGGAGGTGGACCACACGACGAGTCAGGACCCGGAGGTGGACCACATGATGAGTCAGTATCCGGAGGTGTACTTCACAATGAGATGACACACGGAGAAGGATGAAGGGAGATAGCGTTGTGAAGGCTATATGTACCTACCCTTCAGGTAGGATCCGAGGAGGACGACCCAGGAGCCGCTTCCATTCTTACAGCTGTTGTCTTTTTCTATTGTACTTTTGTTTATTTGTAGCTGTACTTTCAGTTGGGTTTGTATTTTGGCCCATTTACTTTTCATCACTCTCTTTTGTACTTAGTGTTTACTTCCTCTTGTATTCTATGGTGTTTTTTTTCTTTATAAAATCCACACCTTCTCAGTTATCGGGATTTTCGCCTTTGATGCTAGTCTCCAGCCCCTGGCCTATAGAAGACAGGCTTGGGGTAGTCACAACACGGGCCCCGAGGACAGGTCGTGACAGTATTCTCATCATGAGTTTGTGTGATCAGCCTCCACTGATGACCTGCTTCTCTATAAAGAAGACTATTCTCAAGCACAACCATATGATCAGTTGAGGTCCGAACAAGCCTGAAGACTCGAATCACTAACTTACTAAAATCCTCATCTACCTGATTTTCTGGCTCACCATAAAACCTTTTGGGTCACTAATTCTGGAAATTGAAAAACATTCTAAGACTATGTGAACCATCACCCTAAACTTCTAGAATTATAAATTTATAAAAAACTAGTGGCACTAATCTATGCCTACCTAGAGGAAAAACCTCATGATTAGGTCCCTAAACTGAGGCATCATCACTCAATTAATCACCATCATGATCCTCAATCGGTATCCTAGATGGCTATCATCATGGAGGAATAATAAAATTTATCGATACATGCCATAATTAGATAAGCATATATAGGGATCTAACTTAGTAAGTATAATAAAGTAAAAAAAAAAGACCCAATCATATATGATGCATGTACCATTGTCTCTTTAGAATCGATGCCTCAGTGTGTCAGGTTGACTAGCAGGTATTCAAAGTCATGGTGAATGGATAAGTTAGTCATCACACCAAAACTAGGTTTCCTGAACTAAAAACCACACTTGAGACACTATGACACCATTTCCCTAATTTCACAAATTGAACCTCACAATAAGGTTTAACTCCAAACATTGAATCAGAGGGAACCTCTAATACCATTATATCATGACTCAGCCCACCAGGGCCCTCCTGGCCAGCTATAAGCCCAATATGACACCCCATTCCCACCTCCAATAGGTTAGGGATGGTTAATATCATCGTTAAGTCATATCACTAAAATGGTATGCCTTATCATAAGTACTTCTATGCATGCACGCAACCATATCCATGTAACAATAGATATATATAATAAAATACTAAACATCTAGAGTGTAAACCATGTATGCAAAAACCTCTAAGAAAACATCAAAGTATAAAATTATAGTACAAAAGATAAAATGGGAAAAATACATGCCCAATATGAAATGAAGTCCTAACCTAACAACAACTTGAAAAATGGATACTAAAGAGATCCTAGCTCACAATCTCCAAGGTTGACCACTGAATATGATCAGCACCGCTATGTACAACAATGCTAATTTGAAATATGGTCTACCAATATCATCGTTGATCTTCCTATCATTTTTATAAGAAAAAACACATGCTAGAAAATCTCATGCAAGGGTGATTATATACATACCTAGCAGGAAACCCCTAAAACCAAGAAGGGATCAAAATAAAGATACAAAAATCATCTCAACCTGTAAGTAAGAGGGAAACAAAACCCAATATATATGCTCATAAATAAACCCAAATGAGAGAGAAATTGTATTTTCATCTACACAGCCTAGATAAGAGTGATGAGTCAAACTAAAACTCCAATAGTCCATCTCTGATTCCCATTACCATGTGAAATCACACAATAATCCATGTGGGGGGCCCATGCCTCACCATAGCACTCCACAACTAAGGAGGTACAATCTATAGTGCAGGAACCTCTCCTCATAAGAGCTCGAAGATGGGGGTCTCATTATGTAGAAAGAATACTTTTCCCTATATGGTATGGGGGATCCCAACCCTACCTTTGTAAAGATTATGGGGGACCTATGACCTGGTGCGATATGTGGGGTGCCAACATTGGTCTCTCTGATGACCAAACCTGATCACTTCCATCGACTAAGAATCACTAAAGGAAGTGTCCCTCTCATGAAAACGTGTGTCATATATCTAATTCTAGAACGAAGGTGACCATCATGTTCTATGTGTAAAATGTATCTAGATATAAAACTCATAATCCAAAATCTAAGTCCTGAGGAAGGATATATACAAGGTGGGAGTGTCATAGAAAATTACACCGTGTGTATATAGGATAACATGGTGTGTGACCTCACCTAGAAACCTGGGCATGTCCTCACCTGTACACAGCTTGGTAGGCCATATTGGATTACCCAACATTTACATGTAGTACACAGCATGACTTGGCTACCCAAGGAGAAACCCCAGAAGAGGATTCAGAGCAGGTGCACTCACCAGAGTAGAACCAAATGGATTTGTCAGAATGAGAGGGTATGGCTATGCCATAGGGACCAGCCTGTGCTTGCACGAGAAGCCTAGACAGACGGCCATGCGAAGGTGGAGAGCTACTATCAGGATGTAGATGCTGGGGAGGGGTAGTTCCTTGTAGATATTCTAGTTTAATTCCCTAAGACCTTTGGTTCATGTAATCTCCTAAGCCTACGGGATATGTAACCTCTAAGCCTACAGGCCTTGTAAGGGTTCCCCCTCATCCCTTGAAAGGGGGGTTATAAAAAATAAATAAAAATGATGGACTTCGGGCCATTCGAGCTTCGGGCTACCCAAGGAATTCTCATGCCCTCCCAGACCATGCCCATGTTATTAGCTCAAACCCATGCACTTTGGTCATGCCTATGTACACTGGTCATGTTTGAGTACTTTGGCTATGTTTGTTCCCATATACTCCTAGAGTAAACACTAAAACCACCACTGTTTCATCCTAGAATCATGTTGGATAATTCAAATATGTGTTTGACCATGCCTGATCTATCACTAGTGGCCATATTATGACTAACCTTATTTGGAACATCTTGTCACATCACACATTGCTTATAGATGAAGAACCTAGAACTAGACTCTAATCTATGTTCCCAACACCTTCAACCCACATCACATCACAATATGTTCAAAAAACACTAATCTGTATGTCATCCATGAATCCTCTATGAATCTAAGTGTTTGATCATGCTCAAATCTGGTCTGGAAATATCAAACTGCAACCACATGGGCCACTAGTGAAGAACACAAAGAAAAGTTATATAAATTCATAAGAATAAAGTAAAATCCCAACATTTGATGGTTCTATTCCATCCATATATTACATAATATAGAAACCATGTTGAAATAAAAGGTGTAATGAATAAAAAATAATATTTGATCTCATGTGAAGAATGACAATCACTGGAAACAAAAGAAAATAAATAATTCATGATTTTTCAAATAAATCAGGGGTGGAAACCAAAAAATAATGTGACCTACCAAGATTTTGGATCAATAATTGGTAAAGAAAACATCTTCTAGTGATGAAGCTAATGATCTCACTATGTTCATTGTCTATCTCATGATTTACCTTAATCCATTCGTTGCCGATTTTCATCTTGATCTACCAACAACAATAAAGGATGCTTCCTCCTCTACTCTAATATCCCATGGTTATGTGGATAACATTGGATATTTTAAAAAATATCATATTTATAGATAAAAATGGGTGTTTATTTCAATTAATAAAAATAAATAATTTAATTATTTAATTACTCAACATACACACCAATGGTCCCCTTCAACCAGGAGTCCAATTCCACCCAACATTATATCATTACTTGGGTAAACATCACATTTCGGAATCAACTATGGTCTAGGTCCCAAATAATGGAAAGCCAATTTATACCAATAATATACATCATGTGCTTTAATATATATTAATATTTTAAATATATTAATTTATAGGTCATGCAACACCCAAACACAACACTGACTCTGAGGAAAACTCTAGATATGCATATATAAATATCCAAAGGAAAAAACAAAAAAAATAAAAAAAAATTGAAAAAAAAATTAAAAATTTTATTATTTATACTTACTATTTTATATATTCATAAAAATATAGGGTTTTGTTAAAAACTGTAATTTTCACTATACACCAAAAATTCAATTATTTCATAAAATTACCAAAAATTAAACCAAAAATAATTTTGACCTTATAGATTCAAAAATTATGTTAATTTTGTAAAATTAAAACCTAAAAATTTATAAATTTATCTTTTAAATGAAAATTTAAAAAATAAGGAAAAACTTATTTTATTAAAAAATGTCTTTTAAAATGTTTGGTGTTCTCAATATTATTTCATACTAATTTATAATTTTAATAATTTTAATATATTACTTAAAATATTTAAATATTATATATTATCATAATAATTATTTAAAATTGGTTTATATAATTTATTAATACTTTAAGGTGTTAATTGAGAATAAAAATATAATTAAATATTAAATTGTATTAATTATATGTCCTCTAAATTTAAGAAATTTTAATTGAGTAATATCTTTTTATTTACTAGAGGTGTTATTATTCTTTTAATTGTATTAATAATATTTATATAATATGTCACACTCATATTAGTTTGTTATTTCTGGTGGAGAAATATATCAAACACATTAGATCAATTTAAAGGAAATATATATAGGAAAATCTTGAGATTTTACGTTCTTTCCACCTTAGATATATTATTTCCTCATAATTTTTCATTATCGCTCACTTATGAAAGAATCTAAAGAATAAATATGAAACTAAATATATATTTTCTACAAAGATATCGACCTCACACTCCTAAATAAAATAATACTGATCAATTTCCACATAGTAGGGATGTATGGATATTCCTTTATCTTAATAACTGATATAAAATATACCTCCTTAATTAGTTATAAAAGTTACTAGGCACATATTGTTTATAGATTCATTTTGATGATCTTATTTCCAACAAAACACTAAAACCAAAATGGTTATAATTACATTCAAAAAATCTCAATAAATGATTATATGAATATGAAAACTCAATCCTAATATTTCTTCTACAATAACACATTGATTTAAACTTGTGACACTTTTTTTTCAACTATGTAAAACATAGCTCATCCTATAACTCTCTATGTTTAACCTATTTTATCCAATATAATTTTCCTATTAGGTTCTCTAACCTTACTAGGTGTATATTACATCCTCAAATTTTAGTTAAATTGTTTATAAATGTTTGTAAAGAGAATGTGAATTAACCAAATCATATCTCTCATGAGTGTCTATCCATTTTTTATTCATAGTCCCACTCATAATGAACCAAGTGAATATTTAGTTGATACTCAACCATAATTTTTCATGGTGGTTACCCCTTGGTGCCTTAGTTCCACATCTTCATCCACTTTCTAGCATCCAGACAAGGATGTAATTTCTAGGAAAACCACATACACAAAACATTACCAAAATTATAGGATGTTATCCTATATGTAGAATTATCCCCAGTGTTTTAAATAATGTTCACTAATCCTAAACCATATCAGTAAGTAAAATAGTGAAAAAAAATAACTAAATCATTATCTAATACCAACTGAGGCACCCTCAAACCACCATCTCATATCTAGTTCTGAAAACACTTTCTTTAAACATTGGATTTGATACCAAGTGACATAACCCAAGATAAACATATATTTATTTTATATAATTTCCATAATTTAAACATTAAATATCACAAATATACACAAAATCCCATAAATATAAGCTTTAGTGTCTATGAGGATCGGCTACATAATAAACTTATTTTACAACACTTGTAATAATTTCTCTATAATTGAGTCTCACTTGACTTCCTTATATAATTTTTATAAGTTAACTTAACTTTATAACCTATGGAACAAAAAAATAATAAATGGGTGAGTTCAAACACTCAATAAGGAAAAAACTCATCAAAAAGTCATCAAGGGTTAGATCATGAGTACTTGAGAACACAAGAATATGGGAGAAATGTCTTATTAAAAATAACATGGAAGAATTAAAATTATCTATAATTTATGATAAAAGTACATGTAATCTAAAATTAAAAAACATATACCAAGTAAAGATAATTTGAAATAATGAGATAATATATAGTATCCATTGATTATAAAAAGATCATTACAAATAACTTTAGCATAAATACAATAACATCATATCATCACCTTTGTGAGTCACTACTCACACTCATGATTGGTGTGTAAAATTAATTGCACATGCATATACAAATCTCATGATGTATAAAATTATAACTAATTCATTATAGGGAGATATAAGACTCCACACATTATTCATCCATACATATGTGTGACACTTGAAATCAATCATTCGTAATATCATAAAGGTCTCATGGAAAGAAAATGGGTTTCGTATCATTTCCAAATGATATCGTATAAACTTAATTTAGATATTAGATCAATTGATAAAAATATTAAAATATCCAAAAAAGGTTTATTTAATATAGGAACAGTTAGGGTGATTTAGAAAAACATAACTATATAGGATTTAGATAATTTAAGATTAAAATGGAAGTGAAACTATGAAAAGAATCTTTTAGAAAACATTACATGACATTATCATAAAGTGATGAAATTATGAATAAATTTAAAAAATAGTTTTCAATAAGGTAAAATGAAAACATTTTTAAAACTCAAATTTAAAAGGAATATAAATAATTGAGCCTTAAAAAAGACATGGATTATTTTCCAAAGAAAATTGATAGTGGGAGATAAAAATACAAACTTGAAAGGGAATATATTTTTTAATATTTTAAAAATACATTTATTGAAACCCACATCATAAAGAGTGAGATAAATAATTAGTTTAAAAATGGGTAAATATAATTTTTATAATCACTATAAAAAACATATTTGGATTTCAAAATAAGAATTAGAGAACATTTGCAAAAAGAGTGAATATAGATATGGAAGAAAAAGAGCTCATTTGGAAAGAATGAGAATTCATATTAACATTGTCAAATTTTATAAAAAAAATAATAAATGTAATTTCCTAAAAAAATATGTTGGAGAGAAATTATAATATCATCATTGAAAAAAATAAAATAATCTTTTAATAACTATAGTAAAAAAATAATCATTATGACTCAAGAAAAAATTTGAGTCAATAAATACTCCTTAAAGATTTGGTAATAGTTGAATCAAAATAATTAGAAGAAGTGATTCAAGAAAGGACTTATAAATCCAATGAAAATTCATATGAATTTTAATATAATAAAATCATGGGTCATGGAATTACCAATTTATAAGAATAAATTTCAAGAAGAACAATCACAACTCAATAAAAAAATTGAGTTAACAAGAGCCCTTACATCATCGTTATCTTTCAAATTGAAAACCCATGTAAAGTATAACATGATATGGATTTATAAAAACCTTATATTTCTTGAAAATTATGATAAAATAAATTCATCACCAATATATACACCAAAAATTGGAAACAAGTGGTGAATACGCGTCATATTTTATGGAGAGAAATTGTGATGCAAAAACCCATGCCTTTATTCCCACTTTCTCAAACATGTTCTAACCTCATAAAAAAGATACATTAATCACATATTTAATAACCTTATTCATTACTATAACCTTTTATAAAATTCATTTAAATCATTTATTAAAAATTTATTAGTTAGTTATATTTTATTTTTATCATGAGAAGTTATTAGCTTTTATTATTTGTTTAGTACTATTTTTGTAATGGTTGTATCGATTCTTGTTTATATATTTAAATTTCATCATTATGAGAAAATTATAGGGACTGTAATAGATTCTTTTTAATGATTTAATATATTATAATTTTATTTGATAATTATTTTAGTTATTATTCATGACGATGAAGTTGGTGATGAGCTAGTTTCGATAATTTATAATGAACAAAAAAGAGTTAAAATAATAACAAGTTAAATATTAATATAAAATTTTCAGAAAAATAAACCAAAAATTATTTTCTCATTAATATATAATAACATAAATAGTTAATTTTCTATATTCATTGATGATATAAATTTATATCATTGTTCGTGTTGGTGTTTAAACCTACCCAAATAAGAACAAACTATAATCTATGCGTGAGTATGGTTAAAAAAGTGATAATTTTTCATAATATAATTATTATATAATAATAATGATATTATTTATATGTTTTAAAGGTGTTGAATCAGTTTTTATATATTTATAAAAATAATAAAATACTAGAGTAAAAAACCAAATGCATCACTTTCATGGGGGCCATAGTCTACGTGTGTCCATGGGCGACACATTAATTTTACATAGATCAAGTAGAAGATAGAGAATAGTTTATAATTTAATAATATTAATAATTTTATAAATATAATATAAATCCTTTAAATAAACTTTTATAACTAACCATTTAAGGCAGTGGTGAAAAATACAGCATGTCATTCATTGAGGCGGTGGTCCTGATGTACATATGACGATGTATTAATTTTTCGAATGGTTTTGGAGGGAGGTAGAAAATAGATTTTCCATTAGTATAATAGAATTTAATCATATTATTAATACTTATGTAATAATATTTTCATGGATAGAATAGGTTTTAGTGGGTAGAATAAGTAGAAAAATAAGTGAGTGTGGTTGAGAACATTACCTCTCCCTTTGGATGTTATCTCGTGGGTAACACCTTAAGGATACTTAGCCTGGTCTATTGGAAAAACCAAGGATTCTATGATGTGGGGAGAGAGTTGAGGATATACTATAAAAGTTTTTTTTTTAATCTAATTATTGATAATGAGTGGGTAAATGGGTTGGATCTAAGAACCTTTTATAGGTAAAGGGAATGACATGTAACATCCAGTTACCTTCCTTTAAGTATTCCTCATCTCTCTATTCATTTACCTCTTTTTTGGGTGAATTATAGGGATTTAAAGGATAAATATCCTTTTATAAGGAAAATTACCTAAATTCTGTGGATGTATTTTCTTTTGAATTAATCGAGTTCGAGCAAAAATGTGTCAAAGGCTTTGCGGGGTTCTCCCTGAGTTCAGAGAACACCAGAGATGGTTTGGGTTATATATTCATAGTTATTACTATTCACTACCAAATATTATTTTTCACATCATGAATGGTTATATATAATGTATTACTTGGAAGGAAGATGTTAGAAATTGTTTCAAGGCATAAAATGTTTACACGTCGTGAACCAAGTTCATGTATTGAAATGGTTGAAGTCGTGATTTTTAATCTATGGCGACACACTTTTCAGTGTCTTTTGTTAATTAATAAATTCATGTTGTGAAATGGTTTAAAATAATGAATTTTTCAGGATTATTTATTTTTAATGTGATTCATAGATGATTAATTTTTCATTATAGGTGCAAGATTTTCTCTTAAGACTTAAGATCTCTCCCGAGTGATTTTGGGGATCTTCGCTCCTTCTGTATCATTTTTTTTTTGTAATTGATCTCTGTTCTGATTGTGCTATGTCTCTTTGGGTAAGGGATATTTTTTATTCTTCATTTTCATTGGTTACATAAATTTTGTTTCACTAAATTTTTAGATCCACTGGTATTGTGGTGTTGATTCTCTTGATACTTTCTAGATATATTGTGTGATCTTCCTTTAGAGGCTGACCTTTATATTGGTTATGGTGTGGCGTGTAAGTTTATTGAGGTATGTTTTTTTTATCTTCTCTACCAACCATTTTTCTTTATTAAATTGATTTTGGGATGTGAGAATTGATTCTAGAGACTCCATTGTTTTCCTTT
The DNA here is from genome assembly GCA_963277665.1 of Viscum album. Taxonomy (NCBI): domain Eukaryota; kingdom Viridiplantae; phylum Streptophyta; class Magnoliopsida; order Santalales; family Viscaceae; genus Viscum; species Viscum album. The sequence continues at coordinate 880,032,459 of OY728126.1, read as the reverse complement.
CATTTTTTCATGTTAGTGGATTCCATTATGGGAGTGTGCGACCCGAGTTTGAGGTATGTGGTTTCTTCTCTAGACTATTCTGGATAAACTATATTACTTTAGTTTTATAAATTATTTTATAAATAAATTATCATAATTGAATTATGTTTTTGGAAATGGTTTTTTGAAAAATAATGGTTTTCCCCTTATTTTGGTAAAGTAAACGGTATTTTCAAATCATTGTGAAATGGATTTATGAAATGGTATTCAAAGCAGGATTTTGAGGAAGTGGTTTAGTAACATAATATAGGAAAATTATTGGGTACTTAAATGGAAGGTGTATCAATAGTTCTCATCTGTTGATACTGACATGGGGTTTACTCATGGGGTATTTCTCTTCTCCCTAGTCCTGTTGTTCTAGGAACTTGATAGATCTGTTGGGAGGTTCTCCTAATGGGGTATTCCTCTACTATCCATATTCGATTAATATTTATAGAGACTTGATGTGTGTGATTGTATATGTTTGGGTATGAGTGTTCTAGATATCTTTCCCTATTATGATCCTTCACATGATGTTACTTGTACATTGTTTTGAACTAATTTGTATTTGATATGATATGTGATACATGATTTGATTTTAATGCTTTCATGTATTTGGAATACTTTGAAACTATTTTACCTAGATTATTTGGAACTGTGGAAAAGGGGAAATGTTTTATCATGATTTTGATATAAAACATTTTTATCTTATTTTCATGCCTTTTTTTCTTTAAAGTTGATCATATTTAGATTATTATGCTGAGACTTGATATGGAACACCTGGGTGAGATCCTACTGAGCCTATTTAGCTCACACCCTATGCACCCCTTCAATGGTTCATTGACCTTGTTATGTATTTCGATGTAAGGAAAGCCAAGCCACCACAGTTAAGCGGCAATATTTCTTTCATCTTTTTCTTGGTAGTTGGTGGTGAGATGGTAGGACTTTATACATGTTTTTATATTGAGTAGTTGTTTCTGTTTTAGTTCTTCTTTACTACTAGAATTGTACCATAGAGATTTTTTAGTTTCTTTTTTGAGTTGTATTGCTTTTGTTATTTCCTTTTTGACATGACATATATTAATTATTTTAATCTTCCAGTGTTTCTTCACATTGTTTATATATATATATATATATATATCATTTTTTCTGATTTAGGTTGATAGAAATCATTCCCTCTAGTTCTTCTTGATGTCTGAGCACTAGTCACCAGCCCATGGGGATCAGGAATTCCCTTCAGTTATGTGAAAGTTTGGGTAAGGTGCCTGTTTGAGTGGGTATTGGTGTTAGGTTCATCACAGTTTGGTATCAAATTACCTATTGTGCTTGGTTTTAGGATCTTGGTAGACTAGAGATAGGATTATCTAGACTTGATAGGTAGGTTTCAGTGAGTGCCTATCCAGCTTTTTCCGTGAATAGACTAAAGTTACCATGGGATGTTGGGATGTATGTCTCCTATTTTGAGTTCTTGATCATAATCTCAGATTTTTCTTATGATTTTATAGTTTGAACTACAATTATCTTGTTTTATAATCATTTATTTTATTTTTTTGTATAGTGATATGCCTCGTAGACATCTTCCATGGGTTCCTCATGAGGTTTCAGTAGATTCTCCTTATAGGAATTTGCCTCTAGATCATAATATTATTGAGGTTATCATGTGGGATGTTCATGTTATAGAATAAATTTTATCTTAAGTCAAAAATATAGTTATTGAGGTACTGGTAGGAGTTGTAGGGGAAGTGGATAAATCACAAGAGTTCTTAGGTGAGAATCCACCATTATTTAAGGGTGTGAATAAACCTCAAGAGTTAAAGGACTGGTAAGAAAATATCAGTCAGATCTTCAACTTCATGGGTACCCCTGAGAATATTAAGGTAAAGCATGTGGCGTCAAAATCAAGGCTCTTAGAAAGTGATGGAGGTATTCCATGGTATAGGTGGATAGACATGTGGGCTTACACTAGAAGGGTTTCAAGATTATCTTCTTTCAGTAGTTCTATCCAAAGTATCTAATGATGGTGAATTCTCTAGAGTTCCTCTCCATGAAATAGGGAGAGTGATCAGTGAAGTATGTATCAATCGGTACATGGAGAAGGTTTGTTTTTTCTAGAGGTAGTAAATAATGACCAACTAAAGGCTTATAAGTACTTATAGTGTTTTCAAATTGATATCAAATCGTAAGTATTTATGTTGAAGCTTTCAACTTAAGTGGTAATAGTAGATAGGTAAATGAGGGAGGATATGGATATATAAGGTAAGGTTTTTTATTCTTCCCCTTGTCTTCCACCCAGTGGTAGCTTTAGTGGTGCATAGGGAAGGAATAGGAAGTTTCATAATCATCGCATGAGTGTCGGGGTTGAATCTAAGAAGTGTCCCTTCATTGAACCTTCAGTTGTATCTTGTACTGTCTCTATGACCTACTATAATTGTGGAAAGGTTGGGCATAACCGATGTTCTTATTCCACACCTGTGAATATATGTAATAGTTGTGGGAATTATGGTCATCTACAGCATTTCTGTTAGGATATTTTTACACCTTATTATGGTCAAGTATCATTAGCTCCAAATTCTACTATGGTGTAGTTAGATATATCAAAGACTATATGGATCCATCCACAGGCCTCATGAGTGAAGAACCTTCACATAGTGGATGAGTTTCAATTAGAGTTAGATGTGATTCTAGAGATAGTGAGAGGTACCATATTTATTGAATCTTAATTAGTGACAATTTTATTTGATACACTCAATTCCCACTCATTTATAACTATTTTTTTGGATATTTTTAAACTTCCAATAGAACTCATGTTATTTTTTATGGTGTTAGAGATACCTATTGGAAGGAGGAAAGAGTAAGGGTTTTGGTGTCCTTATTCATTATTCATAGCTAATGCGGAGTTAGTCTGGTATTTTCTTATTCTCGATCTAGATCTATTTGAAATCATCCTCAGGATGAATTGGATTATTTATCACCATACTGAGATTGATTGTTATCATCGGCATTTTTTTTCTTTTCTTATGATGTAAGTTCTTAGGTGTTTCGGGTAGATTGGGATCTGAGGCTCGGTCATGCATGACCTTCCCTCCCAGAGCTCAAGAGTTTGTCATCTACTGTAGTAGTTGAGACTGATGAATTTTATTCCATTATTGATATTCTTGATATTTTTTAGGACTTTACTAATGATTTCCAAGATGATTTATCTTATCCTCCTCAAGAGAGGGAGGTAGAGTTTACGATTTATTTGGTTCCAGGTACGCATCTGATTTTGATACCTTATTATCGTATGACACTATTGGATATGAAAGATCTCAATATTCAGTTGGATGATCGAAGGGTGAAAATATTTTTTTCCCCTAGTGTTTCACCTTGAGTAGTCCACGTTCTCTTTTCTAAGAAGTTAGATGGTTCACTCTTATATTTTGTGGACTACTAGAAGTTTAATTGGGTAATGGTTAAGAATAAGTATCATTTTCCTCATGTGGATTATTTTATTGACTAGTTAAAGGAGTCAAGGTTGTTTTTAAAGATCAATATTCGATTGGGTTATCATAAAATTATAGTTAGAGAGTCAGATGTACCAAAGACGACTTTCAGTAGAATGTATGGTCATTATGAATATTGTGTGATGTTGGTTTTTCTAACTAAAGATCCTTTAGTTTTTATGTATTTGATGAACTGGATATTACATGAGTATCTCAACACTTTTTTGGTAGTTTTCATGGATGATATTTTAGTTTATTTGAGATATGATCTTGAGAACTATCACCATTTGAGTTTGGTTCTATAAATCTTAAAGAGTCAACATTTATATGAAAATATTTTGTAATGAAATTTTTGGATCCAAGAATTGAATTTATTAGGGAATATCGTTTTTAATCATGGATTATCGGTTGATCTAGATAAGGTGAAGGATGCCTTTTCATGTGAAGATAAAAAAAACACCTTATAGATTTGTATCTTCCTTGGTCTTTCTGGGTACTACTGATGATTCTTTAAGGTTTTCTCAAAGTTGGTGTCACCTTTGAAAACTCTTACTAGGAACGAGGTGAAATTAATATGGCATGAAAAGTTTGAGTATTTGTTTGATGAACTAAAATGACTTCTAACATCATCTCCTATTTTTATCTTGCCTGAGCCCAGTAAGGGTTATGTGGTTTTTTTATACTTATGGTGATGTTCTGGGTTGTGTTCTTATATATAATAATTCTACGGTGGCTTATGGATCTTTACAAAATTTACCACATGAGAAGAATTACTCACACTCATGATTTATAGCTTTTCCTGGTTATTCATGTGCTTAAATGTTGTAGGAATTATCTTTTTGGGGATAGGTTTGTGGTCTTTTTTGACCATAAGAGTCTAAGAAATATCTTTTATTAAAAATAATTGAATCTCATACAAAGGTGGTGGTTATAATACCTTCAAATGTTTGACTTAGACATCACCTACACCTCAAGAAAGGGTAATGTCATTAAAGATTGTCTTAGTAGGAAAGTACCATCACAACATATTTTTTGAATCAAATGAGGAGTGAAGCATTATGGGAATCTTTTCTCAATTTCACATGGATGCTCAGGAGGATATTTTAGGTATGATTCTTGTAACACTCTGTTATTCTTTTTAGATAAACCCTTATTTATGCTTTGTTTATTATCCTCGTTTGGGTGCGTTTATGGGAATCTCAGGGATATAGATCCTTTGTTGGGGAAATTAACCTAATGTTCAAGGATTTATGTTTTTTTTAATTAATAGAGTCTAGGTATAAACATGTCAATAACTTAGTGGGGTTCTTTTCAAATTTAGAGAACACCTGAAGTGGGGTCTTTGGGTTTTTATGAATAAACCTATAGTTTCTATAATCTGTTGGGTGGTTTCATACTGTGTAAAGGTATTGAACTCCGTGTAATGTTTTCTAGGAAGATTTCATGAAACATGTTTAGGGAATGAAGGGTTTACACACCATTTAATAGGTTCATGTTGTGTACTATCAAAAATTGGGTTTTTAATAAAAATGATGTGCATTTTCGGTGTACCTAAAATTCATGGATTACACAACATGTAATTGAATAACATGTCATGTAATCATCATGAGTTTGGATTTTAGGGTGCTTCATGGATAATTTATCATTCATTCATTTGAATCCCTTCTCCCTCTCAACATACAATCTCTTAGGGGCGATTTTGGAGACCTCCAACCCATCCAGATCATTTCTTCTAGTGATTGATTATTGTTGTGGATATATTGAATTTATATGGATTATAATGACATCAAGTTATTCCTTATACTTTTTTGTGGCTATAATTTTTTTTATAATTGTAATTATATAGTGTTTTATATCAATAAATTTCAGTTTCTCAGTGTGTCTTATCTTCCAAAGTTCATTCCTATTATTTCCAATCACCATTGTTCAAGGAAGCTAGGTTTATACCAGTTTGAGGTAGGTATTTATATAAAATTATTTAATACAATAAATTTATTATTGTTCTTGGTAAATTCCTTTGGGTTATTCATTGATTTGAAATGATATGTGTTTTTAAAGTATTTATTGGAAAGTCAAATGTTTTTAAAAAGTTTTTTCTTTGAAGATAGATTTTCTTGATTTAAAAATGGGTTTTAAAACACCAAAAAAGATTGGATTGGATTTGAAAATGTTTTATAAAATTGTGAGAATAGTTTTGAAATTTTATTTGGAAAATTGGAATATTGGTAACCTTGGGTACGTTGAGAAATATACATGGGTAGCCTTAGCATTCGTGCAACCACTAGGAGGTAACCTTTGTGATAATGATGGACTATGGAAGGAATTGATGTTGGTTGGATCCAATAATATTCCTTTTTAGGATCTTGAGTTTCTAGTACATATTTTTCCATAGGTTAGGGCCCAATATGATGTGAATTTTTATTTATGTTTATTTATCACATGGTAATTTTTACCATGGATTGTTTATATGGATTTGAATCACATAGCTTCTCATAATAGGTTACTTCATGGATATGTGTTTACTTGTTTAACTCTCAATGCATAGATATGATTCCTATATATATCACTTCAACTTGTTTTATTTCTATTTTGATAATATGAAATGATTTTATTAAAACCAAAGGGAAAATAATTTACAATTGTATTGGATTTATAAAAATTATTTATAAAAATATTTTTTTTAAATATAGAATATTTACATTCTTCTTATTAGCCTTGTATAGACTCTGTGGTGGTATCCTTCTAGAATTTTTTCTCACACCCTAATTTTGACCTTGGTTCATTTTTAGATGTTGTACTGAAAAATATAGGTAAAGAAAAAAAGGAAACTTGTAGCTTATCGGCTTCTCCTTTGGTGTTCACCTTCATAGAAGGGTGGTTTAGAGGTGAATTTTGGTCACATGGAGACTTGTTGGTATTTTTTATTCATAATTTTAGGTTTTTACGATTTGGATTGTAGTTTATGGATTTGTTTATATATTTTTCTTTCTCTAATACTCAATCTGTATGTCTTGTTTCATTATATACAAGACTTTTTCTGTTTTCTTTCTTAACCTATCCATGTGATGGTTGGCTTGGGAATAAGTTTTTTTTTTACCTGGGTTGGTCTATTAAAAATAAATATCAGAGGAAAGTATTAGCTTGAAGTGTGTTAACACTATCTGAGTTTGGTTTTGTGTCTTCAGTAGATAAGAGTTAGGACCTTGGAAATTCTGATAGTATGTGTGAAAAGGGGGCATTTACAACTCATTTTTATGACTATATTCTAGTTACCATGGGTGATAAAGGAATTTTACAAGGTTTTTTATTGTAATTTGGGATCATTTGAATGAACTTTATGGGAATTTTATTTAAATTGACCTAATAATTTTGACAATGTATTTTTTGGATAATAATTCCTAATTTCTTTAAATTATTATTGTTTTAAAGCATTAATTTGAATTCAGGAAGTGTTCATAAGAATCTTGGAATGAGATTAGGATACAATTGGTTATTCTCTTGTGTTTATTAGACAATTTCCCCAGCAAGAGAACTTACAAATCTAAGAGAGGAATTTGTGAGATGGTTTCTTCATGTGAATTCTCTAGTGGAACATTCTTTGGTAGAAGCTATTATTCACACTACTTAGACTTTGGGTCAAGTGGGTCTTGTGAACTCAAGTAATGTGTTGGATCATACAACTATGTTTACAAATAATCATCCACCCGTCTTCAGGGGACGAGGAAAGAGATGGTGGGACACTATTGTGAAAGATAAGTTTCACAAGGACCATACCTATGATTCTTGTAAGAAAATATTTAATTAGAAGTTTTACCCTAAGATGTTACATGAGGAAAAGACTTAGGAGTTTCTGACCTTGGAGTAAGGGGGTCATACCATTTTGGAGTATTCTTCCCATTTTTATGATTTGGTGCATCTATAACCAAAGATTGACACTAATGAGTACCTAAAGGCTTGATGGTTTGAGTTAGTACTAAGGCTTGATATTAGGTCAATATTGATTCTCATGTGCCTTCTGACCTTTGTGGAGGTAGTTTATAAAGAAGATTTTGATGGGGCCAGCATATCTAGTAAGATATGTTTGGGTGGAGCTTTAATTGGTTCATTTGTTAGCCAGGGTGTATATTTTTTTAAGAAGAGGAAGCATAAGGGTGGTCAGCTTTTTTAAATACCATTTTTAGGGACTTTTATAGGGAAACAATAGGTTTTTTCTATTAGTGTGGGAGATCTGGTCATACTAGGACTAACTGTATATATGTTCCCATTAATTTTCATCATTTTGGATTACCGGTTCATCTGAAGTGTTTTTGTGAAAAGATGTCCTAGGGTAGTAGGGTGGGATCCACTCTCACCAAGGGTTTGTAGGTTTATACTAATGATTCCAAGGGTGGTGGGTCAAATCATCGGTCCAAGGGTATTGTTCATCGGGATAATATCATATGTATTTATATGACTAAGTATGTACAAGAGGAATCTGAATCAAGTCCAGCTACTATTATAGGTACGATGCTTATTTTTTATTCTAAGGTTTTAGATTTTTTTGATACAATTAGTACTCATACTTTTATATCTTTGAAGTTAATTTACGTTTTGGTATTGAGTTCAGAACTTGTGTCATACTTGTTGGATATTTAAAAGCCTTTGGGAAATAGATCTAAACAAGGTTCCAAGTGTCTTGTGTGTCAGGTGATGATAGCCGACTTTGAAGTAGAATGGGACTTATTGGTGAATTATCTTTACATCTTCAACTTGATTGTTAACATGGATTGGATGGTCAGTTTTAAGGACCAGATAGACTATTATCACCTTAAAGTATGGTTCCTATCTATTTATGGGGTCACTCATGTCTTCCAAGGTGAGTAGGACACTAGATAGGGAAAGGAAGGGAATGTTGTTCCTTATTTCAGGGCAATATTAAGTTAGTTTTCAGATATTCTTCTTGATGTAGTTTATTATTTGGGTGGTCAACTTCCTGCAGTGGTGAGTGCTTAATCTATGATCTTTTAAGATTATTTTTATGGTTTACCACCCCAGATAGATGTAAATTTTACTATTTACCTACTCCCTAGTATGATGCCCATTTCTATTCCATCTTATCAAATGAAACCTACTAAGTTAGTGGAAGTTATGGTCTAGTTTGAGGAACTAGAGGATAAAGTATTTATTCATCCTAGAATGTCACCATGGTACCACCAGTTTTCGGTCTAATAATAGGATATACATAATACATCATTCATGATCTGGTATAGGAATTTTGAGTTTCTAGTTATGCCATTCAGTCATACTAACTCTCCTACGGTGTTTATGGATTTGATGAACTAGATTTTTCATTGGTTCTTGGAATATTTTGTTCTGGTTTTCATTATTGATATATTGGTGTACTTAAAGTTAAAGGAGGGGCATATAAACCATTTAGATATCATTCTTAAAAACTTTAAGGAACGTCATCTATATGGTAAACTCTCCAAATGTGTGTTCGGGTCTGGGAATTGAAATTTATGGGGCATGTGATATCTGATATGGGAGTCTCAGTGGATCATAGAAACATACAAGAAATGATGTCCTAGGAGAATCCTAGAAATTTGTTTGAGATCCTAAGATTCTTAGGTTTGTCTGGTTACTATAGATTTTTTGTTCAGGATTTCTCCAAGCTCGCATCTTTGATGATTGTTTTAACCAGTAAGGGTGTAATTGTTGAATTTAATGACAACTTTTAGAGATATTTAGGGGATCTAAAGATAATGCTGACTTCATCTCTATTTTTTATTCTTCCAGAACAAGGTTTGAGTTATGAAATTTTTTATGATTCTTCTAGTATGAGTTTTAAATATGTCATGATGTTGGGTAAATAGTTGGTGGTATAAATCTCACAAAAGTTAATCCCTCACAAGAACTACCCCACCCATGATCTTGAGTTGGAATTGGTTATGCATGAACTCAAAATATGGTATTGCCATCTCTTTGGGTAGTAGTTTATAGTGTATTCATATCATAATATCCTGAAATATATTTTTACTCAGAGGGATCTTAACTTATGACAATGACATTGGTTAGAGTATCTTTATACTTTTGATTTTGATATTGCATACACCTATGTAAAAGGAGATGTTGTTATTTATGATTTGAGTATAAAATTACTAACACAAGATATGAAGGAATCAGTTGATCAATGATCTATAAAAATTTTGTTTGTTGATATGAGCTTGGGAGTGGAATATTTTGGTGGATAGGTTTTCTTGGATTATATGAAAGTTGGATCGTCTTTTGATGAGTAATTTTGACTAGAGAAAGTGTAAAACATCAAGTGAAAACACTTTATTAAAAGCCTTTAAGGTGGAAATAACTTAAGTGAGTGGTTTCAGTCTCCTAGGGATGCATTGTGATTATATGTTTGGTTGGTTGTTTTGTTTTCCCTAAGATATGAGTTGTTAGACATTGGATATTGGTCTTATTGTTTTGTGCACCCTGGGGATACCAATATTTATCATGAATTGAGACGATGGTATTGGTGGTAGGGGATGATATGGTTGATTCTGGATTTTTTATCACGATGTATTACTTTTTAAAGGATTAAGTTTGAACACCATAGACCTATGAGTTTGTTGCATCCTTTTACCATTTAAGTATGGAAGTGGGATGATATTTCCATGTATTTCATTTTTGGTTTTATATGAACACCTAGTGGGAAAGATATGATTTGGGTGATCATAGATCGACTCATGAAATCAGAACATTTTCTCCATATCAAGGAGACTATGAAGGTGGAACATCTTGGGGACTTGTATGTCTAAGATATTATGATACTTCACGGTGATCCCTCTACGGTTGTATCTAATAGGGACCTAAGGTTCATTCCCGAGTTCTATAAAGGTTTACAGGAGGAAATTATTTCACAAATTAGATTGAGTGCGGATTATTATCTACAAAAGGATGGATAGATGGAGATGGATATACAGGTTCTTAAGGATGTGTTCTGGTCTTATGTGCTTTATTTTGGTGTATCTTGGGAAAATCATTTTCCTTTGGTTGAGTTTTCCTATAAAAATATTTATTAGGACTAAATTAGGATGGTTATATTTGAATAATTGTATGGGATTCCATGTAGATATCACTTATTCTAGGCAGAGTTGGGAGAGTGGTCCTTTGTTGGGAAAAGTATCATTTAGGAGACAATGGAGATGGTGCAGTTGATCTGGAAGAGATTGATCATGGAATAGAGCGGTCAAAAATATTATTCGGTCTATCATTGTAATCTTCTAGAGTCTGAGGTTGGTGATCGGGTTTTTCTTAGATTTTCACCTCACTTGGGACATCATTGGTTGGGTAAGTAGGGTAAGTTTGTGTCAAGGTTTGTGAGGCCCTTTGAAATTTTTGGATGACTGGGGAAGGTGCTCTATCAGCTGGACTTACCGTCTAGTTTGAATTTTATCCATTATGTGTTTTATGTTTCCTAGCTGAGAAGGTATATATTGGATCCTTTCCATGTGATTGGATGGGGAATGTTGATATTGATACTGACACCACCTTGGTTGAGAATCCGGTTTAGATTATGGATCATCCAAATAAGGTATTTAATGGTAAAATGATTCATATAGTCTAGGTACTATGGAAATATGGATAGGATAGGCATGATATGTGGGAGAGGTAATTTTTTATGAGACATCAGTGGACTTCAGTTTTTATGAGTCTATAGATCATATGGATTTCTAGGGGTAAAAAATATTTATGGTGGGGATATTGGAACACCCCGTTATACTTTTTAGGTACTCCCTTATTTATGATTTTTTTTATCATCCATGTTTGGTTTTATTTGCGGGCTTCTCATGGATAGAGAGACTTTTCTTGGTAAAATAACCTAAAGTTTAAAGATGTTTATTTGTTTTAATTGATGGAGTTTGGGTATAAACATGTAAATGACTTAGAGGGGTTCTTCCCAAATTCAGATAATACTCAAAGTGTGGTTTTTGAGTTTTTATTCCTAAACCTAAAATTTCTATAGTCTGTTGTGATATTTCATGTAGTGTAATGGTATTACATGCCATGTAATGTTTTCTAGGAATATTATGCGAAATAGGTTCAATGAAAGATGTTTTTACACATCGTGTAATAGGTTTATGTTGTGCACTATTAAATATAGGTTTTTAATAAAAGAACGATGGGATTTTTAGCACACTTGATCTTCATTGATTACATGACATGTAATGGGATCACATTCCATGTAATCATCATGAGTTATGATTTGATGTTGTTTCACAACTTATTTATCCTTCATTTGTTTGTATCCCTTATCTCTCTTAACCAATAATCTCTTAGGGGTGATTTTAGATATCTCTAACCCTTTTGGATCATTTTGTTTGGAGATTGATCATTTTGTGGTTGTGGTGTATTTCTCTGAGTAAGTGTTCCTTCTGGTTCTTACTCAGCCTTGGTTGTGGCTATGGTTAAGTTTACATTTGTAATAAGATGGTTTTTTCTATCTAACCATTTTATTTTCTTTGTATACCTTGTCTTTCGAAGGTCGTTCTTTTAGTTTCCAATAAAAAATGTCAAAGGAAGCTATGTTTATACTATTTTTATGTAGGTGTTTCTATAAAATGAGTTAATTCAATGATTTTCTTGATGTTTTTGTAATTTAATTTGGGTTGTTCATTCATTTTAAGTGATATCTTTTTAAAGGATTAATTGGAAAGGAAATTGTTTTCAAAAAGTGTTTTAATTTGAAAACAGATTATCTTGATATAAAAGTGGGTTTTCAAACACCAAAAAGGATTATATTGTCTTTGAAAATGTTTTATAAAATTATGAGCATGGTTTTGAAAATTTATTTGGATAATTAGAACATTGGAAACTTTGTGTATGTCGGAAAGAGACACGGGTAGACTTAGTGTGTGTGGAACCACTAGGAGGTAATTTTAACGATATTTATGTATTATGATAGGATTTGATGGCAGTTAGATCCAAAATTATGCTTGTTTAGGCTATTGAGTGTCTAGTACATATTTTCCAATAGTCTAGGTCCTAATATGAGGTGCATTTCCATTTATGTTTATTTATTATATGGTTTTTTTTTATCAGGGATTGTTGCTTACAAGTTTTATATGGGGTTGTATCACATAGCTTTGCATGAAAGGTTAGTTAATCGATGTGTGTTTACTTTTTTACCTCTTGATGCATGGATATGATTCCTATTTATATCACTTCTACTTTTCATATTTCATGTTTGAGAATAGGGAATTATTTTATGAAAACCAAAGGGAAAATGACTTACAAATGAATTATATTGATGAAAATGCATTGTAAAATTGTTTTTATTTTAAAATATAGAACTGTTTCATTACTATTATTAGAACTTGTATAGAATATGTGGTGGTATCTTATTGGGATTTCTTCTCACACACTAATTTTTTCCTTGGGGTGTTTGTTGATGTTGTATTACAGAATATGGGTAAAGGAAAGGGAATCTTGTAGCATATTAGCTTCTCATTTTGTCTTTACCTTCATAGCGGGGTGTTTTGGAGGTAAATTTTGGTCACATGGAAAATTGTTAATATTGATTTATTCATAATTTAAATTTATATGGTTTGTTTTGGATTGTATATATTTGGTTTTGTATTTTTCTTGTGATAGTACTCTATTTTTATGTCTTGTTTTATTGTATACAAGACTTATTTTATTTTCTTGCTCCACCTCACCACATGAAAGCCGAATTGGGTGTAATGTTTGGTTGACCTGGGTTGGTCTGTTATAATTTTTACTAGTGTTCAGTTATCATCATCTCTTATTTAGTCTATTCTATAGGATCAATAATAGGATGATGAGTTCAGGGAAATTTGGGAAACCATTTATAGTGGGGTGACTATTTCTGGTTGTTCTCTATATTCGTATGGTATTCTCCATTTTGCATATTATTTTGTCATCCCAGAATATGTGAGGATCTAGGTTTTTATTTACTATCATAGTTCTTCTTGGTTCATTCATCTAGGAACTATGAAGATGTATTATGACATGATACGATGATTATAATGGCTAGGTATGAATCATGACATTGAAGATTATGTGTCCCGTTGTTACAACTACCAATAGATAAAGGCAAAGCATCTGAAACCTTCTAGGCTACTCCAGACTCTTCAGGTGCTAGTATGGAAATGGGATGAGGTGTCTATGGAATTTTTCGTTAGATTATTGTGGACTCCAAAAGGGATTAATACTATCTGGGTGATGATTAATCAGTTGATAAATTCATCTCACTTCATTCTAATCAGGGACACCACTAAACTTAAAAACCTATATAAGCCATATATTCAGGATATTGTGAGGTTTCATGGATTTCCAATAGAATTTTTTTCAAATATGGATCTTGGGTTTCCCTCCTAGTTTTGGAAGAGTCTCTAGGAGGAAATGGGGAATTAGTTCAAGTTGTGTAAATCTTTCCATTCAGAGATAGAAAGCTAGATGAAGCATCCTATTCAAATATTAGAGGATATTATTTCTATATGTGTCTTGGATTTTGGTGGATCATGGGCTAGTCATCAGGGACTAGTTGAGTTTTCTTATAAAAATAGTTATCAATCATCGATTAGAATGGAACCATTTGAGTCTTTGTATGTTCACCCATAAATGTCACCTCTTTGTCGAGTATAGGTGGGTGAGGCATCACTTGTAGGATCGAGCCTCATTCAAGAGACGTCAAAAAGGATTCAGGATATATATTAGCATATAGCTACACTACAAAATAAATATAAATTGTATATGGGTCATTTGCATCATCCTTTGGAGTTTTTTGTTGGTTTCTAGGTTTTCCTAAAATTTTCTCCTTGGTTGGGTCACTATCATCTTAGAAAATAGGGAAAGTTGGATCTAAGATATGTTTGACTATTTGAGTTCACTGAGTATCTTGGGTGGGTTATTTATTAGTTATAATTGTTAATTCAGATGAATGGAATTCATATTTTTCTACATATCTCAGATCAGGAGGTACCATCCAGATCCCTCTCATGTTTTGAGTTTGGAATATATAGATTTAGATCTATATGTTTCTATTGTGGAGTAGCCAGTGGAGATCATTGACTCTCAGGTAACATTATTTTAGGGGAAGTCAATTCAATTGGTCAGAGTGTTATAGCAACATGGATCAGATTCTCATGAGACATGGGAGCATGAGTTAATGATTAGGGGGCATTGGAGTCATATATTTCTAAACATCCCATTACCTTCTTTTGGGTATCTCTCATATCTTTATTCATCTCCATATTTGTATGGGTGTGTTTTGGGGATTTCTAGTATTAAGATCCTTTACTGGGGGAAATGACCTAAAGTTTAGGGATATGTTTTTTTAACTAATGGAGTCCAGGCATAAAAGTATCAAAGGCTTTGCAGGGTTATCATCAAGTTCAGAGAACACCAGAGATGGTTTGGTTTCTTTCTTCAGAGTCTGAACTGTTCACTACCTATAATAAATTTTCACATCATGAATGGTTACACATCATGTATTCGTTTCTAAGAATATTTCATAAATTGGTTCAATGTGTGAAAATTTTACACATTGTGAATCAGGTTTACATCATGAAATAGATGAAGTTGTGATTTTTAATCTGAGGAGACGTGTTTTTCAGCATCTTTTATAAATTAAGAAATTCACATCGTGAAATTTTTTCATGTCATGAATGTTTTGGGATTAGTTATTTTTAGAGAGATACATAGATGATTAATATTTTATTATGTGTGTATTATTTTATCTCGATACCTAGTATCTCAACTAGAAAATTTTGGGGATCTCCACTTTATATAAATCATTTCATTCGGTGATTAATTTTTTCCATGGTTATGTTGAATCTATCCAGGTAAGTGGCCTTTCTAATTCTTCATTGTTGTTGGTCACAGTTCCACCATTGCGCTATGTTTTTAGAGCTGTTGGTATTGTGGTGTTGATTATTTTGATCTTTTCTAGATATTTTGTGCAATCTTACACTAGAGGATGGTCTTTGTGTTGGTTGTGGTGCAGTGTGCGAGTTTCTTGAGATACGTGTTGTGTTATCTTTTATGCCAAATGTTTTGATTGTTGAATTGATCCTAAGATTTAAGGATTGATTCTAGGTCCACCTTTGTTGTCCATGTGTTCTTTCATGTTGGTTTATTCCGTTGCAGGCATGTATGACCCAAGATTATGGTAGGTGGTTCCATCTCTAGCCTATGTTGAATAAACTATATTTTAGTGCTTTTATAAAATGTTTTATAAATAAAATAGTATGATTTAATTATGTGCATGGAAATGTATTTTTGAGAAAAGATGGTTTCCCCTTGTTTTGATTAAGGAAATGTTATTTTCAAATTATCTTGAAATGGTTTTATGAAATGGTTTTTAAAAGCATGATTTTGATGAAGTGTTTTGGAAAACATAGCACATGGGAATCCTTGGGTACTTAGGAGGAAGGTGTAGCAATAGGCCCCGTCCGTTGATACTCTTAGGGGGTTCACTCATGGGGTGTTCCTCTACTCCGTAGGCTAGTTATTATAGGGACTTGATAGACCAATTGATAGGATCACTTGTTGGGGTATTCATCTACTCTCTAGATTCAATTCATAATTCTAGATACTTGATGTGCATGATTGTATATGTTGGGGTATGAGTGTTCTAGCTAGCCTAACCTATTTTGATCCTTGATGTTATGTTACCTATTATTTAGTTTGGAATGATTTGGATTTGATATGATATGTGATACATGATTTGATTTGCCTTCTTTGATGTATATTAAGGTCTTTCAAATAGTTTTACTTGAATTATTTGCAATTGTGAAAAAAGGGAAAATTGTTTTAATCGTGATTTTGATATAAAAACTATTTAACTGATTATCTTGTCTTGGTTTCCTTAAATTTGCTCATGTTTGGATTTTTATACATTTGACATGGAACACCTGGGTCTGATATACTAATACCTTTTATCTCACACCCCATGCACCACTTCGGTGGGGCATAGAACTTGTTATATATTTCAATGTAGGGAAAGAAAAGGTGTCATAGTGAGGTGGTGAGGTTTCTGTCAAATGTGTTTGGGTAGCTGGTGGTGAGTTTGTGGGAGTTTTCCCGCACTATCACATAGAGTATCTATTTCAGTTTTAGTTGCCATTTTTTGTTGTACTAGTACCTTGGAGTCTGTTTAGCTACTTTTGAGTTATATATCTTCTGTTGTTTCCTTTTTATATGACATATATCTCTTGTTTTACTCTTCCATTGTTTCTTTTTGTTGTAATTGTATATATATATATATATATATCATGTTATCAGCTTCGGGATGGGTGAAATTG
This sequence comes from Viscum album, assembly GCA_963277665.1. Lineage (NCBI taxonomy): Eukaryota > Viridiplantae > Streptophyta > Magnoliopsida > Santalales > Viscaceae > Viscum > Viscum album. The sequence goes on along the minus strand of OY728126.1, from coordinate 880,015,658 downwards.
TTTCCTTCAGCTATTATTTATACTCAGGTTCTAGTCGTCAGCCCATGGGGATCAGGAACGCCCTTCAGGTATGTGATGGTATAGGTCAATTACAGGTTTTATGGGGTATCTAAGTCGATTTTTTCACATGACATTTTTTATAAAAATAACTTGTTAATATAAAAAAAGTGCATGTTTCACATGTAATGTGGAGCCAAAGTGGAAAATAATAGTGTGGGGGTTGAGGTAAGGTCTATAATCCCTCATAAATTCATTTTCACACTTGTGTTAAATATGTTTTTAAGGCTTTTACACTTAGATTTTTTATTTTTACCATTTTTTGTTTTTACCATGGTGATAAATTTTTACCTAAATAATTTACTTTTAATGTCTAAAAATAAAATGGCATTATTAAATAATTTTGGAAATAATTATTTTGAATATGAAATTCATTTTATCAAATAAAATTTATATTTATAGGAAAATTTAATTTTAACATTAGCGTATGTGATGTATAAAAACATGTTTTCAAAAAAGGTATATTTGTAAGCATAAATGTTATATTTAAGACAAAATTATCAATTATATTGATTTTAATGAAATTAATTGGTTTATTGTTAATAAAATTGGATTTGTGTGAATTCAAAAGAAAATAAAAACCTAATTTCACCCTATGAAAACTTAATTAAACGAGAAAGACTAAAAACAATTTTTATCATAAAAATATTGCTTAATTTTCAAAATGTTAAATATCTAATTTCTAAATTCAAAAGTGTTTTTTAATGCATAATTTCACTTAATAAATAGTTTTTTTGTCATGAAAAATATTTTATAGTTTTTTAATTTATAGTTACTTTTTGGTAGCCTTAAAAACTACAATTTTAGTAAAAAAATGTATTTTTCACTATTCACCTAAAATCAATTATTTCAAAAAAATCCCAACATTCACCTTAAGATAATTTTGACATGATGGATTAAAAAATAAAGTTAATTTTATAAAATTAAAATTCTAAAATTTTTAAATCTATCTTTTAAATAAAAAATTAAAATATAAATAAAAACTACTTTTATTGTAAAATGACCTTTTTAAAACATTATGTGTTCTCGATATTATTTCATAAAAAAATTATTTTAAAGAATGTAAATATATTAGTTAATATACTGAAATATTATTTATTATCGTAATAATCATTTAAAAGTGTTCAATTTAATTTATTAATATTTCAAATAGTTAATTGAGAATGAAGAATTTATTTAACTATTAAATCATGTTAATTATATATCCTACGAATGAAATCAATTTTAGTTGAGTAATATTTTCGTATTTACTATAGATTTAATTATTCTTTTAATTTTTTAATTATATTCACCTAAATTCTTTTTAGTTCGATGTTTCATGTGGAGCAAGCAATCGAATTCATAAGATTTATTTAATGAAAATATATATTTATAATAAAATATTGGGGTGTTACATTATTACTGTATGAACCCTGGTCATTTGTAGAATTAGATGGTGGTTTTACCACCTAATGATTAAAAATAATTTAATTAAAAAAATATGAATTATAATAATAATAACTATTAAAATAATAACTATTAATAAATTATTTATCATAATTATTACCAATAATGTAATTTAAAATAAATATGTTATTGTTATTATTAAACAAAGTAAGTAGTAATAATGTAATTTAAAAAATTATTAGTTAATTAATAATTATTACTTTTAATGATATTTTAATTAAAAATAAATAATAATTATTTTAAAAAAAGTATAAACTAATAATAAAAATAAATTAAATTAATAATAAAAATAAATTTTTATAATTTTTTCACAATAATATAATTAAGATTAATTATTAATAATAATGTAAAAATAACATCACACCTAAGTGAGCCACTTGAGGTTGAAATCAATCAACTTTTAAAGTGCAAAGCATGACATCAATTTCTCACCTCTAGAAACATGGTATATCCCCCTTTCATGGGGCTATAGGCACCCAAACATGATCACTTTACCCATTTTTGACTAGACCCTAGTCTTTGGTCAACCATAACTTAAATAATACGATGAAAGAAAACATTGATACCATTTGTAACTAGTAGAATGTGGTTACCATTTTTTACCCAGGTATTGTGATTTTGTAAGGAAACACCAACAAAGAACCTCCTTTGATACTATTTGCAGCACCTTGACTTGAGATTCACTTAACCGGTGCCTCAGGCCGAAGGGGTGCTGGACCTTAGGCACACCTCCCCAGATGTCAAAGGCTACAGACTAGCATCTGGGGTTTGATTAGGTGATAGTGGGGAGATGATACCCCTATGTGATAATAATAATAATAATAAAAGTTGTATAATACCATCACTATAGAATCAACGACAAAACTCAGTAAAGTTAATCATAAAAAATAGCAATAACAAGCCAAAAGAAACATTCATACATATCAGATAAGGTATACATGTCAAACAGTCACACAAAAATAGACATGCAGGATCGCATGTGGCTAATCATATAAAAACATACTCAAAATACCAAAAAGAAACAACAAATCGATTCAAAGAACCCCCATGGTCCATTTTCCGTCCATCCCATGCATACACAGTGCATCCTAGGTCACTAAGGTCTATCCCCTATATATGATCCTTTACATAATCTCAAAGACATAAAATCTACACATGTCCTGAGGGGCCTGTGTAGGGTGTGGGTATGAACTCAGTAGGCCACCACAAATGTGGGTCTATCTTACATACATATTTATACAAGTTTATAATTATGTAAATAAATAGAAACATCACTCATTCATAAAATACATCACCCACTTTTAGCTGGGTTGGTGAGGGTGGGTGGGGTTTGGTTCATGGTTGTGGGATCAAGTACCCAGTCCAATAGTTTATTTGTATCTTTCTTGTGCATTGTGTGTCATGTTGCTGTTGGACCCAATTTTTAAAAAAAATACATAACCCACTTTACTCATGCTCAACAGCCATGATGAATAGTTTCCCTTCTTCATCCAATACCGAAGTGGAATGATGTATCAACAAACATTCATACTAGAAGAACATCGGTATCTCATCCACATACATGTCATCATCACCTCATTCCATATGATACCACATATTCCACATATCAATTAATATTTTTGTCCCATCAGCACACACAAAAAAGTATATCACAAGTCCCTCAGACTTTCACTTGAACAATCATCGTTGAATCAAAAACCTGACGTCCCAAGGCATGGAGTGATCCTTCCTTCAATGAAACATAAACCACCATCGTATCAATATCCTTATGTATAGGGGCATGGTGAGATCCATCCTTTAATGAAAGATAAACCACCATCGACTAAATAGAGTAACTTCCTTAGACACTGAGAGATCCATTATCCCATCATCCCATCCCATCAGCCATAAATTTCATGGTGAGCCTTAACCTCCATTTGATGGTCTCACTCACCATCATTTGTGGCTTTCTATGGTGATCACCCCCTTCATAAGTGATGGTCAGCACCACCCCCAAAGACACTAAATCTATAGAAGCCTCTTCCCACAATAAGTGATCAAAACCACCTTAACTAAGTCTTCATATATGTTTACATGACTCCAATGGTGCTATCATCCAATCACAGTGAGTAGTAATCACCAACCATACATAAGATAGGCCAACCAGCAACTTTTTTTCCACATGAAAATCTCATCACACATCCATGTCATGGTCATCACCATCCACCTCAACTTGATGATCACATAGCCTCAATTATGATGTTCAACACCATCCCACATATCTCTGGACTTTCCCTAAACCTAACAAACCTCATCATATTAATCTTGGTTATCACTCACCCCATGTATTCTAGGTTATTCCCAACATGTTCCCATGGAACCTATTTGGTCGTATAATAATTCAGTTAGATTTAAATAATTTAAATAAATGACATAACCTTCCAAACCAACCAAAATCCCCAAAATCATCTTAACACGTTTTAAAAGGATAATATCATTCCCATCAGCATAACATGACATGAATTAAATGATTTAAATTCAATCTTTAATTAATAAGGTCTTCACTCATATAACCCCCCATGCACCCGTATTAAAATACGCATCCCATATAATGTGTATATGCATAGATAAATCTAGGTACCACCTGCCTTATTATTTTAAGTGATCACTCATTAAATATTGGCCTATAATCTGAGTTGAAATGAGAGAAATCAATATTTCAGAAAAACGCCCTAAAAATAGGGAAAATGAGTAAGGATAGAAATAGTATTCCAAATAGTGAGGTAAAAGAAGAAATAAAGAAAGATCATTCAAGGACTTTCCACTACACTTTCAACACACCTGGCGGATCTTGAATATAATCTCAAATGATGGATATTGGCCAAATCCTAGAGGTGTATGAATGGTAAGAGATCCCCTAGTTGTGCATTCGATTGAGGAGGAGAAAGAGGGGAGAGAAGAAAAAATTAAGGAGGGTAAATTTCATAAATTCACACTTTTTAATGAATCGTAAGGTTAGGCCACACGGTTTGGCTAACTATGCGACAATCGTGAGATGCCACTATCCAAGGGCACCTCTACCTTGTATAGTTAGATGCAAGGTTTGTCAAACCATGTGAAGTTCATGCACATCACCTTTACTAAAAACTATAGAAATTTCACACTTTCATGCACCTCACCCCACATGGTTTAACTAACCATGATAAAAAAATAGGCTGCATGTTTTGGTCTTCACGGTTACTACTAATTGTGTACCAATCGTGCTCCCAGTTTTTTGTCTCTTAAAATTTGGTTCTCAAATCCCATCAATCTCGAAACCAAACTAGACCTCTGAGACCCTTATTGGGACATAACCCCCATCCAAAAACAACATAGTAATATATTTAACTTCTTTAAATTAATCTCTAATCCCAATTAAAATGTTATCCTAATCACCAAACTCAAAATTCAAGTTTACTTAGGAATTTCAACCTGATCAAAAACCTAGGAAGTTACAAGTAGTACCTTGAAAAAACGTACAAAAATACACACCATTTAAATGATATTGGGGGATCCCAACCAAAAACTATGTCAATTTTCACTGGATATACAGTTAAACCATTCTCAGAGATGAAATTCCCCAGAAATTGAACCTTATCGATCAAACACTAACAGTTCAAGAGCTTACCATAAAGATGGTGCTATCATAGTAAATCTAGAACCATCCTCAAATTATCTACATGTTCCACCTCTGAAATAGATTAGTTGGGAATTTCATCAATAAAGACAAAAATTAATTGTTCTAGGTATAGCTATAAGATATTATTCATAATTTACATGAATGTGATGGTTTCAATTGCAGTAGAAGCATGCGGAGGTGGGTGATATATTAAAATTTATTTTAATAATCGTTGCTTGAAACCAAGAGCGGGGATCTTGAACATAAATTTTATAATTAATTCTTTTAATATCTAAGGAAATAAATACCTTGGATTAGAAACTTTCTTAGTTGGTGAATGTTGATCTTCTGAAAATACCCTTTTAGATTACCTTGATTGTGATGTAAGGATCCAATGATATAATCCTTCTAGAAATGATCTACACATTCTCTTATGATCTCTAAGAAACCCCAATCGATATCTGAGTTTTATTGTGGCAAGTCGAATGTCTTACATTTTTCATTCTTTATCGCTTGTTCTTTGGTCTTGAATAAATCTCTCTTGCACTTCTCATTCTTGAAAGGGAGAGAGAAGGAGGAGTTGAGAGAGAATTCATTGTGCGCAACAATTCTCTATTCTCAATTTTTGATAATCTAAAAAATATAAATAGCCATAGATTTATAGAGATAGGATTTAAGTTAAAATATTATTTACTTCCATATTATCCATTAAATAACATTTATTACCTTTAATAAACCTAATTCCACATAATAACAATTATATTATTACTATTTTGTGGTGTTCTCTAACTTGCGCAATAAAGAATATTAGGTAACAGTATTGTTAGTTAATATTTGTCACCAAACTCAGTCTTGGTCTGTTTGAACTCCTCTATCATTTATTGAATAAATAAATAAATATTTTATTCGTAAATAAATATTTTATTTATATTCTTGGGAATAAATATTTATTAAAATATTCAAAAAATAAAATAAATATTTTATTAACATGTTGGTGAATAAATATTTATTTAATTTACGCAATTGATATAACTTGAATAAAATTATTCCTCATACTTGAGAATAATATTTATTCCATTATTGAAACTTAAATAGAATTTAATTGAAATCAATGGAAACACTTATTGTGTGACCCTCTAGGATTATTTCAGGTTGGCATTAGGCAAGCTTGCCTAAAGTCCAAGGTTAATATATAGCAATGGGTCAAGGAACCCAAGAGAAATAACTTAATGTCGTAATGTTGACAACCACATATGAATAATCATGGTGTAATATACTCCCTTTTTCATAATATCTCATCAAGAAGGTTGCACATCTGTGTCACCAACCTATATGCTCGATATGTATTTCTTTGACTATATGAAATAAACACTTCATTACCCCATGGCCATGGAATTTAATGTGACTATTCTATTTCAATAAAAGGGATGAGATATCAGCTTCCATAAATAAGGAAGGGACAAATAATTTCTCAACTTATTCATTAATGACATGTCACTCGTGATGCACCCAATGTATCCAACTTCACCATGAACTGTTATCATCATGGTTTATGAAATACATTTAATTAAGCATGATGTAACATGCATTAATAATAATATTAAAGTCTAAGTACCATCACACATGCTCATATATAGGAATATTCAATAATACCAAAACATGTGGAATTCCTATTGGCAGGTATGTTCTCATAATCTCCCATCTTGGATATTACCAAGTGCATACTTAATGAGAAGAAGCCTCATCTTCTTATGAGTACTCACTTCTCATAGTCTATGTACTATGTTTCCCATCATAGTATGTTATCCAATTGCAGAACATTATTTGATAATATCATCATAGAACATCAAGGGTCTCATCATAGCGGGGAACTACTATGGCCTTATCAGTGCGACATATACTCTATGACATTATTACCTTAGAGATAGGAATAACATCAAACAATATATAATAAAAAGTATTATTAATATTAAATAAATCAAATACTGATGTAATAAAAGTAGAAACAGTTGGTCCTAGGACACAAACTCCAAAAAACTCCCACTTGGACTAGAGGCAACTACCTACGACCTTAAATCTGGTAGACCTCACATGATAGTTATATTTCTGTAAAGTGAAGGATTTAGTCATGGGGTCCACCACATTATCTTCCATGGAAATACTTATCACTACAACTTCACCTCTCTAAGAAAAATACCTCAAGGGGTGATACTTCTAAATTATGTGTTTCTTCTACTGATGTGACCTTGGATCTTTTATAAGAGCCACTGATATAGTATTATCACAATAGAGTGTGATAGGATCTTTACTTATAAGTACCACATCAAACTCTTGGATGAATTTTTGCATCCATACTACTTCTTTAGCTGCCTCAGAAGGTGAAATATACTTGGACTCTAATGTATAATCTACAACCACAGCCTACTTTGAGCTCTTCCATCTCACATCACCTGTATTCAAAGTGAAGATGTATCTCATCTGTGACTTCATGTCATCTTGATCAGTTTGGAAACTAGAATCTTCATATCCTCTTATGACTAGTTTCTCATCTCATCCATAAACCAAGAATATATCCTTGTTACTCCTCAGATACTTAATAATAGTCTAGACTTCCATCCAATGGTTTCCACCTAGATCAACTTGATATATTTATACCGCACTAAATTAGTAGGCAACATCTAGACTAGTACATATCATAGCATACATGACTTACCCAATCACTGATGCGTATAGAATCCTTGACTTTTTTTCTTTCCTCATGTGTCTGAGGTCAAATTTTCTTGGAAAGATGAATTCCATGTGACACTAGAAACAATCCTCTCTTGGATTTTTCTATAATAAATATCTTCAGTATCTATTCAATTTATATACTTTGACTTAGGACAAGAAACGTCTTGGATGTATTATGATAGATCTTGATCCCAAGAATATATGCTACATCACCCAATTCCTTCATAGAGAATCATTTATTCAACCATGCATTAATAGATTATAAGACTGGTATTTCATTTCCAATGAGTAATATGTCATCAACATATACTATTGAGAAAATGAATCCACTCCCACTAAATGGTTTATAGAGACATGGCTCGTATTCATTTTTTATGAATCCAAATTCCATTATGGCCTCATAAAAACGAATTTCCCATGACCTGGATTCTTACTATAATCCATAAATAGATATTTGCAACTTGTATACCTTGTTGGCTTCCTTTGGAGTTGAAAACCCTTTAGGTTGTGTCATATAGACATCTTCCTAAAGGTTCCCATTAAAAAAGGTTGTTTTGACATCTATTTTCTGAATCTCATAATCATGGAAATTCGTAATGGAAAGTAAAATTCTGATGGATTTCAGCATTGCAATCGGTGAAAATATTTTGTCATAGTCAATTCCTTGATTTTGTTTAAAAACTTTTGTAACAATTCATGCCTGATAGGTAATGACTTGTACTTCCATGTCTAGTTTCTTCTTGAATACCCATTTTCAACCAATGGTATTTACATCTACTGGAGGGTCTACCAAAATCCATACTTGGTTTTGGTACACAGAATACATTTCAAAACTCAGAAATTCATTCCACTTTGTAACATTTGGGCCACTTATATATTTCTTATAGGTTAGAGGATCATTATTATCAATTAATAATTAGTCTCCATCCTTGATGACTATAAAACCATATCGTTCTAGTTCTCTAACATCTCTTTTACTCCTACATAGTAATTATGTCTCTAGAACAATTTCTTCTTCCATGGGCTCTGTGGAATTTTTTCCTATGCCAACCCATGTGTATCTTGAGCCTGGACTTCATCAAAGTCTATCTCGATCCCACTATTTATTTTAGAGATAATATCCTCCTCAAGAAATGTGGTACATCTATAAACCACAACATTTTTTTCTGAATTATTTTATAGGTAGTATCCCTTTTTTCTTTGGGATATACTATAAAGATACACTTTGGTCCTTGGGGTGAAATCTTTTTACCCGAATATGCCTTAACAAATACTTTGAAACCCTGCATATGTAAGTAAGACAACACGGGTTTCTTTTTATTCCATAATTGGTATGGTATACCATATTTTTCTTTAGTTGGCACACAGTTTAGTACATATGCTAGTTTTTTGTAATTCTTATACACAAAAAGATAATGGAATACATGCATGATTCATCATTGATCTAACCATGTCCAAAAAGTTGTAGTTCCTTCTCTCACTTACACCATTCCACTAAGGTTTATAAGGAGGGTGAGTTGAGATAAAATCTTGAACTCCTGTAGATAATCAATGGAGACTTGATTAAAATATTATCCACCACATTCAAAGAAAAGTTTCTTAATCTTCTTAACAAGATGGTTCTCAACTTCATTCTTTTATTACTTGAAATTTTCAAAATAATATGAATTATATCTCATTAATTATACATATCCATATCTACTAAAATCATCTGTACAATTTATGAAGTATGAGTACCCACCCCTTGCTTCAATAAGAAATGGTCCACACACATCGGTATGAACTAATTAAAGAAGATATTTAGCCCTTTAACCTTTCCCACTAAATGGGGATTTAGTCATTTTTCCTTGTAAAAATGTTTGACATACACCAAGGGGTTTTAGTTCAAAAGAATTTAATTATCCATCTTGATGTAATTTAGTCAAGAAATTTTCATTTACAAGACCTAGCCAGTTATACCAAATTTGGGTGTGGTATGAGTCATGGTAAGTAACTTCTTTATCGATTACCATTATTTGGTTAATGTAATCCAACCCATAAAGACCATTATTTAAATGCATCTTACCATAAAAACACTATCATTATAAAATAAGAAACATTTATTCACAAATTTGAAAATAAATCCATATGTATCAATTCTAGATACATAAATAATGTTTTTAGTAACTGAAGGAAAATAATAACAACCCTTTAAAACTAAGATCATTCTGGTTGGAAACATGAGGTGGTAGTCCCCGATAGCTACAACAACAATTTTATCTTCATTGGATACTCAAAAATCTACCTCTACTCAGTAAATCTTTCTGAATCTACATGGTTCCTATATTTTAATACATATGTCAGCACCAAAAGCTATATCAAATACTCAATTTTTAGAAATAGATAAATTTCACTTGACAAAAAAATCACTTGAAGCTTCCCATTACTTCTTTATATGGGTGTAGTTTTTATTCTAGTGGCCCTTCTTACCACATGCAAAATAGACAGCATCTTATTCCCTTTCTTTCCCCTTGATATTCCTCTTTATGGAATGGTGTGAAGAAGATTTGGTCTTAAAGCTCTTAGATTTCCCTTTTCATTTGTTCACCATTAGGATGGAAGGTTTTACATGATTTTTAACCTTATCTACTTGGCTAAGAAGAGTAAGAATATCTAGAATAGACTTCTTAATGTTGATCATATTAAAATTCCCAACAAAGATGGAGAAGCTATGAGGGAGTGATGCTAGAATGAGGTGAGTGCCCAGTTCTTTAGGGAGTTTAAAACTAAGAACCTCTAAGCGCTCAATATAGCAAATGATTTTTACTAAATGATACCTAGATGGGGAACTCTCTCTAATATTTCTATAAAAGAGTTCCTTGTAAATCTCAAATCGTTCCTCTCTAGATCTCTCTTGGTAAAGACCACAAAGGTGCTCAAGAATGATATATGCATCCATGTTTTTGTGAAACATCATTAGTTCACTAGTCATCAATGAAAGCATTAAAAATTTAACATAGACCACATTTCTCAAATGTTTTTCATAGATAAGGAACACTTTATCACTTTCCTCTATAGTAAGTGGATCATACATTGAGGATTCTAGCATGTAATATTTTCATTCATGGGGTAGCAGAACCTGAAGTTGTCAAAAACACTACTGGAAGTTACTACCAATTAAGAAGTTATCTTTATCCAATATTGATCATAGGGATAGTGTGGATGATTAAATTTTCATTTTATTCTATAATTAAAAAGATAATATTATTAGTAATTTCTTTATTACAAAATAAGTGAGATATAATAAATTAAATATTTTATTTATTTATTTATTAAATCTCCCACTATTTTGTCAATTATCAATATCCCTCACCATTGAAGTTGGATTTTCTAATTTCTTTAAAATTCAAGTGGAAAATATACACATTAATTTTATTAATGATCAAGACTTTGTCCATTAAACCATTATAAAGTAATTAGGTAGGCGGTCTTACCAACTGTAGACATGAAGCTCCTTGATCTGTTGAGTGGATTCCCCTATCCTGAAATCTTGACATGGATTTCCTAAACACTTGCCTCCAAATTTTTACTGAATAGAAATTGGTTTTTAAACTCTATAACACCCCAATAATTCATAGTTCGTTATCTCTTCAAAAATAATTCAATAACTTGCGCTACAAGCAACACCGAGTTCGAGCGCACCACAACTTACCAAACTAGCCGTTCAAAAAGCAATTATGGATAGTATTAATTTAATTTTGAATTTTATATATTCCATATAATTTTAGAATCCATATTATTTGTTTATTAGACATAATAGAAGAAAAAATTTATTTTTTTCAGATAAAAAAAGTATTTTTTTAAAAAATGCAATTTTACCGCCTTTTAATGGAAAACCTTTTTTAAAACCAATATTTGACACTTTTATATATTCAATTTAATTAAATTAAATTAAATTATTATTTTGAAGCGGGACATAAAAATTTAGTTTGGATAAATTTTTGTTACTTTTCTGATAACTTTCATATTTTGATGAATAGTGGAAAATACTAAATTTTAATTGAAAACAACTTTTTAAATTGAAATAATTTATAGTGTTAAATTATACATTTGAGTGGTTTTAAAGTATTATTATATTATATTTTTATCATTTAATATAATTTAGGTCATTGGATGTAATTTCACATTTAAACTAGACATAAACAAGTGTCAATCTTTTGATAGTTATTATTTCTTAAAAACACGCTTTTTGTTTTGACAACGGGAATTAATTTTAAATTAATTTCTGCCACTTATGTGTTTTGAATTTGGAAAAATTGATTCCATATTTGGAATCAGGAGGTCCAAATTTTTTAAATAGGTAAATTTTATATTTAGACATTATGAATATTTACTTTAGTAAATATTTTATTTACCATGGTTAAAGGGTAAATCTGGTAAATAAGGGTAAAAAAATATTATTATATTAATATTAAGTTACCCTAAAATGTGTCCTATTCCTATTGGTTGATAAATGTTCGACCATGGGCATCCTTGGGTCGATTTTGGGACCACATGGAGCTACTTGAGAGTGATAATGACACTTTATTTTAATTAATTTAAAGTAAAGACAAAAATGACATAAACTTATATATTTTAGTAAAACAATTTTTACAAGGTCTTATATAAGTTATATTTTCAACTATAAATATTAATTTGAAAGATAAAAAGATTTTTTACTTCATGGTATTTTTTTATAATTTTTAGACATCAAATAAATAAAATTATTTATAACATAATAATGATGCAGTGTTTACCTTATTAATGAATGATTTAAATAAATGAGATTATAAAAATTAAAAAAATATACAAAACCTATCAAATTATTATTGGATAATTTTATTTCAAACATGAGTCATCTTATCTTTGACTTTAATGAGTTTTGGATCTTTATAAACTGAAAATAATTATATAATAAAATAATATTTTCAAATATTCCTAAAGAACCCCTCCTCTCCCTTATAAAAAACCCTCACCTCTAACCCATTTCTCACACCTCTCACTCCCCTTGGATCATCAAAAATCTGCCAAATTAATGTCCCTATATCCCTATCTTCCTCTTAGAAGCCTTAACCTAGTAATAAGAAACTTCAAGAAAGTATTTTGGTTCAAATCAAATGGAGTTACCCGATTTAAAGGTAGCACCTCCTCTTAAGTTCTTTTCTTTTATTTTACTTATCCACCCCCCTAAACTCTCTTTATTCCTTCATTTTATAACAACACCAGTATAATCAATATAATAGGTTTTTGTTATTATAATTATTTTAACTACACTTACACACACCTCCATCTAATGAGTATAGAAAAAAAAATGTTTCTGTGGACGGCGAACTACTGCTTCACGAAACGATGATTATTCAACCTTATACTACCACATATTATGGTGGCCATTATGATGGAATTGTAATTATATATGATATTTATGATATTTATTTTATCTATAATCTTATTTAATTATCTTTTATAGTATACCTTTATTCTTTTCATGTTGTATATATACGATAATTTCATTTGAGGAAGTGCGGACTACCACACCCTCAAAGTGATATGACTCGTTCATACCATACATAAAACGTATAAAGGATGGTGTTAATGAACATAAATAACATATATAAAATATTATATTATACTGGAATAATAATATACTTAAGTATCATTTGGTTTTCTTTCCTTTTAAAATAAAAAAAATAAAATGGAAGTAGCGTTCGTGCGTACGTACGGATTACCGTCTCCACGAATGTGATGAGATTCATTACCCATCATAACCATTCAAGAATAATTTTCATTTGATTATTAAAAATAATGGTTAAGAACTTAATATCATTCTGTATATGAATCAAATACATCTTATCCATAACAACATGGCTTACGTAACAAAACATATAAAGGAAAACGAATTAGTTAACACCCAAAACAATGATACTACTAAAATATTATTAACAAATAAATATTAGAATATCATATATGATATCATATTTATGTATGTGGTTATTGTATAATTTAATAAAAAATATTTAACTATTATACAGGAGGTTAATGTACCCTCGACCAAAGAAAAGTACAAGGTAAGGGTTAATTCCTCAATCTCATTATTATTTGAGATTGTTTATGTGTAAGTATTTACTGGGACATATTTATTATCCATGTCCATGTTAGATAAAAGAGTTTTAAAAATTATTATTTTTAAGGGACTCTTCAACTAGAATATCATTTTAACGATTTAAATATTTATTCTTCTAAATCATTCTAATTAATCACTACTGGGAATCTTGTTTTTCCCAATGGTATTATACCAACGGTTCCAATGAACCGTTGGTATATGAGATTTTTGGCATGATTTACCAATGGTTTTATCAAACCATTGGGAAATCTTCCACTTATGCTCCTTTTCCCAACGGTTTAATGAAACCGTTGGGAAAGGTTGATGATTTCCCAACGGTTTTCTTAAAACCATTGGGAAATCTTCAATTTCCCAATGCTTTCCCAATGGTTTGGTTCAAACCATTTGGAAAGCATCCTTTTCCCAATGGTTTTTAAAAACCATTGGGAAAATATGTCCAGAAATACACAAATCGGGCAGACCTCCTCCAGTTGCATTTCTCCCCCAATTTCCAGAACCCCTCTCCCCCAATTTGCAGAACCCTCGCACGTGACCCCCAGGTGAACTCCATCAAATCCGGTGAGACCCCCCTAGGTTATATGGGATAATTCCAAGTCTTCATGTCTTATTGATCATTTTCCACTTATATTACATATTTATCCATTTTTATTGAAGGTGGAAACCCTAAGTTCAATGTTTTAATTGGATATTTCATTTGTTTTATTATAGATTAGGTGTATGAGGCATTCCCATTCCTATTATGGGTGGTTTTAATCAAAACTTATGATTTTGGAACAATTTACGATGTTTTTGTCTCTATTTAATCTCATTTCTCCTAACTTAACAATAAATTCTATATCACATTTGGTTTATGTTTTTTTAATTTCCAGTTAAGTTGTTTGTGGTTGATGATTGTCCCATGTTAATTGTTTTCAATGGTTTGGCATGGAAATTGGGCAGTTAATGTGACTTTTCCAAATGGGGGTGCCTTGAGAATACTCCAAATATTTGTTTAAAATGATCAAAGGTGTTTTATTATTTAAAATGTATTTTGAAAGATATTTCAGAAATGATTTAATCTTGAGGAAAGTGTTTTATTAAAATGGTAATTTTTTTAATAAGTCTTGTGTAATGTATTTTGTTATAGTACACTTGTTATGTGACTATGTTTAGTATTTAGTAACACATGAGATAACTGGTGTGTGAGAATGTGTTGTGAAAGAGATTCCATGGTTGGTTCAAGATTATATTTTTGTTTTGAGCCTATTAATGAGTTGTTTTAAGATATTTTGAGATATTCACCTATTGGTGTTAAGTAATACAGTGATCATGGGGGATATTATATGTTTATTGGTGAAAACAGGGAGCTGTAGAGGTGGTTCATGATTAAGGCATATAATTAATGCTAAACATGTGGATAAACCATGAATAATAGTGAATTCTTGAAGTGTTTTATGTTTTTAGTCCTTTTCTATTTGGAGTTTCTTTTGATGTTGATGTTTCTTATTGATACCTATGATGGGAATTTATATTAGTTTCTAAATAAGCTAAGACTCCCCCACCATGCACAGTGTATGCAATTCTTTTGGTTTACCTCGATTTGATGACTCCAATAGCTCAATTGTCAGAGTTTATTGTGAACCTGAAGTTGTGGTTGAAAATATATAGAATCGTTCATCAATGTTATGAATTCTTTTGGTTTACCTCGAGTTGGGTTGTTAAGGTTGGTACTATTCAAATTGATTTAGTATTATTCACAAATATGTTTTAGCTGACTTGACCATCATGTGAATTTTCAATGTTTATTGGTTGCATTTTTATTTGAATTGAATTTTCTAATTTGGAATTGAACTGTATTCAAACCTAGTCAAACAATATTTCTAACTTGGTGAACATTACTACTTGTATGATTTATTAAATCCATTCAAGATCTTCTAAAACAATTGATAGCTAAATTACCAATGAATCCCCCTATTCCCTCATATATTTAGTTTTTTGAGTTACACATTAGTTTCCTTTTTCTAATTAATTACATATTTGTTTTCAAAAGTAGGAAATGCAGCCAATTGAAGAGAGACGAAGGAAAAAATGATGGATAACAATCGTCGAATGGCGGAGATGGGCGTTCCACCAATAGTGCCTGTAGTGAGTACTTTATTTCAAATATATATATTTAAAGAATATATAATTTCATGTGATTAATTTTGTTGTAAACATTTTTGTAGGATCCACCTATACATCGATAGTTATTCGAAGAGGATCCTAGTACTAGTCCTAGTACTCAGGCCGGTGGTACGAGGGGGGTTCGTACCAGAGGTAGACGAGCAGCTTCGTGTACCCGACTAGACCCTGCCCCTCCCACTGACATGTATTCCTTCCCACATTCTAATCCTAGTGTGTCATTAGGGACACACGGGATATTTAGGCCTCCCATGTTTTCGCCACCTTTTGCATCTTCTGACCCATCTTTTTCATATCCCATGATGATTCCCACTCCCCAGCCAGAATCTGGTCATACAGCTGTCCCATCTTCTTTTCCTTCTACTTCTGTCTCTCTGAGCTTCTATATTTCATCGTCTTCGACTCCTGTTCCATCACAGGGTGTTCCATCAGTTTCTGTGGATCCAACGGCACTCAGCGATCAGATTGGAGCAGGTATATTTATAGAACCCTAACAAATTTTTATACCAATTTTTTTTCATTATAACATGTTTTGATAAAATATTTGTTTTTCTTTCATGACAGATACATATACTAACAGGAGGAGGGGGTGGGGGCGTAAATGCATGCGTGCGGTGTGGAACCGCCGCACACAAGTAATGGTGGATTACAATGAAGACAACCAAATGGTTGAGAAAACAGGGAAGCAATGTTGGAGTTTTTTGGCGACGCTTTCCAAATACTCCGACATCATTCCCGTCAGCACACTATAATGGAGACAGTTGCCACATGAGGTCAAGGATAGAGCTTGGGCAGAGAAATGGGTAAAAAAATCTGTTTTATTTAATTCCATGAATTATTTTTGTATTTATATTAATTAATATTTTGGTGTCAGCTTCGATTTAATTTTCTCGATGGTGAGGGTGCATGAATGGAACATCTAAAGAATTTAGGTGATATTTGGAGAGACTACAAGCATGAGTTGTATATTGGATGGCATTCTAGAGTTGGCACTGAGTTAGAGGTGGTACCAGTCGTGGATGATTGTCCTATAGAGAAGTATCGGTAGATGATTACTGATAGGACGACTACTTAGTTTAAGGTATTAATTACATTTGAGGTATTTAAATAATAACTTTCATGTTTTTTAATTAATATTATCCTTTAAATTATCGAATTTTATTTAGGAATCATCTGGAAAAAATAAAAAAAACATTGATGCAAAAAAATACCTCCACACACTGGGACGTACTACGATGCCAGATCATGAGAGGAAGATGGTATGACAATTGTTTATAAGTTTTCTTTACGACTTAAAGTTTCTTTTGTTTCCTCAATTATTTAATATTTTTCTAAATTTTTCATATAACTTTAGTTTTCAATGTCATTGTAGAGGCAAAAACTGAATATTGAAGGACGTGTGTCTTGAGCAAAACTGTTTTGCTCGAGTAGATGGAAAAAGTATGGAAGTGCCGTCAATGAACCAACTCAGCAGCAGATTGTAAGTTTTAATCTATTGATTTTATATTTTAATATCTATTTTGTAACTTAATAACATATTTATATTTTTAACAGGATACTTTAGAGGCCCTCGATGCCCAAGAACCAGACAATTTTGGGCCAACTGATCACTTACATCTGGTGTTGGGAGAGGAGCATTCTGGCAGAGTACGCTGGCGACCTAGGATAGCCCCGACGAAGTATTGGACCTCCTCAGGTACAAGTTGTAGTGCCACTGAGATGCAAAAAGTTAGGGCACAGGAAGAATAGGCTGAAAAAGGGTCCATAGAGATGGTAGAACAGTCTGCTAGGGCAAATAGTGCATTTATGAAATTTATTGAAGTTATATGTCCAACACTTCAACCAGAGGCTAGCCCAGATTTTGATGAATATATTTCATCGATACGTTCTATATATGGTGCACCAGGTGGCAGTTCTAGTGGTGGTCAAGATGATTTCTAGCCTGATGATGATGATGGCGTGGAGTTTGATGCGGAAGAGGAGGGATAGGATGAGGTCAAGGCGGAGGAGTAGGGTGAGGCGGAGGGTGAGGGCGAGGAGGAGGGCGTTGAGGAGGGAGTGGATTATGATGAGGAGAATGATGACCATGAGGATGAGGGTGATGATGATGGTGATGATAGTGATGATGAGGGTGATGAAAATGTTATTTAGGATTATTCCATTTTTGTATGTCTTGAATTATATGAATGTATTGGTAAGATTATTAGCTCATGCTCATCAAATGCATGTGATGATATGCTTTAAATTGAATACAAATCCTTGTTGTACATTCTCTATATTATGTGAATTATGCCTTGTTTGATTTGGTTTACTTGTCAATTGTTAGGATAAGACATGGGTTACATGTTAAGGACTCATGGATGGACTTGTCATGCTCAGGGAATTTAGACTTGAAATTCCAGGATGAATGCTTTGGTTTCTAGGGGAGGGCTATCAGGATGGTTTCTATTACTCATGAGTGATATTGGTTTCTTGAAGATAAACCAAGGACATGTCTGTTTTTCAATATGGTAATACCATGCCTCAGGTGATACCTAGTCCCCTATGTGAGATACTTGGAAAGAAAGGCCACCTAAATTCGAGGCACGGTGTGGCCGCCACCACTCAAAGTGACGTGTACGAGTCAACCCCGTCTAAATTCGAGGAGCGGTGTGGCCGGGATTTTAAGTGAAAAGAACAACTGGAAAATGGAAAACTGACCAAACGCATTCGGATTCTATTAATACTTTATCAAAATGATACATGGGTCATATTTGACGTGTACAAGTCAACCTCAACTCAATCCTAGTCGCGGTGTGGTCGGGATCACTCTAAATGTCTCTCTTTTGTTTAAAATGGACAATATTTTAAGTACATACGGAAAACTAACCAAATACATTCGGTTTCCATTGAAACTTTAGGAGAATGATCCATGGGTAATATTTGACATGTACGAGTCAACCTTGCCTTAATCTGAGGCATGGTGTGTCCAACACCACTCAAAGTGTCTCTCTTTTGTTTAAAATGGACTTCATTTTAAGTGAAAACAACAACAAGCATACGGAAAACTAACCAAAAAGATTTTGATTGTGTTGATACTTTAGCACAACGATCCATGGGACATATGTGATGTGTAAGAGTCAACCCCTCCTCAATAAAAGGTGCGGTGTGACCGGCACCATTCATAGTGTCTCTCTTTTGTTTAAAATGGACATCATTTTAAGTGAAAACAATAACTGACAAACGAAAAACCGACCAAACGCATTCAGAATGTGTTTATGATTTAGTATAATGATGCATGGGTCATATGTGATGTGTACGAGTCAAAAACACCTCAATCTGATGCATGGTGTGTCCGGGATCACTCTAAGTGTCTCTCTTTTGTTTAAAATGGACAACATTTTAAGTACATACGGAAAACTAACCAAACAGATTATTATTGTGTTGATACTTTAGCACAATGATCCATGGTTCATATGTGACGTGTACTAATCAACCCCGCCTCAATCTGAGGTGCAGTATAGCTAGAACCACTCAAAGTGTCTCTCTTTTGTTTCAAATGGACATCATTTTAAGTGAAAACATCAACTGGCATACGGAAAACTGACCAAATGCATTCGAATTGTATTGATACTTTAGTACAATGATAAATGGATCATTTGAGACGTGTACGAGTCAACCCTGTCTAAATATAAGGTGCGGTGTGGCCGGTACCACTCTAATTGTGTCTCTTTTGTTTAAAATAGACAAGATTATAAGTGAAAAGAACAAATGGCATATGAAAAGCCGACCAAACGCATTTGGAATATCTTGAAACTTTAAAAAACGATCCATGGGTCATATGTGATGTGTACGAGTCAACCGTGCCTCAATCTGAGTCGCGGTGTGGCCGGCACCACCCAAAGTGTCTCTCTTATGTCTAAAATGGACAAAATTTTAAGTACATACAGAAAACCGACCAAACAGATTCTGATTGTGTTGGTACTTTAGCACAACGATCCATGGGTCATTTTTGACGTGTACGAGTCAACCCTGCCTCAATATGAGGTATGGTGTGGCCAGAACCACTCAAAGTATCTCTCTTTTATTTAAAAAGGACTTCATTTTAAGTGAAAACAATAACTGAAATACAGAAAACCGACCAAACGGATTCTGATTGTGTTGATACTTTATGAAAAATGATCCATGGGTCATTTGAGATGTGTACGAGTCAACCCAATCTTAATCAGAGGCGCGGTGTGGCCGGTACCACTCTAATTGCGTCTCTTTTGTTTAAAATGGATAGTATTATAAGTGAAAAGAACAACTGGCATACAAAAAACTAACCAAACGCATCCGGAATCTGTTGAAAATTTAGGAAAATTATCCATGGGTCATATGTGACGTGTACGAGTCAACTGCGCCTCAATCCGAGTTGCGGTGTGGCTGGAACCACCCAAAGTTTCTCTCTTATGTTTAAAATGGACAACATTTTAAGTATATATAGAAAACCGACCAAACAGATTCTGATTGTGTTAACACTTTATCACAAAGATCCATGGCTCATTTTTGATGTGTATGATTCAACTTTGCCTCAATCCAAGGCGCGGTGTGGCCAGCACCACTCAAAGTGTCTCTCTTTTATTTAAAAATAACTTCATTTTAATTGAAAACAACAACTGACATACGGAAAACTTAACAAACAGATTCTGATTGTGTTGATACTTTAAGAAAACGATCCATGGGTCATTTTTGACGTGTACGAGTCAACCTTGCCTCAATCCGAGGTGTGGTGTTTCCGACACCACTCAAAGTGTCTCTATTTTATTTAAAAAGCAATTCATTTTAAGTGAAAAGAACAACTGGCATACGGAAAACCAACCAAACACATTTGGATTCTGTTGATACTTTATCACAACAATCCATGGGTCATATGTGACGTGTACGAGCCAACCCGGGCTCAATCCGAGTCGCGGTGTGGCTGGTATCACTCTAAGTGTCTCTCTTTTGTTTAAAATGGACAACATTTTAAGTACATACAGAAAACCGACCAAAAACATTAGGTTTCCATTGAAACATTATTAGAACTATACATGGGTCATATGTGAAATGTACGAGTCAACCTCGCCTCAATCCAAGGCATGGTGTGGCTGACACCACTCAAAGTGTCTCTCTTTTGTTTAAAATGGACTTCATTTTAAGTGAAAACAACAACTAGCATACAAAAAACCAACCAAACAGATTCTGGTTGTGTTGATACTTTAGCACAATGATCCATGGGTCATATGTGACGTGTACGAGTCAATCCCGCCTCAATATGAGGTGCAGTGTGGCCGACACCATTCATAGTGTCTTTCTTTTGTTTAAAATGGATATCATTTTAAGTGAAAACAACAACTGACATACGAAAAACTGACCAAACGCATTCGGAATGTGTTGATGATTTAATAAAACGATACATTGGTCATATGTGATGTGTACAAGTCAACTCCGCCTCAATCAGAGGCACGATGTGTCCAGGATCACTCTAAATGTCTCTCTTTTGTTTAAAATGGACAACATTTTAAGTACATACGGAAAATTGACCAAACGGATTTTGATTTTGTTGATACTTTAGCACAACAATCCATGGGTTATATGTGATGTGTAAAAATCAAATCCTCCTCAATCTGAGGCACGGTGTGGCCGAAACCACCCAAAGTGTCTCTCTTTTGTTTCAAAAGGACATCATTTTAAGTGAAAACAACAATTGACATACGGAAAACCAACCAAACGCAATCAAATTCCATTTAAACTTTAGGGAAATGATCTATGAGTCATATTTGATGTGTAAAAGTCAATTCCACCTCAATCCGAGGCACGGTGTGGCTGGTACCACTCAATGTGTCTCTCTTTAGTTTAAAATGGACTTCATTTTAATTAAAAACAACAACTGACATACGGAAAACCGACCAAACGCATTTGGATTCTATTGAAACTTTAGTAAAACAATCCATGGGTCATTTTTGATGTGTAAGATTCAACCCCTCCTCAATATTAGGCACAGTGTGGACGGAACCACTCAAAGTGTCTCTCTTTCATTTAAAAAGGACTTCATTTTAAGTGAAAACAATAAATGACATACGGAAAACTAACCAAATGCATTCATATTCCATTGAAACTTTATGAAAAAGATCCATGGGTCATATTTGACGTGTAAGAGTCAACCTCGTCTCAATATGAGGCTTTGTGTGGCCAGAACCACTCAAAGTTTCTCACATTTATTTGAAATGGACAACATTTTAATTGAAAACAACTACTAGCATACAGAAAACCGACCAAACGCATTTGGAATGTGTTGATAGTTTAGAAAAATGATCAAAGGGTCATATGTGACGTGTAAGAGTCAACCCTACCTTAATCCAATGCATGGTCTGACCGACACCACTCAAAGTGTCCCATTTTTTTTTTGAAACGAACAACATTTTAAGTGAAAATAACAACTGACATACAGAAAACCAACCAAACGCATTCTGAATGTGTTTATTCTTTGGTAAAACGATACATGGGTCATATTTGATGTGTAAAAGTAAACCCCACCTCAATATAAGGTTTGTTGTGGCCGTCACCACTCAAAGTGTCTCTCTTTTGTTTAAAATGGACATCATTTTAAGTGAAAACAACAACTAATATACGGAAAACCGACCAAACGCATTCGGATTCCATTGAAACTTTAGGAAATGATCCATGGGTAATATTTGATGTTTATGAGTCAATCACGCCTAAATCCAAGGCACAGTGTGGCTGTCACAACTCTAAGTGTCTATGTTTTATTTGAAATGGACAACATTTTAAGTGAAAAGTACAACTGGCATACGGAAAACCGACCAAACGCATTCTTATTCTGTTGAAACTTTAGTAAAATGATCCATGGGTCATATGTGATGTGTATGAGTCAACCTATCCTCAATATGAGGTGTGGTGTGGCTGGAACCGCTCAAAGTGTCTCTCTTTTGTTTCAAAAGGACATCATTTTAAGTGAAAACAACAACTGACATACAGAAAACCAACCAAACGCATTCATATTCCATTGAAACTTTAGGAAAATTATTTATGAGTCATATGTGACGTTTATGAGTCAAACCATCCTCAATCAAAGTCTCGGTGTGGCCAGAACCACTCAAAGTGTCTCACGTTTATTTGAAATGGACAACATTTTAATTGAAAACAACTACTAGCATACGGAAAACTGACCAAACGCATTCTGAATTTGTTGAAACTTTAGAACAGCAATCAATGAGTCATATGTGATATGTATGAGTTAACCCCGCCTTAATCCAAGGCATGGTGTGGCTAACACCACTCAAATTTTCTCATTTTTTTTGAAATGAACAACATTTTAAGTGAAAACAATAACTGGCATACGGAAAACCGACCAAACGCTTTCAGAATATGTTGATACATTAGGAAAACAATCCATGGGTCATAAGTAATGTGTACGAGTCAACCCCACCTCAATTAGAGGCACATTGTGTCCGGAATAACTCCAAGTGTATGTATTTTATTTAAAATAGACATCATTTTTAGTAAAAACAACTGGTATACGAAAAACCGAACAAATTTATTCGGATTCTGTTGATACTTATTCATTTTTTTATGTATTTTATTGATAATTGATAATTAAATTATGTATGTATTCAATTATTAATTGAATTATATATTCCACGTATAATTGTCGTCTAAATTTTAAATTGAATTCTAAATCAATTATGTATGTTTATAATTACGTTATGAATTATGATTTAATTTTGGATGTGTATAGTTCAAGAATGAATTATATGTTAAATGTGTCTGAATTTGTTCTCTATATGTATGTCTTAGTTTGTTATTACAGGTATTGTAATTGGAAAGGAGCAAAATGGACATCATTAGAGGCTCCTGTGCAAATTGCAGGCTGCTGTTCAATTTTCACAGCATATCCTATGCCAATGGTTTCAAACTGTTGGGAAAGGTTTCTAGGGATTTTTTTTACCAACGGTTCAATGAGAACCATTGTAAAAAACCATTCCCAATGGTTTAGAAACTGTTGGGAAAGATTTTATTTCCTTATTTTTACCAACGGTTCTGTGTAAATCGTTGGTAAAACTTATGCCAATGGTTGGCCAAACCGTTGGCATAGGTTAATTTTACTAACCTGTACCAACGGTTCTTTGTAAACCACTGGGATAGGTTTTTCCAATGGCTTAATTCCCTACGGTTTTCAAAAATGTTGGTATAACATATACCAATGGTTCTGCAGGCTTTCCCAACGGTTCTGAACCGTTGGGAAAGACCCCATTTCCAGTAGTGAATGTTCATGTTTTCAAAATGGGTTTTAAAGGATTTAATTAAATGGACATGAATGTTTTAAAATATTAATTATTTCAAAAGTTTCAAAGTGGTATGGGACACTTTGATTCAAAAATGTATTTTAAATATCTTCCTTTATAAATTGTGTGACTTTTAAATGTTTTCATGAAAAAGGGATATTTCTCTCAAATAGTTTTACTAATCAGTTTCAACTATGTCAAAATCCTTTTGGATATTATTCTTGATTGAGGTTGATTTATTATAAATACAATCTTCAATATTGTATTGAATGAGTTATGATATGATTGACTGTGAATGTGATATCTTTATACCATTCATGATTTATGGTTAAAGTAATGACATTTCGAATGCTAGTTTTAATACGAATGTTTATGTTATGTTTCAACATTTTCATATGAGGAATGCATTGGGCTTAGTAAGTGACAGGTGGAGCCTGCTATACCTCCTTGATGCATCGGTAGGTCTCATGAGACAAACTAGTGTCTTGGAAAAAGGCCTTGACAATATCTTATTTGTAGTCTTGGCACGAGGCCTTGACTATGTGTTTATGATGTCCGACATTATTCATTCCATTATTATGAAAATTGCTATTGATATTACATGTGATTATTCGACTAGTGTAATATCCATGTGACTAAGTAAATGGAATTATTTGATTTATCTTTGACATATTATGCTGATGTTTAAGTTTAAAAGGCATTTGTTTTAGTTTTATACATTTCCTTAAGTGTTTATGCTTATTTATGAAAGTGTCCACTATATTGTTATTCTTACTGAGCATCTGAGATAACCCCTTTCTATGTTTTATTTTTACCAGGATGCAAATAAGTATATTATGAATGTCCTCGAGGGATATTCTAAGGGATATGAATCTAGTCAATGGAGACAATATTGTTATTGATTTTCATTTTATAATGTAATGTAACGTTCATGTATGTAATCTATTTTCCAAGACTGCTAAATTGATCGGTCCTTCGGGACTTGATTCCTTGTAATCATGCCAATGTATTAAAATAATGCACCAACTCTAGGTAACTGGGGTCAGGGTGTAACGAGCTCAATAAAATTCTGGTTAAGTCCACCCAAAACTCTCATGAGAACTCCCTGATAAAAGTAAGTGTTTAAACTTTGGTCATGTACTACACTTAGTTCTATGGTTATATTCCCAATCAAGTAATGGAAGGATTAGTCTAGTTTAATATTTAATTGAGGGATTTTAATTTATTATGCATAAATTTTATCTTGTTTTATTCTTTTCACATCTTGTTAATATTAATTGGATTTTACTTAATTAACTAAATATGTTGGATAAAACATCTATGCATAATTAATTTATTTAATTTTTTTCTTTGCACATTAGTTCATTTATTTAAATGATCGCAGTCTTGCATTCATAAAATAAATAATTTCATAGACAAAAATAATTAATTAAATAAATAAATCATTCATGATCTTTAGATAATGGTTGATTTAATGAGTGGACATTAAATTAACCTTTGGCCTAGGGGAAATAACTCTTATTTCTAGTCTTGGCATGAGTTATAGCATTCCACCTATCTATCTATGTATCACATGGGTCGGAATCATTATGGTACCATCTTAAACTGCCTCTACACAACTTGGGATGCTCCGGTAATTACAAATATTTATTACTCACACACGGGTGAGGGAAACCAAATGATAGGTTAAATGGGGTTATATAAAAATACTTGTACATATAGGTCCTACATAATAATGGATGGATAGATGAATTACATTCCATCATTTAATTTAATATTAAATAATTGAAAACTCGTGAAATAAATTAAATTAAAACATCAAACACATACATAGGTCTTGTTCAAACTCATGAATGGTCATACATACAAGGAATATACAAAATAAAATGGATAGAATTAATTTATTTATTCATTATTTTATTATTTAAGATAAATGTGCTTGCATTAATTAATTAATTAATTCCCTTTCATCTTAATGATAATTTGATCTTATTTGGAGATACCCATCATTAATGACATTCATGGAAAATAAATAGCAAAACCAATAATGACATACTAATTATAATAAATAAATTGAGAATTTAAAATTATTTAAATCCATTATAAAATTGTCACACAATGGTTTTCCAATAAATAAAATAATGTTTTAATGATGAAATTTTCAAATTTAATGTAATTTTAATTTTTTCCATTAATGGGAGACTACATAGTATGTACATGCATCTACATGCCATGTACCTCAGTTTTTATATATCCATGTCACATGCTCGGGGCTTCAGTGTGTTAACTCGGTAGAACTACATGGTGTGTACATGCTAGCTAGACACCATGTACCTGCTTACTGTGTGCCAAGTTGGAATGGTCAACACGCAGTGTGCAATAAAAGCATCATGTGTAATTAATTGATCAGCGCATTGATAACTGTATTTCATGCATACTTTTTATAGTGTTTTAATGTATTGATTTTTGTATTTGAATGAATAATTTTTCCAAATTTTTAATTTTTTGATTTGTTTTATGTTTTTATGGAAGGAATAAGAGATTTATGAAAAATAAATGAAAAGAGGAGGAAATATGGGCTAAAAGAAACTTTTCTCCACAAGCAAAGTGAAGAGGTGGGACACCAGATTTTTGGGAAAGAAGCAAAGCTGGAAAACTAGAACAAAATGATTACATGTTGTGTAATTAAATTACACGTCATGACTTAATTTGAAGAACCAGCCTCCCAGGACAAGTTGTGACACTATTACACACTATGAAATATCATTACATGTCATGTAACTACATTACACGACATGAATTTTTTTGAGACGTGTTTTTAGAGAATAAATATGCTGAGATTAGTGGGATATAATGATTTAAAGGTTATATGTCATGAATCCTGATTACACTTTATGAAAGTAGTCAAAGTTTCAAATCTACGTACAAGATTTACGCAGATTCAAAATATGCAGAGGAAAACATGGATCAGGATTACATAATGTGTAATCATATTACATGTCATGAAACCTATCGGGCAGAACAAATTTGAAGCCTATAAATAGAGGGCTTACCTACTACTGTGAAAAGAGTTCTAGGTGGAGCTCAATAGAGGACCACTACCGAAATAAGGCACCCACCTGTTGCTTCCATCCTTATATAGGATTTTCTTTATTATTTTTATACACCCCCTCATGGATAGCATGATCAGGTGATTTATTTATGACAGAGCATGTATTATGAAAGGGGATTAAATATATAAGGTATTTTATTTTTTATTGGAATTCATGTAGGGATTCTATATTGATTCTTCATTTCTTCCAGATTCTTGATTCTTCTTGCATGGCCATTATGAGCAGGGTTGAGGATTAGGTTTAATTTATTTCTTTCTTTGAGCATGAAAATTTACTAGATTGATCGAATGTATTTGTTAATATGCGATCTATGGTTTGTACTTCCACCATGGCCATTGGGTTTGTTTCTTCCCTATGTTTAAATAAGGTTTCGGGTTACCCATTAATTGCAACTCAAAGTAACTGATCATGAGAAATGGAGAGATTTAAATAGAGAGTGTTTATCATGACCATTGAACTCGCTTAAACCCGATAACAAAAACTACATGATTTTTTATTGACTATTTTATACCTTGTCATCCCAGGAAGCTGGATTCATTGTTTCTCGGCACCCTTTTTGTATTTTCTTCTCCCACATTCTTCAAAAATTCAAGGCTCTGTATTTTAGATTTATTTTCTACAAATCAAAATTAGTTTAGGTTTATTTTATTTACTTAATATATTCTCCAAACTTATCTCCATGGGTTCAACCTTGAACTTTCATATCTTATACTACCCTATAGTTTAGTGGTTTGTCTGTTTTTTGTTTATAAATTTATAAATTTAGTAACCTAGTGATAATTAACAACACCCGCAAGACTATCAAATTTTTGGCGTCATTATCGGGGATAAGAGCATAGAATTTCTAAGTTGAATAATTTAGAAAAATTCTTTTATTGTCTTTTTGTTTATAGATTTTAGTGTAGGATTTTTATTTAAATTTTATTTTACCACACTGGGTAGTTTTAGTTGTGATGTCCGGACTATATAGAGTAATGAATATTAATGAGTGGTTCTCCTTCCAGCTAGATAATATAGAGAAACTACTCGATGAAGTAAAAATTATGAATAGTCACCCCCATGAGTACCCAAACTGTACCCAAGACTGAATTCATAACACCCCATATCCTGGAGCCAAAATTTTATAAGGAGCGTCACAAAAAAAAAAGCTGAGGTAAGTATTAATTCTAGTGCTTATTTTATTCTAACCACACTGCCCTTTATTTTAAAGGTTCAGAAGACAATGAAGAGGGTGACCTTTTTATATAACTCTAATGGTCTAAATCAAACTTCAGAAAACAATAGCAAGATGAAGAAAACTAAGAAGAATTCAAAGAAAGAGGAACCTCAACTGTTAACATACTACAAAGCCTCCTTGTAAAACTAAGACCGCAGCTGAAGGAATAAGATGATGAAAAAGATGAAGAATAAGAGGAAGAGGGACAGACGGCTTCCACATTTATCAAAAAAAATTAACAAATATATGTGTGCCATAAGAATAAGAATAATAAGAATCAGCTACACCCTTCACTAATTATGTAGAGGAACAAAAAGAAGTAGCAACAACAGAAGAATTTGAAGAGATGGTTTCATAACCCAATGAAATCACTGAAGAAACTCAAAAAATTAATCCATCCATTGAAAAAGAAGAATATTACTGAGACTGGATAGATGTTGAGATCCTTCTTATCATACTCATGTTGTTCAAAATCTGGTCACCACCTTCGAGGTCCATTCCAATTTCATTGAGGAAAAGTCAAGATGAGATGGGTGGATTTCAAAGCCATAATTGGGTGAACATGAGACAGTTAGTACTTTTCCACACCCCAATCTGCTAACCCAGGTATGGTCAAGCTAAACAATCATTAAAAAATGGCAGTTACTAGGAGGCAACACATTTTTTTATTTCTTTCTAGGACTTTATATTTAATTCTTTCTTGGAATTTAATTTTATATTAGTATTTAATTTAAATACCCATATTATTTTTTAGCATTATTGAAATGGCTTGTGCTTTCTCTTATATATTTTTATTTTTTCAAGACCATCAAATACACAGGAAGTAAGTGAAAATGTGCAAGAATAACCTTTACAACCCAAGTTCGAAGCATCAATTTAGAAGGGGAGTAAGAGTTTCAATTATATAATTTTATATTGTATTCTATAAATTTTTAAATGATTAGGACTTTAACTAAAAATCGCATACCCTGCACTAGATTCAATCTTTACTCAAATAAACTAGGATACATAAACTAATTAGTATAATTACTATTTCATATATTTAAATTTCTTTGTCAAAAAATTAGAATGAGAAAAATGGGAAAATAAGAGTAGAGATAAGTATGTGGACTAGGATTTGAAAAATCATTATTTTGAGGAGAAAGTTAATCATTTTAAATGAAATATTTCTAATATTTGGACTTTATTTGAATTTCTAATGTTTTCATTAATTGATTTAATGGTTCATTTTCATTTCCATGAGTAATGTTTTCAACCATTCATCTCATTCCCGAGACATCCACTAAGACAATATTTTCCATTATTTCTTTAGTATATTTCTTGAGGAACTCAGGCATGTTTTCTTATAGAATTTTCTTGATATATTATCAAATCTATGACGGCACAAAATCACTTTTAAAATGATTGAGTAATTATTTTGTTTAAGCCCTTATCCTAAGACTAACCGTGCATTAATCATTTTTAAGCCTATAGAATCCATGAACTACCTTGTTAAGAAACAAGCCATGTTACAAACCTATCTTATCCATTCCTACCTTCCTCTAAATATTATTAATGATATTTAAAATAATAAGTGTGGGGGAGGAAATTTATTGGGTGTACCATGATTTAATTCATTATCAATATTTTGTTGTGGGATTTTCAATTATGATATGGGGAAAGCCCATGAAATATTTAATTTTATTTTATTATTCACCTCTCTAGCTTTTGAAAAAGTATAAAAAAATGGGTTGTGTTTTGGGAGGATCAAAAATCACCATTTTTCAGACTGGTGATCTTTTGATCATATGTGGTTAGGTTATGGATGTGATATTTGTCTTGAATATAGATTTCAAAAAAGAAAAAAATATATAAAAAGAAAAAAATCAAGAGAGGCTGATTCATTCATCATGCTTATAGGTATCATGAGGCCACCTTTGAGTTTTTTGGGGAGGGAGATATAGAATTTGTAAAGGTATACATTCATTAAGATTGTTTTTATTATCATGAAAAATTATTTAGATTTGAAACTCCTTTTTTAGCCTTATTTAATTTACATCATTTACCTACCTACCCCTAATCTTCGGAGTCATTTCATCCTAAATAGTGAAGCCCTTGTGATTAATTGTGATTTATGTCTTTACGTAGTGGATATGTTATATGCCTTGTAATCCTACTGCTTGGCACATCTAGATATAATGTGCATGGGTATACGATGTGTGCTCCGGTCACATGTCATGTAACTGGGTTTTACCAGCTAATGATTTGACACTTCCTAATGGCATCACAGATCATTCTTCATTTGTATTTAATCCTTTTAGAAAATGAAACATTGAACAAATATGATTAATATGTCAATAACATGTTAATTTAAATCAGATTAAATAACGAATAACATAAAATGAATATCTAACCACAATTGTGAATAGATCAATAATCAAATAAATAATTATAAATTTAAATGTGACCCCTATGATAAAACTTGATGGTTCTGGGAGCAGTGAAAACATGCAAAGGTGGGTGATATATTAAAATTTATTTTAATAATCATTGCCTTAAATCAAGAGAGAGGATCTTTCATGTCAAATTTATAATTAATTTATTTAATATTTGAAGAAATAAATACCTAGGTTTGGGAAGTTTCTTTGTTGGTGAATGTTGATCATCTGAAAAGGTCCTTTCAGATTACCTTTGTTGCGCTGTAAGGATCCAATGATAGAATCTCTCTAGTGGTAATCCACACATGCTCCTATGATCTCCAAGAAACACCATTTGATCTCCAGGTTCTAGTGTAGTGAGTTGAATGTATTGTGTTGTTCATTCTTGATTGCTCGTTCTTTAGTCTTGAAGAAATCTCTCTTGCACTTCTCATTCTTGATAGAGAGAGAGAAGGAGGTGTTGAGAGAGAATTCATTTTACGCAACAATTCTCTATTTTCAATTTTGGATACTCTATAAAATAGACATATCCATCTATTTATAGAGTTAGGATTTAAGTTAAAATATTATTTATTTGCATATCATCTATTAAATAACATTTATTACCTTTAATAAACCCCATTACACATAATAATAATTATGTTATTACTATTTTGTGGTGTGCGTCAACTTGTGAAATGAAAAATATTATGTAATGGTCTTGTTAATTAATATTTGTCCCCAGACTCAGTCTTGGTCCATTCAAACTCCTCCTCCCTTTATTGAATAGCCAAATAAATATTTTATTAATAAATAAAGATTTTATTCACAATCAAGTGAATAAATATTTATTAAAATATTCAATAAATAAAATAAATATTGTATTCACATATTGGTGAATAAATATTTATTTAATTTATGTGATCAATATAAATTGAATAAAATTATTTTCTAGACTTGAGAATAACATTTATTACATTAATTATACTCAAATAGAATTTAATCTAGATCAACGGAAACACTTATTGTGTGACCCACTAGGATTATTTATCATTGGCATTAGGTGTGCTAGCTTAAAGTCCAAGATTATTTTATAGCAATAGTTCAAGACACCCAAGAGAAATTACTTAATTTAACGAAGTCAAAAACCATATACGAACACTCACTATGTAATATAATCCATTTGTCACAATATCTCATCAATCATGTCGCACATCTATGTCACCAACCTATATGCTCGATATGACTTTCTTTGACTATCTAAAATAAACACATTGTTACACCATGTCCATGGAATTTAATGTGATGGTTCTATTCCAATCAAAAGGCCAAGATATCAAATTCCATAAGGATGGAAGGGAAAATCCTTCCTTTACTTATTCATTAATGATATGTCACTCATGACGCACCCAATGTATCCAAATTATCCATGAATTTTTATCATCATGGTTTATGAAATACATCTAAGTACATGAGTTGTAACATGTATTAATAATAATATTAAAGTATAAGGACTATCACACACCCTCATAGATATGAATATATGATGACACCAAAACAAAAGAAATTTCTACTGGTGGGTTTGTTCTCATAATCTCCCATCTTGGAGATTACCAGGTGAAAACTTCATGAGAAGAAGCCTCATCTATTTATGAGAACTCACACCTGACAGTATATGTACTATGTGTCTTATCATAGTACATTATCCAACCACATAACATTATTTAAGAATATCATTATAGCACATCAAGGTTCTCATCATAGCGGGAAACTTCTAGGACCTTATCAATGTGACATATACTCTAGGAAATTATTACATTAGATTCATTTAGAACAACACAAAATATGTTATAAGAAGTTTTATTAATATTCAATACATCTAATATTTATGTAATAAATGTAAAAAATATTTGGTCCTGGGACACTAACTTAAACAAAATGTAGCGGGGAAATTATTCATGTCGAAATGCATCATTGAGAACTCATAGTATCCATAGAAACATCAAAATATCATCCTCATGAACCCTTAGCTGATGCTAGATGAACATGAGATTGATCTTGTAAAACCAAATATATCACTTCAATTGGTTAAAAATGTTTTCAATCCTCATCAAGGGGTACTTTTTTCTTATCATTACTTGATTTGAGAGATGATAATCAACACAAAGCCTCAAACCCTCATTCTTTTTTTCATGAAAAAAAATTAGAGATGCTCAAGGGGACACACTAGGTTTGATAAAAAAATTCTCTCAAAGGTCTTCCAACTATTCCCTCATATCCTAGATCTCAATGAGGGCCATTCAATATTCCATAAAAAAATATTGATGTGGTCCCAAGGTGGAAGTCGATGTGAAATTTCTTCTCCCACCATTGAGGTAGTCCTGGAACATATTTGAGGAAGAAGACCATATACTCCTCCACTACCCCTAGATGCTAGTTTCTTAAAGAGATTTCCATAGCAAGGGATAAATTATACAACAGATGGCTGATAGGTAGCAGCTTCCAGCTCACAATCCCTACCCACTCATCCATAATATCTCTCTCTCCCATGAAGGATAATCTCATCCCTTAAGTAAGAAAACATCAAACTCTATTGGGATGACAGTCTATATAGGAATGCACCATCAACAACCATTTTATACCCAAGATGAAATCATAAGGTTTCATCGTGATGACCAAGAGGTCCTCTAAGAAACTCTAACCACTGATCGCTAACTTACACTATCTGAATATGTGCGATATAGAAGAATCACTTTGAATTGGAACCTCTAGCCATATATGTTGGGATAATGTAACACCCCGACCCTAGTTACCCAGATTCGGTGCATTATTATATAACATTGGCATGATCACAAAATATCAAGTCTTGAAAGACAGATTAGTTTAGTAACCTTGGAAGTACTTGATACATTCATAAGGTTTACATTACATTATAAAATGGAAAAGTACAACAACATTGTTTCCATGGACAACACCGAAATCCCACAGACTATCCCTGCAGTTCAGTCAGAATATACTTCTTCGTATCTTGTGAAAAATAAAACATAGAAAGGGGTGAGCTCAGATACTCAGTAAGGATAACAATATAGCGGAAAATTTCATAAATAAGCATAAAATTTAAGGCAATGTATAGAACTAAAACAAAATCCTTTTCAACATAAACTTCATCATAATATGGAAAATATAAATCAAAATAATTCCATTTACTTACTCACATGGATATTATACTAGTCAAATAATCACATGAAATATAAATATCCACTTTCATAATGATGGAATGCATAATGCCAGACTTTCATAACCACATAGTCAAGGCCTTGTTCCAAGACTACAAATAATATTTTGTCAAGGCCTTATGCCAAGACACTAGTTTGTCTCATGAGACCTACCGATGCATCGAGGATCTATAGTGGGCTCCACCCATCACTTACTAAGTCCAATGCATTCCTCATATGAAAAGGTTTAAACATAACATAAACATTTGTATAAAGACTAGCATACGAAATGTCAATACTTTATCCATAAAACATGAATGGTATAAAAATAACACATCCACAATCAAACATATCACAAAACCTTCAATACAATAGGGAATCTTTTTATCATAATAAATCAACTTCAAATAAGCTTAAAATCCATCAAAGGATGTTGACATAGATGAAATCAAAACCTTTTTAGAGAAATATCTCTTTTTATTTTGAAATCATTTAAGAGTCACATAATTATAAAGAAAACATTTATTTTGAAAATATTCTTATAATCTTGTAAGGGAATATTCTATGATATTATAACAGCAAAAAATAGCCGCACCTGTCGTATAAGTTAAAAAAAATATTCTTACCTTAATTTTGTAGAAAATGTCATAAAGTACCCTGTTTGGAAAATGACAGAAAGATTCCTTTCAAACCATTTTATAAAAAGTCAAAAAAGGGTATAAATGAATTTAACCCATATTCTAGTAAATAGTAAAAATGTTTTGGAATACATTTTTTAAGAAACATGGATGTGGATGATTAAGAATTTCTAGTAGATACTTCTATAAAAACAACCTTTGATAATAATGATATTGTAAAATTAACCCTTTCCTTGTAATTTTCATTGGTTGAGGGTAGGTTAACCTCCTATATAATGGTTAAATAATTGTTATTAAATTATAAAAGAATCATATACATTAATATGATATCATATATGATCTTTTAACATTGCTTTGTTAATAATATCTTAGTATTATCGTCGTTCTGGGTGTTAACTGATCCATTTACCTTTGTATGATTTGTTACGTAAGTAATGTTTGTTATGAATAGGATGTATATTATTCATATTCATAATTATATTAAGTATTTAAAAATTATCTTTAATCATCTAATGAAAATTAGTCTTGAATGGATATGATTGGGAATGAATATCATCGTGCTCTTGGAGATGGTAATCCGTACGTACGCATGAGCGACAATATCATTCTTTTGATATTAAAATAATATATAATTGGATGGTATATCATATATACATAATCATTATTATTTTATATTTATTATTTACATCAATTACACATCATTATTATACCCATCCAAATAATAATGTATTGAATAACAATTACACCACGACGTGGAGACGGTAAGCTGCACATACGCACGTATGGTGACATGTCATTCAAAGGATGACTAGAATAATGAATATTTTTGTACGATATTTATAATAACATCACAGTATATAAAATATAATGGAGTTATTATTTTATAATGGAAATAAAAAAGAAAGAAGAAGTGGAAGAAGAAAAGAACTTGAAAGAGGTGATGAAATATTTGCCTCTTCTTCGGGTTCTTCCTTTTGATTTGATCAAAAGGGCTCCTTAGGTTGGATTTATGACTAAAGGAAGGCCTCTAGGATGAATGAAGGACATTTGATAGGTTATTTGGGTAGGGTTTCTCTAATCCAAAAGGCTTTGAAGGTGTGAATTAGAGAGAAGGGGGGTGCCCTTTTATAAGAGGGGTGAGGGAACCTTAGGAAAAGCTATAAATATTATTTTATAATAAAATCATTTTTGGTTTCTAATGGATCCAAAATGAATTATTTAGATTCTAAGGTGGGGATGGGTCGAAAATCACTCAACCAATAGGTTTTTGACAGGTTTGGTCACTATATTAACCTTATCTTTTAGATTTAATTCTTAGTTAAATCATTTTACATTTACTATGCCTCTTTGTGTTTTTATATTATATGGTTAATAAACTTAATATAAACTTCCAATAGAACCCCAAGTGGTTCATTAATGATACACCTATCATTATATAAGTCTTTTCTCTGAAACCTATATTTTTAAGATTATTATATCAACCAATAATATTGTATTTGTTTTAAAAACTCATTTATGTCAATTTTGAGATTATTTAATAATTGATTTTTGTTAAAGTACTAACAACATTATTCCTTAGAAATAAATACATTTAATCAACCCTAACATGTCATAGTCACCTATAAAATTTTTGGATGGCATCAAAACTTTCAAATTATATTTATTTTAGTATTTATAATATCATTTATTTGATTGTTTCATTAATAAGGAAAATACTATATCATTATTGTGTCATATATAAATATATTTATTTTATGTCTAAAAATTATAAATAAAATATCATGAGGTTGTAAATCTTTTTAGATTTATAATTTCTATTTATAGTCCAATAGATCAATTATAAAACCTCATATAAAAATCGTTTTATTAAAAGATATTTGCTTTTTTTATTTTTGTCTTTACTTTAGATTATTTAATATAAAATGTCATTATCACTCCCAAGTGGCTCTATGGGGTCCCAAAATTGACCCAAGAATTTCCATGGTCGGAAATGTATCATAAAATAGGGTTAGGACACGTTTTAGGGTAATTTAATGTTATTATACTATTATTTTTTAACCTTATTTATTGGATTTAACCCTTTAACCACAGTAAATAAAATATTTACTGAAGTAAATATTCCAAATGTCTAAAATTTAGTAATTTTCACTATTCATCAAAATATGAATGTTATCAGAAAAGTACCAAAAATTCACCCTAAGCTAATTTAGATATTTAAAATCCAAAAATGAAGTCCATTTTGAAAGATAAAATTTATAAAATTTCAAAAGGTGGTTATTATTGTTCATAACGGCTAGTTTGATTGGTTGTGGTGTGTTAGAACTCGAAGTTTCATATAACACACGCTACTATATTATTCAAAGATAAGATTATTGTGGAAGATTGGGGTGTTATATTATACCCTCCTTAAAATAATTTCATCCTCAAAATTTCTATAATATTACTGCATAAAAAGACTTAGGTGGTTCTTCATCATAAGTTCCTCGGGTTCTCACGTTGCCTCTTCCATCTTATGGTTTCTCCATAGAAATTTTACCAGAATAGTCGTCCAGTTTCTCAGCACTTGTTCTCTTGTATCAAGACTTGATAGGCTCTTCGCAATAAGGGAGATCGCCTTCCAGTTCTAATTCCTCATAGGTGAGTACATGTGTTGGGTCAGGCAGGTATTTTCTCAACAGTGATACATAGAACACATCATGAACTTTGGAAAGACTTGGCGGCAATGCCAAACGGTAAGCTATAGCCCCAATTCGTTCTATAATTTCGAAAGGTTCGATGTACCTAGGACTCAATTTTCCCTTCTTACCGAAATGTATAACACCCTTCCATGGAGATACCTTCAAGAAAAAATGATCTCCTACCTGAAATTCCAAATCCTTCCTTAGATTATCAATATAGCTCTTCTTCCTACTTTTATCTACTTTGATGTGGGTTTGGATTACCTTCACTTCTTCCATCATTTCCTCCACAAGTTCTGGGCCTACGAGTTTTCTTTCACCAACATCATCCCAACAGGTTGGTGTGCAATATCTCCTTCCGTATAACGCTTCATATGGTGCCATCTGAATACTTGAATGGAATCTATTGTTATAAGAACATTCTACTAGAGGTAAATATTGATCCCACATACCTTGAAAATCAAGTGATCAAGATATCAACATGTCTTCTAAGGTTTGAATAGTCCGTTATGATTTTCCATCATTTTGAGGGTGGTAGGCAGTGCTCAAACGAAGTTCATTATCCAGGGCTTTTTGAAGACTTTTCCAGAATATTGGTGTAAAATGGGGATCACGATCAGAAACAATCTATAGTGGTACTTCATGAACTCTCACAACTTCATTAATATATATTCTTTCTAGACATTCAAGTGGTTAATCTTCTCGTATAGCAAGAAAATGTGCTGACGTGGTAAGATGATCAACAATGACCCATATTGTATCATTCCTTCTAGGAGTCTTTGGTAATCCCATGACAAAGTCCATCATACTATTATCCCATTTCCGCTCAGGTATGGGAAGAGGTTGCAAGAATCCTCTAGACGGTTTCCTTCCAGCTTTCACTTGTTGACAAACCATACATCTTGACACAAAATCAGCAGTCTCCCTCTTCATGTTGTCCCACCAAAAATGTTCCTTCAAATCTCTATACATTTTGGTGCTCCCATGGTGTATAGAGAAATTGGAACTATGAACATCATCCAACAATTCCCTTTTTTGATCAGGTATATCAGGAACACAAAGTCTCTTCCTAAATTTCAAAATTCTATCTTCATATACGAAGTCACTCAATCTCCAATTATTCACATCTTTAATCATCTTTTGAAACTCTTCATCACTGGTATGAGAACTCTTTATCCTTTATAGTAAAGATGGTTTGGAATCCATTTGAAAAATTATTGATGATCCACCTTCCATGGTTATTCCCATATCCATCTTTACTAGATCCATGAGAATAGAATCCCTTTTAACTCTCATCTTGTTCAAAACTCCATGATCTTTTCTACTCAAAGCATCTGCCACCTTATTTTCCTTCCTCGGGTGGTAGTGTATCGTGCAATCATAATCCTTGAGTAGTTAGAGCCATCATGTTTGCCTCATGTTCAGTTATTTCTGTGAGAAAATATACTTCAAACTCTCGTGATCAGTATAAATCTCACATTTTTTACCATATAGATAATGTCTCCATATCTTCAAATCCAAGATTACAGCTGCTAACTCAAGATCATGAGTAGGATAGTTTTTCTCATGAATTTTTAGTTGTCATGATGCATAGTAAATAACCTTATCATTCTGCATAAGGACACAATCAATTCCTTTCTTTGATGCATCGCTATAAATAACAAACCCATTATTCCCCAATGGTAGAGTCAATATAAGAGAATTGACTAATCTTCTCTTCAGTTCTTCAAAACCTTATTCACACTCTTTTGTCCAAAAAAATTTAACCCCTTTACTTGTGAGCTTGGTTAATGGGTTAGCCAATTGGGCAAAATTCTGGACGAAATGCCGATAATAACCTGTTAAACCAATAAAATTGCGTACCTCAGTTATACTCGTTGGTGCTGGCCATTATTGGATTGCCTTGATCTTTGAAGGATCAACAGAGATTCCATTCTTAGAGACAATATGGCCAAGAAAAGAAATCTCCTAAAGCCAGAATTCACATTTGCTAAACTTCCCATATAATTCATGTCTTCTATGAGTCTTTAGAATAATGCGGAAGTGATTTTCATGATCTTTGTAGATTTTGGAGTATAACAAGATATCATCAATAAATACCACTACAAAGTCATCAAGATATTACTTGAAAACTCTATTCATTGGATCCATGAAGACAGAGGGTGCATTAGTCAATCCAAAAAGCATTACTGTAAACTCGTAATTTCTGCACCTGGTTCAAAATGCTATTTTTGGAATGTCTTCCTTCTTCACACACAATTGATGATATCCAGATCGAAGGTCAATCTTTGAAAAGTATTGAGCTCCATGAAGTTGGTCGAATAAATCATCAATGCGTGGTAGGGGATACTTGTTCTTTATTATTATAGCATTGATCTCCCTGTAGTCAATGCACAACCTCATTGATCCATCTTTCTTCTTAACAAAAAGAACAGGGGCTCCCAATGGAGAAACACTAGGGTGAATAAATCACTTATTACTCAATTTCTCTAGTTTTTTCTTTAGTTCCACTAATTACACAGTGGCCATTCTATAAGGGGTCTTCGATATGGTCCTTGAGCCAGGAATTAAATAAATGGAAAACTCAATTTCTCATTCTGGAGGATGTCCAGGTAAATCTTATGGAATCACATCAGCATATTCTTTCACAATAGGTACATCCTCTATTTGAACATTCCTTTACTCACCCACAGTTATTTCATTCTCTTCCTCCCCAATAATTGAATTTAGTTGAGAAATTGGGGGTGGATCTAGATAAGAATTAGGTGGTGACAATTCTTCCCTAAAGATAAGGTGTTCTTTATCATCATCATCAAAAATAGTAACCTCCTTCTTCTTATAATAATTTTTTGCATCATGGTCTGAAAGCCAATCCATACCAAGGATTATATTAAATTCAATCATGGGTATGACGATGAGATCAACAGATAAAGAATGTTTATATGCCCTAATGGGGACTGATTCAGAAAACTTTATTGCAATGATACTTCCCTTAGGATTTTTGACTGAAAACTCCATTGTTAAAACAAATTGGAAATATCTAATTTTCTTAGAAAACAGGGAAGATATGAAACAATGTGATGATCCAGAATCAAATAAAGCATTGGATAAACTTGAGGAAACCATTAAATTACCTACCACTACGTCTTTTGAAGCTTTAACCTCAGCAGTAGTGATAGCATAATATTGGCCTTGATCCCTTTTCCTTTTCTGAGGTAAGTTCCCCTAACGCTTAGGACATTCATTTTCATAATGGACCCTTTCTGTACAGTTGTATAATTCAACATCGACAGCCTATTTCTTCCCCTTGCAATCATGATCTTGGTGGCCTTTTTCACCATACCTGTAACAGACTCTCATTCCCCTCAGGCAAGTACCAAGGTGTTTCTTCCCACATTTACTAGAGGATGGATATTTAATATTTCCCTTCTTCCCCTTATTTCCATTTCCAGAGTTTTCATCAGATCTCTTCTTCTCTTGCTTTTCTTTAAAGTCGTAAGACTTAGAGAATTCTTTTTCTGTCTTGATAGCACATGATACAATATCTTCATACGATGAGAAGGATTGTGAGACTAATGCTCAACGGAGAAATGGTTTTAACCCATCAAAGAAATGATCAATCTTAATTCTTGGGTTATGTATATAATCTGAAGTAAGCCTCACTAACCTTGTAAAGTTAGCCTCATACTTTGCAACATTCTCATCATCCTTTTTCCTTAGACTCAAAAATTGCATTTCTATATCTGCTCGATGGTCATGAGGAAAGTATTTTTCTAAGAAAATCTATTTAAACTCCCTCCATTCCATATTCGATACTTCATAATCTTCCTTTGTGTTTTTAATCAATGACCACCATTGATCAGCATCTCCAGTGAGGTGGTAAACTTACATGACAACTTTTTTCCTTTCACTACTCCCCAAGGCATGGAATATTTTCTATAAAGAATTTATCCATTGGTCAGATACTAGTGGATTTGTACCCCCATTGAATGTTGGTGGTTTTTTCCGCATGAAGAGATCTAACATTGATCCTTCATGCTGTGGATTAGGGTGCTCCATATGGGTAAGGTTATTATTCATAACCTGAGTGAGTTGTCCCAGTATGGTGATTAGCTGATCAGCACCAGTTGCATCACCAGCTCCATTATAATTATCTTGAGTAGGAGGGAAATCCCTAAATGGAGTGCGTGCATTGATACGTTTTCCATTCCTTCCACTAAGCACCATTTCTAAAAAATGGCATAAACTAGATTAGTTTATGAATCGAAATACATAATTCCAAACTTGTAAAACACTTAACATAAATTGAACAATTTATGGATATAATCCATAATCATAAAAATGTTTTCTTTGAGGAAGTATATACTCATAAACCCTTCATAATGGTTTGTAAAGAAAATGATAATTATCCTAAGCATATCCCCCAGGAGTGTCGTAACCAAGAGTGTAGCAAGGCCCGTTGTCATGTACCAGTTCCCGTTCAAGTCTATCTCAAAGCGGTGTTTTCAGTTTTTACCCCAAGGTACATCTGTGCCAGAGCCACCTCTACCTGCTCGTATCTAGACAGGGATGTATTGCTTGGAAAAACTCAAAAAATCTCTACAATACCAAAATTCTAGGAAGTTATTCTATACTAATCCTAAAGTCTATCTTAGGGATATGTTCTCTAATCAGAGTTTATCTAAATCTAGTTTCCAAGGATTATACCAAACTTCCTCTGATGCCAACTGTAACGCCATAACCCTAGTTACCCAGAGTCGGTGCATTATTGCATAACATTGGCATGATCACAAAAGATCAAGTCTCGAAAGAATGATTATTTTAGTAGCCTTGGAAGTACTAGATACATTCATAAGTTTTGCATTACATCATAAAATGGAAAACTACAAAAACATTGTTTCCATAGAGAACACGGAAATCCCATAGACTATCCCTACAGGTCAGTCATAATATACTTATTCGCATCCTGGGAAAAATAAAACATATAAAGGGGTGTGCTCATATGCTCAGTAAGGATAACAATATAGCGAAAACTTTCATAAATAAGAATAAACATTTAAGGCAATGTATAGAACTGAAACAATGGCCTTTTCAATATAAACTTCATCATAATATGGAAAATATATCAAAATAATTCCATTTAACTACTCACATGGATATTCTACTAGTCGAATAAAAACATGAAATATCAATAGCCACTTTCATAATGATGGAATGCATAATGCGAGACTTTCATAACCACATAGTCAAGGCCTTGTGCCAAGACTACAAATAAGATTTTTTCAAGGCCTTATGCCAAGACACTAGTTTGTATCATGAGACCTATTGATGCATAGAGGAGCTATAATGGGCTCCAC
The DNA here is from genome assembly GCA_963277665.1 of Viscum album. Classification (NCBI taxonomy): domain Eukaryota; kingdom Viridiplantae; phylum Streptophyta; class Magnoliopsida; order Santalales; family Viscaceae; genus Viscum; species Viscum album. The sequence goes on along the minus strand of OY728126.1, from coordinate 879,972,570 downwards.
CCGTCACTTACTAAGTCCAATTCATTCCTCATATGAAAAGGTTTAAACATAGCATAAACATCTATATTAAGGGAGGAAAAGCGGGAGGAGAGATGGAAGACATTCTCTCATTAGAATCCTCGAGCTTCACAGGCTCCTCTGCCAGAAACCCTAGATCGCATAGACATGGAGGACTTCCTCAAGCCCAGGAGGTTCGAATCCCATCATTTTGTGATCCCTCAAAAGAAGAAGACTCTCGACTCTCGTGATTCTATCGTGAAAGTCCATACGAAAGATACCCTTGATGAGCATACACGCACCCACCCCTTCGATGGTAGATCCCAAGGGATATCTTTCCTGGATACGTTGAAGGGCTCTGATCCAAGCACAGAGATTATGAAGAAGACTAATCTTGTCAAGAAACTTTATAATGGTGGTTTCTTGGTGGAAGCGGATTTGGATACACTTCATCAATGCACACAAATGTGCAAATTCTCTATCATGGTCCGAGTCTCCTACCTTAAAGGTGATCGTCCTTGTCCTCTTTCTGATTTTTATATGCGTATTTCTCATTGTTGGAATGTTTCAAAATGGAAATTGATTCCAATAGGGAAAGGCTACTTTCACATATTGCTAAAATCATAAGAAGACTTAGAGAAGTCTTGGAGAATTGGAAACCTTAATCTAAAGTCGGGACTTCTTAGAATTTCTGATTGGGACTCAAATTTTAACCTACACACATATAGATTCCCAATAGCACAAGTTTGGGTTAAACTTCATGGCCTTAATTGGTTTTTTTTTGCACCCAAAAATTCTCAATGACATTGTTTCATGCATAGGAACCCCTCTGAAAATCAATCACAGAACTTTAAATGCTGACCTTGGGCTCATTGCTAGAATTATGGTGGAAATTAATTTAGACTCAAAGCTTCCTAACACAATCAACTTCACTACAAATGAATACAAAATAGAAATACAAATTGAATATGAGAGGAAACCTCCCTTTTGTGACCTTTGTAAAATTATAGGTCACACAATCTATAATTGTAGAGCGATTAGAAAGCAAGTAAACTAGCTAATTGATAATGATTGGAAGGAAATTAGGAGGAATAAAAAATACAAATCTCCCATGATAGAGATATATGAGCCCCCCAAAAAGAAAGCTGAAATCTGGGTCACAAAAAACAATTTAACACAACTAGAGGGCACCTCAGGTATAAACTGGGTAGATGTTTTAGAAGAGGAGGACACCTCAATTAATTATCAAATCATTTTGGAAGAACTAAAAAATTTGGTCTTAAACATTGTCAGGATTTATAATGAGAAGGAAAAATCCTCAAGGACTAACCTCATCCAAGATGCAGTTCACACTGCACCTCTGTATAAGGATGATGGTCCTAGGATTTCCACAAATCAAAATATGGTGAAACACACCCCGGATTTGGGTACTGGACAAATTCAGAATTCACATACTATAAATGCCACTGAATTCTCTGAGAAAAATATTGAATACAGAAATAAAACAGATAAGTTAGACTCTCCTCACAATCAAGGCACATCTATTACTTGCTCTGAAAATCAGACTTCCACTGGACAAAGTTCAGAATCTGGTATTCCTTTGGCCACCCAAAATGACACTCTGATCATAACACATTCCACTAATAACCAATTAACTGAAGTCACCAAAAAACTAGAACATGTCAACCAGATTAAGAGAACTCCTCCCTTGGTACAAGCTCCTGCACAAACCCAAATCATCAACTACACAAAACAGATACCACTCGAACAACCTGGGGTGAAAGAAAATGTTACGGACAACTCTACTGTCACACAATCCTCTTCTGATAGGTCTGGTATTAAAACTATTTCCATGTTGTCCTGTAACATGACACCCACAACTCCAAATCTTAAGAACTCATCAATACAACCTACTAACAAAGGAACCTCTCTAAACCTAAAGAATGAAATCACAATGGAAAATGATGAACCAGTTGCTATTTTTTCATCTCCCTCTAACACTATAAGCATCCCTGACATATCTGAATGTGTTGAGACTCAAAATAATCCCTCTAACACTGATTTCATGGTACCTGAACTGGTTGATCATAGTAGCATATTATCAGTACAGGAAACTCATCCCATGCAAGTTATGAATGTTTCTGTTGAGCAAATGCAGAGCTATCCAAATCTGGACAACAACAAGAAATAGAATGCATCCACTCCACAGGTTCCAGGTACATTTCTTCCCATACCTGTAGATACTATGAGAATTCTAATACCTAAACATGCAAGGAATAACACCAAAAAATCCAGCAATAATAAAGAACAGACCTCTGATAATCAGAAAGTCAAAAGATCTTCAAGAAATAAAGGTTCTGGAAAAAAGAAAAAAGGGGGTTCTAACTCCAAAACTAAATTTTAATGAAGATCCTTTTTTGTAATTGTCATGGAATTGTAAACTCTTACACCTTTATTGTTTTAAAAATAATTATAGACACTCATCACCCTCTTTTATTTTCTATTGCAGATCCAAAAATTAACTATGCCTCTAAATACTCCTACTTATGTCAAAAAATTTATGTTTTTACTGGTGAAATCACTAATAACCTTAATGCAGAATCCTTGTGGATTTTCTTACATTCCTCTTTATAGAATACTTGTGTCTACAATATCTCTGATCAGATTATTACTTGAAATTTTAATATTGATGACACACATATCTACAGCTCTTTTGTTTATGCTAAGAATAGATATCTAGAAAGAAGAACGCTATGGAATGACCTTTCTTATCTTGAAACTAATATTAATGCACCCTGGTTTATTATGGGTGATTTTAATTCCATTCTCAACTCAAGCAAGAAAATTGGACCCTCTCATGATTCTATTTCCACAAGAGAATTTAAAACCTCAATAGATGATAATAATCTCATAGAAATTAATCTCACTGGTGAAAAATACAATTTTTATAGAAGACACTACAACAGAGTTGTTGCCTATAATCTAGATAGAGCCTTCACGAATGTTCTAGCTTTAGATTATTGGGACACAATCTCCAATATTACTCTTCATAGACTGAACTCTGATCATCACCCCATCCTGATCAGTGTATCCACCAAAGAAATGAAACCTCATATGCATTTTAGATTTAAAAATGCTTAGTTCTCTGATGACGAGTTCTCTCATATCATTCAAAACTTTTGGTCCTCAAAGACTTGCAAAAATGATGTTCTTGACTGTATCCTCAAATTAAAACATCTCAAACAGACTCTAAAAATTTTGTACAGCTCTAAATCCAAAAAAAAATCCATAATGACATCATGACTCTAGAGAAAGAGCTCAATGATCTTCAGAACATAAACACCACCCATGATCTCAATATTGATCCCACTCATGAACTAAACATTGCGATCAAACTTAACTCCCTACTCACTTTAAAATACAATATGAGAATACAAATGTTTAAAGCTAAATGGATTACAGACGGTGATAGAAATACTAAATTTTACAATTCTCTTCAAAGAATAAAGAAGGCCTATAGGCCGTTATCTCTTTTAATGTATGGGGACAGGGTCCTTGACAATGAAGATGACATCACTCATCATATCGTCTCCCATTATGAAACCATTTTCAATGGTCCTAATATAAACAAAGACCTACTACCTGATGTCATTCCCCTTGTGATAACTGATGAGGATAACTCCTCCCTTCTTAAAACCCTGATGGATCTTGAAATCAAATACATTGTCTTTAGTCTGAATCCTGATAGTTCCCTGGGCCCTGATGGTTTCAACAATGGTTTTTTCTATCATTATTGGGATGTGATTCAGTTTGATGTTTGTAAAATTGTTAAAACCTTTTTCAAAAATGGGGTTCTCCTTCATGCTCTAAATTCCTAGTTTCTCACCTTGATACTGAAGGTAGATAACACCTCTAAGATTCATTTTTTTAGACCCATTTCTCTTATTAACACCCTTTTTAAAGTCATCACAAAAATCATTTACAACAGACTTTCCACTCTCATGAACAAAATTGTCTTGTGGAACCAATTTGGTTTTATAAAGGGAAGATCCATTCAAGAATGCATTTTCCTTTCCTCGGAGTGTGTCAATAATTTGAATAAAACCAATAGGAGAGGCAACATTGCGATTAAGCTTGACATCAAAAAAATCTGTCGACACCATGGAATAAAGATTTATTTTCAAAGTCCTCCATGGTTATGGTTTTAGCACCTATTTTATATCTGCAATCAGAACTCTCTTCAACTCGGTGTCTATCTCCATCCTGGTCAATGGCTCACCTAAAGGTTATTTTAAATGCACTAAAGGTGTTAGAAAAGGTGACCCCCTTTCTGTTGTTCTCTTCTCAATAATATAAGACTACCTCAGTCGTCTGATCAACAGGCTGGTAAGCCAGAACAAAATAAAGCTCATTCATCTCTCTAGAAATGTGAACACTCCTACTCATCTTTTTTATGTTTATGACATCATCATTTTCCTTTAGGGGGATAAAAGAAACATTCCTAACCTAAAAATTCACTCTCACTCTATGAAGAGGTTTCTAGTCAAGCCATTAGCAGGAACAAATATTGTATCTTCTTTGGGAAGAATTTCCCTTCCGGTAGGAAATGTAACATTCTCAGTGACCTGGGTCAAAAAGAAGGCACGCTTCCATTCACCTATCTTGGTGTTCCCATTTTTTGGGGTAGACCCAAATCTTGTCACTTTATGACTATATTTGATCGAGTTCTTAATAAACTTTATTCTTGGAAAGGTAAGTCTCTCTCTATGGACAGTAGAACTTGCCTTGTTAAATCCACTATTGTCTCTAAGATGGTTTACTCAATGATGTTCTATAAATAGCCAATTGGACTCATTAAAAAAAGAACACAGCCATAAAGAACTTTATCTGGACCGGTAGTACTCTAGAAAGAAAACTTGTGATTTTTCCCTAGTCAACTTGTTGCAAACCGATCGAAAATGGTGGTACTGGTATAAAAAATATCAAACACTTCAATGAATCCATTCAAGAAAGAATCACTTGGAATCTTTTTCACAATACCTCTGAAGTGATTTCCTTTCTTAAAAATTGGTTTCTAGACAAACTTAAAATGGGAAACACAAACTTCATTAACTCATCTATCTGGCCCTCCATCAAAAAATCCTTCACTAATATTATGCATAACTCTAGATGGATGGTCTCTAGAGACTCCTCTATGAAATTTTGGTAGGATAATTGGACTGGCATGCCTTTAATATCCACGTTGCTTCCTGATCAAACCCATGATACTACCAACAACTCTATCAGATACATTTTAAACTCACAACATGATCACCTTCATAACACTATTTTAAATGTTATTGACAACTACTCTTTCTCTCCCACCAATGACTTCTTAATTTGGGAACCATCTCACAATGGTATGCTCAACTCAAAAAAATTATACAAACACTATTTTTGTAACTCAGAAAATGAACTATAGTTGGTTGAAAAACTTTAACAAACCTTAGATAAATCCATGACGATTCAACCTTATATGGTGTCTTACTCACAACAGAGTGCCCACTGAACTTTTCCTCCAATATTTGGGCATCCAGCTCTGTTCCAAATGAAAAATCTATAATCATCACAGGGAAGATAATAACCACCTTTTTCTCTCTTTTGCTACTGCTTATGCTCTCTGGAAATATATTCTTGACATTTTTGACTGCAGATGGTTGAAGCATAATTCTATCAAAGATCAACTTAAAAATGTGCAGAAATAGAAGGTTCTCAACAAATCAGGAACCTCTTTCATGCTGAGGTTTCTGAGCTCCATCATGTGATTTGGTTTGATCGAAATGCTATTATTCATCACAATTACTCATTCAATAAAAATGCACACCAAATGAGGATCCTTATTGCTATACAAGAAGTTGCCTCGATTTAAAAGGGACAATTCCAAAACACCATGCATGAATTTGTGATCCTGAGGCGTCTCAGGATTAAAGGCAATTTCTGTCAGCCGCATCATACTCTAGAGGTGTTTTGGAGATCCTCCCTACCTGGATGGATCAATATCAACATCTACGGCACCTCCAAAGGCAATCTGAGACTTGTAGGATGTGGTTCTATCTTCAGAAATCACCATGGCCAGATCCTTGGATTCTTCATAGGTAAATGTGACATTTCCACCTCCCTCGAAGCCGATATGTTGGGATTGATTCAAGCCATTTATTTTGCCAAATCCTTTGGTTGGAATAACCTTTGGATTGAAAGTGACTCGACAAATATTGTCCAAGAAATTTGGAATGGTGTAATTCACCTTGCTTGGCCGATTACCACCTGTTGGATGGATTTCTCCCGCTAACTTAGTGATCTTAACTATATTATCACACATGTTTATCGAGAAGCAAACGTTGTTGCAGATGGTTTGGCCAACATGGGATTCAATCAGGACATTACTTGGTTCGAAGACCTCCCCATTACTCTCCTTTCCTTGCATGAAAAAGATTATAATATGATCCCGTCTTTTAGACTCTTGTAATATTTCTTCCTTTTTAATAATATTTAGGATTTGGTTCTTTTTGACCAAGGCATCACCTTTTAATAAAAAAATCTATATTAATAATAGCATATGAAATGTCAATACTTTATCCATAAATGATGAATGGTATAAAAATAACACATCCACAGTCAAAAATATCACAAAACCTTCAATACAATATGGAAGTTTTATATCATAATAAATCAACATCAAATAAGCTTAAAATCCATCAAAGGATGTTGACATAGATGAAATCAAAACCTTTTTAGAGAAATATCTCTTTCTATTTTGAAATCATTTAAGAGTTAAATAATTATAAAGAAAACATTTATTTTTAAAATATTCTTATAATCTTGTAAGGGAAGCTTTGACGATGTTATAATAGTAGAAAATAGCCGCACCCGCTGTATAAGTTAAAAAATATATTCTTACCTTAATTTTGTGGAAAATTTCATAAAGTACCCTATTTGGAAAACGACGGAAAGATTCCTTTCAAATTATTTTATAAAAATTCAAACAAGGGTATAAATTACTTTAACCCATAGTCTAGTAAATAGTAAAAATGTTTTGGAATACATTTTTTAAGAAACATGGATATGGATGATAAAGAGGTCCCAGTAGATACTTACGTAAAAACAACCTCGGATAATAAAGAGATTGTGAAATTAACCCTTACCTTTTACTTTTCATTGGTCGAGGGTAGGTTAACATCCTGTATAATGGTGAAATAATTGTTATTAAATTATACAATAATCATATACATTAATATGATATCATATATGATTGTTTAACATTTCTTTGTTAATAATATCTTAGTATTATCGTCGTTCCGTGTGTTAACTGATCCATTTTCCTTTGTATGCTTTGTTACGTAAGTAATGTTTGTAATTGATAGGATTTATCTTATTCATATTCAGAATGATATTAAGTATTTAAACATTATATTTAATCATCTGATGAAAATTAGTCTTGAATGGATATGATGGGGAATGAATCTCATTGCGTTCGTGGAGATGGTAATCTGTACGTACGCACGAGCGACAATATTATTCTTTTGATATTAAAATAATATATAATTGGATGGTATATCATATATACAGAATCATTATCAAGTTATATTTATTATTTACATCAATTACACATCATTATTATACCCATCCAAATAATAATGTATTGAATCACAATTACACCACGATGTGGAGACGGTAAGCCGTACGTACACACGTATGGTGACATGTCATTCAAAGGATGGATAGAATAATGAATACAGTTGTACCATATTTATAATAACATCATAGTATATATAAAATACTGGATTTATTATTTTATTATGGAAATAAAAAAGAAAGAGGAAGTTGAAGAAGAAAGTAACTTGAAAGAGGTGATGAAATATTTACCTCTTCTTCGTGTTCTTCCTTTTTATTTGATCAAAAGAGCTCCTTAGGTTGGCTTTATGACTAAAGAAATTCCTATAGGATAAAGGTAGGACAGTTAAAAGGGTGTTTGGAAAGGTTTTAGCTGATCCAAAAGGCTTTCAAGGTGTGAATTAGAGAGAAGGGGGAGTGCACTTTTATAAGAGAGGTGAGGGGCACCTTAGGAAAAGCTAGAAATATTATTTTATAATAAAATCATTTTATGTTTATAATGGCTCAAAAATGAATTATTTAAAGTATAAGATGGTAATGGGTCAAAAACCACTCAACCAATAGGTTTTAGACAGGTTTTGGGTCACTATATTAACCTTATCTTTTATATTTAATTATTAGTTAAATAGTTTGACATTTACCATGCCTCTTTGTATTTTTATATTATATGGTTAATAAACTTAATATAAACTTCCAATAGAACCCCAAGTGGTTAATTAATGATACACCTATCATTATATAAGTCTTTTTGCTGAAACTTAGTTATTTAATAATTGATTTTTGTTAAAGTACTAAAAACATTATTACTTAGAAATAAATACATTTAATCAACCCTAACATGTCATAGTCACCTATAAAATTTGTGGATGGCATCAAAACTTTCAAATTATATTTATTTTAGTATTTATAATATCATTTATTTTATTGTTTCATTAATAATAAAAATACTTCATCATTATTGTGTCATATATAAATATATTTATTTTATCTCTAAAAATTATAAATAAAATATCCTGAGGTATTAAATCTTTTTATCTTTCTAATTACTCTTTATAGTCGAATATATAAATTATATAACATTATATAAAAATTGTTTTATTAAAAGATATTTTCTTTGGTTATTTTTGTCTTTACTTTAGATTATTTAATATAAAATGTCATTATCACTCCCAAGTGGCTCTATGGGGTCCAAAAATCGACCCAAGGATTCACATGGTCGGACATGTATAATAAAATAGGGTTAGGACACGTGTTAGGGTAATTTAATATTATTATAATATTATTTTTTAACCTTATTTACTGGATTTACTCCTTTAACAACGGTATATAAAATATTTACTGAAGTAAATATTCCAAATGTCTAAAAATAAAAGTAACCTATTTACAAAATTTTTACCTCATAATTACAAATATGGAATCCATTTTTCCAAATTCAAAACACATAAGGGGAAAAAATTAATTTAAAATTAATTCTCATTGTCAAAACAAAAAGCGTGTTTTTATGAAATAATAACTATCAAAAGATTGACACTTGTTTATGTCAAATTTAAATGTGAAATTACTTATAATGACCTAAATTGTATTAAATGATAAAAATATAATCTAATTTTACTTCCAAACCATTAAAATTCATAATTTATCACTATTAATTATTTCGATTAAAAAAGTTGTTTTTAATTAAAATTTAGTAATTTTCACTATTCATCGAAATATGAAAGTTATCAAAAAAGTAACAAAAATTCACACTAAGATAATTGTGATATTCAAAATCCAAAAATGAAGTCCATTTTTAAATATAAAATGTATAAAATTTTAAAAAGTGGGTATTATTATTCATAACGGCTAGTTTGATTGGTTGTGGTGTGTTAGAACTCAAAGTTGCGTACAACACACGCTATTGTATTATTCAAAGAGTAGCGTACTGTGGAAGCTTGGGGTGTTATAGATAAATTGTAAATAGTAATCTCTATATCTTACACATTATATATAAATATAAAATAATGACTTACACCTATGTATACAAGTAATAGAGAAAGATTAAAAAAGACACAAATAATACCATGAATCGTCTCATGAGAAACCTAATCATATCACTCCATAACTTGCAACTTCTTACAGCCTTGACCACTAGACCTTTGAGTCTTGAGTGGTCCACCTGGAGTTGGTTGTGTAAGTAGATCATAGAAACACACCCCACCAGTAGATCCTCCATCTAGATCTCCACTTACTCCTCTATCAACACTGCCTCCTAGGGGGGTCACCCAAACCATGACTAGAAGATCCTTGATCATGATGTTTCCTTTGTTGTGGTGCTCTATCCACTGCCTGTCTAACCTCCTTAGCATGTTGGGTTGGGGAATCATGAGCTATGTGACCTCACCCATCACAATCATAGTAATTTCCCTCTTCTAAATGATTGGATCCTCTACGTGAACAATGAACTACAAATCCATGTGTATTAGTTTGAGCATGGGGTGTTATAATATGTCGAGAACCTAACAATTGTCACCTGGTAGCTTCTGCAGACAACTCAACCCCAAGATGTCCACTATCAGATCATGTTTCCTAATTTCCCTCTGTTGTGAAGCTCTCTATTACCAGAGCATGTTCTAGTACTCCAACATATGTGTGAATGCACAATGAGACTATGATGTAAGGAATGTTACTACAATTCCCTTCCCAAACTTATATTCCTAGAAGAAACCATCTAACTCCATATAAATGGAGTAATGCATAAGGTTGGTAAACCTATTGGTGTACTTAGAAATTGACATATCACCCTTTTGTAGTTCGGGAAGCTCCTGGATCCTTATAAAGCGCAAGAAAGAATGGTAATACTCATCATGAAACAACTATTGTAAGTTTGACTATAAGAAAATTTTCTCATAATGAGTTTCCATGATCAACATCCATTAGTTCCCTATTACTCCATGAATAATAATATCCATAATCATAACCATTTTGTAAAGACCCTGAAATTTCAAGGAAATTTTTTTCTTAATTTTCTTTGGAATTTTACAAGAACGCATTTTCTGACGGCGCCTGATTCCGAGGCCCGGAGTGCCCGGAATCAATTTCTGAAGTTTGGCTCGGGTACGTTCAGTGAACGAACGAGCGGGAATTCCTATCTTTTGAACCAGTGATCGGAATTGAAATCCGATGACACTGATGAACTCGCAACGCCGATAATCACTTAAGAGAACCTTTACCATAGTTGCGTTTGTGCGGGTGAAGAAGTTAATTAATGGGGTTTAATTAAAAAAATTAAATAAAATTGTTGAATCAATTTTATTTCATATCAAGTGGTTATTTTCTCCCATGGCAAGTTGGTGGTGGGTCCCACATCCACCCAACTTCCCATGTGTGGATAATTGAAAGGGTGGGGCCCACACGAACCCCCCACCTTTTCAAATCCCTTAACTCCCTAACCCCTCTTAACCCCTCACCTTCCTAACTCCCCATTAACTCACTTTCATTAATTTTTTGACAACTTGTTATAATTAATAAGGTGAGTTATTTAATTTCAAACTCTTGAAATTCAAATAGTTAGGTTGTGTTAATAAATTAAGACTTGGTCTTATTTTATTATTGTTAGAGTTTTTTCCACCTTGAGAGGATTGGGAAGCATGAAGTCTTCTTCTTCTTCAACCTCGACGAAGAACGCGAAGAACACCGTTCTTCAACGAAGAACACCTCCGCCGAAGAACACGATATCTTCTTCCAACGATGTTTCCTCTTCGAACGCACCTTGATGACAACGGAATCGATGTTCGTTTCCCGCGACACCCGACCTCCGCGACACTCGTCTTCCGCAGCTCGATTAACGTGCACCGTTCCTGAACCGAGGTAGGGAATTTAAATTGAGATTGTTGGTGAACCCTCGTTTACTCCCTTCTAAATTTAAGAACGCGGATCAACTAATATTATGTTGATCCGTGAAGATTATTTTCTGGGTTGGGATTATTGTTATGATTCTTTTTATTTAAGAGGTTGTAGGGGAATTTTATTTGTTTCCTCTTAACCTTGAGAAAGAACAATGAGCGCGGACCAACCATTACCCGGTTGATCCGCAGACCGTTCGTCCATGCGGGGTTACTTTTGTTGGGTGTCATCTAATTTCTTGGTTAAGTATGTGCTCAATAATTTGTTGGGAACAAATGTTTGATTTGCCAATTGATATAAATTAACGCAGAGGGCGCGGGCTGAATGAACATGGCCCGACAACCCTCCACAGTTTGTTTTTGATGCGCGGTTTTGACGGGCGACGACGAAGCAGGCCGTTATGGCGTTTGAATCCCTTCGCAGTGAATGTGGGGTCTCGGGGGGACCATAGGCGAAGACGGCAGGAGAAACGGACCACCGGAGTGTGTCCGGTGGTCCACGGAAGGCGGCGGAGGTGCGGCAGCGTCGGCGGCCGGCGGCGGCGGCGCGCCGCCGGAGGGTTGGTGGCCGGCGGATCCGCCACCAGCCTCAATTAGCAGCGGGCGGGGGAGTCGCGCACCCCGCTCCGCGATTCGGCTCGGCCACGCTGACCGAGCCGGACCGAGCCGGACAGAGCCAGGCCGGGCCAGGACGGGCCCAGCCGGGTCGGACCTGGGTCAGATCGACCCGGTTCAGGTTGAACCGGTTCTGGCCGACCCAGGGGGGGTCGGGCCGGGTCAGCCCGGGCCCAGACCCCCTGTTTTCAGACTACATTCGGTCAAATACCCATATCTTGGGCTACGGGCGTCCGATTGACGCTCCGTCAGCGGAAATGCGAACCTTGTAACGAGACGGTCATTTTGGTATATCGCACTCAAGGTTTTGGAATACTTTGAGTTCGGTCGGGTTGGTTCGTACACGAAACCAACCGGGGCCTCGGAGCGGAAACGCTCATATCTTGAACTCTGGATGTCCGATTGACGTTCCATCGACTTGGTTGAGTTCCTCTTAGTGAGATGGATCTTTTGTCATACTCCTCCCGGGGTTTGGACGCGGGTGGAGTACGTTCGGGTTGGTTTTGCCTTAAAAACAAATCGGGCCCCTCGAACGAAAAAGCTAATAACTCTCAGACCGGGCGTCCGATTGATGCGCCGTCTGTTGCGTTGAGTTCCTGTTCACGATACGGAACTTTTGGATACATAAACTTCGGACTATGTGTCAGTTGATGTATCAGCCTCTCGTATCGTGGAGTGGACCCTCCCGAACGAGCTTGCTGTGTGCGGGAACCCTAGTGCTGGCTGCGACTGCGACTTCGACGACGACTATGCAGAGATCCTCAGTGGATTCGACGGCGACGACTACAACACTCAGCGATCCTATGGGGATCAGTGATACAGATCCTGTGTGGGTCCGATCCTGTGTGGGCCTTTGCGGGGATTAGTACCTATCGATCCTTTGTGGATCTGACAGCTTAGATGATTCAATACTGGTCTTGTATCCTATGTGGGTCCCAGTATAGATGAATCGATGAAGATAGCTGGTCTTGTATCCTATGTGGGTCCTAGCTGTGCTGGTCTTGTATCCTATGTGGGTCCCAGCTTAGATGATTCAATACTGGTCTTGTATCCTATGTGGGTCCCAGTATAGATGAATCGATGAAGACAGCTGGTCTTGTATCCTATGTGGGTCCTAGCTGTGCTGGTCTTGTATCCTATGTGGGTCTCAACTTAGATGATTCAATAATGGTCTTGTATCCTATGTGGGTCCCAGTATAGATGAATCGATGAAGAATGATGGCCTTGTATCCTATGTGGGTCCCAGCTTAGATGATTCAGTGCTGGTCTTGTATCCTATGTGGGTCCCAGCATAGATGAATCAATGAAGAATGCTGGTCTTGTATCCTATGTGGGTCCCAGCCATACTGGTCTTGTATCCTATGTGGGTCCCAGCATATATGAATCAATGAAGACAGCTGGTCTTGTATCCTCAGTGGGTCCCAGCTTAGATGATTCAGTATCTATATCTGATCATCCCTTTCCCTTTTGACGAAGTATACCTGTGTGAGCTGAATCCTGTGTTACTCTCCTTTGTGGATTGTGTTAAACAATCCTGTGTGGATTTACTGTTTACTATCCTTTGTGGATTGTGTTGAGCTATCCTATGTGGATTACTTTTGCTCTCCTTTGTGGATTGTGTTGTGCTATTATGTGTGAGTATACGTTTTGCTTTCCTGTGTGGACTGGGTTGTGCTTGGGCTCGGATGTTGGAGCCAAACAGGAATTGATGACTTAGGTATATGTATGGGCATATACCTAAGCAGTGTCAGTTTTTACTTCGTGATTGTATCTTTCCTTTGTGATTTATCCTTTGTGGATTTTGGGAGACCTTCGGGGGTCTCGGGGTCCCTACTGAGTAGCTTATACTCACCCCTGCACGGGCTATGCCCGCACTTCATTGTGTTGGTTGCAGACGACGGACAGTGCTGATCGTGGTGGAGTCTTGCGGAGCAGGATGGTACCTGGAGGTGGACCACTGGGCGGGACATACTCAGAGCGAACGGTTGGACCGAGGAGCTGTGGAGGCTATCTGTGCTCGCCCTTTAGGTGGGACTTCCAGAGGACGGATCGACGTTGCGGCTTTTCTTTTTAGTTGTTGTTTTTCCCTTTCAGTTGTACTTTACATTTGGGCTTGTATTTCCGGCCCCTTTTACTTTCAGCACAGCTTGTTACAGTTTTTACTTAGTGTTTACTCTTCCTCTTGTTTACTCTGTGATGGTTGTTTACTTTACAAAGGCAATGCCTTCTCTTTTTATCGGGATTTACGCCTTGGTGCTAGTCGCCAGCCCCTGGCCTATGGAAGGCGGGCTTGGGGTAGTCACGACACGGGCCCCGAGGACAGGTCGTGACACATTTTATTGATTGGGGTATGAACAAGCTTGAAGACTCATATCACCAAATCGATTAAATCCTCTTCTACTTGAGGGTTTTTCTCTCCATGAAACCTCAATGTCCTCTATCATTAGAACTCACATAATGTTCTAATCCTCCATGCACCATCATCCTGTCCTATTTTAATTATCTGTTTCTCAATAAGTGGTGGCATTTCTCTATGACTTCTTAGAGGAAACACCTCATGAGTAGGACCCTGAACTGAGGCATCATCACTTAACAGATCATTGTCATGATCTTGTATCAACATCCAAGCTAGCTTTCATCATGAAGGAATCCTAAAAGTTATCAATATTTACAACTATTAGATGAGCATATATGGGGAACTAACTCAAGAAGGACATGAAATTCAAAAGACCAAATCCTATATAATGAATGTACCATTGGTTCCCTACAACTGATGCCTCTATATGTCAAGCCAACTATTAGGTAGTCAGAATCTTAGTGAATGGATAAGTCATCCATTGCACCAACACCAGATTCTCTAGACTGAAAGACACTCTTGAGACACTCTAACATCGTCTCCCTAAGTTTCCAAACCAAACCTCACAACAAGGTTCAACTAAAAACACTGAATCAGTGGGACCACCTCTGATACCACTCAATCACGACCAAACCCACCAAGTCCCACCTAGTTGGCTATAACCCCAATGTGACACCCCAAGCCCACCACCAACAGATTAAGGGCTAGTGACTAGAATCGAGAGGCATATCATTGAAATGGGAAGCCTTATCCTAAGTACCTATATGCATGTACAATACTATCTTCATGCAATAGTGAAGATATATAATAAAAGACATAACATCTAGAGTGTAAACCATGTATGCAACAACCTCTATGAAAACATCAAAGTAGATAAGATTATATAAAAGAGTAAAAGGGGAAAAGTATACTCCAACAATAAATGAAGTACCAACCTGAAAATAACTAGAAAATATAGACTTAAGAGATTTTATATCACAATCTCCAAGGTTAGACACCAAACATGGTCATCATCGCTAGTAGGATACCTCAAAAACCAATAAGGTATCAAAAGAATGATACAACAGTCTTCTCAACCCATACACAAGAGGGAAATGAAACCCAACAAATATGCTTATAAAGAACCCAAATGAGATGGAAAGGAGATCTTCATCTCTACAGCTCATATAGGAGTGATGAGTCAACCTGTAGCTCCAAAGGTCCGTCTTTAATTTCTAGAACCACATGAAACCACATAAGAATATTTGTGGAGGGCCCACACCTTACCACTATGCTCTACAACTGAGCGGGTATAATCTCTAGTAAAGGACCCACTCCCCGACAGAGCTTGATGATAGGGGTGTCACTCTATAGATAGAGGACTCGTGGACTATATAGTATGGGGGTTTCCAACTCTACCTTTGTAAAGCATATGGGAGACCCATGACCTGATGCGATGGGGGGTTGCAAACACTGATCTCTCTTTGATCAATGAACTTGATCACTATCACCGGCCAAGCATCACTAATGGAAGTGTCCCACTCATGACACCTTATGTCATATCTATGATTATAGAACAAATATGACCATTTTATTCTATATTATAAATGACTCTAAATAGTCTAATCATAAGACAAAATATGATTCTTGAAGAAGTAAATATAAAAGGTGGAAACCTCATAGGAAAGTACAGAGTGTGTATATAGGGTCTCACAGTGTGTGACCTCACCTGGACACCTGGGAATGTCCTTGACTACACATGGATTGGATTTCCATGTTGGATTACATGGTGTGTACATGTAGTACAAGTCATGTTTTGGATACCTGGAACATGCATGTGCCCTTACGTCTTATTCCCATGTACTTAGTCTCATGTTCGTGCACTTTGGTCATGCCCGTGTACAGTAGTCATGTTCGGGTACTCTGGTTGTGTATATTCCTGTGTACTCTCAGAGTATATGATGATCCACTTATATCTAATCACATGGTTTGTATGGTTCATTCATAGCATGTGATATTTATCTTCACCTAAGACCCTGGTTGTTACATCCATGGGACCACACGATATATGTTCCTGGACTACACGTCGTGTAGATCAAGATTTTTATAAGGCTAAGAACCATACACCTCTTTTAACCATGATGTTTTTTTCACTAATTCAACCCTAAATCACACTAGGGAAGTCAAATATGGGTTTGACCATACCCAATCTATCACAAGTGACCGGATTTCGACCACCCAAATCTTGTCTAGTACATCTCGTCAGACCGCACCTATCCTGTGGGTGAAGAACCAATAACTGACCTCTGATCCATTTCATCAACACCTGAAACCCAAATTGCATCATGATCCATCCTCAAAACACTTATTTTTATGTTTTTCATTAATTCACCACAAATATAAGGGTTTTATCGCACTCTAATATGACCTAGAAATGTTGAATTGTGACCCCATGGGCCAACAGTAAAGAACACGAAGAAAAGTTGGGAAAATTAATAAGAATGAAGTGAAATACCAATGTTGGATGGTTTGATTTCATACAATGACTACATAATATGGAAACCAGGGTGAAATTATGGGTGTGGTGAATAAAAAATAATACCCAGGATCATGTCAAAAATGAAAATTTCCAAAAACAAAAGTAGATAAATAATTCATGCTTTGTAAAATAATAAAGAGTAAAAAACTAAGAAATAATGTTCCCTACCTAGATTTTGGATCGATCATTGGTGATTAATGCATCTCCTAGTGATGAAGCTAATGATCTCACTGTGTTCATCATCTGTCTCATGATTTACCTCGATTCGTTCGTCATCGATCCTCGATCTTGATCCGCAATTGACAACAAATAATTCTTACTCCTCTATAACCTCCCTGAGTTATGTAGCAAACCCTAAATATTTTCCATAATATACATTTTTGTATATATAATTAGGTGTTTATTTCAATTAAGTAAAATGAATAAATAAATTATTTAATTACTCAACACACCTACCAATATTCGCCTTCAACCAGACGTTTGACGCTGCCCAAATTTATGTCATTCCTAGGGAAAACCCCACATTCTAAAATCAACCATGGTCTCGGATTTTTAATCTAAGTTCCTAATAAATGGGAAAACCATTTATACCAAAAATATGTATGCATGTTATTTAATATATATTAATATTTTTAATGTATTAATTTTGGAGTCCTACGACACCCAAACATAGTGCTGACTCCAAGGAAAAATCCAGATATACATATATAAATATACAAAGGACTAAACCAAAAAATTGGAGCTGTTAAAAAAAATTATAACTTTTTAAGTTATGCTTTATACTTTCTATAATCACAAAAATCTAGGGTTTTGGTAAAAACTGTAATTTTCACTATACACCTAAAAATCCCTTATTTCATAAAAATATCAAAAATTAAACCTAAGATAATTTTGATATTATAGATTCAAAAATTAATTTCATTTTCTAAAATTAAAATTTATAAATTTATAAATTTATCTTTTAAATAAAAATTCATAATATAAAGAAAAAACAAGTTTTATTGAAAATTGTCTTTTTAAATGGTTTGTGTTCTGAGTATTATTTCATAATAATTTCTAATTTAATGAATTTTAATATTTTATTTAATATATTTAAATATTATATATTATCATAATAATAATTTAAAAGTGTTCAATATAATTTATTAATACTTTATGGATTTAATTTAGAATAAACAATCCATTTAAATATTAAATCATATTAATTACATATCCACTAAATTTAAGAAATTTTAATTGAGTAAAATCTTTTTATTTACTAGAGTCTTTATTATTCTTTTAATTTTATTGATATTATTCATCTAATATGTTGTTCTCATTTTAGTTTGTTTTTTTTGTATAACAAGCTATCAAACACATTGGATCTATTTAATGGAAATATATATAGTAAAATATTGGGGTGTTACATTCTTCCCAACCTGTGTCCTCATAATTTTCCATTATCATTCACTAATGAAAGAAGCTAAGGAATCAATAAGAAACTTGAGATATATTTTCTACTATGATATTGACCTCACACTCTTAGATAAAAGGATACTATAATAGCAATGTATGTAGATTTTCATTTATCTCAATAATTTCTATAAAATATGTCTCCTTAATTGGTTATAGGGGTTTCTAGGGATATACTATTCACACCCTCATTTTGGTGATCCTATTACCAAACAAACACTAAAACCAAAATGGTTATGATAATAACCAAAAAAATATAATTAAATTATTATATGAATATGAAAACTCAATCCAAAAAATTTTTCTCCAATAACATCGTCATTTCAACCTATGAAACTTTAATTTCAACTATGTCAAACTTAGTTCATCCTATAACTCTCTATGTTTAACCTAGGTTATCCATTATCATTTTTCTATCAGGTTATCTAACCTTAATAGGTTTATATTATATCCTTAAATTTCATTTAAATCCTTTATAATGGTTCATAATGAGAATGTGAATTAACCAAATCATGTCCCTCAGGAGTGTATAGCCATGTGTGTAGTCTTAGTCCCTCACATCATGAACCAAGTTAAGATTTATTTGATACTAAATCATCATTTTTCAAGGGTATTACCCCTTGGTGTATTAGTCCCACATCCGCATCCACTTTCTAGAATCTAGAAAAGGATGTAATTTTTAGGAAAACTTCATACTCAAAATTTAAAAAAAAATCCAAGATGTTATCTTATACTTATAATTATCCCTTGGGTTTTCAATAATGTTCACTAATTATAATACCCAAAATAACTAAACTATTCCTAAAAAATAACTAAATCTGGCACTAATATGAACTAAGGTTTCCTTGTCCCACACTCTCAAATTCGGTAATAAAAACACTTTCTTTAAACATTGGATTTGATACCAAGTGAGATGAACCAAGATAAATGTATCTTTATTTTACATAATTTCAAAAATTTAAACATTAAATATAAAAAATAAACACACAATCTCATAAAAATAAGGTTTATTGTATTTTATTATCAACTAAATATGAAACTTATTCTATAATACTTGTGAGCATTTCTCTATAATTTATTTACGCTAGACACCCTTTTAGAATTTTCATAAGTGAACTTGCCTTTATAACATGAGGAATTAAAACATAAGAAATGGATGAGATAAAACACTCAGTATGGGAAAATATCATCAATATTTAATCAATGTTTAGATTATAAGCACCTGAGAAAACATAAGGAGGAAATAAATATCTAATTAAAAAACATATAACAATTAAAATTTTCTATAAGTAATGATGTAAAAACATGTAATCTCAAAGGAAAAAACATATTCCGTAGAAAAATGGTGTGTAATAATGAGATCATATACATGATACATGGATTAAAATTATAGTAATATGGCATGGAAATGTAAAATTCCCTTGAAAAATAACATTACAAATAACTTTGGCACAAACTTAAGCACACGGTATTATCAACTTCATGAGTCACTACTCCCACTCGTGCTTGGAGGGAAAACTTAATTGCACCTGTGTATATATATCTCATGATGTATAAATTTCAAAATAATTAATTATAGGGATATATAGGACCCCACCCATTATTCATCCATAAATATTTTCCCCCACTTGAAATCAATCATTAATCATAACATAAAGTACTCATGGAAAGAAAATTGGTTTCATTTCATTTCCAAATGATATAGTATAAAATGAATTCAGATATTAGATCAATTGATACCAATATTAAAATACCCAAAAGGTGTATTTAAAATATTAATAGTTAGGGTGATTCATAAATCATAACTATATAGTATTTAGATATTTTAAAGATAAAACATTAAGTGAAAGTATGAAAAGGAGATTTCAAGAAATATTCCATAACATTATCATAAAGTGGTAAAATTACAAATCAATTTTCAATAAGGTAACATGAAAAACTTTTTAAAACACCAATTTAAAAGGAATATAAATAATCAGTCCTTAAAAATGACATTGAATATTTTCTAAATAAAATCAAGAGTGCAAGATAAAAATATGAAATTCAAAGAGAGATCTGTTTAAATATTTTGAAAATACTTTTATTAAAACCCACATTTTAAAGAGAGTGATATAGAATACTTTTAAAAAGATATAAATAGAATTTTTAAGATCACTATAAAAAAACAAATTTGGATTTTAAAATAATAATACGAGAACATTGGCAGAAAGAGTGAATTTGGATATGGAAGAAAAAGAGATCATTTGGTAAGAATGAGAATTCTTATTAACATCATAAACTTTTATAAAAAATAATCAATTTAATTAAATAAAAAGAATGAGTAAAGTAATTATAATATCATCATATAAAAAATAAAATCATCTTGTAATAAACATAGTCAAAAAGGAGTCATTATGACTCAAGAAAAAAGTTTAGTGGGGAAATACTCCTTATAGATTTTTTAAAAGTGAATCAAAAAATTGGAAGAAGGTATTAAATAAAGGACTTATAAATTCCATAAAAATTAATAGTAAGTTCAATATAATTCAATAATAGTTTATAAAATACCCAATGTATAAGAATAAATTTCAATAAGAAGAATCAAAACTCAATGAAAGAAAATTGAGTTAGCAGGTACCCTTACATCATCATTATCTTTTGAATTGAAATACCGTGAAAGGTAGAACATGATATGGATTTATAAATACATTATATTTTATGAAAAAATATTATAAAATAAATTAATCACCAATATATACACCATAAAAAGAAAAAAAAGTGGTGAATATGCATCATATCTCAATAAAGCAAAATTGGGATGCAAAAAACCCATAACTTTAATCCCACTTAGTCAAGCATGCTCTAACCTCCTGTATAAAAAAAATAACTACCTTAATCACCTATTTAAGAAACTTATAAATGAATATAACCTTTTATAAACTTAATTTGTGATAATTTATTTGAAATATATTAGTTAGTTATATTTTTTTTCATCAACAGATGTTATTAGCTTTGATCATTTGTTTAGTACTAATTTTGTAATGGTTGTGTTGATTCATGGTTATATATTAAAATTTCATCATTAAGAGAAAATTATAGGTATTATAATATATTTTTTATAATTATTTAAAAAATTATAATTTTATTTCGTAAGTACTTTAGTTATAATCTGTGACAATGAAGTTGGCGATGAGCTAGTTTCGATAATTTAAAATGAATAAAAAAAGTGGTAAATTAATAGCAAGTTGAATATTAATATAATATTTACATAACATTAAACAAAACATTATTTTCTAATCAATATATAATAACATAAATAGTTAATTTTATATAGTCATCCATGGTAGAAATTTATATCATTGTTCATGTATGTTGTTAAACCTACCCAAAGAAGAACAAGCTATAACCTATGGGTGATTATGATTAAGAAAGTGATTTTTTACATATTATAAAAATTATATTATCATAATGATACTATTTATATATTTTTAAGGTGGTGAATAAAATTTTAAGAGAGTTATAAAAATAAGAAATTTCTAGAGTAAAAAACCAAATACATCACTTTCATGGAGGCGATAGTCTAAAGGCATGCACGAGCGACGCACTCATTTTCCACAGATTAGGTGGAATATAGGGAATAGTTTATAATTAAAGAATATTAATAATGTTATAAATATAATATTAATCCTTTAAATAGACTTTTTGAACTACCAATATAAGGTAGTGATGAAAAATATGGTATGTCGTTTATAGAGGTGGTAGTCTATAGGTACGCATGACGATGTATTCATTTTTTGAATGGTTTTGAAGGAAGGTGGAAAATAGATATTCCATTAGTATAAAAATATTTCATCATTTTAGTAATACTAATGTGATCATATTTTCATGAATATAATAGGTTTGAGGGGGTAGAAGAAAAATAAAAATAAGAGAGTGCAGTTGAGAATGTTGCCTCTCTATTTGGATGTTCTCCCTTGGGTAACACCTTAAGGTTTCTTAGCTTGATCTTTTGGAATGACCAAGACTTACATGACATGGGGATAGAGTTAAAGAGAGAGTAGAGTAGAGTTTTTTTTCTAGCTAATGATTTATAATGAGTGTAGAAATGGGGTGGAGGTGGGATCCTTTTATAAGTTAATGGAATGACATTCTTGTAAAAAAACTTTTTAATATAAAGAAAGCACATGTTTTATGTGGAATGTAGAGATAATGTATAAAATAATGGTGTGGGGGTTGAGGTAAGGTCTAGAATCCCACAGAAATTCATTTTCACACGTGTGTTCAATATTTTTGTAAGACTTTTAGATTGTTCATTTTTATCATTTTTGGTTTCTATCTTGGTAATAAATTTTTACCAAAATAATTTAATTTTAATGTCTAAAAATAAAATGGGTCTTATCACATAATTTGGAATTAATTATTTCAAATATGAAAACCATTTTATCAAATAAAATTTTTATTTATAATAAAATTAAATTTTAACATTAGCGTATGTAACGCATAAAACCCTCTTTTTTGAAAAAGTATATTTTTAAGCATAAATGTTATGTTTAAGACAAAATTATCAATGTTATTGATTTTAATGACATTAATTGGTTTATTATTAACCAAATTTGATTTATGTAAATTCAAAAGAAATCCAAAACCCAATTTCATCTAGTGAAAACTTAATTAAAATAGAAATAATAAAAATATTTTTTTTAGAAAAATATCGCTTGGTTTTTAAAATATTAAACATGTGATTTCTAAATTCAAAAATGTTTTTTAAATATATAATTTCACCTCATAAATAATTTGTGTATCATGAAAAAAAATTATAGTTTTGTAAGTTATACTTACTTTTTGGTATAGTCCTAAAAGCTATTCTTTTAGTAAAAACTATATTTTTTACTATTAAAAATAATAAGTATTAATTTATGATTAAAAATAAGGTAATTAAAAATAATAAATTATGAATAATAATAATAATAATAAGTATTAATTAATTATTAATCATAATTGTTATTAATAATGTATTTTAAAATAGTTACATTATTACTATTATTATTATTATTAAAAATAGTTAATAACAATAATGTAATTAAAAAAAATTATTAGTTACTAAATAATTATTAATTTTAATAATATTGTAGTTAAAAATAAATAATAATTATTATTATAAAAAAATTATGATAAATTAATAAATGTGATAAATGTAATTAATAATAAAAAGAATTATAATTTTTTGTAATAATAAAATTGAGATTAATTATTAATAATAATGTAATTAAATTAATTATTAATTAAATTATTTTTATGAATTACTCTACATTAATTAATTAATTATTATTATTGAAAATTGGATCAATAACTCATTTTTTATTAATGATGACTAATAATAATTATTTATAATTAATAATTTAAATAATACTTAATATTAAGTATTATTAATTAAATTATTAATAATATAATAAATTATTTTAAATTAAATTTTAATTGAAATATTATTATAAATTAGATTATTATAATTAATTATTTTAAATTACATTATTAATTAGAAAATAAAATAAATATAAAAATATATAGTTTAATAATTTAATTATTATTGTAATTAAAAATCATTAATAATCTAATTAACAATGCCAACAATTAATAAAAAATAATTAATAATTATAATGTAATTAATAATATAATTGAGCACTTTTTAATTCATAATAATAGCTATTATTAATACAAATAATTATTATTAATTTCTATTAATAATGTTATGAAAAATAATTCTTATTATTAATTATTAAAAATAATATTGAAATTAAAAAGATGTTTTAATAGTAATGTAATCAATCGAGTTAATAATTAAATTGTTTTTATTAATTAATATTGTTGATAATTGGTTATTCTTTATTATAATTTATTTTAATATTATTATTAATTATAAAACATAATAAAAAATGTGAAATTTAGAAAATATTACTATTTTGTTGATAAATTATATATTTATCAATAATGAATTGTATTATTAATTATTAATTAATATTATATTATTATGATATTAATTAATTAATAGTAAAAAACTAATATTTATAATATTTTAATTATAAATATTTGTATAATTTTTTATTGATAATATTACTATTAATATATAAATATGTAATTTTTTTTAAAATATCAATTGTATGATTTGTTATTAATTAATATAATATAATTAACAGCATTATAACTAATATTTTTTGTATTATAATGTAAATTAAAAAATAATAATAAATATTTACGAATTAAAAATTATATTATTATTAATATATTATGTTGTATTAATAAATAATTACTTATATAAGAAATAAGATAATATTTATTGTTAATATTAATTATACTTATAGAATTTGAAATAATAATAATATTAATAGTTAATAGTTAATTTTATATGATTATTTGTTACATTAATACTTAGTATTATAATCTATATTATATATAATAAATAATCATCTTAAATTAATTATTAAATATTGATAATATTTATTGAATTAAAAATAATAATATTATTAATATTTGATAATAGATTTAAGGATATTATTTATTATACATAATATGGATAGTAATACTAAGTATTAATGTGAATAACAAATACTAATTATTAGTATTGCCAATGTAGCTATTAATATTAATGTTTCTTATTTGTTGAAAATTATTTGTATGAATTTTCAATTATATCAATTAATTGATTTAGGAAACATTATGTAATATATTAGTATGTTTTAAAATAATGTGTAAATAATGATTTCAAAAACATACAACATGTATAATCAATCTAATTTACGTTTGTGGTTTGGATTCTACTCTATGCCACAGTCAGGTGTATATATAATGTGTCCATGCCGTGTTTGTATACATCTCTGCTCTAGCGTACACTGATCCTGTATATCATCATCATCACCTGCCTCTGCACCATCTTGTGTGGTAGATGGTGG
Organism: Viscum album; assembly: GCA_963277665.1. Lineage (NCBI taxonomy): Eukaryota > Viridiplantae > Streptophyta > Magnoliopsida > Santalales > Viscaceae > Viscum > Viscum album. The sequence continues at coordinate 879,947,178 of OY728126.1, read as the reverse complement.
ATGTATAGTCTCATCGCTTGTACCCTATCTTGTTTCCAAGGATAGTGGTTGTTTGCTGGAACTCTTGCCAACATATGAACAAGATGGTTTTTGTGTTGCGGATATCTATGAATCAGAGACTAATAAAGTATGCATAACAAACTAGTTAGTGTCTATCTATGCAACAAAATATGTCATGCTAACAGCCCATGTCTTTGTCTATGCCTCTAGTTGTGGTTGTGTCTCATATGCAGTAGGAGTTGGAGGAGCATCTGGCTAATCATGATGAAAACCCTCCTCTCATGCCACATCTGCATCTATAACAGGGTTGTCACCCCCTGGCACATCTATACCAGGCTTAGAAGCCTCAGCATCACATGGCGGATCAAAGAATAATTTTGTTCTTTACTCCATCCCTATGCACATTTTTTCCTCCCTCCGTATTCCCAAGACGATGGTAAAAATAATGGAGAAATTTTTTGTTAAATTTTTCTGGGATGCAAATGATAACGGGCGACGTCATTAGGCTTCCTAGGAAAATATGGCCAAGGAGACCAAAGCAGGGGGAATTAATGTGAGGAATATGCAGGATTCCATGGATTGTATGCAAGAAAAACTTTCTTAGGATGCTCTTGATGGTTGTTCCTTGTTGGAAAAAATCATATCTTGGAAGTATAAGTTGGTTCTGGTCTTTTCAAATGACCGGGTGGTGGGAATATAGAAAAGGCTCCAAGACCATTCTAGGGAGCTTCAACAGCATTTGTGTTGGATTGTTGATCATGGTAATATAGGTTTCTAAATCCATAATTGGGCAGGTTTGACTTTGGGGTTCCCAGCATGACCTACGCCTAATATCTCATTCAGAGAGGCTAGAAAGTACCCCTTGTTTATTCAAAGTATTTTGAACCTACATCAGAAAAACATATTTGATAATATCAAGTTGAATGATGATGAAGATAAGTTGGTGTTCACACAATCTTCATTGGGTATTTTCACTGCCAAAGCCTACCGTTATTTGTATCAGAGCTCGGTAATAAGGGATGAATGGGGGGCTCTCTGGTGTCAAGATATCCCTACAAAATTCTATTTATTGGTTTGGCATATCAGAAACCATAGCATTCCCACTGACAAAGAGACTCAACGGATAGGTATTCACCTCGTCTCAAAATGTCCATATTGCTCACAGCCTTGTAAATAATAAACTCTACGTCTCTTTTTTCATGGGGAATGGGTGACCACTATCTAGAAGTAGCTTGGATAATTCTTCAGTTTTGGAGGCCATATTGGATCCAGTAATTCTTTCCTCCATAGTTGTTTTGACGGTATTGGGAATAATAAACATGAACAAAGGGCGAGTTTTATGCTATTTAAGACGGGTTTCTGGGCCATATAGAGGGAAAGGAATAAATAACGACATGAGGGAGTTCGGAGCTCACATACTACTTTGTTGAAAAGGTCGTGTAGTATGGAGGCTGAACTCAGTTTACTCTTGCAAAACTATAACAAGGCCCCATCGATGAGAAAAATGTGTTCTGATAGTTATCTTTCTTCCATCTCTTAGATATTTCCATCCCAATGTAAGTGGGTGAAATGGAACCCACCTCATGATGGTCTGAAATTCAATATTGACGGATCTTTCATAAATACTCTGGCATGGGGTGGTGGTGTAGTGAATGATGGCAGAGGCTTGGGGGTGTTTTCATTCTCTACGGATTATGGTCAGGGTGACTCACTTATAGCAGAAGCTAGGGATTTTCTCATTGGCATGGATATTTATTTAACCAGGAAGCAGAAGTTGAAAATAGTAGAGACAAATTCATTAATCATATACAATTATCTTCTCAAATATGTGGTTATCCCTTGAAGCATCATCTATATCATCTGAAGCATAAATATCCTCTTGAGTGACTAGGTGTAGGTAAGTTACACATGGTGTGAAGGTAATAAGGTTTCATATTTCCTTGCTTCTACGGATATTCCGAGTGGTCCTCTTTTCTTATTCACTAGTATGGGATCTCTTCCACCTGAATGTGTAAGCATTATAAGAGGTGATGCTCTTGGTCTTCATTTCTTTCGTCCATCGTGATGTTCTCAGGTTGTAGTTGCTCTTGAAATTTATTAATAGAAAATCCTACTTTCATGATAAATGTGTCTCCCTCTACTGAATTAAAGATGTAAATGATATGTATGATATGAGTATCCTATGAAAACAAATTCTGCTTTTAAGTAATTTTAATAAATAATATTTTCAATAGTGGAAGGAAGAATTATTACCAAGTCATGATAGCCCCATCAGTGTCGTGTAATAAATCTAATTAGGGACATGTGGTACCATAGCACATAATCTAGTTGATCGAATAAATGAATTCATATTATCCCCACCCATCATAATCAGGACTCGTTTCATATGTCTCACAGGTAAATATATCCTGCATGATACCTCCCCCAATCAAATTATGTCATCCCCTCCTCATCCATCACCACATGAAATACCCCCCCCCCCCACCTCCCTCTCTTATTAACCCTAACCCACCCTCTCCACCAACCCATACATCGCCACCGCCACTTCATTCCCTCTAACTCGGGAAAATTTTCTATCATAATGTAAAATAAATAAAAAACAAATTATGGTTATAATGTTGGGGGAAAAAATTTTCCAATGTATTGTTCGGTGGGGGTGGGTTTTTTGAAGGAAGAGTGTTGTTTTATAATACATCTTATATGCATATTTGGTGAAGAAGGCACAGAATGTATAGGAACCTTCTTTAGAAAAATAAGGTAGAATTTGTTTGATCTTTAGGTGCCTTCAGAAGTAGAATTCTTAAGAAGGAGCCTTCTGAAAAGGCGACTTCTTAACAAAAATTATTAACAAGATGCCTTATCAAAAGGCACATTCTTAAGATAAATTTTTAAGAAGGTTCCTTTCTAAAAGGCATCCACCCTTATGTTTTTATTTTTTATTTTTTTTGATTTATTGATGGATTATGTAATTAATAATAATAATAAGATTATTAATAATTTCTAATAGTAAATATAAATAATGTAATAAATAATATATATAATTTGATATTTAAAAGAAATAGTAGTAATTAATAATGTAACCAATATTAATTATTTTATTATTCATTTAGTTAAGAATAATATTATTATTAAATATAAAAATATTAAAATAAAAATAATAAAAAATTACTGTTAAATATAAAAAATAATTTATTATTTATTAAAATAATTAATATTTTCTTTTTATAACCAAATAAATTATGGTCATATTATCATTAAATGTTTTTATTATTAAATAATAATTATACACATATAATCATTTTGACTTAATAATTATTTATAATTAATAAAATTATTAATGATATTATTATTTATTATTATTGAATACAAAAATAATTATATTATATATATAATATTTTCGTTTTCGTTGGAATATTCCTCTGCCTAATGTTGGGGCAATGCTTTTGTACTTACCGGTCATGATCTCAACCATTGATTGATTTGACCCAATAGCTCATAGAGTGGACCTGTGTGTTCCTTTGTCTTATTCTTCACCTAACATTTTTCTTATGATCTGCATTATCAACTTTGCATTCATCCTTGAAATGTAAGAATTACTAGAGTTCATTTGATTTGTGTTACGCAAGTTTTTTTTATAATTAAATGTTCTTTTTGGGTGACCACGTGGTCTACCTTTGCTCGAGAGGATTTCACCACCTAACACGTGATCTTATCACATCTAATTAGTTCTCCCACAAAATTTCTTCACTCATTCTATTTCGTGAGATGTTTTTGTTGCTCCATTCCTTGTATTTTCCTTCCAAGTTTGTGCATTAGAGAGAGGGTTAAATAAACAAAGAGAAGAGTGTGATAAAACTATATCCAAAGGTTCACAACCTTAATCCAAGACAAGTGATCCATCATAAATTGTTCTGGTGGAGATCCAATGGAGGTTTATACCCAAAAAACTATGGAGGAGGATAATCTAAACATAGTGAGAACCATCATCATCATAGATCAACAATATTTATGTTGTAACCATCTTCTTAGTAGTAGATACAGGCTCTGAAACTGATAATCACTTCTACTTTGGTTATTTCAGTATAATGTGGAGTATGTTTCCTTCCTCAAACTTTATTTGATTTTCATATCTTAGAACAACAATGTCTTCATTTTCAGATAGCTCTGATGGTTCTTTATTTATTTTATTTCTTTCTTGTTTTCATTTGTAAACCTACTTGTCTATTTCATTTGAATATATATATTCTTTTTGGGTGGTTTTCTTATTGTGCATGTATAGTTCCCCAATTGAGTCATGTATGTGTTATATTTATTGTGTTTGGTTTTTGAGTTTGGGAGGTTTTAGGGTGAAATTAGGAGAAATTTGAGGCATTTTGGGACACGCATTGTCTAGTACATTTATTTTGGGACCATGAAGGTTAAAATGGTGGAGATATTTTTGGATAGTGAGTTTTATGGAAAACTTTCATGGTTGTCAGGATCATGCATTCGAGCCATGAAACCACTTAAAACCCCTCCTAAAATTTAATTTTAAACTTGATTTTGATGATTTCACTCCCATTTTTTCTCCTCACTTGTGGCTCTCTCAAACCTATAGTAATTTTTGGGTGATATTTTATGATTAATTCCATTCATAACTCATTATTGGATCTTGGTGCATTTTTTTTCCATGTATAAGATAAGTCCCTATGAGATCCCCTCCTTACATATCAATCTTGATTTTTCTCAGTGGAAACCCTAACCAGGTAGGGTCTTATAGATTTTGGTGGTGAACCATTAGATTAATTTAGGTATTTTGGTTATATGGATTTGAATAGCATAAGTTGTGTTTATATCTTGATTTCTGTGGCATAGTTTCATGGAATTTCTAAATTTTAGGTAGTTGGCTTTTCTTGTACGCTAGTTTGTGCTGAAATTTCATGGATTTGGTGATATGATTTGTTTAAATTATTTTATATAAATAAAATAATTTATTTTTAATGTGATTTTGGTATGGGAAAAAGTGTTTGGGTGTGAATATTTTTAGTTAAACACAAAGTGGTGATTTTCTAAGTGCGTGAGTGTTTCCTGTAAAATGGAGTTTTGGTATGAAATTAATTTGAATACTAAATTGGTGTCATTGGGTTGTCGGTATTTTTTCTTGGGTAACTTTCCAGAAATGATAAGGTGATGTGTTGGATTCTCGCATTTGGGTGTAGGGACTGATAGTTCTGGGCGCAATAGAAGCATACAATAGTTGATGATATATTAAAATTTCTTTTAATATTTCTATTCCTAAAACCATGAGCGAGGATCTTTCACGTCAATTTTATAATTATTTAATTTAATATCAATAGAAAAAAATACATGGGATTTAGATCTTTCTTTAATGTGAATGTTAATCATCTAAAGAAGTCCCTTTTGGATTTTCTATGTTACGCTATGAGGATCCAAGGATAGAGTCCCTTGAGTGGTGATCTACACATGCTCTTTTGATCTCCAAGATATGCTAATCGATCTCTGAATTCTAGCATGATGAATAAATTGGCTTGCGTTATTTGTGTTGATCACTCATCTTTTGGTCTTGAAGGAACCTCTCTTGTGTTTCTCATTCTTGAGAGGGAGAGATAAGGAGGATTTGAGAGAGAATTAATTGTGCACAAGAACTATCTATTTTTTTTATTTCACCGATCAATACTCTACACAATAGATATAACTGTCTATTTATAGAGTTAGGTCTTAGGTTTAAATAATTATTTTATTTCATGTCGCCCATTAAATAATATTATAACCTTTAATAATCCTCATGTCACATAATATTATTATTGTTATTATTATTTAGTGATGTGTGTCAACTTGCACAATAACAAATATTATTTAACGAGTTTGTTAATTAATATTTTTCACAAGACGCAGTCTTGGTCCATTCAAACTCCTATAACATTTATTGAACACCTGAATAAATATTTATTTTAAATATTTCATTCATCAATAAATATTTACGATCAATAAAATGTGAATAAAATTATCCTCTGGCCTTAAGAATAATATTTATTCAATTAATTAAATTCAAATATAATTTAATTAAGATCATCAGTAAGACTTAGTGTGTTAACCTGTAGGATTATTTATCATTAGCATTAGGCGGAATTTCTTAAAGTCTAAGATTAATGTCTAGAAATGGGTAAAGGAACCCAAGAATAAAGAAATTAATGTAATAACAATGATAATCACATATGAATGCTTATTGTGTAATATAATCCTTTTTTTATAATATCTCATAAAGTAGGTTGCACATCCATGTAACCAACCTATATTCTCAATAAATCTTTCTTTGAATATCTGAAATAAACACACCGTTACACCATAGACATGGAATTTAATGCGATTATTTTATTCCAATCAAAGGACTGAGATATAAACTTCCATAAAGATGTAAGGGGAAAATCTTTCCTCGACTTATCCATTAATGAAATGTTAATCATAACATACCCAACATACCCTACCTCACCATGAACATATTTCATCACAATTTTTATCATAAGATCTAAGTTCACGAGTCATGACATGCATTTATGAAAATATTAAATTTTAAGGACCATTACACACATTCATGGATAGAAATATCCAATAACATTAAAACATTCAGAATTTCTATTGGCAGTTCTATTCTTATAATCTATCATCTTGGAGATTACCAAGTGTGAGCTGTATGAGAAGAATCCCCATATGCTGATGAGTACTCTCACTTGACAGTCTATATTCTATGTTTCCCATCATAGTATATCATCCTACCATATAACATGATTTAATAATATCATCATATCACTTCAAGTTTCTCATCATGGCAGGGAACTACAAAGACCCTATCAATGCGACATATACTCTAGGACATTATTACATTATAGTCATGAAAAATAATAAAAAATATGTAATAATAAGTTTTATTAATTTTCAATATATCTAATATACATGTAATCAAAGTATAAATAGTTGGTTCTAGGGTACCAAATCTAACAAACTTCCACTTGGACAAGATCCAGCTGCCTATAACTTTTATTCCACTATACCTCACATGATAATCATGTTTATACTAAGTCAAGGATTTAGTAAAGGGGTCCTCAACATTATTTTCCATATAAATATTTCTTGTTACAACCTCACCTCTCTAAGAAAAAACCTTCAAGAGATAATACTTCCAAATTATGTGTTTTTTCCATTGATGTGACATGGGCTCTTTTGAGCGAGCCACCGCTGCAATATTATCACTGTAGAGTGTGATGATATATTTACTTATAGATACCATGCCAATCTCTTAGATTAATTTGTGAATCCATACTACTTATTTATTTTATGAATAATTTTTAATATGCTCAGACTCTACTATATAATCTACGACCATAAACTACTTTGAGCGCTTCTAGTTCAAAACACCACCATTCAAAGTGGAGATGTATATTTTTTATGACTTTATGTCATCTTGATTAGTTTTGAAACTATAATATTCATATCATATGATGATTAGTTTTTCATTTCATCCATAAACTAGGAATATATCCTTAGTACACCTTATATACATATGGATATTCTTGACTGAAATCTAATGTCGGACACCTAGGTCAACTTGATATCTTTCTACCACACTTAATGCATAGGAGACATCTATCATAGTATATTACATAGCATACATGAATGACCCAATCACTGAAACATATATAATTATTTCCATTCTATTTATTTATTTACTGAGGAAACATTTTCCTAGAAAGATGAATTCCATGTGATGTTGGAAAAAATCCCCTCTTGGATTGTTCCATACCAAATCTCTTCAATATCTTGTCAATGTTTGTACTTTGATTTTGTATAAGCAGTATCTTGGATCTATCATGATGGATTTTGATCCCAAGAATATATGTTTCCTCGCCCAATTCTTACATAGAGAAGCATTTATTCAACCATGCATTAACAGTCTGTAAGACTGGTATTTCATTTCCAATGAGTAATATGTCATCAACATATACTATTAATAAAATGACTGCACTCCCACTAAACCATTTGTAAATACAAGGCTCACACTCATTATTTATGAAACCAAACTATGTTATGGATTCATAAAAATGAATGTTCCATAACCTAGATACTTATTTTAATACAAAAAAATAGATTTTTTCAATTTTCATATCTTTTTGGAATCTTTTGAGTTAAAAACCATTTAGGTTGTGTCATATTGACACATTCCTGAAGGTTCCCATTAAAGAAGTTTATTTTTACATCAATTTTATAAATCTCATAGTCATGATAAGCTGCAATGGAAAGTAGAATTTTTATGTGTTTTATCCTTTCAAATGGTGAAAATGTTTCTTCATAGTCAATGCCTTGACACTATTTAAACTCTGTTGCAACCAGTCACACCTTATAGGTATTGAATTTTCCTTCCATGTTCAATTTCTTCTTGAATTCAAAATTTCAACCAATGGGGTTTACATACACTAGAGGATCTACTAAAATACATACTTTGTTTTGAATCATGGAATCCATTTCATAATTCATGGATTCTTTCCACTTGAAAACATATGTGCCACTTACTACTTATTTATAGGTTAGAGGATCATTATTATCAACAAATAATGATTCACCATCCTCAATTACTAGAAAACTATACCATTATGGCTCTCTAACCTCTCTTTTACTCCTACACAGTACTTGTGTTTATGGAACGGTTTCTTTTTCCATGGGTTTTTATAGAATTTTTTCATATGCCAACTCTTATGTACCTTAATCCTAAAATTCATCAAAGTCTATCTCTCTCCCACTATCTATTTTATATAAATTCTCCCTATCAAATAATATGGAGTGTCTTTCCACTATTACATTTTTTTATGAGGAGTCATATAGGTAATATCCCATTTTTTCTTTGGGATATCCTATGATGGTACACTTTTTTCCTTAGGGTGTAAGTTTGTTACCTAAATAGGCCTTAATAAACGATTTTCAACCCCACACATATAGGTATCACAATACAGGTATCTTTCCATTGCATAAATGGTAGGATATACCATCTACCACTATAATTGGAACTTGGTTTAGTACTTGTGGTGTTGTTTGTAACTTGTATCCCCAAAAGGATAATGGAAGAGTCAAATTACTCATCATTGATATCACCATGTCCATCAAGGTGTGATTCCTACTTTCACTTACACTTCCAATATGGTGTATAAAGAGGAGTGAGTTGAGATAGGATCCAAAACTCCTATAAATAATAAATGAATTCTTGATTAAGATATTATACACCTTAGTCTGAGTGAAGTTTCTTAATCTTATTACCAAGTTGGTTCTCGGCTTCATTCTTATATTCCTTGAATTTATCAAAATAATCTGACTTATACCTTATTATGTAGGCATATCCATATCTATTAAAATTATCATTAAAAGTTATGATGTATGATTACCCACCCCTTACCTTGATAAGAAATAGTCTACATACATTTTTATAAACTAATTCAAGAATCTATTTGGCCATTTCACCTTTTACATCGAATGGGGATTTGGTCATTTTACCTTTTAAACATGAATGACATAGACCACATGGTTTTAGTTCAAAATAATCTAAATATTTATCTTGGTATAATTTACTCAAACACTTTTCATTTACATGACCTAGATGGTGATTTCATAGTTGGGTGTGGTGTGATTCATGTGAAATATTTTTGTTATCAATTATCATTACTTGGTTTGTGTAATCCAACACATAAAGATGGTTATTTAAATATTATTTATCGTAAAAAATTCTATATTTATAAAAGAAACAACATTAATTTATAAAATTTAAAATAAATCAATCTATATCAAGTATAGATATAGATATAATGTTTTTGGTAACTAAAGGAACATAATAAAAACTCTTTAAAGTCAAGACCATTCTAGTTGGCAATGTGAGGTGGTAGTCCCCTATAGCTACAACAATAAGTTTTAATCCACCAGTTACTCATATATCTACCTCCCCCCAATCAATATTTCTGAATATACTTAGTTCCTATATTTGAATACATATGTGAGCACCATAAGCTGTATCTAATAATCAATTTTTAAAAATAGATAAATTGCACTTGATAACAACCACACCTAAAGCTTCCCCATGATTCTTTTTCTGGGTGCAGTTTTTTTCCAATGGATCTTCTTGCCACATGTAAAATAGACATCATTTTATTCTCTTTCTTTCCCCTTGATCTTAGTCTTCTTGGGAGGGTTTGAATAATCTTTGGGATTAAATATCTTCTCTTTCCCTTTTCATTTTTTCACCATAGGGACAGAAAGTTTTTCATGCTTTGTATCCTTATTCACTTGGTGAAGAAGAGTGAGAAGATATGGAAGAGACTTCTCAATGTTGTTTACATTAAAATTCACAAAAAATGGATAATCTCTGAGAGAGTGATGCCCGAATGAAATCGGTTACCAATTATTCATGGAGTTTAAACCCTAGAACCTCTAGGCACTTAATGTATCCAATGAGATTGACTATGTGAGGCCCAACTGGGAAACCCTCTCCAAGATTTCTATAAAAGAGAACCTTGTAGATCTTAAACCATTCCTATATATCTCTCTCCTAGTAAAGACCACATAGGTTCTCTAGCATGCTATACAAATCTATGTTTTTTTGAGACTTAATGAGTTCACTAGAAATAGAAGAAAGCATCAAACATTGAACATAGATTGCATTTCTCAAAAAAAATCATAGACTGGAAACTCTTCATCACTCGGCTCCTTGGATGGAGGATCAAGCATTGAGGATTCTAGAATGTAAGATTTCCTTTGATGGTGTAGCACAACCCAAAGTCATATAAAACACTTCTAGAAGTTATTGTTGGTTAGGAGGTTGTCTTTCTCCAATATTGATCATAGGGATAATTTGTAGGATGATCTTGCCATTTTATTTTACAATTTAAGAGCAGATTATTTGTATTTTTTCTTGATTACAAATTTTGTGAGAAATAATAAATTAATTGATTTTATCATTAAATCTCCCACTATTTTATCAAGTACCAATATCCCTCACCATTGAACTAGGAATGTCTAGTTTCTAGAAAATTATAGTGTCAAGGATCCATATCCCCCTTCACAAAAGCCTAAGGAGGGTTGGTCAAGCTACTTGAAGGTATTTAGGTAGACATGTCTTTTTCCAATTGTGGTCTTGCAGCTCCTTAATCCATTGAGTGGACTCCCCAATCCTAAAATCCTGACTTTGATTTCCTAAACACTTGCCTCCAAGTTACATGAAGTCCATAGAGAGCTACTTCTCTTGATGTAAGATGGTTAAGTCAACCCTTAACAATCATAATAACTCCACATTAAAAGTAAGTGTCCCAATGAGGGTTACTCAAACACTTATTTCTAAGGCTTTTATTCCTAATCAAGTCATGTAAGTCCAAGTATGAATTAATATTTAATTGAGTGATTTTAAATTTTTTACACATAAATTTTATCTTTTTTTATCCTTTACATGTGTTATTAATATTAAGTGGATGTTACTTAATTAATTAACCTTGTTGGATAAAACATTTATGTAAAATTCATTTATTTAATTTTTATCTTTTCACGTTAATTCATTCATTTATATGATTGTGGCCTTGCATCGATTAAAAAAATAAGTTCATAGATATAAATAAAAAAATAATTAAATGGACCGAACATAAACTTTATCTAATGGTTGATTTAATGAGAATACATTAAATCAATCTTTGACCTAGGGGAAATAACTTCTGTTACTGATCTTAGAATGATTTACATCATTCCACCTATCCACTTATGTAACACTTGAGTTGGCATCATTATGGTTCCATCTTGAACCGCCTCCACACACTTTAGGAAAATCCATTAATTACATGTATTTATAACTCACACATAGGTGAAGGGAACCAAAGGATGGTTAAATTAAGGTTATATAAATATCCTTGGACACATAGGTACTATATAATATTAAAGGTGGGGATGACTCGCAGGCCATAATATTTAATTTAATAATAAATAATTGAAATCCTGTGAAAAAAAATAAATTAGAACATCTGATACATACACAAGTCTTGGTAAATATCATGGATGGTCATACATGAAATGTATACCCAAAATTAAATGGATAAAATTTATTTCTTATTCAATATTTATTATTATGATAAAAGCACTTGGATTAATTAATTAATTAATCAATCAATTAATTCAACTTCATCTTAATGACCATTTTAATCCTCTTCGATATAACTATTATAAATAAATTAATGGAAAATAAATGGTAGAACTAATAGTTGTATATTTATTATAATAAATTAATTGAGAATTTAAAATTCTTTAAAACCCTTATTAAATTTTCAAACACATAAAGTGCCAATAAAAACAATAAGGTTTTAATGCTGAAATTTTCAATTTAATGTAATTTAATTATTCTAATAATTGGGTGACTAAACATTGTGTACTATCAAACTACATGCCATGTACCTTTATTTTCATGTATCTAACTGACTGAAAAATGTTTTTATTATTATGAAAATACTTTTAAGGAAAAAGTGAGAAATCGTACATGACCTCACCACATCACCAATTCACCACTTCACCACTTAAAATCATCCAAGCACAAAGGATGAAATCTATTCAAACCTTAAAACTGACAAACCACCACAGTTGGAGCTGAAGTCACCAAGAAATGGTTGAGGTACCATGAACTTGGGGAAACAAACGTCAGGAGAGCTGGAAAAACCTCAAAACCGGTCTCCTCAAACACCCACTGATGTGATCATCAACACCAGCCCAAATCCACAAACCCGCTAGTGGACTCCAGTGAGATTCCACCCAAACCTCTAGTGAAGCGAGATGGGCCCTAAAAAGAACACATACACAAAGTGTGACAAATAGATTAGAGCGAGGAAGACCAGGCCATCTGGATGCTGCACCCTACTCCACAGGCAACCGCAACGCATCCTTGGACCAATTACATATGAAACATTCAAACTCCTCACCAAAGCTAGATCTACAGCACCTCCAGAAGACCAACATTGTCCAAATTCCATCCAAAATCTGATAAACCAAAAAACACACATCGAATCAAAAATCACAGAAAGAGACCAGCATCACTGAACCATCACCGAACCATCACCAAACCAGTATTTTCAGCATCTGTGCCTTCAGTAACCCGTCACAACAGCAAATTTCATCGACAAAAACAAACATCACCCTCGAGAAGGACAACCAGAACCGGCGTAGGATCACCGGCAACATCAACCCATAATACAACTCAAAAAAAGCAAGCATAGATGAAGAGAAAGAAAAATTAGGACCTCCTGAATCTCATCGGAAGAATACCTCACAGAATACAAGAGTCACAGATCCCGCCGCCGCCTTCAATCCCGCGCAGAGAGAGCAGATCCTCCCAGCACACCCACATCTGACACGAAATGCGACAGAAACCTCAGTTTGCGGCATCTGTATCTCGATATCTAAACCAAAACCACGTCGCCATGAAACCCTATCCAATTACAGCAAGCGGTGAGGTCTTTCGAGAGTTAAGAGCTCGTACGACGCCGCCACTGGAGGTTGATTCGCACCACGAATGCGCCGAACAGAAGCACCAAAGAGAGATCTACAGCTGATCCACGAGGGTGGAGAGGAAGGTGGTGTGGGGGGAACCCTAGAATCATTATGCCCCTTACGGTATCATCTCCTCCATTGGTTCCATCCCACCTTGTCATGTACTATCTCACACACTTGGGGCATTAGTGTTTTGACATGGTTAAACTATATGATTTGTACATGAAAGATACACATCATGTATTCACTTTCTGTGTGCTCTAAATACTCACCTAGTTCTTCAACATGTATCTTGGCTGATTACACGGTGATTATAGGATATATGCATGTTGTGTGATCCAAATTATGTGTGCCTGTGCAACCTGTCGAAATACTCGGCGTGCTCTTGTGTGAGATACTATACAACATGTGCACTCCAGTTACACTTTGTGTATCTCTAATACTGTTTGTAATGATAAATCAGCATGTATCTTGGACGTGGTGATTGATGAACTATATGCCTTGTATACCACATATACATTGTGTATATCATAAATGATCCATGTTGTCAGTATCATGTGATTTGGCCATGTATAATGACCAAATGAATCACGTGATTTATGTCACTAATCTATGTAGACTATACGATGTGAACATCAATACATGTTTATAATCTAATAATTGTGTACCACGTTGGTCGGTCAACACATGACATACATCACATGTAATTAACTGCATGGCATGCCATGTATCTCATGGCATGGCCAAGTGAAACATACTAGGGTACACGGTGTGTACTTCTGAGTACACATCGTGTAACCTTGTCTTACGGGCCAAAAAATTCACAGTTCCCAATGGCATCTCTAGTCATCCTTTATATGTTCATAGACCTTTAAGAAAATTAAACATTTCATTAAAATTATTAATATATCGATAACATATTAATTTAAATCAGATTAAAGAATAAATAATAAGAAATGAAAATTCAAACATGATTGTGTATGGATCAACAATCAAATAAATAATTATAAATTTAAACGTGACTACTCTGATACTGTTTGTTGGATCCATTTATAGTGGTAGCATATGATGGTGGGTGATATATTAAATTTTATTTTAATGTTTTTATGCCTGAAACCATGAGCGGGTATCTTTCACATCAATATTATAATTAATTTATTTAAAATCAATAGAAATTAATACCTCAACTTAGGATATTTATTTGATTTGAATGTTGATCGTATGAAAAAGAACCTTTTGGATTACCTATGTTGTGCTTTGAGGGTCCAAGGATAGAATCTCTCTAGCGGTGATCCACACATGCTTCTTTGATCTCCAAGAAATGTCAATCGATCTCTGAGTGTTAGCATGATGAATCGATTATCTTACATTGTTTGTGTTGATCACTCATCTTTCAGTATTGAAGGAATATATCTTACATTTCTTGTTATTTATAGGGATAGAGAAGGTGGAGTTGAGAGAGAATTCATTGTGTGCAACAATTCTCTATTTTTTCTATTGCACCGATCGATACTCAACATAATAAACACAACCGTCTATTTATAGAGCTACGATTTAGGTTAAAATAATTATTTAATTACATAGTGATTGTTAAATAATATTATAAAATTTAATAAACCCCATGCCACATAATAATTATTATTATAATATTATTATTATTATTATTTTGTGTCATGCTCCAACTTTCACAATAATAGATATTATTTAACCAGCTTATTAATTAATATTTTTCACCAGACATGGTCTTGATCTATTCAAACTCCTCTAGAATTTATTGAAAACCTAAATAAATATTTAATTTAAATATTTAATTCATCAATAAATATTTATGATCAATAAAATGTGGATAAAATTATTCTTTAGTATTGAAAATAATATTTATTCAATTAATTAAATTCAAATAGAATTTAATCTAGATCATTGGTAACACCTAGTGTGTAACCCTCTAAGATTATTTCTCATTGGAATTAGGCAGGATTACCTAAAGTCCAAGATTATTATCTAAAAATAGGTCAATGCACCCAAGAAGAAAGTACTTAATGGCGCAACAATGATAACCACATATGAATGCTTACTATGTAATATAATCCCTTTGTCGTAATACCTCATCAAGAAGGTTTCACATTCATGTTTCCAACCTATATGATTGATATATATTTCTTTTACTATCTAAAATAAACACGTCATTACACCATAGACATGTAATTTAATGTGATGATTTTATTCCAATAAAAGGTCCAAGATATCAACTCCTAGAAATATGGAAGGGACAAATCCTTCCTCAACTTATCCATTAATGGCATGTTAATTATGATACACCTAATGTATCCTACTTCACTCTGAATATATTGTAGAGACCTGATTTTTTCCTTGTAATAATTTAAAATATTTCTAAATATATTTATAGATCTAGGCGTTGAGACGGCGTGCGATTCTGAGGTTCGGTGTGACCAGAATTAATTTTATAAAAAAATATTAAATATATTTTATATTGTGCATCCATGATACCTCAAAGAAAGCATAGTAACTCTTAAATGAGTGATCAAAATGAAAATATGAGATCAATTTTGTGTTTGAAACGTGGTTTTTATCCTATGTGTGATATAAAATGAGTCTTTGTGGGATGTTTAGACTCTCCCTCATTGGCGGTGTGTTTAAGTGAATTAATTAATTTAATTAATTAATTATTTTTTGACCTAGTAATATGTTATAAATATATTTCTAGAGAGGATTTTCTAGGGTTGGCTCACAAATCATGTGATCTCCAATGAAGCTCTCTCCCTCCTCCATTGGTGAATCCTTCAACGAAAGGTGATGAAACTCCATGATCAAGCAGATCATGACGCAATGAATGCAACAACTCCTTATAATCATTGTGCAAGAATGTTCTTCAACAGAGATAGACCCAAAATAGAGGTAGGACTCATAAATTTGTGTTTTATTCCCTTAATTAAATTTTTTGAGTAGATTTTTCTTCATTCTTTAATATTCGCCTTAGTGAGGATCTTCCGCATCATGTTTATAATTAATTTCATAAAGAAAAATAATACATGTATCTTTGGTATTTTTATTCGTTGATGATGTTGATCATCCAGAATGACCTTTCCAGATTATCTCGTTGCACTTGTAAGGATCCAAACTAGAATCCCTCTAGCAGTGATCTGCACGTGCTCTGATGGTCCCCGATCGACATTACTCATTCTCTGGGTGCTAGCACTGTGAAGCAAGTGTCTTGTGTCGGTAGTTCTTGATCACTTGTTCTTCAGCCTTGAAGAACGTCTCTCATTCTTGATAGGGGAGAGAAGCGGATTCAAGAGAGAAATTGTTTGGCTCAATAATTCTCATTTCACAAGGCTTGTGGTGTGGTGTCTGTCACAATAGGAGTAATTGCCTATTTATATACATGGAATTTCAGTTACAATATTTAATTGCATAGAAAAAATTAAATACATTCATTAAATTAGAGAAAACCCATGAATTTAATAATAATACCGTGTCATTATTTATGGTGCACCAACTTGTACAAAACAGAATTATAAATAAAATTCCACATCATAAAATAATAGCAGCATTATTTTAATTTGTGTCAACTAGTTAATAATTATTTACCATCTTGCAAATAATTATTTTACTACCAGAATGACCTTGGTCTGCTCTAACTCCACTTCCATTTGTTGAACACCTTAATAAATAAATAAATAATTTATTCTCTTAAATAAATATTTTATTTAAAAACTAGTAAATAAATATTTATTAAATATTCAATAAAATAAATAAATAAATTTTATTTAATTTATGAAATCATTGTAACTTGAATAAAATTATTCCATGGTCTTGAGAATAATATTTATTTCATTAATTAAATTAAAATAGAATTTAACTGAGACCACCAAAAAACACTTAGTGTGTCACCCTCTAGGATTATTTCTCGTTGGCATTAGGCGGTCTTGCCTAAATTCCAAGAGTATTGTCTAACAACGGGTCAAGGCACCCAAGAGAAAGAACATAAAGTTGCAACAATGACATCCACATACAAACTCTCATTGTGTAATATAATACCTTTGTCGCAATATCTCATCAAGAAGGTTTCATGATTGTGTCATCAACTTTTAGGCTTGATACGTCATTCTTTGACTACCTGAAATAAAATCATTGTTACACCATGGCCATGGAATTTCATGCAACGGTTCTATTTCAATCAAAGGGCCAAGATATCAACTTCTATAAATGGAAGGGATCAATCCTTCCTCGACTTATCCATTAATAACATGCCACTCGTGACGCACCCAATGTAACCTACTTCCCGCCAACTGTCTGCGTGACGATTTTTATTAGTAAATCAAAGTGTGTAAGTCATGAAATGTATTAATGATAATCTTAAAGTCTAAGGATCGTTACACACGCTCACAGATATAAATATCTGATGACACCAAAACATGCATAATTCTTACTAGCGGGTCTGTTCTCATAATCTTCTATCTTGGAGATTACCAAGTGAGAACTTCATGAGAGAAGTCTCGTCTGCTTATGAGTACTCTCACTTAATGGTATGCATTCTATGTGTCCCATTATATCATGTCATACAACCACAGAACTATATTTAAGAATATTTTTATAGCATTTCAAGGTTCTCATCATAGCGGGGAACTTCCATGACCTTATCAATGCAACAAATACTCTAAGACATTATTACATCATAGTCATGTAGAAAAATGAACAATATGTAATAATACATTAAATATCCATGTAATCAAAGTAAAACCAGTTGGTTCTAAGACACCAACTCTTACAAAATCCCACTTGAACTAAATCTAACTGCCTGTGACTTTGAGTTCGCTAGACCTCACATGATGATCATGTTTATGCTGAGTCAAGGCTTTAGTCAAGGGGTCCTCCACGTTGTCTTTCGTAGAAATACTGCTCACTGAAACTTCACCTATCTGAGAAAAATCCTTCAAAAGATGATACTTCTGAAGTATGTGCTTCATCTGATAATGTGACCTTGGCTCTTTTGCGAGAGCCACCGCTGCAGTATTATCACAGTATAGTGTGATGGGATATTTACTGCTAGGTATCACATCTAGCTCCTGGATGAAGCTTTGCATCCAAACTGCTTCTTTAGCTACCTCAGAAGTTGTGATATACTCAGACTCTACTGTAGAATCTGCGACCACACTCTACTTTGAGCTCTTCCAACTCGATGCACCTCCATTCAAAGTGAAGATGTATCTCGTTTGTGACTTCATGTCATCTTGATCTGTCTGGAAACTAGAAATTGAATATCCTTTTAGGACTAGTTCCTCATCTCCTCCATAAACTAGGAACATATCCTTAGTACACCTTAGATACTTTAGGATAGTCTTGACTTCCATCCAATGGCATTCACCTGGGTCAACTTGATATCTACCTACCCCACTCAATGCGTAGGCGATATCCAGCCTAGTAAATAGTATGGAATACATGACTGACCCAATCACTGATGCATATGGAGTCCTTTCCATTATATTTCTTTCCTCATGTGTCTAAGGATACATTTTCTTGGAAAGATGAATGTTATGTGATGCTGGAAACAATCACCTCTTGGATTGTTCCATACTTAATCTCTTTAATATCTTATCAATGTATGTACTTTGAATTAGGCCCAAAAATCTCTTAGATCTATCATGATGTATCTTGATCCCAAGAATGTACTTTTTCTCACCCAAGTCTTTTATGGAAAAACATTTATTCAACCATGCCTTAACAGATTGTAAGACTAGTATCTCATTTTTAATAAGTATATGTCATCAAAATATTCTATTAGGAAAACGACTGCACTCCCACTAAACCGTTTGTAGACACAAGGCTCACATTCATTCTTGATAAAACCAAATTCTTTTATGGATTCATCAAAATGAATGTTCCATGACCTAGATGCTTGCTTTAATCCATAAATGGATTTCTGCAACTTGCATACCTTATTGGCATCCTTTGGAGTCACAATCCCTTTAGGTTGTGTCATGTAGACATCTTCTTAAAGGTTCCCGTTAAGGAATGTTGTTTTGAAATCCATTTTTAAAATCTCATAGTCATGGTAAAATGCAATGGAAAGTATAATTTTGATGAATTTCAGCATTGCAACTGGTGAGAAGGTTTCATCGTAGTCAATTCCTTGATGTTGTTTAAAACCTTTTGCAACCAGTCATGACTTATAGGTAATGACTTTTCCTTCCTTCTACAGTTTCTTCTTGAATGTCCATTTTCAACCAACAGACTTTACATCAACTAGAGGATCTACCAAAATCCATACTTGGTTTTGGTACATGGAATCCATTTCGTAATTCATGGATTCTTGCCACTTGGCAATGTCTGTGCCACTTACAACTTCCTTGTAGGTTAGAGGATCATTATTATCAACTAATAAGGAGTCACCATCTTTGGTAACTAGAAAAATGTAATGTTCCAGTTCTCTAACCTCTCTTGTACTCCTACGCAATAATTGTGTCTCTGGAACAGATTCTTCTTCCATGGGGCTTTGTGGAATCTATTCTTGTACCAACTCTTATGTACCTTGAGCCTCGACTTCATCGAAGTCTATCTCACTCCCACTATCTCTTTGGGATATGTTCTCCATCTCAAGGAATATGGAATGTCTTTCCACTATAACCTTTTTATGTAAGGGGTTTTGTAGGTAATATCCCATTGTTTCCTTGGGGAATCCTATAAAGGTACACTTTGTGCCTCGGGGTGCGAGTTTGTTACCTTAAGAGGCCTTAACAAACGCTTCACTACCCCACACATGTAAATTTGATAACATGGATTTTCTTCTACTCTAGAACTCATATGGAATACCATTTATCGATTTAGTTGGTACTTGGTTTAGTATGTGTGTTGTTGTTTGTAACGCATATCCCCAAAAGGATAATGGAAGAATCACATGACTCATCATTGATCTCACCATGTCCAATAGGGTTCTCTTTCTCCTTTCGCTCACACCACACCACTGGGGCGTGTTTGGAGGAGTGAATTTTAATAGGATCCCAAACTCCTGTAAGTAATCAATGAAGTCTTGATTAAGATATTCTCTACCTCAGTATGAGCAGAGTTTCTCAATCTTCTTACCAAGATGGTTCTCAAATTCATTCTTGTATTCTTTGAACTTATCAAAAGAATCCTACTTATACCTCATTAAGTAGATATATCCTAAAATCATCAGTAAAAATTGTGAAGTATGAGTACCCTCCCCTTGATTTAACTAGAAATGGTATACACACATCGGTATAAACCAATTCAATAATTTATTTATCCCTTTCACCTTTCCTACTAAATGGGGATTTGGTAATTTTGCCTTGTAAACATGCATGTCATACGCTAAGTGTTTTTAGTTCGAAAGAATCTAAATATCCATCTTGATGTAACTTTGTCAAGCATTTCTCATTTACATGACCTAGCTGGTGATGCCAAAGTTGAGTGTGGTATGAGTCATGTGAAGTATCTTTGTTATCAATTTCCATTACTTGGTTTGTGTAATCCAACATGTAAAGTCTATTGTATAAATGTGCCCTACCATAACAAATTCTATCTTTGTAAAAGAAGCAACAATCATTTCCAAACATGAAAAAAAATTCATCTGTATCTAATCTGGATACAGAAATAATGTTTTTAGTAACATAAGGCACATAATAACAACCCTTTAACACCAAGATCATTCCATTTGGCAACGTGAGGTGGTAGTCCCCGACAGCCACAGCAGCAAGTCTAGCTCCGTTAGCTGCTTTTAGATCTACCTCCCCTCAATCAATCTTCCTGAATCTACTTGGTTCCTGTATTTGGATACAAATGTGAGCACCACAAGCTGTATCTAAAACCCAATTTGTAGAAACAGATATATTTCATTCGATAAAAAATGCACCTGAAGCTTTCCCTTGCTTCTTAGGTTGGGTGTAGTTCTTCTTCTAGTGGCCCTTCTTGCCACATGCGAAACAAACAGCCTCATGTTCCCTTTCCTTCCCTTTGATCTTCCTTTTCTTGGAAGGATGTGAAGAATATTTGGGCTTAAATCTCTTCTCCTTACCTTTCCTCTTATTCACCATAAGGAAATAAGGCTTTTCATGCTTCATATCTTTGTCCACTTGGTGAATGAGGACAAGAATATCAAATAGAGACTTCTCAATGTTTTTTATATTGAAATTCATAACAAAGTTAGAGAAGATCTGAGGGAGTGATGCGAGAATGAGATCGGTGCCCAGTTATTGGGTGAGTTTAAACCCTAGAACCTCTAGGCACTCAATGTATCCAATGAGATTGACTACATGAGGCCCAACTGGGGCACCTTCTCTAAGCTTACTCTGAAATAGTTCCTTAGAGATCTCAAAACTTTCCTGTCTTTCTCTCTCCTGGTAAAGACCATGGAGGTGCTCAAGCATGCTATAAGAATCCATGTTTTCATGAGACTTCATGAACTCACTAGACATTAATGATAGCATCAAACATTGAACATCGACTACATCGTTCATATGTTTCTCATAGACCATAAAATCCTCATCACTCGCCTCTTTGGAAGGTGGATCAGGTAATGTTGACTCCAGCACATAAGACTTCCGTTCATGGCATAGGATAACCCAAAGCCGTCTAAACCATTCCTGGAAGTTACTATCGATGAGAATGTTGTCTTTATCCAGAATTGATCATAGGGATAGTTTGGTTGATGAGTTTGTCATTTTTATTCTAAAATTAAAAGAGTAGATCATTAGTACTTTCTTGATTACATTTTACAATAAATAATAAATTTTATTAAGTCTCCCACTATTTTATCTAGTCCCAATAGCCCTCATCATTGAACTCGGAATGTCCAGTTTCCATGAAATTCTAGTGGAAAGGATCCATATTCCCTTTCACATAACCCCAACAAGGGTTGGTCAAGCTATTATAAGGTATTTAGGTAGGTAGGTACTTGCCAACTGTAGGCTTTCAGCTCCTTGATATGTTGAGTGGACCCCCCAATCCTGAAATCATGACTTTGTATTTCCTCAACTCTTACCTCCAATATTACACCAAGTATAGCAAGGGATACTCCTCTTGATGTAATATGGTTAAGTTAACCCGAAACATTTCATAAGTGCTTCCTGTATAAAAGTAAGTGTCCCAACAAGGGTTGGTCAAACACATAGTTTTATTGAGTTTTTTCCTTAATCAAGTAATGAAAGGCTTGTTCTAACTTAATATTTTATTTGAGGGATTTTTTATCTCTTATGTGTGAATTGATTATTATAATTATAATACACTTTTTAATGTTAATAGTAACTTACTTGAGTGACTAACCATGTCTTGATAATATTTACGCATAAGTATAGTTTATTTTTGTTCCATCTTGCATGCTTGTTTAATTCATTAATAATGTGATCGTGACAACACGTCCATAATGATAAACCATGAAACTGAAAAAAAATAAAATAAATTAAATGGAATGATCATGAGATTTTCTAATGGTTAGTTTATCTAGAATTTGATAAACTAACCCTGACCTAGGGGAGAAACACCTTGAACCTTTTGGGTTTGTGTTTACAGCTTCCACCTGTCCACCTCTGTATCTCCTGGGATTTGTTTCATCTCGGCTCTAACTTGAACCACCTCCACTAGATTAATAGTTCCATCCATTACATATTTCTTCTTTTAAATCACATGTAGGTGAGGGATAAAAAGGGGTTTTACATAAAAGAAACCTTGGGCATGAAATCCCTATATATTAATGAGGAGAAGGCTCGCAAGACAACAAATTTAATTAAAATAAATAAATTAAAAGAAATCATCCACATAAAAAGGTCTTGGTCTAGCTCATGATCATCTATACATGCAAAAATATTTACCCATAAATAAAACTAGAAATCAATTCTTTAATCGTTCTTGTTTAAGATAAATCATGATCAAATCAATTAATTATCATCTTTAATTAATCAATCCTTTTATCTTAAACCCTTTTCTGAATTTACTTAAGATTCTCATCTATCATAATTTTAAACAAATAAATTCATTTAAAATTATATTTTTATGTAGTTTGTACCTTGGAGACAACCCAGTGAATTCCTATTCATAACTACCCAATGAGTAGAAATGAACATTATGCAGATGTAAAATTAAACACATATATATATATAACACCTATCATGTTTTGTGCCTCAGCTTTATGCCCGCACGATGGTACACGTATCAAGGGTTTATATAATATAATAATAAATTTTAATAAATTTGAGTAATTTGGATGATTACACGACGTGTAGTTCCAACTACACAGCATGTATTATTTTTTACCGTCTATCCAAAGTACATGCCCGGGGAAACAACATGTGAGTATACTTTGGAAATATTTGGAGTACACGACAAGTCCAGTGGGCCACACGCCGTGTAGTTCTTCGTTACATGGTCTCCAGCTGGGCAAGCTGTGTACGGGGTACACGGTCCAACCCTAACCCGAAGGGACTACACACCGTATCCATTGGGCCACACGGTGTGTAATCCGGAAACTGCATGCCACCTATTCCTGGTCAACACACTGAGTCATTTATGACTTATAAAAACTCCAACACATGGCTTGGTTTGGTGGACCGGTCTGATGCATTGAATTTTGACTACACGGCGTGTACTACCGAATACACGCTGTGTGTTCTGGTCTTATATGGCCAGGAAGCTTTGGCACCTCCAGATGAGATCCTTTATTTTATTTTAATCAAAATTAAAAGAAAAGATAATTTCTGTAAGGTGAACAAGAAATGAAAGAGGAGGAATAGATCTCGAGATTCAGATTTGAAGAACAATTAACTTGAATTGAAACAACTAATTTATTAAATGCATAATTCATCAACGAAATATTTAAATAATTATAAACTATGATGTAACCCCTTTGATACCACTTGAAGGTTCCGAGCGCAGCAGAAGCGTGGTTGGGACGATACCCAACTTTAATTTTTACCATGATCAATGATTATTCTGGGATCAATACAATGATGAATTCTAGTCTCCATAAAATATAATCAAATATTTAGATAAAGAAGAAAGAGGCATGAAACCTTAGAGAGGATCTTGCACATCATGTTTATAATTAATTTAATAAATTTCATAAAGAAAAATAATACTTGTATCTTTGGTATTTTTCTTTGTTTATGATGTTGATCATATAGAATGACCCTTCCGGATTATCTCGTTGCGGTTGTAAGGATCCAAACTAGAATCCCTCTTGCGGTGATCCACACGTGCTTTGATGGCCTTCGATTGACGTCACTTGTTCTCCCAGTGCTAGCGCAACGAAGCGAGTGCCTTGTGTCGATCGTTCTCGATCGCTTGTTCTTCATCCTTGAAGAATGTCACTCATTCTTGAGAGGGGAGATAAGAGGATTCGAGAGAGAAATTATTTGGCTCAAAAATTCTCAATTCACCAGGCATGTGGTGTGGTGTCTATCACAATAGGCGTACTTGCCTATTTATATACATAGAATTTCAGTTACAATATTTAATTTGATAGGAGCAATTAAATAAATTCATGAACGTAGAGAAAACCCATGCATTTAATAATAATACCGCGTTATTATTTATGGTGTGCCAACTTGCGCAAAACAGAATTATAAATAAAATTTTATGTCATAAAATAATAGCAGTGTTATTTTAATTTGTGCCAACTTATTAAATAATTATTTACTATTTTGAAAATAATTATTTTACTACTGGACCGACCTTGGTCCGCTCAAACTCCACTTCCATTTATTGAACACTCGAATAAATAAATAAATAAATTATTCTCTTAAATAAATATTTTATTTACAAACTAATAAATAAATATTTATTAAATGTTCAATAAAATAAATAAATATATTTAATTTAATTTATGCGATCATTGTAACTTGAATAAAATTATTCCACGGTATTGAGAATAATATTTATTTCATTAATTAAATTCAAATAGAATTTAACTGAGACCACCAAAACACTTAGTGTGTGACCCTCTAGGATTCTTTCTCGTTGGCATTAGGAGGGCTTGCCTAAAGTCCAAGAGTACTATCTAGAAACGGGTCAAGCCACCCAAGAGAAAGAACGTAAAGTTGCAACAATGACATCCACATAAAAATACTCACTGTGTAATATAATCCATTTGTCTCAATATCTCATCAAGCAGGTTTCATGATTGTGTCATCAACTTTTATGCTTGATACATTGTTCTTTGACTACCTGAAATAAACTCATCGTTACACCATGGCCACGAAATTTTGCACGACGATTATATTTCAATCAAAGGGCCGAGATATCAACTTCCATAAATGAAAGGGTCAAATCCTTCCTCAACTTATCCATTAATAAAATGCCACTTATAACACACCCAACATACCCTACTTCCCACCAACTGTCTGTGTGACGGTTTTCGTTAGTAAATCAAAGTGTGTAAGTCGTGACACGTATTAATGATAATCTTAAAATCTAAGGATCATTACACATGCTTGAAGATAGAAATATCCGATGACACCAAAACATACAGAATTCCTACTAGAGGGTCCGTTCTCATAATCTTCTATCTTGAAGATTACCAAGTGCAAACTTCGTAAGAGGAAGTCTCATCTTCTTATGAGTACTCACACCTCATGGTCTGCATACTATGTGTCCCATCATAGCATGTCATTCAACCACAGAACTATATTTAAGAGTATTGTTATATCATTTCAAGGTTCTCATCATAGTAGGGAACTGCCATGACCTTGTCAATGCAACAAATACTCTAGGACACTATTGCATCATAGTCATGCAGAACAATGAACAATATGTAATAATACATTAAATATCCATGTAATCAAAGTAAAACTAGTTGGTTCTAGGACACCAACTCTTACATTTTCCAGGGTTGGATCACAAATCTTGTGATCACCGACGAAGATCTCTCCCTCCTCTATTGGTGAATCATTTGGAAAATGGTGATGAAACTCCAGGATTGAGCAGATCATGAAGCAATGAATTCAGAAACTCTTTCCAATCATTGTTCAAGCATGTTCTTCAATAGCGATCAATCCAAAACAGAGGTAGGACTCGTAAATTGGTTTTTTATGCCCTTAATTAAATTTTTTGAGTATATTTTTCTTCATTATATAATATGTGCCTTTGACACCCATCTCATGTGCCCAAATATTGGAGTTTAATTTATTTTTGGATTGTTCATCTAACCTCGGGCCACTATTCTTGATCGTCGGCTAAGAACGCTTGGCCGACGACATATAACCTTTTTTTTGGTGCCTTCCTCCCAATGTATCTTCATGTTCTTCACCTATTGGACCCCTTTGTACTGGTTTGACCTTTCCAAGATGTATTTATTTCGATTGGACCCTTGAATACACGATAGATCAATTAAACAACAATGGTTTGATGAACGGAGCATAGATATGAGATCATTGTGAGGCAAGTATGACTAATCCTATGGTTAATCATTGAGATCGTGATAAATAGCGGAACAGTGGCATGCATAAAAAATGATGAAACCCTTTTCAGCTTTTGGTGGCTGATTTCCAACGAACGACGGCCATCAATCACGTGATCCAGTCAGATCTAAAGTTTTTTGGATAGATTCAAGGTGGAATCATTGGTGGATCGAGCAGATTCAAAGAACAGGATCAGACCTGAGTTTTTTGATGAAAACCCAACTACACATCATGTTCAATGAATAATGCATGGTGTCTATCCCCCTCATTGGAAACCCTGGGGTTTCAGAGGAATTGAGGGTGACATGGAGTGTAACTCTACCTTACACGTCATGTACCCTACCCTAGTTGGACAACCCATGTGATGGGTCACATGGGTGGGAATTTTTGTGGGGGTACACAGACACGGCTTGACCACATGGGTGACATCCCATATGAATCCACACACTATGTACCATAGTACACGGACATAGGGTCTGTGCACATGGATATGACCAGTGGTACATGACCCAGACTCTGAATAGGTTGGACACGTCATGTAGTCAACCTACATGGCATGTACCCCTACACGGTTGGGAGTTGTGTGCTGGACAGGGACACAGTCGGGCTATGAAGTGGGGTCATATGTTGTGTGGGCCCCTTAACACACCATATACCCCTTGATCTCCTTTTAGGAGTTTTCTAATGTTTATATCTCCTTCTTTTGAACTAGGATTTTTCCCCGTGAGTAGCATATCCTAATTGTTTTTTCATGTAGAATGTGATGGTTCCCTTGGGGTGGATTTTGAGATACAACTTGAAATTTTTTGGGCTTGGAACACACTAAGGTAACACTTGATAATGTTAGAGATCATGTAAGATCACCAGAGCTTTTCAGGCATTACCCTCAAGCAGGATTGAGTAGTGGATTTCCCTAAAGGATTCTACCAGGCATTACCCTTTAGTAAGGATAGGCAATGGAGTTCCCCGATGGCTTCTTCTGGGCACAGTGGAGTTCCCCGATGGATTCTTTCAAGCTTTACCCTCCAGTAGGGATGGGTAGTGGATTTCCCCAATGGCTTCTTATGGGTGTTACCTTCTGGTGGGGATAAGTAGTGGAGTTCCCTAAGGAACTTTTTAGGCATTACCCTCTAGTAGGGATGGGTAGTGGAGTTCCCTGAGTACATTCCTGAGTGTTACCCTCCAGTGGGGCTGAGTAGTGGAGTTCCTCGGTGACTACTAGAGTGGAACCCTCATGATGTACCAGGACATGGGTCCTCTACCTAGAAATTGTGACCCCTCAACTATGAGTCATATTGGATAGTCATGGTTTGACATAGATTTGGACTCACGAGGTTGAGGGATGATTTCCTCACTAAGATGTGTTTTTATGATGTGACCTAAAATCATGCAGGCGAGTCAGTGATGCCCAATGTGGATAGTATCAAGATGTAGTGATTGAGTTCCTTAGACTTCTATGTTTAGGGAAGACATGTGGTATGTTGATCATCATTGATGAACTTTTTGAACTATTGGATACTCTTATTCTTGGACTAATCTATGAGATGGAGATCCCCTTACTCCCTCATTTTGGATTATTTGACCGAGCATATTTCTAGGTCTTTATTTTATACCCACTCCTTGGGTTTTTCTACTCTCATTCCTAGAGAGGTGAAGATGCACAAGGTATGCCATGTACTTTCCATTTATAGCTTCTAATGGTTGGATGATTCTACTCTCCTATTATAAGTGGTCAAGGCTTGATGGGTAGTTCATCTACTCACCATGTTTATCCCCTTGTTCTTGGATGATATTACTTTCACTCTTTTTTGGGTTGAGCTATAATTTTTTACTATACCTTGAGTATCTACTGCCTTCCTCTTTATTTTGTATCTCTTATTTCTCCCCCCCCCCCCCCGAATTTTGGGGAATTCTACTGGGTATGTATATACTCACACCTACATGGGATTTTCCCGCACATGTCGGGTCTTATGCAGGTGATAGACAGGTTGAATGTGACTATAGAGGATATTAGGGATACTAGGTGTTTAGACTGCATACTGTGGTCATAGCTTAGGATTCAGGAGTTGGGATCTCTTTTATCTGTTTTATTTTCTAGTTTTGTCAGGTTGGTACACATTTTTTGTTGGGAATGTATTTTTTCCCCTTTAATTTTTTTTTACACTACCGTAATCTTGTATTGTCTAAAGTTTCATGCATTCTTGGTTTGTATTATAGTAGTGTTGCATCTTTTTATTCTTTTCCTCTGTACTTTTTTATTGAGTTGGATGTGTTCATGTGTAAAAGTTATTAACAAAAATACCTCCCCAATTTAGTTATGCCTTTAGTGCTTTTCGCCACCCCCTGGCCTATGGAGTCAAGCTTGGGGTAGTTGCATCTTGAGCCCCAACATGGGTCATGTCATGAAAGATTGGTATCAGAGAAAGTTTATTCCTTGGGATATTATTCAAATGTATCCCCTTAAGTGGATTGGTTGGTTTTAAGGAAACAATTTAAAAGTGTCTTGAGTGTGGATCTCAGGTTAGGGAATCCAGTGATGGTGCAACAGTTGACATAGTCATTCACTAAGACCTTGACTACCTGCTTGTCGACTCGGAATGCCGAGACATTTGTTTCAGGGATAAATGTTACATGCATCATATAATATTGAGACTTTTATTATCCTTATTGAGTCATCTCCCCCTTGTTCTTAATATATATATATATATATATGCTCATATGACCACGGTACTCCATGATAACTTTTAGGATGCCTCTACAATGATGGCCAACTAGGATACCAGCTATGGTTCATGACGATGACCCTATGAGTGAAGAGGCCTCGATTTAGGGTCCATCCTATGACCCCCTTCCTCCATATTGGTAGGTAGTAGTACCTTGACCTATCAAGAAGTATATCATCCCAATAGAGAAGGTTGAGGATGTGCACAGGCTTAGCGCACTATGAAAGTTCCAGCATCAGAGACCACTAAGGTTCCATGATGAGTCAGATCCTTAGGTAGTATAGGATTGACTAGAGTTGATGGTTTGTATATTTAGGCTTATTAATACCCAAATGAATCAGGTGGTAGCACTGATTGTCATCCTTTTCCACATAGCAGTTGGGAATTGGTGGAGCCTTGTTATGTAGATGCATGATGAGTCGACACTCTCATGGGATGTCTTCCGGTAGCTTTTCCATGAGGAGTACCGCCCCTCATGTTTTTGATTACTCTAGATCTAGGAGCTCCTAGAGCTTCATCAAGGAGATATTATAGTGGTTAAGTACATGACTAGGTTCACAGACCTTACATGCTACTCCCTTGACATGATCTGGGTCAGCTACATCTAACCATCGAAGTTTTAGCAGGGAATCCAAAGAGATATTCAATCCAGCATTGTACCCTTGTGCATCCCCACCTATTTCGGGGTGCTGAATCAAGAACTGGTGATAGAGAGATTTCTTTTAGAGGGATGTTGGATAGTTGGAGCTATTAGTGGGCTTCCCAGAGCCGAGTCATCTATAGAAGCTAGCAGGCACCGATCGATGGGATCTCAGAGTAGGAAACCCTTTCATGAGCAAGCTCAGTCATATAGTCATATGGGGATGAGGAAGTGTGATTGGTAGGGAATCACAAAGAGGGGAGTTGTTTTACTTATTATGGGAGAGGTCACATGTAAAGGGACTTCTTGACCAGATGTGATGAGAAGCCCAGGAAGATAGTTGATGGACTGCTGTGGAAGAGGCAGCGCCGTGATCAAGGATCTAATAGGTGGGGACAGGGTGGTCCCTAGGGAGTCAGATCTATAAGATGATAAGGAGGATATGTGGGTGGTGGATGCCGATATGAGATCCTTCCACCACCACTAGGCTCCCCACGTCAGGCTCAGGGAGCTAGCGGCTGGGGCTGTGGGCAGCTGTATGCCTTGGATGTCTACAATCTCACAACACGTGAGATGATTTGAGATATGATCTATGTTTATCCTACTTTTCCTTAGTATTAGTAGACATAGGTTCTCGTAATTCTTTTATCATTATTCTCCTAGTGCGAGAGATGGAGCTCCCGGTAGAGGTTCTAGCAAAGCAACTTCGACTTGAGGTTTATATAGGTAACACTTATTATGTATGTTTCATCTCCCAGTAGTGCGAGATATCACTTGGATGAGAGAGGATCACATGGAACCTTTTGGTAATCATGATGGAACCTTATGATGTAATCTTGGGTATGGATTGTCTTTCCATGGTCCGAGCCTAGATTGATTATCACTGTAGAAAATTCAGATGCCTACGCACTAATGGGATGGGATTCACTTTTTCTAGTGAGATAGATCTCATGGTAGGATAGGTGGATGTTGTGAGTAGGAGTTTGAATCCTATCACCCATAAGTTGGAAAGTGTATCCCTTGGTGAAGTAGTCTCATCCGGAATCTGGGTTCCTTTAGTTATGGATGATTATATGGAACTCTTCTCGAAGATGTTTTGAGACTACCTCTGAGGAAGAAGATGAACTTTTTCATTGACTTGCATCCAGGTATAGCCCTGATATCTTCTTAGGCATGTCATATGGAACCTAACAATATCTAGGAGTTGTGGTTGTATTTGGAGGACCTTTGAGTGAAAGGTTTCATCAGACCTAGTGTGTCCCCCTGGGCATCTCCAATGTTGTTCATGAAAAATTCATACAGGATATTGTGACTTTGTGTGGATTATCATTGCCTAAACCAGGCCATGATAAATACTAAGTACCCCTTACCAAGTATTAATGACATATTTGACCAGTTTTGAGGTGTGATATGGTTCCCAAAGATTGATCTCAGGTCCATCTACCACAAGTTGCAGTTTTATGAGGTTGATACCCCAAAGTTGGCATTTCAATGTCACTATAGAAACTATGAGTTCCTAGTGATTCCATTTGGTGTGATGAATTCCCCCATCATGTGTATGGATTTGACTAGGTCTTCTAGTTGTACTTGGGCCAGTTTTTTGTTGTCTTCAACAATGACATACTCATCTACTCAAAAACAGAATAGGATCATGTGGATCACTTGAATAAGGTTCTTGATTTTCTTTGAGAGCACCATCTTTACAGAAAGCTCTCTAAGTGTCATTTCTGGATACATGAGGTTCAATTTCTAGTGAATTTCATTTCTAAAAAAAATTTCGTTGTGGATCCAGAAAAGATCAAGGAAGGGATTTCTTGGGATCCACCCAAGAATATGTCATAGGTGAGGAGTTTCCTTGGCTTGTAAGGGTACTATAGGAGGCTTGTGGAAG
This sequence comes from Viscum album, assembly GCA_963277665.1. Classification (NCBI taxonomy): domain Eukaryota; kingdom Viridiplantae; phylum Streptophyta; class Magnoliopsida; order Santalales; family Viscaceae; genus Viscum; species Viscum album. Next base: position 879,914,946 of record OY728126.1, on the reverse strand, counting down.
AATTCTCTAAAATAACAGCCCCATTGACCACCCTGACATGGAAAGGGCATCCATTTACTTGGTCTGAGCAGTTCCAGAGGGCCTTTGAGGAGTTTAGGTAGAGAATAATGAGTGATCTAGTGTTGAGACTACCAAAGGAGGGCATGGAGTTCGTAGTGTATTATGATGCCTCATGAGTTGGGCTCAGTTACATATTGATGTAGCATTAGGCAGTTATCACATATGGGTCAAGGCAGTTGAGACCCCATGAGAAAAACTGCATAACTCATGACCTAGATATGACAATGGTAGTATTCACCTTGAGAATGTGGAGGCACAACCTTTTGGAAGAGAGCTTAATGGCTTACTCATAACACCAGAGTCTTAGGTATGTCTTCATTAAGATAGACCTGAACCTAAGGCAGTGACGCTAGTTTGAGTTCCTACAGGACTACAAATTCGAGATAGTATATACTCCAGGGAAGGGAAACACTGTAGCATATTACCTTAGAAAGAAGTACTAGTCTCACCTAGTATAGGATGATTCAGAGTATTTAGCTTCCCTGTGGCTGACCCAGGTGGAGCAGAAGGGTACATTTTCCTTCAGTCGATGATTTTGACTCCTTCGCTCCTTGAGCATGTGAGAGAGTCCCAGTTGGGATACATCAACTATGAGGTCCTATATGATCATATATCTACAAGCGACTCACCAAATGGATATTTTGAAGGATAGAATCACGTCATCTTGTTCCAAGGGTGAACAATGGTTCTAGTCGTGATATGGTAGGAGGTGATGCTAGAGTTTCAATCTTCTCCCCTAGCTATACATATCGGTGTGGGAAAGATGTACATATACCTTCAACATCAATTTTGGTGTTCTTACGTGAGACGAAGCATAGCTGATTTCATATCTCGGTGCCTCACCTGTTAGTAGTTAAAATATGAGTACCAAGTTCCAGCAAGTTTTTTGCAGCCCCTTGAGATCCCGAAGTGAAAATGGGATAGTATATCCATGGACTTTGTCACAGGGATTATGCACAAAGTGAAGATCCATAACATTATCTAGGTGATAGTTGACTGACTCACTAAGTTGTTGCACTTCCTTGCTATTAGGGAATAGAGTTCAGTGGAGAGTTTGGGGCAGTTGTACATACGAGAGACTCTTCACCTTCACAGGGAACCCTCAATTATTGTCTTTGATCATGATGCATAGTTTACATCACAATTATGAAGAGGCCTACTAAAGGAATTCATGACCCAAATACAGATGAGTACAACCTTTCATCCCCAAACTAATGGGAATATCGAGAACACTATCCAGGTGCTAGAGGATATGATAAGGTCTTACATGTTGGACTTTGTCCAAAGCTGGTAGGATCACCTTATCTTAGTAGATTTTGCATACAAAAAAAGCTACCACTCTAACATTTGCATGAAACCTTTTGATACCCTATATGGTAGGCCCTTCATGTATCCTTGTGTTGGACATAGATTGGTTAGACATCTCAAGTGGGCCCAAATATGGTGCAGAAGACAATAGACAAAGTATAGGTCATCCTTGAGTGGATGAGGATGAACCAGAGTAAATAGAAATCCTATACAGATCACCATCATATGCCCTTGGAATTCGATTAGGGAGGCCAAGTTTTTATGAGAGTATCCCTATGATGAGGAATGTAAAGTTTCGGCTAGGGAGGCAAGTTATCTCTAAGGTTCATCGAGCCATTCAAGATCATGCTGAGGGTTGTCGAGGTTGCCTATTTCCTACCCTATTGCTACAGCTAAAGTGGGTGCAGGGAGACTTCCACATGTCACAGCTGAGGAGATACATGCATGACCCTACACACGTCATCGACTAGGGCGAGATAGACATCAAGTATGGATACACTTTTGCAGAGCACCCGTTGGTGATCGAGGATCGGCATGAGAGGGCCCTATGTGGATGGACCATCCCTTTGGTTCATATGTTGTGACCGCATGAAAATGTGCAGGAGAGTCTTTGGGAGCAGGAGAGCCAAGTGCGGGCCCGATATCCTAAGTTGTTTTCCTAGTTTTTCTTTTAGGGGATGAAAATATTAAAGGAAGGAATAATGTAGAGACCCATTTTTTACCTGGTAAGACTTTTAAATATTTATAAATATATTTCCAGAGATATTCACTGAGATCATGTGTGATTTCAAGATTCGTTGTGCCCAGAATTAATTTTATAATAAATATTAAATATATTTTATATTGTGCATGCATGATACCTCAAATAAAATGGGATAACTCTTAAATGATTGATTGGATTGAAAATCTGATACTATATTTGTGCTCAAAATGTGGTTTTTACCCTAGACACAACATAAAATGAATCGACCTGGGACATTCGGACCCCTCACTCATTGGTGGTGTGTTTTAGTGGATTAATTAATTTAATTCATTCATTCATTTTTGACCTATTGATATGTTATAAATATGTCACTAGAAATGATTTTATAGGTTTTTCTCACAAATCTTGTTATCACTGGTGAAGCTCTCTCCCTCCTTTATTGGTGAATCCTCTAGCGAACAGCGATGAAACTTCAGAATCAAGTGGATTAGGATGCAACAAACATAACTGCTCCTTCAAATCATTGTGCGAGCATGTTATTTATCAAAAATACATCCAAAACAGAGGTAGGACTCATCAATTGGAGTTTTTATGCCCTTGATTAATTTTTTTGAGTAGATTATTCTTCATTCTACAGTTTTCGCCTTTGACACCCTTCACATGTGCCCAGATATTGGAGTTTAATTTATTTTTGAATTGTTCAACTAACCATGGGACCCAATTATTGATTTTTTGTCAAGAATGTTTGACTAATGAAGTATAAAAAAAATTTGGTGTCTTCCTCCCAAAGTTTCTTTATGTTATTCACTTATTGGACCCCTTATTCCCAGTTCAACCTTGTTGAGAGGTACCAAGCTCGGTCAGACACCCGAATATGTGGAAGATCAATGAAACGACAATAGTTTGATGAACCGAGAACAGATCTGAGATCATTGTGAGGCAAGGATGGTCGATCTGGTGTTTAATCATCGGTATCATGATGAATAGAGGTGCAGAGGTGTGTATAATGGAAAATGTAACGCCCCGACCCCAGCTACCCAGAGCCGGTGCATTACTTCGTAACATTGGCATGATCACAAAAGATCAAGTCTCGAAAGACCGATTAGTTTAGTAGCCTTGGAAACACTAGATACATTCATAAATGTTACATTACATCATAAAGTGAAAAACTAATAACAAAGTATTCATAGTCCACACTCATATCCTCTTCTGACTATCCCTGCAGGTCATTCATAAAATACTTCTTCACATCCTGGAAAAATATTTAAACATTGAAAGGGGTGAGCTCAGATGCTCAGTAAGGATAACAATATTGCGGAAGCTTTCATAAATAAACATCAACATTTAAGGCAATGTATAACTAACACAAAAGCCTTTTAAATATGAACTTAAACATAATATGACAAAAGTAAAATGAGATAATTCCATTCACTTCTTCACATGGATATTCTACTGGTCGAATAATCACATGCAATATCAAAAACCACTTTCATAATGAGGGAATGTATAATGCCAGACATTCTGAAACATTTCGTCAAGGCCTCGGCCAAGATGTCTAAAATGATTAAGGCCTCGGCCAAAACCATAAATCAAATTGGGAAAGGGCCTCGGCCAATTCCACGTCTAGTTGTCTCATGAGACCTACCGATGCATCGAGGAGCTATAGCGGGCTCCACCCGTCACTTATTAAGTCCAATACATTCCTCATATGAATAGGTTTAAACATATCATAAACCATAACATAATCGTATCACATAAAACATGCATAAAGGAAACATAACATTTTCACATTTCAATCACAAGATATCAATACAACACATTGATATAATAAAAACGCTTTCAAAACCATTTTCAATACCAAAATAAAAGAAAGTTAAAACTTTGTATTTATTTTTCATTAAAAAAAACGATGGCTTGTAGAGGAAGCTGAAACTCAAATAATGGTCACGGCGGCAGAGAAGTCATTGTCGCCGCATAAGTACGGAAAGAAAAACATTCCCTTTTGTCATTTATCAAAACACTTCGTATAAAAAATATTCCTTTTGAATAAACGTAAAAGTCAAAGGGGTTTATACACCGTATAAAAGAAAGTTGTGTATAAAACCAAATATGCCTCAATGAAAGGAGATTGAGACGAAGTCCTTAAAAAGATCATTTTTAAAATAAAATGGATCTATTATGTGTATTCACTATAGGTACACATAAAGAACGTAAAAATATAAAATAGGACATAATAATATCATGACATAATTTGAAAGTAGGAGATTAACCCAAAGAATTGAAGTTGGGTTAAGAAGTTCCCTTACCTCGTGTCCGACTTGACTCAACCGTTCTTTAACCTCCTGAATAATAAACTAGAGTTAATATATAACTTATTAAGAACCATTTTTAATTTCATTATCCTTTTTATATCACTTATTACAATGTTATGAACATTATGTAATTATTTAAGTTAATAACGGTCGTTTTGTCGATCTTTGTTACTTGAGTCAACAATAAATTTCTTATAATTACAAGTTGTTTATGTGGTAGAATATCCATTATCTCCAGAATTATACTCATGATTTAGATGTCATATATATCATATATATCCAGTATATACATTCATTTATAATATTACGTAACATTTAGAGGTAAGAAATGAAATGCACCGTTCATGGAGACGGTAAGCCGTACGTACGCATGAACGCTACTTTCATTTCTATTTCGTATTTAATGGAACGAAATAATAATGATATAAGTGTATAATATAATTCCAGTATAATATAGTGTATAATACCATTTACTCCATCCTTTATACATCCCACATATGGCATTAACGATTCAAATCACTTTGAGGGGGCGGTAGTCCGCACTTCCTAAAATGAAATTATCGCGTTTTACCCATAATGGAAATCATAAAGTATGCCATAAATGAGAAATACAGAAGCATAATTAAAACATAAACATATTATATATCATATATAAAAATAGTTACATCTTAATGGCCACCTTTGATGGTGTTATATGAGTGTTGAACAATCATCGTTTCGTGAGGCAGAAATTCGCCATCCACAGAAACCGTATGCTCTTTAACCATTAGATGTAGGTGTGTGTAAGTGTAGCTAGAATCCTTCTTATAAAAACATCCTAGTATATTGAGGATACTTGTTTTGTTACAAAATAAATGAATAAAAAGAGTTTAGGGGGTTGTAGAAGAAAAATAAAACAAAACAACATTAGAGAAGACATTACCTCAAAATCAGGTAACTCTTTTTTATTTGAGCCAAAGGCTTCCTTGAGAAGAGTTATTCCCAAAGTAAGGCTTCTAGGAGTAATAGGGGGAAGTTGGGAGAGTATTTGGGCAGAGTTTGGCCGAGCCAAATGGCTTTAAAGTGTAAATGAGGTGGGAGAGGTGGGGGCCTTTTATAAGTGGAGAGGAGGGGCACTTTTGGAAAGATTGAAATGTTACATTATTACACAATGATTTTCGGATTATAAAGGTCCCAAACTTATATAATTCGAGGCTAAGGTGATAAGGGTTCGAAATATCTTCATCCAATAGGCTTTGGACAAGTGTAAGCCTTGGATTTTGCATTATCTTCTCATTTTATTTAAATCCTTAAATAATGAGGTCATCGCTGCATCATAATGATGTCATAAATAATTTAATTTATTTAATGTCTAAAAATTATAATAAAAATACTATGATGTAGGAAATCTTTTTATCTTTCTAATGAATATTTATAATCAAAATTTGGACTTGTGTAACCCCACGTAAAAAAATGTTTAGTAAAACATTTTATGTTTATGTCATTTTTTACTTTAACATTAAATAAAAGGTGTTTATGTCATTTTCTAACTAAAGTGGCTCCATGGGGTCCCCAAGTTGACCCATGGGTTGTCTTGGTAGGAAATGACTCATCCAATAGGAGTAGGACAAGTTTCATGCTCATCTCATATTATTAAAACATTATTTTTACCTTAAACTACACTAATTACCTCTAATCGCGATTAAGAACTTAAAAGTTACTATTCACCAAAAATTATTTTAATCTTATTGAACCACATTTTACTTCTTAATGACAACCATGTATGTCGGATTTTTGAAAATCAAATCACAGAAGTGGTAATATTTCATTTAAATGAAAAATCAGTTATTTAACTACCACTTAGTGGTTTCACTATTCATCAAAAATTGAAGTTTTTCAGAACAAAGCCAAAATTTCACCCTAAGCTATAATTGATATTCCGAATTCAAAAATGATGTCTATTTTACAAAATTCCAAACATATAAGTTGCATTAATTAATTTTATTATTAATTCCTGCTGTTACAACAAATAGCGTGTTTTTAAGAAATAATTTATATCAAAAGATTGGCAATTGTTTATGTCCAATTTCAATGTTAAATTAATTCTAATGACCACCATTGGATAAAATTGTAAAAATATATTATAATTATACTTTAAAACCACTAAATAGTATAATTTATCACTATAAATTATTTTGATTAAAAAGTTGTTTTTAAGTATTTTTCACTATTCATAAAAAATTAGAAGTTCTCAGAAAAATACCAAAAATTCAACATAGGCTAATTTCGATATTACGAATACAAAAATGAAGTCCATTTTGAAATATAAGATTTCTATAATTTTAAAAAGTGGTTATTACTATTCATAACGGCTACTTTGATTAGTCACGGTGTTTTAGAACTCGAACTTGCGTACAATGCAAGCTACTGCATTATTGAAAGAGAGGCGTATCGTGGAAGCTCGGGGTGTTACATTCTCCCCTCCTTCAATAAATTGCGTCCTCGCAATTTGATATTTTTCTTTGAAAATAAAAGGTTGAAAAGAGAAAATACCTTTGAGGAAAACCCACATCAGAAATAAGGTTAATAAATATATAACATTAAAAGAAGGCAGGATAAGTACAAAGGTCACCCGATATAGCCCATTCTAGGATTCTATGAAAATATGGATATGGAAGAAAAACAAACCATCAAGGTCTGATGGAGAGTTATAGAAAACAGGATTAGGAGAAAGTTTAACCACAAGAAAATCACAAACTTGTGATTGGTTAAACGGTCATTGAATCCCCAGTTGGAAAAGTTAACCGACAACATTTTTGTTTTAAGTTACCTTTTATAATGTTGAGGAATTTATTTAGGAGATTTACTAAGAACGTAAGGGAATATACATACTCGTTATGTATACTTTCATACGTTAATATATTTTTACCACAAACCCAACTTTTACTCCAAATGGTAACGGAACTCAAAAATATTCTATTTATCCTAATTGTATATGGTTTTAAATGTTAACACATACCATTTAGATTAGTAAAACTATTTTGTAATAACCAGGGACTTCCTGTAGGCTAGTGGTAGGAAATAAAGGCTTGTCGCACTATGGTTGTGGGTTCGATTCCTGCTGCTTTGTCTGACGCGATGGGTTATTCCCCACCCTGCAGGTTGTCCTTTTCCTAAAAATATAGTACTATACTATTCCAAAAATAATCTTCATAAATGTTTTAACCTTAAACAATACTATCCAAAGTTCAACTTAATCCACTCCAACCTTTATAGTATTCCAAAATATCTTCATCCAGACTTTCTCTAAAAGGTCTCTAAATTCCAAAATCAATTGTAACATCAGATTCCCCAAACAAAGAAAAGTTTCTCTTATTGTCACATACTAAAAATATGATTACCTTAATCATATTAAAACATTACTGAAATCAACAAGTACTGCAGTACAATCCATATATATATCACATTATTCTTATAACCAGAATATAATCCTTGAGTCGAAAAACACCAATACATTAATTATTCTGCTTCAACTGTAGTCACAGCATAAGATTGGCCTTGATCCCTTGGCCTTTTCTGAGGTAAGTTTCCTTGACGCTTAGGACATTCATTTGCATAATGCCCTATTTCCCTACAATTGTAGCATTCAACTTTGACAGCCTCTTTCTTTCCCTTGCAATCACGAGCCTGGTGACCCTTTTCTCCACATTTATAACAAACTCCCATTCCTTTTAGGCATGTACCAGGGTGATTCTTCCCACAATTATCACATAATGGAAAATCCTTCATTCCCTTTTTCCCTTTATCTATCTCTTGTTCCACCATTCTCTTCTTCTCTTGCTTTACTTTGTTGTCATAAGACTTAGAGAATTCCTTTTCTGTCTTGATAGCACACGAGACAATATCTTCGTATGATGAGAAGGATTGTGATACTAAAGCTCGACGGAGAAATGGTTTTAACCCATCAAAGAAACGATCAATCTTACTCCTTGGGTTACGTATGTAATCTACAGCATACCTTGCTAACCTTGTAAAGTTAGACTCATACTTTGCGACATTCTCATCCTCCTTCTGCCTCAGACTCAGAAATTGCCTTTCCATATCCGCTCGATGGTCTCGAGGAAAGTATTTTTCTAAGAACAGCTCTTTGAACTCCTGCCATTCCATGTTTGTTAATTCATCATCTTCCTTTGTGTTTTGAATTAGTGACCACCATTGATCGGCATCTCCAGTGAGGCGGTAAACTGCCATGATAACTTTTTCCCTTTCACTGCTCCCCAAAGCCTGAAATATTTTCTCTAGGAAATTTATCCATTGCTCGGCTACTAAAGGATTTGTACTCCCATTGAACGTTGGTGGTTTTTGCCTCATGAATCGATCTAACATTGATCCTCCACGCTGTGGATCAGGGTGCTCCATACGGGTAAGGTTATTATTTATAACCTGAGTAAGTTGTCCCAGTATGGTGATTAGCTGATCGGCACTGGTTTCATCACCAGCCCCACTATAATTATCTTGAGCAGGAGGGAAATCCCTACACGGAGTTCGTGCATTGATACGGTTTCCATTCCTTCCACTAGGCGCCATTTCTAAACAATGGCATAAACTAGATTAGTTTATGAATCAAAATACATAATTCCATACTTGTTAAACACTTTACATAAATTGAACTATTTATGGATATAATCCATAATCATAAAAAGAAAATGTTTTCTTTGAGGAAGTATGTACTCATAACCCTTCATAGTGGTTTGTAAATAAAAAGAGAATTATCTTAAGCATATCCCCCGGGAGTGTCGTAACCAAGAGTGCAGTAAGGCCCGTTGTCGTGCACCAGTTCCCGTTCGAGTCTAGCTCAAAGAGGTGTTTTCGGGTTTTACCCCTAGGTACATCTGTGCCAGAGCCGCCTCTACCTGCTCGTATCCAGACAGGGATGTATTGCTCGGAAAACTCATAACATCTCTATAATACCAAAATTCTAGGAAGTTCTTCTATACTAATCCTCAAAGTCTATCTTTGGGCTATGTGCTCTAATCAGAGTTTATCTACATCTAGCTTCCAAGATTAGTACTAAACTGCCTCTGATACCAACTATAACACCCCGACCCCGGCTACCCAGAGCCGGTGCATTACTTCGTAACATGGGCATGATCACAAAAGATCAAGTCTCGAAAGACCGATTAGTTTAGTAGCCTTGGAAACACTAGATACATTCATAAATGTTACATTACATCATAAAGTGAAAAACTAATAACAAAGTCTTCATAGTCCACACTCATATCCTCTTCTGACTATCCCTGCAGGTCATTCATAAAATACTTCTTCACATCCTGGAAAAATATTTAAACATTGAAAGGGGTGAGCTCAGATGCTCAGTAAGGATAACAATATTGTGGAAGCTTTCATAAATAAACATCAACATTTAAGGCAATGTATAACTAACACAAAAGCCTTTTAAATATGAACTTCAACATAATATGACAAAAGTAAAATGAGATAATTCCATTCACTTCTTCACATGGATATTCTACTGGTCGAATAATCACATGCAATATCAAAAACCACTTTCATAATGAGGGAATGTATAATGCCAGACATTCTGAAACATTTTGTCAAGGCCTCGGCCAAGACGTCTAAAATGATTAAGGCCTCGGCCAAAACCATAAATCAAATTGGGAAAGGGCCTCGGCCAATTCCACGTCTAGTTGTCTCATGAGACCTACCGATGCATCGAGGAGCTATAGCGGGCTCCACCCGTCACTTATTAAGTCCAATACATTCCTCATATGAATAGGTTTAAACATATCATAAACCATAACATAATCGTATCACATAAAACATGCATAAAAGAAACATAACATTTCCACATTTCAATCACAAGATATCAATACAACACATTGATATAATAAAAACGCTTTCAAAACCATTTTCAATACCAAAATAAAAGAAAGTTAAAACTTTGTATTTATTTTTCATTAAAAAAAACGATGGCTTGTAGAGGAAGCCGAAACTCAAATAATGGTCACGGCGGCAGAGAAGTCATTGTCGCCGCATAAGTACGGAAAGAAAAACATTCCCTTTTGTCGTTTATCAAAACACTTCGTATAAAAAAGATTCCTTTTGAATAAACGTAAAAGTCAAAGGGTTTTATACACCGTATAAAAGAAAGTTGTGTATAAAACCAAATATGCCTCAATGAAATGAGATTGAGACGAAGTCCTTAAAAAGATCATTTTTAAAATAAAATGGATATATTATGTGTATTCACTATAGGTACACATAAATAACGTAAAAATATAAAATAGGACATAATAATATCATGACATAATTTGAAATTAGGAGATTAACCCAAAGAATGGAAGTTGGGTTAAGAAGTTCCCTTACCTCGTGTCCGACTTGACTCAACCGTTCTTTAACCTCCTGAATAATAAACTAGAGTTAATATATAACTTATTAAGAACCATTTTTAATTTCATTATCCTTTTTATATCACTTATTACAATGTTATGAACATTATGAAATTATTTAAGTTAATAACGGTCGTTTTGTCGATCTTTGTTACTTGAGTCAACAATAAATTTCTTATAATTACAAGTTGTTTATGTGGTAGAATATCCATTATCTCCAGAATTATACTCATGATTTAGATGTCATATATATCATATATATCCAGTATATACATTCATTTATAATATTACGTAACATTTAGAGGTAAGAAATGAAATGCACCGTTCATGGAGACGGTAAGCCGTACGTACGCATGAACGCTACTTTCATTTCTATTTCGTATTTAATGGAACGAAATAATAATTATATAAGTGTATAATATAATTCCAGTATAATATAGTGTATAATACCATTTACTCCATCCTTTATACATCCCACATATGGCATTAACGATTCAAATCACTTTGAGGGGGCGGTAGTCCGCACTTCCTAAAATGAAATTATCGCGTTTTACCCATAATGGAAATCATAAAGTATGCCATAAATGAGAAATAAAGAAGCATAAGTAAAACATAAACATATTATATATCATATATAAAAATAGTGACATCTTAATGGCCACCTTTGAAGGTGTTATATGAGTGTTGAACAATCATCGTTTCGTGAGGCAGAAATTCGCCATCCACAGAAACCGTATGCTCTTTAACCATTAGATGTAGGTGTGTGTAAGTGTAGCTCGAATCCTTCTTATAACAACATCCTAGTATATTGAGGATACTGGTGTTGTTACAAAATAAATTAATAAAAAGAGTTTAGGGGGTTGGAGAAGAAAAATAAAACAAAACAACATTAGAGAAGACATTACCTCAAAATCGGGTAACTCTTTTTGATTTGAGCCAAAGGCTTCCTTGAGAAGAGTTATGCCCAAAGTGAGGCTTCTAGGAGTAAGAGGGAGAAGTTGGGAGAGTATTTGGGCAGAGTTTGGCCGAGCCAAATGGCTTTAAAGTGTAAATGAGGTGGGAGAGGTGGGGGCCTTTTATAAGTGGAGAGGAGGGGCACTTTTGGAAAGATTGAAATGTTACATTATTACACAATGCTTTTCGGATTCTAAAGGTCCCACACTTATATAATTCTAGTCTAAGGTGATAAGGTTTCGAAATATCTTCATCCAATAGGCTTTGGACAAGTGTAAGCCTTGGATTTTGCATTATCTTCTCATTTTATTTAAATCCTTAAATAATGAGGTCATCGCTGCATCATAATGATGTCATAAATAATTTAATTTATTTAATGTCTACAAATTATAATAAAAATACTATGATGTAGTAAATATTTTTATCTTTCTAATGAATATTTATAATCAAAATTTGGACTTGTGTAACCCCAGGTAAAAATTGTTTTAGTAAAACATTTTATGTTTGTGTCATTTTTTACTTTAACATTAAATAAAAGGTGTTTATGTCATTTTCTAACTAAAGTGGCTCCATGGGGTCCCCAAGTTGACCCATGGGTTGTCTTGGTCTTCCATGACTCATAAAATAGGAGTAGGACAAGTGTCATGCTCATCTCATATTATTAAAACATTATTTTTACCTTAAACTACACTAATTACCTCTAATCGCGATTAAGAACTTAAAAGTTACTATTCACCAAAAATTATTTTAATCTTATTGAACCACATTTTACTTCTTAATGAAAACCATGTATGTCGTATTTTTGAAAATCAAATCACAGAAGTGGTAATATTTCATTTAAATGAAAAATCAGTTATTTAACTACCACTTAGTGGTTTCACTATTCATCAAAAATTGAAGTTTTTCAGAACAAAGCCAAAATTTCACCCTAAGCTATAATTGATATTCCGAATTCAAAAATGATGTCTATTTTAAAAAATTCCAAACATATAAGTTGCATTAATTAATTTTATTATTAATTCCCGTTGTTACAACAAATAGCGTGTTTTTAAGAAACAATTTATATCAAAAGATTGGCAATTGTTTATGTCCAATTTCAATGTTAAATTAATTCTAATGACCACCATTGGAGAAAATTGTAAAAATATATTCTAATTATACTTTAAAACCACTAAATAGTATAATTTATCACTATAAATTATTTTGATTAAAAAGTTGTTTTTAAGTATTTTTCACTATTCATAAAAAATTAGAAGTTCTCAGAAAAATACCAAAAATTCAACATAGGCTAATTTCGATATTACGAATACAAAAATGAAGTCCATTTTGAAATATAAGATTTCTATAATTTTAAAAAGTGGTTATTACTATTCATAACGGCTACTTTGATTAGTCACGGTGTTTTAGAACTCGAACTTGCGTACAATGCAAGCTACTGCATTATTGAAAGAGAGGCGTATCATGGAAGCTCGGGGTGTTACAGAAAACTAAACCCTCATCAACTTATATTGGCCAATTTCCAGTAAATGACGACATGAAAGTGGGAGATCCGATCAAAAATGAAGTTTTTTGATAGATTCAAGGCGGAATCAATAGTGGATTGAGTAGATTTGAAGTGTGGGATCAAATCTGTGTGTTTCTGGTGAAAACCTGACTACACGCCATGGTTAATGAATAACACACAGCGTGTATCCCCCTCAGTGATGACACTAGGGTTTCAGAGGAATTGAGGGTGACATGGAATTCAACCCTACCTTACATGTTGTGTACCCTACCCTGGTTGGACAACGCGTGTGATGGGTCACATGGGTGGGAATCCACATGGAAGTATACAAACATGGCTTGACTGCATGAGTGATGTCATGTGTGAAGCCACACTCCGTGTAGCAGAGTACACATACATGGGGTTCGAGCACATGGACATGGCCAATGGTACACGAACCAGACCCCAAATATGTTGGACACGTCGTGTAGTTCGCCTACATGGTGTGTACCCCTACATTGGTTGGGAACCATGTACCGTCCAGGAACACAGCCAAGCTATGAATTGGGGCCACACACCTTGTTCCCCCCTAACATGTTGCAACCCCTTAATCTCCTTTCAATAGTTTTAAAATGTTCGTATCTCCTTTGTTTGAACTTGAATCTTAGACTGCAAGTAGCCTATTCAGAGTGTTTTTTCATGTAGAACATGATGGTGTCCTCGATGGTGTATTTTGAGATACAATGTAAAATGTTACAGGCTTGAAACTAAGGAAACACCTGATGATTGTTTTGATTATATAGGATCACCAAAGCTTTCCAGGCATTACCCTCTAATAGGACTGGGCATTGGAGTTCCCCGACGGATTCTTACAGGAATTACCCTCTAGTAGGGTTGGGCAGTGGAGTTCCCCGATGGCTTCTTCTGGGCATTACCCTCCAGCGGGTTTGGGTAGTGGAGTTCCCCTATAGCCTTCTTCTGGTCATTACCCTCTAGTGAGGCTGGGCAGTGGAGTTCCCTGAGGATCTTTCTAGGTGTTACCCTCCAGCAGGTCTAGGCAGTGGAGTTCCTTAGTGACTAGTAGAGTAGAACCCTCCTGATGTATCAGTACATGGGTCCTCTACCTAGAAATTATGACCCCTAAAATATGAAACATAGTGTTGAGGCATGGTTTAATGTAGATTTGGACTCACAAGGATGAGGGACTCTCTCCTCACTGAGATGCATTTTTGTGACACGACCTAAAACTGTGTGGGAAAGTTATTTCCTTCCGAAGTAGATAGTATCAAGGTGTGGTGATTGAGTTACTTGGACTTGTGTGTTCATGGAAGACGTGTGGGATGCTCAGCATTGTTGATGGACTTTTGGAACTGTTGTATACACTTCTTCTTAGAATGAGTTGTGAGATGGAGATCCCCTTACTCTCTCATTTGGTATTCTTTGACTGAGCATATATCTATATCATTATTTTGTATTCACTCCTTGGGTTTGGTTACTCTCTTTCCAGGAGAGGTGAATACTTTCGAGGCATGCCACGTGATTTTCATGTCCATGTTCTCAAGTTTGGATGGGTCTACTCTCCTACTATAGGTGGTGAAGGCTCAACAGGTAGTTCATCTACTCACCGTGTTTATCACCTTGTGCATGGAAAATATTACTCTCACTCTTTTTTGGGTTGATATTTACTCTTTCACTATACCTTGTGTATCTATTATCATCCTCTTTATTTTGTATCACTTACTGCCCCCCCCCCAACTTTCAAAGTGTTCTACTGGGTATGTATATACTAACCCATGCATTGGATTTTCCCTTACATGGCATGTCTTATGTAGGTGATGGAAAAGTTGACCATGACTATAGAGGAGCTTAGGGATACTGGGTGCTTGGACCATGTGTGGTGTTTTTAGCTTGGGATTCATGAGCGAGGATATCTTTTAGCTATTTTATTTTCTAGTTTTGTTAGGTTGGGACACATTTTGGGATGGGAGTGTATTTTTTCCCTTTACTTTTCTATTTACACTACCATACTCTTGTATTTTTTAGAGGTTCATGCATGCTTGGTTTGTTTTATAGCAATGTTGAATCTTTTTATTCTTTCCCTCAACACTTTTTCATTGAGTAGGTTGTGTGTGTGTACAAGTTATTATGAAAAATGCATCCCTGATTTAGTTATGCATTTGGTGCTTGTCGCCACCCCAATGCCTATGGAGGTGGGCTTAAGGTAGTTACGGTTCGAGCCCTGACATGGGTCGGTTCATGACATATATTTTATCATGGTTTTCGTCAGAAAATCTAATTGTGTGAGTCATAGAATTCATTAATGATAATCTTAAAGTCTAAAGACCATTACACATGCTCACAGATCTATTTAAATAAAAGATATATAGTAAAATCTTGTTTTATTACATTCTTAATACCTTAAATATATTGTGTCATATTTTCCATTATCATTCACTAATGAAAGAAGGTAAGGAATCAATAATAAAATCAAGATATATTTTCTACTATAATATTAACCTCATGCTGTTAGATAAAATGAGACTCATCAATTTCCACATCATAGGGATGTGTAGATATTTTCCTTTATCTCAATAATTTGTATAAAATATACCGCCTTAATTGGTTATAGGAGTTTCTAGGGACATAATGTTCACATCTTCATTTTGATGACCCTCTTTCTAACCAAACACTAAAACAAAAATGGGTATGATAACATCCAAAAGAAATATAATTAAATGATTATATGAATATGAAAACTCAATCCAAATATTTCTTCTCTAATAACACCTTCATTTCAACCTATGACACTTTTAGTTCAACTATGTAAAACTTAGTTCATCTTATAAATCTCTATGTTTAACCTAGGTTATCCATTATCATTTTCTTATTAGGTTCTCTAACCTTAATATGTATATATTACATCCTCAAATTTCATTCCCACTCTGAATGCCCCGAAGGCCTTTATATTTTTTATTTATTTTTTTATAATCCTCTTTTTAACTAGGTTGAGAGGGAACCCCTCCATGGCCCGTAGGCCCAGTGGAACAAGACCCAATACATGGACCAAAGGTCCAAATACTCGACACACTAAAACTGCCCCTCCCCAACATTTGCTTCATTGATGGAATCTATCTCCCCACCTCGCATGGTTGATCGACTAGCATTGCCCCTTGAAAAGCATCACAGTGTTTGGTCCCAATGAAGGTTGTCATACCCTCTCATTCTTTCAATATAGATAGCCATGACGATGGCTACTACTTTCTCTGATTCCTCATCTAGGGCCTAATTCCATGTGGTTTGATCTCATTCCATAGCCCATAGGCCTAGTGGCCCTAAATTCTTGATGACCCAAAGGCACTGTTGCATCAGCATGTCCAAGGACTACACCCCTACCTACATCATGCCTATGTCACCACCTACTTTCATTATCCCTGCATCACTTCCACATCATAAATCCCTTAAAGGGGATTGATAGGATTTGAACCCTAGTCTTTTGGAAGCCAAGCAGGGGCCTTTACCAATCGGATACATGCTTTTTGAATCCTCAAATTTTATCCTTCATAATGGTTCATAATGAGAATGTAAATTAACCAAATTATCTCCCTCGGGAGTGTCAATCCATGTGTGTAGTCTTAGTCTCACTCATCATGCATTGAGTGAAGATTGAGTTGATACTCAACCATCCCTTTTCAAGGTAATTACCCTTTGGTACATTAGTTCCACATTTGCATCCACTTGCTACACTACCACAAAATGGGGCAAGGGAAGTGCTACCCCTTTAACAGCGATAGTAAAATTGTGCTAATAAAGGGGTACCTTTATCAGCTCTAAGAAAATCACTGATAATGGGGTACTTTTAACAGTGCTAAAAAAAGCGCTGATAAAAGTGCCCCTTTATCAGCACTAATAAAGGTACTCCTTTAACAGCGCTTTTTTACTAGCGCTATTAAAGATGACCCCTTTATCAATGCTTTTATAAAAGCGCTGATAAAGACCCCCCCCCCCATATCAACGCTTTCATAAAAGCACTGATAAAGGGTAAATTTCAAAAAACGACATTAAAAATCATATATTAATATATTAATATATAAATATATTTTATATTGATATAAATATAATATATATATTTTAAATATGTTTTAGATAAGGATAAATAGAAATCTAAAATTGTTGTATAAGATATTTAGTAAAAAAGGCTTATAAAATATATTTAAAAATATTTTTAATTAATAATTTTGTAATTTTTATCGAGTAATAGAAATTTAATAATAGTTTGAATATAAAAAAATAAAAAAAAAATTAATAAAAGATCAAAAATAAGTTGAAAATGCAACTCAAACTTTAAATGACCATAACTTTTGATACGGGTGTCTGTTTGAGCTCTACAACATATCAAATCGAAGTCTGCGATGAGCTCTATATGCTATTGACCCAAGGAAATCTTCTGTCACATTTTTCAAGTCCAGAAAAAGTCCTAGAAGGCCTACAAAACTGAGTTTTTAGTCGGGATACCCCAATTTTTTAACATTCAAACCGCTATAACTTCTGATCTGGATGTCCATTAGGCTTGCACCACATATCATATTGAATATCATTTCATGTTCTTTGATTTGACCAGTTGTAGAGTTGAAATAGACTTATGTATTAGAATTTATGGTTGTTTTAACATTCTACGGATTTTTAGATACACATATATATGTATTTATTCTTAAATATGTGTGTGTGTGTTGTATATATGTATGTATGTATTTATTTATTTATTTATTTATTTATAAACACACATAAGAAAAAATATTTTATAAATGTTTTTAAAATTAATCTTATAAATATATATATTAATGTGCTAATAAATATATGGATAAAAAATTATAACTAAATATATATATATATATATATATATATTAATATACGAATAAATAAATAAATAAATATATATATTAATATAACTAAATATATTTATATTAATATGAGTCTATATTAATATAGGAATAAATATAACTATATATATAGATATATCATTAAATTGAAAAAAAAAACTAAATGGCTTAGTGGTAAAGGTGCTAGCATGAAAGGGGGGAGGTCTGGGGTTCAAGTTCTAGTGGAAGCAGGGTCGCACATGGGCAAGTTCATTAGGGGATAGCCCTGTTAAAGGGAGGGTATTGCACGGGCAACTGCAGCTTGCAGTGAGAGGGAGGGGGCTCCACCTAGCGCTGATAAAAGGGGCGAAAGCACTGATAAAAGAGGGGGGTCAAGCTCTATTAAAAGATCCCCGAATTATATATTCTTTTTAACATTTTTTTAATTTTTTTTGTCTTTTATCAGTGCTAAAAAAGACCTGATAAAAGACCTTTTTATCATCGCTTTTTTTTAGCGCTGATAAAGGGTACCATTATCAGTGCTTTTTTTAGCACTGATAAAGGGGATCCCCCCCCCCCTATCTTCACTGTGATTAACATCATTTTTCTAACGTTGTTAAAAGTGGTTTCTAGCATTGATAAAACCCTATTTTGTAGTAGTGCTAGCATCCAAATAGGGATGTAATTTCTAGGAAAACTGGATACTCAAAACTTTACCAAAATTCCAAGATGTTATCCTATACTTATAATTATCCCTAGGGTTTTCAATAATTTTCACTAATTATAATCCCAAAAATATCTTAACTAATCCAAAAAAAATAACTAAATCTTGATCTAATATGAACTGAGGTGCTCCCGAACCACACTCTTAGATTTCATGTTGAAAAAACTTTCTTTAAACACTTGATTTGATACCAAGTGAGATAAATCAAGCTAAAAATATCTTTATTTTACATCATTTCCATAATTTAAACATTAAATCTCACAAATAAACACACAATTCTATAAAAAGAAGGTTTAGTTTCTTTGAGGATGATCTATATATGAAACTTATTTTATAATACTTGTGAGAATTTCTCCATAATTGATTCACACTAGACTCTCTTTTAGACTTCTCATAAGTTAACTCTCCTTTATAACCTAGTGAATGGAAACATAAGAAAGGAGTGAGCTCAAACACTCAGTAAGGTAAAATATCATCAACAAGTCATTAAGGGTTAGATCATAATCACTTGAGAAGACATGAGGTGGGGATAAATATCTTATTAAAAAACATAGAACAATTATAATTCTCTATAAGTCATGATATAAGGACATGTAATCTGAAATGAAAAAGCAAATTCCATGGAAAAAAGAGTGTGTAATCATGAGAAAATACACATGATCCATGGATCATAATCATAAGCATATGGCATGGAAATGTAACATGCCCTTAAAACTTAGCATTATAAATAACTTTAGCACAAACTTAAGCACATGGCACATCACCTTCTTGAGTCACTACTCGCACTCATTCTTGGTGGGAAAACTTAATTGCACCTGTGTATACATATCTCATGATGCATAAACTTACAACTAATGCATTGTTGGGAGATATATAACCCCACCCATTATTAATCCATACATATGTGAACCCCACTAAAAATCAATCATTCATAATAACATAAAGTACTCATGGAAAGAAAATGGGTTTCATTTCATTTCCAAATGATATCGGATAAACTGAATTCATAGATTAGATCAATTGATACCAATATTAAAATACCCAAATGGTGTATTTCATATAGGAATAGTTAGTGTGATTCATAAATCATAACTCTATATGATTTAGATCTTTTAAATAGGAAAATGGAAGTGAAACTATAAAAATGATCTTTTAGGAAACATTCCATAACATTATCGTAAAGTGATGAAATTAAAAATCACTCTCAAAAATCATTTTCAAGAAGGTAACATGAAAATATTTTTAAAACACCAATTTAAAAGGAATCTAAATAATCAAGCCTTGAAAAATAAATTGACTATTTTCCAAATAAAATTAGGAGTGGAAGATAAAAATATGAACTTGAAAGAGAAATCCTTTTCAATATTTTGAAAATAATTTTATTACCCACATCATAAAGAGAGTGATAAATAATCCTTTTAGAGAGAGATAATAGAATTTTTAAGATCACCATAATAAAAAACATATTTGGATTTAAAATAAGAATATGAGAATATTGGCATAAAGATTGGAGTTGGATTTTGAATAAAAAGTGATCATTTGGAAAGAATAAGAATTCTTCTTAAAATCAACAACTTTTATAATGAAAAAAATTAATCAATGTAATTCCCTAAATAGAAGGAGGAAATTAATTATAATATCATCATAGAAAAAAAAATCATCTTTTAGTAACCATAGTAAAAAAGGAATCATTATGACTCAATAAAAAAAATTTGAGTGAAGAAATACTTCTTACAAATTTGGTAATAGTTGAATCAAAAGAATTGGAAGAAGGGATCCAAGAAAGGAATTATAAATCCCATGAAAATTAAGATAAATTAAAATATAATAAAATCATAGGTCAGATAATTCCCAATTTATAAGAATAAATTTCAAGAAGAACAATCACAACTCAATGAAAGAAAATTAAGTTAACATGTAGCCTTACATCGTCGTTATCTTTCAAATTAAAAACCTGTGAAAGTTAGAAAATGATATGGATTTATAAACCCATTATATTTTTAGAAAAATTATGATAAAATAAATTCATCACCAATATATACAGCACAAAAAAGGAAACAAGTGGTGAATACGCTTCATATCTCAATGAAGAAAAATTGAGATGCAAAAACTCATATCTTTAATCCCACATAGTTGAACATGCTCTAACCTCATGTATAACAAAAATAACTACCTTAAAAAATTATTTAAGAACATTATCAATGAATTTAATCTTTTAAAAACTTAATTTATTATGATTTATAAGAAATATATTAGTTAGTTATTTTTTTTCATCATCGAATGTTATTAGCTTTGATCATTTGTTTAGTACTAAGTTTGAAATGGTTGTGTCGATTCTTGTTTATATATTAAAATTTAATCATTATAATAACATTATAGGTACTATAATATATGTTTTATAATGATTTTAATATATTATAATTTCATTTAATAAGTATTTTATTTATAATCCTTGACAATGATGCTGGTGATGAGCTAGTTTCGGTAATTTATAATGAACAAAAAAAAGAGGTGAAATAATAACAATTTCTATATTAATATAACCTTTATAGAATGATAAACCAAAAATTATTTCCTCATTAATATCTAATAACATCAATAGTTAATTTTCCATAGTCGTCCATGATAGAAATTTATATCATTGTTCATGTAGGTGGTTAAACTTATCCAATGAAGAACAAATTATAATCTATGGGTGAGTATGGTTAAGAAAGTGATTTTTTGAATAATATAATCATTACTGAATCATAATGATATTATTTATATGTTTTTAAGGTGGTGAATTGAATTTTAAGAGAGTTATAAAAATAATAAATGTCTAGAGTAAAAAACCAAATGCATCACTTTCGTGGAGATGATAGTCTGCACGTATACACAGGCGATGCGTTTGTTTTCCATAGATCAGGTGGAAGATAGGGAATAGTTTATAATTTAAGAATATTAATAATGATATAAATATAATATTAATCCTTTAAATATACTTTTATAACTATCCATATAATGCGGTGATGAAAAATCCAACATGTCATTTATAGAGGTGGTAGTCTGCACGTACGCATAACGATGTATTCATTTTTCGAATGGTTTTGGAGGAAGGTGGAAAATAGATATTTCATTTTTATAATAACATTTCATCACATTATTAATACTTATGGAATCATATTTTCATGGATAGAATAAGTTTTAGTGGGTATAAGAAAAATAAAATATAAGAGAGCTCGATTTAGAACGTTGCCTCTCCATTTGGATGTTCTCCCTTTGGTAACACCTTAAGGCTCTTTAGCTTGATATTTTGGAAAGACTAGGATTTTATGGCTTGAGGATAGAGTTAAGGAGATACTAGAACAGATTTTTGGTCTAGATAATGATTTATAATGAGTGGATAAATGGGGTGGAGGTGAGCTCATTTTATAGGTAAAGGGAATGACATTTTTGTAAACATAACTTTTTAATATAAAGAAATCACATGTTTCACATGGCATGTAGAGAAAAAGTGAAAAATAATGGTGTGGGGTTTGAGTTAATGTTTAAAATTCATCATCCATTCATTTTCACACGTGTTCAATAATATTTTTAAGACTTTTACTCTTAGATTGTATGTTTTTATCATTTTTGGTTTTTACTGAGGTAATAAATTTTTACCTAAAGAAGTTCATATTAATGTCTAAAAATAAAATGGGTCTTATCACATAATTTGAACTTAATTATTCCAAATATGAAATCCATTTTATCAACTAAAATTTATTTTTATAAGAAAATTTAATTTTAACATTAGTGCATGTAACACGTAAAAACCTGTTTTTAGAAAAGGTATATTTTTAAGCATAAATGTCATGTTTAAGACAAAATTATCAATGTTATTGATTTTAATGACATTAATTGATTTATTATTAACCAATTGTGATTTATGTGACTTCAATAGAAATCTAAAACTTAATTTTAGCTAGTGAAAACTTAAATAAAAGAGAGAGACTAAAAATAGTTTAATTTGAAAAATATTGCTTGGTTTTCAAAATGTTAAACATGGGATTTCTAAATTCAACAGTGTTTTTTAAATGCATAATTTCACTCCATAAATAATTTTTTATCATGAAAAATGTTTTATAGTTTTTTAATTTATACTTTTTTGGGATAGTCTTAAATTATATGCTTTTAGTAAAAACTTTATTTTTCGCTATTCAACTATATATCTTCTAAATGTAATCAATTTTAGTTGAATGATATTTTTTTGTTTATTAAAGATTTAATTATTCTTTGAATTTTCTAAATTATATTCATTGTAATTTGTTTTAGTTTGGTGTTGCTTGTGGAGCAAGTTATCGAACTCATTAGGTTTATTTAAATAAAAAATATATAATAAAATATTGGGGTGTTACATTGTCAGAGTTTGAACCCTGCTCATATGAGGAATTACAGGTTTATTTTACCACCTAATGAATAAAAAATGTAATTAAAAATAATAAATTGTGAATAATAATAATAACTATTAAAAATAATAAGTATTAATTAATTATTAATCAAAATTATTATTAATAATGTATTTTAAATGAAATATATTATTATTATTATTATTATTATTAAAAATAGTTCATAACAATAATGTGATTAACAATAATAATAATTTGTTATTAATAATTATTGTTTTTAATAATATTGTAGTTAAAAATAAATTATTATTATTGTCATTAAAAAAATTATTATAAATTAAAAATAATAATAATAAATGTAATTAATAATAAAAATAAATTTTTATAATTTTTTATAACAATGTAATTAAAATTAATTATTAATAATAACATGATTAAATGCATTGTTAATTAAATTATTTTTAAGAATTACTTGTACATTAATTAATTAATTAATATTATTATAAATTAGATTAATAACTATTTTTTATTAATAATAGCTAACAATAATTATTTATAATTAATAATTTAAATAACACTTAATATTAAGTATTATTGATTAAATTACTAATAATATAATACATTATTTTTAATTAAATTTTAGTTATAATATTATCATAAATTAGATTATTATAATTAAATATTTTAGATTACATTATTAATTACAAAATAAAATAAATGCAAAGAATTAAAGTTTAATAATTTAACTAGTATTGTAATTTAAAAAAATTGATAATCTAATTAACAATACTAATAATGGATTAATAGAAAATTAATTAAAATAATGTAATTAATAATATAATCTAGTACTTTATAATTCACAATAATAACTATTATTAATACAAATAACTATTATTAATTTTTATTAATAATTATTAAAAATAATGTAATGAAAAATAATTGTCAGGATTAATTATTAAAAATAATACTGAAATTAAAAAGGATGTATTATTGGATTGTTAATTAAATTTTTTTTATTAATTAATATTATTGATAATTAGATTATTATTTATTTTAATATTATTATTAATTATAAAACAAAATAAAAACAAAAATAAAATTTAGAAAATCAATAATGAATTATAAGAAGGCACGACCCAAGGGAGAGCCTTATTTTTTAAAGGCTCTACCCAGGCTGGAGGCTGTTGGCTGACGTCCCCATTTGCAAAACGGTGGTCACCCTCCTCCTTTGTCAAAGGGGGGATGGTGGTGGTGGGTGGTGGGTGGCTAAACCCCACCAAATTCATCCAGCGGGAGAAAGGAAGGCAGGGGGAGAGGCGGCCTATATAAAGGGCTCTCTCCCATCAGCTTCAGCATCACTTGCAGCTTCACCATCTCATCACCTGTGATCTATCTTTGAGTGTGGTATTTGTGAGGTTTATTTCCCCACTTATTCAAGAGATATTTACGAGGGTTTTCTCCTTCTAATAGTGAGGGAGTGTGTACCCACTTTTACCCATAGTGAGATCCTTCTATTTGCCCGTGGTTTTTTACCCCTTCTATTTGGGGGTTTTTCCACGTTACATATGGTGTCTTTTTTATTTCTGCATTTTGTAATTTATTTTATCTCATGATTATCACTGCATCGGTAGGTCAATCATTTACGGTCCCAACAAGTGGTATTAGAGGCAAGGTTCTGGCCTGGTGTTGTTCACATTTTCGGGTATTAATAATTCTCGTAAATTTGAGTATTCTCTGTGATTGCAACTCTGGTTGATCTGTCACATCAGAAAAAAAAATTATTGAGATTATTAAATACAACGTTGTGAAATAGAGGAGGTTCTGGACTAACAATGTGTCCAAATGGCAGGGAAATTCGAGATCGAAAAATTCCACGGGAATAATTTTTTGTTGTGGAAAATGAAGATGCAGGTAATGTTGCAGAAGGATAATTTCCTATTAGCAATTGGTGAAAAGTCGATGGGTGTAACGGAGGAGAAATGGAATGACAAGGAAGGGAATGATATTGCCAACATCCATTTGGATTTGGCAGATGGGGTCCTATCGAGCATTGCAGAGAAAAATACGACAAAAGAAATATGGGATACTCGGACGAAGTTATACGAGGCCAAGTCACTACACAAAAAAAAAATTCCTGAAGAGAAAATTTTACACTCTTTGGATGGCAGAGTCATCCTTGGTGACCAACCACATCAACAACCTCAATACCATGTTCGCTGAGCTCACGACGTTGGGCTATAAAATTGGGGATATTGAACGTGCAGAGATTCTACTCCAGAGTTTGCCAGATTTGTAAGACCAACTCATTATCAACCTCACCAACAATATCCTGATGGATATACTGCTCTTTAATGATGTTGCAGCTGTGGTTCTTGAATAAGAAATTTGGTGCAAGAACAAGGAGGATAGACAGACAACTTCTCACCAATCACAGGCTTTGTCAATGGAGAGAGAAAGGATGATGGAGCGTGGTTCTAGTGGGAGCCAAAATCATGGCAGTTCCAAATCAAGGAGTGAGAATAATAATGTCACATGTTTCAATTGTGGCAAGAAGGGGCACATCAAGAAGGATTATTGGAATAAGAAGAGTGGTGAAAAGAGCTCTCAGGAGAATGTGGCGAGTACTTCTAGAAAAGGAGATATACTAGTTAGTGAAGTGGCAACGACTGCAGGAAGCAGGCAACATCTCGACGATGCATGGATTATCGACTCAGGAGAAACATGGCACATAAAGACTCAACGAGAATGGTTTGACCAATATAAAACCATCCCAGAAGGATTTGTGTACATGGGTAACGATCACACCCTGAAGATCGTTGGAGTGGGTACCATCAAATTGAAGATGCATGATGGTATTGTTCGAATCGTCCAAGGAGTACATCATGTGAAGGACCTGAAGAATAACATATTGTCATTGGGATAATTTTATGACATCAGATGCAAGACTCTCACCGGGAATGGAGTGATGAGAATCATGAAGGGCACGCTTGTGGTAATGAAGGCGGAGAAGATCTCAAAGAACTTGTACGTGCTTATGGGTGAAACGTATAAGCAGGCAGAGATAGTTGTTGCATCAACTACCTCGACGGAAGCACTAATGGCGTTATGGCATCAGAAGCTTGGCCATATGTCAGAACGAGGCCTGAAGATTCTTGCTGATCAGAATTTGCTGCCTGGGCTGACAAAAGTATCCTTACCATTTTGTGAGCATTTTGTTTTGAGGAAGCAACACATGTTAAAGTTTGTTAGGTCCACAAGGATGAATACCCTGAGAGGGGGGGTGAATCAGGGTATGACAAATTAAAAATTAACGCCCGCTTTGATCGTGTTTCGCTGTTAAGCAAAACACTCTTCTCTCTCTTTCCTGTTGCACAAAGTAAACAGAAAGTAACGCATGCACAGGACACATCAATTTTACTTGTTCACCGCAAAAGGGCTACGTCCAAGGACCATACGCCGACAAGTTGCCGGTTGTACCAATTCCACTAAACTTCACTAGTTGTGGATTAAAATGGTTCGGCCTATATCACTTCTATGCCCAGGCTCACTGCCCTTACAATGTTTAGGGTCAGCTCATTGTTTTCCCAAGGGTCACTCCCTATTTCTCTCTCTCTGGCTCACTGCCGGTGGAAAGGATCACCTTTTTCCTCTTCCTAAGCTCACTGCTGGTGGAAAGGATCGCCTTTTTCCTCTTCCTAAGCTCACTGTTCTGTGAAGGGATTCACTTACAGTTTATAGACCTGTAGGTCTCTTCATTTCCATGAAGTAATGCATCCTTAACTGTAGATAGATGCTCTGTTAAAGTCCAACTTTCATCCACTGATTAATATCCCTTTACCCCTAAACCACTGGGCAATTCAGTTTGGAAACACCTTCGCAAAGCACTCTACTTTGCAAGGCTTCCAATTTCGCGAAGCTCAAACAAGCCTTCGCGAAGCTCCTGCCTTTTCGCGAAGCTCTCTCGCGAAGCTCTCTCGCGAAGCTCAACTCGTTGCAAAGCAACTTCTCTCGCGAAGCTCACTGAGCCAACGCGGAGCACACACCTTTCGCGGAGCTAGAATAGCCGCCGCGAAGCTCCCCTTTCGCGAAGCACACTGCCTTCGCGAACCACCTCTGCAAACCGAGAGCAATGGATTTTCTCTACAAATTCTCTCTACTTCGCTCGAAGGGGTCGGCCTCTATTTATAGGAGATTCCACCAACCCTCGTCCCTTCCACGCGAAGTCAACACCACGTCATCTCAAATCGCGAAGCTCCAAAGTTTCTGCCGGAATTCTGTCCAAATCGCGAAGCTCCACGGCAATTTTCCGTTCGCGGAGCTTGACGTAGTCGCGAAGAATCACCGTCAACATACCTTCGCAACTTCGCCGCGAAGCTCCCTCGTGAAGCCCAACATCCTTTTGCGCCTTCGTCACAAATCTCCCTCGTAAAGCCCTTCACCGTCGCGATGCGCTTCAGCCTCTGTCGTTCGCGAAGCTTGACGTAATCGCGAAGCATCACCGCCTCCATTTTTCTGGTCTTCGCGATTTCCAAACCATGCATCCTATCTTCGCGAAATTCATGCCTTTGCCATATGAAATTATGCTCTTCATGGAAATCCACTTTTCGCGAGGCTCACCAAACTCCAAATTTTGGACCCCAAAAATTTGGCAAACACTGGGAAACGGCGCCACCTTGTACTGCTCTTTTGTACCGCCTCCAGATCGTCCTTTCCTTTGTCATCGTTCTTTGTCAACATGGAATGTCAACAACTTC
The DNA here is from genome assembly GCA_963277665.1 of Viscum album. Classification (NCBI taxonomy): domain Eukaryota; kingdom Viridiplantae; phylum Streptophyta; class Magnoliopsida; order Santalales; family Viscaceae; genus Viscum; species Viscum album. Next base: position 879,887,039 of record OY728126.1, on the reverse strand, counting down.
TTGAGAACTCGACAATTATCCATGGAAACCTGCTTTGTCAACAAACACAATCAACCCAAAAAATACTTCAATGTTACCTTGAGGGATTTTTTCCTAACAAAGTTCAAGATGTCAACAACAAGAAGTCAGGAGATCTTGGAGTTGATCCATTCCGATGTTTGGAAAGCATAAGTTATATCCCTGGGAGGATCAATGTACTTTGTATCATTCATTGATGAGTATTCTAGGAGATGTTGGGTGTACCCAATTAAGAGGAAGGTGGGGATGTTTTTGAAGTCTTCAAAACATACAAAGAGCAGAAGGAGCTTGACTCTGGAAAGAAGATCAAGTGTCTAAGGATTGACAATGGTGAAGAATATACAAGCGAGGAATTTGATACTTTTTGTCAACGGGAAGGAATCAAGAGACAGTTCACAGTGGCGTACACTACTCAGCAGAATGAAGTGGTAGAGCAGATGAACAGAACCTTGTTGGATAGATTGAGGGCAATGATGAAGAGTACAGGAATTTCCAAAACATTTTGGGCAGAAGCAGTGAATACCGCCTGTTATGTGATCAACTGATCACCTTCAATGGTGATTGATCTGAAGACACCGATGGAGATGTGGACTGGTAAACCCGTTGAATGTTCTCGGTTACATACTTTTGGAAGTCTTGTATATGCATTGTTTAATGACCAAGAAATATTGAAGTTGGATTCGAGATCCAGGAAATGTATCTTCTTGGGGTACGCTGATGGTGTGAAGGGGTATCGTTTGTTGGACCCCACTGCCCACAAATTTATTATCTGCAGAGATGTCATTTTTGCAGAAGACAAGGTGAAAATGACAACTGATCAAGACACGGAGAAGGAGAATGCAGAAATTACAACAGTCAAAGTAGAGGACAAGTCCAAGAAAGAATCAGTTTCTTTTGAAACATTACCAGAGCATGATGATCAAGTACCGGTTGAGTCTGGACCACGACGGTCAACTCGGGAGAAAAGAGCACTAGTATGACACTCAGACTATGTCACTGAGAGCAATATTGTGTACTGCTTATTGACAGAGGATGGAGAGCCATCTTCTTTTGTGGAGGTGACCCAGAGTCCAGATTTATACTCATGGATGGCGGCGATGCAGGAGGAACTTGAAGCCCTGCACCGGAACAAGACTTGGGATCTTGTTCCATTACCTCATGGAAGGAAGGTTATCGGAAACAAATGGGTCTTTAAGATCAAGTGGGATGGAAAGGACCAGGTGGAAAGATATCGTGCAAGATTGGTGGTCAAAGGATTTTCTCAGATGGAATGTATTGATTTCAATGAAATATTTTCTCTTGTTGTTAGACTGATGACTGTTCGGTTAGTTCTGGCGATGTGTGCTATATACATCTTACATCAGGAGCAGCTGGATGTGAAGACTGCTTTTTCTCCATGGTGATCTTGATGAAAATATTTGTATGCTCCAACCGGAAGGTTTTGCAGAAGAAGACAAAGAGGATTTGGTTTGTAGGTTGAAAAAATATTTGTACGATCTCAAACAGGCGCTGAGGTGTTAGTACAAGAGATTTGATTCCTATATCATGAACTTTGGATACTTTAGACTTCATTCAGATCCTTTTACATATTTCAAGTGTTTGAATGGTAATGATTTCATCATTATTATGTTGTATGTGGATGACATGTTGGTTGCAGGCCCCAACAAAGATCAGATCCAGGATACAAAGGCACAGTTGGCTAGGGAGTTTGATATGAAGGACTTGGGACCAGCAAACAAGATTCTTGGGATGTGGATTTATCGAGACAGAAATAATGAGAAGATTTGGTTATCACAGAAGATTTATAGAGAGTCTTGAAACGCTTCAACATACAATACTATAAGCCAATCTCTACTCATCTTCCTGTTAATTTCAAGTTATCTTTCACGATGAGTCCTAGCACTAAAGCATAGAGAATGGAAATGTCTTGAGTACCATATGCATTAACAGTGGGTAGTCTAATGTTCACTATGATTTGTACTAGACCAGACATTGCACATGTAGTGGGAGCAGTTAGTTGGTACATGGAGAATACAGGACGGGAGCATTGGAGCACAGTGAAGAGGATCCTGAGATACATCAAGGAGACCTCAAATGCTGCATTATGTTATGGAGGATCAGATTTTATTGTCAGAGGCTATATTGATTCAGATTTTGCAGGTGATTCTGACCGGAGGAAATCCATTACTTGTTATGTGTTTACTCTTGCGGGAGGAGCTGTGAGTTGGATTTCGAAGTTACAGTCAGTTGTGACTTTATCCACGACGGAGGCAGAGTACATGGAAGCTACATAGGGTTGCAAAGAGGCAATTTGGATGAGAAAGTTGCTGGAGGAGCTGGGGCACAGACAAACACAGATTCCATTGTTTTGTGACAGTCAGAGTGCCTTGTACATTGCAAAGAATCCATCTTTTCATTCCAGGATGAAACACATTGGGGTACAATATCACTTTGTCCGAGATATGGTGGAGGAAGGAAGTGTGGACATGCAGAAGATTCACACTAAAGAAAATCTAGTAGATTTCCTGACGAAGACAATTAACTTTGATAAGTTCAGATGGTGCAGATCCTCGAGTGGCCTTGCAGATACTTGAGCATCACGTTTGGTAGATAGAAAGGATGTGTGGAGATGTGATTGGTTCTCAATCAAATCTCCAAGTGGGTGATGTGTTGGCAGACGTCCTCATCTGCAGAACGGTGGCCACCCCCCTCCTTTGTCAAAGGAGGGCGGGTGGTGATAGGTGGTGGGTGGCCAAACCCCACCAAATTCATCCAGTGGGAGAAAGGAAGGCAGGGGGAGAGGCACCCTATATAAAGGGCTCTATCCCATCAGCTTCAACATCACTTGCAGCTTCACCATCTCATCACCTGTGATCCATCTTTGAGTGTGGTATTTGTGAGGTATATTTCTCCGCTTATTCACGAGAGATTTTACGAGGGTGTTCTCCTTATAATAGTGAGGGAGTGTGTACCTGGTTTTACCCCTAGTGAGATCCTTCTATTTACCCGTGGTTTTTTACCCCTTTCATTTGCGGGTTTTTCCACATTACATCTAGTGTCTTTTTTATTTCCGTATTTTGGATTTTATTTTATCTCGTGATTATCGCTGCACCGGCGGTCCAATCATTTACGTCGCAACAGAGGCTTCATGGAAAATAAAAAAGAAATAAGGCTCTACTAAAGGTACCTCCTCACGTAATTAGGGGTTGTATTGGTCCTCAAATGTCATTATCCTTAAATATTTATTTAAATAATTATTTTTTATATATGATTAAATGGTCATAATTCACAACGAGAGGGCCGTCCGGACCACGGAAGGTATATTTATTAGGTCAACAAACTCTCTCTCTTGGATGGAGAGGGACGGGCAGAGGATGCGGAAGAGAGGAGTAATCATTGAAGGATTGCGCCAACATGGTACCGTCGATCCAGATGGGTTCATGGCGGTCCAAAACCTGAGCATAGGCGGCGAATGCGGAGGCGGCCGCGGTTCGGGAGAAGCCGCCACCGCTCGCCACCGCCTTCCCCCGCCGGCGCCTCCTCGTCGGCATCAGAAAGTGAAGCAGGTGAGGAAGAGGGTCCACACCAGCAGGCCGTACCAGGAGCGCCTCCTCAACATGGCGGAGGCCCGCCGCGAGATCGTCACCGCCCTCAAATTCCACAGGGCGGCCACAAAACAGGCGGCCGATCTGCGGCACCACCCGTCCCAACCCCGATGCTTCTCTCCGCCGGCGTCATCGCCGATGAATTATCGCCCCAACTACGACATCGTTTTAGACGATTTTTCCTCCCAGTTCGGTCGGCCCCCGGATCATCCTCTAATCAGTTTGCAGGCCCTCCCCGACCAAACCCTAGGCCTCAACCTCAACCTCAACCTCAACCTCCACGATTTCGTCGCCGATACTCCTCCTCTCATCCAAGAAATCCACAGCAATTCATGCAATCCATTATTGGATTACTTATCCACGCCACCTTCTAACCATAGCGGCGGTACAGAGGAGGGAGGAGCGGCGGCGATTGAGGGGAGTTGGAGGGAGCGAGTCGGCGGCGGCGGCGGCGGCGATGGAGAGGGCGGGTTAGGGTTGCATGCGGCGATGGACGAGGAGGGGATGGCGGAGGTACGATCAATCGGGGAGCAGCATCGCCGGGAGTGGGATGACGCGCTCCACCTCGCCTCCTCCGCCTGGTGGTATCACCTCCGCACCACTATGGACTACCAAGATCCGGAAGAAGACGGGGAAACAAAAGAAGTTACTATTTTTAAATAATGTTTTGGATTAACGAGAATGTTTCTTAAAAAACAATGATTTATTAGCATCTTATTTAATTCTCATATCACCCACTACATAGTCAACCATGCACCACCCCTATAAAACTAAACCACAGTTAGAATAAATAAGCAGGAATAGTAGTATACATAACATCAAATTGGAATACAAATATCACATTGCACCATTATCTACTCCACCATCACCAACTTAATGGATCATTGGATCCCCATATCATGTTTGACGTTGACGCAACGTGTCATTTTCATCTTCGATGTCACTTCATCATCATTGCTTTAAGAGGTTATAATAATTGAGGGCCAAAACTAACCCCTAATACCAGCGAAGGACCCTGTAAGTAATACGAACAATGAAAAAGTAATGTTCATGTAACTGCAAGAGTCCTTAATTGAGATTAGGACCCAATTTTGGTCTCCCGCCATCACTCTCCCTTGTTTTAACTCCAATCCTTGATGTGATACCCTTTTGTTGGAGCAAAAACATGCTTATCCTAAAAACTATTAGAAACTACTAGAATGACAAAATGGATGGACTAAAAAACTACTCCTTTGTAGAGTTATATAATGTTACTATCGCATGAAAATCTCTTTCTGAGCACCGGGGGTTTTCCATCAATCTCAAAAACACTCTCGCTCTCTAAATATTTTTCACTCACACTAAAAGACATTTTTCATACTCAAATGACTTTATCACTCAAATTTTTTTCTTTCACCCGACGCACTTTTCTCATCCGAAGTTTCAATGTAAACCCCATCCACTGACTTAGTCCACATTTATTGAACACACATTATTCGAGTTTTTTTTTTACATTTTTTCAAAAAAATATTTTTTAAAATACCACCAGAGTAAAAAAAATTATTTTTTTACCTCCCAAAGGCAGCACCTGGTGTGCCGCCTTTGGGGGGTTTTCCGCCCAGGGCAAGGCGGCACATGGTGTGCCGCCTTTGCCCAAAAATTAACCGCAAAGGCGGCACACCAAGTGCCGCCTTTGCATAAATATTTTTTTTAAAATTTTTTATTTTTATTTTGTTTTGTTTTGTTATATATATATACATATATATATATATAACAAAACTTTTCAGCAGAATTTTTCTACTATTTAATATCCAGCGGTTCTGCCATTACAGCAGTCTGGATTCTGACTAATACCCTCACCCAGGACTCCCTTTTATAAGGGGGTTTGCCCTGAAAATCAAACTGCATTTCCGATATGGGATTCTGGTTCTTCTTTTCCCGCGCAGTACATTCTGCGTTTCCAATGTGTGATTCTGTTTCAAGTAGGCGACTTTGAAAGACTATAAAACATAAATTATAAGACCAATATAAATGAAACTTTAAACACTGATTAAACTTATAATAAATAGTTGAAAACAAAAATAATTTCATAAAAAATGTTGATACAAATTAATTTATAAGCTTTCAAAACCACCTACTTGAAATTTAAACATATTTCAAGTACATGACTTTGAAAGCTTATAAAAGATAAACTATAACACCAATATAAATTAAACTTTAAATATTGATTAAACATATAAGAAATAGTTGAAAACAAAAATAATTTCATTAAAAATGTTGACCAAAAATAATTTATAAGTTTTCAAAACCATCAACTTGAAACTTAAAAATGTTTCAAGTTCCCAACTTTGAAAGACTATAAAACATAAACTATAAGACCAATACAAATGAAACGTTAAACATTGATTAAACATATAAGAAATATAGCATTTAGGGATCAAATTTTTATTCAAATTTTGTAAATAAGTATATTTAGAAATATTTCCAGAGGAGTGGTGGATCTCCGAGCTGCCAATGGCGTGGGGCTGGCTGCGTTGGCCATGGCGATTTCCATATCTCATTGCCAACTGGAATGCTTCTGGTTTTACATAACTGTTATTATGTACCTAGTATTACCAAGAACATAATTTCTGTGTCATGTTTCGATATGGATGGATTTATTTTCAAGTTTGGAAATAAGGGTTGTTTCTTTTATAAGAACAACGTATGTTATGATATTACATATTTAAATAACAGTTTGTATGTATTAAATTATGAAAACCAAGTGTTGAAAATTGATAAAGAAACAAACTCAACTGACTCATACAACACCCAGTTGTGGAATCACCATCTCAGTCATGTAAATGGGAAGCATTTGACAAAGCTATCACTACTACAAAAATGGGAAAGGGAAGCACCACTTTATATAACCGCTAAGAAAAAACTGATGATAAAGAAGCCATGTATCAGTGCTAAAATTTTAGAACTGATGCAGGGTAATCTTTATCATCACTGAAAAAGCGCTCATAAAAATCCCCATTATCAGTGCAAAAGAAGTGCTGATAAAGAAGGCATGTATCAATGCTAAAATGTTAGCGCTGATACAGGAAGGATTTATGAGTGATTTTTTAGCGCTGATAAAACCGTAGTCCCATATTTTATAAAATCGGTCGCACAGTGTCCTCGGTTTATCGCACCCTAAAGCTCTCGTTGTACTATAACCCTGCGACTTCTCCTCCTCTAAGGTGAATTTCTTTTCTCTTATTCTTCATTATCTTCATGAACTTTCTTCTTAGGAAGGATGTGAAAACAATGCTTATTCGGTTTTTTTGTTTCTTTGTTATGGTTTTAATGGTTAAATTTCATACATATGACTTTTAGTGTGAATTTCTTATATGTTTTCCCTTTCATGCTACTATGTATGGGGTATTTATCACTATGATTATAAGGGTGATCGTTGATTGATGTGGTTGGGAGCATGTGGTGTGGTAATTAATACAGTAGTAATGGATGGATTACTATGTGGTTATGATAGCAATGATATGGCTATTTAGGCAAAAAAAAAAGTGGTTTATGGATTTTAGAATGTGTTTAGTTTTATATTATGTCATGAAAATTTAGTTGTTATTGGGTGGTGTTATAGTTTCCTTTTGGCATGGAATATGGTTGGAATAAATGAAAATAGTAATGGGTGATTTGTTGGAAATGATAAATGATGGTTTGTTAAATGATTAATGATAATGATTGGAATAACTATGTTTAATAAATGGTTAATGATAGAATAAATGTTATTAATGATTAATAAATGGATTATAGTGGGTAGTGATTTAATGATTGGTTTTACATTAAAATGGTTAACAATTGAAATGCATATGGTAATAAAAATCCAAGAAATTATAATGTTAAATGCAATAAGAAGTTGGTAATGTTGATATGGATGCTTATGTGATTTGTTGGGGATTATTTGTGTCATTATAATGGAATTGGTTATAAGAGGGTGGTAGTAATAAGGCAATGGTTGACGATGGTGTTTGGAGTGTTAGTTTGGTGTAAACCCTTAGGAAAGATTTATGTGTGACTATATACTTATTATATTTTCTTATTATTTCTTACACACCACCACTTGAGTCGAGAAACCTGATTGAAATCCATATGGGTACTTTGGTTCTGAGTGTTTTTATCAATATCTAGGTTATAGAGGGAACACATATAGAACCACTCCCTATTCCCTTTCCCCCTTCACACTTAATATGCATTGTAATGGATCACAGTGGGTGTATATATACGACCTATAATGATTTTAGGTTTTGGTGTATATATATTCTTTTTTACATGATTATGTGTATTTGGTGTGGATACAAAGTGGGGGTTGTGCATTGTAGGAGGAGAGTATGATTTTTATGTCCTTCAGGTTCACGATATCATACTGTGATTTGGATGTGATGTGTGGTTGTTATGTGGATATGGTTTTTTATGTGTTTGTGACATGTGTATGTGTGGATATATGGTTATGGGATTATATAGAAGGGGTTTAAGTATAATAAATATTCCATTAGATTGTGAGAATGACCATATTAGTGGGGAAGTGGATGTAGGGTAATTTATTAATATATACTCATTTGATATTACACTTAAGATGGAGTTTGGAATTAGACACTAATGAGGATAGAATGGGATGATAGGTAAATAATATTTATTAAAATTTTCATATGGAATAACATGGGAGACCATCTATGACACAAGTGATTACCCCCCCTGTGATTTAAAGTAAGTAACTTGAGCTTACCAAAAATATTAGGCATGATTATATTGAATGTAGGGCAGAGACCTAGGAGTGGTAGATTTATCATTCTTGATTATTCTTGTGTTTGGACTAGGGTGATTTGAGGAAACAATAATGAATCTAAAGTAATTATATTTTCTGAATTCCATATTATAGAGATTATGATAATCCTTTCTTTACATATAGAGTTGGCTACTGGTTTTCATCCATATGTATTTTAGGTTTGGGAGGTATAAAAGGATGGACTAGTTGACCATAGAAGGGTTGACCCAATAGAGGAGGATGAGTCATAGAGGATGATGACGTGTGAGTTTTACCATCTATGACACAAGTGATTATCCCCATGAACCACTTTGTGTTTGGAAACTGTGTTGATTTTGATGGGGGGTCTATCCTAGTTCTGTTGATTTCCAAATCATTATTAGAAATGGTTAGGCTCAATTAATCTCTATTTTTGTAAGGAAGTGGTTCTCTTCTACTATAATTGGAAGTCTTGTTTTGTGCATTTGAACCATAAATACTAATATTTGAGATTCAAATAGGATGGAGATGAATAATGATTTGATGGATGCTAATCGTTTGACAATAGTGTATGAGAACGGAGTGAAAGAGTTCATAATGTTTTCAAAGGATCACGCAAAGGATCCTTCTCAAATCCATTGTCCATGTTTACATTGTTGTTATTCTAGAATACTTACTCCATAGGAGTTGGAAGAACATTTTATATGTCACGGAATAGATCGGAGTTATAAATGTTGGAATAAACATGGAGAAAAAGAGAATATAGTTACTGGCTGGGATAAAACTACGTTTTATGTATCATCAGATATGAATACAAATATGGATAATGAAGAAGACCGTATGGAGGATGTGATTATAGATGTCAATGATGATGACGATCGTATTGAGGAAATGACAAAGAAAATTGAAGATAAACTCCGTGATTTCCAAAAATTGTTTGAGAAGTTAAAGAGTTGTGAAAAGACGCCATTGTATGCTGGTTGCACTAAATATTCAGCATTGTCAACTATACTGATGTTGTATAAATTGAAAGTATGCAACGGATGGAGTGATATAATTTTTACAGAACTACTTGCTCTCTTGAATGACATGCTCCTGGAAGAAAATGAGCTCCCAAGCTGGGCATATGAAGCTAAAAGAAATAAAGATGGGAAATTATATCATCTGGATGACTCTCTAGCACTCATAGTACATGGTCTATTATGTTGGTAAATTATAACTTTCCACCCTGGTTATGCATGAAGTAGAAATTCATCATGTTATCTATGCTTATATTAGGACCAAAATAACCAGGTAATGATATTGATGTTTATCTGGCTCCTTTGATTGTGGATTTGATGTTATTTTGGGATTCAGGTGTTATGATGTATGATGCTTATAAAAGTGAATACTTCATGTTAAGAGTGATGTTGTATGGGACAATAAATGATTTCCCTTCTTATGGAAATTTTTCGGGCTATAGCATTAAAAGAACTCAAGGGTGTCCCATGTACGAAGAAAATAAAGAATCAATTAGGTCGAAAAATTCATCTAAATCTGTGTTTCTAGGACATCATAGATTTTTACCTCATCGACATAAGTACTGATCTTGGACAACATCATTCAATGGATGTTCAGAACAACATGCAACACCATCTCCACTAACAGGTGATCAGCTGTTTGAGAAAGTAAAAGATTTGAACACTCTTTTTGGTAAACCATTTTGGAAAATCCTTACAAAAATCGGTTGAAAAAAGATACCAGTTTTTTTTGAATTACCACACCAGAATTGTTTTGTATGTCAGACATTTTCTTGATGTGATGCATGTGTAAAAAAATGTATGTGACAGTGTTATAGGAACATTTCTAAATGCCCCTGAAAAAACAAATGATGGAATTGAGGCAAGGTTAGACAAGGTTGACATGAGAATACGAGAAGAGTTGGCTCCTGTGAAGGGTGAAAATCCAATGTTTCTTCCTCATGCTGCTTATACTCTTTCTAGGGAGGAGAGATATATTTGTTTTTCAACTTGTTCAATGATGTAAAGGTTCTAGAGGGTTATTCATCAAATATCAATAACATTGTGTCAATGAATTATATGAAGTTAAAAGGATTCAATTCACATGATTGCAATGTTTTGATACAAAATCTAATTCCTACAGATTTACGTTGCATTTTTTCCAAGAATTTTCATCATATGTTAACCAAACACTGTTTCTTTTTCAAAGCTATATGTAGCAATGTTTCTTTTTCAAAGCTATATGTAGCAATGTTTTAATCAATGTTTAATGTTTCATTTATATTGTTCTTATATTTTATGTTTTATAGTCTTTCAAATTCGCGTACTTGAAACATTTTTAAGTTTCAAGTAGACGGTTTTGAAAGATTATAAATTATTTTTTATGGACATTTTTTAGGAAGTTTTTTTTTGTTTTCAACTATTTCTTATATGTTTAATCAATGTTTAATGTTTCATTTCTATTGGTCTTATAGTTTATGTTTTATAGTCTTTCAAAGTCGGGAACTTGAAACATTTTTAAGTTTCATGCTGATGGTTTTGAAAGCTTATAAATTGTTTTTGGTCAACATTTTTTATGAAATTATTTTTTTTTCAACTATTTCTTATATGTTTAATCAATGTTTAAAGTTTCATTTGTATCGGTCTTATAGTTTATCTTTTATAAGCTTTCAAATTCACGTACTTGAAATGTGTTTAAGTTTCAAGTAGGTGGTTTTGAAAGCTTATAAATTAATCTATATCAACATTTTTTATGAAATTATTTTTGTTTTCAACTATTTCTTATTTTTTTAATTAGTGTTTAAAGTTTCATTTATATTGGTCTTATAGTTTATGTTTTATAGTCTTTCAAAGTCGCGTACTTGAAACAGAATCACACATCGGAAATGCAGAATGTACTGTGCAGGAAAAGGAGAATCAGAATCCCACATCGGAAATGCAGTATTGTTTTCAGGGAAAACCCCCTTATAAAAGGGAGTCCTGGGTGAGGGTATCAGTCAGAATCCAGAATGCTGTAATGGCAGAACCGCTGGATATTAAATAGCAGAAACATTCTGCTGAAAAGTTTTGTTATATATATATATATATATATAACAAAACAAAACAAAATAAAAATAATTTTTTTTTAAAATATTTATGCAAAGGCGGCACCTGGTGTGTCGCCTTTGCGGTTAATTTTTGGGCAAAGGCGGCACACCATGTGCCGCCTTGCCCTGGGCAGAAAAACCCCCAAAGGCGACACACCAAGTTCCGCCTTTGGGGGTAAAAAAATAATTTTTTTTAACCTAGATGTATTTTCAAAATTATTTTTTTGAAAATGTATAAAAAAACACCACATTATTCTTTGTTTATTTATTTATTATTTAAATATACAAATTGGTTTAATTTTTAATACTTTTAAACATTATGATGAGACTTTATATTTTAAAATATAATTTCATTGTACCCTCACAGATTCAAAATCCATAACTAAATTGGATCAGTCTGGGACGATCAGTGTACATTTCTTAGGATGGATAATGATTGCATTCAATTGTCTTATATACATCATTAATTATGATTTGATTACTTATTTAATTAACTAAAAAATGGTTGGATGGTTTGAAATATATGAGAAAGTGACAGCAGAGAGTTAGGTAGGGGACCCACGATTCTGAAAAAACATAAAGATAAGATCGTGGCCGCCCCGCCAACCTCCGCCCTCCCATGATGCATCCCCTGTTTTACATTTTTTATTTTGAAAACTACATAAATAGGGCTTTAGCTAACATTCTGAGGCCGCAGCTCGGCCCGGGCCCATGCTAATTGGGTCTTTAATATTAATATATATATATATATATATATATATTTATAGATGTCATATAAGTATGTATGGGGTCGAGCCTTCCCTACCCGGTCGGACCGGACCTCATTGACTTCCCTACCTCCAATGCATCAAAAGTATTATCTATTGTCGGTCTTTTTTTGCTTTGATTTGTAAAATTCGTTATTAAATGTTAAATTTCAGCGTTATTAATTAAATTTTAATTTTTACATTTCATTTTATTTTATATTTTAAAAAAACCATCACAAATTAGTGTCACGGTTTGAAAAATCATCACTAAATATGAAAATTTTCTTTTTTATTTAAATTTTGTAACTGTTTAAAAAAACATCCCTATTTTCTTTAGTGACGAGTTTTCATAAGAAGTCATTAAATATTTTAAAATTAATCATAATTAATAATTCACAATTAATGTTTAATAGTTTATATTTATAAATTCATAATATATGTTTAATAATGTGTGAAGTGTGGAATGCTTTGTTAAAAATTAAATTGTACATTTTATTTGTTTAGTTTTCTATGTTAAATAATTATCCATGTTGCATGCTTGCAAAATTAATTGTTTTTTTTTCTAGCTTTTGTTTTTCTAGATGTTGATTGGTTTAATGTCTATGTGGGCCTTTATGTGGGCTTGCTTCTTTACTCATGTCACCGACCTTGTTTGTTGGCCTGTTCCTCTACCTAATGTTGGGGAGATGATTTTGTATTTACCAGTCAGGATCTCAGTCATCGATTGAATTGACCCTGGCTCAGAGAGCGGACTTGTGTGTTTGTTCGTGTTCTTCCTCACTTGATATTTTTCCCATGATTTGTGTTATCGGTTTCACATTCATACTTGACATGTAAGTGTCCCTCGAGGTCATTTGATTTATGTCACACAAGTATTTTTTTGGATAATTCAACATGCTTCTGGGTGACCACGTGGCCTCCCTTCACTCGAGAGGATCGCACCACCTAACACATGATCTTATCACATCCGTTTGATTTTCCCACGTCATTGCTCCACTCATTCTGTTTCATGAGATGCTTTCATCACTCCATTTTGTCTTCGCCTTACAGGTTTGTGCATCTGAGAGAGGGTTCAACAGAGAAAGAGAGAGTGGTGAGGGAAAACTATATCCAAAGGTTCACAACCTTGATCCAGGACAATTGATCCATCATGAATTTCTCCGGTGGAGATCCAATAGAGGTTTTTACTCGACGAACTATAGAGGAGGATGATCCCAACACAGTGAGAACCATCTAAATCACAAATCCACAATCTTTAAGTTGTAATCAACTTCTTAGTAGTAGATACAAGCTCTGTAAAGTGAGCATCACTTCTACTTTGGTTATGTCATTATAATTTTGATGTATCTTGTTCTTTCAGTTGTGTTGAGTGAGTCCATCCAATGTGGAGTATGTTTCATTCCTTTAACTTGATTTGATTGTGAGCTCTTGGAGCAACAAGATCATTATTTTCGGGTACCTCTGATGGTTCTTTGTTTATTTTATTTCTTTCTTGTTTTATTTTGTAAGCCTTCTTTTCTATTTCATTTGAAAAATATAGATTCTGCAGGGGTGGTTTTCTTATCGTGCATGTGTAGGGACCTAATTGAGGCATGTAAGTGTTATATTTATTGTGTTTTTGGAGTTCAAGAGGTTTGGGGGTGAAATTGAGAGAAATTGGAGGCATTTTGGGCCATGCACAGTCCAGTGCACGCACTCTAGGACCATGCATGTTAAAATGGTGGAGCTCTTTGGGGATAGTGAGTTGCACATGAAACTTGCATGGTTGTCAAGACCATGCATTTGGGCCATGAAACCACTTAAAACCCCTCCTAAAATTTCATTTTAAACCCAATTTTGATGATTTCACTCCCATTTTCTCCTTTCTCATGCCTTTGTTGAACCTATAGTGATTTTTGGGTGATATCTAATGATTCATCCCCTTCAGGACTCATTTATCATGAATCTTGGTGCATTTTGTGTCCACATCTAAGATAAGTCTCTCAAACCCCCCCCCCCTCACATCTCATTCTTGATTTTTCTCAGTGGAAAACCCTAACCAGGATGGGTTTCAAAGATTTTGGTTGTGAACCCTTATATTAATTTAGAGATTTTGGTCTTAGGGATTTGATCAGCATAAGGGGTGTCCATATCTTTTGTTTTGTGGCATAGTTTTACGACATTGCTAAATTTGAGGTAGTTGGCTTTTCTTGTGCGCTCGTTTGTGCCAAAATTTCATGGGTTTGTGTGATGATTTGTTTAAACCATTTTATATGATTAAAATAATTTATTGTGAAGATATTTTGGTATGGGAAAACAAGGGTTTGGGTGTGAATGTTTTTATGTAAACACAAACTGGTGATATTCCAAGTGTGTGAGTGTTTTCTGGAAAATGGAGTTTTGGTATGAAATTAATTTGAATAATAAATTGGTGTCATTGGGTTTCCAGTATTGTGTCTTGATGGGTTTTGATTTATTGTATTGGTTTGTTTGATTTGTTGTTGAGGGATCATGTGTGAGTCTTGGAAACTCCCATTTGGGTGTGGGGAACTTGTTGGAAATGACAAGGTGATGTGCTGGAAACAAGCAATTGCGTGTAGAGACCTCATTAGAAATACCAAGGTGAGGTTTGGGGTATATTTTCCTCTCACGGGTAGGTGATACCCAACTTTGGTTTGGCTACTCATAGCCTAGAATCTCCCTCGGGTTATGGTTATTGGCATGGGTGTGTGTTTTGGATTTGGTCCTTTTAGTGATGCTTTATGGATTAATTGAGATACCTTACAAGTTTATTTGTTGAAAATACTTATATTGACTATTATGGATCATGTTTTCATTTTTTATGAGTTTTTATAAAATTTCATGGAGTGGGTCATGTTTTATAAAACTCATCTTAGCTTGGCGATTTCTCACATACATGGGGTGCATGGGAAGCAATAGGGAAATCCTACTAGGATTAGTACTCGCCCTCTATTCACCCACTCTGGTGGATGGGTAGGCTGTATACAACATGACATGTGTAAGGGAAATGAATCATTTTTTACAAGTGGTGGTTTGTATCTATAACTTGGGAGCTATGTGGAGGAGGAGTTCCACTGATGGGATGACCCATGGAGTTTTTGGGGAGGCTTGAAGGAGTCGGTGGGTTTAATTTTAGTTGATTTACATTTTAGTGGCCCAATAAGACCTATTTTTTAGTTGTATTACACTTATATTTTTGTTGAGTTGTTTAATTACTTATTTTAGTAAAATGATTTAGCATGCATCGTAACAAATCGGGTTTACTGGACCTTTAATTTTCATTTTTCTAGCTTTGGAGGCATCATAAGGAATTTTAAAGGTGGATTGAAGTTAGAGGGTTTTTCTTTGGATCTATAGGGTCCAAAACACCCATTTTAGAAGCTAAAGTGGAAGTTAGTTCTAAGTTACAATCATGGATATTTGGCTAAGTTGATGCATGGTGAAACCAGGGTGTAAATGCCAATTTTGGATTTGGGTGAGTTATTTTAAAGGGTGCAATGCTCGAGAAGATTTAGGTGAAGTACCTTTGTAAAATGGGGAGAGGTGTAACCCCAGTTTAGGTGGTGATGGTTGAACTACATCATGGTTTCTAATTTAATCCCACGTGGGTAAATCTCATGTGGTTTATAATTTAATCCTATGTGGGTTAACCTTACGTTTAATGCTGTGTAAGGTTAGGTTTTCAGATTTAATCTTATGTGAGGATCTCAATATGTTGTGGTGATGGATGTTTTAGTGAGTGTGGAACCTGGAGGTTTTTGAGGGAATCCCTATGGGAAATAGGGAAGAAAAAAAATGTCCATTTGAGGAGTCATAGTGGTGTTATTCCTTGGTTTTGTGATTTTTAGTGAGTTTGCAAATGGAAAGAGAAATTCCAATGTCATGGAAATTCTTTTTATATTTTGGTGTTGAAGGTCTATATGACTATTTTGGGTGCCAGCATACCATAGTATTGGTCATCCCATTTTTAAAACAATCGAAACGACCAATGAGGGGGGATATGACATTTTGAAGAAATGGGATTTCAGGTCAAGATTTAACTGAGTTCATGATGGACTTTTTGGAATCTACCACGTCATGGTGGTGTTTGGTCGAGTTTATCTATAAATATTGGCGAACATTTCTCCTTGCTTAAACTTTAAATCTATATCTTGAATCATATCAGATCCCAAGGTCCTTTTTAGAGAGTTTTGGTTGTTTTTCATAGTAGGGTGTCAAGAGGGGGGGGGGGTGAATTTCCTATTAGAAATTAAAATTAAACAATTCAAGAAATAAAATTTACAGAGTAGGTGAAATAGTAAATTAAATTAAAAGACATGGTAGAATACTTTGATAAGATGTTTAGAAAAAAACTCAACACTTGAGTGTATACATCACCACCTTCAAAGATTGAGGGTTTTATATTAGTCCCTTAGCTTTAATGAAAGCCAATATAACTGAAAAAGAGAGAGACACTTACATTTTAATGGATACAGAAAGAAACCTAATACAACATTTTTTTAGTGGTTATGAAAGAAACCCAAAGAAATCTCACTTTAGTGGTAGTGAGAATCCTAGAAGAAAAATTATAAGGGGTTGTTTGTTAATAAAAAACCCTTTACAATACACAACCAATTATCTCAACAAGATAAGGAAATAAAAACAGATATAAAGAGAGGAAAATGATATATATATATATATAGAGAGAGAGAGAGAGAGAGATAGAGAGAGATTATAAAAATCTAGCACAAGGGAGATCAAATGTGGGAATAATAGCTTTAATATGGTATCTGATAGTCACATCATGTCTCTAAGCCTTTAAGGAGGTATATTTATAGTTTTTGGAGGTCCTTTTGGGGTCTTGGAGGTCTTCAGGATTCAATATAGATGTTGGGAGGTGAGAGAGGATGGAGGGGACAACCTACAACAATTATGTTGGATTTCTGGAAAAGCTCCACTAACCAGTTGGTAGGCTCCACTGGCTGGTCGGTGGGCTGCTTGGACCTCACCTAGGTTGTCTAGGTTCCACTGGCTGTCCGTTGGCCTGGGAAGTTTCCAGGTGATACTGATATCCCCACTAGATGGCTGATGGAAGGTCATTGGCTAGTCTATGGTTTTAGAATAGATCATATGATTCTTTCCAAATCTACTGGATGGTCGGTGCCTTCCCATTAGGTATTTAGTGTTTCCATCCAGCAAGTCCCCCCCAAAATGGACCTCCAAGTGCCTCTAGATCCTATGGTTTGTCTAGGCAACTTCCTAGTATGATTTCCAAACCTAAATAATAAAAATACATGATATGAAATGTTTAGTAAAACATTTTATTTTTGTGATCATTAAAAACATCTAAGAGAGTGGAGTGTACAAAAAACTCCCCCCTTTTGAAGATCACAAACACTTTAAATAAACAAGAAAAATATTGGCATATGCCTAGATTTATTTAAAAAATATACCCAAGAAATTTTTGAAATGAATTTCAATATTTCATAATGAAATTGAATATGTGTTTTTTATTTTAAAATCCTTTAAAATTTAAAACATTTATTTTAAGTTACATGAGAAGATAAATTATTTGACACAAAAACTCTAGCGATACTAAAAGATTAAGGGAACCTGAGAGAACATCCATTGGCATAATGTACTTGAAATCGACATTTGAAGCATGCGACTGTTAAAACCATATCTGTGGAACTATTAACAAAATAAGGCTTATAGATCTTATTAATCTGATGATTATAACCAAAACCAGTTTTATTTCTAGTTTGTTTCATCATAACTACCATCTCATTGTATTTTTCTTTTCCTAGAACAAAGGTAGGAAATGTTTCTTTCAAATTGACAACTTCCCTTTTTAGATCAAAATTATCCTTATGAATAATCTCAATATCATCAAAAACTTTATATTTTATAGGCGATGGAGAATTTATATAATTTTGATTTTCCTTTTTGATTTCAATAATATTATTCTCTATAATATTAATTTTTTTCATTTTTTTATCAATTTTAAAAATGGATTTTTCAACTTTTCATTTTCCAAATAAGATTTTTTATTAATTTGGTAAGCTTCTTATGATCCATAGTCAAATTTTCATACTTTTTAGAAAGTTTTTTAATTTACTCTTGAAATTCATCACAAAATTCACTTAATTCTTTAACATTATATTTATCACAATCATAACTAGAATAAGATTCAAAAAAATAATCATAAATAGAATAACTACTAACTTTACTTAATACAGACATAAAACACAAACTAGTAGGTTTTCATATATCACCAAAGGGATTTATTACCTGAGGATATTTTCCCATTATAGAAAGGTTAACAGTCTCCTTCTCACTTCTAAAATTTTCACTAGAGTATGATTCTTCAGTGAAACTCCAACCAACATGATAAGAATGTTTCATTTCCTTCTTGTATTTCTTGTATATCCCTTCTTGTTTCAAATTTAGAAACTTGTATTTAGTATGATCAGTTTTCATACATTCATAACAAATAATAGTGGATTTACCTTTCTTGCCCTTTATTTTGAAATGATTCTTGTATCTCTTTCTTTTCACTTCATCCTTTTTAGTAGAATTATTTTTCTTTATGATTCATTGAATGAATTTTGAAGCTTTATTTAGATCATCATACTTCTTTGAGATATAATAATATAAGAATTCACTATAAGAGTTAATATAAAAAAATTAGATTTAAAAGAAACTCCCTTTATTTTATCATAAGAATCGAGCTCATTGTTCTTATTTTCAAGATCATATTGTAATAGAGATCCAATCAGATCATCTAGAGAGTATTCTGAAAAATCTTTTATTTATTTAATAGCTACTTTATTTGAATTCCACTTATTTGGTAAGGCTTGAAGTATCCTTTCAATAACAATTTCATTATTTATAGTTTCACCAAATGTATCTATGTTGTTGATATTCTTTTTGTATCTTTTGAAAATATAATTTACACCTTCATGATCAAACGTTATAAATTCTTCAAAATTAATCACTGTGAATGAAAAGTTTAGTTCTCTGTAATTTTTCAGTTCCTTAATGAGTAACTTTTAAATTCCTCCAAATTTTAGATGTATTTTTACAAGAAGATATTCGACTCTACACATTTATAATAAGAGATAAATAAAGATAATCCACCACTTTGCAATTCAATACATATTTTGTAGCATCATTTCCAGTTAAAGTATCAATATCAACCTAATGTATTTTATAAGTTCTATCCATGTTAGTCTAAAATTAAATACCTATATTTTTTAAAAATACCTATATTCTATCTTTCTAATTTCCTTAATCACTTCCATTGAAATGAGGTGGTCTTATAGGATTCAAGAATTCAATATCCTGATTTTCTATCACTAAAAAAGATATTTCTATAGTATTGTTAAGGACCAATATACAAGTTCGCTTAAATAATCAAAGAAATATAAACAAATTTAAAACTATCATTTTAAGGTCAATCTCTGATATCAACGGATTGTATCAGTAAAAAGTCCACAGAGTTAAACTGATAATTCTTAAAAGGGATACCCTTTGATACTAATTATAGATATTAGTAAAAAGAATAATAGATCTAATAAATCCTAAAGAAGGTCTTCCTATAATACAAAATGTTAGGTTGGAAAGGTGATGATAGATGTTTTAGAGGGGGTGAATAGCCATTAAAAAATTAGGTCGATAAAGCAGTGTAAAATAAAACGAAAGTGAACAAAGAGAATTTTTATAGTGGTTTAGTCTAATTGACCCAATCCACTCATCACATCCCAACCAATGAAGTATATCACCCACTATAAAAGTGGGATAAAATTTTATAACTGGAGAAATATAAATCCAAACTTTTACAATGGGATGAATCCTAACCCAAAACTTTATGAGGAGTATCCCCAAACCTAACTACAAAAATCCTTTTGTGTGATAAAAAATAACCCAAGATTTTTTACAAGGAGAACCCCTAATATAAGTGTTCTTTTTTAGGTGATAATACCCAAAGGAATTCCTTTATAGGTAGTATAACCTGTGTGAGAAAATATTTAAGTACAAATTTATACCCAGAAAAAAATTTAGAATAAATATTATAATTGGATACAAGAAAAAATATTGTTGGTGATGGAACAGTTGATACAATACCTTTTGAATGACATAAATAGTGTACTCCAGGTGTTCCATCAAAGTTACATATTAACTCTCCAAGGTGTTATGAATTCAAAGAATATTTATTCCTTCATTGAGAGTACATCACAAATGATGTAAACATTTACGCAAAGGATCAATTGATTTTTCATATGAGTGTAAATGATTTATAAAACTTTGTATCAAATTGTGTATGATTGTCTTAATGTTTTTATCACTTATAAACATCCTTGAATTATTTATTTATAAAACTATTTGGGAAACACATTTGAATAAACCATTCGAACAATTCAAAATAACAAAAATATAGTCAACCATAAATCTCACAGAGATAATTTTTTTATAGAAATATTGAATGAATTTAAATTGATTTAAATATCTCATTTGAAAAAAATCAAACAAGTTGAAAAAATTAAACAAATCATTCAAGCTAATTCCACAAAAATCGATCAAAGAATTCCATGAATATCGCATACAAATTTATTATAAACAAAACTTTGAAATAACTTTTGTATTAATGCATAAAATATAAAAAAAAAATTTAACATGCATTTAATACAATAAAATCAATGAAACCATTTAACAATATTAAAAAAATAATATATAATCAGTTAATACAAAGAATATAAACACTAATAAATATTTTCAAATTATTAAGAACAAATGATGTATGTTTCTATGAACTTGTAGAATAAATTAAAAATATATATTTAAAACGTGTTTAAAACATTTTAAAATAATTTATAGACTAAATATCATTTAAAATTAATTATAAAACATATAAAATAAAAAAATATAATCATGCAGTTAATAAAATATTAAGAAACATGAAAAAATGAGTATATATATTTTTTGAAATAAAATTAATTTTAAACTTAGGAATGATAGTAGAGATTATATAACCAACTAAAGTGGAATTGTCACACTCCACAGTTGAATAATTCATAATTCACATTTTCAAAAATTTATAGGTAAAAATTTTAGATTTTATAACTGATGGTAGAAGGCATCTATTATTACTACTATGGGGCTGATGAAGGGGTTACCATATGACGGTTGAAGTTGCCAGCTACTGTTACCACTAAAGAAAGTGATACTATTAAAGAAACATGATACCTTTGAAAAAGTGGTGCATGTGCTACCATTAAATGGGTGGAGAACTTTCTTCTATTACTATTAGGTCCACTAAGTTAGATACCCTGATAGGGGGGGTGAATCAGGGTATGAAAGATTAAAACAACTACCCCTATTGATCTTGTTTTGTTGTTAGACAAAACTCACTTCTCTCTCATTCTCATTGTAGAGTATGAACAAATCTTAAAGAAACCATATGACACAACAATTTTACTTGGTTCACCATCCCTGGGCTATGTCCAAGGAGCATTCATCGGCGGTGTGCCTATGTACCAAATCTACTAAAATTGCACTATTGTTTACAAAGTTCAGAGCAGAATCACTATCCCTCCTGGTTTACAACCAAACACAATTTGAAAGCTCACTGCTCTCTCAACTGAAGTGTGCTCACTGCTTCTTTAGAAGATCCACTCACAATTTATAGACTTGTAGTTCCCTTAATTATAGCTAATGAATGCATCTTCCACTGTATATAGATTCTCTATTGATGTCCCACGTTCATCCACTGATGAATACTAATTTAACAAAATAATACTGGGAAACTCCAAATCTTTCACACAACCCTTACTACATCTTGTGCACAACTTTAATGCCTTGTGCACAAGATTACACTTTTTTCATGAAACACACCTTGCATGTAACTTCAATCTTACGTGCAACCCAAATCTTACACACAACTTTCTTAGCTTGCGCACAACCCAAAATCTTTCTCCTAACTCCCTTTGCTTAAAATTATTATGTGATCCAGTGCTCAGATTCTCTCTAAGTGTTGACCTTCTTCAAATGAGGGGGGTCACCTCTTATTTATAGGCGTAGTCGATCTCTACGCAGAAGATTTACCATGATGTGCAAGATCCTCATTGAGTGCGCAAAACCCCATTTGACGTCACATTGGGCGTGTAGGTTTCTTTCACACAATCTCATCTTTCGCACACATTTCCAAATCTTTCACACACTTCATGGCTTTACCATTTTTTGATGTTTTTCTCCCGAAACATGCCTTGCATGCATGTTTCCAAACCACCTTCAATATTGCATGAAACTTTATTTTACAAAAACACATTTCCCCATTTTCTGATTTGGAGGCCCAAAAATTTGGCAAACACTGGAAAACGGTCCCACCTTATATATATTATTTTTGTACCGCCTCCAGATCGACCATTTCTTTTTCATGGTTCTTTGTCAACATAGGCTGTCAAAAATATATCTATAACTCAACAACTCACCATGGAAACCCTCATGTCAACAAACAAACCTACTTTTTCAACAAACACAATCAACTCAAAAATACTTCAATGATTCCTTGATGGATTTTTTCCCAACAATCTCCCCCTTTGGGTTTATTGAAAAATATTTCATAAAATAATACCTATTTACCCATCATTCACCTCTTGCAATTCTGATAGTGATCAAGTATTTACTCAACACATACTCTAAGCCCACATAAGTAATGCTCGCCGTGAGAAACAAGAGTAAATGAAAAGTTCATCAATCAAACCTTAGTTGTCATGATATATCTTCTTTGATCAATCACTAATAGAATCATCAGATTTAGAGTTCCTTTTTAATTCTTGAGTTATTTTTTTTTCAAGCTAAGCTCTGGTTAATCACTTTAAACACTAAAGAAACACATACTCTCATCTTGTTTCTCCCCCTATCTCACTGCTCCGCCAATCAGCTTCTCCTCATGTCTTTGACTAAAAAAATTTCTCCCATATTTAGCCATAGTTTCTCCACCTTAAGAAGTCACTCTTTCTACCCCTTTTTCAACAAATCCAAAGGTCACTTCTTTGTGGTCTGGAACAAACTAGAGTACATAGATAAGTACATAAGGAAAAAACACACCATACCCTAGGGAGAGGAAAGATTGACATCCACACTTTTTCAAGTATAGGGAGTATATTGGACTCCCAAAGCTAGTCGATGCCTCTCAAAATCTTCTTTGGGTAAGGAATTTGTAAAAATATTCACAATCTGTAGCTCTGTAGGCACATACTCCAACTTCACAAGGCCTTGATCCACATTCTCCTTGATAAAATGATATTTGATCTCAATGTGCTTTGTCCTCGAGTGATGGAATGGATTTTTTCTAAGATTGATATCACTTGAATTATCACACTAGATTCTGATCAGAGACATCACTTCAAATCCCATATCATCAAGCTATTTCTTTATCCACAATAATTGTGTGCATGCTTGAGTGGTAGCAATATACTCAACTTCTGTTGTGCTCAATGAGATGCAATCTTACTTCTTCCTTAGACAAGAAATACACAAACCACCAAGATAGAAAACACCTCCTGATGTTTATTTTCTATTATCTACTGATCCATCCCAATTTGCATCAGTATATCCCAATAGCTCTGGCTGAGATTTGTCAGTACACTTTAAACCGAAATACACAGTTCCTTTGATATACCGAAGTATTCTTTTCACTGCAAGCATGTGGTTTTCCTTGGGATTTATTTGATATCGCATTGCTTGGCATGTGGTGAAAACAATCTAAGGCCTTGTCACGGTCAAGTATAGTAAAATTCCAACAATTTGCCTATATTTTGTGACATTAACCACCTTGCCTTCATCATCTTTTGACAGTTTCATCCTGGTGGAAACCATAATCTTCATTTCCTTATAATTTTCCATCCCTAATCTCCTCAAAACCTACTTGGAACATTTGGATTGAGAAATAAATGTTCCATTCCTTCCTTTTGTCACTTGTAAACCAAGGGAAAACGTCATCTCACTAATCATAGACATTTTGAACTCATGTTTCATGAATTCAGAAAACTGTCTGCATTGTGATTCATCTGATCCTCCAAATATTATATCATTAACATATAACAACACTATCATCCTTTTATTACTATCATGTTTCACATATAAATTTTAATCAACTCCACCACTTTGGAAATCAAGCTTCTTCAAAAACTGACCTAGCCTTGAATACAATTCCCTTGGCACTTGATTCAACCCATACAAAGACTTCTTCAGTAAAAAAACTTTATTATCATCTTCATGAATGAGAAAACCATATGTA
This sequence comes from Viscum album, assembly GCA_963277665.1. Classification (NCBI taxonomy): domain Eukaryota; kingdom Viridiplantae; phylum Streptophyta; class Magnoliopsida; order Santalales; family Viscaceae; genus Viscum; species Viscum album. The sequence continues at coordinate 879,862,543 of OY728126.1, read as the reverse complement.
TGTTCAATATAAACTTCTTCTTCCAAAAACCCATTCAAAAATTATGACTTTACATCCATTCGGAACACTTTGAACTTCCATTGCACTGTAATAGAAAAGAATAATCTGATTGTTTCTAGCCTTGACATAGGTTCAAATGTCTCATCAACATCAATACCCTCTATTTGGGATTATCCTTTGAACACAAGACGTGCTTTGTTTCGTATCACAAAACCATATTCATTCATTTTTTTGTGAAATACCCATTTTGTTCTGATGACATTATTATCTGCCGGCCTTAAAACAATCTCCCAAGTCTGATTCTTCTCTATCTATTCTAGATCTTCATTCATCACCTGAACCCATTTTTTATCTTCAGTTGCATCAGAAAAACATTTCGGTTCAACTTGGGATAAGAGAGATGTCTCATGTAGTGACTTCATTCTTCTTGTCTGAAATGGATTTGTCTGATCACCAATGATATTCTGCCTATCAATTTTGGCTCGACTCTTTATCTTCTTTGCAGATACAGACTTGAATTATTCTTTTTCATCATCAATATCTTCTTCTGATTCAACATCCTCTAATTTTGTGCCCCTTGTGTTACTTTCCTCTTCATCACTTTCATTAATAAACTGTTCACCGTGCTATTGAGTATTCTCTTCATTTTCCACAATAGTGACATCATTTCTCTCAACTTCTTTTCCTAGACTTTTATTAAAGCATTTTTATGCTTTTTTTCTTCTAGAGTAGCCAAGGAATATCCCCTCATCTCCATATGACTCAAATTTCTTATGTTTTTATTTGTTGAGAATGAATCACTTACAAAGATTTGAAATTAGTTCACTATTTTCTTCTTTCTGAAATCATACAGAGTCTTTCCTTCCTTTGGATATAACAGATCCCTGTTAGAAATGTATACTGATGTCAATACAACTTCCTTCCAAAATTTCTCTAGTAGGTCTTTTTCTATAAGCATCGTTCTGGCCATGTTATTGATGATTTAATTTCTCCTTTTAACCACTTCATTATGTTGGGGAGTTCTTACTAAATAAACTGGATGCCTTATCCCGTGTTTCTCTAGATGTTATTCCACCTGACTGTTTGTGAATTCCATTCCATTGTCAGTATGAAACTTCAGAATTTTCTACCCAAACATCCTTTCTTATTCCCTCCAATACTGTTTTAGGAAACTGAACACAATGGACTTATGGGAAATAATGAATACCCATTCCATTCTTCTATAATCATCAATGAACAGAATGCAATATGTCTTTTCATCAATGGATCTTAGTGAGATTGTTCCACAAACATCAACATGCACCAATTCGAGCACTCTTGTTGAATTCTTTTCCTTTTATTTGTATATATTTATGATGATATTACCATGTTGACAAGCATCACATGCATGTGTACGATCATATGATATATTGGAGAGATCTCTAGCTGCATAAAACTTTACACGATCTTCCAAGGAAGGTTTTCATAGATGTCCAAGTTATTTATGCCATAACTTGTTTTCCTCCTCTCTGGATAAAAAAACACACATATTCATCACCACTTACAAAGTAAAGATTTCCCTTTATCCTTTTTCCTTGTAGAATCACCGCAAAATATCTTCCTTTGATGATGCACATCTTCTTATTAAACCATATAGAATGCTTTGAGTCACATAGTTGACTGATGCTGAGCCAATTGTGACTGAGAACTTCTACTATCAAGACACCAGCACATATTATTTCTTTACCACCAAACTTGGCCTTTCCCAAGCCAATTATCTTCAGACCTTCATTGTTTCCAAACTTGAAAACTCCTTTTTTCATGTTTTATTCCTAAAAGCATATTCTTATTCCCTATCATGTGGGATGTGCAACCACTATCAATGATCCATACACCAGAACTATTTGATTCTTTAAGGGAAATTTCAGCAACCACTACCTTCTCATCTCTCTTCTTCTTGGTCTATGTTTTTGTATTCATACTCAACATAGATTTAAATTTCTGATCTTTCTCAGAGTATGGTGGGCCGAATTCATCTTACAAGGCTGTAAATCTATTTTTCATTTTCAACTCACCTGCTGGTTCATTGATATGCTGCTTGCAAACATTTTAGTTCTGCTTTAGCACATTCCTCTGTATGGTAAATGTACAATATCTATCAATGTAAAAAAATCCTTCACACCAAAAGTAGTGTCCCTCTAAATATGTTCTAGAGTATCATTCTCTATTTGGATTCCCCTACTGTTCTTGTGACATTTGGTAACTTCTGTCTATAGAACACACATTTTGTGAGTGTCCCATCTTTCCATAGCAATAACACCTAATGAAGGGTACATTCCTGCATGTCACTTCTGTACTGCTAGTTTTCTCTTGGGTTCTCTGAATCTTATGATTTTCCTTCATACCCACATCAATATTCATTCTAGAAATGGGTTCTTGTAGTCTGACTTCAACTCTAACTACTTTCTGTTTTTGATCAAGCCCCACATCAACCTTCATGTCTAAACACAATTCTTTCTTCTTTTCTACTAGACTACTATGCTCTAATTTCATCTTTTTAGTCTTATGAATGATCTTATTTCCTAATAACATGTTGGGAATTAGAAGTTTTTCTTGTTACTTCACTTTTCATTACTGATCGAAAACTTCCTCTTCAAGTTCTTTAATATGATTTACTTGATCTTTCACTGTGTTATTCAATCCATCAATCTCCCTCTTCTATTCTTTAACCTTGATTTTATACTCACTAATTGATTCTAAGTTCTCTGGTGCTGGAAACTTGAGTTTCTTAATTTCTTCCATTAACTCAGACTTCTCTTCTTCTTACTGATGTGTGTAGAGTTTGGAATCATGAACCACTTTATTGGCCTTCCTTATTTTTTATCTCCAAACATATATCTCTTCAAGATCATCTTCTAACTCTGCTTTCATATCAATTCTTTCTTCAACTTCTTCTTCTTCATCAATGTCATTTTCTTCCTTTTCCTGAGCATTGCTGACAACAACCACCATAACATTCTCTTTATGATCTTTACAGTTCTCTATCTCTTCGACCTCTTCAACCTCATATTCATCTGAACCATCATATTCTTGTGAAATAAGGTTCTTTTTCTTAAATAAATTTCTCTTGAATTGTTTCCTTCCATTCACATAGGTTAAATACTTCTTATTGGGAATTTAAACTTTATCCTCATCATCTTCTTAGAAATTTGTGGCGCATCTTTTCGCAAGATGACCAACCTTTCCACACCTAAAGTAATAAAGAAAAAGTTTCCTTTTGAACTTTTCTTTTCCTCTTTGTAGATTTGAAGAAAGGAATGACATTACCTCATCTGTCTCTTCTTCTTCTAGATAATCTTCAATGGTGAGCTTCTTCATGGCCTTGAATTCCACCTCTTTAGATTCCCCTTTTCCACAACATCATTTTCATCATTTCTCATTTCATATACTACAAGGGCACTATAAAAGTTATCCTATGTCATATCTTTTAGATCTTTATCTTCCAACACTGAAACTTTCAGATTGAATTGAAGTGGAAGTTTCCTCAAGATAAGCTTTAAAATATTTATGTCTTCAATGACTTATCCAAGGCCTCACATGTCTTCCACTACAATATTTACCCTGTCAAAGAATCCATTAATAGACTCATTTGATTTCATTCTCAAATATTCATACTTGTTCCAAAGAACTTGCAACTTTGCCTCTCTGACCTTGGAATCACCTTCACATATATTCAATAGCTCTTACCACATGACATGTGATATTTTTCATGATATCACCTTTGTATAGATAGCATTGGATAGGGATCCATGTAAGGAATTGATTACCTTGGAATCAGTATTTCATAAAGAACCACTATTGATGACGGCTGAGGTACCATGCATTACTACTCTAAACGCGTCTATTCCCAAATATCATAAGTAGTGTTTCATTCAATTTTTCCACAGCTGAAAATTATTCCCATTAAATATCGGAATCCCTTTTTTATTGGTAACCTCCATTGAGAGAGAAACACTGATAGCAACATTTCCCTATGATACCAATTTTTAGGTCCACTATATTAGATACCCTGAGGGGGGGTGTGAATCAGGGTATGAAAACTTAAAATAACCACCCCTATTGATCTTGTTTTGTTGTTAGAAAAAACTCTCTTCTCTCTCTTTCCCGTTGCAGAGTATGAACAAATTTTAAAGCAAGCTCAAGACACATCAATTTTACTTGGTTCAACCTCACTGGGCTACATACGAGGAGAATACACCGATGATGTGTATATATACCAAATCCACTAAAAGAACGCTACTGTTTACAAATTTTAGAGCAGACTCACTGTCCCTCCTAGTTTATAACCAAACACAATTTGAAAGCTCACTACTCTCTCAACTGAAGTGTGCTCACTAACACTTTAGAAGATCCACTCAAATTTTATAGACTTGTAGGTCCTTTCATCATAACTAATAAATGAATCTTCCACTGTATGTAGATGCTCTATTGATGTCCCACATTCATCCACTGATGAATACCAATTTACCACAATACTAATGGGAAACTCAAAATCTTTCAACAAAATCTTACTACGTCTTTCATGCAACTTTAATGTCTTGCATGAAAAATTAAACTTTTGTAATGAAACACACATTGCATGTAACTTAAATCTTATGCACAACCCAAATCTTACACACAACATTCTTAGCTTGCACACAAATCAAAATCTTTCATGCAACTCCATTTGCTTAAACTTTTTACGTGTTCTGAAGCTCAGATTCTCTCTAAGTGTTGAGTTTCTTTGAATGAGGGGGGTCACCACTTATTTACAGGTATCACCAATCCCTAAATGGAAGATTCACTATGACATTAAAGATCCTCTTTGAATGCGAAAAACCCCATTTTATGTCTCATTGGGTGCATAAGTTTCTTTTGTGCAACCTTATCTTTCACACATATTTCCAAATCTTTTGTGACCTTCACACCTTTTCCATTTTTTGACTTTCTGCTCTTGAAACATTCCTTGTGGGAATGTTTCCAAAACAACTTCAATATTTTGTAAAAATTCCCTTTCCAAAAGCACATTTCCCCATTTTCTGATTTGGAGGCCCAAAAATTTGGAAAACATTGGAAAACGACGCCACCTTATATCCATTTTTTTGTACTACCTCCAGATCGACCATTCCTTTTTCATGGTTCTTTTTCAACATATTTTTTCAACAATATATCTGGAAATCGATAACTCACCATGGAAACCCTCATGTTAACAAACAAACCCAATTTTTCAACAAACACAATCAACCCAAAAATGCTTCAATGCTTCCTTGAGGGATTTTTTCCCAACAGCTACCATATAAGGAGTAAATGATACCACTAAGCAGAAGAAAAGGGTTGGTGATACCATATTGTAGAGAATATAACACCGGTAAAGGAAAGATACCCTTAAAGCTCCATTATACCATTGATAGAAGGAATCCTACCATTGAATTTGTGAGGAGGAAACTGAGGAGTTTTTGCCCAAGAAAGGTTGTGTTATAGTTGAATGGAAGCAGGATGGTATATTCACAGAAGATGTTACCTATGAGTAGCCATTCAAGGTACAAAGAGACTTGTGCTACCACTATTGTTCATGAATAATTATTTCTAGTCTTATCATATGAGGGCTAGAAGGTCATGAAAGTAGGAAAAACTATAAGAGATGAGGTGCTTCTTGAATATAGGAATCCTTGATGAGACGATTAGACTGATGTAGGAGCCAAAATGTTATGCACCCACTATAAATCATATAAGAGTGTTGGAGTTGTTATCATGTGATAATTTGAAGCAATGATTCCTAGCTAGAGAATCTGGTTTGCTTCGTGGATATAAGAAAGAAGAATATGAGTGAAAAAATTTATAAAAGAGAGATACAAGGAAAATTTGCATATATATATATATATGATATAGTTGATATATATATATATATAATGATATGTATATATTCAAAAATTCAAAAAAAAATTAAAAAAATAATATGAAACAAGAAATTTATAAATGTGGAAAATATTAACACACGTAAAAATATGACCACATTAAAAAATAAAAAAATTAAGACCATAAAATATGATCATATATAAGAAATTTAACACATGCAATTCATATAAAAAAATTAAAAAAAAAAATAAGAGTATAATGAATTAAACATATTAAAGTACAAGAGTAAATGTAATAAATGTGATCAAACAAAACATAAACACAAAAAATCACAGTCATATGCACAACAAAAAGAGGCAGTGAGCGGTGAACATGAAACATGGTAAAAAACAAGCGGAGGTTAAGAGAAGTGAGATTAGGGTTTAAAGAAAAGCATTCATGACCCACCCCTACTGGAACCCTACCTAGGTTGGTAGTGAAGATAATTTTAACCCCTAAATCCCACATTTAATAGGCTATGGGTTGGTGAATAGCATCGGAGGTTTCTATTACTCAAATGGGAGGCATTACCCTCATAATTTCCCTGAAAAAATAAAACAAACAACAATCAACTCCACGTATATAAACTTAAAAGATATAATTCCCAATCCTAAATCATCTTTAAATGATAATAAAATACAATAAAAATATAGAAAATGTAAGAAGGAACCCCTAGGATCCATTCTAGATTCTTAAACCACAACAACCCCAAATCACCATTGAATTGTATTTTAAAACTACTCAAGAACACTATAGAGGGTTGAGCACTTCAGAGTACTTAGTGGGATCATATTTCATTGAATTCCTATATCCTTGTGAAATGTAATTATTGGTATAAACATGCATAAAATCAACTAAGAAACAAAAAACTATAATTTTGAATTGGGTTTGAGCAAGTAAGAAAGTTGAAAGTATGTACAATATCATATTTTACCATTACCTTTCATAGTAACTCCATCAAACATTTTATTTAATTAAGAATAATAAGTAAAATTAAATAAGGATGATGATAGGTTTGTGGAATCATAAATTTTGATCAAAAGGTCTATAAAAAATAATAAATTAACCACCATAATAGCATCATAATCATTTCATCATTCCAGAAATAAGAAATACCATATCATTCAACACTATTTCTATAATTTTCTCATCATAGACATTGTCGTATCACCGCAACCATCAAACAAGCAGAAAAAATAGAAAGGCCTAGCTCTCAACCTGGGCTAGGAAAAATAGGAAATCATAGATCTCAACTTATTCCAACCATCCCAACTTCACTCCTATCATGACCATATCACATCCACCAATTCTCCATATTATCACCTCGATGACTCGTTCTATAACGTCAAGCCATCAAATCCCAAAACATGACAAAAAACTAATACATCACAACCTTAGGGAAATGTGTACATTTTATAACTTTAATCTATCACAACCCATATAAATATTCATGTATTTTTACCTTTATCCATTACAACCTGTATATGTATAGTATAAAACAGATATAGAAAATAAAAAAGATAAATATAGAAGTAAACAATCAAACAAGTTCATATAAGCAAACACACAAAAAAAAGTAAATGCAACATCGCAACACACAAAAAGAACTAATGATAATTTAGTAGCAAAAAAATGAACCATAATACTTTATGATAATAATAAACATTGCAACATGAAAAATAATGCTACTAAATATTAATGGAATTCTTAGTTTACCCATTAATTATTTAATTCCCCTATTTGATTTAATTATTAATCCTAACCTCAAAAACATGATAACTAACTTATCTATGACTGATCATTACATATTTATTACACTATCTAACCTAAACCCAACGAATTCACCCTAGGAGAGAGGAAAAGCTAGAAGTCACCAACTACTACAAATACACTAACAAAAAAACACCTAAAATTTCTTTAATTAACATAACCAACTTTTATCTAAACTAACCATCTATAAATGGAAGGGAGGAACTAACCCTCTAATCCTAAACCATCTCTCAAATCTATCCTATGATTTAAAACCCAAATAATACATTAACCTAGTCAACTAAGGTACATTAACGCTTAAGATACATCTCCTTAAACTTCACTCTTATAATTTTATATCAATTCCATGTTACATTTCAATTTATACCCATTCTTAAGGCAATTTTTGTTTCATTGATTATAATTCCATGTTTTCGTGTAATTACCAACTTAAAATTATTTTTAAACTACACATATAATTTATAATATAGAATTTTTAATATATCATAATAGTACATGTACATAAGTTAGCATTATTGATTAAATACAACAACATTTATTTGTAATAAAAATTGGAATATCATAAACAGGTAGGGAAAAATGTATACATATTTAATTAAGGCTGAAAAATGAGGTGTCATATTATTCTTTCGTATTTTTTATTATTTCACCAGATTTATTTTTATAATTCCATATCCATAATATTTCAATTCCTTATGGGAATCACATGTAAGCAGTGGTGCAAGAATATCATTAAATCATTTTAGCAACATGGATTAATGGATATATTTATTCAAAATATAATTAAAATATAGTAAATAAAAAACTATAATAATTAAGACATACTAAAATTACACAATCAAGAATTAAATAATGTAAGAACACATATATTAGCTCATTCCCTCAAACTGAACATGGGTCTGAGAGAAGAGCATGGTTTGAAAATTAAGAATTCATAAAATAAATAACAAGGGAAAGTATGAACATACAATATCTGAAAGAAATTATGGAATAGATAGTTTATCAAATTCTAAAGTGATATAAGAATCATGGATCTTGGGATTTAATAGGTGATTTCCAATTAAGACGATGATATAAAATTTCAATTATCATATGAAAAGGGGATAAAAATTGAAGAATATTTATAATTCAAATTATCAGTTTCAATGTGCCAACAAACGAATTTTTTAGACTCAAAAAGGGTATTTTATAAGAATACAACACATTATAGAAAAAAATAATTTTAGAATATGTAATAAAATTATATAAATCCTAAAAATCACAATGTCAAGAAATTCCATATTGAATATATAGTAGATGCACACCAATGAACCTGTGAGGAGCTTCATTCCAACCTACTGCAAGTTATTTTTATCACCCTATATATCACTGCCAAAACCTTTTGGAATCACCAAGAAATTTTTAGAAGGCTAGGATTGATTGAATAAAACACACAAAATATTACAAGAAAAATTATCTAACTATCTAGGTTTAAGAAAAATACAGTGAATCAAAGGGAAAATGTATTTTAATTTAAGAAATATCTATGAGGGCGCATGCATGCTACATTCTCCTTAACTTGGTGCATTTCATGAATGATGTATCTATCCCTATATATTATTCCCATACCATGTTTGAATAAGAAAATGTGAGGTAATGAATTTCCATCATAACATTTCCATCCCATGATTTACAATAAATGAAATCCATTTAAAAACTAGATGTATAGCATTTAAATTCTTATGGAACACTACATGGGAAAAGGGATTATGTAACTTCATATTTAATTCCCATGATTTCATTTATTATTATTTTTTATTAAAAATGTAATATGTGTTTTGTAAATCAAACAATTCTCCCCCTTTTTCCTTTTTCTCACTACAAACCATCATTTCACTCTTTTATTTTTTAGAATCTACACAAAATGGGAAACTAATAATGATGAATATTTTTGATTTTGTGATTTTCGTTGTATTTTTCACAAACCATACCGGATACCCTAGTATCCTAATAACTAGTTTGGTCTTGATGTAGCCCAAAAGGCATTACCAATCTCCATGGGTTGGCGACAAGCACCTGAAATCAACCACTATGAAAGTAGGAATAAATTTGCTACAAAAACAATGAAATAAAGTGATACAAGTCAGTATGTACAAAAGAAAACTCCACAGGGAGAAATGTACCAGAAGTAAAATAGTTATAAATAACCCAAAGTACAACCCCAAAGTACTAGAAAACTGGAAAACAAACCTATTCTCAACGGATAAAGCTCTCTATGCCCAAAGATAAAAAACAATAACCACCTCTAATTGGTGTTTTACCCTTTATCGAACCTGGAAAGAGGAAATCTGAAAACACCCATAGGCATGGGTAGGGTGTGAGCTAAAATCCCAGTAGGGTCTCACCAATTATTCCGTAATAAGATGCCACAATTAATTAAACAAATAAATATTTTAATTCTAAACAAGACATATATGGAATTTCAAAAGAATATTTAAAACAAATCATGCTTTACATTTTAATTGATTGAAATACTTTAAACAAATGTCTTAATAAAATTTTTATATAAAATAGTTCATATAAATTCATAAGGTATTTTTAAAACAGTTTACAAACAATGGCATATAATTCAAATATAAACAAATTACTAACATGGTCATCTTCCTAGCAGTATGATAGTTCTAGGTTATGGGATTCCTACACACTCAAATAAGTGATCGTAACAATATGTGTATGGATGTCCCTAAGACACTGGTCAAGGAGGACTCATCACCATACCATTAGGGTTGTGATCCACTGCATATGTTTTATTAGAGTTATGAAGCATCAATAGAGTGTTATCTCGAATAACTCACTAAATACCTAGGATTTCATGTTCTCTAAAAATAATCAATAATGAGAAATTTATTTTAAAACCATTCAAAATAGAATTAACCCATTTTTATCCATTTCAATATGCCAATTTCCATTTAAAAACCAAAATAATTTTTTAATTAAATCATAACTTATAAAAACAATATAATAATTTTTTCTCAAATCCAAAATTTAAATCAATTTCACAAATCAATTTCACAATTTAAATTCTATAATTTAAATTACACAATTCAATTTCCATAATTTTCCATAATTTTCCATCAAATTCCACAAACACACCCCAATTCATTGGAATTGGGTTTTTTTCCAAATTACATGAAAAATCAAATTCAAATTCTCAATTTACAAAAAATTAGGTTTTCAAAATACAATTGAAAGGAATTTAATTTAAATCAAGCAATTCAAAGGTTTATAACATAGAAAATCTCAACAGAACCTCCTACCATAGATCATGGGATCACGGATCACAATGCCTACAATGGGAAACTCCAAAAATTAAAGTTGAAAAAGGATATCTAAGAATCAAACCTAGATCCAAGATCTTTAAAAACTTAGATTAGATCCTCCAACAACACAAAGATATAACAAACCATAAGGAAGAGAAGAGAAGAGATTGAGAGAGAAGGAACGAGTAAAAAATCTTACCAGGGAAGGATCAAAAAATGATTTCCTTGCTTTTATTAAATTCATAAGGGATTTGGAGGAGAAAAATTGGTTCTTGAGAGATCCACTAACCTAGGAAATCATTCTATGTTGAGTTAGGACTAAGAGGGGGAAGAAATAGGGGTTCATGTTTTTTTTAAAAGAATTTTCTGATTAATTAAAATCCACATGCATGGTTTCTTGGGAAAGAATGCATGATTTATCAAACTATGCACCCTAGTTGTGTTCCCCTACTAATGTATTTTCAAGGTTTCTCCTTGATGGGTACACATTTTTTTCAAACAATGCAAGAATTGTGCATAACCCAAAATCCTTTCAAAAATTTCAAAATTTTACCCAAAGCACCCCTAAACGATACACACCCAAATCATGACCAAAAGAGGGGTTAAGGAGTACTAGAAAATAGTAATAATATGATACAACCTCACCACCATAGAAACATTTTGTCCCCAGAAACCCTATTAAGAAGCTTTCATATCAAAAAGATAAGTCCACTACTCTCTCTTTAGTGCCTCTCTCTCCCAAGTCTCATGAGTATTAGAACCTTTCTACCATAGCACTCAAACCAAAGGTATAATCCACCCACAAAGTACCTTGGTTTTAGAATCAACTATCATGAATGGATGCTTAGTCACCGATAAATCAGACTCAATATCAAGATCACTCTAGCTCAAAACATGAGATGGATCAGAAAGATACTTACATAGCTGATATACATGAAACACATTATGTATCGACATTAGCTTCGGTGGAAGTGATAAAAAGTAAGACACTTTCCCCATATCCTCAACAACCTCAAATGATTCCACAAAATGAGGAGCAAGATTACCTTTCCTCCCAAGCCTTCGATGACCCAAACAAGGTGAAACTTTCAAGAATACCTAGTCACCAACTAAAAATTCCAGTGGTTTGTGATGATGATCAGAATAATACTTATACCAGCTCTGTTCCATCAACATTCTCTAAAAAATCAAATGAATCTTTGATGCTATCTCTTGAACCAAGAATGGTCCAACCATGGAACTTTCACTAATCTTCGACCAATATAACAGATATTTACAAGGACAAATATTCAAGGTCTATCCAAAAGTGATAAGTAAAATGAGGATATATATCTAAGAATATAGAATATGGAACTCCATGAAACTGAACAATCAATTTTATATAGAGATTACCCAACTCTTCAAATTTGGTTGTATCACAAATGGGTAAGAAGTGAGCTGATTTAGTCATTCGATTGACCACAACCCATATCACATTCTTATTTCTCTAGGTACGTGGAAACCCAACCACAAAGTTCATAGATATTTCATCCCACTTTCAAGTTGGCATTGGAAGTGGATGAATCGAACTTGAAGGTATTTAGTGCTTGACCTTGACCTGTTGGCACATATAATAATGAGAGAAAAAGTCAAGAATTCCTTATCTCATACATGGCCACTAGAATAGTCACTGCATGTCATAGAACATCTTCATGGTTCCTAGGTGCACTTCCCACTTGTAATTACTAAAGTTACCCATAATCACTTTCCTAACTGATAATTGGACCATAAAACAATTCTAATAACATAGAATTCCCTTTGGGGAGAAAAAACACTCAACAATAGTCTCCCCACCATAAAGAGTCTCTTATGTTATGGAACTCATCATCAAGTTGTTGTTCCTAAATAATCATCCTAAGAGAAGTGGAGGCCAACTAAAAACTTTCTGAGGAAACTTTGTCCCCTGATTCTTAGACTCCAATACACAACTCTACAAATAGATCCATAAAGTTACACTCTTCCGATGATTCATTCACAACCTGGGTTATAAGTTTCCCGATCAAATCATTTGTGATGAAATTCCATTTCCCTAGGGTATAGGTGACGTCAAAATCAAAAGATTGTAGGTATTCTACCAAATGCCTATGGTGGAGATTCAAATATTTTTTAGAGAAGAAATAACTCAAGATATTGCGATCAAAATACATGGTAAACCTTTCTCTAAAAAGGTAATGTCGCCAACTATTAAGTGCATGCATCCTAGATGAAAGTTCAAGGTCATGGGTTGGATAATTATTTTCATGTGTCCTAAGATGCTGAGAGCCATAGGAAATGACATGATCACCCTACATAAGAACACCACCCAAACCTGAACATGATGCATCATAGAAGACCACATAGCCTTGTCTGGCCTCTAGAAGAGTCAACACCAATTTAGTAGCCAAAAAACGTTTTATCTCAACAAAATAATTTTAACATTTTTCATCCCAACCAAACTTTACTCACCTCTGACTTAGATCCATCATTAGATAATTCAACTTTGAGAAGTCCTTAATGAATCAATGATAATATCCAGCTAAACCCAATAAGCACCGAACCTCAAAAAACATTTAGTGGTTATTCCCATGTCACAACAACCCTCAACTTTTCAAGATCAACAGATATACCATGTTTCGAAACCACATGTCCAAATAACTTCAATTCTTGAATCTATAAATCACAATTTTATAGCTTGGTATAAAGTAGGTGATTTCTCAAAAATTACATAACCGCTCTCAGATGATGCACATGATCATCCCCAGACTTAGAGCACACAAGGATATCATCCACAAATACCACCACAAAATTATCAAGATACTCATGGAAAATCACATTCCTTAAATCCATAAAGATTGTAGGAGCATTTTTTAGACCAAATAGCATGACAAGGTACTTATAATGGTTGTACCTACTCCAAAAGGTGGTTTTTTGAATGTCAGATTCTTTTATTCTGAACTAATGGTAATGGGATTGAAGACTAATCTTTGAAAACCAATTCACTACATTCATATGGTCAAATATATCATTAATACTTGAAAAGATATGCTTGTTCTTTACTATGAATTTATTGAGTTTTTAATAATAAACAGAAAGGTGATGTGACTTGTCAGATTTATTTGCAAAGAGAATAGGTGCAACCCATGGTGAAAAACTCTGGCGTATAAATCCTTTCTCTAAAATATCATCCAACTGATTTTTAATCTCTTTCATTTATTTTATTTCCTTGAAGTAAGAAGGAATAGATATTGGTTGAGTATCAGGCACTAAATTGATAGAAAACTCTACCCCCCTTACCATTGGAAAACCATAGAAGTCATAAGGAAAAACATCGAGAAACTCAACGACAACTAGAGGAAGATCATCGCTCAAAGATTATCGCTCCAAATCAAAAGAAAAAAAAACAAATATTACTTTCCCTAACTCTAGATAAGAAGGTATATATCTACTCAACCTCGGGTCCCATTCTCCTTGAAATACATGGCACACTCAATTAGGTGTAGTAAAGGATACCCGTCGAAGATAACAATAAATATGTGATTTATTGGAAATGATCCAATCCATCCCGAAAATGATTTCAAGTGGTTTCATGTTGAGAACGAAAAAATACCAATCAATCTCAATATATGATAATGAGAAGACACAAGAAGGACTACGAAGACCATGCTCTTTCTTTATTCTGAGGGTTTTAATAATATCCATCACATAAGATAAAAGATTCGTAAGAAGATTTAGAATATTGAAAATATAGGTTGAAATAAAAAAAATGAGATACACCAGTATCAAATAAATTAGTCACTAATGAGGAAGTTATAGTGATAGTACCACTCACAGTTTCTGGACCTGTATCTGCTTCCTCTAGAGACTCTTCCGCTGCATGAAGAAGCTTCATTCTGGGTGCCTATGGCTGGAACCCATTTTTCCTTGAAGTGTCAGATTGTATCGTAGTTTTATTAGGTTTTGATAATACTGGGCCACTATGAGGAGTATAATATACATGGAATAATTTTTTCAAGTGACCCAATAATCCATAGGAGACATATATCTTGGATGCCTTAATGAAAACCAATTTAGAATTACCAGGTTTTCTACACTGGTAAAAATTCAAAGGGCCTCTCCCAAGCACTATAGGAGGTATAGAAAAACCCTTCTATCAAGAACCACCATGAGAATCATCACACTTCCTCTTTCCTTTAAGGGAACTCACACCACCACTTAGAGAAAAAGTAACTCCCATTAACCCTTACTTACAAGTCAAGTCCATTTAAACCATCAATGCTCTATCTAGAACATCATCATAAGACTAAAACTTCAATAAGAGAACTTGAGAAAAAATATTGGATAAAAGTACCATCTCCAACTGTCGAGTCTTTATCTTCTCATTTGTACAATATTATGTGCAAAATGCACAAGCTCAACAAAATGTTTTTCATACTCTGTCACAATCTTGTTAGTTTGCTCAAGTTTTAAGAACTCTAAATACTTTTACAATACCATATACTCTGTATAGAAATGTTTGGTGAAAATAGATTTAAATTATTTCCACTATAATTCCTTATGCTTCTTCACCATCACCATCATGTCCCACCATCTCCTGTTAGGTCCCTCTAGTTTGAAGGTGTCACATTTCACCTTGATTTTATCAGGTGTTTCAAATAACTCAAGTAGAAGATTGATATATCTCAAATAATCCTCAAATATTTTAGGATTATTAGATCCTTGAAACTATAGTGGATTTTGGTGAAGGAACTCCTCAGTATGATTCTATAAAACATCTCTTTGAGGTTCCACAACTGGATCCTAAATAGGAATGGGTGTAGGTGTCTATCCTAGAGCTTGGAAATCACACACAGTAACCTCAACCAGGTTTGGGTCCACAAGAGGATTTTCTCACTAAGGTTCATCAGTAGCTTCCTCCTGGATCTGATTCACATGTCTTCTCAAAGGCATGATGATACACAACATAAAAAAACCAAAAAAAAGATGTCAGATTAACACTCAAACAGAGTAATATGGAAAATTAATCTCAACAGATAGATATAAAATATTTGGATTTCAATCTACCCAAATCAAAATCTTGGAAAATACAAGAACTAATCCTTAATATGTCTTTCCCAATCCACCCCTAGATACTTAAGGATCATTGTGGTGAGAGATGGATAGAAACTCAATCATAAATACCTCTTAAGTCCTGATAAGATTACACAACTACATATTAACATCAAGGCAAGATGATGAACCTCCCTCTAATACCAATTTGTCATAAACCAGCCCGAATAACCTAGTACCCTAATAATAGGTCAGTCCTAACATATCCAGAAGGGAGTTCTTGATCCCCATGGGTTAGCGATAATAACCTGACATCAATAGAAGAAAAAGATAAAAGTAAGTATGTAAAAAAGAAAAATCCACATGGATAACTATACCAAAAGTCAAATAGGTATTAAAAACCCAAAGTACAACAAAAAAGTATGAGAAAATATGATAACACCCCAATTCCCAATGGAAACATCTCTCCAAACCCACATATCAATAATAAGAACCACCTCTAAGTGTAACTTTACCCTTTCTCGAACCTATCAGGAGGAAATCTACAAAAACCAAAAGTCATAGGTAGGGTGTGAGATAAAAACCCACTAGGGTCTCACTAAGGATTTCATAATAATATACCACAATTAATTAACCAAATAAATCATTCAATTTTAAAAAAAACAGGCATGGAATTTCAAATTAAGATTTAAAACAAATCATGCTTTACATTTCAATTGATGAAAATACACTAAACAAATAGATTAATCAACATTTTATATAAAAAAAATTATATAAATTCATAAGGAATTTGTAAAACAGTTTACAAACAATGGAATATATTTCAAATATAAACAAATGATCAATATAGTGATCTTCCAATAGGTATAATAGTTCTAGGTTATGGGATCCCCACACAGTCGAATAAGTGATCATGAAAATATGTTTACAAACTTTCCTCATACATTTTTTAAAGTGTGCTCATCACCATCCCATCAGGAATGTGACTTTCTAAATATGTTTTGTTAGAGTTTCAAAACATCAATAGAGTGTTGTCCTAAATAACTCACTAACAACCTAGGCTTATATGTTCTCTAAAAACAATCAATAATGATAAATTTATTTTAAAACTATTCAAAATATAATTAACCCATTTTTATCCATTTTAATATTCTAATTTCCATTTTAAAACCAAAATGAGTTTTTAGTTAAATCATTCATTTTTTTCAGGGTAAAACCACTGGGTTTATATTAGAACAATTTAAGCCATTTTTATTAAATAAAATTTTAAAATCAACTTCACAATTCAATTTAACAATTACATTTCACAATTTAAGTTCCAAAATTTAAATTACACAATTCAATTTCCAAAATTTTCCATCAAATTCCACAAACACACCATAATTCATTGGAATTGGGTATTTTTTTTCCAATTTCATGCTAAATCAAATTCAAAACCCCAATTTATAAAAAACTAGGTTTTCACAATAAAATTGAAATAAATTTAATTTAAATCAAGAAATTCAAAGTTTTATAACAAGGAAAATCTAAATGAAACCACTTACCATAGATCATGAGAACACGAATCACAATGCTCGCAATGGGAAACTCCAATAAATAAAATTGAAAAAGGAGATATGAGATTCAAACCAAGATCCAAGATCTAAAAAAACTTAGATTATATCCTCCAAGATTAATTACTCACCCCATTTATTTTAAAAGGATTTAGGATTAGTTTTGAATCAATTTGAAGTTATTTATAAAGGAGGGGGTATAGTTAATAACCTATGACATAAAGACTCTCCCAAGGACTGAGAGAATAAAAGAGCCTTGGACTATTCATGGAAATAATAATGTAATAAAAAACAATAATAATAGAATAAAAACACACATCAAAACATGTTACACCACTCAAATCTAGGTGGTCATGTTGTATCATACATCATTTCTAGGCCATATATGAGACAACTAACAAGGTTAGAATAAATATTTTAAATTACATTAACATCACCAAAAACATATTTCAAAAATATGAATTTTAGTAGAAAACATTTATAAATAATAATATTACTTTAACCTGATCATACAAGTTTAAAGTAACCAAGACCTATAATAGTTGGTCTCCTTAATTAATTCCAACTGTAATGGATCAGACCTCTTCGATCCATTCCTTTTCTAAAATCTGGTGTCTAAGTTATTCTGGGAGGTTCAGGTGACTTATTCCCAACATTTTTCTAAATTTATAGTTCTATGAATAGTGTTTCTAGCATCGGTAAGTGAATAGGGTTTCCAATATCGGTAGGTGTACAGTGTTTCCAACATCCTACAGTTTCACCCCTTTGACATTTTCTTTGAAAAAAATGAATTCAAGGCCTTGTTTTGAGGTATTTAAGGCCAATTCAAATCCATAACTCCTATATTAATTTTCCTAAGGCTCAATATGACTTTACTTGGTCAAACCGTGTGGTTTAACGCGATCCACTTTTAAAGGAAAATCCAGCGTATCTTAAACCACTACTCTGTTAAATCTTCTAAAGGGAAAAGATATATTCCTACCTTGTTCTACCTTCTTGTTCCCCGATGTGAGATGCTATAACCATTACTTCTTACCATAGGAGTGTCGTGATTTAACCTTAATCCTTGTATCATTTCCCCTTGAAGTTTCTTTCTACTGTATGTGCACCCCCTATTTTGGTACAAGCAGCAAGTTTCAATCCATCATAAATAGAAGGTATGATCTACCTCTTTTCTTGTGTTTTATTTGATCCTTTCCCCATATTTTCTCTTTTTCATGTTATAACATGTGATATCCATGCTTCTAAAAGAGTTTTCTTGGGTTTTGGTTGGTGTGGTCATGCTACGACGTCCTAGGGTGGATGCAGTTGTTAGGGGGGAGGAGATCGTAATCCGTTGTGTGGATCATTCTCGTATAATGAACGTCAAGAACCTTTTGAGGTAGTGAATTCATTTCTTCCCTATTCTTTTATGTGCAACTGTAGAGTTAGCATATTTTATCCCACTGGGTCATAATGTAATTGACATAATAAATATTTGAACCAGATAAATAAATTTATATCGATCATATGTTATTGCCTATTATTTTTCTAGATAGTGTAATATCTATGATTTCTTTATTTAGATTTTAGTTCTTGATGGAAATTGGTAAAGAACGTAAATTGGGATTAATTGTAATTATTTATTTCAAAGATAAAGAGGCATGTAAATGAATCTGGTTGTTGTTGTTGTAATTTTATGTTAATTAAATTGATGTAGTAAGCATGTTTAATTATTTTTGATAGCTTATTGTTTAGGTTTCCCATCATTGAAACCGAAGAATAATAAATTAGTTAATTCAATATGGATTAAAGAACTGGTTGTTTGGTAAAGGATTATTCCTCATAGGGTTCTAAGATACCCTCTTTCTTGTTTAAGGTCTAAGAGACCAGTTGATATGATGTTTGTTTTCTTACTCCTTGTATTGTGATGTGATCTAGGATGGCTATTGGGATATGTGGGGGTAGGGAAGCCCATTGGTTATGGCATAAAATGACACATAGAGTGGCTAGATGCATCAGTCTATGCATGTGGGTGTCAGGGAGGACACCACAGATGATGAAATGGGTTGGATGTGAATGTTTGGATGCTTCATTAATCTTACAAGTTTTTTATATGATTTAATTTCCCCACTGCTCAAGGTAGCTGGTTTTGCTTACCATCCTTCCAAAAGGGGTGAAAATACATGGGGTATGCCACATGCTTTTTGTGTTTAGCTTCTCGATGGAGGATGAGTCTATGCTCTTTATATAGGTGGAAAATACTTGACGGGTAGTTCAACTACCCACCATGTTGATCCCCCTTGTGTTTAGTAGCATAGAATGATTTTCTATAATTCCTAGGAATAAGTGAAAGTAATAATTCTGTTAATAAATGATTTAATAAATGATGTTAACCCATGGGGTTGGAGCTTGTTGGGATGCAATGCTGGGGTTGCAATTCAAAGGAATAGTGTACTTTGGGTGTGATGTTAATGAAGTATAATGTGGAATTATTAATGGTTAATTAATGTTTAAAAAATTATTTAACATAAAATTCAACTGATAAAAAAAGGATAAATTAATCTAATGTATCTCTTTAAATGGATGTGTGCTTATATGATACCTAGTCTTAGCAGTGGCAGCTGGGAGTCCGAGAGATGTTAGCTGCATTTGAGTCTGAGACTAGGATTTTCCAATAGTGTAGTTATGAGCTATATTATATCATATACTTTTTGTGTTTTTATACACTACCCCACCCTGTCGGTTAGGGTGACTGATACCCCAAGAATTCTGATCCTCATGGGGTGTTTTCCCCAACATTCTGGTGGGAGGATAGATGACTGACTACCCCCTTTGGCCTTGCTATCTTCTCTTGGTAGTTACTTGTGCTGGTAGGCACAATGATTATTATTACCCATATATGTGTGTAAACAGATGTAATGGCTTGTGGTTATTCATAAAAATATATTTTGTATATAGTTTTCTATAGAATACTATAGGTGTAACGTGTATAAGTTGTGATGGCTTGAGAATCCTTACTCGGTGTATGGACTATAATGGCTTGAGGTTTAATACCCGACGTATGATACATGTTATGCGAGCTGTGGTGGATCCCGAAAACTACCTGGTTACTTTTCTTACATGGATGTGGTGGTTTTGTTTCATGAGGTACATGTTGTGGTGCTACACCCAGGTGTCTGCGGGCAAGCCTTTTTGGAGATAGATGCTTAGGACATGCGATGTTGGGGAAAAGTGGAAAACTAGTGGGGACGTGTTAGTGGGGTACCCTTGATATTATTTATTATATTATATAATCTTGTATGTGATAATTGGTGAGAGTATCCATTTTGAGGTTGGGAACATAGTATATCTGTTTAGGTGACAAGTTAGTTTCACTTGTTGTTCACTGTGCTTTAGTATGCTTTCTTTACTTTTGCACGAGAGGCTCCAAGGAGGATCCCACTGAGTATACTGTTATACTCAACCTATGTATATAAAAAAAAAATTCAGGTCACTTGGAGCAGGTTAGAGAGAAGGCTATTTACTACTAGCTTGGGGTTGTAAGAGTTGTTTGGGCTTTGTGGTTACTACTGTTTTTTTACTTTCCTTTGGTAATTGCAGTTTTTTTAGTTGTAGTAGTTTTTCATGACATTAAATATGTGTACTTGGTATTTATTTTATATTTTAGTCTGAGTTGTACTTGGTTGGTGTCTCTCTTTTCTCTATCTTTCTCATGTGTTCTCTTAGAGGGTAATGTCTCCCATTTGTGTGTTTATTATACCCCCAGTGCTAGTCCCCAACCCGGGGCCTCCTAGAGGTGAGACTCGGGGGTCACTATCTCCCTTATCACATTGACGGCCTAGGAGGGGTACACCTTGTGGGGAGGGGGTCATGGTAGAGTGGTATCAGAGTTCTGGTTGAGGGATAGGATTGAGTTTGGTGTTAGAAACATGTGAGGTTACATGGGTTGGTAGAGAAACAATGTTAGTTAAGTTTAACAAGTGATGTAAACACTAGAGACCGGCTAAGACATAGGCATTTAGGGCCCCCTGTGATCTCATGCACTGACCTTTAAGTTTTCAGTGGCTACTAAACAAGGTGATATTAGTTGTAGGATAGAGACCTAGGAAAGGATCATACATCATTGTTCTTTGTTCCTATGTTTGAATGGGTAGACCTTGGTATAGATTAACCAAAAAAATGAATAAAAGAAAACAATTAATTAATTAATGTTGAGTATTCTATATTCCAGGTTTAGGATCTCTAACTATTTGTTATTTTGTATGTATGGCTCCGGGTCGACGTCCTTGTCAGGTTCGCACCGAATATGTCCAACAGGCTGTGCCAGTAGATCACAACAAGGTAGAGGTTGATGATGACAACACTTGGAGGAGGAAACTCTGAGAGTTTCAGCACTAGATTCTATATAAGTAAGAGGGAATTGTTTCAGATTCAGTCACAGAAGACTGGTTTGATGAGTTTGATATAGGCTTCAATTTGATCTGTGCTCAGAAGGAGAACTGGGTGTCTTTGGTTGTGATGATGCTACGTGGAGAATAAAGGAAGTGGTGGTTCTTGTTCCTCAGGGACTATGAGGAGTCTTTGATCTCATGGGAGGAGTTCCAAGACAAGTTCAGAGTCGATTTTCTTTCTTCAACCGCGAAGGCGTCCATTCGCCAGGAGCTTCTTACCCTTCGGCAAGGGAGATCCAATGTGTGATAGTTTGGAATCCATTTCATGAACCTTTTATTATATGCTTCAGACCTATTGCTAGATGAGAAGGATATGGTAAGTAATTTTAAGGAGGATTTGCATTTGGAGATCCAGTTCCAGGTCACCCTGTTTATGCTGAAGACATATCTTGAGGTGCTAGAGAGGGCAGAGGTTGTTGAGAGGACATTGGCTATAACTGGATCATCATCAGAGGAGAGTTGTATTGATTTCTCATGAAGTAGATCTATGGTCCTGGGTTCTCGGTTTTTAAGGAAGAAGAGTTTCTATTCGACCGGGGGTAGGTCCCATCCCTCAGCATCTCGTTTCTCCAGGGGTGGATGCTCTCAGGCCTATGCCAAGGGATCATGCACTTTTTTCTTGTGGTGGTCGAGGTCATCAGCAGAGAAAGTGCCTGACCTTTTAGAGTAGTCATCATGCACCAAGTGTTCCTCTCCAGGTTCCTCCGTTGAGGCAGTTCAAGCTGAGGTAGCAGCAGTAGGTTGCACCAGCTTTGGATCAGCAGAGAGCAGATGGGGCATATAGAGGACAACCCCATGATGCTCCCCATCTTTAGAGAGCAGAGTGCGGATGTGGTGTTGGTATTCATTAGGTTCAGAGAGGTTTTAGAGGAGGTATTGGTTAGTTTCATGCTTTAGTGTTGTCGGCACCAGGCGAGCCAGACGTCATTCGAGGTACCCTTTGCTTGTTTTCTACTTGTATGTATGCCTTGTTTGATTTAGGAGAAACAAACTCCTTTACATCACCTACCCTTGTCCATGCTTTGGTACTTGAGGTAGAGAGGCTTCTAGTTCCCTTGGCATTGACTATGCTAGTTAGAGGTCAAGCTGACTTGTTTGAAGTATGTAGATACTATGAGCTAGTGTTGGGGTAGTAGCGCACTTGGGGACATTTCCTATGTTTATGGATAAAACCAAATGATGTAATCCTTGTCATCTATTGGTTTTATTTGGTATAGGATATCGTGGATTACTTCAGGAGGCAGGTGGTGTTATTTGATGCTGATGGAGTGCTAGTGGTGTTTGTTGGCAAGAGAGACCCTTAGATGAGTCAGAGTCGTGTTCCATCCTTATCATACTTTATGGTTGAACTGATGCTAAGTTCTTCAGAGGTTCAACATTTTGTGTTTCCTTGGGTATTATAAGAGTACCCTAATGTCTTTCCAAAAGAGGTTGTATCATTACCCCCTCAACAAGAGATCAAGTTTTGGATTGATATACAACTAGAAGCATCTCCTATCTCTATGTCTTCATATAAAATGACCCCTTATGAGTTCTGAGATCTACGTATATAGCTTGATGGTATGTTACAGTGTAGTTTTGTTTGGCCGAGTGTGTCACCATGGGGTGCACCAATTTTTTTTTGTGAAGAAGGATGAAAGAAATTTGTGGTTGTGTATCAATTATCATCACTTAAACAAAGCGACAGTGAAGAATCTCTATCCTCTTCCGTATATTGATGATCTATTTGAAAAATAAAGGGTTAAAGTTGTTTCTCAAAGATTGACTTGTGGTCAGGATATCATTAGATGCATGTGAAGGATGAGGATATCTCGAAGACTAATTTCTGTTGTCATCATGGGAATTACGAGTTCGTTGTAATGCTGTTTAGTGTGACGAATGCTTCAGCTGTGTTCATGGGGTTGATGAACACTGCATTCCATGAGTTCCTGGATATGTTCATGGTGGTTTCCATCAATGACATCCTTATTTACTCCATGTTTGAGGAGGATCATGCATATCATCTCCATGTCGTTTTGGTAGTTCTTCGTCAAAATCAACTGTTTGGGAAGTTGTCAAAGTGGGAGTTTTGGGCCCGAAAAGTTCGTTTCTTGGGGCATGTGGTGTCCCAAAAAGGATTAGATATGGATCCATCGAATAAATAAGTATTTTTGTCTTAGTAATCCCCCAAGATAGTGGTAGAGCTGGAATTTTCCTTGGTCATGCAGGCTACTATAGGAGGTTCGTAACTGATTTCTCTCAGGTTGCGACTCCTTTGACAGCATTGACCAAGAATGATCAGGAGTTCATGTGGACTGATCGATGTTATAGATATTTCAAGTTTCTGAAGGAGAAGTTGGTAAGTGCTCTAGTTCTTTGTTTTCCAGCAGATGTAGTTCAATTTGATGTTTTTTGTGATGCTTCACATCTAAGGTTAGGATGTGTTCTAATCCAGCAGAGATTAGTTGTTTCTTATGGGTCTCAGAAGTTGTGTCCTCATGAACGTAACTATTCTACCCATGATATTGAGTTGGTAACCATGGTGTTTACTCTAAAGTTGTGGATACATTACCTCATTGGAGAGAGCTTTGTGGTTTTCACTGATCATAAGAGTCTTAGGTATTTTTTCTCCCAGTGTGACTTGAACTTGAGAAGACATTGGTGGATTAAGTTATGACATGAATACGACTTTGAAATATCGTATACACCTAGAAAAAGGAATTTTGTGGATTATGCGCTGAGTAGGAAGTCACGTAGTGATGCAGTGCATGAATTTGGTGATTCCTAGAGAGTTATGGAAGAACTTTCAGCATTACATATCGATATGGGAGAAGTTGGGGGAATAGGTTGTATTTTTCAGATGATGGTGTAGTCATATATGGTTTAGTAAGTGGAAGAGTCCTAGTTGGTAGATCTAGAGTTCGAGGTTTGGAGAGACTGAGTTTTTTATGGTGAGGCCCCTGATGTTTGGGCTGGGGAAGAACAACACCGAGTGTTGTATCAGGAAAGGCTTTTTGTTCCTTTGGTGATGCATGAGATGGTTCTCTGAGAGATCCATAGTTTACCTTTAGCGGTACATCCTAGCGTGACAAAGATGTACCGAGCTTTGAGGATTCAGTTTTGGTGGCCTCAACAGAAGTGTACAATTGCAGAGTTTGTGTCTCTATGTTTGGTATGTCAGAAGGTGAAGGCCAAGCACTGTGTTCTCAGTGTTTTTATCCAACCATTAGACATTCCTCAGTGGAAGTGGGAGGACATCTATATGGAATTTTTTATTGGTATACCTCGAGCTCAGGGATGACATGACTCTATTTGGGTGGTACTGGATCATTTAACAAAATTAGACCACTTTATAGTGATCAAGGATTCAAGCCCAGTGTAAGTTTTGTTGAGACAGTATCTGGAGGAGGTGGTGAGACTCCATGGAGTCCCAAGGATGATCATTTTTGATTGAGATCCTCATTTTACCTCTAGGGTATGGAGAGGTCTCCATCATCATTTTGGTTCTTAGATATTCCTTAGTATTTCTTTTCATCCACAGACGGATGGTCAGACAGAGAAGACAGTCCATAAGCTTGAAGACATGTTGTGCTCTTGTGTCCTGGATTTTGGAGGTTCATGGATGAGGCTCTTACCCTTGGTGGAGTTCTCTTACAATAATAGTTTCCACTCCACCATCGGTATGGCACTGTTTGAATACTTGTATGTCCAACCTTTCCATTCTCCTTTGTGCTGGACTAGGGTTGGAGAGTTAGCAATTCTCATATCGGAACTAGTGAAAAATACAACAAAAATGGTTCAGGTGATTCGTATGAGGATGAAGATAACACAGGATCGTCAGAAATCATATGCCTATCAAAGGAGGAGACCTTGGAGATTGATGTTGGGGACCATGTGTTTCTGAAGGTGACTACCCATCATGGGCGGCGACATTTTGGTTGTGGTAGTAAGTTTTCTCCCCAGTTTTTTGGGCCTTTTGAGGTGTTGGAACATGTTGGAGCCGTGGTATATCGAGTAGCACTTCCCCCACAATTGATCTGGATACACAATGTTTTTCATGGGTGCCAACTCTATCATTATCTTCATAATGACTCTCGCATCATCGATTTGGGAGAGATCGATATTGATGATGATGAGACCTTCGAGGAGCGGCTTGTGGAGATCCAAGACCGCAAAGAGAATGTGTTGCGCGGGCATTCTATCCCCTTGGTTCATGTCTTGTGGCGACACAGTGGCGTAGAGGAGAGTACCTAGGAACACTTTTAAAAGATACGTGCTCAATTCTCAGAGTTACTTGATTTTTAACTCTTTTCATGTAAGGATGATCACTTTGTGGTTATAAACATTTCGTATTATAAGATGGATTTCTTTTGTTTCTTCTTGTGTCTTGATCTCTTTTGAGAGGTATCTCGATGGGTGGTTGTTTAGACCCCTTTTCTATTTCCTTTTAGGTTTCTTTTGAATTCTTGAGGATGAGAATGTTTTGAGAGGTATCTGATGTAATGGCCCAGACCTCTCCAGTCCATTCCTTTACTGAAATCTGGTGTCTGAGTTGTTCTGGGAGGTTCAGGTGACTTATCCCCAACAGTTTTATAAATTTCTAGTTCTATGAACAGTGTTTCCAACATCGTTAGGTGAATGGTGTTTCCAGCATCGATTGGTGTACAGTGTTTCTATCTTCTTATAGTTTTCCCCATTAATGTTTTCTTTGATGTAAAATTCATTCAAGGCCTTGTTTTAAGAGATTTAAGGCTGATTAAAATCCATAACTCCTATACTAATTTTTCTAAGGCTTGAGATGCCTTTACTTGGTCAAACTATGTGGTTTAATGCAATCCTATTTTAATAGTAAATATAGCATATCTTAAACCACTGCTCCATTAAATATTCTAAAGGTACAAGATACCTTACTCCCTTATTCTACCTTCTTGTTCCCTAGTGCGAGATTCTCAAACCGTTCCTTCTTCCCATTGGAGTGGCGGTGAGCGAACATTAATCCTTGGATCATTTCCCCTTGAAGTTTCTTCCTACTGCATGCGCACCCCCTATTTTTGTGCAAGAAGAAAGTGTCAATCCATCATCTATAGAAGGTATGATCTACCTCTGTTCTTTTGTTTTATTCAATCTTTTCCCCTTGTTTTATCCTTTCCATGTTATGACATATTATCTCCATGCTTCTAATGGAGTTTTCTTGGGTTTCGGTTGGGGCGGTCATGCCACAACATCCTCAGGTGGATGAAATTGTCATAGGGGAGGAGATCATAATCCATAATGTGGATTGTTATCATATAACAAATGTCAAGAAACTTTTGAGGTAGGAGATTAATTACTTCCCTATTCTTTTACATGCAGCTATAGAGTTAGCATGTTTTATCCCATTAGACCACAAAAGAATTGAAATAATAAATATTTGAACCGGATAAATAAATTGATATCAATCATATGTTATTGACTCTTGTTTTGATAGATAGTGTGATATCTATTCTTTATTTGTCTAGATTTTCATTCTTGATGGAAATTGGTATAGAACATAAACTGGGATTAATTGTAGTTATTTATTTCAAAGATAAAGAGGCATGTAAATGAATTTGGTTGTTGTTGTTGTAATTTTATGTTAATAAAATTGATGCAGTAAGCATGTTTAATTATTTGTGATAGCTTGCTATTTATGTTTCCCGTCATTGGAACCTACAAATAATAAATTAGTTAATTAAAGATGGATTAAATAACTATTTTTTTGATAAAATATAATTCCTCGTAGGGTTATGAGTTACCCTCTTTCTTGTTTATGGGCCAAGAGCCCAATTGATATGAAGTTTTTTTGCTACTTGTGTTGTGATGTGATCCTGGATGGTTGTTGTGATATGTAGGCATAGGTAAGCCAATTGGTTGTGGCATCAGTTAACACCTAGAGTGGAGAGATGAATCGATTTATACATATGGGTGTCAGGGAGGACACCAGAGATGATGAAATGGGTTGGATGTGAATGTTTGGATTCCTAATGAATCTTGTTGGTTGTTTATTTTCTTTACTTTCCCTACTTCTCGGTCTTACTTACCCTCCTTCGAAAAGGGGAAAAGACGCATGGGTTATTCCACATGTTTTTTGTGTTTATTATCTTGAGGGAGGATGGATCTACACTCTTTATATAGGTGGAAAAGACTTGATGGGTAGTTCAACTACCCACCATGTTGATCCCCCCTTATGTTTAGCAACATAGAATGTTTTTCTAGAATTATTGGGAATATGGGAAAGTAATAATGATTTTAATAAATGACTGAATAAATTATGTTAACCCATGGGGTTAAAGATTACTGGGATGCAATGCTAGGGTTACAATTTAAAGGAATAATGGACTTTGGGTGTGATGCCAATGAAGTATAATGTGGAATTGTTAATGGTTAATTAATGTTTAAAGAATTAATTAATGTAAAGTGAAACTGATAAAAAGGGATAAAGAAATCTAATTTAACTCTTTAAATGGTTGTGTTCTTATATGATACCTAGTCTTAGTAGTGGCAGTCAGGAGTCTGAGAGACGTTAGCTATAGTTTAGTGTGAGACTAGGATTTTACAATAGTGTAGTTGTGAGCTATATTATATCATGTAATTTTTGTGTTTCTATATGTTACCTCACCCTATAATTTAGGGTGATTGAAACCTTGGGGATTCTAAGCCTTGGGGGAAGTTTTTTCCCCAACATTCCAGTGGGAGGATGGATGGCTGACTACCCCCTTGGGCCCCACTCTCTTTTCTTGGTAGTTACTTGTGATGGTAGGAACACAAATTAATTTCCCCTATATATGTTTATAGAGGGATGTAATGACTTTTGTTTATTCACACACATATATTTGAGATATAGTTTCCTATGGACTACTATAGGTGTAACATGTATAGGCTGTGATGGCTTATTGATACACACTTGGTGTATGGGCTATAATGGCTTGAGGTTTAATACTCGATGTATGATATATGTAATGCGAGATGTGGGGGACCCAAGAAACTACCTGGTTACTTTTCTTACATGGATGTGGTGGTTTTTTTGCATGAGGTTCATATTGTGGTGTTACGCCCAGGTGTCTGCAGGCAAGCCTTTTTAGAGATAAATGCTTAGGACGTGCGATGTTGGGGAAAAGTGAAAAACCAGTGGGGAAGTGGTAGTGGGGTACCCTTGATATTATTTATTATATTATATACTATTGTATGCGATACTTGGTGAGAGTAGCCATGGTGAGGTTGTGAACTTAGTATACCTATTTAAGTGGTGAGTTAGTTTCACTTGTTGTTCACTGTTCTTTAGCATGCTTTCTTTACCTTTTCACGACATGCTTCGGGGAGGATCCTACTGAGCATACTGTTATACTCACCCTATGTATATAAAAATTGTTTTTTAGGTCACTTGGAGTAGGGTGGAGATCAGGCTAGTTACTATGAGCTTGGGTTTACAGGAGTTGTTCAAGCTTCTTGGTTACTGTTGTTTTTACTTTCCTTTGGTACTTGTAGTTTTTCCTTTCAATTGTAGTAGTTTTTCATGACATTAAACATGTGTACTTGGGATTTGTTTTATATTGCATTCTGAGATGGAGTTGGTTGGTGTCTGTCTTCTCTATATCTTTCGCATGTGTTCTCTTAGAGGTTAATGCCTCCCATTTGTGTGTTTACTATACCGTCGATGCTAGTCGCCAACCGAGGGTCTACTGGAGGCGGGAATTGGGGGTCACTATCTCCCTTCTCACATTGCCAGCCCAGGAGGGGGAAACCTTCTGGGGAAGGGGTCGTGACACCGAAAATATCCACAAATTTAATATACAATAGCTAATAAATAAGAAAACATCCTATAGAAAGAGATATATATCATATTTTAAATAAATAATTAATGGATTGAAAATTGACTACTAATAGTTAACCATATCTTCATACTCAACACATTTATAAGAAATTGTTAAATGTTATAACCAATTTTCTAAGAAATCATGATAAATTATGTTACGTATTAAGTGAAATTATTCCTTGTTTAATATGATGAATTTTAGTTGTCACTCATAATTTAAATTTTCTACATAATTATATTTCCATTATTTGATTAAGTATAAATCATTATAAGATGTCATTGAATGAATTAATATAGAACAAACATTATGTTGTTATAATTATGTGGTAATTATGCAAGAATTGAATATGAATATGTTATGTTCACATGTAATAACATTTCATTACAAGAAATGTTGGCATTTAAAACAAATTAAAAACACATTTCTTATAAAAATCCCTTTTAACTCATATAATTTTGTTACAAAGACATGTATAATCAAGAATATTTTTTACCAATACATTCATAATAAAAAATATTCTATAAAATTTATTCATAAAAAATATGATCTTTTGGATATAGTTCATTATAAATGAAAACATGGTAGCATGAGACTCATATTAATTTTAAAAAAAATATTTTTGTTTCCTAAAATTCTATTACATATTTTTTAATTAACATTCATTAAAATTTAAATCATAAAACTTAACATGGAATATTATGAAAATAATATTAAGCACCATATCATGTATTGAATTTAAAGAAAGAATATTTTAACTAGGATGAGTAAATTTAATAAAAATGAATGTAACATATTTATAGAGACTACATCATATCAATATTTAGGATAATAAAAATAAACACACAAACCATAATTAGAAAATTAAAATTTTAACTTAAATGAAACATATGAAAATGATGCATGCACCCCACCTAAATTGTATACCTGTAATCATGGTCCTTGCATCGAAACAAAAGGGGTTATTATACATAGATCCTAGATGGTCTCTATGACATTAAGAGCTCTAGAATCATTTATAAGGGGCCCTAAATATATTTTTTATATATATTCCCACACCTTTCTCACTGGTTATGATAAATTACTTTGTTTCCTTACCAAAGACCTGAAAGATTCACCTATACCTAACTCTATAATCCATCCTATCTATCAACCAAAATATATTATATCACATTGTAATAACCCACCCACACTGGAACCCTTTCTGTGTTGGCAGTATAGATAAGTGTGTCCCCTAAATCTCACCTCCAATAGGCCATAGGTTGGAGACTAGCACTAAGGGTATCTTTTACTCAAACAGGAGACATTACACTCATAATTTACTAGAAAAAATAACCACCAATAAACTTTATATATATATATAACCCAAAGATATAATTCATAATCCAAAACCACATTTATATGATAATTAAATATAATAAAAACAAAGAAAATGTAAAAATGACCCTCTAGGATCCACTCCAACTACCCGAATGGAAACAACCTCAAATATATATAAAACTATCCTAAAAAAAATCCATGATAACTATAGAGGGGTGATGGGGTGATAAATTTGGATTACTCAATAAGAGTATATTTCTAAGCAGTTCTATATCCATGTGAAATATAAGTGTCTGTATAGACATGCTTGAAATCAATTAAGAATGGAAAAGCAATAACCATGAATAGAGTTTAAGAAAGTAAGCGAGTCAAAAGAATATACAATATCATAGTTTACCACTACCTTTCACTGTAATGCCTACAAAAATATTATTTGATCAAGATTCATATGTATAATTAAACATGGATGATGACAGGTTTCTAGAATAATATTTATTGCGAAAAAGGTCCAAAAGAAATAATAAATTCTTTAATAAAATAGCATCACAATCATTTTATAATTTGAGTAGTAATAAATAAAATATCATTAAATACCATTCACATGCTTTTCTCACCACAAACACTGACATGCCACTACAATCATAAAAAAGTAGGGAAAACAAGATAGCCCATCTCTCAACCCATTCCAAAAAAAACAAGAAAGCCCATATCTCAACCTATGTCAATCATCCTAACATCTTTCCCATCACAATCATATAACATACACTATATAATTACCTCAATTACTCAGCAAATAACCCAAATCCATCATATGATAAATCAATACATAACACTAATCCATCACAACCTGATTGAAATGTGTACATGTTATAAACATAAGCCATTACAACAAATAAAAAGATGCAGATGTCACTACCTTGATCCATTACAACCTGTATCTGTATGGTATCAAATAGATACAGACAACAAAGAAGATAAACATACGAGAAATTAATCAAAAAATCACATAAAATAAAACACAAAAAACAAAAGTAAATACAACATCCCAATAGATAATAAAAAGATATAATAATATCATAGTTGAAAAATAAACCAAAATAATTTATGAAAATAATAAAAATCACAACATTCAAGATAATGATACTAAATATTATATGAATT
The DNA here is from genome assembly GCA_963277665.1 of Viscum album. Lineage (NCBI taxonomy): Eukaryota > Viridiplantae > Streptophyta > Magnoliopsida > Santalales > Viscaceae > Viscum > Viscum album. The sequence goes on along the minus strand of OY728126.1, from coordinate 879,830,222 downwards.
CTTATTTTACCCATTAATTATTTGATTACCCTAATTCAATTGATTATCTAATTAATTAAACCTATCCTTGAAAACCTAATAGTTAACTTAAATATGGCCATCCTTACATGTTTCTTACAGTGTCCATTCCAAACCCAAAGACTTTAACCTATGAGAGACAAAAGTTAAAAGGTACCAAACACTACCAATACACTAATAACAAGACACCTAATCTTTACACAATTAATATAATTAGATTTTAACTAAAATAACCATAAACAAATTAAAGGTAGGAACTGGACCTCTTATCTTAAAACATCTCTCAAATTTATCCTAAGATGTAAAACTCCAATAGTATATTTACCCACTCAACTAAAGTATGTTAATTATTAAACTTCATGTCCATAAAAATCATCCTTATCATTTAATATCAATTATATATGACCTTTATATTTATAATCATTTTAAGGTACTTTCTATTATTTTAATTATAATTCTAGGTTTACATGTATTTACCATCTTCGAAATACATCCTAATTACACATATAATTTTGACCAAAATATTTTTAATATATAAAAACATAAAATGCACATTAGTTAATATCATTGATTAAATGTAGAAATATTTATTTTTAATAAGAATCCACATATCATAAACAAATAAAGAAAAAAATACATAAATATTTAATAATGGATGTAAAATGAGTTTCCATATTCATTATTTCATATTTCCATTATCTTACCAGATTTACTTTCATAATTCCATAACCATAATATTTCCCTTCCTCATTGGAATCACAAATAATTAGTGGTTCATGAATATCTTTGAATCATTTCAACATCATGGATAATGCATATACTTATTCATAATAGAATTAAAAGATGGTAAGGGAAGATCAATAATAGTCAAGACATACTAAAACTATATATGAATGAATTAAATGGTGTAAGAATACATATATCAACCCCTTCCCCCAGACCTAATATGGACCCAAGAGAAGAGTATGATATTAAAATTAAAAATACATATAATAATTAACAAAGGAAAGTATGAAATTACTATATCTGAAGGAATTTCTAGAATGGGTAGTTTATCCAAGATCGAAGTGAAAAAAGAATCTCAATGCTTGGGATTTAATGGGTGAGTTATAATAAAGAAGATAATAGAAAATTACAATCATCATATGTGAAAGGGATAATAATCAACAAGTATTGATAATTTCTATTATCAGTTTCAAAGAGAAAATAAATAAACATTTTAGGCTCAATAAGGGTACTGTAGAAGAATACACAACATGTTAGGAAACAACCCATTTTAGAAGATATAAGGAAAGTATATAAATCCATTACCTTATAATGTAAATTTGTTCCATGTTAAAGAGATAATAGACGTGCACTAATGAAACTGTAAGGATATTTATACATATATATTATATGTTACTTGCATCACCCCACATATAGTTGACATAATCTTTTGAAATCACCAAGAAACCATTTGGAGGCTAGGACAGATCGAATAGAACACACAATATTCCAGTAAAGTTTATTTAATCATTAAAGTTCAAGAAAAAAAGAATGAATCAAAGGGAATATGTATTCTAATTTAAGAAATACTGGTTATGATACTATAGAATAACCTTTTATCAGTGCTAGAAATAAATTTTATCAGTGTTAAAAAAATTGATGTTATTATCACCATCAAAAGCCATATGATTTTATCAGTGTTAAAAATAACTGATAAAGGTGTCTATTATCAACACTAAGAAACATGTGGATAAAAGGATACTTTATAATCACTTTTTTATCACTGATAAAGAGTGACTTTATCAGTGTTATCATTAGTGTTGATAAAGGTTCCCTTTTATCAAATTTGAGAAAAACCCTTACTAGCTATCATAAAATTCTAGAAGATATATCTATGGAACTCTAAATCTATAAATAAAAAACATATAAAAACATATAAAAACATAAAAATAAAAATTTCAATTATAGTACAAATATTAAATTAAACATAAAAAAAATTAAATTTACATTGCATAACCATTAAATACAGATATCACATAAAATAATTTTAGTATAATACAATTACATTGATGTGAAATAAAATTAAAAACAAAAATAATTACAACCGATACAAAAAAAACCTCATTGTAGTCGTTCACTAATGATAAAAAAACCTAATTTAAGAGAAGTGTGTGCCTATAATAAAAACAATGTTTATTTTAGTAATAGTATATAAAAAATTATAAAAGTAAAAATTAAATGTTATATAATATATTATAAATTTCAATTAGAATAATATGTCATCAGTTCCAAAAAGTCACAAATAAAAAATTGGGTTTTGTTCCAAAGTATCATTATAGTTTGAGGATGTTTGGTTAGTTTTGAATATGTGATGAGCATTTTCAACTAAAATTTCTATTTTAAATAAAAACATTCACTTTCTGTCATACCAATCACACCTTGTGTCAAATTTAAATTCATTCAATTCCTACACTTCACAAATGAATAATGGGTATTTTTCCTAAAATACTAGGACAATCCAAGTGTGTTTGCTCATTTTTGAGTATATTGCACATATTTTGGACTAAAATGTCATTTTTAAATGAAAACACACATTATCAGTCAAATCGGACACCCCATGAATCTTATTGAATTGGGGTTAATTATTACACATCAAAAATGAATCACAGATCATTTTCTTAAAGTATAAAGATAATACAAGTTCATTTTCTCAATTTTGAGTATGTTATGAATGTTTTAGACTATAATGTCACTTTAAAACAAAAACATTATCTTTTAATAATTGTAACCATATCATGTATTTGATTAATGTGTGGTTAATTCCTACATATAAAAAATTAATAACAAATAATTCACTTAAAATTTCAAGACAATCTATGAAAGTTTTATTGGTTTTGACAATATGAAAAATGTTGGGATCTAAAATGTTACTTTTATACTGAAAACACACACATTGAGTCATTCTAGACACACCATGCATAATATTGACATAAGGTTGATTCCTATATGTCACAAATGAATCAGGAATTATTTTACTAAATTATTAGTACAATTAAAAATTATTTTATCAATATTGATTATGTGATGTTAATTTTGAACTAAAATGTCACTTTTAAATGAAAACGCACACTTTCGGTCATACTGGTCACACCGTGTGTTATATTGAAGTGAAGTTAAAACATAAACTTCAAAAATAGATTATAAATCATTTTCAAAAAGTATATAGGTAATCAAATCACTTTTTCTTGATTTTGAATATGTGACGCATATTTTGAACTAAAATGTAACTTTTAAATGTATACATGCACTTTTAGTTATATCAGAAAAACTATCTGTTGGATTGATGCATAGTTAATTACTATACATAAAAAATGATTCATGGATTATTTTCATAAATTATCAATAAAATATGATAATGTGTGATTGTTTTTTGAATTTTTGGCATGAATTGTGAGCTAAAGTGTTACTTTTAAAACTAAAAACACACACATTGAGTCATACCAGATACACCATGTGTCATACTGGTGTATTCATACATGATAAAAATTAATCAAGGATATTTTTCCTAATGTATCAATACAATCAAATAATTTTTTCTCATTTTTGAGTATGATATTTATATTTTGAACTAAAAGGTCACTTTTAAATGGAAACATGCAATTTTATTCATATCACCCACTTCATGTTTTAGATTGATGTGAGTTTAATTACTATAATTAAAAAAAATAAAATTTTCATTTTTTCCAAAATTATCAAGAAAAATATCAGAGTGAATTTTTCAATTTTGAGTATGTGAAGTGCGTTTTAAACTAAAATGTCAATTTAAAATGAAAAGAATGACCTTTTAGTCATATTGTTCACACCTTGTGTCAGATTTATGTGAAGTTAATTCCTATAGTTAAAAATTGAATTATTGATCATTGTAATAAATTATCTAGATAATAAAAGTGTGTATACTCAGTTTCTGGTATATGATGCATGTTTTGAACTAACATGTCAATTTTAAATGTAAACAAAAACTTCCAGTCATACCAGACACACTGTGTGTCATATTGATATGTGGTTAATTATTACAGATAACAAATGAATTGTGATTTTTTGTTATAAATTATTATGATATTATGAGTACATTTTCTTAGTTTTGAGTATGTGATGCATGTTTTGTACAAAAATGTAAATTTTAAATGAAAACATTCACTTTCATCCATATCATCCATGTTGTGTATCATATTAACATGTAGTTGATTACTATAAATAAAAAATCAATTATCAACAATTTTTATAAAATATCAAGATATTCTGAGAATGTTTCTTGTTTTTGATAACGTGATGCATGTTTTTAACTAAACTGTCACTTTAAAATGAAAACATGCACCTTCAGTCATACCGACCACTCCGTGTGCCAAATTAATGAATGGTTCATTCCTATATGTAAAAAATTAACTACATATATTTTTATTAAATTATAAATATAATAAAATTGTGTTTGATCAATTTTTTGTATGTGATGTACATTTTGAATTAAAATATCAATTTTTAATGAAAACATGTGCTTTCAGTCATACCAACCGCACCATGTGTCGGATCAAAGTGTGGTTAATTTATACATGTCTCAAATTAATTATGGATCATTTTTATAAAGTATCAAGTCACTATGAAAAAATTTACTCATTTTTTATTACGAGATGCTTGTTTTGAACTAAAATGTCAATTTTAAATAAAAACACAAACTGTTAGTTCTACCACTCACACTATGTATCAGATTGACATGAATTTGATTAATTCACATCAAAAATAAATTATGGATCATTTTTATATAAATTATTTAAAATATATGAGTAGTTTTTCTTGGTTTATAGTATGTGACACATGTTTTGAACTGAAATGTCACTTTTAATTGAAAACACGCACTTTGAATCATGTCTATCACACCGTGTGTCATATTGACATGTGGTTAATACCTAAATTTAACAAATAAATTATTGATATTTTTCCTAAACTATTAAGAAAATAAAATTATGTTTTATCAGTTTTGAGTATGTGACTTTCATTTTGAACTAAAATGTCAATTTAAAATAAAAACACATTCATCCCATCATATCAACCACATCGTGTTTCAGATTAAGTAATTTTTAATTCCTACATGTTACAAATGAATTAGGTATCATTATAAAAAAGTATCAATAAAATACATGCTCATTTGCCCAGTTTTGAGTATATGACATGTTTTTTGAACTAAAAAGTCAATTTTAAATGAAAACACCCATTGTGAGTTATACCAGCCACACTATTTATCTGATTGATGTGTGTTTGATTCCTACACTTAAAAATCAATCATGTTTTCCCCTAAATTATTAAGATAATACAAGTGTATTATCTCATATTTGACTATATGATGCATATTGTTAGCTAAAATGATACTTTAAGGGGAATGGATGGAATGAAATAGTTTTGTAAAATCATGAAGGGAATTTGTATAAATTTTTACATATAACCCAAAGGGTGGATATTAAAATTTATACAAGTGATATTTTCATGCTCAAATCACATAATATAGTAAATCCAATAACTTGATTTTAGTGAAACACAATTTTTCCTTACCAATATGTCATTAAAAGTTCTTAGAAACAATAAGGAATGCATTATATCACTATTGAACATAAAATAAATAAATAAAATAACCAACCTCTCCATTGAGAGAAAATTAAATAGTACCTCAGTGCATCATATTTGTCAAATAATAAATTAAGAATTTATTTTTCTCCAACCATATTATGCCTAAAAGTGTACAAAATGACTCTATACATAGTACAAGATCCTTATTAAAGACTAATATAATTACACCTTTAGAAACCCAATTTATGCCAACTAATAATTTCCCATTCATAGTTTATGTTCATTCTCCATGAAATTGATTTTAGCCTTCAAAAAATACTTTGAACTCTATATAGATGCCATTTGAGGTCTTCATAGACACAAAATGCTTAGAGAAAAATCATTAGGAAATTACCACTTCATGATATCTATAAAAATTAACTGAATAAGTAGTAAATAAAAATGATAAGAAAATTAATAAATAAGCAATAGATAAAATGAAAAAAAAATTAACTAAATAAGCAGCAGATAAACTAACTCTTAATGATCTCTATGAGATGAAAAATTAAAAATATGATAGGAAATCACCTCTCCATGACAGCTGTAAACATTCTAACACCATTTAAACTAGACACTCATTTATAAAAAAATCTATTTACTATTTTAGATACATGGATTTTGACAGTTTTGGTGGTAATGATAAAATATAGATAAACAAACGATAAATAGATATCTAAAATGAAATTGAAATTACCTTTAAAATTCTTCTTTAGGGATGTTAGTTTTTTAATGGAAAAAAATATATTTCATAAATTTAAAAATATAATAACCAAAATCATTTCCATTAATTTATTTTAGACACTAAAAAAATGTTAAGAAACATAATTAATTTGTTTAGATATAACAACCCCAAACCCACACTTCTGAATTTGGTGCAAAAATTGTAAATGTTTACATTTTTAGATTTGATATCGATGAAGTTGACTCAATTTTATCCATCCAAAACTTACAACATCAAGAGGAATTATTGGATCACTTACATACCCAAGGAACATTTAGGTTTAGATTTTTAGAGGATTAGGAAAAACTCTTACACAAAAAATACTAATAAATTCAAGTGAGTATTTATCCCGTTAAAACTAGATTTTCTTATTTTATAATTGTTCTTAATCATCATACATATAAAACACTTATAGGAATAATTAATTTAACATCATTCTTTATAACCTAGGGAAAATGAACCATAATAAGGGTGAGATCAATTGCTCAGTAAGGGTAAATATAACCATTAACAATTGAATATTATCAGTGTAACACCCCGAGATTTTATGAAAAATATTCTTTTTAATTTCATTAATGTCTTGTGTTGTACGCTACAGCAAAAGAAGCTTTCACAACACGCATCCTTGACTTGCCTTGCATTACACGCAATCGTGACCTTCCTCGATAGTGTGTGTAGTATGCAATACTGAGTTTCACTAAACAACGATATGCTATTAAAATATTATTAAAACTAGCCGTTATGAATAGTAATAACCAATTTTTGAAATTTTGTAAATTTTATTTTCAAAATGGATTTCATTTTTGGATTTGGAATATTGAAATTAGCTTAGGGTGAAATTTTGGTACTTTTCGAATAACTTTCATTTTCTGATGAATAGTGAAAATTACTAAATTTTAATTAAAAACAACCTTTTTAATAGGAATAATTAATAGTGATAAATTATTAATTTGATTGGGTTTAAAGTATATTTAGAATATATTTTTACAATTTAATATAATGTTGGTCATTGTATGTAATTTCACATTTAAACTAGACATAAACAAGTGTCATTCTTTTGATAGTTATTATCTCTTAAGAACACGCTATTTGTTTTGACGACGGGAATTAATTTTTAAATTAATTAATGCAACTGATATGTTTTGAATTTGGTAAAATAGACATCATTTTTGAGTTCATAATATCAAATATAGCTTAGGCCTAATTTTTGGTATTTTTCTGGAAACTTTCATTTTTTGATGAATAGTGAAACCACTAAGTGGTAGTTAAAAAAAATGAATTTTTCATTAAACTTAATTTTACCACTTCTGTGAGTGGAATTTCAAAAATCCGAGAGACACGGTTGATGTCAGTAAGTAAAATGTGGTTCAATGAGATGAAAATAATTTTTGGTGAATAGTAACTTTTTACTTTTTTTTACCACGGTTAAAAGTAAATAGGGTAATTAAGGGTAAAAATTATATTATTATTACCCTAACACATGTCATAATTCTATTGGACAAGTGTAATTCGACCAAAAACAACCTTAGGAATAAAATATGACCATTTAGGCCCACTTGGATTAGATTAGGACATTTATTATTAATTTATTTAAAGAAGGGTTAAAATAGTTAAAATCAAAGTTTAATAAGAAAATCATTTTTAATATAGGGTTATACATAAGATAAATTCAACTATAAATATTAATTAGAAAGATAAAAAGATTTCCAACATAATGGTAGTTTATTTGTAATTTTTAGACATTAAATAATTTAATTTATTTATGACACAAAGATGATGCATTAATTATCTCATTAAAGAAATATTGACATAATTGATGTTATAAATACCCAAATAAATGTAATTTGAGACTTTTTATGAATTAAACTAATTTTAGAGGTTAATATGACATGTTAGTATTAATTTAATTAACTTTTTTCTAACTAATCATTCTGTTATAATTTTTAAAAAAATCAATTACTAAATAGTGTCAAAATTGACATAAAATAGTTTTCAAAACAAATATTATATTATTAATTGTTATTTTATTCCTAAAAATCTAAGGTTCGGAAAAATGACTTATATAAGGTTATATATATTAATAATAAACAACTTGGGGTTCTTTTTTCTTGTTATAGTAAGTTTATTAACCTTATAGTGTAAGAACACAAAAAGACACGGTAAAAGTAAAATTATCTAACTTAAAGTTAAATATAAATGATAAGGTTAAAATAGGAACCTAAACTTGTCTAAATTCTATTGTATGAGAGGATTTAGACCCATATCCACCTTATCTTCTAAATAAATCAATTTGGAGCTATTTAAAACCTAATTTGGCTTTATAATAAAATAATATTTTTAGTTATTCCAAAGGTGCCCTTCTCCTCCCTTATAAAAGGGCACCTCCTCCCTCTCCTCCTCACACCACTTTGAGCCTTCAAGATCGGCCAAACCCTGCCAAATTCTCTTCTCCACTTCCCTAGAAACATCCTAGAGGTTCTGGTCTTCCTCAAAGACCAATTTTAGTGCCCTAAAAGGAGATCTTAAAGAGGTGCTTCAAAGAAGAGGTAATGTCTGTTACCGATTCTTTCAACTTTATTTCTTCTTCCACTTCTTCTTCTTAGGTTGTTTTATTATTAAGTAATAACATAAGTATCACTCATATATGGATATGTTATTATAAGTATGAAACAACCCTATTTCACCATCTATCCATCCTACGGAAAACGAAATCACCGCGCATGCGTACGTACAGAATACCGTCTCCACGCTGTGGTGTAATCTATTTTCCACCACCACCTTACTTGGATGGGTATAATGGTGCAAATAATAACTATATATGATTATTATAAAGTGATATTGATTCTGAAATAGTATACATACAATCCAATACAATTCCACGATCATGAGAACGATATCATCGCTCGTGCATACGTACGGACTACCGTCTCCACGACGCGATGAGATTCATTCTCCACGTTAACCATTCATGAATGATTATAAAGTATATATAATAAGTAATAATGAAATATATGACATAATAATGATACTGGATTTATGTGTATATATATGTATGTCATCTACTTAATTCCATTCAACTCAATAAGGAAACAAAAACAGCCTTCATGTGTACGTACGACCTACTGTCTCCATGAACGGTGTATTTCTTTCCATTTACTGATCTATTATATATATGTATATTCTGAATATATATTATATATAAATCATGTTTTATATTCTGGAATTAATTAATCATGATCTAAGTAATCATATGAATAATTACAAGTCAAAACACGGACGACAAATGAAACGATTTTACCCAAAACGCTCTTTAACATGGAATTTACAAAATAACGGGTAAAATGAAGTCATAATTGAACCATATATGATATCATAACAATTATTATGATTCTTTAATAAGTCAATGACACTATTTAAATCATTATACAGGAGTTTTGGACACTTACGGAGCAAATCAGACCTAAGGTACAGAAAATATCACAATCTCATTTTATCCGAGATTGTTTATACTTTTGTATTTACTAGGGTGTATTTTATCATCCACATCCATGTTTCCTCAATATTTAATATTGTTTCCATCCACCTAAAATTGTGTAAATCCAATTTTACCCTTCGGTGAGTTTTTAGTAAAAGATATGAAAGGAATCTTTTGTCGTTTTTAGTACGAGGTACTTTTTGACTTTTCCGACAAAAGTACGAGAAGAATGTTTTTTTAACTTATACGGCATGAATGGAATTTTAAAACATTATTTCCAAGAAGATTCCTTTACAAGTTTTCAAGTTTATTTTTAATCAACTTCTTTTAGTTTAGAATTTTATGACATGTTAAGAAATGAAAAGTGTTTTTGAAGTAGAAAGGATATTTTCCTCAAGAATGGAGTTCAAGTGTTTTATCAAAATTATTTTCCATCTAAGATAAAATAGGGTTCTGTTTCTATCCCTATTATTACATTTATTTGATTATGTTGTGATGGAAATATTTTTATGAATTCCTTTATCTTATATGAATTGTTTTATGATGTCACGATGTTTAAGATTCCCATTTTTATTAAATGGGTTATGCTATGATGTATGGTTTATGATTTTGTGGCACAAATAAGAATGGTATCATTATGAGATGGGTGGGACCTATATCTCCCTCCAATGCATTGGGTAAAGATTTTATATCTCATGAGATATACATGGCTGGAACGGCAGGTTAAACTGGTTCAGTGAAATAGGACTGAAACGAGGAATGAACTCGGTTCAGAAATGGACTTTGTCCACTAAGATAGTCTTGGAATTGAGTCTTGACTAAAAAGAAATGATTCTATATGATTATGTGTGTATGCCACAAAGTTTCATGTTTTAAGTTATGATTATTGGGATTACATTTCACTACTATGATTTATCCCATGTTATGAAATTTTGATTTCTTTTGCAGGTTAAGATTTCAAAAAGTTATGCTCTTATGTATATGATGTGATTGATATTTCTTTTGTTTACCCTTACTGAGCATTTGAGCTCACCATTTTATGATTTCTTTTCCCCAGGATATAAATAAAGGTTTTAGGTAAAAAAAGGAAGATATTTATGGGAGATGTTGAAGATCTTTCACCATGATTAGAAGATTATATTTCGAGTTTCTAAAGACACTAAACTATTACGGTCCTTGTGTGTGTGTTTTTGTTATGTACTAAGTATTCCACAAAAGTAATGTAATGTCCATGTACGTCAAGCTTGGAGTCTCTACAATCAGTGAACATAAGAATAGCATAAGGGTATGATAACATAATCAAAGCATATGAGCATAAAAAAATAATATTCATACCCATAAATATTTGAAACATGGCTATTTCTGAATTGTTTCATTCCCACACTCATTTCAAGTTAATGTAGACCTTTGTTCCAAAGGCAAGTGGTCACTTAGATTTTTCCAGTGACGTCTTAGAAAATGTTTTGTCCAAGAGGATGGGACTTCAGGCTCACCACACCCATTTTATGGGAATTATTTCCAACTCTAAGACTCTATTATAGATTTAAGACATATTCGTGAATTCTTCCAAAATACTAGTGTGGAAATGCTTACTCTAATTCCCATGATTTGATCAAGACCACGTATCAGAGGGTAACATCTATATATATTAGTGAGTCCCCATAAATATCTTATTAGTTCACAATTATTTAGTTTAAAGTATCCAAGATGGGATATATAGAGTTTATTTTCATCTAGGGAGGTAGTTGGTGTTTTGGAGTTAGGATTGAACCTTAAAGAGGAATTCTATGTATCATATGAAAGAATGAATCAAAAAACAAATAGTTTGATGGAGTGGATAACAGTTAAATGACATTGGGTTCTAACCTCAAAGAGGCTTGATACATACCCTTCAAAGAATAATAATCATATCCCACATAGTTCGATGGAACAGTCAGGGATTACACCTTAGCAGGAGGCCTATGATGGAGGTATTTTTCCAATGATGATAAGATGATCATTTCATATCTCTAAACCCATTTGAGACTTTCTCAGTGTGATAAAAAAGTGATAAAAAAATATTAGTCACGCTATATGTGAGTGTACCATTATATTTCAAAGGAGTAATAATACGCTGAGGTTACCTAGTGAATATTCACATGTCATGAAAGGAGAAACAATAGGAAATAATGTGGGGCTTACACATGGGATGCCTTAAGATACCTAACCTAGTAGGTGGGTCAGGTAAGGGTATGTTTTAGGGTATACACCTGAGAGGAATCCAATGTAATTGAAACCAAGAGGAGTGTCTTGACTCAGGGATAATAATGATATCCAAAGAAGTATATCTACTTAAGGAGAGTAGTGATAGCCATGAAGATTATCTCAGCTAAATGGTTGATGAATATTTGGTTTGGTTATTACACTTAGTATGAGTCTTATGTTTCCAGAACCATGAGGATAATCTCAACTCATGGAGATTAAGGTTTGGTTGGGGCTTACACATAGGATGATTTCCATGTTTATGAAACTATAAGGATAATATAAACTTATAGAGATTAAGTCTTAGTTGGATATTACACCTAGGATGATGCCCATATATATGGAACCATTAGAAGAATCTCAACTCAGGGATATTAGGGGTTGGTTGTGGATTACACCTAGGAGGATGCCCATATTTCTAGAATTATGAAGAGAATATCAACTCATGGAGATTAAGGTTTGTTTTGGGATTACACCTAGAAGGATGCATATATTTCTGGAACCATGAGGAGAATATCAACTCATAGAGATTAAGGTTTGGTTAGGGCTTACACCTAAGAGTATTTCCATATTTATAGAACCATTATAAGAATATTAACTCACGGAGATTAAGTTTTGGTTGAGGCTTACACCTAGAAGGATGCCCATGTTTCTATAACCATGAAGAGAGTATCAACTCATAGATATTAAGCTTTGTTTGGGGCTTACACCAAGTAGGATTCCCAATCATGATTCCCTCTCCATACATTGGTAACAGTATGAGGAAGGGATATTTTTAATGTTGGGTATTACACCTATTAGGAGGCCCAAACCAAGAGGAGTATGTCAACTCTAGGTATGTATGGTTTGAGTTGATTCCCAGGTATGAGACCTCAGTGAATTGGTGCATTTCTCTAGTGGAGGGATAGTGAATATTCTTACCCTAATAGAGGGGTAGAAAAAAAATTTATACTTAGTGAAGGTATATAAAAAGTTGTTTAGCCATATTATATGGATATAATTAAGATATTTTCACCAAATATAGTTTCCTTGGGTGAAGGGTCACCAAAGTATGGTGACTTGGATGAGGGTTCACCCAAGTGGGATGACTTGGGAAAAGGGTCACCCATGTGGGATTATTTGGGTGAAGGGTCACCCAAGTGGAGTGACTTGGGAAAATGATCATCCAAGTGGAGTAACTTGGGTGAAGGGTCACCCAAGTGTGGATATACCAAGTGTGGGTCACCCAAGTATGGGTTTCCCAAGTATGGGTTGCCCAAGTACGGGTCTCCAAAGTGTGAATCGCCTAAGTATGGGTTGTTAAAGTGTGGGTATCCCAAGTGTGGGTTGCCCAAGTGTGTGTTTCCCAAGCATGGCTCACCCAATTGTAGGTTTCCCAAATATAGGCCTCCTAATTATGGGTAGATAATGTGTGGGATGCCAGTGTGTGGGTCACCCAAGTATGGGTTTCCCAAGTGTGGGTCACCCAAGTGTGGGTTTCCCATGTTTGGGTTTCCCATGTATGGATCTCCCAAGTGTAGGTCACCCTAGTGGTTGAACCAAGTAAGGGAGAAATAGGGGGGATCATCCTAATAGGGGTCCATCCATGGTAGTTATCCCAAGTAGGGATGGACTAATTGGGAGAATATGTTGGGTTATCATAGCTCTCATCATGGTTGTTTGTTTGTGATTTCATCCATACTTTTTAAAAATCGGAGGTTAGGGTCTATTTATAGACCAACCGGTGGACCTAAATGAATGAGATTTTTAAGAAAGTTAGGAGAGAGACCTATAGATATGTGAGGGAGATGCTTGAATGGCTTTCATGATAGATCTATGTGAGCTGGCCCATGTGAGGTTTCTACTTCCTTTGTAAAATTTTCCTAACATCCAATAGCCAAAACTTTTAATCCATAAGTCCATTTGGGCTCTACAACTAGTAAAATAAAATCTTGAGAAGTGATATACATACTTTTATATTGTGTGTACATCTTATTAAAATGTTTTAGGATAAAAAAAAGTGTTTGGAAGACCCTCAAAAATACATTTTAAGGTATCAAAACCTTTTTATCAGCAATTTCCAAAAATCTATGGCCTACTTCTACATGGAGGTTCTCACCACCATTCCACTAGATTGGGTAATGTTTCTAGGAAATTTATATCTCTCGATGTGTGAGAAATATTAAGGAACATGTAAATCTAACATGCTTCTTCTTATATCACGGATACACATTTCTTCTCAAAATCAACTTGTGTTTTCTAAGTGAGGATTGTATCATGGGTCATACAAAAAAGTACATGGAATAAATTTTTTTCAATTCCAAAAAAATGAAACCTAGAATTAGATTAATTTAGAATGAAAAGAATATGATTCTAAGTTAAATATAGGTAACTTTGAAACATATCTAAATCACCTATTGGGATTTGGAGCAATCACACCAGTGAGAGGATTCTTTCTAAAAGGAGGATTTCAACTCAAGGATTTCGGATGTCACCAAGAGGAGTAATTTACTTGAGTAATTCATGTTTCCAAGAAGATTAATCTCAACTCAATTCATGTATATCCTAAATTGGGAAAGGTCCAGATTCTAGGATAGAAAAAAGAGTGGAATGAGAGTTTATTTGCATCTAGATCCAAGATAGGAGATCTGGATTTCACTACATATCTCATGAGAGAAGGAATCAAACCACTCATTGTTTTGATAAAGGGACTCATATATATATCAAAATCATACATATAGGGATACAATTTTTAACATAGGTTCATTGAGGAATAACTCTGATGAATACTCCTACATAGATCTAGATTGTTTGTAGAATAGGGGATATCATCACTTTGTCATGGATTAAAGGGTAATTACCCATATTTCAATGGGGTTATTTCACGGATCTGAATATCATTCCAAAATTTTTGTCCACCCATATTTGTTTTTTCTAAGCATTTTAAGTTCATGTAGGATAGACCATATATCATGTGATTTTTAGTCTTGAAAATGAGGATTTTTTACCATCAGATAGGTCTTGAGGAGAAAATACAAGCTCTAATTTTTTCCTAGGTCAATGGACCTAGTGAAAATAGATTTATTTTTTTATGTATGGATGGTGATCTCTATGATCATTATATCTCGTTATTTTCTCCGTAACATTTTCCTAATCCATTAATGGGGAGGCCTAGAGAGTAGGACCTTGGATTTTACCCAGACTACCCTTTGTTGTTTTTTAACCAAGTAAGTTTTATTCCTTTTTATTTTGTTTCAAATGCTCAAGTTTTTACTAGGTTGTGTGAGGTACATTCTTAGCAACCCTAGTCTCAAATTTTTCATAGAGTTCCCTTTGTAGGGTTTCAACCTGGAAAGTACTATATCTCTTTCCATTGGTAGTTTAAGGTCTTTCAAGCCAGACCAATGTAGGGATAGAATTTAAGGTTATACAACTTTGACCAAATGTTGTTGATGTTTAAGGTCACATAGAATTTACCAATAATTATAGGTGAGACAGTCTATACTATAAGGTATAATAGAAATCCTACATGAATAGAGAGGTCAATGATAGTATAGAAGATATCATGGTTAAATACACTTATTTTAATGTCATAGTGCTTATATTGAGGTGTCCATTTTATGGTCATAAAGCTCAAAACCTTGGTGGATAAGGGTTTACAAAAGAACAATATCAAATTAAGGTGTCATGGTCTCTAAATGAGATCCACACCTAGATAAGAGGGAGCATGAGAATATAATGTCATTATATTACTTTGAAGGTGAGATCAATGAAAAAATGCGTAACATTGTGGGTACTTGAATCTTCTTGAACAGTTGTGTTATGGAAGAATTAAATCATAACCCATGAATGTCTGAGTCAATTCAAAATGGATAATTGTGGGAATAGAATGATAATTAGTAATAGTGTAAAACTAATGCCACAATATGTCAATGAATAGAGAATGGGGTTTAGGTGGATCTTTCTTATAGAACTAAAATTTACCTTAGGAATTACTTCATAGGCTTAATGGAAAATTTTTCTTTTCACCGTCAAATCCTAGAGGTGTACCTTCAGATCAATCAATCCCTGTAAACAAAATTTCCATGCAAGAGTGAATTGAGAGGATTAATAGACTCAAGGTTATGTAGTTCTAAGAAGAGCAATTCAACTTAAGGAATTGGTTTGTATTGATTCATACATCCTGGATATGAGGTGGGTTCATGGAGAACATGAATATTCTATAAGGGTTTGAGCACCCTAAAGGTTATACCACCATATATTGAACAAGATCTCATGGAAAAGGGATACAACATTATATTATTTTGATTTGTAGTTTAAGGTCATGAAATTATGACCATGAAGGGATAAAGTTTTAGGTCATATAAATTTGACCAAATGTTACCAAAGTTTAAGGTCACACAGATTGTACTCAAATGGTGGGACATCCTACATAGAAAGAGTATGAAAGAACCTGACATAAATTATGAGCCCAATTTAAGAATAGATTATCCCATGGGGTGAAACACATAGTTTGTGGTCATAGTGATTAGAACAAATATTGGTGGCTGGGCCTAGGATATAAAATCTCTACATAACTATGTATCTCATTAGAATGATAATCAATACACATATATCTTTTAGAATGAAAATTCCTCTTAAACAAATCTGACTCATATGCAGGGGAATGTGCATTTTATTTTGAGCACATTTTCATAAACCAGAGAACATGGTTTTAGATCTCCTATTCATATTCAAATCATATGTAGGAGGTGGGGTATTAAAACTTTTACGAATATATGGTTTTTGTTCTAAATAGTTCAATATGGATTAAATTCTCATATAGGGAAGAAATATTCCACATGAAATGTTCCACCCTAAATAATTTAAAGTCACGTGGGATGTAATTTTTCCGCATAGCTTAATGTTATGTGCCAGGAATGTTGGTGTTATACAATTTATAGTCTTATTTTTAGGATTGGAACTAGGTAGTTTAAAGTCACGCATCATGAACTAAGTTACCTATCCTTGAATAAAAGACATCTTAATCATTCCAGTCAAAGTTACTCTCCAGGTCCTATAAGATCGCATGATTCATGCTTATCATGAGAAATAAGAGACAACTTGGGAAATAATTTGAACCACATGATATTAAAAGATATGGAACATGTAGGGGGATTTAATTTCAAGTAAAGACAGAATATATACATAGATTTTGATCTCATAGAGGGACATGGTTGAGGTGATGGAAATTTATGTCTAGGAATAAAATAGAATATTTGGGTATCACTACATATATAATGATATGAGAATCAATCCACACATAGTTCTTATTGAAAGTTTCCTTACAATTATCTAACTCATATGAAAGGAAATGGGAAAATCATGTCATAGTTTGGATGGACCTTAGCATTATGGTCGATCTATTCATCCATAACCAATGAATCCTTGATAAAGGATGGAACCCCAATATAGATTAATCTCTTACATAGGGTAGGGGAATTTTCATATTTAATCTTGGTATGTGATTGAAATAATGTGAGTCTCCAAAGATATAACCTAAGATATAAGAACTATGTTTCCTTAAAAATGGATTATTCAAACCTACTGTTAATTTATAGTTAGGGATTATATAGTAGGTACCTTTACATGGATCTATACCTCATGTAGTTAATGGGTCATATAGAATGGAACATGTGTCGTGCTGTTTAATTTCATGCTACAAGGACTCAGATGTTCTACATTTTAGGGTTACATGACGAGGGCCTTTTTTATACATTTTAACATAATAAAGTGAGGACTAATGTCATATAGTTTAACATCATGTGACTAGGAAGTTGGCCACATAGTTTAACATCATGTTGCAGGGACGTATGATTAATATAGATTAAGGTCACATAGATTTGACCATAAGGATATGAGACTGATGGGCAATTCAAGAAAACAATCTTTATGTGAATAGAGGGACCTAGGTAGATCCAATTTTAGTATAATAAAACTCACTGATGGTGTAGAAGTTTGTGACTAGGCCCAATATTGGAAGTTTGGGTGTCACTACATATCCCATGAATGGGAATAAAGTCTCATGTAGTTCTAAAAATTGGTGTAATAGGATACCAATACCAAGGGTGTTGGTCCTCTCAAGCATGGGACACAATAACACCCAATTTTTAACCATACAATAAGGATGTTGACCATGCGGTTTAACATCTTGCGTCAAGGAAATTGGACATTAAATTTAACATCATATGGTGAGGATGTTGGACAAACAATTTAATGTCATATGGTGAGAAAATTGAACATGTAGTTTAATGTCATATGGTGAGGATGAATGGTTGTTCAATTTGACGTCATATAACCAGGAGAAAGTGAACACCATCATTAAGTTTATGAAAAGAATCTTTTAAAATACCTTGTATTGGTTTGGAATGTTTTTATGAAGGTTATGTTCTCATACTTGCATAAAATTATGGATAAATGACCATATGATGGGGGATATTATGTAGATCTGACTCATACATAAGGAAAATGGGTCTCATGGACTAGACCATTCTATGTAGTTTAAGGTCATGTAGCATGAAACAAAGTTTTACACAATTTTATGCTCATGTGACATCAAGGATACTTAATAGAAGCTATATATTATGATGGAATAAAACATAGAAACATTCTTGATCCCTTTAAACATAATAAAATGGATGAGGTAAGTCATGTCTTCAAATTTCTAGATCAGATATTGAAGATTGGTGGGAGTATAATGACTACTAGTAATGGTGAAAAAATAATTCCTCACTTAGTTAATGGAGACTAGTAGGATTTTGATGAACATTAATACACTCATTCCAATAAAAGTGAATGGGGTTCAAGTTTAATATTCCTCCAGGACCAAAATTTCCCCTAGAGGTTACTTTGTGAGCTTAGTGGGAAACTGTGTTATTCACCATCATTTCCTAGAGGGATCCCTTCAGATCAATGAATCCTTGTTACTAGAGTTTCCATGTAAGAGTGAACTAAGAGGATTTATAAAATAAAGGTATTTTTTTATTCATACCTCAAAAGTTATGAAGTTTTTTGGGTGGATGAAGGGGTGTTTAAAAGGTTTTGGAAAATTCCACTATTATACCATCAAGTTATAAACATGTTACTTAGATAGGATGAATGAACCAGGATTGAAAGTAAGGTTCATTTAAAACTCAAAAAGAGTTCATATGGAACTCAATATATAATGGGGAAATCATGGTTATTTATTAAGATCATTTGTGAGTGACCTCCTAGATATGTTTATGGCCATGTGAGCTAGACCATGAACCACATAATTTAAAGGTCACATGGAAAGGCCCAAATGTCATTCATTTTAACATAAATATATGATGGAAAATGGTTTCTTCCATTTAGGGTCACATATCTTTGACTAATGGTGAGGGTAATATGTCTTCACCATGAGTTATAACAAACTTGATGTGAATAGGGGACTTGGGGGGGGGCAAATGCTAGTGAATATAGACTCATCTGTGGGGAAGAATTTTTTTGATTTTTTTTGAGATATTGGGTCTATGAATTACTACATAAATTATGAAATCAGAAATCAAGTTGTACATAGTTCTAAAAAGGGGCTCAGTTGGAGACCAGTTCCAAAGGTAGGTCCCCTCAGGTGAGGGATAAAGCATCACACAATTTTAAGTCATGTGATAGGGACATGGACTGTGCAGTATAATGTATTGTGGAATGGATGTTAGACACATATTTTATCATATTATGGTGTGTATGAGGAATAATATAGTTTAAGGTCATGTGACAAGGACATTTTTCTAGGAATTTTAATTTCACACAGATCAAAAGATGATTTCATGCAGTTTTGGGTCATATGACTAGGACCTTGGTGTCTTGAAGTTTAGGGTCTTAAGACTAGGACCAGTGGTGAGGGTGAGATAGTTTCACCAGCTAGTAAAAATAAATCTAACATGAATGAAGGTTTCAAGGGATGAAAGGTAATGAATAAATTCTCACCTATGGGGAAGAATATGCAGCTAGGCCTGAGATCGTGGGTCTAGGCATCACTATGTATCCCATAAAATGGGAAATAAGCTATATATTGTTCTATAACATGGTGTGGTGGATGAAAAACACTAAAAGAGAAGTTTCTCTCAAGTGAGGGACAAAGTATGTCGTTATTTTATGTCATACAGTAAGGATGTTTATTATATAGTTTAACATCTTATGATAAAGATGTTCTACATGCAATTTAATGTATTACAGTGAGGAATAAAATCATATAGTTTAACATATTTTGATAATGAAATTTTCTAATAGTTTAACATTATGAAAACAAGATTAGTTCTAGGAAGTTTAAAGTCACATATATTAGACTATGGTGTCATAAAATTTAGGTTCATATGACTAGGATGTATGATTTCATGTAGTTTAGGGTCTTACAACTAGGACCGATGGACATAATTCATTAGGAATGGTGATATTTTGGTGGAATGATAATAAAATGCATGTACTTAGCAAGAGTATTAGGATTCTCTAACTCTTTTAGGCCTTCTTCTACCTACTTTTCAATCTAATATTTGAATACAAATCATTCTTCAATTATATTTCCCAAAAATTGGTGGTAGGTACAATAATTGGGATGATTTTTCATAGACACCTCTCCAGGTATTAAAATCCTCAAAAGATAGATATGGTTATGCTCTAGTGGAAAGAAGAATTATGAATCCACATCCTCATACTTTAAGTAATTGAACTTATTTTTTTATATCTATGAGATATGGGATACCTAAAGGCTTTAGTACACATTGTGTGTTCTACTGAGGATGTCTGCATGGAAGAAATAGAAAAATTGATGTCATTGGATCCAATATCCCCTCATCTATATTCATTTTAAGACAAACCTTGAATACAAATCATCTTTCGATTTCATGTCTTAAAAATCGATGGTAAGATTAGTATTTTGGATGTAATCTTAAATATTTCTCTTTAGGTTTCTTAATCAGTGGGATCTCAATCAAATACTTTTCTATGGCATAGTAAAAATACTCAGAGAGTTGTTTTTATTGGAAACAATACAATTTTCTTTATCCTTTCATCAAGAGATATATGATAAAACTGCTTCCCTATTATTTTACATATGCCACCATTGGTATAGGAACTTTTATGAAAATAGGATTTGTTAGGAAATGCCCTGATCTCAATCAATATGGTGGGAGAAGATGAATCATTGGAGGATTTATATGCTAACGATGCCTCCCCTTGATTTGGGAACTTTGACTCTTCAAGATTCTTTTTGGAAACTACTAAGGTGGAAAAACATCTAAAATGAACCTGATGATGAGGTATAAAATATGGACATTCCCCTAGCTTGGTGGGTTAAGGGAATTTAATATATGAAAATTTTCTTAGACTTTTAGGCTAAGGTGAGGTTAAATAAGGTCTAAAATAAACCCAAAGAGGGAGATTTTTTTTGAAAATACCCCAAACCTATGGGATGAGGTAATTAATTGAAAAATGGGACTCTCTTAGAGGATTATGGTATTACATGGGTAAAATATCTTTGAAGCATATTCAAAATTATTTTATAGAGAACCCTATTTTATTTCTGAAACTGAGTGATATGTTCTTCAGAAAATATGGCCCTAACATCAAAAATGGGATAATAGGCAGAAAAATCATCAACACCCTTTTCTTTTTAATGTTAGGAAAAGTGGATAATGATGGTATTCTCAATCTATACCACATAAATTGGATAATTTTTTGACATTGGGAAAATTATCCATTAATTTAGCACTCTAAAGAATAAACATGGTTAGTAATTCCTTATATAGAGGTAGGTAGGGTATCAATGATCCCTTTTTCAACAATTCTTATAGTAGAGGGCGAGACAACTTTCTAGGTCTTAGAGGATTGTAGGAATTTAAATTATTTTCATCATTATTGTTCTCATTATAATTAGGTGGCAAGTATTCATATCTAGTTAATAACATATTGATAGAGACACAATTAAACCAGTGCTCCTATTTATTTGAGTGTATCATTTAGCAGGACGATTTCCATTGGTCCATTTGGTGGGATGGTTACCATTAATAAATTTGGTGGGAAGGTTCCCATTGGGCTATTTGGTGGGATGGTTCCCATTCACTCGTTTGGTGGGACGGTTCCCATGAACATTCATCATAATTATTTTGGAGGATGGATGAAACATATTCCACATGTTCCATGGAATTTTACATTGGAATTTTACCCTCAAATATCATCTTTTGTAGTAGATCTTTGATGATGAATCATTCCCAGATCATATGACATAGTATACGATGGTAAGGGATTTAATTCTGATGGTCATCCTTTCCTTATTCATCTAGATTATTTATTTATAGAAGCATGATTAGGTTGTCTTTCAGAACAAAATTGAAGTACCTTGAAACTTAATCATTATGGAAGGAATAAATTTTATCCTTCCTTCTTTCAAGGTCATGTCACCTTATCCTTTTTGGGTTTAGGTCAAAAACTATTTATTCAACTCTTCCTGGATTCTAAAATATGTGATGGGGTTTCTTGATAAGCTCTTTCCTTAGTTCTATGAATATCATATTTTTTACATTGTGTTATAGTCAGAAACTCTTGGACACCACTAGAGTAATTCATAGGAATAAGCAAAGTTGAAAACATATCCTATAAGTTTTCCACATAGATATATAGTAGTTATTCCTGTGGAATTTTTTTTTCCATGGAATACATAATATTAAAATTAAATTAGTGACTCTCTCATTTTCATGATGACTGAAATTTCAAAGGTCAAGGATTATTTTTTTCTACAACATAGATCTAAATCGGGAGAGGAATTGTTAATAGATATTTTCCCAGCTTGAGATAGACCCGGCTGCAAGATTATTATACCAAGAAAATTTAGGGCCTTCTAAGGTCTTCATAAAGCATCTGATCTTGGTAGCCTCTGGTAGTTCTGGGTTTCCCAATAGTGGGCCACACTGGGAAGAGAAATGGGTGATATTTTGTTCTGTATCACCCATTGCATTGAATTTTGAGAATCATGGGTTCCCAAAGTTGGGAGGGGGAGGAGTTGAATCCACCCACTTAGGATACATATTCCTCTCTAATTTTGTCAGTGTATTTCACACTTTAAGAAAATCCATCCAATCAGTGATGGAATCTAGTAATTCTTGAAATATTTTAATCTGAGTTAAACTTATATGAGTTTCCTAAATTGGCAGTTGATTTTTTCTCAGTAGTAGGAGAACTTGGAAATCAATCATCACTATGGTAGAATGGTATGATTGATGTAATCTTAATTAAACAGGGTGTACTGATTCTTCCATTATGGGTTGATATACCATATCCCATGGAAGAGTTTCAACTAAATGAGGTATAGAATCTTCAACCTGATGACTATACTCAAAAGATCTACTTCCCCTAAGAAACTCAATGCTGAATTGATGAAGCACTAATATTTTAGTTTTAAGCTTAGAAATATTCTCTCTTACTAAGATGGATTCACCATGTCCAAACAAAGGTTAGGCAATGAATATGGAAATATCTACCTTCTTATTGATAATATCAATGTTTTAATCATCAATTGTTATATAAGTGATGATATTCAACGATATGAAACATGTAGAAAAGAACATATATTCCCTTGGTGGAGGAATATCTATAATCTAGGTATTTTCATACCTAATAGTTGATATGGGAGATGAATTTAGGAATAAAAAATCCACCAACCCCGTAGGATGGGATTTTCTAGGAGATTATACTACTACTAAGGCTAGCTACATAGATTTTTGAATATCTTGGCTAGTGGTAATTAGAAATAATCATCAATCCACTATAGAGATGCACTTATGGGTTTTATAAGTATTGGAGGTGGTAGGGGGATAAGCCTTCCCTAGAGTTACAATGTATGGATTCCCCCAGTGGGATATCTTTTTGGATTCCTGAATCAAGATGGTTGGGATATGCATTGTTTCCTCTGTAGTTTCTTGTAAAATTGGGGTCACACATCAGCAATGGTGACCATGGAAGATAGGTTCTATAACACATTGAGTTTTATGGACCATTTTTTCCAAATTAATTAATTTTTATTGATGTATTTCATTTCACTAAGTCAAATATTTCTTTCACATAGAACCAACTTGGCTTGCTCTACACACAACACCGACTTGGCATGCGTTACAGGCAACCCTGAGTTTTTATGAATCATTATTTTATTGATATAATTATTTAAATGAGATAATTATAACATAGCCATTAAACATAGTAATATTATTAATAATAAAATTTTTCATATATTATTTATAATGGTTTCATAAAAATAAAACATATTGATAATGAAATATATAATTTTTGGTAAAGTCTTTATAAGTTTAAAAATACTATTTTCTTAAAGAAGTTGATTTTTATGTACTTCTGTGAACAATAACAAAATTAATTTTAGACACTAGTAGAAATTTAATTTGATAAAATAAACTTTATTTTTGAATTCATAATTTTAAAATTATATTAGGATAATTTTTTTTGGATTTTTCTGAGAAACTTTATTTTTGGGTGAATAATAAAAATTACTCAATTTTAATTCAAAATTGTTTTTTTGTATAATTTATTTATATAGTTAAATTATATTTTAAGTTTGTTTTAAAGTAAAAATAGATAAATTATACATCTATTAATCCAATTTAGGTCATTTGAATCATTTTTAGGTTAAATTAAAAATAAAAACTTATTGAACTTTTGAATGTTTTAACTTTAAAAATCTGTTTTCTAGCCACATATGTTAGATTAGAATTAAACTTAATTTTCCCACTTATTTGGTCTGAATTTTGAAAAGATTAAATAAATGGATTTAATAAGTATTATATTTTTAGTCTAATAATATCAACTAAATTTGTGACCAAAAATATTAGTGAAAGTGATTAAAATTAATCACAGTGATTAAGGTAAAGTTAATTTTAATTAGGTAATAAACATAAAAGGGCCAAAATGACCTATCCACTTATCCAAAACCTATTTTATGGAAATATATCAGCCATAAACCTTACATTTTTTTATATTTTTTTGGTTTTGGATGACTTTTTTAAGGTAAAAACTTAGGTATTACTAACTTGTTTAAAAAAAATACTAAGTGAGTCTTTTTCCTTCCCTATAAAAAGACACCACCTATCCCCATTTATCACAACTATAAAACTACATAGTATCATTAAATATCTGAAAAATACACTTAAAAACTTCCCTCCCTTCCTAATTTAATCCTCCCTTTTTGAATAAAGAAATCCAAGGAATCCCTTTGGTAAAAACCAAAAGGAGTTACCCAAAGAATAGGTAACATCCTTCCTCAAGATCCTTTATTTTATTTTCATATCCACCCCCTAGAATATATTTATTACAATATTATATAATAAAAAAAGTATCATCAATATACTGATATGTTATTATACTAAGGTTTATACCTACACTGACACACACTTCCATCTAATGGGTAACAGACATATTGTTTACGTGTACGGTGAACTATGGCCTCACGAAACAATCATTGTTCATTTTTTCCTTTACCCTCTTTCATGGTTGGGAATTATGATGGAAACACTAAATATATATGATAAATACGATACATATTATTTATTTAATCTTATTTAATTATTTTATAACACATATATTTATAATTTCTATTTTTGTGTAAATATGATAATTTCATTTGAGGACGTGTGAAGTATCGCCCCCTCAAAGAAATGTGATTCATTAAAAAACTAAATAAAATGTATTAAAGATGTTTTTTTTGTGAAATTATATGATATAATAATTCTACTTTAATTATATTATATAAATAAATATATATATATATATGTATTTTATTCTTCTTCTTTCTTTCTATATAACAATAAAATGGAAACAGTGTTAATGCGTATGATTGACCTACTGTCTCCATGAACAGTGTATTCCATTACATAATTATATATTATATATATTATTATAAAAAATATATACTGAATATATATGGTATTTATATCATAGTTTACATTTAGTAAATCATGATATACATATAAGGACGAGAGATATAACAAATTAAGACACATGGAAAAAACAAAGCGAATATTACCCGAAGCGTAAACTTAACATGAAATTATTAACAAGAGGGTAATATAAATTCATAATCAAACCATATATGTTATTATATATAGGAATATTTTTTTATATATTTATAATAAAATTATATTTATTATACACGAAATTTTTACGGGTACGATGAGAGTCAAGACACAATGTAAGGGGATTTCTAGTCTCACTTTTATTTCTAACAGATTTACACCTTATTCAACACTCATATATTTTGTGTGATTATTATACTACCCATTATTATATTCTATGATTTTTATACTTAATTTTATAGGTATTTACATATCCATTTTATTACCTCTCTTTCATGAGAATTATGTTTCAAGAGTTACCAAATCGATAAAATAGTTTTGTCTCAATTTTCCTTCTTTGAGACACATACCATGTTATAGACCTATATTTTTAAATGAGGTGTATATAATTCCTTTGAAATGTTATATCATGAATATAATCCTTTTCATGATATGTTAATCTTCATGTAATTTTATTCTTTCCATTTTTTATGATTCAAAGTTACCAAATTGGTAACAGTTTAAAGTTATAATGTCACTACTTATCAAGATTGTTTATGAATATGATCTGATTAATGAAATATTTTGATCTATATTTACATAAATATCATGAGTTTTATCAACCTCTATTTATTCATGTTATATCTAGGTAATGGTATCATTTTTCCACTCTTTGGTACATAAGATGATCAAGAAAGTGTTTTTATGAAAGTTCGACTTTACCACTCTCTTCGGTCAGAAATCTGTGTTCTTTCAAAACCATGTTTTCTAAAAGGTTTACAATAATATTATACTATTCTACTATGATAACTAAAAGAAATTTTTACCCATTTTTTACCTTTAAAAAAATGTATTTTTTAAAAGGAATCCTCTTGTCATTTTCCAATTGACGCACTTTTCTAAACTTCTTACAGTGAAAAATGAATGTTCAACATGTATGGATTTACTAACTATCATTAGCTTGAAGCTTCCTTTACAAGATTTAATTTTTTTTTAAAATAAAATTTCTTCCTAATATCCTATAAATTCTTTGGTTTTAAAGTGTTTTTCAATGAAATATGTTTTCAAAAATGTTTTATGTTTAAAAAGTGTTTTAAATGATTTTCAAAACCTCCTTTATAAGTTTTTAAAAGGTTGTTTTAAAAGAAAAGGTTTTCAATGATATTAAATATTATTTTATATATTTCTAAAATTATTTTCAAGGAAAACGATTTTCAAAATATTTTTAAGTTTCTTTTAAAAAAATTCAAGGAAAACGGTTTTCAATTTTTTTTCAATCTTATTTTATAAGTTTTCAAGGAAAAAGGTTTTTAAAATGATTTCAAGACTTATTTATATGATTTAAAAGTATTTTCAAAGAAAATGGTTTTCCAAAGTTTTATGTTTTAAAATATTTTTTCAAATAAGAAAGGATGTTTTCCACAAGAAATGTTTTTAAAGGATATCTAAAAATTATTTTCCATCTAAGATGATGTCTTTTGATGTTACTCATGCCTTTCTAAGAAACGATCTAAAGGTTTAATTCATATTATTTCTATGAATGGTTTTTATTTTATGGCATGAAATTTATGAAAAACTGTTCCTTTTACATAGGTTATAGGTTTATAAAACCTATTACTCTTTCATGTGTTATATTTTTACAAAACTCATTTCTCTTCAACGGATTATATGCTTATGAAACATGTTTCTCTTCAAAGGGTTATACCATAATAAATTATTATGAAATCCACTTCCCTTAAGAGGTTATTCTAGGATGAAATGGCCATGAAACATATATATTTTCCATAGGTTATGATATGATTAAATTATTATGATACACATTTCATTTCATAGGTTATGATATGGTCTATTTTTATGGGTCATGATATGATGCAAGTTTTATTATCTTGGGGCACATGTATTTATGAATTATTATGTCATAGGAGGGGCCTATATCTCCTTACAATAAATTGGGTAATTATAAATGTTTTATAAGATCAAGAGGGTACATGAGATGGCATACCAATCCTGAAACAAGAGGGTACACAGGTGGAAATCCCAAGCCTAAAATAAGAGGGAACATGGGAGGGCATCCCAAGTTTGTAACAAGAGGTCAAATTAAGCCTAAAACAAGAGGGTAAACGAGTGTACATCTAGATCCCAAAATAAGAGGGTACAAATGAGGGCATCCCAATCTCAAAGTAAGTACACGAGTTATTATCCCAATCCTAACATGTTGTGAAGGTCTTGGCTAGTAGCCTTGACCTATGATTTTCTATGTTTATATGTATACCACAAAAACCATGTTTCTTTTTCCTATGTTATTATTTCATGGATTATGTTTTTTATTTCCTTATGATTAATGTATTATGAAATTCCAAGATTTATTCAACGATTCATGTTTATGATATTAAATATGTAGGGTGTGATATTCTAGTGTTATGATCATATTCTCATACCCTTATTCTCATACTCATTCTTACATTTATCCCTTGTTTACCCTTACTGAGCATCAGATATCACCCCTTTTTATGTTTTCTTACCTAGGTTATGAAAATAGGTATTAAGTATGATGTGTCTAAGAAGGGTTATAGTCATGAAGAACCTAGTGGGAGATAATATATCTTGCATATATACTAGTATATACATTTCCATGTTTCCAAAGGAATAAAAATAATACAGTATTTGGGCATCTATTTTCGTAATGTTTTAAGTATTTTGAAAAAATGATGTAAGGTATATATACATAAAGAATGGGTCATTATAGTTGGTATTAGAGTGAAGGTTTAGTAAACCTTTGGAAACAAGGATGAAAAAAATTTAGTAAGATCCCTACAAATATTTGTAAGGATATGTATAGGCATGTATCTTAGGATAAGTATAAGGATGAGTTGATGTTTAGGAAAATGTCCTGTAATTTTGGTAAAGGATAGAGTGACTGGTTTCCTAGAAATAAATCTTTGTCTAGATACTACAGGTAGATGTGGGTCTAGAATAGATGTAACTAGTATTAACAACTTCAACAAGATGTGTTGGGTCTGACTCAGTGTAACCTAGTGTATAAAATTGGGCCTTAATACATACATGTTTTGAAACTCCTAGGGGATATGCTTTGAGAATTCACAAACTCTTAAAAAACCATCATTAAGGATTTAAATGGAATTTTTCTATAAATAACATAGGATAAACTTAAGTTGTTATCAATTATAAAGTGGGTGACATGATTTATTAATACTATAAGTAATTTTTCATGATTATGTGGTTTTCTTCTATGATATGTGTCTCTCACCCTATTCCTTCTGGTTTTATTCAATGGTGATAATAGAAGGGGCATGGTTAACATTGAATATTTTATATTTGGAAAGTATGGGTATTATGAAAATTGATTTCTTAAGTGGAAATATCATAAAGATAATCAGAAAAGTGGTATGATTATTGGTCATACTTCATAAGATAAAGAGACTCAAAACAACAAGTGAAAGGTATGCGATGTTCTTCAAGTATTGTTTGAATAAGAAGCATTTATATATTAAGGTTGTGGAACCTTAAAACATGATTAATATTTTATATTCTAAGAAATAGGTATTATAGAATAAGTTGATGAATACTAAGTAATAGTTTAAGAATGATGTAGTATGAATACAATATTTTTGTTTTGGAATTCAAATGTTATATGAATCATGAAATATATAAGTATTTCAAATATAAGTTTTCATTAAGGATTGAAAAGGACTTATTGAATGGTGATGAAGCCATAGAAATGTGATTTCATGGAAAGGTAATATTTTGATTAGGGGAAGTAAACCCTTTATTAATTACTGACGTTTAGATAATGATGTTTGGATAAATATATATTAGATATGAATAAGTAAATTGGATGGTACAGATTACCCTAGAACTGATTATTGAAAAAGTGTTCTATGTCATCAAGGATAAAGTTTACAACTTCTTGGATTTAAATAATGTATCCAATAATCATTAGAATAAGGAATAACGCATGTTTTAAAAAAAATTATTTATGGTAATTTAGGTTATTACCATGTTTTAAGGGAATATACATTGAGGGTATTCACATGTTTGGAATTTGAAAACCAAGTTGTAATTTGTGATAAATAGGGTATCAAGGTTAATATGATTTTATGATCTTATTTATAAAGTTTTGGATTTTAATATTTCATAAGGGTTATCAAGTTATCAATTTATTGAATTATTAAGTTAAACATTGGATGAAGTTTGTGATAATAAAGTATGATCTCACTATATAATGATTTATGCATATTGGATAACCTATGTTAACAAATTTTTGTTGATGATAACTGATGAAAAATGGGATGGAATATCATGGATATCATGATTTTTTAGTGATTCAAGAATAAAAAATTCACTTTCCTTTTTGGATAAAGAGGTGAAATAGATAAAGGAACAAAAAAGGGTGAGGTTTTCCTAAAATCATGCAAGTTTATCTTTTCATGAAAATTATTCAAATTTAGGAAAAAGATATATAAATAAAATGTTGTACAAATACCTTAATTTTTTTTGAACTGGTGGCATTTTAAATCATCATAGATTTATGAATTTGATTCCCTCAACATTTCATTGATCATTCACTTTTTTGTGATTGATGACCTCAATCAATCCCTATGAATATTTATGCTTTTCCTCCAAGTCCATGTTTTCACTTTCCACCAATGTTATTATATGTATGTATTACTTGGGATAACTATTATACTTCCAAATTTACCTTTTTAAAGTAATTTTTAGTAATCATTCTTAAAATGTGGGTTTCTAAGAAATAAACTTTCAATTATTAAACCTTTGACAACCCAGTCGAATTTTGAGGGTGAAATTCATTTTAAGGGGGTAGAATGTAACCCCTGAGTTTTTATGGACCATTTTTTTCAAATTAATTAATTTTCATTAAATTATTTCGTTGAAATAAGTAAAAAAGTCATTTCACATGGAACCATCTTGGATTGAGCTATGCACAACACCGACTTAGTGTGCATTAAACACAATACTAAGTTTCTACGAAACATCATTTTATTATTCTAATTATTTAAACGAGATAATTATAACCTATCAATTAAACTTAGTAATATGAATAGTCATAACTAATTTTAATATATTATTTATAATGGTTTCACATAAATAAAATATATCTATAATGAAATATATAATTTTTGGTAAAGTCTTTATATGTTTTAAAAAACTATTTTCTTAAAGAAACTTTTTTTTATGTCATTATGTGAATAATAATAAAATTAATTTTAGATACTCATAGAAATTTAATTTGGTAAAATAAAATTTATTTTTTAATTCATAATTTTGAAATTATCTTAGGGTTATTTTTTGGTATTTTTCCAAGAAACTTCATTTTTGGGTGAATTGTAAAAATTACTGAATTTTAATTCAAAATTGCCTTTTCATATAATTTATTCATATAGTTAAATTATATTTTAAGTTGGTTTTAAAGTAAAAATAGATCAATTATACATACATTAGTGAAAGTGATTAAAATTAATCACAATGATTAAGGAAAAATTAAGCATAATTAGGGACGAAATGTAAAATTTAAGGGCCAAAATGGCTTAGAAACTTATAAAAAATATATTTTATGGAAATATTTCGTCCATAAAACTTCCATTATTGAGTTTTTTTGGTTTTTTATGACTTTTATTTGGTAAAAATGAGGGTACACTTAACTTGATTTTAAAAATACCAAGTGAGTCCATTTCCTTCCCTAAAAAAAGCCACTACTTCTCCCCATTCCTCACACCTATAAAACCAAATAGGTTCAAAAAATATCTTCTAAATACACTTAACAACATAACTATATTACTCATTGAATCCTCCCTTTTGTAAGAAAGAAATCCAAGGAATCCCTTTGGTGAAAACCAAAAGGAGTTACTCAAAGAAGAGGTGACATCCTTCCTCAAACTCCTTTCTTTTATTTTCCTTCTACACCCACTCAAATATCATTATTCCATGATTATATAATAATAAAAGTATCATAAATGTACTTATATGTTATTATACTATGTTTTTAAGCTACACTTACCCACACTTCCATCTAATGGGTAATGAACATACTGTTTACGTGTACGACGAACTACCACCTCACGAAACGATGATTGTTCATTTTTTCTTTACCCCCTTTCATGGTTGTGAATTATGATATACATGATGTATATATATGATATATATTATAATTATTGTTTCTTTAATCTTATTTAATTCTTTTACAACACATATATTTATACTTTCAATTTTGTGTAAATATGATAATTTCGTTTGAGGAGATGTGGACTACTGCCCCCTCAAAGCGATGTGATTCATTCAAACACTACATGAAATGTATTAAATATGTGTTTCATGAAATTATATGATATATATTAAATAATAATTCTAATTTAATGATATTATATAAATATATTCATATATGTCATTTTCTGTTTTTCTTTCAATATGACAATAAAATGGAAACAACGTTTATGTGTATGTATGACCTACCATATCTATGAATGGTATATTCCATTAAATAATTCTATATTATATATATTATTATAATACAAATATAATGAAAAAAAATGGTATTTATATCATGTTTTAAATTCTAGAAATCATGATATATATATATAAGTACAAAAGATATAATAGATTAAGACACATGTGAAAAACAAATCGAATATTACCCGAAGCATAACCTTAAAATGAAATTGTTAACAAGTGGGTAATATAAATTAGTTAAAGCCATATATGGTATTATATATAATAATATTTTTATGTGATATATTTATAATAAAATTATATTTATTATAAAGGAAATTTGTATGAGTACAACAATAGTTAAAACACGGGGTAAGGGGATTTCTAGTATCACTTTTATTTTTGTGAGATTTATGGCTTATTACCCACTCATATATTTTGTGTGGTGATTATAATACCCATAAATATATTATATTAATTTTATCCTTAATTTTATGGGTATTTACATATCCATTTTATGATCAATCTTTCATAGGGTTTATGTTTCAAGAATTACCAAATCGATAAAGTAGTGTTGTCTCAATTTGCCTTCTTTGAGACACATGTCATGTTATGAATCTATATTTTTAAATTATTTTTATATAATTTATTCGACATGTTATATCATGAATATACTAATTTTCATGATATTTTATGCTTCATGTAATTTTATTATTTCCATTTTGTTATGATTCAAAGTTACCAAATTGGTAATGGTTTATAGTTATAATCTCATCGCTTATTGAGATTGTTTATAATTATGCTCCCATTGATGAAATATTATGATCCATCTACAAATAAATCTCATGAGTTTTATTAACTTATATTTATTCATGTTATATCCAGGTAGTGATACAATTTTTACACTCTTTGGTACATAATATGATCAAGAAAGTGTTTTTAAGAAATTCTAACTTTACCTCTCTCTTAGGCCAGAAATCTGTGTTCCATCAAAACCATTTTTTATAAAAGGTTTACAAGAATATTATAATATTATCCTATTATATTTAAAAGAAATTTTTACCCATGTTTTATCTTTTAAAAAAATGTGTTTTTAAAAATTAATCTTCTTTTCATTTTCCAATCAAGGCACTTTTATAAACTTTTTACGGTGCAAAAGGAATGTTCAACATGTATGGATTTACCAACCACCATTCCACTGAATCTTCCTTTACAATATTTCAAAGTTATTTTCTAAAAGAATTTTTTTCAAATATTCTATAAATTCATTGGTTTTAATGTGGGTTTTAATTTAAAAAATTCAAAAAAAATTATTTTTAAAAAGTGTTTTAAATGATTTTAAAAATATTATTTATAAGTTTTAAAAAAAAAATTCAAAGAAGGTTTTCAATGATATCAAAGATTATTTTATATGTTTCCAAAGTATTTTTAAGGAAAATAGTTTTCAAATTTTTTTTAATATTCTTTTAAAAACTTTTTAAGGAAAATGGTTTTCAAAATGTTTTCAATCTTCTTTTATAAGTTTTCAAGGAAAAATGTTTTCATAATGATTTTAAGACTTCTTTATATGGTTTCAAATTATTTTAAAATAAAATGGTTTTCAAAAGGTTATATGTTTTAAAATACATTTTCAAATAAGAAAGGATATTTTCATCAATAAATGTTTTTAAAGGTTATATCAAAATTATTTTCCATCTAAGATGACCTCTGTTGATGTTACTCATACCTTTATGAGAAATGTTCCAAAGGTTACATTCATATTATTTATATGAATGGTTTTTGTTTTGATGGCATTATTTTATGAAAACCCACTCCACTTACATGGTTTAAAGGTTTATGAAACTTTTTCCTCTTC
This sequence comes from Viscum album, assembly GCA_963277665.1. NCBI lineage: Eukaryota > Viridiplantae > Streptophyta > Magnoliopsida > Santalales > Viscaceae > Viscum > Viscum album. The sequence goes on along the minus strand of OY728126.1, from coordinate 879,795,720 downwards.
CATGGTTTATATTTTTATGAAACTTGTTCCTCTTTTATGGGTTATATGCTTATAAAACCTGTTTCTCTTCAATGGGTTATACCATGATAAAGGCTTATGAAACATGTTACCATTCACAGTATTTTATAGGATGAAATTATCATGAAACTTATATTTTTTCCATAGGTTATGATATTATTAAATGTTTATGATGCCCATTTCATTTAAAGGGTTATGATATGATCTCTTTTTATGGGCCATGATGTGATGAAAGTTTTATTATCTCGTGGAACATGTATGTATGAGTTATTATATGACTTGTGGGACCTATATCTCTCTCAAATGAATTAGGTAATGATAAATGTTTTATGATCTCAACAGGGTATATTGGTGGGAATACCAATCATGAAACAAGTGGGAATCCCAAGCCCGAAACAAGAGGGAATCTTAAGCCTAAAACAAGAGGGTACACAGGTGGACATCCTAAGCCCGAAAAAAATAGGGTACATAGGAGGGAATCTCATTCCCAAAATAATAAGGCATATTAAGATCAAAAAGTGGGTATCTTAAGCCCGAAATAGGAGGGTACATGGGTGTAAATCCCAAGAATGAAACAATAGGGTACACGGGTGGGAATCCCAAGCCCGATAAGGTATACGAGTCATTATCCCAAGACCAACATGTTGTGAAGGTCTTGGTAGGTAGCCTTGATATACTATTTTATATGTTTATGTGTATTCCACAAATCCCATGCATTATTACTAGGTTATTATTTCATGGATTATGTTCTTTATTTACTTATGTTTCATGTATTATGAACTTCTAAGATTTATTCCATGATTCAAGTTTATGATCTTTGATATGTAGGGTATTATCTTCTAAATTATGATCACATTCTCATATCCCTATTATCATGATTATGTTACATGTATCCCCTATTTACCCTTACTAAGAATCTGAGCTCACCCATTTTTATATTTCCTTCCCCAGGTTATGAATATATGTATTAATTATATTTTGTTTAAGATGGGAGATAGTCATGAAGAACCCAGTGGGAGATAACGTAGCTTTCTTATGCACCAATATTTATGTTTCAATGTTTCCAAAGGCACTAAACTAATAAAATATTTGGTTTTTTGTTTTCTTTAATGTTTTAAGTGTTCTGAAAAAAATTATTTAATGTATATGTACATCAAGACTGCTTCATTATAGGGTCCCTCCTGGGAATTACCTAGGTGGTTTCCTTGATGTGGTAGACATCATACCCCACCTCTATAATATAGGTAAGGAATGGGTTATTGCACTTTTGGGATTGGATCCCAAAATGATTGTAGGATGTGATGGGTTTCACTAGATTCTTTGAAACTAGTTGTTGATAGGATGACCTACAGGTCTTCATCCTTTGAAGAAATTAATGATCTTCATCTAGTGTTGGGATGGATCCATTGAAATAATACCACCAAACTAGGACATTCACCACCTACCGTTGGAGGTATTCTGTTGATGACAATGTACATTGAGTCCATGAGTCCATAGTCCCTATGAAAATAGGGGAATATGTTTGGCATGTACACTAGTTTTTCATAGTGGATTTAGGCGACTATAAGGTATTAAAATATTGTACAATGATTTTGGAATTATTTGACACGTTTGGAGATTTTATTTGGATTTTAAGAAATATTGAATGTCCTAAATAGGAAACAAAAACAAGACACTCATTGATGTAGAATCACAAATAAGAGTCCATGATCAATCAATTTCCTTTACTTAAAGGATGAAAAAATTCCTTTTCCATATGTGAGAGGCTTGACACTATTTAAAGGATTCATGTTGGGTTCACCATTTTTTTCTGAAAAAAATAGGTCTTCGCGGTTGATTGTTGGGCGTTGAGTATAGTTACACAATCATTCATGTGGGGTTCACCATTTTTGTTTTTGAATAGTTTCATATCCACACTCATTTATATTCAATGTTGTTCCACTTTCCAAATCTAGGTGATCACTTGTATTTTTGTCATGATATCTTAGAAAATTCATTGGCTAATAGGATGGGAGGTTGGGCTCACGACACCCTTTTGAGGGGGATTATTTTCTCCTCTAAGACTCTCTTATATATTTAATATATATTCACGAATCCTTCCCAAATCCAAGTCTAGGAATGGTTACCTCAGTACCAATGATATGAACAAGACCCTGTATTAGATGTTAACCTCTATATATATTATATATTCCCCATTTATATCTTATTAGTTCATGAGGATTTAGTTTAAATCTAACAAGATGGGATCTCTAGAGTTTATTTACATCAAGGGAGGTGGTTGGTGTTTTGGAGTTAGGATTGAACATCAAAGAGGAATCTTATATATCTTATGAAGTTAGGAATCAAGACCCATGTAATTATATGGGATTGATAATGGTTAAATGACATTGGTTTTGAACCTCAAATAACTATCCTACGTATCCTGATAAGAATAGGAATCAGAGCCCATGATATTTGACGGAATGGTCGATGCTTACACCTTAGTAGGATACCCATGATGGAGGTAATTTCACAATGCATAAGGGATGACCATTGAATATCTCTAATACTATATGAGTCTTGCTCAGTGTGACAAAAAAGAGACAATATAATATCAGTCACACTATATGAGAGTGTAGAATTTGATTTTAAAGGAGGAATTACACACTAAGGCTACCTAGAAAATATTAATATGACATGAAATGGGAGAAATAGTAAAGAATGTGGGGATTATGCATGGGATACTCTAAGATACCTTACCTAGTAGGTGGGTTAGGTGGGGGTATGTTTGGGGGATTACATCTAAGAGGGATCCCATCTACATGAAACCAAGAGGAGTATCTCGACTCAAAGGAGAGTAGTGATAACCATGGGGAGTATCTAAATTAAATGGTTAATAAATATTTGGTTTGGGGATTACACCTAAAAGTATTCCCATGTTTCTGGAACCATGAGGAGAATATCAACTCATAGATATTAAGGTTTGGTTTGGGATTACACCAAGGATAATGCCCATATTTCTGGAACCATGGGGAGAATATAAACTCCTAGAGATTAAGGTTTGGTTGGAGATTACACCTAGGAAGATTCCCATATTTATAGAAACATGAGGAGAATCTCAACTCATGGATATTAGGGTTTGGTTGGGGATTATACCTAGTATAATGCCCATATTTTTGGAACCATGAGGAGAATGCCAACTCATAGAGATTAAGTTTTGGTTGGGGATTAAACCTATTAGGAATCCTTTATTTTTATAACTATGAGGAGAATATGAGCTCATGGAGACTAAGGTTTTGTTGGGGAATACACCTAGAAGGATTACCATATTTCTAAATCCATGAAGAGAATATCAACACATAGAGATTAAGTATTGGTTGGGGATTACACCTAGGAGTATTCCCCTGTTTTTGGAATAATGAGTAGAATATTAAGTCATAGAGATTAAGGTTTGGTGTGGGATTACACCTAGTAGGATGCTGAATCATGATCCCCCATACATTAATAATGCAATGAGTAAAGAATATTGTTAAGGTTAGGGATTACTCCTATTAAGAGTCCCAATCTAAGAGGATTATCATAACTCTAGGTTTGTGTGGTTTGAGTTGATTACCAGGTATGAGACCTGGGTGAATTGATGATTATCTCAAGTGTAGAGATAGAGAAGATACTTATCCCTAGTGGAGGGATATATAAGGTTCTTATCCATAGTGTAAGGCTATAAAATATTCCTAGACCTAGTGGAGGGATAGAAAAATGTTCTTAGAATTTGTATAGGGATATAATTTTGATGTTTTTTCCAAATTATAATTTACTTGGGAGAAGGGTTTCCCAAGTAGGGTGACTTGGATGAAGGTTCACCCAAGTGGCATGAATTGGGTGAAGTGTCTCCCAAGTGTAGTGACTTAGGATAAGGGTCTCACAAGTTGATTGAATTAGGAGAAGGGTATCCCAAGTAGAGTGTCATGGGAGAAGGGTATCCCAAGTTTGTATTTTCCAAGGGTGGATTTCCCAAGTGTGGGTCATTAAAGTATGGGTCTCCCAAGTGTGTCTCACCCAACTATGGGTCTCCTAAGTGTGGGTCGACCAAGTGTGGGTCACCCAAGTATGGGTTTCCCAAGTGTGGCTCGCCTAAGTGTGGGTTAACCAACTGTGGTTCACCCTAGTGTGGGTCACCCAAGTGCAGGTCACCCATGGGTGGGTCACCTATGGGTGGGTCACCCATGGGTGGGTCTCCCAAGTATGGGTCACCCATGTATGTCTTGCCTAAGTATTGGTCGCCTAAATGTGGGTCCCCTAACTCTAGGTCACCCAAGTGTGGGTTTCCCAAGTGTGGGTCTCCCAAGTATGGATCGCCTAAGTGTGGTTTATCCAAGTGGTTCAACCAAGTAAGGTAGAACCATGAGGGATAATTTTAGTAGTGGTCCAACCATGGTAGTTCACCCAAGTAGGGATGGACTACATGGGATAATAGGTTAGTAGAGCAGAGCTTTCAACTCAGTTGTTCATGTGGGAGTTTGTCTGTCCTTTTTAAAAATTGGAGGCAGGGGGTCTATTTATAGACCAGTTGGTGGACCTGCATAAAGTATTTGTGCAATAATATGTGATAGAAACCAAAAAATATATATTCAAGGGAACTGCATGAATGGATTGCGTGAAGAAGCTATGTGAACTGGCTTGCATGAGGTCTTGACTTCCTTTGTAAAATTTTCCCGACCTATGATAGTCATAAATTTTGTTCTGTAAGTTCTTTTGGTCTTTTTGATATGTCAAATAAAATCTTTTGAAGTTATTTTTTACCTTTTACATGGTGTTTACACCCTATCAGGATGTTTTTAAATTCCAAAAATTACCTGAAATACCATCAAAATGTGTTTTAATCTGTCCAAACCATTTTATCATAAATTTAAAAATCCATGGTCTACTCCTAGAGGGAGGTTCTCACCACCATTCCACTAGATTGGGTAATTTTTCTAAGGAATATATATCCATTAGTGTGTTATTAGTATTGAGTAACAAGGAAATCCAACCTACTTATTCTTTTATCATAGAGACACATTTCTTCTCAAACTCGGCATTTGTTGTCTAAGTGAGGATTATATCATGGGTCATGCGGAAAAGTGAAATGAATGATTTTTTATTCAAAAATGGAATAAATCTTTATAAAAAAAAGATTCATAATAATCAATAATCATGATCCATGTGGTTTCAATCTTGATCAAAGGAGTCATTAAAAATGCATAACAAGAATAACAAAAACATGTCAGTGTCTTGGGAAATTGTCTTCATTAAACCATTAAAAACCCCTTATAAAACCCTTAAAATTGAATAAACATATAAAAAACTTCTACACCTAATGCATTAGAGTTTATCTGGGTGCATCCATTATATAAGCTATATCAGTCTCACCTAATGCTATCTAGGCACACCCATCATATAAGCTATATTGGTCTCACCCGTGAGATATAAATGGGATCAACCCTTCATAAACAATGTAAAAAATCTATCACATGAATAAAGTACATAGAACTTTAATATCATAATAAAAATCATAAAAACATATATTTTTCCTTTAATAACTTAATTAACCTGTGAAAATAAATGGGTTCCATAACAATCTATTTAAAACTTGATCGACCCATGGAAAAGAAATGGGTTCCTCGACAATCTCTTTGAGAAAATCATAATAAATCTAGAGAAAGAATTATAATGATATGATTACAAAATATCCCCAGTGAATCAAAAGTAACATAAATGTTTTTTGATGTTGATGAATGGAAAAAAATCAAAAGGTCATTAAAAACATTCTTGAGGAAAATAACCTTTTCACTTTGAAAATCACTTTTAAAAACTAAAAATTCCTAAAATGTTGTTTAAATAATTTTACTAGAAAACAATATTGGAAACATATAAAGTAATGTTCAAGGAAAATAATGGACATTATGGTGTGAAAATATATTAATACTTTAAATGTTAAAATAATTATTCTTTTTCAAACATTCAAAAGTGATCCATTTAGAAAAAATTACGAAATTTCCTTTTAAAGCATTTTAAAAGAAGGTAAAATATCATGAAAAATGGATTTAAAAAATAATTTATGTTTATAAAATAACACTTTTGAAAACATTTTATAAAATATTGATATGGAAGAGAAATATTCCTACTCTAAAATAAAGATACAAGATCTGTGTCACTTGCAACCAACTTTCTTGATATTTATTCAAATAATAAGTGATGAAATGAAAATTAAACATGTGAACCAAATTAATAACCATATGATAATAAAATAGACGTTGTTTAATAAAATAAGATCATTTGATTTCTTCTAAAGGAACCTTGAACATAAATAGTTCTGAAAGAAAGGAGATTGTAACATAAAGCCTTCACCACATTGGTAACTCTTCAATCATAAGCTCCAAAAAATAATAAATTCAAATGATGCTTTAAATATTATAAAAATAAGGATTTTAATGATATAAAATGTCAAAGGGTCAGTAGTTACACCTCATAAAATAATTTAGGTGTATAGCATAACATATGTCCCAAAGAAGACAATTTGGGATGAGAAACCCTTACAATAATCATAAAGTTGAAGCGAGAACAAATAAATGAATCAATTATTTGTATAAAATGTAAATACATATTAAAAAATTGGAAATAAAAACATAATATAATAAAAATAAAATACACACATAATCTTAGAATATCAAAGAAAATGAAGAATTAATATAACCCAATGGAAATAAATTGATTTATGAAATTATTTACCACTTGGTAACTTTCAATTCAAAACCCCTTGGATGAAATTATTCAAATTTAAACATAAAATACCATGATATATAAAGGATTAATGATATTACATGTAAAATGGGTAGTATATACACCATATAAAAGAAATTAGGTGCATAACATTAAAATATTCCTTAATGAAGGAAAATTTAGATGAAGACCCTTACCTCGAGTCCAGCCATGCTATATATTTCCTTTAACACCTGTAAGTAAAACTATATCAATTTTTTTATTTCTGAAGAAACTTTTCCAGTTTTAATACCTTAAACCTATATAATTTAATTTATTTATTTTTAATGTCATGTTAAAATATTTAATCATTTAAGTCTAGGTCAGGTGTTTTGAGGACATTCAGACCATATTTTTAAAATGCCATTGATATGTTGAGCATTGTCAAAGGGGTCACTATTACATAATTTATAGAATAATAATATTTAAATAATTATAATTTTTATAAATAATTTATAATTTTAAAACCAATAATATAATATGGTTATGAAAAATGAAATATCTTTCAATCATGGACACTGTAGATTGTAGGTACGTAGGAGTAACATTTCTATTTTTCAATTATCACAATTGAAAGAAGATAAGTATTATTTTATCCATATATAATGATAATAATATCATAAATAATATATTGTATACTTATATATATCATTCAGGTGATGTGGTGATGAAAAAATGAATCACATCTCTTTGTGGCGGTGGTAGTCCACACGTACACATGAATGATGCTATCATTTTTCTATAAGTAGAAATATAAGAAAGAAAATGATATATTAACTTTTAAGAATGATAAATATTTCAGGAATATAATAATTTTTTCATATATATCCTTATTACCTTCCATGTAAATCATTATTGAAAAATGCATCATATCGCTTTGTGAGGTGGTAGTCTTTTGTACACACGAGCAACGTTATCATATCCTCCATGGAATGAAATATAAGAAGGTATGTAATGAAACCGAATCTTATCAATGGAAATTCCCTTATTATAAATATTTTATATAGTATAAATCATATAAAATCACATAGATAACATAATAAAAAATTTATAAATGAATACCGAATGAAATAAAAAGTATTTCTACAAATTAAGGAACCTATACCAATGGAATAATAACTTGACCATGGAAATAGTAATGTGACCATTAAGAATAGTAATATATCTAATATAATAGTAACCTCACCTATAAAATTATAAATAAAATTTAGGTATCTTATAAGTGAAAATTTGATATATTTATATCATGGTATAAGTAAATAAAAGTTTTAAAAATGATAAATTAAGTGTTGGTATATTTGTAAAACATAAATGTTTATTTATAATTTTATAATTAATAAAATGATTTAAAATAAAATTTATTTTCATAAAATATATCAATAAATTAATATTTTTTTGTCTTATTATTGCAATATAATGTTATGAGACCTTGATTAATTTTTCAAAATTTCATAAAATCGGTTATAATTTTAAAATCCGTATTTTTCGAATATATGATGATTTTAATTAAAGAAATAATTTCTCATATTTAGAAATTTATTTTCATAAAATGGAGTTAATTTTTTAAATATAAACATTGAAAAATGGTTGGGGTGAATTTTTGGGATTTTTCTAAAATAGTTGAATTTTAGGTGAATAGTGAAATATGGTAATTTACAGTATTTAACATTTTAAGACAAATACATGAATTTTTGAGTCTTGTATGATTTAATAACCCATTATATAGAACTAAAATTCTCTAGTTACTATACTTAGTCACAATAATCAACACTATTGATAGTATTGAGCCGAAATAATAAACTAATGAATAAAATAATCAAAAACACCCCTCTCCTCCCACTATAAATACCACCCCTCACCACCACTTCTCCTTACACATTTTAAGATTTTTAGATTGATAATATTATGAATAATTAATCTCCAAAGCCTATTCCCCATTTTTTGGTCTTTCTGGTCTCACCAAAATACCATTTTCAAATTCCTTAAGGAGGTTCTCAAGGAGACGACACTCTAGAGGTAAAACTATCCCTCTTTCTCTTTTAATTTTCTTTATTTTATTATCCTTTAATAAACTCCCCTATCTAAAGTAACATGATAAATCCAATATCATATATATATTTTAATTTTATTGTTTTAATGGGATATCCATAATCAAATATCTTCTCTTCTCTTTTCTATCTTAAAAATGAAAACATTTTCCATGATGTGTCAATTCACCACCTTCATGGACGATGATTATTTGTTTTATATTAATGCATTCATTGATGGTAATAAAACCATTATAATGGTTAAAAATATTGTAAAATTTATATTAAAACTTTTTTTTTATGTCATATAACTAACATATATACATAATATTAAATAATAAAACAAAACTAGTTTGCAATAATTGAAAATTCACCAAAATAAACTAACGTTCATCATTAAAATTTTATCTAATGAATCATTATAATATCTAAAAAAATGATATATGGGACCATTTTATTTTTTTAGGTGAACCAATATCATATAATTCCACTTATAGAGTTTTTTCATTTGATAAGAACTTCCATAATTAAACTCAAGGGAACCAATCATAAAATCATGAAACGAATGCTCCTAGAATGATGAAATTGAATCTTATAACTCATCAAAAATGACATAAATAAACTTAATAAAATTGTAATAAATAATATAAATGTATAATAGGTTCTTAATTAATAAATTAATGTATTTAATTAAATTATCCAGGACATTAAATACAAGTGCAGAACACTTTCAGATATAAGGTAATGGAATTTCTTTGAACCTTCAAATTACATTTGGGTTATGATTTATCTTTATTTACCCCAATTTATTTCTTAATTATTATTATATAGTTATTATTAAATATATTTATATGTTCCAAAATTAAGTATCTATATCAATTCATCATTATTTCATGGGGGAAATACTTGTTTTAAAGGGTTCCCTTCTCAAATTCCTTCCTAATAAGCAAACCTCATAAATAAGAACTTCCCAATTTCTTACCCATTTTCAAGTGAAATATATAATGTGTTTTAAGAAACCAATATTTTTCTAAAATATATATTTTTATCCTAAAAAACTATCTTATTTCATTTTTTATTTTATACAAACAATTATGCCTTTTTCTGCTTTAAAGACATTTTGATATTTACCCTCAAACCGTACCAAAGTGGCTCATTTCTAAAATTTATTAAAAATTATTTTCAAATATTTTCACTTTATTTGGACATCGTTTATCATTATCTATTCCAAATTTTTCTTATGAATATTTATTAATGTTTTAAATCCCTTCTTTCATGGACATGATTATGATACACCCATTGTTTATGCCTTATGACATGATTATGATACCCATTTATTTCCATAGGTAACCTTTATGTTTATAACTTATATTTTGTTCCTCATTTGGAACATGTATGCATGAAAATATTATAATGGGTGCACCCATATAGGGATATAATGTATTGGGTAATGTTTTAGTCTCATGAGACGTCATGTTGGGATAGGGAGTAAACCTTGTTTCTTTTTGGGACTTTGTCTATGTAACATCCCGACACAAATTCCACTAAAACAGTGATCCAAGATGGTTGGTTATGAGGCCTCAACCATGCCTCTATGTATTCCAAATCCTACCAAATTTCATCAAGGTCATAGGGTGTGACAGTAGGGAGACTATACCCTCATATCAGAGTAAGAAAACAACATAAATATCTAAGTATCATACAAAATAGTAAACATACTGTGGAAGTAGTAAAAAAACTAAAATAGAGCATGTTGTAATAATAATTGAAAATTCTATAAAATCCCAAACAACTATTCCATAAATACAACATTGGTCACCCACTAGTCTGACCATATAGATACATTAGTAAAAAAATAAATTCAATAAAACTACGGACTCTACTACTAAATCTAAGCCATAGCACATACCCAGTCTCCAAACACTATCAAACTACACCAACTTGATCAGAAGAACCCACAAAATCATCTCTACTCAATCATGAAACTCTAGGCCTCAGACCTATCCACCATGCAACTATTCTTAACCTAAAAAAGAAGACATAAGGTCTACACATTCACCAAGATTCACGTGCAGTGGTGAGAAATAATCTCAATAGGCCACCCAAATGATGAACCTATTAAATATGTTGATATAATTGTATGGAAAATAAAAATATCCCAGCCTAGATGAGACACAAATAAAAAGGTAAGTAAATCCAATAACATGAAACCATAGTTGAACCCGAGGTCCATAATCCCAATCAAATAGAAAAGTTCCACCATGGGTGTCCATATCTATATGTGTATACATGTATAGTCCCATACCTATATATATATACATAAATATGAATATTAATTATTAAAGTGAATGAAATAAAATAAAACTAATCATCAATGAATCCTTGGGTTCGTAATCCCAATCACTTGGATATCCTATTCAAGGGGATTGATTTGTACATTGTGTCATTCAATCTATGTATAATTAAGTCAATATCTGGGTTCATAATCCCAATCCACAAGTACCTACTTCATCCAACACCAGAAGTGTATCTGAGCAATCTATATCACTATAGGTGGATACTCTTCCTCCACCTGGGTTCACTCGCACTCACCTCCAATCACTAAAACAATGAATTATAGGGAAGTACTTATGGACATCCTATAAATGGCCATTGATCTAGGTGTAATGATTATCATTCCATATAAATATATTATAATGTCTGAGCCCTGGGTCCCATTCCATAGGCGGTCATGACATTGGGACTCAGATGAACCCTAAGGGTCTGACCCTTGGGCGATTTGTAGGTGAGATCACCGGTGAAACTTCATGACCACCCCTTGATATCCAAATGTGAATTTAAATCCTAGGTGTGAGACACCACAATCAAACACCAAAATAGATAAAAGGGCTCAAAATCATGATTCCAGAGAGAAAGTCTATAGATTCTCATCATATGAAAAATTGAGGATAGCATATTCATCCTCCATAAGCCACAGGTCAAGGAGTGCGTAATCATCCTCTATAGACCACAAGTCAAGGAGAGCGTAATCATCCACTAAAAACATTGAGTTAATGAGTTCATAATCATCCTCATTTTACCCACAATCCAAGGAGATCATAATCGTTCTCATCACTCGATAGAGCAGAATCATCCATGAGTATCATTACTAGGGACACCATGTCTGTATATCATAATAGCAGGCTCAACAGTCAGATTCCAGGGAGCACTTATTGAAATCCCAATAATATAATAATAAAATAAATGGTTCAATAGCTAAATACAAGGTAGTAACTATGGGTATACTAGTAAATATAAGAAATAACATGGCTCAGAAGTCAAATCCCAAGGAGAACGTCCAAGCATCCCAAATAGAAAGAAAAACTCCTCAAGTCATGCTCAATAGCCACCAACCAGGAAGCACCTATGTTAATCATCACTACATCAACAATAAACAAGTTAAATAATAATAAAAATAGCGTGTGATGACAAATTCCTAAACCAAACACTTTTTACACATCCCCATGGGCTTACAAGTTCGTCACCGGTTCTAAGGTGACACCCGCTAGCATCTCTACCCAAACCCAACGTACTAGCTCTGGATCAGTCAAACAATGGGTCAACTATTGGGTCCCTCAATCCAAACACAAGAGAGGTATCCTACTTGTTATCCTCAGTAGAAAAGGTAATGGATGAATCCTGCATGCTATCCTCAAGGTCTACACATAAGTGAAGGAATCCTACTTGAGATCCTTAGCTTAAAATGTAAAGGAGGAATCCTATAAGGGATACTCTAATGACAAGTCAAAAGAGGCATCCTACAAGGGATCCTCATAATGGTACACAAGTAAAGGAATCCTACTAGGGATTACCCATCTCAGAATATAAGAAAAGGAATCCCAAAGGGAACCCTTGACTAAAAAAGAGGATAGATGCATCCTACTCTGGATCCTCTAGGTTGAAACGTAAGCATAGGAATCCAATAGGGGATCCTCGGTAACAACTAGTCTCATGACCTCATGGTCCAGAAGGGCACATCTCACAAGGTAAACGTCCTCAAGGAAAATGATGAAGGAATCAACCAAGATAAAAAGATCATATCCCATATTAGATTAGGGTATCCTATAGTTTTTTCCAAATATGCAACCTATCATTTTCAATTCAAGTATCTATTAGGAGATGACCAAATTCAATTACTGTAGGAAGAAACTCTCCATTTAGAAAAAAGTATAAAATGACTAAAGCAGTCCTTAAAACACCACACAGGACTTATAATCGTGATCTACATGGGAAAATACTCAGAATGGACCAATTGTGGGTCCAATTTTGACTCATGGGTGAAAAGATATGAAAAAATTAAACGGGTTGAAAAAGTGGTAGTACATGGCATGTATCCATGAGTATATAGAGTGTACTCCAAAAGCCCCACATGGGCGTGTACTCTGGCCAGACTTGTTCTCTAAACACCCAATTACATGGCGTGTAAGTCATGTACACAATGTGTACCCTACACGGGGTACCTTCCTGTGCCCCTCAAATGGTCTGGCTATGTATTTTCCTTGGCCATGTACTTCTACATGATATGTGACCCACATGGGGTCTAGCCATGTAATCTACACAGCCATGTGCCCCTACATGGGAAATCTGGATAGGTACTTAGCTATATGGATGAGTTCAAGTACATGACATTTAAATTTATTCTTCCCCAAAAACAAATAACACATGGTGTGTGTTCCCTAAACCACACGTTGTGTACACAACTTTTCCTAAACTAGAAAACCCTCAAATCACCCAGAAACCCCCGTTTTTACCCCAAAAGAAGAAGATCGACCAAAAGGGTCCATAAGCAAGCATATAATGGGACTAACACTTGAAACAACTAAACTAAATAGATTTACGATGAAACTTAAAAATAACCTAGCTTTGGGAAGAATCTGCTAAAGCTTTATCCATTTCTGTAGTCCAGGGTTGTTGCATGACTATCTGGTGCGTCCTGAGCTTCGCAGTGGTATGTTACTCTCTCCCTCTCCCTTATTTTATTTTTCCATGGTGAAGGAGAGCCCTCAGTGGAATACACAAAAATCATAGATGAAAATAATAAATGAAAAAGAAAATAAAGAAAAATAAGAAGAAAAAAAGAAAGAAAAAGAAGGGGTAACTCGAGTTTATGCACCGACTAGGAAAAAAATCCTCATTTAAAACTCAACAATGGAGATGGAATCTAAATATAATGATATATTTAAAAGATATCATTGAACAAACCTACAAAAATAATTTAATATTTATTTAACTAAATATTAAATATTAATTATCCCGCTTAAATTTGAATGGCTTAGAATTCCACAAAACTCTCGTTTTAGGGTAAAAAATCTATTCTAGGACCAATAGAGTGGTAATAAAAATTATCTGAGATCATATTGTTGGTTAAAAAGACCATTTTACCCCTCATGGGAATCTAAAATCAAAAATTCAGATTTATGCTCAAAATTATTATCTAGAAAAACATTGGTCATTACAACTTCCCCACCATAAACCTTATAGTCCCTAAGAAGCTCGGTGGTAAGACTAGTAGTCATTATCTCAACCTGAGCACCTACATAGACATGTTATTTGGACTATCCAATGACCATTCTCATAGTGTCAACAACTTCCTGCTACACTAGAGACATTACACTTTGACCAATCTAGTAATCATCACTATAGAAATACCCTTATCGTCATCTGAAAAGAAACTATTGAGCTCAACAGCACACAACAACATCAAAATTCAACTAAAATAAAGGGCCACCACCCCCAAATAGCCAACGGTTCACTCCACACCATAAGGATTACCTTACACCACTCCTAGATCACACCCACAATAGGTTCCCTTAACTCCCTCCAAAAGGTGTGTACAGCTCCCTCCAAGCCATGCTCACAACAAATAGGCTCACTTGCCTTTAACCAACACCTAAAACCACGTCTCACGACAAAGAATTTCCAAGTATATCCATGGGTCAACCATATCATTTTAACTGATTTATTCTCAATGTATCCTCTACCACAGATGGACATCCGTCATTTTTACAGAACTCCTATGTAATAATGCCTACGAAAAGTCTTGACACCATTGGTCCTAATCTCATATCAATCCATTCACCAATTTACAACTTAATGGTACTATTTTCAACCAGTATATACCTTTACCACTTGAATCGTAATCTAGTGAGTTTTCCATTATAATTATAAGAGTATTGCTCTATACAGAACTTTAGTTTCACAATCCAGAAGCTCCATTGGAACTCCTCTTCAAAATCATGATCCTCGCCAGTGATGTGGTTTTTATTCAATGAGCACCTATCACCTAGAGTCATTATAGTCATGAGAATATCACTACACTTTGAATACATTAGCAATAATGGAAACACTGGTCAAATAGGCTAGGCACCCAAATAGTCATACCTGTCAAATCTAGTCTTGACACTAAAACACCCAAGGTGTTTAGAAAAATCTGAAGGCATCACCATTCATATAACACAAAACCTAATCATTAACCATGAATCATTTTCAAAATGAGCGTAAAACTAATCTCCCTAACTAAAAAGGAATTCAAAAATATGATCCAACCTCACTCACACAGGGTTCCCTTGAACAAACAGACATTGACCTATAAAGGTCTGAGTAAAAAATAAGGGCCTCTAGGTATCCTACATAGCCCTATAGATGTTGTCTCACAACTGGGTCACAGGGTCTAACAACCTAGATTAAAAGATCAAACCTCTATAAAGAAGGTAAAGATCATAATGACCTACAAGGGTCAAAACTAGAAACACAACATACAATGGCCCGATCCTCACTGAGCATCCTTAGAAGGAACTGTTCACTGGAGGTCACCATACCAACATAGAAAACGAGACTAAAATAACACTCATCAGGAATCCGTATAAGGTAATACCCCATAGAGTTAGAGTTCACAAGAAAGGTCCTGGTATCCATCAACATCATACTCATCGATTTGATTAGATAACTACAGTGAGAGAAATATCACCCTATAGAGGGTACAATAGAAGGTGATCACATTCTATATCAACCTACAAGGCTCACTACACCTCCAGTGCATGGGGGCAGATTCATCAGCCTCATAACCAAAGGCCTCAATGTAGATCCGCATAACCTTCCATCAGAAAAAAAATATGTAAGAAGAACCAAATAAATAGGCCTTAATCTTCAGTAAAATAACATACTATCAGGACTATATGATGTGAATCCTATGTGCCAAATATAATGCACGAGTTTCCTATTACCTTTGTCATCCAAGAGTCAAAATCCATCTTTGGCCTCTTGTCAATGGGCCAAGATCCAGAAATATAGAATAAATCATAACATCCACACAATATGTGTGTCTCTCGAGGATAAAATCATATAAAAATATAATATCATAGATCAAAATAGTAATCCCATACCCCTAGAAACTAGGAATTCTTACTGGAACAATTGTTCTCACCACACCAGTCTGATATCCATCACAGGTTCTGAAACATTCTTAATACTCTTATATACCATATCCCAAATAGTAAAGATCAGGAAAAGAATACTCCAATACCACTTTGTAACCTCCCGACGTAGATACAGCTAAAACAGTTCTCTGATACGGTTGGTTACGAGGCATCAAGAGAGCCTCCCCATACACCAGAGGCTACCAACTAGTAGTGAGGTCCTAAAGTGTGATAGTGGAGATACAATTCCCTCATATTAGAGTAATAAAATAGCATAAATAGATAATTATCCTACACAATAGTAAATAAACAATTTTTGGAAGTAGTAAACAAACTTACATAGAACATGATATAATAATAAATTAAAATTATATACAATACCAAACAACTATGACATACATACAACACTGGTCACCCACTAGGACGACTATACAGATACAGGAGTACAATAGAAACTGAATAAAAGTAGAGGGATCTATTACTAAATCTAGGACAAACCATATACTTGGTCTCCAGACATTTTTGAACTACACTATCCTGATCATAAGAACCCACATGAGCAGCTCCACTCGATCATGAGTCTCTGGGCCTCATCCCTATTCACAGTGAAACTGTGCTCAACCTGAAAAGAAAACATAAGGTATAAACGTACACTGAGGTGCACATGTAGGGGTGATAAATAATATAAGTAGTACACCCTAATGATGAACCTGTAAAATATGCTACTATAAGTGTATGTAAAAGAATAGGTGCTCGTCCTAACTGAGACACAACTGAAAAGGTATGTAAATCCAATAGTGTGAAACCATAGTCGAACTCCAGGTCTATAATCCTAGTCAATTGGGAAATTTATTCCATGGAGTTCCATATCTATATGTGTATACATTTATAGTCCCATACCTATACATATATACATAAATATGAATATTCATGAGTAAAGTGAATGAAATAAAATAAAACCAATAAGCAGACGATCCTTGGTTCTGTAATCTTGATCATCTGGACATCATGTGTAAGGGAATTCAGCTGAATGTCATGTCACTCAAGCCATGTATCATCCAAATTTAATTTTTTATTAAAAATCCACTTTAAGGAAAAGTGGGAAACCATTGTTCACAAAACATAGAACACTATGTGATGAAGGACCTCACACAATTATTAAACACAAGACTAAGATGATTCAAGTCAGACACTTTATATAATTCCCAGTGAAGGGTACTAACCTGAGTGTCTGGATCCTCCCTGATAAGGACTTCAAGATGAGAGATCATTATGTCCATTGTCTGAATGAATTCTTCCATGGTGATTCTTCCTTGGTTGAAACCCCGGGCAATTATTCTTTCTTGCATGTCAATCCACTCCCCTTGCTCGTCATTGATCTCAACCTTCACACTTCTTTCATAAATTCTTAAAATATCCTCATTAGAGGCATTTGGTCTAAGGTCTTTCCTAGACATTTCTTCCTTGGAGTGTATAATGAGCTTCAAACACTCCCATACCTCTTCTTCCATCACTCTTGGATCTCTACTTGGATCACCACTATCCCCAACTTGAAGTAATTTTTTCCCCTTACTTCCACCTTTCTTGGTGGACCTGGTTTCCATCAGTTTTGGAAAATGAGAATAATCTTTGACCCCTTGGGTTTTTTCCCCTGGACCACAATGCATTTTCCTGAGTCCCACTTTCCTTTACTCCCTTTCTTCCTTCTAGGGCTGTGGAGGCTTTTCCCATGGACACAGTCCAAACTGTCCATTGGGGAAAGGCTAAGACCTTCATCGCTTGAATCATCTTCCACATGCGACTCTTCTTGCGGTTCCAAACCTTCAAACTGGTTTTTCAATTCCACCCCCAGACCTTCTTTGGAGGTCCTCTATCTTGCACCCATACAAGCCTTTTTCTCTGGCACGCTATCCTTCCCCAGCTTCCCTACCTTAATGGAACCAAAGGTGTTTGGGTCTAAGGACCCTAGGACAGTCGTACCTCTTTCCTTCCCCTGTTTGCAAAGGGGTTCTTCTGCATTCCCCAAGGGGTTTCCTTGTACCGTGTCCGATGCCTCCTCTTTCTCATACCCACGACCCATAAACTATAAGTTCTTGTTGGACTCCTCCTATAGCATCCCGCCTTTTTATAACATAAACTTTCATTACATTACACATAACTGAGGATCTTTAAGGTCTAGTGTCTTGGAAACCAGGAACAAAATACATGAAAGCAACATAAAGCATTCTTATTAAACACTTGAAAGGCTTCTCCTTAAGTTCATCCTAGGTTCATTACTGCATCTCATAACCTGGGGACATACATAAAAAGAAAGGGTGAGCAGGAGGCCCAGTAAGGGAAACAAGAGGAACATTTTACATGTGAACTTGATATACTTCAATAAGGACATGAAAAGAACTTTAAGGCATGAGAAAGAAGTCATGAGGCATTTCATAATAAAAATAACATTTTTCATAACTTGAAGATGTGGCTACATCATTTAACATAGACAATCATGAACATATCACCAAGGTCCATCCCCAAGGTGTCATTTGAAAATTACTAAGGTTATTCACCAAGGTATCGTGAAAATTGTAATCTCTAGTGGTTACATCATTACCCAATGCATTGGAGCGCTATCAGGGCGCACCCTTAAATTTGCATTTATTATCATGTGAGCCACATATATCATCATCAAACATTTCATAAATAACCCATATAGCATAAAATAAATGGGTTTCATTTCATTATAATAACGTTTTAAAAACTGCTTTAAAGACATGATCTTTACGTCACATTAAACCCACGGAAAGGGAAAGCGGGTATCATGTATGTAAATCCCAGAATTTAAAATAGAACATTTTGATATATATGTGAATACCATTGTAGAAATAAGATCTTTGAGTATTCACTTTATAACATAAAATAATTTTGAGAAAAGATAGAGGCATTTTGAGACGAAAATTCTGCAGCATAACGGCTATGTTTCGGGGTTTTAGAAACATTGAAAAGAGAGGGGACATGGGTCACCCACTCACAATTGATCCATAAAAAGTAGTGGGACAGAATAAGAAGGATATATGTACATGGTTATGAAGTTTGAAGGACATACCATTTGAAATTAATAACATGGAAGGAAGACAAAAATTAGATTTCTCTTATGAAAATTCGGCAGCCTAACGACGTCTCTTAAACTTCAATAAAAATGAATTGACAAGATCAAATAGGGTCTCTCATCATATGATCATAAGAGATCAGTATTATAGATATAGAGATCATACCCCAACATAATAAAAAGGAACTTGAAAGACTTGACATGAAAATCGAACTTGAAAAATGAGAAGGGTGAAAGAATCCCTTAAAAATTCGGCAGCCTAACGGCGTCTCTTAAACTTTCATAAAATGAAATGATGAGAGTAATAGGGGATCTCTCGTCATATAAAAATGAAAAGGGCAGTAAGAGGAATAGAAAAGAACATCCTATAACATAAGAACATGGAGCATAAAAGGAACGACATAAAAGAGATTACATGAAAAGAAAGAGAGGGGTCGGATCCCTTACCTTAAAACGTGACTCTTGAAACTCAAAGTTTTGGACCTTGAGGGCTTAGGGGAACCTTGGGAGGACTCCTTGGAAGGTAAGAATACCAGAACTTCGTTGGGGGAGATTTGGGAGTGAAAACTAAAGGAGGAAAGGGTAGGTATTTATAGGGAAAGTGAGGGGACAAGGCATTAATGGCCAAGGGACACCTCACATGTGCTTTTCTCAAACCCATGTGCTCTCACTTGGAATTTATCATGGAGTTAGGCCACATGGGGCCCCCAAAACAATAATTCATCACCCTTGGCCGTCCAACCCCTAAAAGATCTCATGACATCATCATGACACCGTTATGATGTCATTAAACATACCGAAACCCTAAAACTGTATTTTTACTATTCACTGAAAATTCAACTTTCTCAGAAAAATCCCAAAATTTCACATTAACCAAATATCAATGCTATGATTTCAAAAATGAACTCCATTTTTTAAAAATAATTTTCTAAATATTTTTAATTTTATTTTTAAATAAATACACTATTCACCGAAAATTCATTTTTTTCAGAAAAATCCCCAAAAATTACTATAACATAATATCGATGCTCTGAGTTCAAAAATAAAGTCATTTTTATAAAAATAATTTTCTAATTATTTTTAATTAAATTTTTAATTAAAAAAACACTATTCATCTGAAAAAACTAATACTTGAATAATAATTTATGAAACCGTTATTTAACCATTTTATTGAATCACATTACTTAATCAAGGTGCCTAGATTATTTTAAAACTTTATTTAAGTGAGATTACTAATCCATTTGGTCACATTACTAATCCTAAGCGTAAAATCACTATTCACTATTTACTATTCATCAAAAATTAATTTGTTCTTATTAGACTCTAAATTCCTTACTGAACACTTTTGTAGAAGACCTTTTTTTGAAAATCATTACACATCATTAGTTATTTAGGGTTTACATAAATATTTTAAAATATCCCTTTTTCAAAATTCATCAATAAAATACATTCTAAAATTATCTGGACATTTGAAATTTCACAAACATCACTAAAGGAAGAAATCTCAATTTATTCACCCGAAAGTATTACACAAGGAAGCTAGGGTCTCGTCACATTGCCCCTTATAACACCGGCATAAGACCTAAGTGTAAGGTGTGCTATGATGAGAGAATCTGAGGGAGGCTCAAATAACATTGCCCTAGTAGTAATATCTACTAACTTGAACTTCTCCCATAGGCGTTTCCGTTCAAGCTTAACACACTGGAGTTCGGCTTGGGCTTGGTCCAAAGCGAATCCAAAAGATGATACCTCCTTCCCAAGCTCTGATAAGTGGGATTCATAAGGGTTGAGTCTACTGGATGAAGCCATCGACTCCTCTTTCTGCATTAACCATTAACATCTTATTAAATCAATAAGAGTAAGTTAATATACTACTCAAAAAGATTGGGTCGTTACATTCTTCCCCCCTTAAGAAATTTCGTCCCCGAAATTTATACTTGAGGCCTAGTCGAAAAGGTGAGGGTACTTTTGCTTCATCGTTTCCTCAGGCTCCCAAGTCGCTTCTTCATATTTATGATTCCTCCACAACACTTTCACAAGGTGGGTAGTCTTGTTTCGTAGAACCTTGTCTCTACGGTCCAAGATCTCCACTGGCTGCTCCTCATAAGAGAGGTCATGTTCCAGTTGTACTACCTCTGGGTTCAGTACATGCGAAGGGTCGGGTATGTACTTCCTCAAGAGAGATACATGGAAGACATCATGAACTTGAGCTAGGTTCGGTGGAAGTGCTAGACGATAGGCCACTGCTCCTATGCGATCAAGGATTTCATAGGGGCCAATGTACCTAGGGATGAGCTTCCCTTTCTTCCCAAACCGCATGACTCTCTTCCATGGAGAAATTCGAAGGAAGACTTTGTCACCAACACCAAAATCCAAGTCCCTTCGACGATTGTCAGCATAGCTCTTCTGCCGACTCTGAGTAGCCTTTATGTGTTGTTGGATGGCATGAACCTGTTCTGTCATCTCTTGCACGAGATCAGGCCCAAGAATCTTCCTCTCACCAGTTTCATCCCAACAAGTAGGAGTTCTACACCGCTTTCCATACAGAGCTTCATAGGGTGCCATCTGAATACTCACATGGAAGCTATTGTTATAGGAGAACTCCACTAATGGGAGGTGTTGATCCCATCCACCTTTAAATTCCATTGAGCATAATCTCAACATGTCTTCAAGTGTCTGAATAGTCCTTTCAGATTGGCCATCAGTTTGAGGATGATAGGCCATACTAAAATTCAATTCAGTATTTAGAGCATGTTGAAGACTTCTCCAGAATTTTGATGTGAATCTTGGGTCACGATCAGATACGATGGATAGTGGTACCCCATGCAGCCTTACCACTTCCTTCACGTATATATTGGAAAGTTGATCCAGAGAGAAATCTTCCCGAATAGAGATAAAATGGGCTGTCTTGGTGAGACGGTCCACAATAACCCATATCTCATTGTTTCCTTTGGATGTTTTTGGGAGACCAGTTACAAAGTCCATGGTGATATTATCCCACTTCCATACTGGTATGGGTAGCGGTTGTAATACCCCCTTAGGAAGTTGTCTTTCTGCCTTTACTTGCTGACACACCAGGCACCTTGTAGTGTAATCGGCAATCTCCCTCTTCATGTTATCCCACCAATAATGATCACGAAGGTCTCTATACATCTTAGTGCTTCCCGGATGTATAGAGAAAGTAGAGCTATGAGCTTCATCCATCAGTTCTTTCTTTATCTCCAGAATATATGGGACACATAGTCTTGTATGAAATTTCAATACACCTTCTTGATCAATATTGAAATCAGGTAACTTCCCATCTTTTACAGCTTCCAACTTCTCCTGCAGCAAAGGATCTTCTTTTTGAGCCTTCTTGATCTTTTCTAGTAATGAAGGTTGAGAAATCATTTTGGATAGGGTTGATGATGTCCCTTTCCTTATAATTCCCATGTCCAGTTTTACTAGATCTTTAATCAAGGGATCTCCCAGGATCTTCATTGTTGCCAGAACAACAGGATCTTTCCTGCTTAACGCATCCACGACTTTGTTTTCTCTTCTAGGGTGATAATGAATTGAACAATCATAGTCTTTAATAAGCTCCAACCATCTCCTTTGTCTCATGTTCAATTATTTCTGAGTGAAAATATACTTTAGACTTTGGTGGTCAGTGTATATATCACATTTCTCCCCATAAAGATAGTGCCTCCATATCTTTAGAGCAAAAACAACTGCCGCCAGCTCTATATCATACGTAGGATAGTTCTGCTCATGAATCTTAAACTGTCGAGATGCATAAGCAATTACTTTGTCATTTTGCATGAGGATGCACCCAAGCCCTTTCAGAGATGCATCGCTAAAAATAACGAATCCTTCTCCGATAGAGGGTAGTGTTAACACAGGTGCAGTAAACAATCTCTTCTTCAGCTCTTGGAAACTTTCCTCACATTCCTTTGTCCAGATGAACTTAACTCCTTTTCGAGTCAACTTGGTTAGTGGATTAGAAAGTCGTGAAAAGTTTTTCACAAACATCCTATAATATCCCGCTAAACCAAGGAAACTACGAATCTCAGTTACTGTTGTGGGTTGAGGCCACTCCTCCACAACCATTGTCTTTGCAGGGTCAACCGAGATTCCTTCATTGGTTACGATGTGCCCCAAGAAAGACACTTGTTGTAACCAAAACTCACACTTGCTGAACTTCCCAAAGAGCCTCTCCTTCCGTAGAGTTTTCAAAATAACCCTCAGATGATATTCATGCTCCTCACGACTTTTTGAATATATCAAAATATCATCAATAAAAACTACCACAAAGTTATCAAGGTAGTCCTTAAAGACTCTATTCACCAAATCCATGAAAATAGAAGGAGCATTAGTCAAGCCGAAAGGCATAACAGTAAACTCAAAATGCCCATATCTTGATCGGAAGGCAGTCTTTGGAATATATTCCTTCTTCACCCTCAGTTGATGATAACCAGATCGAAGGTCAATCTTAGAAAATAATTGAGCCCCACGAAGTTGGTCAAATAAATCATCAATTCTTGGAAGAGGATATATGTTCTTCACTGTGATCTCGTTCAGTTCTCTATAATCAATGCATAGCCGCATTGATCCATCCTTCTTCTTCACAAAGAGAACTGGTGCTCCCCAAGGAGACACACTCGGTCGGATAAACCCCTTCTCCAACAAGTCTTGGAGTTGTTTCTTTAGCTCTTCTAGCTCCACATTTTCCATTCTATATGGATTCTTTGATATCGGTTGAGACCCAGGTACGAGTTCAATGGAGAACTCTACCTCTCTTTCTGGGGGAGGTCCAGGTAACTCCTCAGGAAATACATCCATGTATTCCTGAACAATCGGAACATCTTCAATTTGTATGCTCCCTTTCCCTTCTTCTTCATCACCGATTAACTCCATAAAGAAAGCTATAGGAGGTGCTTCTAGATAGGGATCAGTTCGGGATACCTCTCCTCGGAAGATAACTGTAGGTTGTTCATTCAAGACTACTGAGATTTCCTTACTTCTGCATTTGATCTTAGCATTATACTCTGAGAGCCAGTCCATCCCTAGTATAATGTCGAATTCCATCATGAGAATGACTACTAGATTTGCGATAAGATTGTGCTCACCAAAGTAAACACTAGAGTCTCTAAATACTTTTGATGCAAGGATAATACCACTTGGAGTCTTGACTGACAACTCTACCTCTAGCAGTTCGGGGATTGATTCTATATTCCTTGCAAACTTGGAGGAAATAAAGGAATGCGTAGAACCAGAATCAAATAAAGTACTTGCTAGTTTTGAGAGGACGACAAGAGTACCTGCTACCACATCGCCCGGAACATCAACTTTAGTTCTTGTGATAGCGAAAGCACGACCTTGATCCCTTGACCTCTACTGAGGTTGATGGTGATTCCCCTCCACCGCCCTCGGATTTGGACATTGATTAGCAAAGTGCCCAAGCTGTCCACACTTGAAGCATGTGACTTCGGGTAGGGCCAGAACCATCTTTCCTCTGTCGTTAGTGTTGGTAAGTTGAGGCTTCACATCACTATGACAATTCTGAGAAATATGGCCTTCTCTTCCACACGTGTAGCACTTACCACTTCCGATCAAGCAGTTCCCCGGATGCTTCTTCCCACATTTATTGCATGTGGCATGTTGCATATGCTTTCCACCTCTTTCCTGATCAAAACTTCTTCCCAGACTTGGTTCTAGAGTTCTCTTCTTTTCATTAGATTTGTGAGACCATTGTGTCTCCCCAAACTCTAGTTCAACTTTCATAGCACTTCGAACTATTTCTTCATAGCTATCGTAGTCCCTGTTGGCTAGATTCTTCCGCAGATGAGGTCGTAGTCCGCCAAAGAATCTATCAACCTTCCCATTAGGGTCCATGACAAAGCTTGAGGTATAACGGGAAAGCCTTGTGAATTTCATCTCATAGCTTCCGACAGATTCGTTCTCCTTCTGCTTCAGCTCGAGAAACTCTTTCTCCATTTTCGTTCTCATGGAACGAGGGAAATACTTGTTAAAGAAAATTCCCCGAAATTCTTCCCACTCCATAGCTTCCATCTCTCCTCGTGGCTTCGTGTTTTTGATCAGTGACCACCACTGATCAGCTTCTCCCTCTAGGCGGTAAACAGCAAGGGTGACTTTTTCTTGTTCCGAACAATGAAGTACAGAAAAGATCTTTTCAATGGAGCTTATCCATTGTTCCGCAACCAATGGGTCAGTAGATACACTGAATGTTGGTGGTCGTTGACGCATAAAGGACTCAACAGAAAGTTTCTCCCTTCGTGGTGAGATCGGCCTCTCAGCTTGATTCAAGTTATTACTCATAACTTGAGTCAGTTGGTTCATCATTCGCATGAATGTTTCCATTCCGGCTTCCATCGGAGGGCCGTCAGCACATGGTTCATTGCGGTCACCATCGGCACGGTTCCTCCTATTTCCCACCATCTTCTAAAAGAATAAAACCTTAGTGAGAAACTTATTTCATTTATGAATCTTTTAACTAAGACTTCATGCTTATACAATTATACTTCTCTATAATTCCTTCATAATGATTCATAAAAAGTTTGTGATTAACCAAACATATCCCCCGGGAGTGTCGTAACCAAGAGTGCAGCAAGGCCCGTTATCGTGCACCAGTTCCCGTTCGAGTCTAGCTCAAAGTGGTGTTTTCGGGTTTTACCCCTATGTACATCTGTGCCAGATCCGCCTCTACCTGCTCGTATCCAGACAGGGATGTATTTGTTTGATAAACCACTTACTCAATACTTACCAAAATACCAGGAAGTTTTCCTATATTTAAACTTTTCTATAGGGTTATTCCTAAAGTTTTTATATCCTAATTTCCACAAATAACTAAACCATCCTTTGATACCAACTATAGTATCCCGCCTTTTTATAACATAAACTTTCATTACATTACACATAACTGAGGATCTTTAAGGTCTAGTGTCTTGGAAACCAGGAACAAAATACATGAAAGCAACATAAAGCATTCTTCTTAAACACTTTAAAGGCTTCTCCTTAAGTTCATCCTAGGTTCATTACTGCATCTCATAACCTGGGGACATACATCAAAAGAAACGGTGAGCAGGAGGCCCAGTAAGGGAAACAAGAGGAACATTTTACATGTGAACTTGATATACTTCAATAAGGACATGAAAAGAACTTTAAGGCATGAGAAAGAAGTCATGAGGCATTTCATAATAAAAATAACATTTTTCATAACTTGAAGATGTGGCTACATCATTTAACATAGACAATCATGAACATATCACCAAGGTCCATCCCCAAGGTGTCATTTGAAAATTACCAAGGTTATTCACCAAGGTATCGTGAAAATTGTAATATCTAGTGGTTACATCATTACCCAATGCATTGGAGCGCTATCAGGGCGCACCCTTAAATTTGCCTTTATTATCATGTGATCCACATATATCATCATCAAACATTTCATAAATAACCCATATAGCATAAAATAAATGGGTTTCATTTCATTATCATAACGTTTTAAAAACTGCTTTAAAGACATGATCTTTACGTCACATTAAACCCACGGAAAGGGAAAGTGGGTCTCATGTATGTAAATACCAGAATTTAAAATATAACATTTTTATATATATGTGAATACCATTTTAGAAATAAGATATTTGAGTATTCACTTTATAACATAAAATAATTTTGAGAAAAGAGAGAGGCATTTTGAGACGAAAATTCTGCAGCATAACGGCTATGTTTCGGGGTTTTAGGAACATTGAAAAGAGAGGGGACATGGGTCACCCACTCAAAATTGATCCATAAATAGTAGGGGGACAGAATAAGAAGGATATATGTACATGTTTATGAAGTTTTAAGGACATACCATTTGAAATTAATAACATGGAAGGAAGAGAAAAATTAGATTTCTCTTATGAAAATTCGGCAGCCTAACGGCGTCTCTTAAACTTCAATAAAAATGAATTGACAAGATCAAATAGGGTCTCTCATCATATGATCATAAGAGATCAGTATGATAGATATAGAGATCATACCCCAACATAATAAAAAGGAACTTGAAAGACTTGACATGAAAATCGAACTTGAAAAATGAGAAGGGTGAAAGAATCCCTTAAAAATTCGGCAGCCTAACGGCGTCTCTTAAACTTTCATAAAATGAAATGATGAGAGTAATAGGGGATCTCTCTTAATATAAAAATGAAAAGGGAAGTAAGAGGAATAGAAAAGAACATCCTATCACATAATAACATGGAGCATAAAAGGAACGACATAAAAGAGATTACATGAAAAGAAAGAGAGGGGTCGGATCCCTTACCTTAAAACGTGACTCTTGAAACTCAAAGTTTTGGACCTTGAGGGCTTGGGGGCACCTTGGAAGGACTACTTGGAAGGTAAGAAGACCAGAACTTCTTTGGGGGAGAGTTGGGAGTGAAAACTAAAGGAGGAAAGGGTGGGTATTTATAGGTAAAGTGAGGGGACAAGGCATTAATGGCCAAGGGACACCTCACATGTGCTTTTCTCAAACCCATGTGCTCTCCCTTTGAATTTATCATGGAGTTAGGCCACATGGGGCCCCCAAAACAATAATTCATCACCCTTGGCCGACCAACCCTTAAAATATCTCATGACATCATCATGACACCGTTATGATGTCATTAAACATACCGAAACCCTAAAACTGTATTTTTACTATTCACTGAAAATTCAACTTTCTCAGAAAAATCCCAAAATTTCACATTAACCAAATATCAATGCTATGATTTCAAAAATGAACTCCATTTTATAAAAATAATTTTCTAAATATTTTTAATTTTATTTTTAAATAAATACACTATTCACCGAAAATTCATTTTTTTCTGAAAAATCCCCAAAAATTACCATAACATAATATCGATGCTCTGAGTTCAAAAATAAAGTCATTTTTATAAAAATAATTTTCTAATTATTTTTAATTAAATTTTTAATTAAAAAAACACTATTCATCCGAAAAAACTAATACTTGAATAATAATTTATGAAACCATTATTTAACCATTTTATTGAATCACATTACTTAATCAAGGTGCCTAGATTATTTTAAAACTTTCTTTAAGTGAGATTACTAATCCATTTGGTCACATTACTAATCCTAAGTGTAAAATCACTATTCACTATTTACTATTCATCAAAAATTAAGTTGTTCTTATTAGACTCTAAATTCCTTACTGAACACTTTTGTAGAAGACATTTTTTTGAAAATCATTACACATCATTAGTTATTTAGGGTTTACATAAATATTTTAAAATATCCCTTTTTCAAAATTCATCAATAAAATACATTCTAAAATTATCTGGACATTTGAAATTTCACAAACATCACTAAAGGAAGAAATCTCAATTTATTCACCCGAAAGGATTACACAAGGAAGCTAGGGTCTCGTCACATAGCCCCTTATAACACCGGCATAAGACCTAAGTGTAAGGTGTGCTATGGTGAGAGAATCTGAGGGAGGCTCAGATAACATTGCCCTAGTAGTAATCTCTACTAACTTGAACTTCTCCCGTAGGCGTTTCCGTTCAAGCTTAACACGCTGGAGTTCGGCTTGGGCTTGGTCCAAAGCAAAGCCCACAGATGCTACCTCCTTCCCAAGCTCTGATAAGTGGGCTTCATAAGGGTCGAGTCTACTGGATGAAGCCATCGACTCCTCTTTCTGCATTAACCATTAACATCTTATTAAATCAATAAGAGTAAGTTAATATACTACTCAAAAAGATTGGGTCGTTACACCTCCCATCCTCGGGCATGGTAGTCTTCCGGAATGAGAACTCCACTCCCAGACAATCTCACCACCCCTTCCTTAATGGGTAAAGCTGTGAGATCCCCCCTAACCACAGCCAAGGGACCCTCCACTGCTTCTCTATTCAAACCCAAATCACTATATAACTGGGCAAAAACATCAGAAACCCAAGGGTCCACCTCCTTGTTAACCACATGCTTGACTACCACTGAAGAAGTCATAGGAACCCACTACTGGAGTTGATCCCTTGACTCAGCTACTGGCTCCTCGTGTTCCATCACCGTAGGAATAGCCCCATGCCTACCAGTATCCCGAGGCTGCTGGATCCCAGATGGAACGACCAGCGCCTGAGACCCTTCTATATGGGAGACCACCATTTTCCCAACCCTTTGTCCATGATGGCATCCAAGAACCGAATGACCAAACTGATGGCAGCCTGAACAGTATGCTGGACAAAACTCAAACACCACCCGTTTCTTCCATCTGAATTCCTCTCCAACTGAAATCCAAATCCAGTCTATAGGAGGCTTGGAAACATCAGCCTCAACACAAATGTGAGGGGATATAGGATGACACACCGCAGAAGTCCTGCTATCAGAACACAAATATCTACCTACCAAGTTCCCTAACATGCTTAAAATCGAGGGATTCTGAAAAGGGAGCGGTAAACCTGGAAAATGTACCCAAACCGCCATCATCGGCTCATCCCGATTCATGTTGAACTGGATAGACCATCAAAATAGGAAAAATATGTATCCATTGAGAGCTCAAGGAGCGCTGGACCAAGCAGCATTAAGATCGACTTCTGAAGAAAAGAGAATCATCAGATGGCGTCGGTCAAGCAGACCCACCACCGCACGATCTTGGAGTCCCCATGAATCAAACACGAATCTGTTAAAGGCATCAACATATGGATGATGGCCCCTAAAATGAGCCACCAGCGTTTTCCTGTAGAGATCTGAAGCAGCGTTGAATTCCGTTTCAGAAATCGAGATCTGGGGCGCACCCTTGAAAAGGCTAGGCACCTTAGGGCACAGAGAAATCGACGAGAATGGAGAAAGGAGATTATGGTTGGTAAAGGGGATGAAGCTTTGAACATATCCCCCTCCCTCCGTAGGGGAGGTAGGGGCCGATGCATCAGGTATCTTCGTTAGGGTTCCGCCATTGGGAGAGCTTCCGCCATCGGTCAGTGAAGAACCACCCCTCAAGCCATGTATTATTAAGTTGTTCTCTAGGTAAGTAATCCCAATCAAAAAGTAATTGCTTCTTCCAACGCTAGAAATGTCTCTGAGCAAGCCACATCACCATAGGGGGATACTCATCCTAGACCAAGGTTCAACCGCACTCGCCTTCAATCCCTGTAAAAATGGATTACAAGGATGTACTTAGGGAAATCCTATAAATGTTCACTGATCTATATTTCATATTTCTTATTCCATGTAAATCTAGTCTAATGTCTGAGCCCAATGTACTGATCTATATCCAGTCACAACATTGATACTCGATGAACCCTAAGGGTTTAACCCTTAGAAGATCTATAGTAGTGATCACTAATGATACATCATGCCCAACCCCTTGATATCTAAATGTGAATGTAAATCATAGGTGTGAGATTCTATGCTCAACCACCCAGAAAAATAAAATTTAAGTGCCCAGTCAGTGTAATGTATCACTGAGAGTGGGATGGGTGAATCAGTGATACTCTTTTTCTTTTAAGTTCTCTTTTAGTTGAAAAAACCTTCACCCCCTATTAAAGATTCAATTCCCTGCTGAAAACGACATAAAAATAGATCCACAGGAACACATGTATTTACAAGGTTAAATATTCAATAAGAATAACTATGTCCTTGATATGGTTGGAAATAATCCAATAACATACAATCCACTAGAAAACAAATCCTTGGATTATAATGAGGGGGATTTACCCTTACAATCATGAAGAACTATGAAACAATACCACAAGTGTGTGTGCACACTTTTATCACAATAGAGAAATAAAACTTCTTTTGTAACAACTCATGTTACCTGCGCTTATTTTCAATTCAACAAGTGTATACAAGTGTAATACTGTTCTTCAATTCCTTACCCAGAAGAAAGGTAATAACTTCCTAGAATTATGTTTAAGAAACTTAGAGTTTTATTTCCCAGTCCTATTTTTTAAATCTGATTCTCCCTGATACAACTAAATTAGCACCACTTCAATCCCTGCATATGTGGAAACTCAGTACGTTTCTTCCTCATACTATAAATCCTTAGTACAGTAAAACCCAGTATGAAAACTCTGTTCCAATTCTTTCTCAGTCTGAGAAATCATGTACATAGAAACCAAGTACAGAAAACCTATTTTGATTAGTTTAACCTGGTATGACAACCATGTTCGAATTAACTCATCCTGATACCATAGTCATCTGAACACAACATACTTTCCAACGAAGTGTATTCAATAAAATACAACTGGTATCACTTTCTCTCACTGAACACTCAAAGATTCTGTGTCTTATGTAATGAACAGTACTCTGTGTCAGACTATAACCAAGTACAATGTACTTTCTCACACCTTATAGGTGTCCCAAAATGGGTTTATGTGGGAATCCCAAAATGATTTCCCACTCACCTAAATTCACTCAAATATTCATTTCCCCTAAAATATCATAGCAATTCTGACTTCATCAACCCTTATCAATTCTTCTCTAAGCTTCTTCAACCTTCATCTCTTCTTCTTCAAACTCCGATTTCTGAGACTGATTATGATCATTAGGAAAAAAGGGTCTGAACATCATATTCTGATTCTCCCATTACAATTTCTCAATCTGATTCTTTAAAAACGTTTTGAATGAAAATCTTGTATTTGAAGGTTTATCTCCCCCTCGACAAAGAATTCAACAATATCTATATATTTTCTTCTCTCTTGAAACACTTGATACAAACCACCTCTTCTTCACATCTCTTGACTCACTTTTTGAAATTAATACTTCTTCTTCATATATATTGACCCACTAGATGAATACATTTGAAGACTGACCAGAGAAATTATCTTTCGGGATACGATCAACCTAGGTTACGATCATCTTGGGTACGATTATTTATGATTACAATCATCCTGATGCTGGACAACCTTTCTCTCGACATCACTTTCCATCAACATCTTCTCCATCACTAGAACGACTTTACTCTTCTTGGCACTACTTTCGCCTTGTCATCGGTCTTCCATCAGATTCTCTTTTTATCATCCCATCAGCCTCACCTTTCATCATCCCATCATCATCACTCTTCATTGGTACCAAATTTCAACAATACCACTCTCCTTGGTGATGCTTTTCATAGCACCATTCTCCTAGTAGTGTCACTCTTATCAAAACCACTTTCATTATCGACATCGTTCTTTTATCGGTACTTTTTTTCTATCATCACTGCGTTCATCAGTGTCGCTTTAAATCAATCATCGATACCATTAATTCTAAATTCCTCCATTAATCCATCAAGCATGCATCACAAGTTTTCACTTTTACTCATGATCTATGAGAAATATGAATCAAAAAATTATCTTCACATTTAGAACATCGCAGTCATAGTGAATCTGATTCTCTATCACAACAACCAAACCTTCCATTCCGATTCACTAAAAAATTAGGCTCCGATTCTTATGAAAATTAGGCTTCTATTCTTCTAAAAATTTGGATTTTATTCTTATAAAAATAAGGTTATGATTCTACTAAAAATCAGGTTCTGATTCTTTTAAAAATAAGGCTCATATTCTCCTAAAAAATAGACTAGGATTCCTTTGAAAAACATGTTATTATTATCTCAAAAAATAGACTCTGATTCCATTGAGAAACAGGTTTTTATTTCATAAAAAAAGGTTTTGATTCATTTGGAAACCAAACTTCATTACGATACTTTCCAAAATAAAGAGAGGTGATTTATTTTCTTCAAACCTTCTTAGAAAAAAAATACAACACGTGAAAAACATCACCTTCATCATCAGCTTGGTCCTAACAATCTCCCCCTTTGGATTTTATTGTAAACCATGTTTTCATAAATCACTGAACTCTGTATCCTCAATAAATTTATTACTTATCAACAATTCTAAGCCTACGTGAGCTAACTCATTGAATGAAACAAGAATCATTGACAACAAAACCATGATTTCTAAAATAACTGATTATGACTTCCTCTTTCTTTTTTTCTTTTAGCATTTCTTATTTACCCTTCCTGGAACACAAAAAAAAACTTTCCTATAACCACTCCAATAAATAGTTAGAATAGTTCACACACTAAACAACGTTGATTTCAAAACTTACCCACAAATCTCTCTTTTATATAATATATTTATGAAATAGTACCATTCTCCCCCTTGAAAAAACAATCCAAAGGTGAGAATAGATAGGGGATGGTACAACATACCTTATCCTTGAAGATAAAGAGGTTGGACACCCTTGTTCAACCTCAGTTTTGAGAATGATTCCTTCGACCAGGGTTTTGTGAAAATGCCATCCACTTGTTCTGATGTCAAAACATATTCAAGATTTAATTAATTCTTCTCCATATTCTCTTTGATGAAATGATATTTTATATCAATATTATTCGAACGATAATTTTGAACTAGATTCCTGGTGAGATTGATTGTAATTTTATTATCACACCCTAAGAGGTAGGGTAACTTCACTTCAACAAGCAAATCTTCCAACTGTGTCTTCATAGATATAAGTTGAGTAGTGTTTTGAGTGGAAGGAACATACTCATCTTTATCCGTAATGAGAGTTAATGAATTATATTTCTTTTAATGTCAAATAACATAATTATTTCCCATAAAGAACACTCCACTAGATATGGATCTTATATCATCAACATTTCCTACCCAATCTACATCTGAATACCCAAACAAGTCAATACTATCTGAGATGAAATACTTGATTCCAAATTCTGTTGTGCCTTTTATGTATCAGAGAATTCTTTTTCTAGAAATAAGATGTGATTATTTAAGATCACTCTGAAATCATTCACATAAGGTTATATCATAAACAATGTTAGGTCTTGAGGCGGTCAAATACAACAAACTTCCAATCATCTTTCGATAATCTTTCTGATTAACTTTATTTCCTTCACCATATTTACTCAACTTTGTTCCTACTAAAATTGGTGTGAAGGAAGGTTTTAAGTTTTCCATGCTGAAATTCTTGAGAAGTTCCTTAGCATACTTTTATTGGGAAAGAAAAATGTATTCTTTATTTTTTAATATTTGTAACCTAAGAAAGTATTTTATTTCCCCAAACATGGACATTTCAAAAACCTTCTTCATCTCTTCAGAAAATCTTTTAAAACTTCTTTCATCATTCCCAAAAAAGATAATATCATTAAAATAAACTATTATAATGATGGAAAACTCTTGATTTTCTTTAATATATAGATTTTTATCCACTCTTCCTTTCTTTAAGTTCATCTTCCTTAAGCAAGTATCCAATTTAGAATTCCATGCATTTGAAGCTTGTTTTATCCCATACAAGGTTTTCTTCAATCTTCATACATAACTCTCATATTTCCCAACAACAAATCCATATGGTTATTCAATATAAACTTCCTCTTCAAGATCACCATTCAAGAATGTGGATTTGATATCCATTTGAAATGTCTTGTAGCCTCATTGTGCAGCAATGGAAGGAAAGATTCTTATAGTTTCCAGTATAGCCATCGGAGAAAAGGTTTCATCAAAATAAATTACTTCAATATAAGAATATCCTTTACAAACCAATCTTTCTTTATTTCTAATAACTTCACCTTCTTCGTTTAGTTTGTTCTAGAAAACCCATTTTGTGCTAATAATGTTTTTGTTTTCAGGTTTGGGTAAGAGTTCCCATGTATTATTATTTTCAATTTTATCTAATTCTTCATTCATGGATTGAACCCATTACATATGCTCAAAAGCTTCTTTCACATCATTTTGTTCCACTTTTGAATATAATGAAGTATTTGTAATGGATTTTGTTGTTCTTATAGTTTGAACCTTTTGATGTTGATCTCCAATTATATTCTTATCTTCCACCTATTTCCTCAGCTTGGGACAAGACTTCCGATTATCTTCCTCATCACTAGAAATGGATGAGTTTGATTCTTCTTCCTAATAAGGTATGAACTTGTCTATATTCTTATAATAATTGTTTTCTTCAACTTTCTCAACTTCCTATTCAACTACAACAGTTTATTCTTTCCCACTTCTTTCGATAACCTTTACATAAAAAGAGTCAACAATTCTCATTGTTTATTTTTTTAAGAATTTATAACCTCTTCTTTCCAAAGAATATCTAATAAATATTAAATCTTCACCTTTCTACTCAAACTTACCATTGTTTCCACCTTTCTTATTTGTAATGCATTGACTCCCAAAAACTCTAACATGCTTCAGAATTAGAGTTCTACCATAAAACAATTTATATAGTCTTATTTGATTGAGGCTTGTAGGAGCACTAGTTTTGAATATAAACAATAGTACTCATAGCTTGCCTCTAAAAGAAATGAGAAAGGCCATCTTCACGTAACATGGTTCTTCCCATTTTCCCCAAGATTCTATTCTTTCTTTCAGCAACCCCATTTTTTTGAGATGTATATGGGGAACTATATTAATTATAAATTACATGATTCTCAAAATAGACTTCAAATTTTTCACTTCTGTACTCACCACCATTATCAGTTCTCAACTTCTTCATAGGATACTCCCATTCTTTCTCATCTTTCCTTCTGAAACTTTCAAACATTTTCAAAGCATAAGATTTTTTTTCATATAAATTACATAGTTAATGTGAGTAAAATCATCAATGAAAGTGCTGAATTACTTATATTAATTGTTTGATTGTTTTCTCATTGTACCACATATACCAAAATGTATCAGCTCCAAGGGTTTCTTTAAACAAATATAAACTTTCTTATGCACAAAATTTGTAATCTTTCCTTTCTAATAGATAGTGCAACACCAATATCTTCTTATTGAAAAATTGTGGATATCTCCAACACTGTCTCTTTTAGATAGATTTCTCATGTTTCTCTGACACATGTGTCCAAGCCTTTTATGCCACAACTAATTCTATTCTACTATGATCATGTAATAGGAGTTTTTTTGGGTCACCAAACTAAAACAAATTCCCTTTTGTATGTTGGACTCTTGTAACAGTATTCCAATCTTCTTCACTTTTCACAACAAACCCATCTTTCTTAAAGATAACTTTGTTACCCTCATCACAAAATTGTGAAACACTTAGGAGATTGTGCTTCAGTCCATCAACATACAATGTTTTCTTGGATTTCATATTTTATTTACCAATGATGGATGACCCAACACATTTTTTTCAATGTTTCTTCATTTCCAAACGTAACATTTACTTCTTCAAAATCTGTTACATCCTTAAACAATTTCAATTCTTCTATCATGCATGAAGAACACCCACTATTAATTATCCAGGGTTATTCTCCTTTTGTGGATTTTAATTCAGTTTCAACAAGATATTTTTATTCTTTCATTTATTTCTTAACCTTCAGATTATAAGAATTAAAAGTCTTTTGTTGAGATGATAACAAAACATGGAATCCTTTTTCAATATATCCAGGTTATTCACATCTCTCACAAATAGTTCCTAGGGGCTGAAACCTATTTTCAATATTCATTCCATTCTTTTTAGAAACTTTCTCATTTTTCTTTCATTTAAAAGACTGATTCCCCCTCAATATATACCTTTCATAAATTGTGAAATAATAGTAATGTTTTTGGTTGAACCAACACATACTTGAAGTATGTATGAATCCACCATAATACTAGCAATACCCATAGAAAGAAAATTTTTCTTGGAAACTTATATATTGATTAGAATCATGAATATGTTTCTCATCCACTTTCTTCTCTTTTATTACCAATCAACCTGCCTTTCTCTTATCAACAAGATTATTCTATTTCTTTATTGCTCTAGTGGATTCAGAAGTATTTGAAACCTTACCAGATTCATATTGTTTCAAAACATTTTCAGACTTAGGTTTCCTTAAGACTTCATAATTTCTAGCATTTTTGGTCTTGTCCATATAAAAAACTTTCCCATGATTCTTCTTTACAGAAACAATTTCATTCTTCCTATCACCCTTTGAGGGTAACTTTTTTTAAACCTTCTCTAGATTATCTTTTAAATAACATTCACCATCCTTGATGATAGAGTTTTGGAAACTTGTGTGTCTCAATTCAGCTTCTGATAATTTTTGTTGAATAAGTCCCAACTCTTCTTTTTTTGTCTTCAACTTCACTTATAGATGCCCATTACAATTATTCTCATCTAAAAGAGGCTTCTTCAAATCATCAATATCTTTCACAATATTTTCTTTAAAACCTTATTTATTGCACACTGAAGAACATTCATCATCCAATTTTTTGTTTTTATTTTCAAGAATTCTAATATTTATTAAACATTACTTCAACTCTTCTTTAAAATGTATTTCAAGTTGAGTTTATTCTTATTCTTTATAACTTCTTATTCCATATTCTTCATCATTAACTGTTTCAATGAAATTATTTTCAATACCATACTCAACTGAATTTTTTGATTCAACATCACTTCCTTATTATTCTTTATTTTAATATAGGAATCTTCTTCTTATGGACTTGAATAATTTCTTTTCTTTCCCCAACTTTCCTTTATCAACCTATTTCTTCCATGATATTCTTGGATTTATTTCTTCTTCATCACTGTCCTCTTCATTTTTTTCAAAGATAATTAGCTACAAAGTGACCAATGTATCAACATTCAAAAAACTTTAAGGGAAGTTTCCCTTTGTATTTCCCTATACCACTTTTCACATTCTTAGAAAACAAGGATAAAATATCATTAAGATTTTTGCATACCTCATTTTCATAATCGGAATCACCATATTATTATTTGATTAGAATATTAATAGAATTATCCTTCTTCATATCCTTGAAAGAAATTTCTCTATCAAATTTTGTCTTGCTCTTTACAGATTTCCCTCTTCTCATATCATAAGTAATAAGAGTGTTGTGAAAGTCATCAAGAGATAATGTCTAAGGATCTCTTTCTTCTAATGAAGAAAATTTTTTATCAAATTTTTCAGGTAGGATCCTTAATATCTTTTCAAAAACTATAGAGTCATCAAGATTTTCACCAAGGCGTATAATATTACTTACAATGTCATTCACCTTAGTAAAGAAATCCCCAACAGATTCATGTTTACTCATCTTTAAGTCTTCATACTTTAACCTACATATTTAAATTTTTTCCTTCTTGACTCAAATATTTCCTTTATAGATGTTTTTTAGTTTGTCCCATACACCTTTGGGTTTGGAAACACATTTCACTGTCAAGAATTTACTTTTATAAAGTGATGATAAAATAGCATTCTTGGCCCTTCATTCTCAATAAACCTCTTGTCAATAGGTGTAAGTGGAGCTTTATCATCAATGGGGGAAACCCAACTGTTGTAGCTTCAAGAACATCATAACTTATAGACATAAGATATTGAAGCATTATATCTTTCCAGATATTATAATTCTTCCCATCAAAGACAATAATACCTTTACTGTTTACACGGTTCATGTTCTCCATCAACAAAGAATAGAAAAGGAAACCACTACCTCTAATACTACTTGTAAGTTTTCAGGTAGTGTAATGTATCACTGAGAGGGGTAGGGGTGAATCAGTGATACTATTTTTCTTTTAAGTTCTATTTTAGTTGAAACAACCTTCATCTCTAGTTAAAGATTCAATTCCCTACTGAAAACAACACAAACACACAAATATAGGAACACATGTATTAACAAGGTTCACCATTCAATAAGAATAGATACGTACATGGTATGAATGGGAATAATATAATACCATACAATACATTAGAAAAAAAATCCTTGGATTATAATGAGTAGTATGTACCCTTACACTCATGAAGCGCTGTGAAACAATCCCACTAGTGCGTGTTCACCCTTTTAGAACAATAGGGCAATAAAACTTTTGTAACAACTCATGTTACCTACCCTTATTTTCAATTAAACAAGTGTATTCAAGTGTAATACAATTCTTAAATTCCTTACCCAGAAGAAATGTAAGAACTTCTAGGACTTATGTTAAGAATCCTAGATTCCCATTTTCTAGTTTGATTTTCTGAATCTGATTCTTTCTAATACAACTAAATCATCACCACTTCAATCCCTGAGTATGCTGAAACTTAGTATTATTCTTCCTCGGACTATAAATCCTCAGTATGGTAAAACCCAATATGAAAACTCTATTTAGATTATTTCTCAGTAAAAGAAATCCAATATGGAGAAACCTAGTACAAAAAACCCGTTCCAATTTGTTCATCCTAGTACGACAACCACGTTCCAATTAACTCAGCCCAGTACCACAGTCAACCGAGCACAACATACTTCCCGATGAATTGTTTTAAATACAAGATAGATGGTATCACTTTATCTCACTGAACACTCGAATATTCTATCTCTTCTATGATGAAAATTACTCCATGTCATACCAAAATGAAGTACAATGTACTTTATCACCTTTTATAGGTGCCTCAAAATGGGTTTAGGTGGGAATCCCAAAATTATTTCCCGCTCACCTAAATTCACTCAAATATTCATTTCCCCTAAAATATCATAGCAATTATGACTTCATCAACCCTTCTTGATTCTTATCAAAGATTATACTATAGAGACCCTAAGATTGACGTACATAAACATTACATTACCTTTTCAGAATACTTAGTACATAACAAAAATAGACACACAAGGACCGTAATAGTTTGGTGTCTTTGGAAACTCGGAATAAAATCTTCTAATCGTGGTGAAAGATCTTCAACATCTCCCAATAAAGATCTTCCCTTTTTTTCTTACCTAAAACCTTTCTTTATATCCTGGGGAAAAGAAAACATAAAAGGGGTGAGCTCAAATGCCCAGTAAGGGTAAACATAGAGAACATAAAACAATCCATAAAAATTTGAATGTAAAAACTTGAACATAAATTCAAAACATCAAAATCTTGAGCAAAGACATGAATCTTCGAAGTACGTAAGGAATATATCATAAAGAAACATTAAGAATGATAAAATAGCATGGGAAGAAAACATGTAATTGTGGAAACCATTCATCACATGTCATGATTTCCATAG
The DNA here is from genome assembly GCA_963277665.1 of Viscum album. Classification (NCBI taxonomy): domain Eukaryota; kingdom Viridiplantae; phylum Streptophyta; class Magnoliopsida; order Santalales; family Viscaceae; genus Viscum; species Viscum album. The sequence goes on along the minus strand of OY728126.1, from coordinate 879,755,439 downwards.
TAGCCAAGGCATTGCTACGAAGACCATCTTAGTGGACAAAGTCCCATTCTGAATCGAGTTCACTCATCGTTTCAGTCCTGTTTCACTGAACCGGTATAACCTACCATTCCAGCCATGTCTATCTCATGAGATATAAAATATTTACCCAATGCATTGGAGGGAGATATAGGTCCCACCCATCTCATAATGAAATCATTCTTACTTGTGCCACAAAATAAACATACATCATTCATAATAACCCAATAAATAAAATGGGTTTCATAAACATCATCCCATCATCACATAATCCATATAAAAGAAATGGATACCATTTTCATAATAAGGAAATTGAAACCATGTAAATCATATAGAAATTATACTTGAAACATACACATGTGAAATAATTTCATCTTAGATGAAAAATGGTTTTGATAAAACACTTGAAATAAATTCTTGAGGAAAATATCCTTTCTTCTCCAAAATCATTTTCTTTTCACAAAATGTCATGTAATTTTAAAAGAAAGAGATTTGGTTGAAAATATTCATGAAATATTTTGGAGTAATCTTCATGAAAATAAGGCTTTATAAGACCGTAAAAATCTGTTCGTTCCATATAAGTTAAAAAAAATATTCTTCTCGTACTTTTTTCAGAAAAGTCAAAAATACCTCGTATGGTAAACAAAAGAAAGATTCCTTCCAATCATTGTGGTAAAAGTCAAAAAAGGTTAAAAATGACTTTAAACGTACTTGGAATAATACTAAACATTTTAAGAAAACATTTTTATAAAACATGGACATAGAATATAAACATAAACCCAGTAAATACTTACGAATAAACAATCTCGGATAAAAACGAGATTGGAAAATTTATCCCTTACCTTAGGTCCGATATGCTTCATATGGATCCGAAACTCCTGTATAATGATTTAAATAATTTAATTTACTTATTAAAGAATCATATTCATTTTTATGATATCATATTTGGTTCACTTATGACTTTATATTACCCGTTCTTTTGTAAATTCCATGTTAAAGAAGCGTTTTGGGTAAAATCGTTTTATTTATCGTAGGTGTTTGGACTTGTTGTTCTTGACATTATTATTACTTATATCATGATTTAATTACTTACAGAAAATAAAATATGATTTATAAATCATATATATTTAGTATATATATATATAATAGATAGATAAATGAAATGAAACACACCGTTCATGGAGACGGTAGTCCGTACGTACGCATGAACGCTGTTTTCCTTTCCTTATTGTCTTGAATGGAAGTAAGTAGATGACATACATATATATATACATAAATCCAGTAGATTTAACATGTCATATATTTCATTATTATTCATTGTATATACTTTATAATAATTCATTAATGGTTAATGTGGAGAATGAATCTCATCGCGTCGTGGAGATGGTAGTCCGTACGTACGCACGAGCGATGATATCATTCCCATGGTCGTGGAATTATGTTGAAGTGTATGTATACTATTTTAGTATCAATATAACTTTATAATAATTATATATAGTTACTCATTACACCATTATACCCATCCAATTAAGGTGGTGGCGGAAAATAGATTACACCACGGCGTGGAGACGGTATTCCGTACGTACGCACGTGCGGTGATTTCCTTTTTACGTAGGATGGATAGAAGGTTAATTAGAGTTGTTTAAAATTTATAATAACATATCAGTATATAAGAAATAATTATTTTATTACTTTATCATGAAACAACTAAAGAAGAAGAATTTGAAGAAGAAAGAAATTGAAAAAGATCGGTAATGGATATTACCTCTTTTTGACGTGCCTTCACTTAACCTCCACTTAAAGAACTAAGGATGGTCTTTGAAGAATACCAAGACCTCTAGGATGATACTAGGGAAGTGTATAAGAGATTTTGGCAGGTTTTGGACGAGATTGAATACTCAAATTGGTGTGTGGAAGAGGGGGGAGGAGGTGCCCTTTTATAAGGGAGGAGAGGGGTACCTTAGGAAAATCTCAAAATATTATTTTATATTAAGGTCAAATTCCGTTTATAATGGTTCCAAAGGGTCTTATTTCTAGGATAAAGTGTGGATGTGTCTAAATCCTCTCATCCAATAGGATTTAGACAAGTTTAGGTTATTATTTTAACCTTATCAATTAGATTTAACTCTAAGTTAAATAATTTAACTTTTACCGTGTCTTTTTGTTTTCTTACACTATACGGTTAATAAACTTACCATAACAAGCCAAACTAACCCCAAGTTGTTTATTATTAATATATCTATCCTTATCTTAGTCATTTGGACGAACCTTAGATTTTTAGGAATTAAATAACAATTAATAATATAATATTTTTTTAAAAAACTAATTTATGTCAATTTTGACACTATTTGGTACATGATTTTTATGAAATTCATAAAAGAATTATAAGTTCGAACCAAGTTACTTATATCAACAATAACATGTCATATTAACCTAGAAAATTAATTTATGTCATAAAAAGTCTCAAATTACATTTATTTGGGCATTTATAACATCAATTATGTCAATATTTCATTAATAAGACAATTTCTGCATCATATTTGAGTCATAATAAATGATAATTATTTAATCCCTAAAAATTCTAAATAAATTCCTATTATATAGATAATTGTATTATCTTTCTGGAGACTATTAATGTTCTAAGTTTCATGAAGTTTATCACTAAATTAAAATTATTATACTTATAAGATTTAAGAAAGTGACATGTTGTCACATTCTTTGGTTTTAATAATAATTAACGTATTTTCATGGAAAAAAGTCCATTAAGTGAATCTAATCCTACCCTTAGGTGATATTGGTCGACTTTTAGTCATCCAATAGGATTTTTCCAAGTGTTAGGGTAATTTTATAATCTTATATTTACCCTTAATTACCTGATTTACCTTTATTTATAGTAAATAAAATTTACCGTAGTTACTATTCACAATGCCCAAAAATAAAAAGTATCTTATTAACATAATTTGGACCCACTGATTCCAAATATGGAATCCATTTTTCCAAATTCAATACACAAAATATTCAGAAATTAAATTAAAATTAATCCCGTTGTCGAAAGAAAACGGGTTTTTCTTTAAAACATTGCAAAAGATTGAATTGATTTAACCTACGAATTCAAAGTAAAATCAATGATAATGACATACATTATATTAAATGGTAAAAATATATTCTATTTATACTTTAAAACCATTAAATATTATAATTTAACCACATAAGATATTACGATGAAAAAAGATGTTTTTAATTAAAATATAGCGTGTTTTTACTATTCATTAAAATATGAAAGTTATCGGAAAAATATCAAAACTTTATCTAATGTAAATTTTCATATCCTTATTCAAAAGAAGAATTTTATTTTGTCAAATTGAACATATAAACATGTCAAAAACTAGATTTAAAGTGGGTGCGCCATCAAAAGGTGGCAAAACTGCATTTTTTTGAAAAATACTTATTTTACCCAAAAAATTTATTTTGTTCTTATACCATATTCTAGAAATGTGTAAGATGAATAATAATGTTATAAAATTAAAAATATAGTTAACACTATTCATAACGGCAAGTTTGTAACCATATTATAATATTATATCGTTGTTTAGTAAAACCTGGTATTGCGTACAAGACACGCTATCGAGGAAGGTTGCGATTGCGTGTAATGCAAGCCAAATCAGGGTTGCGTGTAGTGAACAACTCCTTTGTTGTTGCATATAACAGAATCCAACCATATTTTATTTATACATTGAATATATATATATATACACTCAATGTTGTGTAGAATAACTTCTATCAAACGAACTTGAAATTGTGTGTAACAAGAGACAAGAAAAGTGTTGCGTATACTACATGCTAATACGGTGTTGCGTATAGCGCAAGGTAATCTTTGTGTAGAATACAACACAATACATTAATTAAATTAAAAATAATATTTTTTTATAAAATCTCGGGCTGTTACATTCTACCCCCCTTAAAATGAATTTCGCCCTCGAAATTCGTCGGGGTTATAAATGGTTTACTACTCGAAAGTTTCTTTAATGAAAACCCACATTTTAAAAAGGAATACCAAAACATGGCTTTAAAAACTAAAGTATGAAATGTAACGATTACCCAAATAAACTAATCACTGGGTTTCCACATAGGTGAAAATATGGACATGGAAGAGAAATCTAACCATCATGTTCTGATGGAGAGTGGTAGAGAACATGGCTATGGAAAATACAGCAATCACAATGCCATAAATTTGTGATGATCTAAGGTACCATCTGATTCATCATATATAAGAGCACTAGGACAACATTTTTGGTTTTCAAGATCATTTCCCTAATGTTGATTAAAATTGGAATTAGAAGAAATACTTTTGTGATTTTGGTATAGTCTCACAGTTTTTCTTTCTTTGGACAATTTCCACTTCATATCTTAAAGAAATGAAGTTGAATTTGTCATTCATGATGTGTTAGTAGATCTTGTGATAGAATGATGGGTCATTCCATCTGTCTCAAACAAAAAGTTAGAAAAGTTTTCAAAAAATACATAAGTCCATCTATAGTGAGATTAATCATATATAGTTCCTAAAATGAACTTATACTTCATATATCATACCGCTTAATATAATAAAACTAGTTTCTACTAAACAGGGACTTCCTGTAGGCCAGTGGTAGGCGATAAAGGCCAGTCGCACTTCGGTTGTGGGTTCGATTCCCACAGACTTGTCCGACGCGATGGGCTGTCGCCCGTCCTGCAGGTTGTCCTTTTTCTAAAACTACATTACTATAACATCACATAAATAATATAAAAAAAGTTATATCCTTAAACAATACTAACTTATGGTTAACATAATGCATAAAAATACTTCCGTCCAAGCTCATAGTATAAAGAAAACGATAACTTGAAATGTCATCAACCAAGCATGTGAATATCATCATTTATCCCCCATATATCTTGTTGGTCACATTCCAATCATGTGAATACTTTAATGATGTATTCTCTTGAAAAATGAATAACCATTAAACCTTAGTGAAAACATGAATGCTGTCAAAAGTTAACTCTTTCCACATACCAAAATCCAAAAAATTTATATACTCAAACCATGATATAACCTTCTCCTTATGTCAGTCACGAGCTCATGAATACTATCAAACATTTAGTTTTCTCCTTATCCCTTCATTATGTGCATATCATCTACATTCCAAAAATATCTGAATAACCTTTCATGGATACTGGTAACATTAATCATACACTTTCAAAACTCAAGGAATGACAACAATGTAACAATCCTTAGATCTCTCTTTATTCCATAGTACCATGAGACTACTTATACAACATTACACATGATAAACATGTATTCATTCCACTACATTCTTAAACCATTGACCGAGCTTCAACAATTCTTTCATCTCACATATCATTTGTAGTCTCTTCATCATCATCCACATAAATACTACCCATACGACCATACTGATTCTCTTCATGAGACTTTCCCTTAGGGAATTGGTTTGCATAATGCCCGTACATTCCACATTTAAAACATTTAACCATTGTTGATGTCGTAGCAATACCATTATCCTCATCCCTGGTGTTAACTGAACCTTTTCCTTTGCACTTACTGGCTTTGTGTCCTTCTTTTCCACACCCAAAACATCTTCCAGTTCCTTTGAAACATTCTCCTTGATGCCTCTTTCCACATGATTTACATAGGGGAAATTGAACTTTCTTTCCTCTATGATCATCAGGAAACTCCATCTTTCTCTTATTAGCCGAGTCAGGAAACTTACCAAATTTTACTTTATTGATCATATTATGAGATTACTTATTCGGTATAATAATGATGTTTGGACTTCCAAATCCCATTTCATTTGGTTGCTCATGAATAATATCATTCCATTGTCCATCATATCCTCCATTATCGTGAATCATCTTGTTTCCATCCATTTTCTAAAACCCAAAAAGAATAGTGTGAGAGGCAAAAATCATAATAAAGGGGGAGTAACTTCAATATCTAACATATTTGGTTTAATCTAATATTGTTACCATAGTTGTAGGACTATATCCTATACGTATACTTATCCTTAGGGACATCCCTAGACATACATCAGAAATATCTCTAGGGATCTCACTAACGTTTTCGCATCCTAGTTTCCAAAGGTTGACTAAACATTTCCTCTTATACCAACTGTAGAGACCCTAAGCTTGACATAAATAAACATTACATTACTTTTTAGGAATACTTAGTACATAACAAAAATAGACACACAAGGACCGTAATAGTTTAGTGTCTTTGGAAACTCGGAATAAAATCTTCTAATCGTGGTGAAAGATCTTCAACATCTCCCAATAAAGATCTTCCCTTTTTTTCTTACCTAAAACCTTTCTTTATATCCTGGGGAAAAGAAAACATAAAAGGGGTGAGCTCAAATGCCCAGTAAGGGTAAACATAGAGAACATAAAACAATCCATAAAAATTTGAATGCAAAAACTTGAACATAAATTCTAAACATCAAAATCTTGAGCAAAGACATGAATCTTCGAAGTACGTAAGGCATATATCATAAAGAAACATTAAGAATGATAAAATAGCATGGGAAGAAAAAATTTAATTGTGGAAACCATTCAGAAAATGTCATGATTTCCATAGTAGCCAAGGCATTGCTGCGAAAACCATCTTAGTGGACAAAGTCCCATTCTGAATCGAGTTCACTCCTCGTTTCAGTCCTGTTTCACTGAACCGGTATAACCTAACATTCCAGCCATTTCTATCTCATGAGATATAAAATCTTTACCCAATGCATTGGAGGGAGATATAGGTCCCACCAAACTCATAATGAAATCATTATTACTTGTGCCACAAAATAAACATACATCATTCATAATAACCCAATAAATAAAATGGGTTTCATAAACATCATCCCATCATCACATAATCCATATAAAAGAAATGGATACCATTTTCATAATAAGGAAAGTGAAACCATGTAAATCATAGAGAAATTATACTTGAAACATACACATGTGAAATAATTTCATCTTATATGAAAAATGGTTTTGATAAAACACTTGAAATAAATTCTTGAGGAAAATATCCTTTCTTCTTCAAAATCATTTTCTTTTCACAAAATGTCATGTAATTTTAAAAGAAAGATATTTGGTTGAAAATATTCATTAAATATTTTGGAGTAATCTTCATTAAAATAAGGCTTCATAAGACCGTAAAAATCTGTTCGTGCCGTATAAGTTAAAAAAAATATTCTTCTCGTACTTTTGTCGGAAAAGTCAAAAATACCTCGTATGGTAAACAAAAGAAAGATTCCTTCCAATCATTGTGGTAAAAGTAAAAAAAGGGTAAAAATGACTTTAAACATACATGTAATAATACTAAACATTTTAAGAAAATATTTTTATAAAACATGGACATAGAAGATAAACATAACCCCAGTAAATACTTACGAATAAACAATCTCGGATAAAAACGAGATTGGAAAATTTATCCCTTACCTTAGGTCCGATATGCTTCATATGGATCTGAACCTCCTGTATAATGATTTAAATAATGTTATTGACTTATTACATAATCATATTTATTATTATGATATCATATTTGGTTCACTTATGACTTTATATTACCCGTTATTTTGTAAATTCCATGTTAAAGAAGCGTTTTGGGTAAAATCGTTTTATTTATCGTAGGTGTTTGGACTTGTTGTTTTGCCATTATTATTACTTATATCATGATTTACTTACTTCTAGAAAATAAAATATGATTTATATATCATATATATTTAGTATATATATATATATAATAGATAGATAAATGAAATGAAACACACCGTTCATGGAGAGGGTAGTCCGTACGTACGCAGGAACGTTGTTTTTCTTTCCTTATTGTCTTGAATGGAAGTAAGTAGATGACATACATATATATATACATAAATCCAGTAGATTTAACATGTCATATATTTCATTATTATTCATTGTATATACTTTATAATCATTCATGAATGGTTAATGTGGAGAATGAATCTCATCGCGTCGTGGAGACGGTAGTCCGTACATACGCACGAGCGATGATATCGTTCCCATGGTCGTGGAATTGTGTTGAAGTGTATGTATACTATTTTAGTATCAATATCACTTTATAATAATTATATAGAGTTACTCATTACACCATTATACCCATCCAATTAAGGTGGTGGCGGAAAATAGATTACACCAGGGCGTGGAGACGGTATTCCGTACGTACGCACGCGTGGTGATTTCCTTTTTCCGTAGGATGGATAGAAGGTTAATTAGAGTTGTTTCAAATTTATAATATCATATCAGTATATAAGAAATACTGATGTTATTAATTTATCATGAAAAAACTAAAGAATAAGAATTTGAAGAAGAAAGAAATTGAAAAAGATCGGTAATGGATATTACCTCTTTTTGACGTGCCTTCACTTAACCTCCACTTAAAGAACTAAGGATGGTCTTTGAAGAAGACCAAGACCTCTAGTATGATACTAGGGAAGTGTATAAGAGATTTTGGCAGGTGTTGGCCGAGCTTTAATGCTCAAATTGGTGTGTGGAAGAGGGGGGAGGAGGTTCCCTTTTATAAGGGAGGAGAGGGGTACCTTAGGAAAATTTCAAAATATTATTTTATATTAAGGTCAAATTCGGTTTATAATGGTTCCAAAGGGTATTATTCCGAGGATAAAGTGGGGATGGGTCTAAATCCTCTCATACAATAGGATTTAGACAAGTTTATGTTATTATTTTAACCTTATCAATTAGATTTAACTCTAAGTTAAATAATTTAACTTTTACCGTGTCTTTTTTTTTTCTTACACTATATGGTTAATAAACTTACCATAACAAGCCAAACTAACCCCAAGTTGTTTATTATTAATATATATATCCTTATCTTAGTCATTTTTCCTAACCTTAGATTTTTAGGAATTAAATAACAATTAATAATATAATATTTGTTTTAAAAACTAATTTATGTCAATTTTGACACTATTTGGTACATGATTTTTATGGAATTTATAACAGAATGATAAGTTCGAACCAAGTTACTTATATCAACAATAACATGTCATATTAACCTAGAAAATTAATTTATGTCATAAAAAGTCTCAAATTACATTTATTTGTGCATTTATAACATCAATTATGTCAATATTTCATTAATAAGACAATTTCTGTATCATCTTTGAGTCATAATAAATGATAATTATTTAATCCCTAAAAATTCTAAATAAATTCCTATTATGTAGATAATTGTATTATCTTTCTGGAGACTATTCATGTTTGAAGTTTCATGAAGTGTATAACTAAATTAAAATTATTATACTTATAATATTTAAGAAAGTGACATGTTGTCACATTCTTTGGTTTTAATAATAATTAACTTATTTTCATGGAAAAAAGTCCGTTAAGTGGATCTAATCCTACCCTTAGGTGATATGGGTCGACTTTTATTCATCCAATAGGATTTTTCCAAGTGTTAGGATAATTTTATAATCTTATATTTACCCTTAATTACCCGATTTACCTTTAACTATAGTAAATAAAATTTACCGTAGTTACTATTCACAATGCCCAAAAATAAAAAGTAGCTTATTAACATAATTTGGACCCACTGATTCCAAATATTGAATCCATTTTTCTAAATTCAATACACAAAAGATGCATAAATTAAATTAAAATTAATCCCGTTTTCAAAAGAAAACGGGTTTTTCTTTAAAACATTACAAAAGATTAAATTGATTTAACCTACGAATTCAAGGTAAAATCAATGCTAATGACATACATTATATTAAATGGTAAAAATATATTCTATTTATACTTTAAAACCATTCAATATTATAATTTAACCACATAAGATATTACGATGAAAAAAGATGTTTTTAATTAAAATATAGCGTGTTTTTACTATTCATTAAAATATGAAAGTTATCGGAAAAATATCAAAACTTTATCTAATGTAAATTTTCATATCCTGATTCAAAATAAGAATTTTATTTTGTAAAATTGAACATATAAACATGTCGAAAACTATATTTAAAGTGGGTGCGCCATCAAAAGGTGGCAAAACTGCATTTTTTTGAAAAATATTTATTTTACCCAAAAAATTTATTTTGTTCTTATACCATGTTCTAGAAATGTGTAAGATGAATAATAATGTTATAAAATTCAAAATTTAGTTAACACTATTCATAACGGCAAGTTCATAACCATATTATAATATTATATCGTTGTTTAGTAAAACCCGGTATTGCGTACAAGACACGCTATCGAGGAAGGTTGCGATTGCGTGTAATGCAAGCCACGTCAGGGTTGCGTGTAGTGCACAACTCCTTTGTTGTTGCATATAACAGAATCCAACCATATTTTATTTATACATTGAATATATATATATATATATATACACTCAATGTTGTGTAGAATAATTTCTATCAAACGAACTTGAAATTGTGTGTAACAAGAGCCAAGAAAAGTGTTGCGTATACTGCAAGCTAATACGGTGTTGCGTATAGCGCAAGGTAATCTTTGTGTAGCATACAACACAAGACATTAATTAAATTAAAAATAATATTTTTTTATAAAATCTCAGGCTGTTACATCTACAACCTTTATCTATTCTTCTTCAGACTTTGATTTCTGAGACTGATTATGACCATCAGGAAAACAAGGGTCCGAACATCAAATTCTGATTATCCCATGCCGATTTCTCAATCCAATTATTTAAAACTATTTTGAATAAAAATCTTGTATTTGAAGGTTTATCTCCCCCTCGAAAAAGCATTCAACAATACCTATATTTTTTTCTCTCTTTACCCACTTGAGACAACACACTTATTATTCACAACTTTTTAAACTACTTTTGAAAAATCATACTTCTTATTCACTTCTATTGAACCACTAGATGAAGACAATTGAAGACTGACCAGAGAAAGAGTCTTTCAGGATTTGATCAACTCTAGTTCTGATCATCTTGAGAACGATTATTTCTAATTAAAATCATCCTGATGTCAGGAAAACTTTCTCTCAACATCACTTTCCATCGACATATTCTTCATCATCAGCACGAATTCACTCTTCTTGGTGCTGCTTTCCCCTCATCACTACTCTTCTATTGTATTCCCATTTTATCAGCGCATCAGCCTCACTTTTAATCAGCCCATCGAAATCACTCTTAATTAGCACCATTTTTAGAAACACCGCTCTCCTTGGTACTTTTTTCCTTTGCACCATTCTCCTATCGGTTTCGTGCTTCTTGGAACCAATTTCATTATCGGTACCTCTCTTCCATTGGTACTATTTTTCTGTCCTCACCACATTCATTAGTGTCACTTTCAATCATCTATCGGTACCACTACTTATCAATTCCTCTTTTATTCCATCAAGCTTTAATCACGAGTTATCACTTTAACTCATTATCTATGAGAAATACGAATCATCAAAGCATTGTCACATTTAATACATTGTAGTCATAGTGACATTGATTCTCAATCACAATAACCAATCCTTCCATTCTGATTCACTCAAAAAGTAGGCATTTATTCTTCTGAAAATGAGGCTAAGATTCTTATGAAAATTAGGTTCTGATTATTCTAAAAATTATGTTTTGATTATTTTAAAAACCAGGTTCCAATTCTTCTAAAATTCAGGCTCTAATTCTCTCGAAAAACATACTATGATTCCTTTGAAATATAGCTTCCAATTCTCTTGAAAAATAAACTCTGATTCCATCGAAAAACTAGTTCTGATTCCATCAAAAAATAGGTTTTGAATCATTTGGAAACCTAAAATATTTACAATTCTTGACAAAACAAAGAGAGGTGATTTCCTTTCTTCAAACCTTCTTAGATAAAAAAATACAAAACATGAATATCGTCACCTTCATCATGAGATTCATCCTAATAGAAAAGGGATCAAAAGTTAGATCCCAGATAGAAATTATGGAGATCCTCATCATATAAAAAATTGAGGAGAGTGTAGTTATCCTCCATAAGACACATGTCAAGGAGAGTGTTATAATACTCTATATACCACAATTCTAGGAGAGAATAATCATCCACTTACACCCCTAGGTTGAGGAGGGCATAATCATCCTCATCACTTAAGAGAGCATAATCATCCTTGAGTATCATTACTAGGGACTCCATGTTCGTATATCATAATAGTAATCTCATCATTTAGATTCCAGGAAGTGCCTCAAGAAATTCCAATGATCTAATAATAAAATATACAACTCAATATCCAAATCTTAGGTTGTACCTATGGGTATACCAGTAAATAAAATAAATAACATGGCTCAAAATCTGGATCCTCGGGAGAATGTCTGAACATCCCAAAGAGAAAGAAAGATGCATCACGTCAGGATCAACAACCACTAAATAGGAAGCACCTCTAGTAATCATAGTTTTATTAGCAATAAAAAAAGAAAGGATAAACCAAAAGAGTGAGGGTGGATGAATGCCTAAACCCAACTCTAATGCCACAACCCCATGGGATTACAAGTTTGGCACAGGTTCTTAGGTGACATCTTCTACCATCTCTACCCAAAACCGACATACTATCTCAGTTCCGGTCAAAAAAAGGGGAACCCACTGGGTCCCTCAAGTCAAACACAAGAGAGGAACCATACTTGGGATCCTCAATAGAAATGGTATGGGTGGAATTCTGTATGATATCCTCAAGGTCTATTTATAATCAAAGGCATCCTAATTGGCATTCTTAATAAAGAAGGAAAAGGATGAATCCTATAAGGGATCCTCTAATGGAAAGTCAACAGAGGCATCCTGCAAGGGGTCCTTATAATGGTATATAGGTAAAGGGGTCCTACTAGGGATTACTTATGTCATCATATAAGTAAAGGTATCCTATGGGGGACCATTGGAATGGAAAGAAGATAGAGGCATCATACTTGGGATCCTCTAGGTTGAAATGTAAGCAGAGGAATCTAACATGGGATCCTTAGTAAAAACTAGTCTCACGACCTCATAGGATAGAAGATCGCATATCAAAAGGTAGACATCCTCAAGGAAAACTACGAAGGAATAAGCCAAGATAGATAGATTATAGACCATCTTAGATCAGGGTCTCCACTAGGTTGGTCCAAATTCCCAACATATCATTCTTAATTGAAGTATCTCTTAGGAGATGAATGGATTCAATTATCGTAAAAAGAAACTCTCCATTTAGAAAAAGTATGAAACACCTCCAAATATTCCTTAAATAACCACATAGGTCTTAAAATCATGATCTAAGAATAAAAATACTCAGAATGAACCACTCATGGGTCCAATTCTGACTCTTGGGAAAAAATATACAAAAACCCAAGAGGGTTGAAAAAGGGAAGTATATTGCGTGTCTCTATGATAACACAACATGTACTCCCAAAGTGCCACCTGGGTGTATACTCTAGCCAGACCTGTAATGTAAATTCCCAAGTAAACGGTGTGTAAGTCGGGTACACGGTGTGTACCCTACATACGGTACCTGATCGTGTCCCTCAAATGACTTGACCATGTATTTTTCCTGGACATGTACTTCTACATGATGTGCGACCCACATGGGGTTTGGTACACGACCATTGCCCCAACATGGGAAACCTGGCTGAGTACTTGGCTACACGACTGAGTACTAGAACACGATTTGTAAGACCCATAAAAGGTGTGTACATAAAAAATTTCATCTTCCCCGAAAATTAAGAACACATGGATCATGTTCCATAAACCACATGCCATGTACATGGGTATTCCTGAATATAAAACCCACAAATCACCCCAAAACACACGTTTCCCCCCCAAAAAAAGTAGATAGGGACACAAGAGGCCATAATAAATTATATAAGGGGATTAAAAATTGAAAACAACTTAACTACATGGATTTATTGAGAAACTTAAAAATGAAATACCTTTGGGTGGAATCCATTGAAGCTTCACCCATTTTTGCGGTCCATGGTGACCACACAACGATCCTGCACATCCCAAGATCTGTTGTGATACCTCCCCCTCTCCCCCTCTCCCTTTCTCTCTCCCTCTCAAATCATTTATTTGGTTGCAATGAAGGAGATAACTCAAGGGTGTATGCAAGAAGATAGGATGAAAAGAAGAAAAGAAAATGAAAATAATGAAAAGAAAGAAAAAGAAAAGGAGGCCCCGACCGGCCCCAATGCATATCTCAAGTTTATGCCCCAACTAGAAAAAAAATCCCCATTACAAACTCAATAAAAGATATGGAATCTCAATACGATGCTCCTTTTAAAAGATATCGCTTAAGGAACCTTGATGAATAATTTTATATTTTTTTAATTAAATATTAAATTTTAATTATTCTGCTAAAATTAGAACGGACCAGAATTCAACCAAACTTCAATCCTAAGGTAAACACCCTATTTTGGGACCTAAGGAATGAAAATAAAAATTATTAGAGATCGTATTATAGGATAAAAGACCATGTTACCCCTCATGGGCATATAAAATAAAAAATTCAAATTTCTTCTCAAAATTATCATTTAAAAAAACATGGATTATTACAGTCCACCATGTGATATAGTCTTGGTAGTTTTACTTGACTCATGTTTATGTATTGTTATATGTTTCTGTCACATTCCTATGATTCCATGATTAAATGATCTCATGTTCTACATGTTATGATTCCATATGTTTCTTCATGTTCCATTCATTTTATTTTTATCATGTTATACCTTCTAACCCATATGTTATGCTTTATTCCTATGTTTATTACCTTAGAGGGATTTATAGATCATCCCTTTTTTCATGTATTCCCTAGGTTATCCTATGAATATTTAAGATATCAAAATAATCTAGGAGATCAATATAGAGAGTAAATAAAAGATGTTTTTTTTCATGAATTCTAATTATGTACGTAATCTTCCAAATACACTAGAATTTATGATCCTTGGTTTTTATTTGATGGTTAATTATGCTTAAAATCAAGTAATAATATGTGTAAAGGGATAAGGTCATTATAAGGTATATGATATATCATAATTCTAGGAGTAATATTATGTTAACATTATCATATATATATATATACTTTAAATCCATCATTATGTACATTATTGAAATGATATGATGGAAAATAAATTACATTGGTCTATGAGGCGATAGTCTTCTATACACACGAACGATGGTTTTTTTCCCATTTGATGAAATATAATATGGATTTAGGTTATGAAATTATCATAATAACATATAAAAATATGTGAGATATTTTTGTTATAATATTAGAATAGTTAAAGAATATTTTAAGTATGTGGAATAAGAAATAATATAAAAATGTCTGGTTAAGCATGATACTTCTTTTTCAGACAACCTATGTGGGTTAGAACCAAGATATTTCTTAGGATGGATTTATGATAAAAAGGATTCTAATATGTGGGTAGCTAATTAAGGAAGATATATGGGTAGGTATTGGATGACCTAAATGGCTTTTAAGGTGTGAATAAGAGAGGATAGGGGGTGGCCTTTTATAAGTGAGATGAGTAGCATACCTACAATTTTTGAAAAGAAAAAGTGATACACACATTTTTCACATGAAATAAGGATAAAAAATGGGCCATTATCAAGAATTATACAATATAAAGTCTAAATATGTCCATGAAATTTATTTTAGACAAGTTTTTAGGTCATTTTAACCCTTATATTTTTAGTTTAACCCCTAGAAATCCATTTTTACGTTAACCGTGGTAAAATATTTTTATGGTTTTCACTATTCATTATGACCAAAAATTAAGTTGTCCATAGAAAAAAATATATAAAGTTATAATTAAAATATGAAATCAATTTTACCAAATTAAATTTAAATAAGTGGAAAAATTTTAATTTAAAATTAAACCCACAGATGAGATGAAAAAGAGAGTTTTCAAGAAGTGTATATTTCAAGAAAAAGATAATTTTATGTTAAATCTATGACCAATAATAAAAATTATATGAATTTAAATTAATATTTATTGATATATAATATAAAATAACATTAAATTAATTACTCATTAGTGTTTATTTTAATTAATTAAAATGGATAAAATTATGCACTTTAAAGTAGTTTTTAGAAAAATCCCATGTTTAAACCCAAAAATAAACTTATACTAAAATCCAATATAAGGATGATTGAAAAATAATTAAGTGGATTAAATAAAAATAAATAATTCTTATTTTAATTTAAATCATATTAAAAACATAATTAAACTTTTAAAATTACTTAATTTATAGAAAAGAAATGATTTTTTTACAGAAATCTGTATTTTTCACTATTCACTGAAAATCAATATTTTCCAAAATAACCCAAAATTTAACCCTAAATTAATTTTTATATTATTATTGAAAAAAATAATTTAATTTATCAAATTAACTTTCTAAAAGTTTTGAAAATTAATTATAATATTTTCTCACAAAAATCAACAAAAAACATTTTTTAGGAAAACCTATTTTGATGAATAAAAAAATTTACTAGAAATTGATTGATTAATTACTATCATCAATAAATTTGAGTAGGAAATTTATATATATATTTCATAAATTAGTTAACACAATTCATACTGACCAATTTAATGGCTAGGATATAACAGTCATATATTTCACGGGTCATTTAAGCTCAGTGTTTCATGTCGAATACACTACAGAACAGTATGTTCTTTTAATATATTGGGGTGTTATATCATATGAACCCTACACTACTAAAAATATGTCCTTTATCAGCGTTATAAAAGTAAATTAAAAGTGCTAAAAAAAGCGTTGTTAATCGAGGCCAAGATAAAGGGAGGTCCCTTTTATCAGCGCCTTTATTCATACTGACCAATTTAATGGCTAGGATATAAGAGTCATATATTTCACAGGTCATTTAAAATTGGTGTTTCATGTTAAATACACTACTGAATAGTATGTTATTTTAATATATTGGGGTGTTACATCATATGAACCCTACACTACTACAAATATGGCCTTTATCAGTGCTAGAAAAGTCAATTAACAGCACTAAAAAAAGTTCTATTAATCGAGGTGAAGATAAAGGGGGTCCCTTTTATCAGCACTTTTAAAAACCACTAATAAAAGTTAAAAAAATATTAAAAAAAATAAAAAATATATATTTCAATTCCATGAGGCTTCAACAGCACTTGAATCCCCCCTTTAATAGCGTCCACTGCCCATGGTAGCCCACGCACGCCCCAGGCTAGCTCCACCCAGACCCACCCCCTTTAACAACGCTAGGTGTTTCCCCCACATGCGCGCGAGACCTGCCTTCCCCGGGATTCGAACCTGAGACCTCTTGATTCTGCGCCTAAGCCTTTACCACTCCACCATATTGCTTTTCTCTTCATTTATTAATATATCTATTTATTTATATATATATATAGTTATATTTACTCATATATTAATATATATGTATATTTAGTTATATTAATATATATATATATCCGTATCTTAATATATATTTATATATATATATATAGTTATAATTTTTTATCCGTATATTTATTTTTATATTAATATATATTAATATATATTTATAAGGTTAGTTTTAAATACAATTATAAAATATGTTTTTTATGTGTGTTTTTATAAATAAATAAATACATACATACATACATACATATATACAATAGAGACACACATACACACAAAGAGAGATATATATTATATGTATATATGTAGGTATAATTATATATATTTATATATATTTACAAATATTATATATTAATATGTATATACAAAAGTGCTAGAAATGGGGTCTCGAAAAACCTAACAAATTGCAGAGTCACTAAAAAAGGCATAACTTCTGCTCTGGGTGTTTATTTCAGCTCCGTGAATAGTCAATCCGAAGATCATGGAACAAAATATGATAAAACAGTTGTCAGAGGCCGAATAGACACATATATCAGAATTTATGACCGTTTTAAGAGGGGTTTGGTGTATAAGAAAGAAAAATGAGCCCGTAAGGGGCGCCGACTTAGTAGGGTTTCCCCTGTCGCCACCGAGCTCTGGTTCATGTCAGATCGTATCAAATTGCCTCCCTATCCTTCACGGTGTTCTCGTGATGATAGATTCATTTTTAGGGGAAGCATTTTCATTTCCACGACGGCTTGGCCTTCTCATCGTTTGCTGGCCTCTCCATGCTCTACCCCCTCTTCATCGGGTAGGGTTTCATTTGGTAGTGCAGTGAAACATGCGATCGATGCTCCTGCTTCTCCTGAAGTGGGTCGGCGTGTGGTTTTGTGTCTGCTAGGAGTGTGCATGGCGATTCAAGGTGGTTTCTGGGTGAGCATGTGAAGGCGGTGATAGGATATTTCTAGTTTGTGTCAAGGCCGAGCGGATACCTTTGGGGTTTGGTTTGTTTCTCTTTGATTTTCATTTTTTTTTGTTGGGGTTTTTGCTTCGGATATTCTTCATTTTTTGATCTGGTTATGCTGTCTATGTTGGATCCGTGAAGCTTGGATGTGATTTTTTTCTTGATATCATAATCATGGAATCCTTTGAGGTTGTTCTGGTGTGGGTGCGATGGAATCATCAGTATTTTGGCAGTAGAGTGTATGATTTTCAATGGGAACTCCTCATTACATTGGTTTTGTTTAAGGTTTTTTGTGTTGCTGATTCGTGGCCTGCGAGTTTGGTATGATTTTAAATTTGTGAAGGCTCAAAAGAAGATTCAATGTATTATGGACTGTGGAGATTCGACTCTAATTTCTTATGACTTGGTGAAGGTTGGGTTGTTCTGTGTTGCTAGGAACTGTGGTGGCTATGCAATTTGAATTCTGTGAATTTTTTGTGGCGTTGTGTGACTGTGGGTTAGGTCCATGAGACTCTGCATCCATTTTTCTTGTAAGGGACTGCCCAGATGAGGTTCAGAGCAGGGAGCATCCTCCATTTAATTACTAATCAGAATTGGATGTTTTGATACGATATGGTGTTTTCCATCAGTACCGGACCCGTGCATCTTTGCACGGGGTAGTTAGTCGTGCAACGATGGGAAGGTGGATGCTGATCATATTGTTTTTTGCTAAGGTGGGGCTTTTTCTTACTTTTAAATTTGACTGTCTTTTGTCTTGATGAACTTGGACCATGGAGGCATGGTTGTGTATTAATTCTTTAATGTCACTCTGGTTTCTCACTTTTCCTCAAAAGTGTTTTTGAAATAAAAATTTAATTTTCAGTCAGTTATGACTGTTTTAAGAAAAATTTGACATGGGTCCGGGCACAGAAACTGAGTTTTGGAGGCCTTCTGGTAGTTTTTTTGGATTTTAGGGTCTCAAGATTAACTATAACTACATTTGGGTCAGATTTTTGCATATATATCTTCACTTCCTTCAATTTTATATGTGGTAGAGCCCAAACGGACACCCGGAGCGAAAGTTATGGCCGTTTGAAGTTGGACTTTTTTTGGAGTGATATAAATGATATATCTTTCCTTCCTATGATCTTCTGATTGTTTCGACTAGACGTGGTAGTAACTTATTTCAAAATATTCGATTTTAATTTCTGCGATGCTCAAATGAAAAAATGGAGCAGAATTTATGCCTATTTTAGCGAGTTGCTGGTTTCTTAGGTTTTTAGGAGATAAGAGAGTTGAAAATTTTCAAAAGACAATAACTTCTGCTCTGAGTGTCTGTTTTGGCTCTACCACATATCAAATCAAATCTTGACAAAAGTTACACACTATAGTGATCACTGAAACCCATTCTCACATTTTTTGAGGTTCAAAAAGGCCTAAAATCCTTCTGAGCAGTCATAATTTTGGCTTCGGGGGTTCGTTTTTCCATAACTTTTGTTCCGAGTGTCCGTTTTGCCTCAACCACATATCAAATCGAAGATTATGACTAGAACTACACTACTGTTACCATTGTAGCACCTTATAATATTTTTCAAGGCAATAAAAGGTCCCTAATCCCTACAAAATATCCATAATTTCTTCTCTGGGGTGTCTGTTTTGGGTCCACCACATATCAAATCGATATAAAACATATTTTAAAAAATATTTATTATATTTATATCAATATAAATATACTTATATATCAATATATTATTTTTTATGATTTTTTTTAAATATAAACATTTATCAATTCTAGTAAAAATCACCCTGATAACCCCCCCCCCCTCCATTATCAACGCTACTAAAAAAAGCGCTGATAAAGGGGGCCTCTTTATCAGCGCTAAAAAAGCATTGATAAAGGGTCACTTTTAACAGCATTTTTTTAGCACTATTAAAAGTTCCCTTTATCAACTCTAATTTTATCATTGATAAATGTACCCCCCCCCCCTTATCAGCACTTTTTTTAGCACTGATAAAGGGTGGTGCTATAGAAACCTAGTTTTATGGTAGTGCTAATAAATTTCATCCTCACAATTTGAACTTTATCTTGGTAATCAAAGGTTGGAAATTTTAAAATACCTTTTTTGGAAACCCACATTGTTAAAATGGTTGATAAAACATCCTCTAGAAAAGAGATAAATGGAAGTACAAAGGTCTTCAAGAATAACACATACTAGGTTTCTAAACTGGAGAACATAGGTGGGAATCAAAGATTTGGACATCGAAGAAAAGTGTAATTTCCAAATAATTATGAATATTTATAGAGATCATTGATCATAAGAACGTGAATTATCATGAGAAAGTCAACAACCACAAAACCATAAATATGTGATGAATTAAAATACCATTGATTCATCAAATATGAAGGTAATAGGATAATATTTACATTTTCAATATCCACTTCCTAGGGTTGAGGAATTAATTAAAATCTAGACTATTAACATAAGTAAATATACTTGATAAGTTTAAATTCATTCCTTTAATCAATTTCCACCACAATATCATATTTTTCTTCAAATTATTAGTGTTCAAGATGATTTTCCCATGCCTAAAGAAATAAAATCATCTTTTAAAGGACCAAATAATCATAAAAGGGATAATCAAGCTATTACAATAGTATTTAGACATTAACCAAAACCAAAATGGTTATAACATGATATGATAATTCCCAAAATGAATAAACCTTCATATTAATCTCCAAAATTCAACATTAATACCCAAATTTAAAACTAAATAATTCCATATAAAAATGAACCTATATCCCAAATAACCATAATAAACTCAACATTAAATATTGTTTTAACCTAAAAGTTTATAAAATACCCTTCAGCTTACAAGCCCAAAAATATAGTGATATTCTTCTAAAATAACATTATTCACATAGTCACCAAATCACTTTTCAGTCCCATGGCTATCTATATGATAAAACTTGTGTTCCCATAATTACCTCAATATCCAATATCATATAGACCCTAAAGGTTTTCAATATCTTAAAACTTATTTCCACAAAATGTAATGGAACACTTCACATTAAACCAAATCTTTATATATACTTCAACCTAATAAAATGTGTCCTAAAGTGTCATTAATCACTTTAAGATCTCATCACTTAAAACCTAAAAAGGGGGGTCTAATACCTTTGAAATTATGATCAACGTTAATATTATAGACCTATGATGGTATCCATAAATATTAATTGTAACACCTTAAGCATACACAGTATGTTTCTCTTTGAATAATACAATAACATGCGTTGTACACAACTTCGAGTTCTAGCACACCACGACCAATCAAGCTAGTCGTTATGATTAGTAATACCCACTTTTTGAAATTTTATAAATTTTATTTTTCAAAATGGACTTCATTTTTGGATTTATAATATCAAAATTATCTTAGGGTGAATTTTTTGTATTTTTTTAAAAACTTTCAATTTTTGATGAATAGTGAAAAACACTGCATTATCGTTTAAAACCTTCTTTTTATTTAAATAATTATTTATTTTAAGTAGAAATAGATACATAATACCTATATTAGTTCAATTTAATTCATTGGGGTCATTTTATAATAAGATTAGATGTATAAAATTTTATTGAACTTTTTAACGTCTTTTACCCACCTTCTAGGCACGTTACTAAATTTGCATAAAACATAATTTTACCATTTATGTGAATTGAAATTAAAAAATAAAAGAGACATAGTTTACATCAGTAGGTAAAATTTGGTTCAAAGGGATGAAAATAATTTTTTTGAATAGTAACTTTTGGATTTTATTTACCACGGTTAAAAGTAAATAGGGTAATTAAAGGTAAAAATGTTATTATAATTACCATAACACATGTCCTAATTCTATTGGATAAGTGTATTTAAACCAAAATCAACCTTAGGAATAAAATATTATCCTATTTTATCCACTTGGATTAGATTAGGACATTATTATATTTTATTTAAAGAAGAGTTAAAAGTGTTAAATTCAAATTTTAATAACTAAGAAATTTTTAATATAGGGTTATACATAAGATAAATTCGACTATAAATATTAATTATAAAGATAAAAATATTTCCTACATAATTTTATTTTTTTTATAATTTTTAGACATCACATAATTAAATTTATTTATGACACAATGATGATTCAGTAATTACATTATTAATGAAAGATTAAAATAATTGATATTATAATTATAACAATAAATGTAAATTGAGACTTCTGATGCATTCCATGGATTTTCTATGTTTATATAACATGTTAGGATTTATTAAATGTATTTTTTATAAGTAATAAAGTTTTGTTGACTTTCACAAAAACCAAATACTAAATAGTGTCAAAATTGACAAAAATGAGTTTTTAAAACAAATACTATATTATTAAATGATATAATATTCTTAAAAATATAGGGTTTGGCCAAAAGACTTACATAATGATATATATGTTATTAATGAACCACCTGGGGTTCTATTGACATTTTATAGTAAGTTTATTAACCGTGTAATATAAAAATATAAGACATTGTAAAAGTTAAACTATTTAACTAAGAGTTAAATCTAAAAGATAAGGTTAATATGGTGACCTAAACCTATATAAAACCAATTGGTTGAGATTTTTTCGACCCATACCACCATATCCTCGAAATAAATCCTTTTAAATCCATTATAAACTGAATATTATTGTATAATAAATTAATATTTCAAGCTTTTCCTAAAGTGACCCTCACCTCTCTTATAAAAGGGTAATTCCCCTTCTCTCAAAATCACACCTCCAAAGACATTTGTCTCAGCCAAACCCTACCCAAATATCTTACCAAATACCCTCAATTCAACATATATTCCTTAATTTTATCATAAATCCAACTAAAAGATCCCTTTTTATCAAATCAAAAGGAAGCACCCAAAGAAGAGGTATTAATTTCATCACCTATTTCAAAGCTCTTTTCTTCTTCCACTCCATCTTTCTTTGTTGTTTCCATACCAAAATAATAAATCCAGTAACTTAAACATACTGTGATGTTATTATAAATATGTTACAACCATATTCATTATTCTATCCATCCTATGAATGAAAATGTCACCCACGTGCGTATATACGACTTATCGTCTCCACGTCATGGTGTAGTTTTTTATTCAACACTTCATCATTTGGATGAGTATAACAATGAGTATAATTAATTTAAATAATAAATATAACATGTCAATGATTTTTTATATATGATATACCATTCAATTACATACAATTTCACCATCAATAAAATGGTATTATCGCTCGTGCGTACGTATGGATTACCATCTCCACGAACTCGATGAAATTCATTCTCCATCGTAACCATTCAAGAATAATTTTCACTTTATGATTAAAAATAATGTTTAAGAACTTAATATCATTTTTTATATGAATCAAATACATCTTATCCATATCAAACATGACTTACGTAACAAAACATATAAATGAAAATGAATTAGTTAACACCCGAAACAATGATACTACTAAAATATTATTAAAAAAGAAATATTAGAAGATCGTATATGATATAATATTTATTTATGTGGTTGTTGTATAATTTTATAACAATTATTTAACTTTTATACGAGATTTTAAGGTACCATTGACCAAGTAAAATTACAAGGTAAGGGTTAATTTTACAATCTCTTTATTATTCGAGGTTGTTTATACGTGTGTATCTACTGGGACCTCTTTATCATCCACATCCATGTTTCTTAAAAATGTATTTCAAAACATTTTTACTATTTACTATACTATGGTTTAAAGTTATTTATACCTTGTTTTAATTTTTATATAATGTTTTTATAGTAATCCTTCCGTCGCTTTCCAAATAAGGTACTTTATGACCTTTTCAATAAATTAAGGTAAGAATGTTTTTTTAACTTATACGATGGGTGCGGCTATTTTTCACCATTATAACACCTTATAAGCTTCCCTTACAGGATTATAAGAGTATTTTCAAAATAAGTTTGTTTTATATTTATGTGACTTTTAAACAATTTCAAAATAGAAATAGATATTTCTCTCAAATAGTTTTTATTTCATCTATGTCAACATCCATTGATAGATTTTACACTTGTTTGAAGTTGATTTATTATGATACAATCTTCCATATTGTATTGAAGGTTTTTTGATATGTTTGTATATGGATGTATTATTTTATACCATTCTTGGTTTATAGTTAAACTATTAACATTTCATATGCTAGTTTTAATACGAATGTTTATGTTATGTTACAACCTTTTCATATGAGGAATGCATTAGAATTAGTAAGTGACGGGTGAAGCCCACTATAGCTCCTCAATGCATTGGTAGGTATCATGAGACAAACTAGTTTTTTGGCACAAGGCCTTGACAAAAATCTTATTTTTAGTCTTGGCATGAGGCCTTGACTATGTGGTTATGTTGTCTGGCATTATGCATTCCATAATTATTAAATTGGTTATTGATATTACAAGTGATTATTTGACTAGTATAATATCCATGTGAATAAGTAAATAGAATTATTTGATTTATCTTTTACATATTATGATTAATTTTATGTTTAAAAGGCTTGTGTTTTGGTCTTATACATTTCCTTAAATATGTATACTTATTTATGAAAGTTTCTGCTATATTGTTATCCTCACCGAGCATCTGAGATCACCCCTTTCTATGTTTTATTTTTTCTAGGATGCGAAGAAGTATATTATGACTGACCTCTAGGTATAGTCTTAAGGAGATTAATGTGTTCAAAAGAGACACAATGTTGTTGTTTTTCATTTCATAATATAATGTAAAACTTATTCACCCGGGTGGAGGCAAATCTCCAGGTGTTGTAGCAGTTACTATTCAGTATTGTAGCAGCCAGAACTATTCACCCGATTTGGGCCTTCAGGCCACCATTTTGGGCCTACGGGTCTCAAGCTCCTTTGGGTCATCAAAGGTCTTCGGGACACAGGGCCTTCAGGCCACAAAAAAGACCATGGAGTATCCCATATCACACAGAATAGGCCCCAGAAGAGGATCAGATCAATAAGAGTAGTAGCCACCAGATACAAAGCTAACCAGATTGGAAGAATGAGAGGGTATGGCAACCGCCATCGAGACCAGGCACCGTGCAACTTTGTATGGGGCAATGCTATTTGATCAGCAATGCAAGGTGGGGATCTAGGTAATCAATGACACAGAAGCTGGGGATGGGCAGTTGAAGTGGAATGGGCCTACGGGTCCTGTATTGGGCATGGTATGCCTTTGGGCCTTCGGGTCATGTATTGTGAGTCAGTCAAGCCTTGTGCCTTGGGACTACGGGTCATGTACGGGTTCCCCTTCAACCCTTAAAAGGGGAATTATCCATAATAAATAAAAATGAAGGACTTCAGGCCATTCGGGCTATCTAGTACTTCCAAGGATACTAAACTGATTGGTTTTTCAGGATTTGATCCATTGTGATCATGCCAATGTTATGTAATAATGCACTAACTCTAGGTAATGAGGGTCAGGGCATTACATTAATATTTCCTCACATGAAAACATCCTAATCTTAAAATTTATCTAAACCCAACTCTAATACTAACTATAACATCCTTTAACCCGCACTCCCGGATTCGATGCTAAAATCATGCACATTTACATTTCTGGCCTTGATACTTATAAAGGTAACCTAATTTTGGTAATCCAAAACTTACAAAATTAAAATGAAATATTGGATCACTTACATACCCAAGGACCTTATAGGTTTAAAGTTTTATAGGATTAAGACAAACTCTTACATAAACAATACCCGAAAATTTAATTGAATATTTCTCCCACGAAATCCATATTTTCTTATTTAAGAATAGGTCATAATAATTATACATATTAAAACCTTCTAGAAATTATTCATTTAACATTATTCTTGATAACTTGGGAAAAATTAAACAAAATAAGGGTGATCTCAAATGCTTAGTAATCGTAAATATAAGCATTAATAATTGAATGTCATCAGTGAGAAGAATAAGTGCATAAGGGTATGATGACATAATCAAAGTGCATGAGGATAACATAAGAATATTTAAACCATTAAATACCTAAGATATGTAATAAATATATATCAAATACAATATTCATAAGGATTAATAATCCTAATCCATGTGATTTCAATCTTGATCAAAGGAACCATTAAAATCCCATAGAAATCATAATGAAAACATGTTGGTATCTTGGGAAATTGTCTTCATAAAACCCTTATAGAACCCTTAAAAAGGAATGAGCATACGGTAGACTTCCTTACCCAATGAATTGGACCATTATCTAGGTACACCCATTGTATAAGCTATATCAAACTCACTCATGAGCTATAATGGGGATCAACCCATTATAAACAATTTATAAGAACCATAACATGAATCAAGTACATAAAACTTTCATATCAGGTCCAGAGACGTTCTCTTGGAAGCTACCTATGGAGATTGTAAAGGCCCCTATGGCCCAGTGTTCTTTGGTTCCTTCTGAGTTATCATCTGGGGTCAGGAAATTTATTATTGAAGCTTGGTCTTCCCCATCCAGAAAGGCCATTCTCACGTTGTTCTCGGGCAATCCTCCTCCTCGGTTTTCCCCTCTTGCCTCGAAAGCTTCCAACTGATTCGCAGTCCTAGAGGATCTCTCGGATGAGCCGACTCGATGTCCCCAACTGACGTTCAAACCCATATTTCCTCTACCCCCAATGGTTCCCAGCTCGTCCCCAGGACCTGTCACCCGGTCCCAGTCTAGGAAAGCTCTTTGACCCCGGTGTTCTGATGATGTGGGTTCCCTCGGTCGTGAATACCCTCGTTGGTTTTAGCCATGTTTTCGGTCCTCATATGGAACGCTAGAGGTCTGGGGGTCCATGCGAAAAGCGCCTTTGTTGCAGCTGAGGTCAAGCGCCATATGGCACCTATGGAAGTCATTATTGAACCTAAACATAAGGTTAACAGCATGGCTATGTTTGTAAATAGGATGGGTTTCAGTTACCATTTGCATGCCTTTCCAGGGAATGTCCATATTTGGGTCTTCTGGAAGTAAGGGTGGGAGGTGGAGGTGGTTGATGTCTCGGCCCAGAGCATTACTACTAGAATCTCATCCAACGGTGCTAATATATTCTCCACCTTTGTCTATGAGAGTTGTGATGCCACTGAGTGGCGCGCTTTGTGGTAGCAGCTGGCTATTTTTCATTGCATGGGAAAACCTTGGTTCGTCGAGGGGGGGGACTTTAACACAGTTGTGGAGATATCAGATAAGAAAGGAGGAGTGGGGGGCCTCACCAACACCATGCGGGATTCCAGGGTTGCATGGATATTGCTGGACTCCTGGACCTGGGCTTCATTGGTAACCGATTCACATAGAGAAACAACCGCAAAGCGTCTCCTATCATTTGGAGATGACTTAACAGGTGCCTTTCGAACCTCCAAGGGATCGAATCCTTCGGACAGGCTTCGGTAACTCACTTAAATAGAGTCATGTCCGACCACTCCCCCCTCCTGGTCACGTTGAAAAGATCCCCCCTGAGGCAACGTCAGTTTCTTTATTCAGTTGGATGGCACAACAAGGAGGGTTTTCTCCAATTGATGGAGGCGTCTTGGGTGTCCGAAGTCAATAGAAGTGCTTGGGAAAGTCTTTACTATCATCTTCGATGGCTCAAAGAGTGTATTTTAGACTGGCTGGACAACAACCCGGCGGAGGACCCACTCATGGATGACATCAAGACAGACATCGACAAACTTGAGTAGTCTCTCTAGGAGGCATGGGATGACAACCTCTTTGCCCTACTGAATGACAAGCGCTCACTATTGGATGAAAAGGTGCTAGAGACAGAGAGGTCTTATCATGCCAGATTGAGGGCTCTTTGGCTGAGGTAGGGGATAAGAATACCTCATATTTCCATGCATGCCTAAAATAAAAAATAAGTAATTCTCACCTTAACTTAAAGATGGAGGATGGGACCAACACCGCGGACATCAATGTGGATGGGGATCTTGCCTTAGCTCACTTCAAGAAGCTCTTGGTAGACCCATTGGACTCCAAAATTGGGAATCTGTCTATTGATTATAGGGGGGAGATCCTCTTTGCGGCATCTAGGAGATGGTGGGTAGCGCAGACAACTCAGCCCTTGTGGAGATTTCGAAGGAGGAAGATGTTAAAGATGAAACTTTCAGTTTAAATCCGGATAGCGCTCTACAACCCGATGAGTTTCCTAGAGCTTTTTATGTTACATCATGGGCTTTTGTGAAGGAACAAGTGGTTCAGGTAGTGCAGGATTTCTTCAAGGGGGGCTCTTTTCCAAGGGGATTTTGTGCCTCAAGGTTGGTGCTCATCCCTAAGTGTAAGGACTTGAATAGCATTTCCTAGTACAGACCTATATTCCTTTGCAATTTATCCTACAAAATTATATCTAGCCTCCTTACTATAAGGTTCAGAAACATCATCCCGAGGCTTATTTCTGGTGAGCAGCATTAGTTTGTTAAGGGCAGAAGCATCCAGGGGGCAATCAGAATTGTGAAGGAGTTAGTTAGAGACATCAACAAGCAGACGGTGGGGTCTAATGTTATCATTCAAGTCGACATGGACAAGGCCTATGACAGACTACAATGGGGTTTTATTTTATGGGTGATGAGTAATTTTGGATTTCAAGATTGGTTTTGTGATCTCTGTTTCAGGTGTTTCTCATTCCCGTGGCTCTCAGTCTCACTCATGGGCAATGGGTTTGGATTTTTTAAAAATTCCAGAGGGGTTCGGTAAGGAGACCCCATGTCTCCATACCTATTATTCTTAGCTCAAGAGGCCCTCTCATCCAAGTTGCATTCTAGCTTGGAAGATGGAAGTATCAAGCCCTTTGTCGCCAAATTTGGGGAAAAATCAATCACAAATCCGATGTTCACTGGTGATATTATTATTTTCACTAATGGAAGGTGCAGGTCACTTCAAAACCTCATGAGAATCATGGCGGCATATGGGGAGGAAAGTGACCAAATCATCAACCACCAGAAGCGCAAGGTTTATATTTCCAAAAAATGCTCTGGGAGATGATGCAGGAAGATCCAAGAAATATTGGGAATTCATCGGGGCCTCCTACCAATGACCTACCTCAAATCTCCCATCTCATATGGGAGAATCAAAAGGTTCTCTTTGATGAATTTATATACTGTATGACTAGAAAAATATGTAACTGTAAGAATAAGTTCCTCTCATTCTGAGGTAGAGTCACCCTCATCAATAGTGTGCTCACGCCGATCCCCATGCATGTGTTGTCGATCATCACATCATTGAAGGGCACTATAACTAAGATTGAAAGAACCATGACAACCTTTTTATGGGATTCTAATCAATTGGGTCACTGACACTGGGCTTCATGGAGTCATATGGAAAATACGGTTGAAGAAGGAGGTGTGGGCTTACGTATTGTGGTTGAATCCATGCAAGCTATGAAGGCACGCCTAGCATGGGAAATCATTGAGGGGACCTCATTATGGGAAAGGTTCATGAAGAATAGGTATGGAGAGAAATGTGAGGAATGGACAAGGCACAGGAGGACACTCTCTAATCTTACCAAATTCATGCTCTCTCACCTGCCCAATCTCTAAGCTCAATCTCATTGGCTGATTGGGAGAGGCGATATCAACCTCAAGAACCACAACTCAGCTGGAAATATCCTCTATTTCCCTAGCTGTCTCGTGATGGCTATAACCTTCAATGAGGCTAGTGCATATCAGGGTCTTATGGATAGAATTATCAATCCCGATCAGAAGGAAATTTTCCAAAACATCCACTTGATGGAAGAACCGGACCGCCACTACTTCACTGGATCGACTTCTGGTAAATTCTTCAGCAGCGGCTTTAGAACTTCCACCTATACACATAGGGAGAGTGATTCTCTGGCCACGAAACACTGGTGAAAAGGTATTCCCACCAAATTAAATTTTATGGTCTGGCATATTCTTCACAGGGCCCTCCTGACGGATGAGAACATCCAGCGCAGAGGAGTGACCTCAGTGTCCCATTACTACTGTTTCACCAACCCTTGGATGGATTCAACGGAACATCTGTTTGTGAAAAACGATTGGGAAAAGTCCTTGTAGTGTTACATGGAATCCAGTCTGGCCATTGAGTGCAGTGGCAGAACCTTTCAGGAGATTTTTATAAGTTGGTTTTGGGATGTCGGCTCACAGGACGTTGAGAGGAGAATTCGTGCAACTGTTGTGGCGGCTTCATGTTAGAATATCTAGGAGGCAAGGAACAAATCCATAGAAGGTGTAAAGACTTAAATATTAGCGATGTATGTGAGAACCCGAGCAATGGTGGCCGATCTGGGAAAGCTTCTTTGCGGCTTCTGGGATTCACCCTCCTTCAAAAGGGTTCTCCCCAGGTTGATTTCTAATACAAGAACGTGTTCTAACACCCAAGGAAAGTGGGTTCGGTGGTTACCTCCTTGCAACGGCTTAAAGCTCAATGTCGATGGATCCTTCATTGATGGTGATATGAGGGCCAGAGGACTGGTTAGGAATGCTAACGGCTAAGTTATCTTTGGCTTTAGTGCCTTTTATGGTTCGGGATTGTCCTTGGGTGCGGAGGTTAGGGCCTTGTGCATAGGTCTCGCATGGTGCAACTGCCTCAACATCAAGGTGGATAGTATATAATCGGACTCCACTACATTCGTCTTATTCCTCCAAGGCAAAGACAAACCTACATGGGATCTATTCTATCTGGTGAGACGTTGTAGGACCTTCATCGATCGAGGATGTTCCGTCAAACATATCTGGCGCAAAGGCAATTTTTTTGTAGATAAGCTGGCCCGTGAAGGTAGAGATGATGAGGACATCATTATCTACAACCAGATGGGTTCTCTTCCAAAGATCTACTACAAGGTTATTCTCGAAGATGCCCTTGGCCTTCATCATTTTAGGCCAACATGATTATGTTGATCTGGTTGTGACTTGCTGTTCTCTTCTCATTCAATAAAAAGTTAATTTTCAGTCAAAAAAATAAGGGAGGAAATAGAAAATAAACATGTGAACCACATTTATAACTAGATGAGAATAAAATATGTGTGTCTCAGTAAAATAATTTCATATTATTTCCTCCAAATTAACCTTGAATATAAAAAATCCTGAAAGAAAGAATATTGTAACATAAATCCTTTACCAATTTGGTAACTCTTCATTCATAATCCCCATGAAAGAATAACTTCAAATGATAATTTAAATATAATGAACATAATTATTTTCATGATATAATGTTTCAAAGGGGTTTTATATATACCTCATATAATAAGTTACATGTATAGCATAAAATATGTCCCAAAGAAGACAATTTGAGATGAGAAACCCTTACAATGATCATAAAATTGAAGTAAGAATTAATCAATGAATTTATTATGTGTATAAAATGTAAATGAACATTAAACAAGTGGAAATAAAACATAATATAATAAAAATTCATTATACACATAATCTTATAATATCAAATACAATGAATAAGTAATATAACACAATGAAAAGAAATTGAGTTATGAAATTCATTACCACTTGGTAACTTTCAACTCAAATCACCATGAATGAAATGATTCAAATTGAAACTTAAAATACCATGATGTATTATGGATTAATTATATTACATGTAAAATGGTTAGTATATACACCATATAAAATAAATTATGTATATAACACTAAAATATTCATCAATGAAGGAAAAATGAGATGAAGTCCCTTACCTTGAGTCCAAACTTTCTATATATGTCCTTAAACACATATATAATAAACTTATATAAATTATTTGATTTATTAAGAAAATTTTATAGGTTTAATATAATATAATTAAATTATTTATTTTATTTATTTTTAATTACATATTTAAATATTTAATTAGTTATGTCCACATTGGGTGTTTTGAGGAAGTTTGGTCCATATTTTCAAAAAACCTTCGGTATGTTGACCAAATGGGTAATTATTCCATTATATCTAGAATAATAATTATTAAATTATTATCAAATTTATACATAATTTATAATTTTAAACCCAATCATAAAATATGGTTATGAAAAATGAACTACATTACAATCATGGAGAGAGTAGGTTATACGTACGCATGAGTAACATTTCCATTTTCAATGATCATTATGAAAAGAAGGAAACTATTAATTTATATTTATATAATGATCATAATATCATAAATACCATATTATATATTTATATTTATCTTACATTTGATGTATATATTAATAAAATAATCACATCGCCTTGTTGAGGTAGTAGTCTTCACATACACACGAACGATGATATCATTTTTCAATGAGAGGAAAGAAAAGAAATAAAATGGTATATAATATTTTAATAATGATAAATATTTCAATAATATAACAACTATTTAATATATATCACATATATTTATTAAAATTATCCTTATTACCTTTCATTTAAAGCATTACTGAAAAATGCATCACATCGCTTCGTGAGGAGGTAGTCCACCGTACACACGAGAAACATTATTATATCCCCCATGAAATAAAATGTTGGAAGTTATATGAGGTATAATAATTAAAGGAATAATATTATTTTAAAAATAATATATATATATATATTTTAAATACCTCATTATGTATACCCTTGATAGATGATGATAATCAGAAATGAATTACATCAGTCCATGAGGAGGTAGTGTGTCGTACACACAAATGATGGTTTTGTATCCCATTTGTTGGGATAGGAGATGTATTTAGTAATTAAATTGAGATAATAACATCTTATTATATTTTAAATACTATTTTTATTATATTATCATAATTTAAGAATATTTAAAGGAGGTTTAAGAAGAAATAAAAAAATTCTCAGTTAAGCGTGATACCTCTTCTTTGAAAAACCTCCTTAGGTTAGCACCAAAAGCCTTATTAGGATTAATTTATGATTAAAAAATGATTATAGTATGTGGGTAGGTAATTAAGAAATATATTTAGTTATTTCTTGACTAATACAAAGGAATTTTAAGGTGTGGAGAGGAGAGGAGAGGGTCTGTCCTTTTATATATGAGGTGAGAAACAGACTTGTAATTTTTTAAAAGAAATAGTGATTACCATGTTTTCCACATGAAAAAAGGATAAAAATGAAATTTTATAGATCCTTAGAAACTATAACATCTAAATATTTAAAAAAAAGGATTTTGGACTATTTTTTAATCCATTTTAACCCTTATATTTTTAGTTTAAACCTTAGAAAATCCATTTTTACCTTAACCGTGGTAAAAGATTTTTAATATTTTCACTATTAATTATGACCAAATTATTAGATAATATTAATTATTATGATTAAAAATATGGATTCCATTTTACCAAAAATCAATTTATATAATTGGTGGAATTTAATTTAAAATTATACCCACGTACGCGATTTAAAATAGGGTTTTCAAGAAATGTATTTTTCAAAACAATAGATGATTTTATATTAATTCTGTGACCATTAATGTAATGGAACAGAAAATCATAGTCCATTAAATTTCCAAATTCTGATTTTCAAAGCATCATGGGGACCATCAGTGACTCATTGAGGAGTTTTCCAAATTTTAGGTTGAAGGGACAGTGGCACCGATGAGCATCGGTGCCAGGGTGTCGGTGACTCAAATATCAGTGATTCATTTCCAATCTCTCTTAGACCTTCTAGTTTCATTCCAGTAATGCATATTTTGATGTAAAAGTGTTTTAATACCCATTTCAATGCAATTTAAGTCCTGTAAAAGATGTTTTAGACCCCCAAGATTC
The DNA here is from genome assembly GCA_963277665.1 of Viscum album. Taxonomy (NCBI): domain Eukaryota; kingdom Viridiplantae; phylum Streptophyta; class Magnoliopsida; order Santalales; family Viscaceae; genus Viscum; species Viscum album. The sequence goes on along the minus strand of OY728126.1, from coordinate 879,721,387 downwards.
GGGCGACCCTTGGATTACCAAAACGTGTGGCATGTCACACCCTTTTCATTGTTTTCTAACTTCTTGTGTTTTCTAGTTTCACCCCTGTTACATTTTTTTCTCCGTTTAAAAGAAATCTATTAACTCACATCCATCAGATGATCTATATCCACCGTTTTCTAGGGGAATTATTAAATATTAATTGATCCAAACATGTAAAATCACTTAGCAGCATGGTCAATCCACGATCCAACTTTTATGTATTAAGAAATGGTATCCCTAATTTTAGGATTTGAACTCTTCTTAAGTTGATATCCTCTCTTCCTTCTTACTTTCGTTTCTCTTAGTGTGCCTCGAGAATTACACTAGAGACAAATCGTGCACCTATGCTGAAGCTCTTTCTGCTCAGCCTTGGAGTTTTCTTTTCCTACAAGTTGGTCCATCCCCAGTTCTTGGCACAAAGAGAAAACATCAATACTTGATCATATAATTAGGATTTCTCCCTTCATCTCTATTTATTTTTCATCATGCAGGGTGGGTATAATGATGTTACTTCAGGACGTAGATGAAATCAACTTAAAAATGATAATAAATAGACTTTTAAAGAATTAAGGGATGGGAAATATGATAATGTTGCTGTATTTTTATCTTCATTTTTATGTTGTGAATTGTATAGGTTCATGTCCACTGAAAATCACGGTCATTGGTGGTTCTTTATTGTGCGCTAATGAAGCTTTAGTTTCAAGATGATCTTGTGATTAAATGACAGTAACATAGAAACCGGTTAATCACATAAACTTGGTTGATTAAATGGATGCTTGATGGATAAGAACACTTGTGTAATCGACCCGGTTAACCAAGAAAAATGAACTTAATAAATAGTGTTGGGTAAATCTGAAAACTTCCTTGCTTTTTTTCTGGTGATATTCTTGGTTTTTTTGTTTAATGTTTGTGAGGTGACGTAGAGGGGAATGGAATCTCTGGTTGTGAGGTTGTTGGTTTGTGAATCTAAGGTTGTGTGGAGTTGGAGTTAAATGTTTTGGACCTGGTATTTTGGGTCTTGGTTTGGTTCCAGTACTTCAAGGGATCTCTCAGATCCCTTTTTATGTGGTTACTTACAAGAGAACCAGGAGTGAATACTTAAACGCTTGCTTTGAAGTTTCCCTTTAGTTGTTGTTTTGGCTTGTGGTTTTGTTTGTTAGTTTCCCAGTAGTGAAGGAATAATTAAATAGAATCACTTGAGCATGATAAAGATAACTAAAACAAAATCTTTTTAAACTTGAACATAAGAATAACATGGCAAAAATAAAATGAAATAATTCCATTTACTTATTCACATGGATATTCTGCTAGTCGAATATTCACATGCAATATCAATAACCACTTTCATAATGATGGAATGCATAATGCCAGACTATCATAACCACATAGTCAAGGCATTGTGCCAAGACTACAAATAAGATTTTGTCAAGGCCTTGTGCCAAGACACTAGTTTTCTCATGAGACCTACCGATGCATAGAGGAGCTATAGCGGGCTCCACCCATCACATACTAAGTCCAATGCATTCCTTATATGAAAAGGTTTAAACATATCATAAACAATGCCCAAGAACCATAACATAATCGTATCACATAAAACATGCATAAAGGAAACATAACATTTCCACATTTCAATCACAAGATATCATTAAAACACATTGATATAATAAAAACATTATCAAAATCATTTTAAATACCAAAATAAAATAAAAGTAATACATGGTATTTATTTTTCATTTAAAAAAATTTATGGCTTGTAAAGGAAGCCAAAACTCAAATAATGGTCACGGTGGCGGAGAAGTCGTTTCCGCCGCATACGTAAGACAAAACATCCCTTTTTTCGTTTAGTAAAAACGCTTCATATAAAAATATTCCTTTTGAATAAAAGTAAAATTCAAAGGGGTTTATACACCATATAAAAGAAAGTTGTGTATAAAACAAAATATGCCTCAATGAAAGGAGATTGAGACGAAGTCCCTTACCTTGTGTCCGACTTGACTCGATCGTTCTTTAATCTCCTTAATAATAAACTATAGTTAATTTATATTTTATTAAGAACCTTTTTAAAGTTAATTATTCATTTTAAATCATTTATTACCATGTTATGAACATTATGTAATCATTTAATTTAATAACGGTCGTTTTGTCGATCCTTGGTACTTGAGTCAAAAATAAACTTCTTATAATTACAAGTTGTTTATGTGGTAAAATATACATTATCTACATAATTATATTCATGATGTAGATATCATATATATCATATATATCCATTATATACATTCATTTAAAATATTACATAACATTTAGAGGTAAGAAATGAAATGTACCGTTCATGGAGGCGGTAAGCCGTACGTATGCATGAACGCTACTTTCATTTCTATTTCATATTTAATGGAATGAAATAATAATGATATAAAGGTATATTATAATTCCCATGTAATATCATATATAATATCATTAACTCCATCCTTTATACGTCCCACATATGGCATTAACGATTCAAATCACTTTGAGGGGGCGGTAGTCCGCACTTCCTAAAATGAAATTATCAGGTTTACCCATAATGGAAATCATAAAGGTATTCCATAAATGAAAAATACATAAGCATAAAGAAAAAATAAACATAATATATATCATATATAAATATATTGACATCTTAATGGCCACCATGAGAGGTGTTAAAAGAATATTGAACAATCATCGTTTCATGAGGCAGTAATTCTCCACACACAGAAAGAGTATGTTATTTAACCATTAGATGGAGGTGTGTGTAAGTGTAGTTTTAATACATCTCATAAAAACATCCAAGTATATTGAAGATACTGGTGTTGTTAAAAAATAAAAGAATAAAAAGAGTTTACAAGTTGTAGAAGTAAAATAAAAGAAAAGAAGTTAAGAGAAATCGTTACCTTTAGTTTGGGTAACTCCCTTTGGTTTGAACCAAAAGGACTCTTGAAGTGCCTTATGCCTAAGGTAAGGATTCTAAGATTAAGGTAGGAAATTTGAGAGGGTATTTGGTCAAAGGTTGGCTGAGCCAAATTTCTTTGAAGGTGTGAATAAGGTGGTAGAGGTGGGGGCCTTTTATAAGAGGAGAGGAGGGGCTCTTTTGGAAATATTGAAAATATTATTTTATTATAAAATGGTTTTCGGATTATAAAGGTCCCAAAATGATATATTTCTAAGATAAGGTGATAAGGGTTCAAAATCCACCCATACAATAGGTTTTTGACAAGTGTAAGTATTAGATTTCACCTTATCTTTTCATTTTATTTAAATCGTTCATTAATGAGGTAATTGTTGCATCATCATGGTGTCATAAATAAATTTATTTATTTAATGTCTAAAAATTATAAAAAAATTACCATGATGTAGGAAATAGTTTTATATTTCTAATTAATATTTATATTCAAAAAGATAACTTGTATAACCCCTTATAAAATTTTTTTTAGTAAAACAATACATGTTTGTGACATTTTTTTTACTTTAAATAAAAGGTATTAATGTCATTATCTTACTCAAGTGGCTCCATGGAGTCCCAAAAATCGTCCCATGGTTTTTCTTGGTTGTCCATGACTCATCCAATAAGAGTAGGACATGTTTCAAGATATTTTTATATTCTTATAATATCATTTTTACCTTAAATTACCCTAATTACCTCTAATCGCGGTTAATAAAACTCAAAAGTTACTATTCACCAAAAATTATTTTCATCCCATTGAACCACATTTTACTTAATAATGACAACTATGTATGTCGGATTTTGGAAATTCAATTCATAGAAGCGGTAAAGTTTCATTTAAACGAAAAATCAGTTTTTTTAACTACCACTTAGTGGTTTCACTATTCATCAAAAATTGAAGTTTTTCAGAACAATACCAAAAATTCACCCTAAGCTATAATTGATATTCTGAATTAAAAAATGATGTCTATTTTAAAAAATTCAAAACATATAAGTTGAATTAATTAATTTTATAATTAATTCTCGTTGTCAAAACAAATAGCATGTTTTTAAGAAACAATATCAATCAAAAGATTGACAATTATTTATGTCCAATTTCAAAGTGAAATTAATTCTAATGACCACCATTGGATAAAATTGTAAAATTATATTCTAATAATACTTTAAAACAAATAAATAGTATAATTTATCACTGTAAATTATTTTGATTAAAAAAAATTAGGTTTTTTTCATTATTCATCAAAAATTAGATGTTCTAAGAAAAATACCAAAAAATAAACTTAGGCTAATTTCGATATTCCGAATCCAAAAATGATGTCAATTTTGAAATATAAAATTTATATAATTCAAAAAGTGGTTATTACTATTCATAATGACTACTTTGATTGGTTGCGGTGTGTTAGAATCTCGAACTTGCGTACAATACAGGTTATTGCATTATTGAAAGAGAAGCATAGTGTGGAAGATTGGGGTGTTACATTCTCCCCTCCTTCAATAAATTGCATCCTCACAATTTGAAATTGTTCTTCGAAAATAAAAGGTTGAAAATATAAAATACCTTTGTGGAAAACCCACATCGGAAATAAGGTTAATAAAATTTAGTCTTAACAAGAGGGAAAGAGAAATGAAAAGGTCACCACTAAATTATGATCTCGATTAGGAGAACATTGGTGGAAATTAGAGACACATAATTGGAGGAAAAATGTAAATATTTTTAGGGATTGATTGCGGACATCAATCACAAACAAGTGTAAAATTGAGGGCCTCAAAGCCTTCAATCTATGGTGATTTAAAATTTCATCAGTTCAACAAAAAATAAGGTATTAAGATAACACTTTTTTTTAATATCCCTTTCCTAAAGTTTAAGAATTAATTTATTCATAGAATAAGAGAGAGGTATATATATATATATATATATATATATATATACTTGAAAAGTAGAGTTTCAACCTTCAACTAATTTCTACCACAAACTCATCTTTCACTCAAAAAGATAATAGAACTCAAAAATATTATATTTATCCTAATCGTACAAGGTTACAAATATTAACACATTCCATTTAGATTAGGAAAACTATTTTGTGATAACCAGGGACTTCCTGTAGGCTAGTGGTAGGTAATAAAGGCTTGTCGCACTATGGTTGTGGGTTCGATTCCTGCAACTTTGTCTGATACGACGGGTTATCCCCCGACCTGTAGGTTGTCCTTTTCCTAAAACTATAGTATTATAATATTCCAAAAATAATCTTCCAAAATGTTTTAACTTTAAACAATACTATCCAAAGGTCAATTTAATCCATTCCAACCTTTATTGTTATCCAAAATACCTATGTCCAGACTCTCTCTAAATGGTCTCTAAATTCCAAAATCAATTGTAACATAAGATTCCCAAAACAAAGTAATGTTTCTATTATTGTCACATACTAAAAATCTGATTACCTTCATCATATTAAAACCTTAATGAAAACAACAAGTACTACAGTACAATCCTTATATATATCACATTATTATTATAACCATAATATAGTTCTTGAGTCCAAAAACACAAATACAATAATTATTCAACTTCATCTGTAGTAACAACATAATCTTGGCCTTTCTCCCTTGGCCTTTTCTGAGGTAAGTTTCCTTGGCACTTAGGGATTCATTTGCATAATGCCCCATTTCTCTACAATTGTAGAATTCAACATTGACATTCTCTTTATTTCCCTTGCAATCACGAGTTTGGTGACCTTTTTCTCCACATTTGTAACAAAATCTCATTCCTTTTAGGCATGTATGAGGGTTTTTCTTACCACAATTATCACATAATGGAAAATCCCTCTTTCCCTTTTTCCCTTTATCTATCTCTTGCTCCACCATTATCTTCTTCTCTTGCTTTACTTTATTGTCATAAGACTTAGAGAATTCTTTTTCTGTCTTGATAGTACATGAGACAATATCTTCGTACGATGAGAAGAATTGTGATCCTAAAGCTCAATGGAGAAATGGTATTAACCCATCAAAGAAACAATAAATATTACTTCTTGGGTTTTGTATATAATCTGTATCATGCCTCGCTAATCTTGTAAAGTTAGACTCATACTTTGCAACATTCTTGTCCTCCTTTTGCCTCATACTCAGAAATTGTCTTTCCATATCCGCTAAATGGTCATGAGGAAAGTATTTTTTCTAAGAAAATCTCTTTAAAATATCTTCATTCCATACTTGATACTTTTTCATCTTCCTTTGTATTTTGAATCAATGACCACCATTGATCAGCATCTCTAGTGAGGCGGTAAACTGTCATGATAACTTTTTCCCTTTCACTACTCCCTAAAGCCTAAAATATTTTCTCTAGGGAATTTATCCATTGCTCAGCTACTAATGGATTTGTACCCCCATTAAATGTTGGTGGTTGTTGCCTCATGAAGAGGTCTAACATTGATACTCCATGTTGCAGATCAGGGTGCTCCATACAAGTAAGGTTATTATTCATAACCAGAGTGAGTTGTCCCAGTATGGTGATAAGTTGATCAGCACCAGTTGTATCACTAGATCCACTATAATTATCTTGAGCAGGATGGAAATCCCTACATGGAGTGAGTACATTGATACGGTTTCCATTCCTTCCACTAGGTGCCATTTAAAAAATAATGTCATAAACTAGATTAGTTTATGAATAGAAATACATAATAACAAACTTGCAAAACACTTAACATAAATTGAACAGTTTATGGATATAATCCATAATCATAAAAATGTTTTTTTTGAGGAATTATATACCCATAAACCCTTCATAATTATTTTTAATGAAATCATGAATTATCCTAAGCATATACACCAGGAGTGTCGTAACCAAGATTGCAGCAAGGCCCGTTGTCGTGTACCAAGATACCTTGGGTCAAGCCCGAAACTCCTGGTCGGAGTTTTCACTCCTAGGTACATTTGTTCCAGATCCGCCTCTACCTAATCGTATCCAGACAGGGATGTATTGCTCGGAAAATACACAAAATCTCTACTTTACCAAAATTCTACGATGTTCTTCTATACTAATCCTCAAAGACTATCTTAGGTCTATGTGCTCAAATCAGAGTTTACCTAAATCTAGTTTCCAAGGTTAGTACTAAACTACCTCTGATACCAACTATAACGCCCCGACCATAGTTACCCAGAGTCAGTGCATTATTACATAACATTAGCATGATCACAAAAGATCAAGTCTTGAAATACCAATTAGTTTAGTATCCTTGAAACACTAGATACATTCATAAGTTTTACATTAAATCATGAAATAAAAACAACAACAACATCGTGTACCCTTTTAACACACTTATATCTTAGAATATCCCTACAGGTCAATCATAATACACTTCTTCACATCTTTGGAAAAATAAAACATATAAAGGGGTGAGCTCAGATGCTCAGTAAGTATAACAATATAGCGGAAACTTTCATAAACAAGCATAAACATTTAAGGCAATTTTATAACTAAAACAAAATCCTTTTAAACTTGAACTTCATAATAACAAGGAAAAAATAAAATGAAATAATTCCATTTACTTATTCACATGGATATTCTACTAGTATAATATTCACATGCAATATCAATAACCACTTTCATAATGATGGAATGCATAATGTCAGACTATCATAACCACATAGTCAAGGCCTTGTGCCAATACTACAAATAAGATTTTGTCAAGACCTTGTTCCAAGACACTAGTTTGTCTCATGAGACCTACCGATGCATCGAGGGGCTATATCGGGCTCCACCCGTTACTTACTAATTCCAATGAATTCCTTATATGAAAAGTTTTAAACATATCCTAAACAATTCCCAAGAACCATAACATAATCGTATCACATAAAACATGCATAAAGGAAACATAAAATTTACACATTTCAATCACAAGATATCATTACAACACAATGATATAATCAAAACATTATCAAAACCATTTTCAATACCAAAACAAAAGAAAATTAAAACATGGTATTTATTTTTCATTTAAAAAAAGTTATGGCTTGTAGAGGAAACTGAAACTCAAATAATGGTCACAGCGGCGGAGAAGTCATTGCCGCCGCATACGTAAGACAAAACATTCCTTTTTTCATTTAGTAAAAACACTTTGTATAAAAATATTCCTTTTGAATAAAAGTAAAATTCAAAGGGTTTTATACATCGTATAAAAGAAAGTTGTGTATAAAACAAAATATGCCTCAATGAAAAGAGATTGAGACGAAGTCCCTTACCTCGTGTCCGACTTGACCCGATCATTCTTTAATTTCATGAATAATAAACTATAGTTAACTTCTATTTGCTTAAGAACCTTTTTAAAGTTCATTATTACTTTTATATCATTTATTACCATGTTATGAACATTATTTAATCATTTAATTTAATAACAGTCGTTTTGTCAATCCTTGGTACTTGAGTCAAAAATAAACTTCTTATAATTACAAGTTGTTTATGTGGTAAAATATCCATTATATCCAGAATTATATTCATGATTTATATATCATATATATCATATATATCCAGTATATACATGCATTTATAATATTACATAACATTTAGAGGTAAGAAATGAAATGCACCGTTCATGGAGACGGTAAGTCGTACGTACGCATGAATGCTAATTTCATTTCTATTTCGTATTTAATGGAATGAAATCATAATGATATAAAGGTATATTATAATTCTAGTATAATATAATATATAATATCATTATCTTCATCCTTTATATGTCCCACATATGGCATTAACGATTCAAATCACTTTGAGGGGCGGTAGTCCGCACTTCCTAAAATGAAATTATCGCGTTTACCCATAATGGAAATCATAAAGGTATGACATAAATGAAAAATACATAATCATAAAGAAAACATAAACATAATATATATCATATATAAATATAGTGACATCTTAATGGACACCATGACAGGTGTTAAAAGAATATTGAACAATCATCGTTTCATGAGGCAGTAATTCACCACCCACAGAAACAGTATGTTCTTTAACCATTAGATGGAGGTCTGTGTAATTTTATTTTGAATCCTTCTCATAACAACATCCAAGTATATTGAAGATACTGGTGTTTTTACAAAAGAAAATAATAAAAATATTTTAGGGGTTGTAGAAGTGAAATAAAAGAAAAGAAGTTAAGATAAATCGTTACCTTCAGTTTAGGTAACTCCCTTTGGTTTGAACCAAAAGGACTCTTGAAGTGCCTTATGCCTAAGGTAAGGCTTCTAGGATGAATGGAGAAAAGTTGAGAGGTTATTTGGGCAGATGTTGGCTGAGTCAAATGGCTTTTAAGGTGTGAATAAGGTGGTATAGGTGGGGGCCTTTTATAAGAGGAGAGGAGGGGCTCTTTTGGAAAGATTGAAAATATTATTTAATTATAAAATGGTTTTCAGATTATAATGGTCCCAAAATGATATATTTAAAAGATAAGGTGATAAGGGTTCTAAATCCACCCATCCAATAGGTTTTTAACAAGTGTAAGTCTTATATTTTACCTTATATTTTCATTTTATTTAAATCGTTCATTAATGAGGTAATCACTACATCATCATGGTGTCATAAATATATTTAGTTATTTAACGTCTAAAAATTATAAAAAAAATACCATGATGTAGGAAATATTTTTATATTTTTAATTAATATTTATAGTAAAAAATATAACTTGTATAACCCCTTCTAAAAATTTTTTTAGTAAAACAATACATGTTTGTGACATTTTTATTTTTACTTTAAATAAATGGTATTAATATCATTATCTTACCCAAGTGGCTCCATGGGGTCCCAAAAATCATCTCATGGTTTTTCTTGGTCGGCCATGACTCATCCAATAATAGTAAGACATGTTTCAAGATATTTTTATATTCTTATAATATCATTTTTACCTTAAATTACCCTAATTTCCTCTAATCACGGTTAATAAAATTCAAAAGTTACTATTCACCAAAAAATATTTTAATCCCATTGAACCACATTTTACTTACTAATTACAACCATGTATGTCAGATTTTTGAAATTCAATTCATAGAAGTGGTAAAGTTTCATTTAAATGAAAAATCAGTTTTTTTAACTACCACTTAGTGGTTTCACTATTCATCGATAATTGAAGTTTTTCAGAACAATACCAAAAATTCACCCTAAGCTATAATTGATATTCCAAATTCAAAAATTATGTCTATTTTACAAAATTAAAAACATATAAGTTTCATTAATTAATTTTATAATTAATTCTCGTTGTCAAAACAAATATCGTGGTTTTAAGAAACAATATCAATCAAAAGATTGACAATTGTTTGTGTCCAATTTCAAAGTGAAATTAATTATAATGACCACCATTGGATAAAATGGTAAAATTATATTCTAATTATACTTTAAAACTACTCAATAGTATAATTTATCACTTTAAATTATTTTGATTAAAAAATTGTTTTTAAGTATTTTTCACTATTCAATGAAAATTGGATGTTCTCAAAAGAATACCAAAAATTCAAATTAGGATAATTTAGATATTCAGAATCCAAAAATGAAGTCCATTTTGAAATATAAAATTTATATAATTAAAAAAGTGGGTATTACTATTCATAATGGCTACTTTGATTGGTCGCGGTGTGTTAGAATCACGAACTTGCGTACAATGCAAGCTATTGCATTATTGAAAGAGAAACGTATCGTGGAAGATTTAGGTGTTACACAAGGCATATTTTCATCCTTTCCCTCATCTTGAAAAAGGCTGGTCATGACAGAATGGTATCAGAGGTGATGGTTGAGATATATGATGGAGTTTAGGGTTAGGCATAGTGAGGATTTCATGGGATGGTAGGGATAAAGTGTTAGGAAATCTTGGTGTGTGAAATAGTCTAGGGAAGACCGACTAGGTCATGGGATTTTGCCCCCCCCCCCCCCTCGTGATCCGATGTAAGGAATTTAGACCTACTGAAGGACCGGGTGAGGCTACACTGATTGCATGGTAGAGACCCTAGGAAGGGTACATGCATCACAATGACTTGTGTTATTGTGTGTCTTGGGAGTTTTGTGAATTTAAAATAAATAAAAAGTTTAAGAAAAAAATCAAAAAGGAAATTTTTCTACACTACTCAGGCTTAGGAATTCCTTGTTTCTCCTTTTAGCTATGGAACCCGGACAGTGTCCTTGAGTAGTGCGGGCAGTCAAGGCCTAGCACGGTGATCTGGTTGATCAACGGAAGGCTGATAGAGAGTAGGAGGAAGACCAGTGGTAGAAGATGCTTTGTTCCTTCTAGTGGTAGTCTCTAAGAAAGTATGAGGGAAGCAACTCAGACATAGAGACTGTTGGTCGGAGTGGACACTCAAGAGGGGGGTGAATTGAGTTCCAATTAAAATTTTCTGTTAAAAGCAGTTGCTAATAAAATCCCCCAATTTCAAAAACAAATTAAACTGTAGTGAATTTATATAGATTATAAAGGTTCAATTAGCTTCTCAAAGATTGATTAGTTCTCAGTTAACTTAATCTTATGATTAAATTAACTTTTGAAACTAATTTACTGATTTATAATAAATATAAACACTTGCGAATTTAATTATCAAAGTAACTTTGAAGATAGATTATATTTCAAAGTAATAGCAGCAGAATATGAAATAAATATGTATAGTATGGATATAGAGTAACTGTAAACACAGAGAAGTAACCAAGAGGTTCAGTCTCAAGCCGAGACTTAGTCCTCTCAAAAGTTTATATAAAAGTGATCCACACCCTGGATCGGGGTTAACAACAGTGAACACACTGTCCAGGTCACAAGACCTCTACCACAGTTCTACGTGGCAAAAACAAACAACAGCAGCCAGCTGTCCAGGTCACAAGACCTCTAACACTATCCACAGTGGGAAGTGTAGTGTAAAAGGTTTGCTGAGGATTTACAGATCCTCCAGTGAAAGTACAGGAGTCAGTGTGTGTGTTTAATACAGCAGATAACACACACTGCTCAAAATGTAGAATAAATAAATCACAGAGCAGAGATGTAGAGTTTAGAAATGGCTCTAGTGATTTCAGTGTAGCACTGGACTCGTTTTGGAATTAATCAGAAGTGATTCTGAGTCCTCTTCTCGATTTTGTTTGAGAAGCAGAGTGTCGTATGCTTCAGGTTCACAGGCAGTGGAATGTAGTCGATGAAGCTCTTCAATATTCTATTGTATGCACACCACTCTTCTTGAGTAGGCTTGATTCTATATATGATTCTGTCTTGCTTGGTTCTTCTTGTATGCACAGAGCTCTTCTTGAGTATGTCGTATGCTTCCTTGTCTCTGTGTGTGTTGTCTCACTCTTCTTCGTTTTTCTCTACTTCACTTTTCTAACACTTCACACACTCTTCAGCAGAGTCTTCTTGTATTTACATCACGTGCTCCGTAGGACAAAAAGGTTTCCTTTCCGCAGGTACGAGGTACGGTTTCCTGACATCCGACAACCTTCATTAATTAATTGTCAGGGTATTAAAATATAACTAATATGACCGTTGGTTAGAATAAATAAAGATAAAGATAAAGAAATTCAAACAGTTGTTTATGACTGTTCAAGAGATCGGTAGGTCATCAGCATTAGAGTAATGATCGGTGACTCAGATAGATCAGCATCGGTCTGTCATCTGATCGGTGAGTCATTTTGATCAGCATCGGTCTGTCATCTGATCAGTGAGTCATTTTGATCAGCATCGGTCTGTCATCTGATCGGTGAGTCATTTGCATCGGTGGCTCATTTGCATCGGTGACTCATTTGCATCGGTGACTCATTTGCATCGGTGACTCATTTGCATCGGTGAGTCTGATGGATCGGTGAGTCTGATGGATCGGTGAGTCTGATGGATCGGTGAGTCTGATGGATCGGTGAGTCTGATGGATCGGTGAGTCTGATGGATCGGTGAGTCTGATGGATCGGTGAGTCTGATGGATCGGTGAGTCTGATGGATCGGTGAGTCTGATGGATCGGTGAGTCTGATGGATCGGTGAGTCTGATGGATCGGTGAGTCTGATGGATCGGTGAGTCTGATGGATCGGTGAGTCCAGAAGACTTCCAACATACTTTGTAAGTCAATAAGCATAGTTAAAAGCATGATAACTGATTCATTCATAGATTGGAATTATATTTATGAGACATCAAACCAGATTAAGCATCAATGAGTTGTGATGATTTGTGATTATTAAAACATCAGTTATAAACAAGAAATCAGCAATCTTCCAGAGGGCTCAACAATCTCCCCCTTTTTGATAATCACAAATCTTCATATATATATAAAATAAAAAAAAATCTCCCTCTTAAAATAACATTCCCATATATATAGTATTCAGATTTCTCCCCCTGAGATATTGATCTCCCTCTTCATATATATCTTTATATCTTTCTCCCATTATATATATCTTTCTCCCCCTTTGGGATAATCAAAAAGGAGAGAAAACAGATAAGGGAAAAGAGAAGCAGGGTGCAGAGAGGATAGAACAGAACACAAAGGAAAAACAAATTTGATAAAGTCACAGAAAAAGATAAGCAATACATAGATCACCCCATAAAAAACAATACATGGCTATTTGTTGGGATACAAGGGGGCTTTCCCTTTATCCTTTGGATCAATGGTAGGTAAGGTAGAAGGCTTGGAGGCAGGCTGTGGTTCACGGAGTTGAAGTGGCGGCAGGACAACTCTGACAGGTGCAGTTGGAGGTGTCACAGAGGGTTGTTGAGAAGGAGCAGGAGCTGGATGAGAAGCTTTCTGAGAGACTGGCCGCAACTGAGATAGAGCTTGGGCAACAGACAGCTGATTCGGAGCGACATCAGAGGCACTGAGAGGTTCAGAAGTAGGAAGTACAATTGCAGTGGCCTGTGCATCCAAGTAAGGCTTCAACAGATGAATGAAGTCCTGAATGACTTCTGCTCCATACTTCATAGCTTTTTCAAAATCATCCTTGTTTTCCATGAACTGTGCCAAGGAAGGGACAAAATCTTGCAATTGGCGAACTTGAGTGTTGAAGGCCTGAGTGACTGGAGGTAATTTCAGATTCTCTGCCAAGACTTTGAAGTTTGCAGCCATCTCATGTTTTGTATAAATCTTGGAGAAGTAAGTATCAACTTTTTCCTTGATCTCTTGCAGGGAATTCTTAGCATCCGCTGAATATACTAAGGTCATCTTATGACTATTATCACAGAGATCTTTCATCTTCCTCAAAGATTCTAAGTCAAGAATTTGTCTTACAGCAGCTAGCTCTGCATGCACAACTTCTCTGAGAGCTTCTGTCTCACGGGTAGTGATTTTGGTTACCTTGCCTATACTGGCTTGGCCGACTATATGAGTTAGTTCAGCTTTCAACTTCCTCAGGTCAGACTTGTTGAGATGTTCAATCAGATTTCTCAAAACTTCCATCATACCAGAGATGGTTGATCTGAACTCATTTGATAGAGAAAGTAAGCTAACCTGGAGATCCTTCAAAGTTTGAGTCAAAGAGGCTATGTGCCTACCAACAAATTCACCAGTAGCAGTCAATTCTGGCTTGAGAACATCTGAGACTGCAGTTGAAAAAGCTTTCAAGGAATTTTCAGAAACTTGCAGAGATACTTGATGAAGGGCATTGGAAAGTTCTTCTCTGACTATATCTCTCACAGTGGTTAGCAATTCAGTCTTAAACTTATCAAGATCGGCTCGAGAGATTTCAGAACCAGGTAAATTCACATGTACAGGATCAACAGTAGGAATAGACCTTGCTTCTCTTGGAAGGTTCCTTTTCACAGCTGCAGCAGATTCTGGCAATTCGTCTTCTTCTTCAGAATATTCTAAGCCCAAAACAGCATATCCAGGGTAGTCATCCCAAACAGCAGCACACAGGGTGTAGTTGGGTTTTTCATAGCTTGTTGTTCCACTAATTTTTGATGAGTCAGCTTTGTCACTGATATGGATTTCTGGTACTGACTGAGGTTGTTCTACTTGATCTTCAGCAAGACTATCCACTGGTCTGTTAACACCATCAACAGCAGCTTCAACATCATCAGCATCATCATCATCACCACCATGATTGTCATCAGCATCACCTTGCTCATTATTACTCTGCTCAGAGGCTTCACTGTGATATTCCTCAGTATCAGAATCTTCTTCATCATCAAGAATAGGTTCAGACTCTGGTAGGGTTAAGGGTGGACTAGCAGGTCCAAATTCTATTCTTTTCTTGGGGCTAGCAGTGTCTGGATCACTCCTATCATCAGGAGAAGACACACTTCCTTCTTCAGTTGCAGCTTTTTCTTGTTCATCATCATCAGAATAAATTGGTTCCTCATCTGGTTTTAATCCAGGATCTCTCAAATCCTTTGGCCTCTTGCCATGATTTATGGGATTGTAGGCTTCATACAACTTATCTTCATCTGCAACCCAGCACTTCTTCCATGGATTCCAATTGATTTTCATCCTCTTACAGATCTCTTTGTTGAGACAGAAAGTACGCTCTGTTTCAACAACTTCATCATCTTCATCAACACATTCCAGATTCTGGAGCATAGTAGATATCATTTTTGAATAAAACAATGTTGTGGCTTTCTTGGAAGGTTTCAGCATACTAGCTATGTGGACCATCACATATCTACACAGGTTTATCTTTTCATGGGTTTTGAGCAGAAACAATAGAAAAACATCTTGATACTTAACAGCAGCAAAATCTCCTCTTCGAGGGCAAAGTTGGTGCTGAATAAACTTGAATAGGAGTCTGCTTTCACCATCTAATTCTGAAGCTGTGATTCTCCTCAATTCTCTGTTTCCAGTTAGAAGCTCTAGCGCTAGCTCATAAGAAAAATAGTCAGTGACTGGGGGTATATTGCCAGCATAGTCCTCATATCGACCTTCATGAGGTACGTTTAAACATTCAGCCCACTGCTTAGATGAGAAAGATATTTTCTTTCCTTTTACAACAGACGACATCCTAGCAGCTTCCACACCATCAAGCGTGATTTTCAGGTTCATGTAAAACTCATGTACTAGCTTTGGATAATCTATTCGGGCGTTGTCTGAAAACCAGTCTATCCATCCTTGCGATTTAAGAACTTGTAGCAACAGGGACTTACTTGACAGAAGCCACGCCGAGTTTACTTCTTTTTCTACAGCTACAATCCGAGCTTCCAGGTTCGGATTTACTGAGCGTTGAGAGGTACTGCTCGACTCGCCTCGAGCACGCTTTGAAGGTACAGGGCTATCTGGTCCTTTGCTCGGTCTCTTTTGCTTAGCCATTCGAGGATTTTGGAGAGGCAGGAGTTCGAAGGTTCGAAGGTTCGAAGCAGAGGGGAAGAGAGGTCGAGAGGTTCGGCGGGAAATGAAAGGTCAAAGGTTTAGGGAAGATAAATAGCCGCGTATCATTTATTTTATCATTTAGGGTTCCCATAAAAAGTAATTTACTAATTAATAAAACGTATTTTTAAAAAAAATCGGTTCGACAGAACAGTGTGACAGATCGGTTCCACAGATCGGTTTCACGGATCAGTTTCACAGATCAGTTTCACAGATCAGTTTCACAGATCAGTCATACACAATTCATGCTTAATAAATTTCATTCTTTCAGAGCATAAGGGCTTTGTGAAGATGTCAGCTAATTGATTTTCAGAACTAACAAATTCTAGAGAAATATCACCCTTCTGGTAATGATCTCTTAGAAAGTGATGTCTGACATCAATGTGCTTAGTTCTAGAGTGAGACACAGGGTTCTTGGATAAGTTGATTGCACTAGTGTTGTCACAGTTAATTGAAACATGTTTAAGATCAAATCCATAATCCAATAGAGTGTGTTTCATCCACAAAATTTGTGCACAGCAACTTCCAGCAGCTATGTATTCTGCCTCGGCAGTAGACAATGCAACTGAATTCTGTTTCTTACTACACCATGATACTAGGGATTTTCCAAGCAAATGACATGTTCCTGATGTGCTTTTTCTATCTAACTTACAACCAGCAAAGTCAGCATCTGAATAACTCATTAACTCAAAGGATTGTCCTTTTGGGTAAAACAAACCTAAATTTATAGTATACTTAAGATACTTAAAAATCCGTTTAACAGCTAATAAGTGTGATTCTTTAGGATTATCTTGAAATCTAGCACACATACACACACTAAACATAATATCTGGTCGACTAGCAGTAAGATAAAGTAAGCTTCCAATCATACCTCTGTAACTGGTTTGATCAACTGGTTTCCCAGTTTCATCAACATCCAATTTACAGGTGGTACTCATAGGTGTATTACTTTCCTTAATACTATCCAATCCAAAACGTTTTAAAAGATCCTTTGTATATTTACTTTGATTTAAAATAATACCATTTTTAGTTTGAAAGATTTGAAATCCAAGAAAATACTTAAGCTCTCCCATTAAGCTCATTTCAAATTCATTTTGCATAACCTTTGAAAAATCAATACATAAGGAGTTTTTAGAAGATCCAAAAATAATATCATCAACATATATTTGTACAACTAAAACATCTTTAGAAATTCTTTTAATGAAAAGAGTTGGATCAGCAATCCCTTTAGTAAAACCTTTTGAAATAAGGAAATTGCTAAGTCTATCATACCAAGCTCTTGGAGCTTGTTTCAAACCATATAAAGCTTTAGAAAGTTTAAAAACTTGATTTGGAAAATGGGGATTAGTAAATCCAGGTGGTTGTTCTACAAAAACATCTTCAATTATAAAACCATTTAGAAATGCACTTTTAACATCCATTTGATATAATTTGAAATCCAGATGTGCAGCATATGCAAGTAAGATCCTAATGGATTCTAGTCTAGCTACAGGTGCAAAAGTTTCCTCATAGTCTATACCTTCTTCTTGACTATATCCTTGTGCAACTAGTCTAGCTTTGTTTCTGACTATATTTCCAGATTCATCTACTTTATTTCTAAACACCCATTTTGTGCCTATTGTCAAAGTGTCCTTAGGTCTGTCGACTAATTCCCAGACTTTGTTTCTTTCAAACTGATTTAATTCTTCTTGCATAGCCATTACCCAAAATTCATCATTGATAGCATCATTGATATTTTTAGGTTCTGACTGTGAAAGAAAAGCTTGATGTTCAACCTGGTTTCTTAGAGAAGCTCTAGTTTGTGTTCCTCTATCTAGATTTCCTACAACATCATCTAAGGGATGATTCTTTAGAGTCCTAGATGGTCTTGAAAAGATAGGGCTAGAAATTTCAGGTTCATCTAGAGATTGAGGTTCAACAGAAGCAGATTCTGGAGAATGTCCAGAACTGGATGCTTTTATAACAGGTTCATTAGATTTATCATTAAGGTCCAGAATAGACAAATCTTCTTCAAGATTCCCAAGAGAGGTTTTAGGCTCATGTGGATCAGTTTCATCAAATTTGATGTGAACAGATTCTTCCACACATTTGGTTCTCTTATTGAAAACTCTATAGGCTTTACTAGAGATAGAGTAACCTAGGAAAATTCCTTCATCACTCTTGGATGCAAATTTATCCAGATTATCTTTAGTATTCAGAATAAAGACTTTGCAGCCAAAAACTTTGAAGTAGTTTACCTTAGGTTTCCTATGGTTCCACAGCTCATAAGGGGTTTTCTTTAGAACAGGTCTGATCAAGACTCTATTAATGACATAACAAGCTGTATTAACAGCTTCATCCCAAAAGTAAATTGGCAGGTCATATTCATTGAGCATGGTTCTAGCAATTTCTTGCAGAGTTCTGTTTCTTCTTTCTACTACACCATTCTGTTGGGGTGTCCTAGGGGCAGAAAAGTTATGAGAATAGCCATTGAGTGAGCAGTAAGATTCAAAATCTTGATTTTCAAACTCACGACCATGATCACTTCTTAGGGTCTTAATCTTGAGTCCACTAAGATTTTCTACAGACTTGGAGTATTTAACAAAGTAAGAACAAGCTTCACTTTTGTGAGCTAGAAAATATACCCAAGTATATCTAGAAAAGTCATCTACAAGAACATAGACATAGTGCTTCCCATTTAAACTAGAAACTCTTGATGGTCCAAACAAATCCATGTGAACCAGTTCAAGTGGTTGAGAAGTTGAAACTTCTTTTTTTGATTTAAAAGAAACTTTGTGTTGTTTTCCCTTTTGACAGGGATTACAAACTTTGTCTGCTGGAAATTCAAGTTTGGGTAAGTCTCTAACCAAGTTCTTCCTAGAAAGTTTTCTAAGTGAGTGCACATTGCAGTGTCCTAATCTTCTGTGCCAAAGCCAAGACTCTTTATGAAAAGCATTTAAACAAGGAATGTTCTGTTTAGCTAAAGAATATAAATCAACAGCATAAACATTTTCACTTCTTAAAGCAGAAAATACTAAAACATTTTTAGAGTTAAAAACATTGCAAGAATCATTTTCAAATCTAACATGAAAACCATCATCACATAACTGAGAAATGCTTAACAGGTTATAGTTAAGTCCATCAACAAATAAAACTTTAGATATCAAAATTGAATCCGTGTTACCAATCTGGCCTAGGCCGATGATTTTTCCTTTAGAGTTATCACCAAAAGTGACAAATCCTCCATCAACTTTTATTAAGCTCTTGAAGCAAGAATAATCTCCAGTCATGTGTCTTGAGCACCCACTGTCTAAATACCATATCTTCTTGTAACAGCTCTTCAAGCAGGTCTCCTACAAAACAGATTTAGATGGAAGATGATTTTGGTACCCAGATCTTCTTGGGTCCAGACAGGTTAGCCAATAACACTTTAGGTACCCATATTTGTCTAATGGGTCTCATATAATTTGTAGAAATAACATCCTTTGAAAGATAAACCTTATTAGATTCATAACTATGAATATAACTGGTTGAGGCATAAGAAGTTCCAGAATTAACTATCTTCTGTCCAGATTTAGGAATGAATCTAGTTTTGGCAACTTTCCTTTGTCCAGGTTGGTATCCTATACCAGTAGTGTATCTAGGTGCAACTTGCTTTCCTAGCATTTGTGTTAGAGTATTTTTGCCATTGGTGAACTTCTCTAAGTCTTTCTTGAGTTTCTCATTAGACAATTTTAGTTCAGTATTCTCTTTAAGCAGCTGAGCATTCTTTTCTACTTCTATATCCAGATCAGATTTATGCTTAACACTTAAAGCATACTGTTTCTTTAGACCTTTATATTTATCTTTAAGCTCATTACATGTTTCTTCTAGCATGTCACAGTATTCAAACAATTCAGATTTTGACATGTTTTCTGAGTCAGAATCTTCTCCAGAATAGTATGACTTAAAAGCAGGAGTCTCTGATGTTACCTCAGAAGTGTTTGTCATGAAACACATGTTGGCCCGATTCTTTTCAGAGTCTGAAGATTCAGCTTCACTTGTGCTATCTTCTGAAGCACTCCAAATAGCCTTCATGGCCTTCTTGTACTTGTTATTCTTGTATTCATATTTCTTTTTATACTTCAGCTTTGGACAGTCGGCTTTAATGTGTCCTTTCCTCTTACACTCATAGCAGACAACATCATCTGATTTGTCATTCTTCTTCCAATCCTTTTTCCATTTGCCTTGTTGGTCATACTTTCCCTTGTAATTTGGTTTCCTAAAGAATTTCTTTTTCCTATAGAACTTTTTGAATCTCCTGGCTATTTGAGCCATCTCATCATCACTGTCAGAATCATTCTCACTTTCCTCACTGCTTGAACTTTCATTGATAGCTTGAAGCTTTTACTTATCCTTATTCTTTGAGATTGTAGTCTTGAAGGCAATAGACTTCCTTTTAGGTTCATCATCTTCTTCTTTATTTACTTTGAGCTCTTCTTCATACATCATCAGCTTACCTATTAATTCCTTGACAGGTAGAGCAGCAATGTCACAGGATTCTCTAATGGAGACAGAGGTTCCTCTCCATCTTTCAGGTAGACATCTCAAAATTCTCATAATTTGTTCCTTTGCTGGAACATCCTTTCCCAGAGAGATCATTGTGTTGACAATTTCATTGAACCTGAGATACATATCAGAAATGGGTTCATCAGGCTTCATCTTAAAATTATCATACTTAATAGTATAGGTATTCAATCTCATCTCCTTAACATTAGTTGTTCCTTCATGAGAAACAGCTAAGGTATCCCAAATTTCATATGCAGTTTTACATGCAGAAATTCTATTAAACTCTTCATCTCCTAGAGCACAGTACAGAGCATTCATAGCTTTACAATTATTATTGTAAGCAGTCTTTGTAGGTTCATCCCAAGTAGATCTAGCAGTAGTGGAAATTTTGTATTCAGATTCAATAGCAGTCCAAATATCAAAACCTATGCTTTCTAGATGAATTTTCATTTTCAGTTTCCACTGAGCATAATTAGTTCCATTGAAAAAAGGTGTCCGGTTAGTAGCAGCACCCTCAAGTCTATTATCCATGATATTACCAAAAATAATGTTAAAGAGATCAAAATTTAGAAATAACAGAAATTTTAAGAACTTTAAAATACAACTAAAATCACAGGTCAAAAGCAGAGCACTTTTAGAAAGTATTTACTTCCTCTGATACCAAGTGTTGGTCGGAGTGGACACTCAAGAGGGGGGTGAATTGAGTTCCAATTAAAATTTTCTGTTAAAAGCAGTTGCTAATAAAATCCCCCAATTTCAAAAACAAATTAAACTGTAGTGAATTTATATAGATTATAAAGGTTCAATTAGCTTCTCAAAGATTGATTAGTTCTCAGTTAACTTAATCTTATGATTAAATTAACTTTTGAAACTAATTTACTGATTTATAATAAATATAAACACTTGCGAATTTAATTATCAAAGTAGCTTTGAAGATAGATTATATTTCAAAGTAATAGCAGCGGAATATGAAATAAATATGTATAGTATGGATATAGAGTAACTGTAAACACAGAGAAGTAACCAAGAGGTTCAGTCTCAAGCCGAGACTTAGTCCTCTCAAAAGTTTATATAAAAGTGATCCACACCCTGGATCGGGGTTAACAACAGTGAACACACTGTCCAGGTCACAAGACCTCTACCATAGTTCTACGTGGGAAAAACAAACAACAGCAGCCAGTTGTCCAGGTCACAAGACCTCTACCACTATCCACAGTGGGAAGTGTAGTGTAAAAGGTTTGCTGAGGATTTACAGATCCTCCAGTGAAAGTACAGGAGTCAGTGTGTGTGTTTAATACAGCAGATAACACACACTGCTCAAAATGTAGAATAAATAAATCACAGAGCAGAGATGTAGAGTTTAGAAATGGCTCTAGTGATTTCAGTGTAGCACTGGACTCGTTTTGGAATTAATCAGAAGTGATTCTGAGTCCTCTTCTCGATTTTGTTTGAGAAGCAGAGTGTCGTATGCTTCAGGTTCACAGGCAGTGGAATGTAGTCGATGAAGCTCTTCAATATTCTATTGTATGCACACCACTCTTCTTGAGTAGGCTTGATTCTATATATGATTCTGTCTTTCTTGGTTCTTCTTGTATGCACAGAGCTCTTCTTGAGTATGTCGTATGCTTCCTTGTCTCTGTGTGTGTTGTCTCACTCTTCTTCATTTTTCTCTACTTCACTTTTCTAACACTTCACACACTCTTCAGCAGAGTCTTCTTGTATTTACATCACGTGCTCCGTAGGACAAAAAGGTTTCCTTTCCGCAGGTACGAGGTACGGTTTCCTGACATCCGACAACCTTCATTAATTAATTGTCAGGGTATTAAAATATAACTAATATGACCGTTGGTTAGAATAAATAAAGATAAAGATAAAGAAATTCAAATAGTTGTTTATGACTGTTCAAGAGATCGGTAGGTCATCAGCATTAGAGTAATGATCGGTGACTCAGATAGATCAGCATCGGTCTGTCATCTGATCGGTGAGTCATTTTGATCAGCATCGGTCTGTCATCTGATCAGTGAGTCATTTTGATCAGCATCGGTCTGTCATCTGATCGGTGAGTCATTTGCATCGGTGGCTCATTTGCATCGGTGACTCATTTGCATCGGTGACTCATTTGCATCGGTGACTCATTTGCATCGGTGACTCATTTGCATCGGTGAGTCTGATGGATCGGTGAGTCTGATGGATCGGTGAGTCTGATGGATCGGTGAGTCTGATGGATCGGTGAGTCTGATGGATCGGTGAGTCTGATGGATCGGTGAGTCTGATGGATCGGTGAGTCTGATGGATCGGTGAGTCTGATGGATCGGTGAGTCTGATGGATCGGTGAGTCTGATGGATCGGTGAGTCTGATGGATCGGTGAGTCTGATGGATCGGTGAGTCTGATGGATCGGTGAGTCTGATGTCTGTTGAATCCAGAAGACTTCCAACATACTTTGTAAGTCAATAAGCATAGTTAAAAGCATGATAACTAATTCATTCATAGATTGGAATTATGTTTATGAGACATCAAACCAGATTAAGCATCAATGAGTTGTGATGATTTGTGATTATTAAAACATCAGTTATAAACAAGAAATCAGCAATCTTCCAGAGGGCTCAACAGAGACGAAGAGCTAGCTCGAGGATCTGGTGATAGCTTTCAACTTGATCCAAGCTCTGACAGAGTACTGGTTTCCTCTGGTTGTGAGCCAAATGCGGGGAGTGACATGTTAGTGGTGGACTCTTTATCTTGGAGAGAAGAAGGAAGCTAAAGTTTCATGTACTAACTTCGAGAAGGAGTTCTAGGTGGAATTCCTTTCTTCCATGTGAAGGCCGAAAAGATGCAAGATATGGTCTACCTCTAGAAAGGGAGTATGATGGCGAGGGAAATGGGGATAAAGTTCAAGGATATCCTTCATTTCTCTCCAAACCTCTTCCCAGATGAAGAGTCACGGGAAATATGCTTGGAGGAGGCACTTTGACCTTCTCTTTAGTATGTTGTTACTCCCTTAACTCTACTGATTTACTAGGAGGTACAGAAGAAGGTTGAAGTTGTGGAAAGTATGCACATGTTGGGAGGTGTTCCATGAGAGGGGATCCAGTTGATTTTGTAAAAGGGAAAGGCTGTCAGCAGCAGGCCTCCAACATCAGGGCTTTCCAGGTTTTGGCCAGTGGGGAGCAGGCCTTAGTAGTTCTAGTTCCGATATCCAAGTCCTCACCCTTTATTCATGGTCCTATGACCAATTTTTTTTACCTATGGAAACAGTGGTAATCTTTGAAATCAGTGTGTTGTCCAAGTGCAGTATAGTGGGGGTGGGCAGGATCAGCACCCACCTCAGTAGCACCAATTGTCGGCTACACCTTTTCAGCAACAACATCAAGGGTAGTGATCTCCCACTCCATCGAGGGTGGATGGTGCCGGAGGAGGCCGAACTCAGGACACTCCTTATGGACTTAGACCAGGGTGTGGTCAGGGAGGTGGCCGACAGTTGAGGGGTAGAGGATCTAGGTGTGGAAAGTTTCATGCTGCAGAGGTAGCAGTTCTAGCAAGGCCAGAGAACATTTGAGGTGTGATCAGTTTGTTTAGTACTCTTGCATGTGCCTTGTTTTATTCAAGAGATTCTCAATCCTTTGTTGCACCGAATCTAGCCCACACCTTGGGTTTATACATAGAGAGAATTTCCATGCCCTTGGGTTTGAACATGCCAGTTGGAGGTTAAACCAGCTAGTTTGATGTTTTCTAAGGATGCAGACTGATGTTGGGGATGCATCAATCTAGTGGGATCTCTTTTTGCTGCAAATGCAGCCATACAAGGCATCCTAGGCATCAGCTAGTTATTTTACATGTATGTTGTTATCTATTAATTCCATAGAAGAGTCATATTCTAAGATATGGGCGGTCAGCATGTAGCTTTCATTGGTGATCAGGGTTTCCAGGAGGGAATCCAACGTGTGGAGCCCCTTCTTTTCTTGTTAGATGAGCTGTAAGTTGAATCAGTAGACTCAGATATGGTGGAAGTTCTAGGGATTGTCAATGATTTCTTGGATGTATTCCCTAAAGAGGTTGTGATCATACCCCCTCGATGTGATGTTGATTTCGGGATAGACTTACAACCCAATGCCCATCTGATTTTAATGGATCCCTATCGGATGGCACCTTCTGAGTTTCCAGAGTTGTGGATTCAAGTTGATGACCTGATGGAGAAGGGTTTATCTGAACAAGCACGTTTCCATGGGGTGCTCCATTATTTTTCTCAAGGAAGTCAGATGGTGGTCTCAAGCTGTGCATAGACTACCAAAGACTAAATCAGGTGACGGTCAAGAACTATTACCCCTTCCTGAGGATCACTGACCTTTTTGACCAGTTAAAAGGAGCAGGTTGGTTATCTAAGATCGACCTGTGGTCTGGATATCACTAGTTGAGGGTGAAGGAGGGTGACATCTCAAAGATAGCTTTCAGATGTAGGTACGGTAACTTTGATTTCATGGTCATGTCATTCAACATTATGAATGCACTAGTTGTGTTCATGGGGAACATAAACTCTATTTTTTGTGAGTATTTAGACCAGTTCATGGTCATTTTTATCGAAGACATCATGATATACTCATGTTTAGAGAATTATCATGTCGAGCATATAAGGATTGTTTTGGAAGTCCTATGACACCACCATCTCTACGGGAAGTTTTCCAAGTGCAAGTTATGGACACGAGCGGTGCACTTCCTTGGACACGTGGTGTCCTAGTATGGGATAGAAGTGGACCTATTGAAGGTCGAAGCGGCTGTTTCTTGGGAATCACCCAATAATGTGGCATAGGTTTTTATTTTTCTAGGACTGGTAGGTTACCACTGAAGGTTTGTGCCCGACTTCTCTCAAGTTGCATCACCTTTGACATCCTTGACTAGAAAAGTACAAGATTTCATATGGAGTGATCAGTTCCAGGGAGATTTTAGTTATCTAAAAGGGAATCTGGTTATTTCCCCAGTGATGAGGTTTCTAGAGAAAGGGGTAACATTTGAAGTGTTCTATGATGCTTTCAGTCTTGGCTTGGGGTGTGTGCTGATGTAATAGTGGGGAGTGATTTCTTATGGGTCTAGGCAGTTACATCATCACAAACGTAACTATTCAACCCATGACCTAGAACATGCAGCGGTTGTGTTCACGTTGAAGTTTTGGCGGCATTACCTAATTGAGGAACACTTTGTGGTCTTCACGTGTCATAAGAGCTTGAGGTATGTATTCCTCCAGCAATACCTAAACTTACGGCAGTAGAGGTGGATGAATTTTCTCCATGACTATGACTTCAAGATCTCCTACACCCCAAGAAAGTGGAATGTGTTGGTCGATTCCTTGAGCAGGAATTCATATAAGGATGTGGTTTGGGAGTTAGTAGATTCTTGGAAAGTAATGGAGGAGTTGGCTACTTTACATCTGGGCATGAGAGTGGAGGATGGTAGAGGCTGTATGTTTTAGATGATAGTGTAGTCTTCCTTGGTATGGTAGTTGGGGGAGTCTTAGTGTGGATACTCAGAGGATGAAGTGATGTGTGATCGTGTTATCCAGGGTGATACTCGAGAAGGATGGTTAGAGGATGGTCAAAATCAGATGCTTTTCTGTGGAAGTTGTTTTTTCTAAAGATGATGCGCAAAGGAGTTCTCAGTGAGTTCCATAACTCACCCCTGGTGGTACATCCAAGAGTCTCTAAGATGTACTAAGGGTTGATAGGTCAGTTTTGGTGGCCCGAAGTGAAGCGAGTTGTGGTGGAGTTTGTGGTAAAGTGCCTCGTGTGTCAGTAGGTGAAGGTTGAACT
This sequence comes from Viscum album, assembly GCA_963277665.1. Taxonomy (NCBI): domain Eukaryota; kingdom Viridiplantae; phylum Streptophyta; class Magnoliopsida; order Santalales; family Viscaceae; genus Viscum; species Viscum album. Next base: position 879,694,800 of record OY728126.1, on the reverse strand, counting down.
TCGTGTTCCCTGTGGATTGTTTCAGCCCTTAGACGTTCCTGAGTGGAAGTGGGATGAAATCTCAATGTATTTCTTCATAGGACTACCCATATCTGAAGGATTTTATGATGATATCTTGGTAGTGGTGGACCAGTTGATGAAATCGACACACTTCTTAGTAGTTAAGGATTCAATCGCAGTAGATTACTTAGCACAGAAGTATGTGGGTGGAGTTGTGCGGCTGTACAGGGTTCCCAAAACCATCGTTTTGGATCAGGATACGTGCTTTACTTCATGAGTCTGAATGGGATTACAACGTTCTTTTGAAACCCATATATTCCTTAGCACTGATTTCCACCCTCATATGGATGGGAAGATAGATATAACCATCTAGACGTTGGAGTATATTCTACGAGTGTGTGTTCTGGACTTCGGGGGATCATGGGTATGGAACTTTCCTCTTGTATATTTTGCCTAAAACAATATCTATCACTCTACCATTGGCATGGAATTATTTTAAGTCTTTTATGGGAGACTGTGTCGTTCACCCGTGTGTTGGACAGAGGTTGGGAAGCAAGGTGTTCTTGGCCCAGAGGTGGTGTAGAGCACAACGAAGAAGGTTTAGCTTGTGCATGAGAGGATGAAGGTGGATCAGGACCGGCAGAAGTCGTATGCCGATCATAGGAGGAGTCCCTTGGAGTTCGAGGTTGGAGATCACATGTTCTTAAAGGTTTCCCCTCAATGTGGATAGCGGAGGTTTGTTAGGGGGAGTAAGCTTTGTCCCAGGTTTATCGGACCCTTCGAGGTGTTGGGACGAGTCGGGGAAGAGGCATATCAGTTGGTGTTACCACTATGGTTAGATAGGATCCACAACTTCATTCATGTATCTTAGTTCCATTGGTATTTACACGATGACTCCCATATCCTCGACTAGGGAGAGTTGGATATCAAGGACGATGCGATATTCATGAAGTGACCAGTGATAATCGAGGATCGTAAGGAGAAGGTGTTTAATGGACAGACCATTCCCTTTGTTCGTGTGTTGTGGAGGCGTGGTGGCCTCGAGAAGAGTACCTAGGAATGGGAGGCACATATTCATGCCCAGTACCCAATGTTGTTCTGAGTTTTGAACTTGTGTTTGCTTGTGCTTTGATGTGATGTAATGCTTGACCTTGTTTTCTATAAGATGGGTTGTTTCCCTTGTTCTCTTAATGTGTGTGAAAATTCATGACTATGGGGTGGGGAGGACCTGGTCCATAATCAATACGCATTAAGGTGGATGCGATTAATCTTATGTGGTTGAGTCAGTTCCGCCAAAAGTGGATAGTATCTTGAAAAGAAGTAAAGACCTCCCTAACCCATGTATCTCGATGGTGTGACCTTTATATGTTATGTGGTTACTTAGGGGAGAGGAGCAGTAGTGTTTCCATAGTTGTTCAGGATATAGATGTGAGAGGAATTTCCTTTGATGTCGAGGTTTTATTCCATATTTCGAACAATTATAGGGTGGTTTGTCCCTGAGAATTATCTTATGAGGTGGTTGTTCAGACCCCTCTCTTTTCATCAGGTTTACTCTTGAATTCTTGAGGGTGAGAATAGTTTGAGAGGTATCTGATGTAATGGCCTGGACCCTCTTGGTACATTAATTTTCTAAATCCTAATTTTTAAGGCATCCTAAGGACCATCAACGACTCATTGAGGAGTTTTCCAAATTTCATATTGAATGGATAGTGGCACTGATCAGCATCAGTGGCACCGATGGGAATTAGTGCCAAGACAACGGTGATAGGGTGCCAGTGACTCACCCATCAGTGATTCATTTCCATTCTCTCTTGGACCTTCCTATTTCTCTCCAGTAACATATCTTTTTACATAAAAGTGTTTTAATACCCTTTTTAAAGTGATTTAGATCCCGTAAAATATTTTTTAAAACCCCAATACTCCGGTGACACTTGGATTACCAAAACATGTGGCATGTCACAACTTTTTCCGCATTTTTTAGCTTCCTGTGTTTTCTAGTTTCACCCCTATTACATGTTTCTATCTGTTAAAACAAAATCTACCAAATCACAGCCATCTGATGGTCTATCTTCACTATTTTTTAGGGGAATTATTAAATCTCAATTAATCCCAACGTGTGAAACTACTGATCCATGCGGTCAAGCCATGATCTAACTTTTAAGTATATCAAAATGGTCTCCCTGATTTTAGGATATGGACTCTTCTTAAACTGAGATCCTCTCTTAATTCTTCCTTTTGTTTCTCTTAGTGTGCCTTGAGACTTCCTCTGGAGATGAATCGTGAACCCATGCTAGATCCCATTCTGTTCATCCTTGGAGTTTTCTTTTCCTACCAGTAACGAAATCCCCAGTTCTTGGCACAAAAAGAAAACTTTGATCCTTGATCATCCAAGTTGTGGTTCTTCCTTCATATCTCTTTACCATGCATCATACAGGTTGGGAATGATGATGTTACTTTAGGACTTAGATGAAACCAACTTTAATGAAGATAATAAATGGACTTTTAAATAATTAAGGGATGGGAAAGATGATTATATTGTTGTATTTTTACCTTCATTTTTATGTTGTGAATTTTATGGGCGCCTGTCCACTGAAAATCCTGGCCATTGGTGGTCTTTTCTTGCACACTAATAAAGCTCTATTTTCTGGATAATCTTGTGATTAAATGAATATAACATGGAAAATGGTTAATCATGTAAACATGGTTGATTAAATGGATTCTCTATGGATAATAACCATTATGTGATCGCCCCTATTAACCAAGAAAAGAAGGAACATAATGAATGGTGTTTTCTAAATCTAAAAACTTCCTTAATTTTTTATGGTGATATTCCTGGTTGTTTTGTTTAATGTTTGTAGGCTAATGTAGAGGGGAATGGAATCTCTGTTTGAGAGGTTGTTGGTTTGTGAATCTGAGTCTGTGTGGAGCCGACGATAAATATTATGGACCCGGTATGTTGGGGCTTGGTTTGGTTTCAGTACTTCAAGGGATCTATCGAATCCTTTTTGTTGTTGTTACTTACAAGAGAACTGGTATTGAATACTTAAATGCCTACCTGGATGTTTCCCTTTAGTTGTTGTTTTGGATTGTGGTTTTTCCTATTAGTTTCCCAATATTGAAGGAATATTTAAATGGAATCACTTGAACTTGATAATGAGAACAGATACAATGGGGAAATATTTTCTAGAAGTGGGTTGTGCTCTAGTTGTGGTTGTTCTGTGTGCTTGTCCATGTAGGGGTAGCAGCATGAGTGGTTCTATGTCGGTGGTTGTTTGTTTCGGGACCCTTAGGTTGGGATGAGTGCTTGATTACCTATATGTATAAACTTTAGTTATTTTTTTTCTTATACACACCCCAAACCATGTTGATCACTTCATGTTTAATACCCTTATTTCATGGGGGAGGGTGTTTTACCCAACATTCATATGAGTGGATGGTTATTAGCTCATTTATTCTCCCTCTCCCAGGTATCCCAAGACTCTTCGAGCAAGATGTGATAGCCTTAGGTTCATTATGGCCCAATACACTTTGGGAGGAGTGTGTTGTGGTGGTTGGCCTTGGTGTGTGTGGGCAGGTTTGTTTCCCAAGTGTCTTCGGGATGAGTCCAAGGTGTCTTCAGAATTTGTGGTGATTGTTGTGGCCTAGGTATCTGCAAGTGTGGTTATGTATGGTTTTCATGTCCCAGGTATCTGCGGGTGTGGTCATGTGTGGTTATGGTGGCCCAGGTGTTTACGGGTGGGATAGATGTGCAGTTGGGATGGCCCATGGGGTTGTTTTTGGGGCGGAAGTGGGATTGTAGTGGAACTTGTGGGGGAGGTCTGATGCATAGGATGTCCTAAATGACTAGTGAGAAAGTGGTGCGGGGTACCCAAATATCAATGTGTTATTACTATTATTTTACCTTGCTTGAATTATTTGGGGAGTGTTTCTTAGTGAGGCTGGGTGGTTAGTTTTTCTTGCTAGGTGTTTTGGTTACCTCTTTTCTCATGGGGCATTATAATATCTCCCCACTTGTGGATGAAAGCTTTTGGTTTTCCCTACTGAGTATATCTGTATACTCACCCTATGTATATAAAACTACTTTCAGGTTTCCAGGAGGACTTTGAAGATTGTGCCAGACCTTACTAGATCATTGTCGGTACAACATTCATTGTTTCTTTTCTTTCTTTTGGTACATTCCTTTATAGTTTTATTATACTTTTTATCACTTTTTTTTGTACATGCTTGTGGGAAAAAAGGGTTTTTGTCTTTACTTTTACTTTCGGAATTTAGAGTTTTTTGGGACTTACCTTCTTATCTCCTGATCTTGTTCTATAAAAAGGGTTAATGCCTTCCATTTTTGTGAAATTGTATACCCTTGGTTCTAGTTGCCACTTTGGATCCAATTGAAGGTGGGACTCAGGGGTCATTATCTCTCCTTTACCTTGAAGAAGGAAGGGTAGGGCATCTTATCATCCTTTCACTCTTCTTGGAGAAGGTGGTTCGTGATAATTAATAACAATTATATGAATTTAAATTAATATTTTTTTTATATATAATATATAAATTTTAATTAGATGTTTCCAAAAATTGGGTTTTTTAATTAATTAAAATGGAGAAACATTATGCGCTTTTAAAAAGTTTTTAGAAAAATCCTGTTTTTAAACCCAAAAATAAACTTATACGAAAATACAATATAAATATGATTAAAATGTAATTAATCTGATTAAATATAAATAAATAATACTTATTTTACATTTAATCATATTTAAAACATAATTGGACTTTTTAAATTACTTAATTTATTGAAAATAATTAACTTTTTTTACAAAAATTGGTATTTTTCACTATTCACTGAAAAACCAATGTTTTCCAAAAAAATAACCCTAATATAATTTTGATATGATGATTTCAAAAATAAAGTTAATTTTATCAAATTAATTTTCTAAAGTTTCTAAAAATTAATTATAATATTTTCTCACAAAAAGAAATTAAATAATTTTTTAAGAAAACATATTTTAATGAATAAAACAACTTTACTAGAAATTGATTGATTAATTACTAAAAAAATTCAATATATTTGAGTAGTAAATTTATATATATTTTATAAATTATATAATATTATTCATACACACCAATTTAATGTCTATCTAATAATGGTCATATATTTATCAGGTCGTTTAAGCTCGGTGTTGTGTGTTAAATACACTATCAAACTTATTGTTCTACTTTTTAATTCTCAGGGTGTTAGATTGGATATATTTTTTGATAGTGAAATATTTTTAGATACCCTAATACTTATCTAGTTTAATTAATTCATAGGTTCCTTATTTTCATTGGCCATCCTCATACGATTATTTTGATAAGTAAACACTTCCCTATCATAATAAAATTCTCAATAAAATATAATATAAAACATATAATTCAAAATTTATTTGTAAAATGTTGAATGTAGTGTAATAAAAATTGATAAAGGATATAATATGTGGTATATTTTTTGAAATATTTTCTTTAGATCTAAAAACTAAATATTTAGAGAATCCAAATTAACTACAATGAGAATTCATTTCTTCCTAAAAATACTAAAAGGAATAAGTAATGAAAAAAATAAAAAAAATGATTTATATTATTAGAATTTTTATTTTTACCCCCATATTGTATGTATTAAGAATATATTGTCATATTTTATTTTATGTTCAAATATTGTGGCTAATATCTATATGTTTTTTTTTGAAATTTAACTTCTCCTATTGAAAATTATTCTGTAGAAGTGATATGATGGCTAATGAGTCCAAATTTTTCTTCACAGGGTTTTCCATGAATAAATTAGTGATATATGTGACTATAGAAAATATGAATAGTATTTAATTTAAACTAATATAGTAGATCAATTATTGGACAGATAGATTATGAAAATGCACCACATGTATACATTCAATATCGAGACTCCCAGCCATTCATCCTAGACAATTTCATTTTCACTCCTAAGACCAATCATTTTTATAATGGCCTCTCCATAAATTTTTTATTAAAATTGAATATAAGTCATATTTTTATCATTGAATGTCGTTTTTTCATGAGCTATTAATTTTAATAAATTTAGTAGTGGAATCGATGGGGTTAAAGGTACTCTCAAAAGGTCCTTTTGATTTATTGGTTGATCCCCATGATTGTTTTGACTCAGCCTTCTATTTTCCCTTCTATTTCTTAATCTATAATAACATAACTCAATTTAGAAATTTTTTCATTAATTTTTAAGGGTTTTAATTATTAAATAAATTATAAAGGACATATCTCATTATCATAATATTTATTTATAAGATTATATGACCATGTAGAAAATTCTAATATCAAGTTCAGTCGTGAAAACATCCAGATCATCAAGGGGAATAGGTACTCCATGCTCAGTTCATGAGCTATGTGAATCCCTTCTCTCACACAATATTTTATAAGTTTTTTGTTGTGTATAATATATTCTTTGATATTATACATTGAACCCCTCATAATAAGGTGATGGGTGAGTTATGATTGATATAGATCACAATCAATTTCAACCTATAGAGTTTTAGTATAAGAAAGTTTTTATAGTTATTAGATTCACATTTAGTAGAAAAAATTATGAAAAAATTGATCACTTCAGTTAAGAAAGGCCTTCTATGGGATGGATAGCCTCAAAGCTAGGGGTGTATCTTCATTTAGTGGTTGTTGGTGTATTTTTTATTCACATTGATCCCTTATAATATACTTTTTTCAATATGAGACTACTAACTAACTTTTTATTTTGTGGTTCTACTTATGCCTTTATGTATTTCATTTTCTCATTTGCATCTCGTTGTTTATTTGCTTTATCAAAATATGTTTTAGGTAAAACTACTAAAATTGAACCTCTAACACATTCATATTGTTCTATAAACTTTAAGGATATCAAAGGATTTGTTAATTAGGTACACATGATAATGATTCTTGTGTATAAACTTGATAAAATATTGGAAAATAATTAGTTATTGTTATATAATACCAATTTAGAGCATAAAAATTTTCTATTATGTTATACTTACACATTATTACCATACTTTTTGTGTATTTTTTATCTATTATTTATCCTTTTTTAATTACATTATCCTCCTTCTACAATACATGATGTGAGATGCAAGTATATTTAGATTCCCATTCATCAATCTGCATACAAGTAAAGTAATATAATTATATTGTTATTTCAGATCACATAAAAGTATTATTAAAGATTTAAAATACATACCATTTTTTCAAGTGAAGTGTACCCAATACTTTACTTATGGTAGGAGAGTATTGTTTTTGATGCATGGTTATTATTTTCATCACTCCTTTTATGTTTCATAAATTAATAATTCTAAATCAAAGTGATTCAAACACATAATGTCAAATTAAATATTACTAATGACAATGTTTCTAAAATGATTCCTTCTCACAATGGCCAGTGAAATCATTACATGTATCTTATTTTATCATGTGTGTATATATATCTATTGTGTGGGTATTTAATTTCCCCTCAAAATCCTATATATTTTTCTACATAAGAAGCTTCTAAAAGTCTCTATGAGCCTTTCCAGTGACCATTAGTATGAATTTCATTCAATAATTATCTAATATGAATGTAATTGGAAAGTGATAATGAATATTCAATCAATATTTCATTTTTTTTTATTTTTTTCTAAAATTAAGAAATTATATGATAATGTTACCCTAACGTCTTTCTAAATTATTTTCTTTAATACATACACAACACTGTTCTTTGTATATACATCAATCGATAGATACATTTGTATAATGACCCCAGTGAAACTAAATAAAATAGAATTATTTATCCCATTAGGTTGCCCATGTGCATTCCATCAAACATTGAATTTTAGGTTTTTTTATATCACCTTAATAATTTTTGTTATGACTATCTCCCGACAATACTTCTATCTTTTTTTAACCATATGTTGTTCAGATTCTAACATTTACTTAGTTTCAAAATTATCAATATGTTGTTCCTCAGGATTTTTAGAATCAATATGCAGAGAATCCATTATATGTAGTGGTTAAAAAATTATTTTAGATTATGAAAATACAATAGTGAACACATTATATTATGAGGTAACATGTTGTATATTAAAAAAACTTTAATCTGGTTGTTGAACTATCTTTTTTAAAAGGTTTAAGGGATATGGACCCTCTATCGAGTATCCAAATTCCTTCATTGTGTTCCCCTTTAACATATAATACACCTTATATATTTGGGCCATTGTGAAATGGTTGTGAAATTCTAATGAAAGGGTTACCCTCAATGGAATTTTTCAATTGACCCCACAATAATTTTAGTCAATAATAGAAAAATTGACCAATTTTTATTTGTAGGATCTAGGACATAAAATAATTATACTTTCTTTGATTCCATTACAAATAGTGTTTCCTTATAACCTTCCTTAATTAAATTCACTTTTACAAATCCTAATTCATTAATTTTAACTCCACTCCTATTACCAATGCATTTTCATTGAAAAAATGGTGCTTGGAATGTTGTATAATCCAACTCCCATATTTGTTTGATGATGAAAAATTATGAAATATCATATAAATTATATTTATTTCCTTAATATAAAATATATATATCTCTTCCTCGATAATAATAACTTCACTATATTGCATCATATTGTGTTCATCATATTCCTTTATATAGAATGTATAACCATTAATTATATAACTACTATCAGATAATACATGTACACTTGGATATCTACCTAACCATCGAAATAATTTTGAATTCAAAATCATATTTGCAAATAACTCCTTAAAAATATAGTCTAAAAACCATCTTATAAACTATTAATTAGTTTTATTTAATATCCATATTCATCCCTTAATTGATTCAAATTCCTAATAATTACTTTATGGGTTTCAATATATGATGAAACCTATGAACTATTCTATAAAATATAAATGTGGGCCTACTCTCACTTTGTCATTGAAATTATGACAAAATATCTTCTAGAAATTCTTTTATCCACAAGGCACCTGCAATGAAGATATTTTGGGAGACCAATTCCATCCACTTCTGATAAGTAGTAAGTACATAATTCAATGAATTTATCAATAATATATTTCCCCGTAATACAACCTTTTGTTCAACATTGATTTTCGGGTTTCCCTTTAAAAATCTTCATATATTTTTCAATGGGTTACATCCATATGTAATGTATAAGACTACATAGTCAAATATCTTTAACTAAGTAAACCACTATATCAAAGAATGATGGTGGGAAAAACATCTAAAATCACTAAATATGATAGAAATTTCATTTTCCATGGTTGAAAACATCATCGGCTCTATAACTTTACTGTATATAGATTTAAAAAAAGTAAAGGTTGTTTAATGTGTGTCGGGCCTTTTTAGGAATAATGTAATGAAAATCTATTGGCATTAAAACTTTTAAAAAAATTGACAGACATTTAATTTTAGTCCCTTTAACTGTAAATCAATTATCAATGCAATATTATTGATACTTGATTAATACCCCTCTAGAACCTTTACACTATTCAATAAGTTGGAAAACTAAAATGTATCTTGCCTGGACAGAGTGTAATTTTATAGAGGAAGGATATTCCACCTTTCACCCTTTACTAAATCCAAATCTTCCCTTATCCTCTTTTCAATTATGTCCAACCTTGTATTAATTCCATATTTTATTTTTTTTGAGTGAAATTAGTAACATACCAATGAATCTATCACATCCTTTTTTTCTACATGCATGACATCAATAAAATATATAATGTACAAAAAGTTCTAGTATGGTAATTAAAGAAACATTGATCACTTTTTCCAACCCATTTTCATAAGGTTTTTAGAAAATGATTTACCAAAAATAGTGAAAATATCTTTTACTTTCTCAAAATTTTGATCACTTATTAGTGGAGGTAGTGTTGTACCTTCTTCTAAATTCTAATTGAATGATGTTTTCTAGGATTTATTTATACATCTTTGGGGTAAAAATTTGTGATGACCTAGAAACAAAATCTTTAAGAAATGTTTCAACCTAATTGAGTGTGTACCTTCTGCACAAATGGGATACCCTAGAAACATAATCACTTGTATATGGTGTCAATGTAATAAAGTAACCACCGTCTCTGGGCCACTAGGGTCGAGGTTGTTACTCACACATACATACACATATATACATACACATATGTATAAATACACATATTCATACATATACATACATAGAAATATATAAATATACACAAAAATACATAAACATACACATAAACATACACATAAACAAACAAACACATAGAGAGAGAGAGATATTCACATATACATATATACACATACTTATACATACATACATAGATAAAAATACATACATACCCATACACATACATACACATACATGCACATTCATACACATATATATACATGAATACTCATACACATACACAAAAATACAAACACACACACACACACAACATCCAAATCCTTTTTTTTATTTTTTTAATAACCACTTTTTGGTTGAGTGGAAACCTAAAAATCTCAATACCTAAATCGACAGACCCAAATCAAATGAAAACCAGAAAACAGAACCAGTGAAAATAAAAAATTCAAAATTCAACTGCATACCACCTTTAAAGATTCAAATTTCAAAATTAAAATTTCAAATAAAGAATTGGGAGAACAAAACCACATACCATGCCTCTTGGAACACCCTACCACTGGCACAAACACATCCAAAAACCTCATTGGAAACCATCACACCCTACTGATCTTGAAAGCATCAATGGAACTGGAAGTCAGTGCAATGTAAGATTGGATAAGACCTCTACAATGAGCCATGATGAATAAAGTACCATAAACCCCATATAAAAGAACATCATAGAACTAGTACATCTAACAGTAATTAATATGCCTTCAATCAGCACTGGAGATTGAAATTCAAACCTAAAATCCACCAATATAAAATCCAGGATCCAACCACAACTTGGAACCACAGGAATCAAATTTTCCCCAAATTTTAGCAGTCGTCATCAAAGCCAACCAAATTTCCTAAACTAGGTTCCAAATGAAGATAAACATCAGGCTAGAAATAGAATCTCAAACCTTCATTCGATCATAATCAGAAAAAATTACACTAGAGAAATTTAGGGAGGGGATAGACCAGAGGAGCATAGGGATAGGGGAAAGACTAGAGGAAGAATCCTCAAGACAACAAAGGGGAAACCCACAAAATAATCAAACAAGAAGATAATATCAGAAGCCAGAAACCCAAACCACTGAACACTGGACATCCAAGAGAAAAAAAACCTAGAAACTCACACCCCCACTCCACTATCAGCATGTATGATCTCACCAAATCACCTGGTCATCATCGGGTCAAGGATATAGTCTAGCTCCACTCTGGGCCAGAAGGAATACCACCATGCCTAAAGGAACCACGGGTGATGACACCTGAAAAGTTCTAGTACTAAGGTTTCCATTGATCATATGCCTTCAGACCAGGAATGAGATAGGAAGATCAGAAATGGTTAAGTAGAAAATGACAAGTGAGATCATTGAGTCAAAAGCAAACGAAGAACGAGAAAAATGGGGAAACAAATGCCTTGGGGAAGTTTGACTTCTAAAGGAAATAAAATATAATATATCAGAATTATAGGAAGCGAGTGAGAGGACCAAAAAGATACATTATCAAACCACCAGCATTTTCAATAATATACCCAACCACCCCTTTATTATCAAAGTTCATATTTTGTATTTTGTAAGTAGGGTATCAAAGTATGAAATTTTTCATGTTAGGTATCTCACCAACCTTAGGTAAGAAGGATTGATAATAATCATACACCCTTAAGTATATCTAGGATTGTATGACATCTCATGAGATATAATTTAGCAAGTCAGTCTACATAATGTGTCTCTACTTATTACTTCATGAATCTATTATTTTTATCTCGTATAAAAACCTTTTTAGTGAGTATAAGACTCTATTAAAGCTAATATTAACATATAATCACATCCCATAATACTCGATTATGATCATTGATTAACTATAACTCAAAGTTTGTACTTTGAGGGAATATTTATCATTCAATCATTCATATAAAGTAAAGTTGCAACATACATGAACAAAAGATAAATAAATATTTACTTTATTATTGTTACATGATATGTTTATAACCATTACAACCAATATCTTAAATTTTTAATATTCATAGATTCTACATGAATCTCATGTTTTCATTACAGTAATGGGTTTTTAAACATTACAACCATATGTAATTCATGCCACATCGTTATGTGACCATCTGATAAAATACTCTCACTAACCTCCTAGTGAGTAACATTTACAAACAAGCTAGTTTGAATAATGGAAATAATTAGGAATAATATTCCTTAAGTTAAGCTCTTTGAAGTAATATTCAAACTCCTTAACCTTATAATATCAAATTATATGATGTCAACTTATGTTGTCCACTAATTTCATTATCATCATCCTTTGTAACCTATTCCATAAAAATTTTCTTTAAAATAAATGTAACTATTTAAATTTTTATTATCCAATATATGCTAAACTCTTTTAGGATAAATTTGAATTCCCTTCATTATGATAGATACATATAACACTACTAAAAAATTGGCCTATAAAAAGGCTATTGTTTATCAACCCTAAAAGAAAACGTTGATAAATGGAATATTTATCAGCGCTAAAGAAAGCACTAATAAATCAAACCTTTTATAATCACTTTTATTTTAGTGCTGAGAAGGGAAACCTTTATCGGCACTTTATTTTTGGTGATGATAAATGGTATCCTTTATCGGCACTTTAGTTTTAGCACTCATAAATGGTATCCTTTATTAGCACTTTATTTTTATCACTTGATAAATATTATTCTTTATCATCACTTTATGTTTAGTGATTATAAATATTTCTTTCATCAATGCATTTTTAGTGATGATAAAGTGAAATAATTAAATAAATTGAAAATAAAGATTGTGTTTATTAAAAAAATATTACAAATTTTATTAATTAAATAATTATTGATAAAAATGAATTGATTGATTATACATTATTAAATATTAAACATTTTATTAATTAGATAATTATGATAATTAATGTTATTAAATTGTATATATTAAATATATATATATACATATATTAATGTATATAAATATGATTATATATTACAAAATATTTATGCACTTTCCTTTAGATTGGAATATAATTATTGAATGATGGTATATAATTAAAAATTAATATGAATTAAAAATGTTGACTAATTGCACAGTATGTGACATAAAATTGAATTTCGTTTGATTTTTCAATTTAATATGGATCAAATGTGTGTTATATTGATTTCACATATACATATAATTAATGCATTTTTATATACAATATGCACACACACAACGGAGGCTCTGTAGTGGTAAAGGCTCCTGCTTGGCATCCAAAAGACCTAGGATCGAATCCGGGTAGGGACAAATTTTTAGGTATTTTAGCAGCATTGTAGTGGGGCACTATAGTAGTACTGTAGTAGCGGTGAGACTATAGCATCATTGGCAATGTATTGGTAGAGGAATTATAGAAGAAACTATAGCGGTGAGTCATTTTTTGTATTTTTTATTTTGGCGAGTCATTTTGTTCGGTCGATGTCGGTGAGTCATTTTGTACAGTTGGTGTCGGGGGGTAATTTTGTATCATCGGTGTTAGTGAGTCATTTTTTACTATCGGTGGCAGTGAGTCATTTTTTATTGTCGGTGTCGGAGACTCATTTTGTACTGTCGGTGTCGATGAGTCATTTTTTGTAAGGTTGATGTCGGAAAGTCATTTTTGTGTTGTCGGTGTCGGGGAGTCATTTTTGTAATTTTAGTGTCAGCGAGTCATTTTGTATATTGGTTGCTAACTATCTTCCTCGCACCCCCTTCTGGGTTCTTACCACTCGAGTGTATCTGGTAAGGATGTAATGGCTTGAGTTTTACTATATCCTAATATCCTTTGGGTAATTTGTGTTGTGGATCAGGGGCCCAAGTGTTTGTGGGTCAGGTTTTTTTTCTAGGTGTCTTTGGGATGAGGCCCAGGTGTTTTCGGGTGAGAGGTGTGGTTGTGGTGACCTAGTTGTCTATGGGTGGGATATGTGTGGTTTGTGACCCAGGTGTGTGTAACAACCCGATATTTTATGATAAGTATTATTTTTAATTTATTTGATGTCATGTGTTTTATGCTATAAAAAGATTATCGTGTTCTATATGAAACATCATATTAGCTTGCAGTATACGCAACACTATTCTTAGATTGTGTTACACACAATTTTAAGTTTGTTTGATAATAGTTATTCTACACAAAAATGAGTATATATATATATATATATTCAATGTATAATTGAAAAATGGTTGGATTCTGTTATAACGAAACAACAAAGGAGCCTTGCACAACACGCAACCCTAACTTGGCTTTCATTACACGCAATCATGACCTTCCTCGATAGCGTGTGTAGTACGCAATACTGAGTTTCACTAAACAACGATATGCTATTAAAATATTATTAAAACTAGCTGTTATGAATAGTAATAACCACTTTTTGAAATTTTTTAAATTTCATCTTTAAAAATGGACTTCATTTTTGGATTCGGAATATCGAAATTAGCCTAGGGTGAAATTTTGGTATTTTTCTGAAAACTTTCAATTTTTGATGAATAGTGAAAACACTGGGTTACTATTTAAAAACCGACTTTTTATTTAAATAATTATTTATTTTATTTAAATTTATTTTAGGTAAAAATTGATACATAATACCTATATAAGTTCAATTTAATTCATTAGAGTCATTTTATAATAATTTTAGATATATAAAAATTTTATTGAACTTTTGACCGTTTTTTACCCACCTCCTAGGAGAATTTGCAAATTTACATAAAACTTAATTTTACCGCTTTTGTGAATGGAATTTCAAAAATCCGAGAGACACAGTTGATGTCAATAATTAAAATGTGGTTCAATGAGATGAAAATAATTTTTGGTGAATAGTAACTTTTTACTTTTTTTTACCACGGTTAAAAGTAAATAGGGTAATTAAGGGTAAAAATGATATTATTATTACCCTAACACATGTCCTAATTCTATTTGATAAGTTTAATTCGACCAAAGACAACCTTAGGAATAAAATATGACCATTTAGGCCCACTTGGATTAGATTAGGACATTTAATATTAATTTATTTAAAGAAGGGTTAAAATAGTTAAAATTAAAGTTTAATAAGTATATCATTTTTAATATATGGTTATACATAAGATAAATTAGACTATAAATATTAATTAGAAAGATAAAAATATTTCCTACATAATGGTATTTTATTTGTAATTTTTAGACTTTAAATAATTTAATTTATTTATGACAGAATGATGATGCAGTAATTATATTATTAATGAAATATTGACATAATTGATGTTATAAATACCCAAATAAATGTAATTTGAGACTTTTTATGAATTCCAATAATTTTCTAGGTTAATATGACATGTTGGTATTTATTTAATTAACTTTTTTACAAATAATCATTCTGTTATGATTTTCACAAAAATCAATTACCAAATAGTGTCAAAATTGACATAAAATAGTTTTTAAAAGAAATATTATATTATTAATTGTTATTTTATTCCTAAAAATATAATGTTGAGCAAAATGACTTAGATAAGGTTATATATATTAATAATAAACAACTTGGGGTTCTTTTGTCTTATTATAGTAAGTTTATTAACCTTATAGTGTAAAAAAACAAGAAGACACGGTAAAAGAAAAATTATTTAACTTAAAGTTAAATCTAAATGATAAGGTTAAAATAGTAACCTAAACTTGTCCAAATTCTATTGGATGAGATAATTTAGACCCCTCCCCACCTTATCTTAGAAATAAATCAATTTAGATCTATTAAAAACCGAATATGACTTTATAATAAAATAATATTTTTTGTTTTTCCTAAGGTGCCCCTCTCCTCCCTTATAAAAGGGCACCTCCTACCTCTCTTCCTCACACCACTTTTAGCCTTCAAGCTCAGAAAAACCCTGCCAAATTCTCTTCTCCAATTCCCTAGAAACATCCTATAGGTCCTGGTCTTCTTCAAAGACCAATTTTAGTGCCCTAAAAGGAGGTCTCAATGAGGCGCTTCAAAGAAGAGGTAATGTCCGTTACTGATTCTTTCAACTTTATTTCTCCTTCCACTTCTTCTTCTTTAGTTGTTTCATTATGAAGTAATAACATAATTATCCATCATATACTGATATATTATTATAAATATAAAACAACCCTATTTCACCTTCTATCCATCCTAAGGAAAATGAAATCACCGCACGTGCGTACGTACGGAATACCGTCTCCACGCCGTGGTGTAATCTGTTTTTCCACCACCACCTTACTTGAATGGGTATAATGGTGTAAAGAATAAATACATATGATTATTATAACATCATACTGATTCTAATATATTAGATCATTCACTCCAATTCGATTCAATAAATATGGGAACGATATCATCGCTCGTGCGTACGTACGGATTACCGTCTCCACAACGCTATGAGATTCATTTTCCATGTAAACAATTAAAGAATGATTATAAAGTATATATAATAAGTAATAATGAAATATATGACATAATAATTATATTGGATTTATGTATATGTATGTCATATACTTAATTCCATTCAATTCAATAAGGAAACGAAAACAGCGTTCATGCATACGTACGGCATACCGTCTCCATGAACGGTGTATTTCTTTCCATTTATCGATCTATTATATATATGTATATTCTGAATATATATTATATATAAATAATGTTTTATATTCTGGAATTAAGTAATCATGATCTAAGTAATCATATGAATAATTACAAGTCAAAACACGGATGACAAATGAAACGATTTTACCCAAAACGCTACTTTAACATGAATTTACAAAAGAACAGGTAATATAAAGTCACAAGTGAAGCATATATGATATAATAAAAATGAATATGATTCTGTAATAAGTCAATGACATTATTTAAATCATTATACAGGATGTTTGTATACATACGAAGCATATCGGACCTAAGGTAAGGGATAACTTTTCCAATCTCGTTCTTATCCGAGATTGTTTATTCGTAAGTATTTACTGGGGTTATTTCTATCATTCATGCCCATGTTTTATAAAAGTGTTTTCATGTATGTTTAAAGTCCTTTTTACCCTTTTTTTACTTTTAATACATGGTATGTAGGGAATCTTTCTTTTACGAGGTACTTTTTGACTTTTCTGGCAAAAGTAGGAGAAGAATGTTTTTTTAACTTATACGAAATGAAAGTATTTTTACGGTTTTATAAAGACTTATTTTCTTGAAGCTTCCTCCAAAAGATTTCATGACTATTTTAAAAAAAATCTTTTTCTTTTAAATTTTCATGACGTTTTGTGAAAATAAATTGATTTTGAAGAAGAAAGGATATTTTCCTCAAGAATTCATTTCAAGTGTTTTATCAAAACCATTTTCCATCTAAGATGACATTATTTCATATGTGTATATTTTAAGTATAAAGTCTCTATGATTTACATGGTTTCACTTTTCTTATTATGAAATTATATCCATTTCTTTTATATGGATTATGTGATGATGGGATGATGTTTATGAAACCCATTTTATTTTTTGGGTTATTATGAATGATGTATGTTTATTTTGTGGCACAAGTAAGAATGATTTAATTATGAGATGGGTGGGACCTATATCTCCCTCCAATGCATTAGGTAAAGATTTATATCTCGTGAGATAGACATGGCTGTAACGGTAAGTTAATCTGGTTCAGTGTTACAGGACTGAAACGAGGAGTGAACTCGATTCAGAAAGGGACTTTGTCCACTAAGATGGTCTTGGCAACAATGTCTTGGCTACTATGGAAATCATAACAAGTGCTGAATGGTTTCCACAATTACATGTTTTATTCCCATGCTATTTTATCATGATTTATCTTCCATTATGATATATGCCTTATGTACTTCCACGATTTATGTCTTTGCTCAAGATTTTGACGTTTAAATTTCATGTTCAAGTTTTTGATTTCAAATGTTTATGGATTGTTTTACGTTATCTATGTTTTCCCTTACTGAGCATTTGAGCTTACCCTTTTTATGTTTTATTTTCCCCAGGAAATAAAGAAAGGTTTTAGGTAAGGAAACAAAAAGGGGAAGATCGTTATGGGAGTTGTTGAAGATCTTTTAACATGATTAAAAGTTTATATTCCAAGTTTCCAAAGACACTAAACTATTACGATCCTTGTATGTCTGTTTCTGTTATGTATTAAGTATTCCGCAAAAGTAATGTAATGTCCATGTACATCAAGATTTGGGCCTCTACAATTTGTATGAGAGGAAAGGTTTAGTCAACCTTTGGAAACTAGGATGCAAAAACGTTAGTGAGATCCCTATAGATATTTCTAAGTTATGTCTAGGGATGTCCCTAAGGATAAGTATAAGTATAGGATATAGTCCTAGAACTACAATAACGATCTTAAAATTTAACCTAAGATGTTAGATATTGAATGTACTCCCCCTTTATTATGTTGTTTTCCCTAGCATGATTTTTTCCTCTCACACTATTATTTTTGGGTTTTAGACGATGGCAGGAACCTGAAGGAACTGTGTTGATCAATGTAATGGACAATGCAATGATTGTCCTCCTGAACAAACAGATGTTATGGGAGATGGAGTGAAAAATCTTATTTCTATACTTACACAAGCTATGAATCATTTTGGACTTCCAAATGAGTAGAGAAGGGAACAATATTCTATTGAGTCCTTCATGAGGCAACGTCCACCTTCTTTCAGTGGGTCTTCTGATCCACTTGTTGCAGAACAATGGATATGTACTACTGAAAAGATATTTTCAGTTCTTCAATATTCTGAACATGATAAATTCATCTTAGCAGTATATCATTTGGAAGGTGAAGCTGATCAATGGTGTAATCTTATCAAGAATACGAGTCCAAGAGATGAAATTGAGTCCATGGAATGGGACGAGTTAAAGAACTTATTTTTCAATAAGTACTTCCCTCGTATTCTTCGAACAAAGATGGATAAGGAGTTTCTTAAACTAAAGAAAAAGGATGATAAATCTGTTGGTATATACGAAGTGGATTTTACAAGGATTTCAAGGTATGCATCTGGCTTTATCATCCAACCTGAAAGTAAAGTTGATCGATTATTCAGGGGCTTAAAACCAAATCTTCGAAGGGAATTAGCTATAAGAGACTTCAGTAGCTATAAATAAATTGTGTGTTGTTCTATCAAGGTATAAATGGAAGTTGGTATTACATATCCATCTCATGGTTTTGACAAGAAACGAAAGATGGAGTTCAAGGAGAAATCTCAGAATAATGGTGAAAAGAAGAAGAATGTTTCCTTATGCTCAAACTGTGGAAAGAAGCATGGTGGAGATTGTCTTAAAGGGACTAGAAAATGTTTTAAGTATGGAAAAGAAGGTCATCGAGCAGCTGAGTGTCGAAGTAATGGAAAAAGGTTTGCTAATGGTGTGAATAAAGAAAAGACTGCAGAGAACGCACCACCAACACTTCAATGATTCAAGTGCAATGAAATGGGGCATTATGCTAATCAATGCCCTAATCTAAGGGTTAATGATGATAGACATGAGCAACCACTTAAGGCAAAGGATAAAGGGAAGTCACATGCGATCACTATTGGAGATGTTGAATATGACAACGATGTGGTGGAATGATTAAGTGTTTATGTAATGGGATTCCAAAATAATATTGTATATAGTATCATGGAATATTGGAATATTTATGTATTGGTCTATTGTGGTTTTCAATAATTTTATGGTACCGGTAACCATGGAAATTGATTGAGATATTTTTAGAAATAAGATGATATGCGCATAATGAAGGGATAAGGAGAAAATGAAATGTTTGACAGTATTCATGAGCTCATGACTGATATAAGGAAATAGTTATATCATGGTTTGAGTATATAGAATTTTGGGGTTTTGGTATGTGGAAAGAGTTAAATTTTGACAGCACTCATGTTTTCACTAAGATTCAATGGGTATTCATTTTTCAAGAGAATACAAGATTAAGGCCTTTGAATGTTTGGAATGTGACCAACAAGACGTATCTTATGATATATGGGGATCAACAATGGTATTAACATGCTTGTTATATGAAATCTCTAGTAATTGTTTTCACTATATTATGAGAGTGGACTGCAGTATTATGGTTAAGACTAAAGATTGGAATGGATTATGTTGGACATAAGTTAGTATTGTTTAAGGATAGAAGTTTTTTCAATATTATTGATAGGATGTTATAGTAATGTAGTTTTAGAAAAAGGACAACCTGCAGGATGGGCGGCATCCCATCGCGTCGAACAAGGCTGTGGGAATCGAACCCACAACCGAAGTGTGACTGGATTTTATCACATACCATTGGCCTACAAGAAGTCCCTAGTTAGTGGAAACTAGTTTTATTTTATTAACTGGTATGATATGTGAAGTATAAAATCATTTTTTGGAATCATATACGATTAACCTCACCATATATGGACTTATGTATATTTGATAACTTTTGCTAACCTTTTTTTAAACAGATGGAATGACCCATCATTCTATTACATGATCTGTTAACACTTCACGAATAAAAAATTCAACTTCATTTCTTTAAGATATGAAGTGGAAATTGTTCAAAGCACGAACAACAGTGATATTGTACCAAAATAAAGTAAGTATTTATTCTAATTCAAATTCTTCAACTTTAGGGAAATGATCTTGAAGTCCAAAAATGTTGTCCTAGTGCCCTTATATCCGATGAATCAGATGGTACCATAGATCATCACAAATTTATGGCTTTGTGATTGTTGGATTTTTTGTATCTATGTTCTCTACCACTCTCCATCAGAACATGACGGTTAGAATTCTCTTCCATATCCATATTTTCACCTATGTTTTCCTATGTGGAAACCCAGTGATTAGTTAATTTGGGTAACCATTACGTTTCATAATTTAGTTTTTA
Organism: Viscum album; assembly: GCA_963277665.1. NCBI lineage: Eukaryota > Viridiplantae > Streptophyta > Magnoliopsida > Santalales > Viscaceae > Viscum > Viscum album. The sequence continues at coordinate 879,673,778 of OY728126.1, read as the reverse complement.
AAGCCAAGTTTTGGTATTTCATTTTACGATGTGGGTTTCAATTAAACAAACTTTCAAGTAGAAAACCATGTATAACCCTGACGAATTTAGAGGGCGAAATTCATTTTAAGGGGGGTAGAATGTAACAACCCGATATTTTATGATAAGTATTATTTTTAATTTATTTGATGTCATGTGTTTTATGCTACGACAAGATTATCGTGTGCTATACGCAACACCGTATTAGCTTGAAGTATATGCAACACTATTCTTAGATTGTGTTACACACAATTTCAAGTTCGTTTGATAATAGTCATTCTATGCAACATTGAGTATATATATATATATATATATATTAAATGTATAAATGAAAAATGGTTGGATTTTGTTATAACGAAACAACAAAGGAGTCTTTCAAAACACGCAACCCTAAATTGGCTTGCATTACACGCAATCGCGACCTTCCTCGATAGTGTGTGTTGTACGCAATACTGAGTTTCACTAAACAACGATATGCTATTAAAATATTATTAAAACTAGCCGTTATGAATAGTAATAACCACTTTTTGAAATTTTTTAAATTTCATCTTTCAAAATAGACTTCATTTTTGGATTCATAATATCAAAATTAGCCTAGGGTGAAATTTTGGTATTTTACTGAAAACTTTCAATTTTTGATGAATAGTGAAAACACTGGGTTACTATTTAAAAACAAACTTTTTATTTAAATAATTATTTATTTTATTTAAATTTATTTTAGGTAAAAATTGATACATAATACCTATATAAGTTCAATTCAATTCATTAGAGTCATTTTATAATAATTTTAGATATATAAAAATTTTATTGAACTTTTGACCGTCTTTTACCCACCTCCTAGGAGAATTTGAAAATTTACATAAAACTTAATTTTACCGCTTTTGTGAATGGAATTTAAAAAATCCTAGAGACACGGTTAATGTCAGTAAGTAAAATGTGGTTCAATGAGATGAAAATAATTTTTGGTGAATAGTAACTTTTTCCTTTTTTTTACCACGGTTAAAAGTAAATAGGGTAATTAAGGGTAAAAATGATATTATTATTACCCTAACACATGTCCTAATTCTATTGGATAAGTGTAATTTGACCAAAGAAAACCTTAGGAATAAAATATGACCATTTAGGCCCACTTGGATTAGATTAGGACATTTAATATTAATTTATTTAAAGAATGGTTAAAATAGTTAAAATCAAAGTTTAATAAGTATATCATTTTTAATATAGGGTTATACATAAGATAAATTCAACTATAAATATTAATTAGAAATCTAAAAAAAATTCCTACATAATCGTATTTTATTTTTAATTTTTAGAATTTAAATAATTTAATTTATTTATGACACAATGATTATGCAGTAATTATATTATTAATGAAATATTGACATAATTGATGTTATAAATACCCAAATAAATGTAATTTGAGACTTTTTATGAATTCCAATAATTTTATAGGTTAATATGACATGTTATTATTGATTTAATTAACTTTTTTAGAACTAATCATTCTGTTATGATTTTCACAAAAAATCAATTACCAAATAGTGTCAAAATTGACATAAAATAGTTTTTAAAAAAATATTATATTATTAATTGTTATTTTATTCCTAAAAATCTAAGGTTCTGTCAAATGACTTAGATAAGGTTATATATATTAATAATAAACAATTTTGGGTTCTTTTGGCTTGTTATAGTAAGTTTATTAACCTTATAGTGTAAGAAAACAAGAAGACACGGTAAAAGAAAAATTATTTAACTTAAAGTTAAATCTAAATGATAAGGTTAAAATAGTAACCTAAACTTGTCCAAATTCTATTGTATGAGATTATTTCGAACCATCCCCACCTTAGATTCTAAATAAATCAATTTGGAGATATTAAAAACCGAATATTACTTTATAATAAAATAATATTTCTAGTTTTTCCTAAGGTGCCCCTATCCTCCCTTATAAAAGGGAACCTCCTCCATCTCTTCCTCACACCACATTGAGCCTTCAAGCTCGGACAAATCATGCTAAATTCTCTTCTCCACTTCCCTAGAAACATCCTAGAGGTCCTGGTATTCTTCAAAAACCAATTTTAGTTCCCTAAAAAGAGGTCTCAAAGAGGCGCTTCAAAGAAGAGGTAATGTCCTTTACCGATTCTTTCAACTTTATTTCTTCTTCCACTTATTATTCTTTAGTTGTTTCATTATGAATTAATAACATCAGTATATCTAATATACTTATATGTTATTATAAATATGAAACAACCCTATTTCACCTTCTATCCATCCTAAGGAAAACAAAATCACCGCGCGTGCGTACGTACGGAATACCGTCTCCATGTCGTGGTGTAATCTGTTTTTCGACCACCACCTTACTTGGATGGGTATAATGGTGTAAAGAATAAATACATATGATTATTATAACATCATAATGATTCTAATATATTATATCATTCACTCCAATTCTATTCAATAAATATGGGAATGATATCATCGCTCGTGCGTACGTACGGATTACCGTCTCCACGACGTGATGAGATTCATTTTCCATGTTAACAATTCAAGAATGATTATATAGTATATATAATAAGTAATAATGAAATATATTACATAATAATTCTACTGGATTTATGTATATGTATGTCATATACTTAATTCCATTCAATTCAATAAGGAAACGAAAACAGCGTTCATGCGTACGTACGGCCTACTATCTCCATGAACGGTGTATTTCTTTCCATTTATCGATATATTATATATATGTATATTATGAATATATATTATATATAAATCATGTTTTATATTCTGTAATTAAGTAATCATGATCTAAGTAATCATATGAATAATTACAAGTCAAAACACGGACGACAAATGAAACGATTTTACCCAAAACGCTACTTTAACATGAATTTACAAAATAACGGGTAATATAAAGTCATAATTGAACCATATATGATATAATAACAATGAATATGATTCTTTAATAAGTCAATGACATTATTTAAATCATTATACAGGAGTTTTGGATATGTACGAAGCATATCAGACCTAAGGTAAGGGATAACTTTTCCAATCTCGTTCTTATCTGAGATTGTTTATTCATAAGTATTTACTGGGGTTATTTCTATCATCCATGTACATGTTTTATAAAATTGTTTTTGTGTATGTTTAAATTCCTTTTACCCATTTTTGACTTTTACTACATGGTATATATGGAATCTTTCTTTTATGAGGTACTTTTTGACTTTTCCGACAAAAGTATGAGAAGAATGTTTTTTTTAACTTATACGAAATGAAAGCATTTTTACAGTTTTATAAAGCCTTATTTTCTTGAAGCTTCCTCCAAAATATTTCATGACTATTTTAAACAAAATATTTTTCTTTTAAAATTTCATGACGTTTTGTGAAAAGAACTTGATTTTTAAGAAGAAAGGATATTTTCCTCAAGAATTCATTTCATGTGTTTTATTAAAGCCATTTTCCATCTAAGATGACATTATTTCATATGTGTATGTTTCAAGTATAAAGTCTCTATGATTTAAATGGTTTCAATTTTCTTATTATGAAATGATATCCATTTATTTTATATGGATTATGTGATGATGGGATGATGTTTATGAAACCCATTTTATTTGTTGGGTTATTATGAATGATGTATGTTTATTTTGTGGCACAAGTAAGAATGATTTCATTATGAGATGGGTGGGACCTATATCTCCCTCCAATGCATTGGGTAAAGATTTATATCTCATGAGATAGACATGGATGGAATGGTAAGTTAATCCGGTTCAGTGTTACAGGACTGAAACGATGAGTGAACTCGATTCAGAAAGGGACTTTGTCCACTAAGATGGTCTTGGAAGCAATGCCTTGGCTACTATGGAAATCATAACAAGTGTTGAATGGTTGCCACAATTACATGTTTTATTCCCATGCTATTTTATCGTGATTGATGTTCCATTATGATATATGCCTTACGTACTTCCACGATTTATGTCTTTGCTCAAGATTATGATGTTTGAATTTCATGTTCGAGTTTTTGTTTTCAAATATTTATGGATTGTTTTATGTTCTCTATGTTTTCCCTTACTGAGAATTTGAGCTCACCCTTTTTATGTTTTATTTTCCCTAGGAAATAAATAAAGGTTTTAGGTAAGGAAACAAAAAGGGGAAGATTGTTATGGGAGTTTTTGAAGATCTTTCAACATGATTAGAAGTTTATATTCCAAGTTTCCAAAGACACTAAACTATTACGATCTTTGTGTGTCTGTTTCTGTTATGTATTAAGTATTCCGTAAAAGTAATGTGATGTCCATGTACGTCAAGCTTTGGGCCTCTACAATGTGTGTGGGCGGTTGTGGTAGAGGGACTGTATTTAGGGAAGGTCGGTTGTATCAAGACATTAGTTGTTAGAAATGAGCAGTTAACCAATGGGAAAAGTGATGCGGGGTACCCAAATCATCAATGTGATTATATTATTACCTTACTTGACTTGTGTTATTTGGTTATCATGCCTTGGTAAGGTTGGGATAGTTGGTATTTTTACCTGGTAGGTGTGGTTGGTTTCTGCTGTTTTCATATGGGCATTAGTATGCTTCTCCCCCTTGAACAGGAGTGAATTTGGTCTCCCTACTGAGTATACTTTTATGCTCACCCTACATTATAAAACTGTTTTTAGGTTTCTAGGAGGACTTTGAAGACTGTTCTGGACTTTACTATCTTGGGCATCGGGATAGTTGTTGTGTTGGTGCTTAGTCTCTTTGTTTTGGTACTTGCTTTGGGGCTTTGGTTGTACTTTTTCCATAGTTTACATTTAAATCATGCATGGGTTGAATTTTGGGTTCCTTTATATAAAATTTTTGTGTTGTTTGGGATTTTTACCATCTTATGTCCTGATCTTGTTTTCATTAAATAGGGTAATGCCTTTCATTTTGTGTGAGATTCTATACCTTTGGTGCTAGTCGCCACTCTAAGGCCTATTGAAGGCAAGACTCAAGGTTCATCATATCTCTTTCATCTTGAAGAAGGAAGGGTGTGGCACTTTGATTCCCCTTCCCTCATCTTGAAGAAGGTCGATTGTGACACTTTGAATTATTTATAAACAATTTATAAATAATATTTTTCAATTATTAATTTAATTTTCTTTATAAATAAAAAAAATATTTATTTATCAAAAAAAATTATAATTACTCAAAATAAGGATATTTTTAAATTGAACACTTTTAAATTAATTATTTATAAACTATTCATATTTTTAAATATAAACATCTTTATATTTTATCTTTATTTTATAATTTATTTATAAATTACCCCTTGTGGCTCTTAAATAAACATTTTATTTCTATATCACAAATCATACCACATAATTTGGTAAAATGTAATTTAAATATTAAAATTTATTATTTTGAATGTTTTTATTATAAATGTTTCATAAACATTTCAATAATTAATTATAAATAATTTGTAATTAATTAATTTATAAACCTGTTATAAATTAGAATACTTCCAAAAATACCATCTACTATAAAAAAAATATTTATTAATTAACCATGATCATTTTCTAATTAATTAATTTATAAAACACATTTATAAATTTTATACATGTTTCGTAATATTTTTTTCCATTATTTATAAAAAAATTATAAATAATAAAATATTATTTACAATTGAATTTTTCTTGATTAAATAAGATACTTGATTTGTTTTCATACATAAGAGTAATAAATTTTAACTTTTCATATTTGAAAAAGTATAATAAAATAATTTTATTAATCCTATATTATTAATGTTATTCACATTTTATAAATTTTCTTATAATCATGAATAACATAGAAGGATAAATAATTAAATAAACCTTTTATTTAATTATTGATTTTAAATATTAATTTTTATATTTATTTATAATCTTGACATATCCCATTTTGAAATTTGTAAAATTTGTTCTTCATTAAACAATTAAAATGAATATGTTGATTCGTTAAAAAACCCTACACTTTGATACAATTGTTGGGTTTTTGGTGTCCATCATATTGACATCATAGTGAAAGAGAACCCTAAATATATATGGTATATCTTTGTTGGAATCAATGTGTAATGTAAATAAAGAATAGAAAATGTGTCCCTTGATTGCAAAAAGATCCATCTACAAACATTGATGGAGTATGATTGATAAAGATAAAATGAGAAAAAAATAAAAGCCTTCTACCTATGGTGGTGGTACATCGGCCTTCTAATCGCAATCTCAATCATAGGACTCACATACACTTAAAGAGTTGTTAGCATCTTCACCGAAGGTGATGAACAAACTACGAGAAGAAAGAGATTTTGAGAGGTTTAAGGACAATTAAATGATTACAACATGATAGAATTCATCCCTTTGTATAGTCATCCATGACAAGTTTCATTAAAGTGTGTCCTCCATATTTACTATATCCATATACATTGATTCTTGTTTTCATTAATTCATTAAATCATTTCCAATGAATATTCAATCCATTTAATCCATTCACAATTGATTAATAATTGAAATGAAACTATGTGGGAATGAGGTGTCAAATTCATGCATTAAGTCTAAATTAAAATTGTTGTAATGTATATGTATAATATGAACTTTAGTGCACATATCCTACAACACATACATACGCATACATACAATGTTAATACATATACATACATATATAAACATGCGCCAGCTTTTCAAACCATATCAAGGATTTACATCAATGATTATATTGATATATATTTATATTTACTTACATGTATTATATATAAATATACTTAAATAATTATATTTTTATTTATATATTTTTTTAATTATTTAAATTAAATTTAAATATATTACATTTATACATAAATTTTTTAATTCATTTAAATAAATCATTAAATATTTTCATTAATTAATATAAATTTGATAATTTTTAATTTATAAATCATGAAAATAACATTGGTAATATTATTTTATTTTAATGTGAATCATAATTTTAAATATATATATTATATTGATAATCCCTATATATTTTCCTTTTGATAAACAATTAGAATCAATTGTTCTAGAATCACCTAGCGAAAATAGATTCTAGATAGAACTCTGTGAACTTAATGCTTTGGGACTTAGAAGAAACAAAGGTCACCCAAATCATCGCACTAAGTAAAAAAAACTTCAAACCTTTTCACTCTAATAGATAACAAAACATTCATCCAATGAAAGTAAATGTAATAATGAAAAGAACACTTTTTTTACATGATTCTGACTGGAATTCCTACATCCGCAAGAGAAACACTATAACATTTCATTTATCTGAAAAGAAAAACATTACCAATTGTGACTAATGATTCACTTGGATTACTAAAACAAGTAATCAAAATTTATTCATATATACAAACAAATATAAACCCACCCTTAATTCATAGAGAGTAACTTATGGTCAAATGGTTTCACCAATCTCCTAAAAATACAGGATTCCATCAGTTCCACTACTCACACTACCAATATCTTGTATCAATCCTCAATGTGACTACTTCCTTAGGTAAACTGGGAACCTATATAGAAAAATGAACACTCCAACTTCTATAATTTATTTCCAAACTTCTATAATAACACTACCTTACACTTAACTTATCGAAAGAACCTCCTTCTGAACCACTTGCTTCTAGAAACCTCCTTATAGAACACTGAAGAAAAAATACATCTTTTTCCACCACTAAAACAAATTGAAGATCTTATGGAACCACTCCTTCTAGTCAATGGACTTAATTAAACTAAATTATGCATTACACATTCCCAACAAACTCCCACTTGAATATTTCTTTAGAGAAAACATCATGAAACCACCTTCAACTTCCAAAAAACAACCTTCTATTTTCACTATAAAAAATTATTATCCACCTCCTTCCATTCACCCAATCCCAATTAAGGCTTTATGTTGCCTCGATATTTCCAAACCCAAACTCTTGGTAAACATTTCTATTGGTTTTTGTATCTCAACAAAATTAAATAACTCCAATTCACCATCTTCCAGCATCTTATGAATGCAATGGTACTTCATATCAAATTATTTAGTTATTGAATGAAACACTGGATTCTCATACAAATGAATTTCACTATGACTATCATATAATAGAGACCCTTTCCCTTGGATGAATATGTATTATTCAAGTAAACACCTCAACCATAATATCTCCTTTATATATTCCATGACATCCACATACTTGGATTCCATTGTAGAAAGTGAAATCACAGGTTGTAATCTAGACATCCAATTGACTGTTGTTCCACCAAAAGTGTAAACATATCCATTTTTACTCTTCCAAGAATTAGAATCACCCCAAAATTCTACATTTAAAAACCCAAGTTACAAACCCAAGTAAAATATCATCATATCTAAAATAAATAGTTGTGACTTCTATTAATTTGAGATACCAAATAATCTACTTTACAAATTCTCAATAAAAATTACCTATATTTTCTATAAACCAGCTGATCACTCCCACTACATGATAAATATATAGATGTGTACACACCATAACATACATCAAACTTTAAACCACTGAAGTATACAAAACTTTATCCATATACTTTTTTTTCTTTTTCCATTCATGGTGCTTGCTCCATCAAAAGTTTAAAGTGACCATTGAGAGGAGTTGAAACCAGATTATATTTGATCATTAAAAATCCCTAAAAGATATTTTGAATGTGATCCCTATATAATAAAACCAAGATTATATTTTTCCTATCATGTTTAATCCACATGCCCAAGATCATCTTTACAACTCCAAAATCTTTCATCTCAAACTTTCCATATAAGACCTCATTCAACTTCCAAATCAACTGAATACCCATACCTACCAAAATCATATCATCCATGTATAAGAGTAAGACAATGAATTTATTTCCATTTAAATTATTCCATTAATAGTAATAGTTAAAGTTAATTCATGTGTAAACTTTCTCTTCCATGAAGGAATCAAACTTCTGGTCCGGACATCTTGGTTCTTGTTTCAAACCATAAATACTCCTTAGTTTTCACACAAATACCTGATTTCAATTATCCATAAATCTAACATGTTGTTGTATATAAATTTCTTCCTCAAAATCCATGTGAAGAAAATCCATATTTACAACCATTTTTCAGGGTAAAGATTTTCAAAATAAACCAAACTTATAATATTTTTTATTGTAGTATGTTTTACCACCAGATAGAAAATATCAAAGAAGTTAATACCTTCCTTCTACTGAAACCCTTTTACAACCAGCCAATCCATATAAATTTTCCTTCTATTAGCTTATTATTTCAACTATAATACCCACTTGTTATCAGGTTCTTTCTTCCTTAGTGGTAATTATGTTATCTCCCATGTGTTATTTACTCTTAGTAAATCCAACTCCTCATGTATTTCTAAGTCCCACTTTTAAAAATCACCTTAATTAGTCACTTCTTATATACTCTTTGGTTATCATGTATACATTAAAAGTAAGAAAATAAGATCAGATATATACATCTACACCAACCATATAATCCTTAAAGATATTTGTAAATTAACCTATGATTTATCTTCTTCTAAAATTATAACTTCCATACCTTATTCTTATAGAACTATTGATCAAGATTCCCTAGTTCCTAAGATTTCATATTTATCTTCCACTAGCTAAAATTATTAACTTTATACATTTACCTCTAAACTTACTTATAGAATATGTGACATTATGATAGATTCAAAGAAATATTTACTTTTTGGAACATGTGATCTTCTATAACTATCACTCAGATCAACTTTATTTAAAGTTTAATCTTTATCCTCAACTTTTAATCCTTCAAGTTCTAATTTTTTGATAAGATCTTATCATTTAAGAGAACATTCTGACTTCTAAAAATTTTCTTTTTTTTCATCATACCAAAATCGAAAACAAAAAATTCATCTCCATATCCTATAAAGAATCATGCTCAATATTTTTCTTAAATATTATCTATATCTTTTTCATCCATGGTAATGTAGCATAAACTTTTAAATACTTTGAGATGAGAAACTTTTAGAACTCTTTAAAACCATGGCTATTCTAGTAATCATTTCCCAATTAGTTTCAATGGACTTATTTTGATTAATTAAGTAATTAGGCATTTCATAATGTAGCATCATACTTCTTATTCTCTCCATCAACAGTCGATTCATTATCTCAGAAAAACCATTTTTGTAAGTGTTTCTAGAATAGTCTTCCTGTATTATATTCCTATGTATTTGTAGTAATTTTGGAAAATCCTTTAACAAAAATCACTTCCATTTTATTATCTTATAAATTTCAACTTTCTATTGGTTTATCTTTCCACCATACCCTTCCATTGAATAGTGATTCCAAACACCTCACTTTTATATTTCAGAAAGTATACCAATACCTTTATTATGGAGTCATTAATAAAGGTAACAATGTGCCTAGATATTCCATGATAATGAACTAGGGACGGTCCCTAGACATTTATATTAAAAAATTCCAACTTCCACCAATTTAGTGTTCTTCTGAAAAAATTAATGGACACCTTCCACTAGTTACTGAGTATAAAACTCTCATATCTTCTAAATTATGAATAATCTTGATTTAGTATGACTTTTTAAACTATAATATCCATACCATTATCACTTATTTTCTCAAATCTATTATTCCAAAGTTCTAAAATTTTGGAAGATGGTGTTTTGGAAAGAGTATCTCCCACTACCCCTCAGATCAAATACAATGACCCATATTTTACACCTTACTCTATGAAAAATATCCCTGAGTAATCTTACATACTCCTTCCAAAAATCTCATTCCAAAACCTTCTTTATCTAGATAACCAAATAAAATTAGGTTCTTCTAGAAACCTGGTACATTCTTCACTTCCTTCAGTATAATTAAACAACCATTCTTCAATTGAAATTTTACTTCTAAGTTTCCCACAATATCAAGAGATTCATCATAAAAAATATTCACTCTACTAAATTTTATATATAAATAATTTGGTGTACACCCTTTTCCTAATATAATGGAATATAACTCTATAGTATATGATCCATGATTCCATTTGTGTAGAAATATTCACAAATAGATTTACACTTCTCTCTACTACTATAATCAGATATCTAAATTAAGTCCTTATAGAAATTGTCTTCATATCATAATAATCATTTTTGAGATGGCCTCTATTTACACAATTCCAAAAAGCAAGCCCACTTTTGAAATAATATCCTCTTTTTCTTTACCTAGATTTCATATTTGATTGCTTCTAATTCTTTCAATGTGATGAGCATCCTCTTACCTATGTATTCAATGCATCATTAGAATATGTTTCACTCTATTTTATTTAGAGATCCTCATTGAGAATCAAGTTCCAAAAATTAGTGAATTCTAAGTCATTCTTTCCCCCTGAACTACTAAAAACCATAACCATGTCCTCCCATGAATCTAGAAGATATTACAATAGAAAAATAACCAAAAAATCATTTTTAAATGTAACCTTATTTATAACATCTTGTATCATAATCAACACATAATTACATGAATTATAATCAGGATTTAACTTTCTTACATTTCGAGTATCTTTTAGGTTTATATTTTTAGAGAATTAATAAAAACATTACATTACATAGGGAACACTGAAAAATAGTGTCTACTTTTTCCACAAAATAGTATTCTTAAATTTAAACTCTTGTTTCATTCAAAAAAAATCTTCATATTTTAATATGATTCATAATAGAAGAAAGATTAACCTTTATATATTTTATACACATCCTTAGATATTGTGAAAAATATTTGAAAACATGGGATGATAAAAACAAGATTAGCAAGGTATATAAATATAATAAATCTCGTTAGTCTAATCAAAAATATGAAAACCCAATAAGATATTTAACTTTTTAAAAATAAAACTTTAAACACACAAATATAACATATCCACATGATAAAATAAACCTTTTCACAAATAAAACATTAGAAACCGGTTAAAAATCATAGCATAAATCAATAAGGCATTCTAAGGTATGTGGAAACTCATGAAAATTTTTCTTTTAAAAATAAACCTTTTACCTATAAACTTTCCTTACCTCATGAAATCCAAATATTCCCATAAAAACCATTTTCTAAATCATAATATAGGTAAATTAGAGAATTATATTAATAAATAATGTTTACAAATGTTTAAATCATGTAATAATAACTTGATCCCATTTAATTTTATAGGATTTACCTACCACATTATCACCCTCATTTTTCTTCTTTAAAGACTATTCAATACCCAATGCATTGGAGAGCTATATTGGGATCACCCATCGTCATGAGCTATATTAGAATAAATATTCATTATATATAATGATAAAGTACCATATCATGAAGAAAAAAAATTATAATATTCCAAATTTTCATCATAAAACCCTTTGAAAACACATTTGAGCCCGAAAGAAAATCACTTTCCATTTCTAAATAAAAATTGGTAGAAATATCCCTTTCTTTTGAAAACTCTTTAAAATAAAAAATTTCCCAAAAAATAGTAAATTGAATTTACTTTTGAAAATAATTATGTCTTTTATATAAATATTAATAACAAATAAATTACATGAAATTGGGAAATTTCACTCAAGTTTTATATATTAAAAAAAATTCTTTTTTCACTTTAGTAAAAAACATCAAAAGTGACCCGTACGGAAATTATTAAAAACATTCCTTTTTAAAACTTTATAAAGAAATTAAAAATTAGTTTAAAATGAAACTTAATATACTTTTAATTAAAAATAATAACATTATTGAAAGATTTTAAATTACATCGGCATGTATGAAAAAAATGAAAGTAATACAATAAGACAAGTTTTTAAAGAAAAATACCTTACGCCTTTTGTAAATTTAAAAAAAGAAGTTAAAGAAGAGAAATTAAAAAAAATTAAACCAGATTTTTTCTTAAATTAATTATACAATAAATATATAATTCATTTTATACACCAAAAAAAATAAAACATGCGGTGAAAATGAAATAATTCTCAACGAAAGTAAATTGAGATGAAAAATCCCTTACCTCTTCTCCTGACATGCCACGTATGTTATTTAACTCCTATGTAATAATCTTACATTAATTATTTAATTTATTAAGAAAAAAAATTAGGTTTATTCTTTTATCATAATATCTTTTGTTTTATTTATTATTGTGTATTATATTGTTACTAAATCGATTAAGTTCATGTCAGATGTTTTGAGAACATTCGATTTATAATTCCCAAAACAACTTCGGTAGGTTGACCAAGGTAAAAGTGGTAATTATTACATCACATATATAATATTAATAATGAAATAATTATAATTTTTATATGTTAAATATAATTTTATAATCATCCATGAAATATGTATGTGAAAAACAAATCGCATCACTTTGTGGGGGTGGTATTCCACACGTACGCATGAGCGACATTATAATTTTTTAACGGGTGGAAGGTTAAGAAGGTAAATAATATATTAAATTTATAGAATCATAATTATGTCTTAAATTTCATTTATATTTATTAAATATATCATTTTAACCATCCATATGATTTGTTAATGAAAAACGAAACACATCAATTTGTGGAGGTGGTAGTCCTCACATGCCCATGAGTGATGTTTTCATTTCCTATTTAATGGAAACTAAGATTAAAATGGTTTTACCATAATCATAATAAGATTTAATTATATGAAAAATACTATTTTTATTATTACAACATCGTTAAATAATATTTTTAGGAGCTATAATAAAAAATAAACATGAAACACCTGGTTAAGAATTATACCTATAATTTGGAAAACCTTATTTAGATTTCACCTTAAGCCTTATTAAGATGGTATTTTAGTGATACCAATACCTATAATAACTGAGGAGTTATGTTGGGGAGAGATTTGGGTAAGTATTTTTTTAATACCCCATTGATTTAGAGTCATTACATTTGAATGGGAATTTGAGTTTTTCCATTTGGTTGACAGGTTGTTTTGAGACCTAGGATTATAAACTGAGTTCTGTGAGTTTGAATTTCCTTAAAACAAAATTGGATGAGGTTGAGGTTTTTATGGGCATATTAGATGATCGTTTAAGTAATGGAGGAATTCAATAGGTGGTCGGAGGGGTGCTGTAAAAATGCAGCACCCATAGGCTAGCTGGTGTGCCACCAGCTAGCCGGTGGGGATGTTGGGGAGGATTTTATTGGGGTAATTCCCATATTTTAGATATCAGTGTGCCCTATATTTTAGATATAGGAGGTGACTGGAAAGGAAATTTTTGTCCAGCTCCTCTCCCTCCCTTTCTATCTTGATCCCCCATGGTGGGGGGGATGGATCCCGGTGCATTAGGGTGGTGATTTTGGGTATGTCTCTCCTATAGATCTTTATTTTTGAATCCTCCCTTTTCTAACCTATAAATCACTCATTTTTTTCTAGGTTTTGGTGATTATTTCATCGAATCATGGTGAAATAATTGTTTATTGATGGGGCTTTTGTGTGTCTTGTGTAGAGGACGTCTTGAGATGATATATTTCAGTCATTCATTGTAGTTTCGATGGAGGTAAGTGATTTACCTAATTTTATTTATAGATTAAAATGAAATTGGTTGAAATTGAAATTTTCTTAAGTGTTTAATAATAGTGATTTCATGTGTTATGGTGTCTAGGGTGTTTCAAAGACCCTCTGGGTGCAATTGGTCAAGGTTATGGCGATGCAGTGGTCCTCTGTGAGCTTTTTAGTGATTATGACATGTTGTATTAAATTAAATAATTAATTTTAAATGTTTATAGTTATTTATTTATTCCATATGGAATATATAACATTCCCATGATGTAATGTGAGACTTTTTATAGCATGTAAGAGGCTTGGATGAGGCATGATTAGGCTTGGAAGAGGTGTTGTGGAGTAGTGTTTTTGTGGTAACTCCTTAATGGAGGTGGGTGGACCCTTTTGATACAATATCATATGCCTATTATGTATGAGTTTCATGTTGAATTTATTTTTCATGGGTTCAAGTAGATTTATATGGGATAGGGGTTCCTTTTGAAAGTTATATAGGATGGTGTCTGACCTACAACGCTCAGGATGTGTGCTTTTTAACATTCGGGGTGTCTGATATCGCCTGATGAAAATGACTCTAAGGTTTGAGAGAAACTCTTATGATGGAATGATTCATTGTAAGTTATCGGGGTTTAATATGGTATTTTTGTATCCTATTATGGTTTCCTAAAGATAGTTGGGATGATTGAGAGGCTTAAGCTTATGGTGAAGAGTGATACGGTTGTGTGTCTCACTCTTGTTGGGAGACACCCTCTCGAGGGTGGATTGGGCTTGATAAGAATCATGATATAGATGAATCCTATAGGACTAGATGGTGCATGATTAGGAGGGTTTTATTTGGGTATTATTAGGGACATATGCTCTATCGAAATGTGATATAGGGCCAGGGAATGGGTTTTGGGTTTTACTCAAGGACTTATCATGAGGTTTCTAAAAGGACTTATAGTGGGTTGTCTTGGAGATGTTACTAGGTAGTGGGACCAGGGGAAATGAGGGGTATTATTGAGGATGGAAAATTCCTTCTATTCTAGTTCTAGGATCCTATGACATGTGGTGTCACTATTGGGTAATGAGAATGTGACGATATTAACGAGGTGATACTTGGACAAGTCTGAAGGACCCATTGAATGCCCTCAGGGGAGAGGTGTGACTTCTTCAAGGTGAGGGGATAGGTCTTGAGATACTATAACCCTTGGATCAATTGGTGACCTGGTTTAGTGGGTTATATCCCTAGTTAATGGTCTAGGTGCTTATGTACATTACCTTTGAGGCTTGGTTTAGGGGGACTGATAGACCTTACTTTGAGGAGTCTTGGATCGGTGTGCTTGCATTGATCTCCCCATATTCTATGGGGATGGTTCAATGTGATGGTTGTTCCATGTTCCTTCTGTTATTGGGTTTAGGACATTGCAATGGATGGCTTAGATCAGTTTGATAACCTCCTAGATTCTATGGGGATGGGCCAGTGTGAGGGACCTCCTTAGTGTCTGTGGGGATGGGTATGTGGATGAATCTACCTAGATGCTCGGGTATCGAGTCGAAGACCTTTCCATACATGGATTGTGTTAGTGTGCACACATTTTACCTTTTTTTGAGTGGCATAGGTTGAGGAATACCCTAGTTTTTGGGTCATGGGATGATACAATATGAGATCTATGTACCTCCTTTAAGTGAGAATGGATGGGTTATAGATTTTAAATGGATGATCACACTTGTTATCTATAGGTAAGGGGTTGAGGTTTTAGACATTTCCTCGCCCTGAGTCTTTGGGTATCGTTTAGGTATTGGTATAATAGAACAATAAATATTTATGGTATTCTAACATGGAATAGAATCAAGTTTTATTAGGTTTCATGGAGGCCTTGTTAGTACATGGGGACCTGATGTACAGGGAGTCGTGGTGTCCTAGTTAGAACATGATTTCCAAGGCACTTATGTGACATATTTATTTTATAATTCATGAATAAACATATATGATGTAATATATTATGGGAACTTTGTGAGACCCCACTGAGATTTATTTCTCAATTTATTCATGGGAACTGTGGTGTGCATTCAAACCTTATGTATACTTTTAGGTTTAGTGCAGGATGTGCAGAAGATTGGGTTGTTGAAGCTTGAAGGGTTTGGAGATAGGGTGTGTGAGGTTATGGGTGGTAGTTGGTCCAAGATTTGTGTGTTTTATTTTTCTTTATTTTTACTTGAGTCTATTCTTGTGGTAATCCAGGGATGTATGCTCATATGGAATTATTTGATTTGGTAGAGAATTTTGTTTATTTATTTCTACAAACTTTGATTATGTGATGTGGATGTTTGGGTTATTTCTTGTTGTTTTATGTATCTGATTCAAGGGAATAGTCACCCCATTGTATGTATTAGGACTTCTGCACTAGTCGGTGGCCTCTGGTGTATGGAGAGTCACACTTTAGTCCATGTGGTTTCCCAACTCGAACAGGTTCCAGGTTAGGGTGTTACAAAATGGTATCGAAGAATTATTTTTTTATGATTTGGGGATAAGGTAGGTAGGTGGTCTAAGAATGTGCCATATCTTGAAATTGAACTCAAACTAGTGATTCATTAACACCTTTCTAGTGGGAAGTCCTTATTACCAAGGTATGTAATTTATATTCTTGGTTTTTGCTATTATGGATGAGGTTTGTATGGAATATGGGTTTTCTAGAGATGTGATTTATGGTTTTGTCTCTTATCCCATTGGAAATAGGTCATGTACATGAATCATGATAGGCATGTAGGACTCACATGACATGTTTTTACTTGTGTGTGATTGTATTTTTCTAATGAATTTCTAGTTTATTAAAGTATTAATAACAACTTATATGGTATTTTCCCATATAACTTGGAAATAAATTGTAATTAACTGAACCTCCTAAATTTATTTGATGGTGTATCATTTGGATCTTAGTGCACGATTTTCTCCAATAGTGATGATGTCATCCCTTTGTCAAGAGATTCATGGATAACCTTGGTGGGTCGATGTAGGCATTGGATGCCTCAAAAAAAGAACCTTGACAGGAACAATACAAGCATGTGATGCTTGAGGATTGATTTGAAGATGGACATATGTTGTCCTGAGAATGTAGAAACCCTGGGTTTGTGGAGAAAGGCACAAGTGATATGCCTTGGATTGGTATGTGGGATTCTTAGAGAAATTCTAGTATCTGAGAAAGGTTAGTGGGTAGGATCTGTTGGATGCCTGGCCTAGTTAGTTCTCAGGATGAACTTTCAACAGTGTGATGGTATCGTGGTGGATGCTCATGGTTCTTGAGATGATTCCCATTTAGTGGGTGGTCATATGGTTATACTTGGCATAGGAGATGAATTGGGATATTATATGTGACTAATATTCATGTGGATCATGATTTTGGTGGTGTGATTAGGTTTTATGGGAGCATTTATCCATTTAGTTTGAGAGAGATTGAGTAGTATCGTGGTTGAGGACCTCTAAATAGGTCCTCGATAGAAAACTATACCCTTCAAGGAGATTTATTATTGACAGGACTTCTGGTAATAGTCTTGGGGTTCAAAGATAGTGTGCACTAGGTATGAACAGTGCCTAGTTGGGTTACATATTAGTAGATGGGACATGTGTAGGTCCTTTGAGAATTTTTTTAGTTTTGGAGGAACCTAAGTGGTGTAATGATGGTAAAACTGTGGTGGTTTTGGTTTCGGGTCACTCTCAAAGTGAGGTGACCAATGTGTTCAATAAGATACTCATGAGCATAATCATCCATAGTTTGTTTCCTATGATATGTCACTTGGAATTGAGGGGTGACATCAAAAAAGGGTTGGGGTACCATGCGATGGCTAATCTAGGGTTTTGACCATTATCAGGGGTTGGTAGGATGGATGTGGATCGAGAGGAGAGACAGGAATACAGGTTCGGACCTAGTTGATTTCGATGTTTGTGGAGTGGTTTGAGGGAATCCATATTGTGAGGAGCACTCCATTAACCATTTAGAGGGTGTTTCCCTTGTTTAGGAAGAATTTAATCAATATAAATGATGTTGTTTTGGGTAATTTAGGATTGGGTAGCGGTTTTTTTTTTGGAGTTGGCACTCGGGTATGAATGGGTTGACCATGTTCATTCATTGCATGCAGTGATGGATGAAACA
Organism: Viscum album; assembly: GCA_963277665.1. Taxonomy (NCBI): domain Eukaryota; kingdom Viridiplantae; phylum Streptophyta; class Magnoliopsida; order Santalales; family Viscaceae; genus Viscum; species Viscum album. The sequence continues at coordinate 879,655,106 of OY728126.1, read as the reverse complement.
TGGGTCTTGGGTATCAAGGTTTTATTCAGTAATAATGATAAAAATACTCATATGGAAGGGAGAATTGTATCAGTCACAAGTGTGTGGCCCTTATTTCAGGAGGTTCATGGATGCCTGACTGGTCATGGATGATCGAGGTGGAATCATGATTTCAATGTGTGGGTGAACCTGAGTAGGTTTAGTTTCTATTTAAATATCATCTTCAAAGTTTGGTTGTGTGGAAGTTGGATTTAGTGTGTTGGAATTGAGCTCAAGGTGGTTTTTTTATGATCTGAGCATGCTTCATATCAAAGGAGCATCAATTCTCAAGGTGAGGGCATGACAATTGGAGCATACGATTGGTGATCTAACCATGGAATTACATCATGAGTTGGGTTCAGACTTTGGTGTCTTTTCATGGAAAATTTTATGATTCCTTCGGGTGTTAAGTTATTGTGATTGAGAATTAATGTGGATTCATTGGTGTAAGCAGCCAAGAATTTTTGGGAAAATTCAATTGGAGGTATATATGAGGCTTTTTCATGGTTTTAAATATGGTGAGGTTGGAACCATATTGTAAAATACATATTGGGTATTATGGGTGTGGTTTGGGAAGTGGACCGAAGCTTTTCTAGGGAAGTCAGTGTATTTGGGATTGGTGGTTAGAGTTGCACAGTGAAATCATGTTGAGAATTTAGAGATGGAACACAATGAGTGATCATTTTTTTGATGATCGAGGCAGTTCAAATATGTGGTTTGGAGGTTTCCATGACTTATTTAGAATGATAAGAATTTTGGTAGGTATTTTTTAACACCCCATGGATTTTGGGTCATTCTATATAAGATAGAATTTGAATTTTCAAATTTTTTTGGATGGGTTTTTTGAGACTCGGGATTCATAACTGAGTTCTAGGAGTTTTAACATAATTAAATAATATGTTTTTATGAGTTTAAGGATTTATTTTACAATAAATACACTCGATTCAACAATAGAGGAAGTCAAAATGTGACTGGAGGAGTGCTGCAAATTTTCAGCACCCACCAGCTAGTCGGTGTGCCCCCACTATGGAGTAAGTGGGCTTGGAAGAACCTATGGGCACACTAGTTGGCCAGTGGCCTAGGATTAGCTAGTTAGTGGTACCCACTTTCTTGTTAGTGGGGATATTATAGGGGATTTTTAATGGGGGAATTCATATATTTTTCCAATCTGGGTGCCCCAAATTTTAGATGGGTAGGGTGATGTGAAAGGCCATTTTTGGCCATCGCCTCCCCCTCATTTGATCTCTTGATCCCCCATGGTGGGGGTATAGATTCTGATGCATTTGGGTGGTGATTTTTGGTAATTTTCTGCTCTGGATATTTTTTTGGATCCTCCCTTTGTATCCCTCTTAATTTTCTCATTTTGGGCTATGTTTTGGTGAATATTTCACCAGAGCATGGTTAAATCATCAGTGATTGATAGGGATTTCATGTAACTTATGTAGAGGATGTATTAAGATTCTATCTTCTAATCATCCTTTGTTGTTTTAATGGATGTATTCTACAATCCTAATTTTATTTATGTTTTTTAATGAAATTTTCCAAAATTAATGATTTCTTACATTTCGAATGATAGGGATTGATTGAAAGATGGTTTTGAGGGTATGTCGTGGACTCCCTAGGTGAATTTGGTCAATATTCTAATGACACTATGGTGTTTGATGTGCTTTTTAATGATTATTCCATGTTTAAATAAACTAAATAATTAATTTAAATGTTTATAATTAATTATTTATATTGTATAGAGTGAGGTAGGTTCCTTTGAGTGTAAAAGAGCCTTAAACGAGCCTGAATGGGGCTTGGCTGAGGCATACATAAGCTTGGTAGAGGTTTTGTAGAGTATTTTGTTAGTGGTAACCCCTTGATGGAGGTATGTGGCTCCATTTGATACAATATCATATACTTTTTATGTATGATATTCCTGATGCATGCATGTTTCATGGGTTTGGATGGATGGATTGGGGTCAAGGGAACCTTGGGAAAAGGATGTAGGATGGAGTTCGACCTTATATGCTCAGGATGATTGCTTATTATCACTTGGGATGCTTGAAATTTACTATTGATTGTGTCTCCAAGGTGAAAGAGTGACACTTATGATGTAATGAGTCCTTTGAAGGTATTGGGGATTAATATGGGATGCATGTATCCTAGGATGGTTATGTAGGGCTAGTTAGGCTGTTTGAGAGCCTTAGGCTTGTGGGGACGAGTGAGATGGTTATACATCTCACTCTTGTTGGAAGACACCCTCTTGAGGGTAGATCGGGCTTAATGAGCATCATGAGATGGATGAATCCTTCAATACTAGATAGTGTGTGATGAGGAAGGTTGCATTCAGGTGTTATCTGGGACATCTCCTCTAGGGTAGTGTGAGATTGGACCTAGGAATGTGTCATGGGTTTTACTTAAGGACTTGTAATGATATTTACAAGGTGAATTAGAGTGTTTTGGATTAGGATGGTTCCCAGATAGTGGGACTGGGTGTGCTAAGGGATCTCAAGGAAGATAAACTAGATTATACAGTCTGGGATGAGGAACTTGTGGGTTGTGGCATCACTATTGGGTCAAAATCATGTTATGGTATCAGTGATGTGATACTAGGATGGGTCTGGAGGACCCATTGGATTCCCTGAGGGGTGAGGTGTGACTTGTTTAAGGTGAGGGGCTAGGTATTAATAAACTAGTGTCCTAGGATTAGCTGGTTAGATGGTTTGGTAAGATGTGTCCCTAAGTGATGATGCAAGTACTGATGGACCATTCCTTGGAGGTTTGGGTTTGGGTGAATGATGGACCTTTCCTTGATGAGGCTTAGGTCAATGTGCTTGAGGTGACCACCCCAGAGTCTATGGGGATGGTCCAATGTAATTATTGTTCCCATTTACTTAGGGTATCAGGTTGAGGAAATTTTCAGGTGTGGCTTGGGTCAGTGCAATGGCCTCCCTAGAGACTGTGGGGATGTGCTGGTGTGATTGAACCCCTTAATGTCTATGAGGATGGGTATATGGATGATTGTTCCCTAACACTTAGGTATTTGTTCAATTACCTTTCTAGATGAGGCTTGGATCAATGTGAACATTTTGGAACTTTCTATGATTATCTTGGGTCAAGGAACACCCTAGAGGCTGGGTTGTGGAATGATTCAAGATGAGATCGATGGACATACCTTGAGTGAAAAGGGATGGTTCATGGGTTTTGGATGGATGATTATGACCAATGTATACAGATAGTGCTTTGAATTTTTGTATGTTTACCTACCTTGAGTCTTTAGGTATGGGTTAGGCATTGGTACGATGTCATGAGACGTCATAACAAGATTCCAGCATAACAATGCAATAGGTTTGATTTGGTGTCGTAGTGTCCTGGTTAGCATGTGGTGACATAATTCATAGGGATTCATAATGACTTGGTTATCACATGATGTCCAAGTCACTTGTGTAACATTCTTATTTTATTCCTTGTGCATACATGTATATGATGGTGTCTATTAGGGGAACTTAGTGAGACCCTATTAACATGTACTTCTCATACTCTACATGATTACCTCAGTGCGCATGAAAACCATATGTATCCTTTCAGTTTTAGCATAGGATGTTCAAGTAATTGGGCTAGTGTAGCTTGAGGTATTTGAATAAAGTGTGTGTGATCTGTATAATGATAGTAGATCTAGGGTGTGTGTGTTGTATTTTTGTTTATTTGTACTTGGGATTAGAAAAGTGGGAGATCATGGGAGTATACTTTAATGAAAACACTTAATTTGATATATCACTATGTTTATTTATTTTTCATACTCTAATTATGTGATGTGAATGTTTTGGTTATTTCCCACTACTGTATGTCTCTGATTCAAGAGCATGGTCTCCCCATTATACGGATTAGGCCCTTGCCACTAGTCAGTAGCCTCTGGCATACAGAGAGGCGCACTTGAGGTCATATGGAACCCTAGATCAGGTGGGTTCCTATTTGGGGTGTTACACTTGGTTGATCTAAAGTTCTCAAAAAGTGTGATGAAAAGAGGAGAGGGTTTCATTTTATAAGTGAGGGGACTAGCAGAATTGTAAATATTAAGAACTTTAAAATATAATAAATATCATGATCTTGTCAATTGGCACCAAATAGCCATAATTATGGATGTAGGACCTGATAAGGTCAAAACCCCTTAATACAATAAAGTTTATACATTTTTAAGTTTCATTTTTAATCTTATCCTTTGGTTTTACCCCCTCGTTATCTATTTTTAACCTTAACCATGGTAACACAGTTTTCACTCTTTAAAGTTTATAAATTTACCTCTAAGGTGGAAAGTAGATCACAAATGGTCTATGGATGAAATTTTCAACCATTTCCCATCCCACTTATCCTTTTTAAATATTTTTTTTAAATCATTTAATAAAATATTTTTTATCATAAAATATCATTAAATTTGTTTTTAGGACTATTCATTTAATTTGACTTCAAAGACATCATAAAAGAAATGGAATTAGAATCTAAAAACATTTAACAATAATTATACTTTTTAATTTCCTATAAAATTCATGAAATACTATAATTCATCCAAAACATATTAATTTTATTATTTTTAAAAACATTTAACTTTATTTTTTATACTTCTTGCACAAGCACTATATCGGTGTTGTGTAAGTGTTTAAGGTAATTATACCATCACTAAAATTAAAAATAAATTAATTTCATAAAAATACTGAATTAATATTAAAAATATCCATTTATAACTGATAATAACTTATTTTTATCCAAGTAAAAATATATTAGATATTTCAAAATCAAGAGAGTGACATTTGTAAATATCCTTTACTTAAAATAATATAAAGGATATAATAAAACAGAGGTTAAAATAAATTGAAAAATTTTATAATCATGGATGGTTATAGACTAAAATAACTCATACAATTAAATAAATACAATTTAAATGGAGATTTTTAGGCCTTATCTCATAGTTTTAACAATGTTTTACTTGTTTTACCCTTACCGTGGTGCCAATATTTTTACCAACAGTACTATTCCTAACAACAAAAAATAGAAGGGAAATATTTAAAAATTTTGAAACTATTAATTAAAAATATGGAATCCATTTTTCAAGATTCAATTTGTATAATTTTAAAAAAAAATCTAATATAAGTTTGAAAAACAAAATGAAAAACAATTTTTAGAAAATTTTGTTTTTAAGCATTAAAATAAAATTATACCAAAATTAAATATAATGTTGATAACTATAGAATTAATTATATTAAGTTTAATAAAATGGATATATTTTACTTTAGAACCAAATCCTAAAATATAATGGTACTTTTAAATTACTTTATTTAAATAAATAAATGACGGTTTTGCAAAATTCAGCATTTTTCACTACTCGCTCAAAGATCAGTATTTTTAGAGAAATAAAAAAAAATACACAAAATATATTGTGAAATGATGATTTCAAAAATTATTTCCATTTTTTCAAATAAAATTTCTAATACTAGTAGAAATTAATTATAATATCTACTCCTAAAATGCAATAATAACCATTTTTGAAGAAAATATATTTTTTAAGTATAAAATGACTTTGTTATCACTCCTTTAAAAATAACCATAATTAAATGAATTTTAATTAATTTTATTGAATATATATATATATATCTACTCATATAATTAGGATTATTTATTAATAGTGATTAATTTAATCTATTAAGACAAAAATACAATGTGAACATAAAAATAGTTTTATGAAATGCCATGACCCCCTCCACCCAAAGATAATGCAATAAAGGAAGAGAGATAATGACCCCTGAGTCCCACCTCTAGTAGTCCTTGGGTTGGATAAAATCACCTAGGGTGAAAAAATCTCACATATGGGAGTTATTGCCCACTATAAATAAATCAGGATCATGATAAGGGATAAATAACTCCAACAAATAATATAAAAGTAAACCCAAATCAATCCCACAAAACATGAACAAAAATAAACCAATAAAAATAAAAGTATATAATATATACCGAAAGACAATTCCTATGGTAGCGACGCAATATCATCTCTAAAACCCATTCTATTTATGTCCATATCAGTCCCCAAATTCCTCCTAGAAACCTGAAAAAACAATTTATATACATAGGGTGAGTATACAGGTATACTTATTAGGATCATACCAAGGTCTTAAGAGAACATGTGAAAAGATAATGATAATGTATCAGTGTAAAAATACCAGAACCAATAAGAACCTATACAGGTCAACTAACCAATCCCATACTCACCATGTATCACTCACCAAATCACATGTCCAATATAATAATATAACATCGAGATCACAACAAAGCAAGGAATCCCATTATTGCTTCCCTACTAATTTACCACTCTTATTCCCCAACACAAAATGTATTGTTCTCTCATCTCTTCCAAACATATCACATCACATCACATCTCATCCCATCACATACCATATCATACCATCCATCGTTGATGTAGTTAGGGATGCATCCCTGCCTACCCCGCCCTCACAAGGTATAGCATCTAGTGTTAGCATTAGGTATCATCACATCACATCTCGCCTGAAGACACTTGGGCCATTGCAACACATCTCGCCTGCAGACACTTGGGATATCATAGCACATCTCACCCATATACACTTGGGACATCACAACACATCTCATTCTCAAACACTTGGTCCACTACTATTGAAGGAAGAGCAGTGAAGAGGGGGTATCCAGAAATCTATATCACCACCATCCCAGGTGTTGGGGAAAACACCTGAAACCCATAACCACTGAGCATTGGTTTGGTTATCCAACTTTGGTGGGGGAATTTATAGAATTAACATAAACATATATAGATATAACACAATAATAAACCTATGGGTACAAAACAACTGTACTAGCACTCACCATGTCACCACCACTATACCACACACCAACCATCACAACTACTACCACTACTATATGTAACACCACACAGACTCTACACAAGACACATAACATTTCCCACTTTCATTTATAAGTTTCACCACTTCCAAAATATAACAAGTTACCATTAATTTTCATTTAATAATACATTTCATTAATCCATTTACCACAAATACACTATCATCTTATTATTTATTCACTTATTAACCCATTAATTTATTCATTTCATTCAGTATCATCATTTATTCCATTGTTAATCAGGTAACTAACATAACCATGCCTTTCCACAACTGGACCAACTCATACAACTATCTTCACAACACAACGCATCCACCGTTGTTGTTGTTCCACATCAACCAATCCATCTCACCATTATAATCAAACATCGCACATCCTAACCACATCTTACAATACAATCGATGCACACAATAACCAAACATCACCACTACACATCATAACCACACATAATTTCCATAAATTATCACCACCATGCACCGTAACCTCACATCACAACCTATAGGCACCACTACACACAAATTCCCACATCACATCCATGCCAATCCACTACCACATCACATCAGAACATCACACAACATATCATGTCACCTCCATCGTCGCACAACAAATCACCCAAACCATGTAGGGAAACACAACAAGAACAAGCACACTCAACAGAAACGCACACTAGCTTTTATAATTATTCAGGGGATTTTATCACATTACCTATTTATTTAACATGGGTATTACCACACAAACCGGGTTTCCAAGGGAAACCAATTTATTATCTAGATTTATGTTATTTATTATTTTATCTAAGGTGTGATCACACAACAACACAGTAAGGGTCTCAACACATATCATCTACAACACAAACAAGGATCCCAACAAACATTATTTTCAGTATTGACAACAAGCATGCACAATATCATCAACAACATATATCAAAGCAGTAAAGTGTGTGATATATTCTCATAGCCATAAATTTGATACATGATAATTTATTTTTTTATTATGATAACCCTTACTATCCACACAAAGGAAATAAAAAAGCATGAAATCCCCACACATAGCATGTGAAAAAGTGATAAAAAGATATCGTGCTTCAAAGAAGCTTCCCAACCATGTTGTGCAACATAGGGAAAAAAAGAAACATCCCAATAACCAAACTTGTGCTAGAAAACCATGGATCAACCTCAACTGCACTAAAGGTTTTTCAAAAATTATCCCAAAATTTCTCAAACAAAACCAATAACATTGCAGTGAATCCTCAGAAGAATAATGTAAGGGAACACAGGGTAAAAGGGGAAGGAACTCACCACCGATCACCAACAAGAAACCATGAGAACCCATGGATCAAGGAGTGGGAAGACAGGATGGAAATTATACCAAAATCAATTAGGGTTCATACACAATGATAGAGAGACAAACAGTCAAATGAGATAATAATAAGCTAAAAAAACTTACATACAGGCTATAAACTACCTGAATTACTACATAAATCCCTCATTTACATCATAATTTCCATGGGTCCTCAAAACTTATGTCATAAAATAACTTTTTAGGCCATAAAACCCTTTTACATAAAAAACATAGTGCTTCAATATGGAAATAACTTACACTATAAGTTTCACTTTTATGGTGAAAACGCATTTTACGCTATGCACCTTGGTTGACCACATGCCATAAACCACTAAACATACAAGTTGTAAAACACCAAATTACACCATAAACCCCTAATTTATAGTATAAAAGCCTATTTTATACCTAATATATCTCCAAATTCCACCAACCCTCCTCGATCCTCCTATGAACACCTCAGACTACCTCAAACTAGCAAATTAATGGGATGGGAAGGCAAGGATCTTTGCAAGAGAAATATATTTTTTACCTTAAAAAATTTTATCTTTATTTATAAACAAATGATAAATACTTTATGATTGATTATTAATTTTATTAAGGAAAAATTTCTACATATATTTCATAATATGGTTATTTCTATTCATACCCACCAAACCCAACGACTAGGTTTTAATGGTTATTTTTAAATAACAATATTTCTATGGTATATCATAATTTTTTTAAGCTTAGTATTATGTGTACCAAACACTATCAAACATTGTATTATTTAAATAAAATAAATTCTAAAATCTTATGGTGTAACATTATACCCTATTAAATAAATTATTTCCTTGCAATTTTATCTTGTGTTCGATGAGAAAAGGTTTTAAAACAGTTTCATAATCAATTCCAAGGCTTGGAATAAAATATATGATCATGAAAGGAAAGGAGTTTTTAATATTTAAAAATACCTTTGATAAAAACCCACATTGTAAAAATTTAAAATAAACCATCCTTTTGAAAATAGGAGAAGTGAAATATGAAGGTCCTCTAGAATAAAACATAATGAGGTTCCCACATAAGGTTAACATTGGTGGGAAGTGAAAATATAGACTTGAAGGAGAAAAATAATGTCTAAGGAATAATATATAGTGATAGATAACATGATCATGAGAAATATAATGAACACAAAACCATATATCATTCAAGGATAATAAGACCATAATTTAATCATAAATAAAGGTTAGAGGATATCATTTTTATTTCAATGTCCTTTTACTGAAGTTGAAAAATTCTTTTACTATTAAGATAGAGAACATGAGAAAATATAATTACATTTTTTCTTTATATTTCATAAGAACAATTTCATAATTTTTTGTTCTTAGATCAATTTCAACTTCTATCTCATCTCTTACTCTAAGAAATGAATATTCAATATGAATTTTTCATGCTTGAAGCACTAAAATTAACTTTCAATGGATCGTAAGATCCACAAAAGGATGAAAAGTAATTTATCATATTTATATTCATTAACCAAAATAAAAAATGGTTGTCCCAGGATATTATAATATCCAATATGAATAAATATTCAATTTAATAAATACTACATTAATCTATAAATCGTCAATAATAACACCAAAAGTTAAACTTTAAATATTCCCTAAATAACTAACCATAAATCTCTTGAAAATATATCTGACCAAAACTGAATCCAAAAGATTAAAATAATTTGATCCCATATTCTTCCAAGATAAAATTAAAAATTATCTACAAATAACATCAATCTCTTCTAAATTCACATACCAAAAATGTAAATTCTAATCATATAATCTTAAACATATTTTAATCTTTTCCATAAATAACATGAATTACTATAAATACATGCTAAAATCATATAGGATTATAAAAGATAATTAAAAATTTATTTATCAAATAAAATCCCATATTATCCAATAATATTTCTATTTACTTTAATAATACAATGTTCCCAAAATAGTGAACTTATTCAAAAATAGATTTAATCACTTCGTCACCAAATCACTTTTCAATATCATGGTTATCAATATGATAAAACAAATGTTCCCAAAATGAAATAAACATTTTACCAAATCAACCATAATTAACTTAACATAAAAGATCATATTAACCCAAAAGGTTATCAATACCTTTCAAATTATGTCCACGAAATATAAATCATTCTTCCTCAAATAACTTTTTCACTTCTACACAAGTTAAACATAAATGTTGTATATACCTCAAATATTTATGAAAACTCAATAAATGTCTCACAAAGTACTCCCTTAATATAAAAATTCAAAAGGGTATCTATTACTTTAAACTTATGATCAACCTTATACTTATTAATCCATGATGTTGTTTAAAACTCATAAAATATCCTCATATGAATCATTATAACCTCTAAAGTTGTCAAAACCTTTCCTTTGATGCCAACTATAATGCCATGTATCATAATCAAACCATAATTTAAGGATTTATAACTAGGGTTTCACTTACTTAAATTTTAGGGATCTTTTAGGTTTAGAGTGTTATAGAATTAGGAAAAACAATACATTACATAGGGAATATTGAAATGTAGTGGCCATTTTTTTCATAAAATAAGATTCTTAAATTTAAACTCATGTTTCATTCAAACATATTTTATTATGAGTCACCATGGAAGAAATATTGACCTTGTTATAGTTTCTAAACATCATTATATCCTGTGAAAAACATTTGAAAACATGGGATAGGAAAAACAAGTTCATTAAGAAATATAAAAATGAATCTCGTTATTCTAGTGTAAAACATGAAAACTCAAGAAGATGTTTACCTTTTCTATAATAAAACTTTGTGTAAATAAATATAACATATCCACATGAGAAAATAAACATTTTCTTAGATAAAACCTTTGAAACTAATTAGAAATAATTGGAAAAATCAATAATGAATCTTGATTCATGTGGTAACTCATGAAAACATTTCTTTTAAAAGAAAACCATTCACCTTTAAACTTTCCTTACCTCCTAAAATAAAATTATTTCCATAAAAACCCTTTTTTAAAAGCATAATATATATTACTTTGAGCATAATATTCATAACTCTTGTTCACTTATGTTTAACCTGTGTTAGAATAACTAAATCCTAGTTAATTCCATAGGAGTAACCTACCTGGTTGTCTCTATATTTTTTCTCCTTCGAAGGCTATTCATTACCCAATGTATTAGAGAGTTATATCAGACTCACCCATCATCATGAGCTATATAGGGATCACCCATCATTATCTATAATGGTTAAGTACTTTATAATAAAGAAAAAATTTCTAAACTTTTCACTTTTTCATTATAAAATACTAGAAAAACATATTTTAACCCATAAGAAAAGCACTTTCCATTTTTGTATGAAAATAAGAGGAAATATCCCTTTCTTTTGAAAACTATTTAAAATGAAAAATTCACTAAAATAATGAGAAATTAAATTTAATTTGGAAAACTATGAAAACTTTTATAAGAATCCTGGTTAAAAATAAAGGACATGATGGTGGTAAATTCCATGCATTTCATATATGTTAAGAAAATATTATTTTTTCTCGTTGGTAAAAAAAATTTAAAAGTGACCCGTATGAAAAATGTTGAAAATTTTCCTTTTTAAACATTAATAAAAAAAATTAAAAAGTATTTTAAAGTGAATTTTTAAATATTTTAAATTATAAATAATAAAATTCTTGAAACATTTTAAAGAACATGTATATGGAGGAAAATATTTTAAAGGAATACATTAAAATAATGTTTTATAGAAAAATCACTAGCAGCGTTCATAACTTTTGAAACACAAGGATGTTAAATAATATAACATTAAATGGATTGGTAAAATGTTTTTTTATATTAAATTAATGATAAAATTCATCCATAAGGTAGTTTATACATCACAACAAATAAAATATGTGATTAAAATGGCATAAATATCAACGAAAGGAAATTGTGATGAGAATTCTCTTACATCATCTCCCGAATTTACACATACAGTATTTAACTCTTATATAATAAAAATATATTGATTATTTACTTTATTAAGAACCATTTTCGGATTTATTACCTTAACATAATCTATTTTATTTTATTTATTACCATGTCTTATATAGTTACTAAATTGATTAAGTTCCTATCAGATGTTTAGAGACATTCGATTTATAATCCAAAAAAAATTGATGGGTTGACCAAGGTCAAAGTGGTCATTATACCATAATATACAGAATGTTAGTCATGAAATAATTATCATTTTTACACATTAAATAAAATTTTACAATCATCTAAGAAATTCGGACTTGAAAATTGAATCACAGCGCTTCGTGAAGGTGGTATTTCACATGTACACATGAGCGACATTATCATTTTTCAAAGAGTGAAAGGGTAAGAAGGTAAGTAATATATTATATTTATAGAATAAAAAATATATCAGTAAAATCATATATATTTATGAAATTCATAATTTTAACCATCCATATGATTCGGTGATGAAAAACAAAACACATCACTTCGTGGAGGTGGTAGTCCACATGTATAAACGAGAAATGATTTAATTTCCTATTGGAAGTAAAAGGAGATGAAAATGGATTGTATAATAATCATAATAACAATTAATTATATGTAATATAATGATGATATTATTTAAACATGGTTAAATAATATTTGTAGTAGGAAAAATAAGAAATAAACATGAAACACTCAATTAATAATTATACCTCTTATTTGGAAAACCTCTATTAGATTACACCTTAAGTCATCTTAGGTTTGTATTTTGGTAATAAAAATATCTCTATTACATGGTTAGGGATGTTGGGGAGATTTAGGTAAGTATTTTCTAAGCTAGAGTGACCAAAAGGTGTGAGGAAGATAGGATATGGGGTTCCCTTTTATAATAAATATCATAATCATGTCAAGTGGCACAAAATGGCCATAATTTCAAAGGTAGAACATTATAAGGTCAAAATAACTTATCCCAATAAAATTTAAACATGCTTAAGTTTAATTATAAACTTTATATTTTTTTTAACCCCCTCGTTAATCGTTTTTAACTTTAACCGTGGTAACACATGTTTCACTCTTTAAGGATTATAAATTTACCTCTAAGGTGAAAAGCAGCTCACAAATGGTCCATCGATTACGTTTTAGACCATTTCTCATCCAAATTTTCCTATTTTAATATTTTTTATTTTAAAATCATTTAATTAAATATTTTTTATCATAAAATATCATTGAAGTCATTTTTGGGACTATTCATTTAATTTGACTTCAAATACATCAAGACGGTAATGGATTTTGAATCTAAACACATTTAAAATTAATTATAATTTATAATTACCTATTAAATTAATTTAATACCACAATTCATCCAAAACATATAAATTTTATTGTTTTTAAAATCATTTAACTTGATTTTTCTAATGTTTTCACAAGCACTATATCAGCATTGTATAAAAATTTAAAGTAATTACAAAATCACTAAAAATTAAAAAATAAATTAATATCATAAAAATAATAAATTGATATTAAAAATAACCAATTATAACTTATCATAAATTTTTTTATCCTAATGAATATATATTATAGATATTAAAATCAAGAAAGTGACATTTTTTTTTAATTATTCTTTACTTAAAATAATATAAAGGTTGTAATCAAAGTAAAGTGGCAAGAAATTGAAACATTTTAGAATATTGTATGGTTATTATAAAAAAACTCATCAAATAAAATAAATATAAGTGTTACGTAGTTTTTAGGCTTTATCTCCTAATTTTAACCTTATTTTACTCGTGTTACCCTTACTGTTGTGACAACATTATTACCAATGATGCTATTTATAATAACCAAAAATAAAGGAGAATTATTTTACATATTTTAAACTTATAATTATAAATAAATTATCCATTTTTAAATATACAATTATTATAATTAACATAAATTAATTTTAATATAAGTGCATAAAACTCAACAAAAAACAATTTTTTGAAAATTGTGTTTTTTAGCATAAAAATGAACTTATATCAAAATAAAATATAGTGAGGATTACTATGGAATTAATTAGATTATATTTAGTCAAATTGATACTATATTAATTTAAAACAAATCTAAAATATAATGTGACTTTTAAATTACTTGATTTAAAGAAAAGAAATGACAGTTTTGCAAAAAAATGTCATTTTTCACTATTCACTTAAAAATCAATCTCTTCATATAGATAAAACAAAAATTAATAATTAGAATATTATGGAATTATTATTTCAAAAATTAAATCCATTTTATCAAATACAATTTCTAAAATTTTCATAAATTAATTATAATATCTACACACAAAATGTATTAAAAATCATTTTTAAGGGATGTATTTTTTAAGCAAAAAATGACTTTATTATCATTTATTTCCTAGTAGACATAATTAAATGAATGTTAATTAATTTTATTAATTTTATTAGTATCATTTATAAATAGTGATTAATTTAATCTATTAATACAAAAATACATTGTGCACATAAAAATAGTTTTATAAAAAAATATCTTTTATCTTCAAAAGATTTTATCTCCATTTCTAACCAAATGATAATCAATGTATGACTGGTTATTAATTTTATTAAGGAAAATATTTCTTCATATATTTCATAATATTTTTATTCCTATTCATACTTTTCAAATCAACCACTGAGTTATAAGGATCATATTTAAATAATAATATTTATATAGTATATCATCGTTCGTTTAAACTCGGTTTTGTATACCACACAGTAAAGAACATAGTATAATTTAAATAAAATATATTCTAAAATATTGGGGTGTTACATTCACTGACTCTATCTATCTCTAGATTAATTTGAAATCACTCAAGTGATCACATGCAGATCTTTCTTCTCATGCTGAATAACCTCCACATCAAACACATTTTATTCAGTGTTATATATTTCTTATATATATTTTCAAGGGATGCCATCAACTCCATTAAGGTTTTCTTATCCTTAATTTTTTAAGAAACATTCTAGAATAATGAAATTCAAATCACACCAAGTATCTTCTGATCCAGCTTTTCCCATTCACCTTTTCCATTGTCTTTGGTTTGACCCCCTTCAATGGAATCTCTAAATTTGTATGAATGAGATAATATTCCATATGTATTCTTAAAAAAATTCCATAAAATTTTTTGATCTGGACCATGCCATCCTCCAACTTCATCCTTTTGAAAAATAATGACTCCCACTAAAATTTGAAAAACATCTAAGAAAAATAATTTTAACTGGTTTATAAAGAAAATAGTTGATCCTCCTATGAACCAACCTTTGATACCACTTATTGAGAATCCATCCATGTTATCATTTTGATAAATAATCAGGAGTAATTGTTCTAGAATTACCTGGCGGAAAAAAATTCCGGATATAACTCTCAGAACTTAATGTTCCGTAATATGTAAGAAACAAAGTTCACCTAAATCACCTCACTAATTAAAAAATACTTTGTCCCTATTAACTCTAATGGATAAAAAAACATTCATGAAAATAAAGTAAATGTAAGAAAGAAAAGAACACTTTGGTTTTACATGGTTCAGAAAGAAAGTCCCATGTCCATGGAAGAAAAAAATTTACATTTCATTTCTCCAGAAATAAAAACTTTACAACTTTTTACTAATGAGTCACTTGAATTACTAAAACAAGTAATCACAATATATTCATACATACAAAAAAAATTGGCCACACCCTCTATTTATAAGGAGTAACTTCCAGTCGTCGGATTGCATTGACCTGTGATAAATGCAGTATTCTATGTGTTCCACTATTCTATCTATCAATCTCATGTAGCGATCCTCATTATGACTACTTCCTTAAGTAAACCATCATCCTACACAAAAAACTAAACACTCACCAACTTCGGTAAGTCTCTACCAAACTTTCAAAACAATACTTCCTTGCATTGAACCCATCAGAAGAACTTCTTTTTGAACCACCTCCTTCTAAAACATTGAAGGAAAAACATAGTCACTTTCACCTCTTCAAAAAACTGAATATCTTTTGAAACCACTCTTTCTTGTTGACAGACGTCATTCAACTAAAGTAGGATTCACACATTCCCATCATTTTATATGTATATTTATATTTTAATATATTCATATATTTTTTAATATATAATCATTTTTTCATTGGGACTTGGTTAAGTGGTACGTGTATGGTGGTCACTCCCTGCTATATGAGAATCAGAATATATTCAAGTATTTTCACACTCGAATTTAACTAGGGTTGGATGATGTGCAGGGTGGAAGGTAAGTCCTAGAAAAGGTGTGGCGTGGATCTTGCCAATACCCTCATAATCCACACTCCATTTTTCAGTTAGGATTTGGTTTATTGGAAATCAAATCATAATACTTCTTTAAAGTCTCAGGTTCAAATATGAATATGGAAAGATTTTTGTTGCACTTTAACAGTGGTACTATTCACTTGATTTGGGATTTTAGGCCATAGATTTGGATCTTTGGGATGCAGGGTCTCTGAACCATCAAAGGCCTTAGGGCCACAAGGGCCTTCAATCAATTATCTGTTTGTAGTGGGTTTCATGGAAGGACTAGGTTAATGACTCTATGGAACAAATATGTGATGCAATATAGAGACACATAGGCGATTCTAGGTGGGAAAACTCAAAATAGGGATGGATGCATCGACACCTATCTACCAGTTTTTCACCCTCATGGATTTCTGATGTGAGATTAAAGGGTATCCATCCCTATAACTATCTACAAGTTGATACTAACCTAATGACATGTTTCACTAGGTAGGTGATGTAGAAAAGCACCATGCAGGCATCACCAGGTGAACAGGTCAAAATAGAGATATGTGTGCTAAAACCTATCATTAATCACTCTCCCGGCCCATATCTTCGATGTGGGGTGGAGGGGTGCCCTACCACAGTACATCGAATATCTTTATGATGAAAAAATACTATCAGGGGGAGAAGGGACACATGGATTTTAGAATAGTAACACAGTGTGATAACTACTAACGGGGGGAAACATAGTGTAAAACTAGTGACATGACATGATGCAAGCTGTTCATTCGGGCCTTCGGTTCATCTTATTCAATGGATTTTGGGCCACATTTAGTTAATCCTTTGGGATATAATATGTAATAAAATAAGTCTACA
Organism: Viscum album; assembly: GCA_963277665.1. Classification (NCBI taxonomy): domain Eukaryota; kingdom Viridiplantae; phylum Streptophyta; class Magnoliopsida; order Santalales; family Viscaceae; genus Viscum; species Viscum album. Next base: position 879,637,692 of record OY728126.1, on the reverse strand, counting down.
CTACCACAGATCACACTTTAGCTAGTGTTGAGTTTGATGAACACTAAACTTTAAGCGCTAATAAAGGTAGCTTTTATCAGTGCTAAAAAAAATGTTGATAAAAGTGTACCATTTATCAATGCTTTTTTTTAAGTTTATAAAGGTTCATCTTTATCAATGATTTTCTTAGCATGTATAAAAACTTTTAATAAAAAATATTATTAATATATATAAATTTATCATATTTATATTCAAAAATTAATTTTTATTAATATACATTAATTACAAAATACATATATATAATTAATATATATGATATATTAACATATATATTTTAATAATTAAAATATTTATATAAATATAAATGATGTATTGTTAATATGTGATATTTGAACTTATATATTTATATCAATGTCTATGTGCATGTATGTGTATGAATTTTGTTGTGTGTGTGTGTGTGTGTGTGTTGTGTATGTGTATATATATATGTTGTATGTGTATAGATGTATGTATGTGTATGTGTGTATATGTGTATATGTACATGGGATGTACATATATATATATATAACATGTTCACATGTGTATGTATGACACTTAAATAGTTAATTATAAAATTATAAATATATATAATGTTTTAAAAAAGCATTTATAAAATTATAAATGAATAAATGAATATTTAAATAATTATAAAATTATATTAAATATATTTAAATAATAAATATATTTATATATTAATAAATATATGTATATAATTATATACGTATATTTATTAATATATAAAAATATTTATAGATAAATGCATTTTGGGTGGAGTTTGAGTGGTAAACACCATAATCCTGCATCCAAAAGATCAAGGTTCAAATTCTAAAAAGAACCCCTTGGGGATTTATGTCACATTCAGTGATGCAGACATGATGCAGGTAGGAAATGATGCAAACAGGATGATGCAAGCACTACGGTGCACTAGGCATTTAGGACATGTTCTTATGACACTTGGCCTTGGGCCTACAGGCTGTGTAATGGGTCTCCCTCTACCCAAATAGAAAGAGGTCTTTTCTTTCAAAATAAAAAGAGGTTTCATCCCCAATATTAAAAAAAATATAATTATAAATATATATTTAAATATTTAAATAATTATAAAATTATAATAAATATATTTAAATAATAAATATATTTATTATATTTATAATTATATATTTTTGTATATTAATAAATATATATACATATTTTATAAATATATTTATATTGGGTGCTCTCGGGAGGTCTTTGCTCTCAGGGGCGCCCTAGGTTTTTCTGTGTGATTATTCTTTTACTAGCCTTCAGGCAATGGTTTCATTCATCTTCGACCTGATATGGTTTTCAGGCAGTGATGGATCAGAGTTGCTCGGATAGTGGTCACCATCATTAGGATGCGTGGAACCTTTAGATCTAATTTCTAGGCTTGCAGGTGGCGGCGTCTCTAGATGCATGCGCGGTGGTTCGCGTTTACAGAGGATGGTGATAGGACAAGCCTATGAGGGGCGATCTAGATGCGGTGGATGGTCGAACGATGAGGCATTGTCCAACTATCAGTGAAGGTTTTTTGGTGTGCAGTGTTGGTGGTTGGGATGGGTCACTGATGAAGGATCAGATTTAGCCGAGAGATCTCAACTTCTTGTAGGGTTTCATCCCTTGGCCTTCTTCATCTTTTTAGGCGATGACCCCCAGTGGCTTTTGTCGATGGCGGAAACGTAGAATAGATAGTGATAGCATCATTGGTTGTGCAGATGGTATGGCAGTGGCATAGCTAGGGTTTTTGCTATTGTGATTTTGGATTTTTTGGTTTATTGGAATAGGGTTTGTACCAATGGGCTCTTGCCCCTAAAATCTAAGGATGCATGTCTCTAGCCTTCGGGCTTTCAATGGGTTCTCCTTTAACATAGTTCAAAAGGGATTTCTATTTTTATTTTTCTTTCTTGATAAAGGGGATGGTCCCCATCTTTCTTGAATATATAAATATATTTATAATTATATACAAATATTTATAAGTATATTTATTTATAATTATATTTATAATTATATATACTTATGTATATATATATGTAGATATGGTTGTAGTTGAGTAGTTCAACACACCCTGAATACATCCAGGTTTTTGGGGTTTAAATCCCAACAATACTCAATTTAGAGGGGGCATTTTGTGTGTGACATAAGGGAGTTAGGGACTTCCATCATTGATGGCGCACTGGATAGTATGTCATAGGCTCTGTTGGTTTTGTGACCTCTGATGCCGAGGTGTGGACTAGATAGGGTTGGGCGATGTGAGATGGGAGTGATGGACCTCGATGGCATCGGTGCAGGCAGACGTCGACATAATCGGCAACCTCTGATGAGATAAAGGCCATGATGTATGAGCCAGGAGGCAGTGACGGTGGGTGTTACAGGTCTGTGATGAAGGTGATCTTATAAATGGCGATGGATCTCTGGTGTGGAAAAGGGGTTTTCACAAAATTAGTGGTGACAAAAGCGACGACATGGATACAGGATGACGCAACATGGATAATGAAGCCATGATAGGTTCTAGGAAACAGGTGTTCATTTGTAGGCAGATTCAGTGGTGGGTGGTTTAAGGAGTGGGCCCCTAACATTGATAGAAGTAGAGCAATGCATCTACCTCAAACGATGTTCCTTTTTTGGGATTTGAGAGGCTACTATGTAGTTGTCATCCATCGATTCTATCCTTTGAGTGGAAAAATTGTGTGATGGAGGGCCACATTAATTACAACAGGGGAACTTTGCCCTGATGGTAGAGGATAGTCACGATGGGGGATACAAGTTGAAGGGTTTTTTTTATGGACATCTGGGTTTAGAGATGATCATTATGAGTTTTTGGGCCATATAATAAAGGGTTTGTGGGCCTTGTAATAATAAAAAAGGGTCTAAAAAATGGTCCATATATATATAAGGGCTGGATAGGGTGGGTTAAAACTTAGTAGGGCTATGACATGTCTTTTCAGCCTGTGTGTGTGTGGTGTGTGTGTGTGTTTAGTTGTAATTGTACTCCCAAACACCAAATATATATATAATTATATAAATATATTTAAATAATTGTAAAATTATATAAATATATTTAAATAATAAATATATTTATTATATTTGTAATTATATATATTTATATATTGATATATATATATATAATCTAATAAAATATTTTTATTTACAATTAATTAAAACTGGATCAGAATTAATGGTTGTAGGAAACTGGGCCATAGGTTTCATAAATGGGTGGGTTATCCCTTAGGGGGGGTTATAACCTACCCTTTCAGGTTGTGTGTGTTGCATTTCTATGTTTCATTTTAATTGTATCCCTAAGTACCTATAATATATTTATATTTATATTTATTTATTTATAATTATATATAAATACTTTTAAATATATTTATTTATAATTATATATATATTTATTTAAATAATTATAGAATTATAATAAATATATTTAAATAATAAATATGTTTATTGTATTTATAATTATATATATATACACACACACTAAGATATTTTGAACCATGGGTTGTATCCCCTAGTCCTGAAATTTATTGAAAATAAAGTAAACACAAATTATAAGGGAGGAAGACATGTGGAAAATAGTGAAAAACCACTGTCATGAAGTGAAAAGCATACAACTACCCAAGAAAACAAGAAATTATTCATCTATATGAGTGAGATTTACCACCTCCCATACCAATTTGATGACGACTCCTCTTCGGGTTTTTGGGATTTTGTCATGTCAAGTCATTATCATCTTGAGGATCAATACTACAATCTGGTGGGGTGGGATCCTCAAGTGATCGAGGATCTTGTTATTCTTCTATATCTAAACCCTTCGATCAAACCTTCAAATGAGGATTTCTTGAGAATTATCATTCAATTCCATGAGAATTTCCAAATTCCTTAGGGAAATATTCCTTGTTAGATCTATTTAAAATTTCAACCAGGCTAATGTTTTTCCTGGGAGATAAGTTCCCCTTTACCTTCATTTGTACCTAGGTCGAGGGAGACTCATTGGCAGGAGCAACTTCATTTCCCTTCATAGATGAGGTATCCAACTTCCCCATAACTCCAACATTACCACAAGGACCAAGGGTTTTATCTTGTTTAGATTACCTAAGGGAATCCCTATAATCATTCAAATCATCCATAAAAGAATATTTCTTAGCAACAGTACCACCAAACTATTCAATAGAATCATATTGCCAGTGTCAATTTTTTGGACCAAAAAAAATATTATAGGAAGCCTTAGAATGATATGTTGATCTAGGTTTGTATCATTCCTAGTATCCCTTTCAAAACCTCTCAGATCCAATGGTGTGTCCATGGGAATTGAGAAAATAGGGCCCTCATATTTGGAGTTCTTATCAATCATTTTGCTGGAAGAGGAACCAACCAACCCAAGTTTCCTCTGGATTATGGATCCACTTTTGTTCTTCGTGTGAACAATATCTAACCCATCAGGGGGTTTATTTCCCTTACTATTACCAGACTTCATGAATAGGACATCAAGAATATCTATTGAATCAAGAACATCCTCATTATCAAAGTCACACTAATCATCTTGTCCCAACACCTGTGTGGCTTGTGAATGCACAACATTGGGAGAAAAGGCCTCTTGAGGATCTTTTTAACCTTTCTTACCCCTTACACTACCTTCAATATGCTCAGTTTCCTTGTTTAGGCCAATTCGGAGGGTCCTTCCTCTAGTATATTGATCGACTCCCTCATTCACATTGCCTACAAATAGAAGATTGAATTTACATTGCTCAATCACATGTCCAAATTTCTTATAGTTAACACAATGCAATCCTTTACGGAATTTTTCAACCGAATTCCCAATGTTGCAACATTTCTAACAGTAATCAAGTAATTTTCAATTTCGATATGCAACTCATATCTGTATTCATCATCTATCAGCACAACTATGTTAGTGAGAGTCGAAATCATATCAATCTCAACAAGAATTCAAGAAAAATTCCCAAACTATGTACGTTTTATTTTCTTGTCAAACTTGATTGTGATCCCAAAAGAAGAGGCTACATCCCATAGTATTTGAGGGTGCTAGAGGTACCAGCTAAGGCTGAGGACCTGAATCCACTCTTGAGTGGTCGAGTTTCTAACTATTGCTAAGTTAAATCAAGGATACCAATATTGAATTCTTATAAATATAGGTTTGAGAGGGACAAAACTCATTCCTAGATACTTAACCCTCAAATTATTCAAAGGAAAGATAATGTGAAAGAACCTCTTACCAAGTGATGTGATCTTCCATCCACAAAATCCCCAAGTTTGGAGGAAGTGCATTCAAAGGTCCTCTATCTTCCTTGGATTGATCCACTGCTGGATCACCAGTTGAGCGATGATCAAGTGTTTTCACTCAACAATACATTTATAGATAAGAGGGTAATTTTCTTTGAAAAAAGAAAGTGAACCATTTTTCATAATCCTCCTAGATAAAAAATACCCAAATCGAGCATTATTGAAGAACCTGGTTAAGGAGCTACGACCATGCTTTGGTTATTCACGAGCCAAGGTTGGGAAACCCTTCATTGCAAGATTCTCATCTTCAGATACATCTTTTTGATGACTAGATACATTACTAGTGCTGTTGAGGATCCTCTTTCTAGGATATCAGACCAGCATCTCCTTAAACAAGGGACCGAAAACTCCATTCTTCTTCGAGGTAATAATGGAAGCATCCACAAAAACAAGATCGAAAGTCATCTAGTCGATAATTCCATAATCACCATTTCTATATAGAGAGTGAATATCCCAAGACACCATACTCTCTATATATATATAATTATATAAATATATATAAATAAATATATTTATTTATATTTATAATTATAAATACAGTTGGAGTCCTAGCCTAGTTGTTAAGGCTACCCTATAATCATGCATCAACCAGGGTTCAATCCCCCACCGCCTCATATTTTAGGATTTATGGGCATGGTGTGTGGGATGCATTCTGCATGCAGTGTGGATGGTTACAACGAACTGACTGCTTCAGGAGAGCGGGGATGATCAGTCATCAGTGGCCAACAGTGGGGGATAAACATGGTAGGGAGGGGGATTTAGTCGGGGATAAGACTCGATGGTGTGGGTGACCTCAGATAATGGTGATGGGTGTATTGGATGAAGATAGAGAGTGAGGCGGTGGTAGGTTCGGACGAACCGATCGAGACACACCGATGGTTGCGGGTCGGTTAGTGTGGGTTGGGGATGACATCAGCGGTTCAATGGCATCGATGGAGAGTAAAACATTGGGCATCCAATTTATTGGGAGGATTGATGGTCGTCCTAATGGTAAGGGATCCTACTTCAATTGTGAATGGTTCTTGGGATTGATAAGACAACGGGTCGGTGAAGACCTTTGGGTTGGGTTGTTCACTTGGGCCACATAGGTCATGATGTAATTGGTTATAATTCCCATCATGCCTACTTTGAATTTTAATCCACTTATAGGATATCATTCTAGAGATGTGGCATCAGGGTTCACCTCGAGCAATAGTGCTAATGAGATAATATTCCGACGAGGTAATTCAGCGCTCATCCGGGCCAACCAAGATTTATTCCTAGATAGGTTTAAAATCTATGAATTTTCCATTATTGGGAGATTGTTTTTTTAATCTGGTAAAACCCCATAGAGAACTGAGGATTTAGATCATTGGGTTTCTATAGTTTGGGGATTTTTTGAATGGAAATGCATCCCTATTGGGCGGGGGATTTCCATTTTATCTTCTACTCTGAAGAAATGAATCAAAAAGCATAGAGTTTTGGTTATATCTCTCTTAGGCCAGAAATCATTTTCATTCAAGACCGGGAGCCCTGATTTAATCCATTTGCAATATACAAAACAAGAACTTAGGTTTGGATTCAAATTTATAGTTTAAACTGGATTTTATGGAATCCTTAGATCCTGTTTTACATTGCTTCATCAATTGGAACCTTGATCAAGTTTGACCATGCAACGGAAGAGGCTCGATTTGTTTTATTTGCAAGATTTTTAGTTGAGGTGGATCTCAATTCAATTCCAATCGAATTTGTGACACTATATACCACGGAATTCAATTTTGATTTGACTATAAGGTTTGAAAAATTGCCCTTATTTTGTATTGGGTGTCATACCATTAGAAATGTCAAAGAGAATTTTTGAAAATATATAAGTTGCATTGCCTGTAATTTGAGAGTCCATGAATCTACTTGATGTAGAATGATGATATCATGATCCATCAAGGAAGAGATTGTTGCTCACACCGTTGGGGATGCAGTTGTTGGTCGTGATTCACTGGTCTCTGAAAATAAAACTGATGATGATGGGACTTCAACAGCGGTTATTCAAGGGAGTAAGACATGGGCCAAAATTGCTGAAGAAGATCCTATTAATGATTCTCAAGTGCTTTATCATTAGTCACCCTCTCATGGAAAAAAACTCCCCACCTTCTTATAGAGATGTTGTTTCACCATCTGAAATTTTCTCCAAGCCCACTATCAAAGATGGGAAAGCCGATTGTGATACTAAGGGATGAGATGATACTTCAAAACAGGATATACGTGTTAGTGTTGCGGGTGGATCTTCCAAAAAAATTGAAGCCAATGAGGATGCAATAAAACCTATCTTGCTTAGACAAGGGGGTGTCAAGTCTCCTGAACATGGATTAGTTGATGTTAAAACATCACATGAAGCACGTGTGGATAAACAGATGTCTTTGGATGTTGTGGAGGGAAATGTTGTTTCTCCTGGGTAGAGGCTCATGGAGAAGTAATCGGTGCTCTTTAATCAGAGGAATTCACAATTAGAGTGGGAATCTGCTGACGATACCTTTGATCGTGATTATAGGAATGGATCTAATTCTTTTCATTTGTAGTTTTCCATCATGGATGACGGTTTGTCTCTTTTTTTGACCACGTCCTTTCCTTGTGTTTCTCTTTTTTATCTTTTTTTCTCTAATAAATTTTTTAGGAACGGGTCTGCCTGCCTCCTGAACCTTTTTAGTGTGTATATGTATATATACATATATTTTTTTTAAATATATTTATTTAAAATTATAATTATAAATATATAATAAAATATATTTAATAAATATAAAATATATAAATAATAAATATATTTATATAAATATATTTATTTATATATTAATAAATGTATTATATTATATATAAATATATAATAAAAAATCTAAATAATAAATATATTTATTTATATATTAATATATATAATTATATAATTATATTTTTAATTATACACAAATATTTATAAATATATTTATTTATATTTATAATTATATATATATATATATATATATACATTGTAGTTGAGGTTTTGCTTAGTGATAAGCACCCCATAATTCTACATCGAAGGTTGGGGGTTCAAATATCATGGAGCGCAGGTACTGTAGTAAGACTGTAGCAGCGGTGGACACTGTAGCGAGTAATGTAGCAGTGACGGCTATTGTAGCAGTCGAGGTACTGTAGTATTACTATTCATAGAATGGGATTTTTCCCATAATTCTGGGCCTATGAGCCATGTAATGGGGTTCATGCTCACTGGGCCTTTGGGCCAAAAATATATATAATGTAATAAGCTGGATGGTTGGGTGGGTTATCCCTTAGGGGGATATGACCTGCCTTTCAGGCATGTGTGTGTATGGTGTGTGTGTGTTTAATGTAATTATACCCCCAAGCACCTAATTATATATATATATATATATAATGATAAAATTATAATAAATATATGTATTATATTTATAATTATATATATTAATATATTAATAAATATATAAAATTATATATATATATATTTATAATTATATATATTAATATATTAATAAATATATAAAATTATATATATATATTTATAATTATATAAAAAATAATTCTAAATATATTTAAATAATTATAAAACTATAATAAATATATTTATTTATAATAATATTTATAAATACATATTTTAAATTCTTTAAATAATTATTTATATTATATATATTTGAATTGTTTAATTATATTTATGAAATTCTTAAAATTAGGTTTTTATCAGCGCTAGATATTTAGCACTGATAAAACCCCACTTTATCAGCACTTTTTTGAAAGCAATGATAAAAGTCTTACACTATATTTTAAATGGAACACTAACAGAGTCCTCTTCTGTTGGCATCATTCAAGCTACCATGAAACCTAATCCCTGCTTCCTCTCTTCATCGATCATGTTGATGAACTGATCCTCTCAAAAGCTAAGATATGTGGTCATTTTTACTCTTCTTTAATCACAATCCAAAATATGCACCTGATCTGATTCCTATCCCAACATCACCACCATCTCCCTCCTAAAACCTACGTTTTGTTTCCCATAACCATCGTCCCCTAACCAAAACAATATCATCCAACCATGGGTAAGGCAATGAATTTAGACATGAAAAATATTATGTTCATTTCTGCTTGAGCAGCTCTTAGAAGAAGATGGTCAGCAAGGTGGTACCTTGGTTTTTCTGATTTGAAAACTTTTGTTGTCCTTATGTGATTGTAATAGTTTTTTTGTAGGGTATATACATTTAAGTCAAATCAGTGGGATATTTTGATGAACATGTGAATAAATTTCCAAAGGTTTATCTGCAATACTGGTTTCCTACAGTGTATTTAATGAAAAAATAGTAAAATGCAGTAGTATGGTTTGGAGCCAATCAATTTTTATAGAAAAAATAAAAAAATTATTATTTTTTGTAGGTCACTATTGTAACATCATGAGATTTTAAAAGGAAATATTATGTTTGATAGCATACAAAATACACTACATCAAGTTTAAACGAACAACTAAATATTATTATTTAAATATTACCATTATAACCTAGCTATTAAAATGATGGGTATGAATAGGATTAAATTAATTATGAAAATATAGTTTAAAAATGTATATATAATTAATTATTTGGTGTCCAATTAATTATAAATTAAAATAAAACCCTTTAGAAAAATAAAAGTAAATCTTTTACTAAAAAACCATTTAAATGCGCACAAGTGTGCTTTATACAAATAAAATAAACAAATCACTATTGTTGGATTATATTAATTAAATATATATATAATATATTAAATATATTTTTTAACATTCATTCTATGTGTTTTCTATACAAGATATAAAAATAAATCCAATTTTTTGCATAAAAAGATGTATTTTTCCTAAAAGACAGTTTTGCCGCCTTTTAATGGAAAACTTGCTTTAAAACAAAATTTTGAAACTTTTAAAAAATTTATTTGAAAAAATAAACTTCATTTTTAAAATTGTGATATCAAAATTATCTTAGGGTAAATTTTTGGTATTTTTCAGATAAATGTTTTTTTGATGAATTGTCAAAAATGCTACATTTTAATTGAAAACTGACTTTTCATCTAAATAATTTATAATGTTAAATTATATTTTAAATTGGTTTTAAAGAAAATTTATATCAATTATACATATATTAATCCAATTTATGTCATTGGAATCATTTTCAAATTGAATTTGGATATAAAAACATTTCAAACATTTGAACATTTTCACTTTAAAAACCTGTTTTCTCGTCCTATCTATGAGATTAATTTTAAATTAATTTTAGCCAATTTTGTTTTGAATTTTGAAAAATAGATTCCATATTTTGAATCATAATATTCGAATTTAGTAAATAGTTCTCCTTTAATTTTGGACAATATGAATAGTAAACTTAGTAATTTTATTACCACGATTAAGGGTAAATTGGGTAATTATGTGTAAAAATAATTATAAGGATTAAAAAATTACCCTAACACTTGTCCTAATTTTATTTTATGAGTTATTATAAACATAAATCATCCTTAGTAAAAATTTATGACATCATGGATGTAACGCCCCGACCCTAGATTCCTAGATTCAGTGCATTATTTTAATACATTGGCATGATTACAAAGAATCAAGTCCCAAAAGACCGATCAGTTTAGCAGTCTTGAAAAATAGATTACATACATAAACGTTACATCATACTTTCTAACATACAACACACAAAAAAAATCCTTTGAGAATGTCATTTTCCCTTATCTTAACCCTGCATCTCAAACATAAAACACTTCTTGGGATCCTGGGAAAATAAAACATATGAAAGGGGTGAGCTCAGATACTCAGTAAGGGTAAATAATTTAGTGGAAGCTATAAACTTTTAAGGAAATATTTTTAATAAAAACAATAGCCTTTTAAACATAATATGGAAAAATTAAATCAAAAATTACCATATAAACATGCACATGGATATTCTACTAGTCGAATAATCACATGTAATAACTAATTTTATAATGAGTGAATTTATAGTAACGGACTTTTATTTCTGTGTCAAGGCCTCGTGCTAGGACCTAGGGGATAACTGTAACTGGACCCCAACCTAAAGAGCCTCTATAACCGGACTCCAACCCGGAGAGCTTCTGTAACCGGGCTCCAACCCGGAGAGCCTCTGTAACCGGACTCCAACCCGAATAGCCTCTGTAACCAGACTCCAACCTGGAGGGTCTGCTGTAACCAGACCCCAAACCGAAGGGCTTACTTTTACAGGTCCCCATCCTAGAACATACTAGTCCAATACATTCATCTTAAGAAAATGTTGAAATATAACATAAATATTCGTATTAAAACTAGCATATGAAATGTTAATAATTTAACCATAAACCATGAATGGCCTAAAAATAACTCATCCATAGTAAAACATATCAAAAAACCTTCAATACAATATGGAAGATTTGTATCATAATAAATCAACTTCAAACAAGCATAAAATTTATCAAAGGATGTTGACATAGATGAAATCAAAACTATTTGAGAGAAATATCTCTTTATATTTTGAAATAATTTAAGAGTCACATAATTATAAAGAAAAAATTTATTTTAAAAATATTCTTATAATATTTTAAGGTAATATTCGACGATGTTATAATGGCATAAAATAGTCTCACCCACCGTATAAGTTAAAAAAACATTCTTACATTAATTTTTTCGAAAAGGCCATAAAGTACCTTGTTTGGAAAACGATGGAAAGATTCCTTTATAAACATCTTATAAAATGTAAAACAAGGGTATAAATGAATTTATCCCATAGTCTAGTAAATAGTAAAAAAAATTGAAATACATTTTTAAGAAAACACGGATGTGGATGATAAAGAGGTCTCAGTAGATACTTACGTAAAAACAACCTCAGATAATAAAGAGATTGTTAAATTAACCCTTAACTTGTATGTTTCCTTGGTAGAGGGTACGTTAAACTCCTGTATAATAGTTAAATCATTGTTATTAAATTATAAAATAACCATATACATAATTATGATATCATATATGATCTTCTAATAATTCTTTGTTAATGATATTTTAGTATTATAGTCATTTCGGGTGTTAACTGATCCATTTTCCTTTATATTCTTTGTTACGTGAGTCATGATTGTTATGGATGGGATGTTTATTATTCATATAAAGAATGATATAAATTATTTAAACATTATTTTTAATCATAAAATGAAAATTATTCTTTAATGGTTGCGATGGGGAATGAAACTCATCGCGTTCATGGAGACGGTAATCCGTACGTACGCACGAGCGACAATATCATTCTTTGGATATTAAAATAGTATATAATTTGATGTTATATCATATATAAAGAATAATTATCATTTTATATTTATTATTTACATCAATTATAAATCATTATTATACTCATCCAAATAATAATATATTGAATAACAACTACACCACGACGTGGAGACGGTAAGCCATACGTATGCACGTATGGTGACATGTCATTGAAAGGATGGATAAAATAATGAATATGGTTATAAAATATTTATAATAACATCACAGTATATAGAATATACTGGAGTTATTATTTTATAATGTAAACAATAATGAAAGAAGAAGTGGAAGAAGAAAAGAACTTGAAAGAGGTGATGAAATATTTACCTCTTATTCGGGTTATTCCTTTTGATTTGATCAAAAGAGCTCCTTAGGTTGGATTTCTGGATAAAGTAAGGCCTCTAAGATTAATTGAGGAAAGTTGAGAGGATATTTGGTCAGGTTTTGGCAGAGCCAAATGGCTTTGAAGGTGTTAATTTGAGATAAGGGGAAGTGCCCTTTTATAAGAGAGGTGAGGGTCACTTTTGGAAAAGCTTGAAATATTATTTTATAATAAAATAATTTTCGGTTTCTAATGTCTCCAAAATGATTTATTTCTAGGATAAGGTGGTTATGGGTCAAAATAATCTCAACCAATAGGTTTTATACAAGTTTAGGTTACCATTTTAACCTTATCTTTTAGATTTAACTCTTAGTTAAATAGTTTAACTTTTACTGTGTCTTCTTGTATTCTTACACTATATGGTTAATAAAATTACTATAAACATCCAAGAGAAACTAAAGTGGTTAATTAATGACATATATAATATTATTTAAGCCCTTTTTCTGAACCTTATATTTTTAGTAATATTATATCAACCAATAATATAGTATTTATTTTAAAAATTAATTTATGTCAATTTTGACACTATTTGGTATTTGGTTTTTGTGAAAGTCATCACAACTTGATTGCTTGGAAAAAGATAAATTTAATCAACCCTAATATGTCATATTCACCTATAAAATTCGTTTATGTCATAAAAACTTTGAAATTATATATATTTTAATAGTTATAATGCTATTTATTTGATTCTTTCATTAATAAGGTAATTACTGAATCATCATTGTGTAATAAATAAATTTAATTATTTAATGTCTAAAAATAATAAATAAAATTCCATGATGTGGGAAATATTTTTATCTTTCTAATGAATATTTATAGTCGAATTTATATTGTGTGTAACCCTATATTAAAAATGGTTTAGTTATTAAACTTTGATTTTAACTCTTTTAACTCTTCTTTAAATAAATTAATAATAAATGTCCTAATCTAATCCAAGTGGACCTAAAGGATAATATTTTATTCCTAAGGTTGTTTTTGGTATAATTACACTTATTAAATATAATTAGTACATGTGTTAGGGTAAGAATAATATCATTTTTACCCTTAATTACTCTATTTACTTTTAACCGTGGTAAATAAAAGTAAAAAGTTACGATTCACCAAAAATTATTTTCATCTTATTAAACCAAATTTTTCTTACTGATATCAACTTTGTCTCTTGAATTTTTGAAATTCCACTCACATAAGCGGTAAAATTAAGTTTTATGCGAATTTGCAAATTCTCCTAAGAGGTGGGTAAAAGACGGTGAAAAGTTCAATAAAATTTTATATATCTAATATTATTAAAAAATGACTCCAATGAATTAAATTAAACATATATATGTATTATGTATCTATTTTGACCTAAAATAAATTTAAATAAAATAAATAATTATTTAAATGAAAAGTTGGTTTTAACCAACAACGCAGTGTTTTTCACTATTCATCAAAAATTAAAAGTTTTCAGAAACATACCAAAATTTCACCCTAAGCTAATTTTGATATTATGAATTCAAAAATGAAGTCTATTTTACTAAATAAAAAACATATAAATTTCATTTATTAATTTAAAATTAATTCTCGTTGTCAAAACCAAAAGGCGTATTTTTAAGAAATAATAACTACCAAAAGATTGACACTTGTTTATGTCCAATTTCATAGTGAAATTACTTCTAATGACCAACATTGGATTTAATGGTAAAAATATAATCTAATTATACTTCCAAACCATTCATATGTACATTTTAACACTAAATTATTTTGATTAAAAAAAAAAATTCAGCTAAAATATAGTATTTTTCACTATTCACCAAAATATGAAAGTTATCAGAAAAACACCAAAAATTTATTGAAACTAAATTCTTATGTCCCGATTCTAAAGAAGAAGTTTATTTTGTCAAATTGAATATATAAAAGTTTAAAATATTGGATTTAAAAAAGGGTTCGCCATTAAAATGCGGTAAAATTGCATTTTTTGAAAAATACTTCTTTTATCTGAAAAAATGAATTTTTTCTTACATTATGTCTAAGAAACTAATAATATGGATTCTAAAATTATAATTATTATATAAAGTTCAATATTTAGTTAATACTATTCATAACCTCTTTTGAACGGCTAGTTTGGTAAGTCGTGGTGCGCTTGAATTCGGTGTTGCGTGTAGTGCAAGTTATTGAATTACTTTTAAGAAATAACATACTATGAAATCGTGGGGTGTTACAATGGATCTACTTTTATGACTTTAATCTCCTTATAGTATTTTATTTTAAGAAAATTAAAACTTGTCACACTAATTTTTTATAAGTATAACATTTCTAATATAGGGTTATTCAGAAAATATTTTCAACTATAAATATTCATTGTAAATCTAAAAGAGTTATATACATCATAAAAATTTAATTTTAATTTTTAGTGAAGAAATAATTACCTTAAATAATTATATAAAAATAATGTGGTAATTATTCTATTAATGGAAAAATCAAATAAATGATATTAAAAATATTAAAATAAATATAATTTAAGATAATTAATATAATCAATGAATTTTATAGATGAAATTGACAAATTATAGATGTATTGAAAAAAATATTTAAAATATATCATGTTGTATTGATTTTTTGTAAAAGTCAAAGTAATGAATAGTGTCAAAATTGACATTAATGATATTTTAAATAAATAATATTTTATTAAATGGTATAAAATTATTAAAAATATAAAATTCATCAAACTTATTTGGAAAAGGTTTTAAATGTCACCAGTGATTCATTTATGTTTCATTTGGAAATTTTTAGTAACTATGTTAAACCTTAAAGAGTAAAAGTTTAAGTTGTCATTGTAAGATCCAAATGAGTTAAATAATGGTTAAAACCAAAATATAATTGTAGAAATATAATAAAAACTTATTTAAATTTTATTATATGAAGTTATTTGGACCCATATTCATCTTAAATTATAAATTAATAAGTTTGGATCCATTTTTTATTGAAAAATAATTTATATTAATTTAATATTTTGAGAAATTCCATGAGTGTCCCTCCCCTCTTCTATAAAAGGGAACCTCTTATTCTCATTTAATCACACTTAAAAACCCACTTTTTCATACAATATCCACTCAAATAAATTCTTTTAATCCCTCCCCACATTATATTAGTCTTATTTTTGGAATAATACCACCCTTAGTGGTATTAAGGTGTTAAGAAATTGAGGATTTCTAAAGAAGATGTATCATTTTTAATCAAGCGTTTCTGTTTTGTTTATTCTTCCGCATCCCTCAAACCTTCTTCAACCATGATAAAAATAATAAATAAAATATTATCAATATACTTATATATTATTATGTTATTGGAATTACCTATATCCATCTCCAATTCCATCAAATAGGAAAAGAATTAATCGTTCATGTGTACGGAAGACTACCACCTCACGAACTGATGTAATTTGTTTTCCATAACCATCTCTCAATAATAGTTATAATGATTTAATTAAGGTTTATATGTGATATTAATGACATATTTATCATTATTAAAATATAATATATTATTTATTTTCTTACCTTTCTATGCACATAAAATGATAATTTTATTCGTACATACGTGTGAATTATCACCTCCATGAAGCGACGAGATTCATTTTTCATCATCACATCACATGTATAATATATATAAGTATATATAAATTATTAATATGATATTAATTATATTATGAAAATTAATTAAAAATAAAATTATACTTACCTTTTTCTATAATGTTCATTGAAAATGGAAATGTTATTCATGTGCACGTACGACTTACTGTCTCCATGATTATAACGTAGTTCATTTTTAATATCCATATTTAATGGAGGTATTTATAATTATAATTGATGTATAAAAAATGATAATTATTTCATGATTATTATTCTGTAGATTATGGACTAATGACCACTTTTACTATAGACATCATACCAAATTCATTTTGGACTCAAGTACCGAATATCATCAAAACATCCAACGTGAACTTAAATGATTAAGTAATTGTTATAACATGATAATAAGTGATATAAAAAGAATAATAAAATCGAGAAAAGTTATAAATAAAGTAAATAATTAACCTAATTTTATTATTTCGTAATATAATGATTGTATGTGATGAGTGATACTCTAGGTAAGGGACTCTTTAACTAAAACATCATTTTAAATGTTTTAAAGATTTATTTTCTAAATATTTCTCTTTCATGTACATGTTTTAAAATGATTTTTAAGAAATTATTTCTATTCAAATGGATGTTTTAAAAATTAAATTTTATAATTTCTCACATTTTTTTTCAAAAAGAGTCCTTTTTTAAGGTTTTATGAAAAGGAATTTCTTTTAAAACCCCTATTTTAAAGTTTCTCTTTCATCTATTTTTAAAAAGGTCAAAAGAAATGTTTTTTAAATATATACAACATGAATAGAAGTTCTTAATTTCATGACACTTTAATAATTTAATGTTTCATTTATAAGTTTTCACAGTTCTTTTCAAAGAAAATGGTTTCATAATGTTGTTCATGATTTTTAGATTTTAATAGTGATTTTTACAAGAAATGGGTATTTTGATATCTGAAAGTGTTTTGTACATGGGTTTAAAAGAGTTTTCAATGGTTTGATTCATGTTATGGTAATTTATCATTATATGAAATGGGTGATCTTGATATAGTTTATACGAAGGGTTGAAGCCCACTATAGCTCACGGGTGAACCTGATATAGCTTATAAGAACGGTTAAGCCCCATTATAGATCATGAGTGGTCCTAATATAGATTATACAAAGGTTGATCCCCAATATAGATATACAATTCATTAGGTAATGATTATATTAGAATTTAGTCATATTCTTATTCAAATTAAAATTATTTTTAAATTATTTTATAAATATAATGCTCTAAGTTACCGAAAAAAAGTTTTTAAATTGTTTGATATGGGTTTTAGAGGATTTATTTGAGAAAAAACATGTGTGTGTTTTTCATGTGAAAATGTTTTGTTTCATTCGCTCAAAGAACATTAGATGGGTTTTCATGTTTTTTACTATACTAATGGTTTTTTCTTTTTATGTCCCTTATTGATCTTTTTATGCTCATCCTAAGTTTTAAAAAAAATTCATAGGGTTTAAGGAAGAGTTGGGACAAGGATGAGATCAAGGGGAAATTTGTGAAGATTTTTTATAAATAGAAACCATGTTTTATTTTTAAAAAAAATTGGTAGAAAAAATGGATACTGAATATAAGTGTCCACTTGTAATATATGAGTTTACTATATAAGATTTTGTACTAATTATTTAAAACTCTAAACCTAAAAAATCTTTGGGAAAACAAAGTGATTTATAGTATTAAAATAACTAGAATATATATTTTTATGGCCAATTCCTTACAGTTGGTATCAGATCAGGGTTGAAAAAACTTTGAAGATTAGAATGTTTTATTTTTTGGTATTCTTAAGAGTTATTGATATCATCATGGGTTTATAATTTTAATGTTAATCATAAGTTCAGTGTCTTAGAAACCCTTTTGAGGCTTTAAGTTATGAAATTTTAAGGTTACTAATGATATTTTTTTGAATATTGAATTTAGAAGAATAATAAACTTAGGTATAAAGGATTTTAATATTAAATTATTATAGAGTTTTAAGGTACATTTTAATTTTTTAACATGAAATAATTCATTTCATGATTTAATGATGTTATTTTCTATAGATTAAGGATTGTTTATTAGGATGGAAGTAAAGTGGTCTTTCACAACCTTCTTATTTGTTCCAGATGATTTTATTATCACTACTATTACAAAATATTGTTCAAATGATTTTGATAGCTTTCTAAGTATTCAAATAACTAGTAAGAAACTATTTTACTTATCTAAAACCTTTTTATTTATCCAGAGAAAATTATGGTTCATGGTATCTTTTTCATCTGATTTTAAAATCTCAACTGCACCAACTCTCTCAAAAGGGGAAATTTCATAAAGGATATGACCTTTTACCTTCTAGACGTTTTGAATCATGTCTAATTATAACGGAGTTATCAAGGAAATATTGATGTCTATATTTAAGGTATGAATTATTTTTCTTATGCTCTAAGTATGGAACATTTTTGGGTGTATATTGATGAATCATAAGGATATAATTCATATCTTTGATTCTAGGAATTAATTATTAAGGAATAATATGTAAAATCATGGTTAATGTATTAAATAGTTATGGTATATTTAAGGATAATGAAATTTTTAAAAGTAATAATACTTTTTGATTATGGGAGTAATTTGGGAAACTTTTATTGAGTTTGAGTTATATGTAACCCTTAAGTTTGTCAGGTGAAAATGTTATTTGTGGAAGAATTATTTTTTTTTTTGGTATAATTTTAAATGCATTTATAACCTTTAGGATTTATATAATCTCTAATTTTGAGGTAATCATGGGTTATTACAATTTGGGAACATGTGCTGTATCAAAATTTGATTTGGTGATTAATGTTACTTTGGAAGACATTCACTATTTTTGGAACCATATATGATTTAGGTAAGTAGAATACAAAGGGATTTTATTTGAGGAATAATGGTTGAATTATATTTTGGGATCATATATAATTTTATCTTTTATTATGTTGATTAAGGTTATTTTGAAATGGTTAGCATATCTAGGGGATCATGTGATTTAGGAAATTGAATTTTTGGTATGAGACTTTAAGAGTCATTAATATTATTTAATGATAAATTCTAAATTTTATCTTGGAAGATGATGTGATTAAATCCTTTTTATTTTTGGGTTTCAATATTAGTTGGAATATTTTTTAGGAATATTAAGAATAGTTATTTGTTGAATTATCTATTTTGAACATTGGGTGTTACTATTGAATTTTGGATATTAAAGTAATTTTTTGGTATATAAAAGTTTATTCTTTTTGGGGAAATTGTCTTATCATATCCTAACTATTTTGGTTTTTTTAATTCCTAAAGACAGGAAGAATATATTGTCATCATTTTGTGGATTTAGTGATCCATAAAAGTTGATTCTAATTCTTTAGTCATTCAAAAATCATCTTGAATACTCATAATTTGGAGAAAAAAGATGAGATTTTGGTGGGAATAAATTATAGGATGAAATTATAATTATCAAGTAAGTATATTTCCTTATGTTCTTATTCTAGGTGGTCAATGAATTCCTAAAATCTATGAAAACTATCTTGAAATAAAAAATTTATTTGTTTACTTTTTTTACTGAAAAATCAATGGTCTTTTAAGCGATCATAGATTTACAATTTTGTGATGGTAACTTTATAATGACTATGTTATATATCACTCTCCATTACAACATGATAATTAGTTTTCTCTTCTATATAAATATTTTCCTGCATAAAATCTTAGTATGTGTTATCTCAAGTGACCTTTGTACATCTCTTTTCTCTCTTATCAAGTATAAGTTTTAATAATCCTTTTTACAATGTGAGATTTTAACAAGGAATTTTGAAAAGTAAAACCTTAGTAACTGAAACCAAATTTAAAATTGAGAGGATTTAATTTATAAACAGTTGTAATTTAATATCTTGATATTTTAAAAGGAAATATGATGTTCGATAGCATATAAGATATGTCACATCAAGCTTAAATGGATAACTAAATATTATCATTTAAATGTTACTGTTATAACATAGCCATTAGCATGGCGAGTATAAATAGAATTAACTGAATTATAAAAATATAGTCTAAACATGTATATATAATGAATTATTTGGTGACCAATTAATTATAAATAAAAATAAAACCCTTTTTGAAAATAAAAGGAAATCGTTTTCTGAAAAACTACTTAAATGTGCACAAGTGTGTGTTATACTAATAAAATAAATGTATCACACTTGTTGGATTATATTAATTATCTATATATAATATTAAATAAAATGTTTAAAATTATTCTTATGTGTTTTCTATACATGATATAAAAATAAATTCAATTTTACGCATAAAAAGCTATATTTTTTCAAAAAGGTGATTTTGTTGCCTTTTAATGGAAGACTTGTTTTAAAAATAAAATTTTATAAATTTTATAAATTTTATAAATTTTATTTAAAAAAATAAACTTTATTTTTTAAATAATAATGTCAAAATTATATTAGGGTGAATTTTTGATATTTTTATGATAAGTTTTATTTTTTGATGAATAGTGAAAAGTGCTGCATTTTAATTGAAAATTGATTTTCATCTAAATAATTTATAATGTTAAATTATATTTTAAATTAGTTTTAAATAAAATTTAGATAATTTATAAATATATTAATTCCATTTTTATCATTGGAATAATTTTTATATGGAATTTGGATATAAAAACATTTCAAACTTTTAAATATTTTCACTTTAAAAACCAACTTTCTCACCCCATCTACGGGATTAATTTTAAATTTACTTTTATCCACTTGGGTGTTTTCAATTTAAAAAAATTAATTCCTTATTTTGAATCATAATTTAAAAATTTATTAAATAGGTTCCATTTATTTTTAGACAATATGAATAGTAAACTTAGTAATTTTATTACCATGGTTAAGGGTATATTGGGTAATTAAGGGTAAAAATAATTATAATAAAGATTAGAAAATTACCATAAAAATTGTCCTAATTTTATTATATGGGTTATTTTAGACCAAAATAATCCTTATTCATAATTTATGACCTCATGGAGCCACTTGGATGACTTTAAGCCCCTTATATTATTTTATTTTAAGAAAAGTCAAACTTGTCACACTATTGTTTTTAATAAGTACAACATTTCTAATATAGGGTTATTCAAAATATATCTTCAACTATAAATAGTAATTTGAAATATAAAATATTTATATTCATCATGAAATTTTTTTAAAAAAAATTAGTGAATAAATAATTACCTTAAATAATTATGCAACGATGATGAAATAATTATTCAATTAATGGAAAAATCAAATAATTGATATTAAAACTATTAAAATAAATATAATTTGATATTATTAATGTCATAAATGGATTTTATAGATTACCTTGACATATTAGGGATTTATTAAAAGAGTTTTTTTAATATATATTGTTTGATTTATTTTTTATAAAAGTCAAAGTAATGAATAATATCAAAATTGACATTAATGATATTTAAAATAAATAATATTTTATTAAATGACGTAAAATTATTTAAAATATAAAATTCATCCAACTGATTTTTATAAGGTTTTAAATTTCATAAATTATTAAATTATGGGTCTTTTGGCACTTTATAGTAACTATATTAACCCCTAAAGAGTAAAAGTTCAAGTTGTCACAGTAGGAGTTAAATGAGTTAAATAGAGGTTAAAACCAAAAGACAAGTGTAGAAATATTATCAAATCTTATATAAATTTTATTGGATTAAGTTATATATACTAATAATCATATTAAATTTTAAATTGATAATTTTTGATCCATTTTAAATTGAATATTAATTTATATTAATTTAGTATTTTGAGAAATTTCAAGAGTGTCCCTCCCCTATCCTATAAAAGGGCACCTATTATTCTCATTTATTCACACTTAAAACCCATTTTTGTTTAGAGAATATTTTTTAAAATACCTTAATATAATTACTCCCTACATTATAGAGTTCTTATTTTAGGAATAACACTACCCTTATTGGTCTTAAGGTGTTATGTAACAAAGGATTTCTAAAGAAGATGTATCATTTTTAATCAAACATTTCTATTTTTTTTATTCTTCCACATCCCTGAAAAATTATTCAAACATGATAAAATAATAAATCCAGTATCTTCCATATAATTATATGTTATTATGTTAGTTTCATGACCTATATCCATCTCCAATTCCATCAAATGGGTAAAGAATTAATCGTTCGTGTGTACGACGAACTACCGCTTTGCGAACTGATGTAATTCATTTTCCATCACCGTCTATCAAGAATGGTTATAATGATGGAATTAAGGTTTATATATGATATTTATTACATATTTATCATTATTTAAAGTTGATATATCATTTATATTTTTACCTTTCTTTGCATATAAAAATTATAACATTATTCGTGCATACGTGTGAATTATCACCTCCACGAAGCGATGTGATTTGTTTTTCATCACCACGTCACATGATTGATATATATAATTATATTTAAATTATTAATATTATATTAATTATATTATTATAATTATGTAAAGTTAAAATTATTCTTACCTTCTTTTTATAATGATCATTGAAAAATTGATACGTTACTCATGCGTATATACGAATTACTGTCACCATGATTGCAACATAGTTCATTTTTTATATCCATATTTAATGGATGGATTTAAAAGTATAATTGATGTATAAAATGATAATTACTTCATGATTATTTTTTTATAGATGATATAATAATGACCACTTTGACTATAAACATCATAACAAAGTCATTTTGGACTCAAGTACCGAATATCATCAAAATGTATGACATGAACTTAAATAATTAAGTAATTATTATAACATGATAATAAGTGATATAAAATTAATAATAAACTTGAAAAGGGTTATCAAGAAAGTAAAAAATTAACCGAAGTTTAATATTCATAAATATAATGACTGTACGTGATGAGTCAGACTCAATTTGAGGGACTCTTAACTAAAACACAGCTTTACATGTTTTAAATATTTATTTTCTAAATATTTCTATTTCATTTACTTGTTTTTAAAATTATTTTTAATAAAATATTTATATGTAAATTAATGTTTTAAAAAGTTAATTTTCAATTTCTCTCAAAAAAATCAAAAATGTATCTTTTTTAAGTTTTATGTAAAGGACTTTTTTCTAAAAATCCTATTTAAAAGTTTCTCTTTCATCTCTTTTATAAAGGTAAAAAAGAAATGTTTTTGTAACATATACAGGATAAATGGAATTTCCCTCTTTCATGAAACTTTAATACTTTAATGTTTCCTTTAAAAAAATTAACAGTTCTTCTCAAATAAAATGGTTTCATTATTATATTCATGGTTTTTAGATTTTAAAAGTATTTTTTAATAAATTGGTATTTTGATATCTGAAAGTGTTTTACACATGGGTTTAAAAGAGATTTCAAGGGTTTAATTAATTATATAGTACTTGATCATTATATGAAATGTTTGAACCTAATGTAGCTTATACAAAGGGTTGAGCCCCATTATAGCTCACGGGTGAGCCCGATATAGCTTATGCAAAGGGTAGAACCCCATTATAGCTCATGGGTAATACAGATATAGCTTATACAAAGGGTGAAACCCATTATAGATCTCTAATTCATTATGTAGTTATTATATTGGAATTATTCCATATGGTTATTCCAATTAAAAGGGTTTTAAAATGGTTTTATTAATATGATGTTCTATGTTATCGAAAAAGGGTTTTAAATTGTTTGATATGGGATTTATAGGATTTATTTAAGAAAAATGTGTGTGTGTTTTTCATTTTAAAATGTTTTGTTTCATTTTATCAATGGACATTAAATTGGTGTTCATGTTTTTCACTGTAAAAATGGTTTTCTTTCTTTTTAATTTTCTTTTCTAAGATTTTTGTGCTCATTCCAAGTTTTAAAATGTTTTTTAAAGGGTTTAAGAAAGAGTTGGGACAAGGATGAGATCAAGGGGAAATTTGTGAATATTTTTCATAAATAGTATCCATGTTTTATTTTAAAAAGTTTCTTTTGGTGGAAAAAATGAATACTAAGTATAAGTGTCCACTTGTAATGTATGGGTTTACTATGTAAGAGTTTGTATTAATTATCTAAAACTCTAAACCTAAAAGATATTTGGGAAAATAAAGTGATTTTTAGTTTTCAAATAACTAGAATATGTTTTTTAAGGCTATTTCCTTGCAACTATATTGGGTTCCAAGTAATTGGAAATTCCATACATGTAGTGGAGTTGAGCATAAAAAAGGTACACCCATCAATTTGGGTGTTCAGCCCAGTTAATATACCTTTATATAGAAATACACATTATGTTTTTTGGTTTGATGTTGTTTAGAGGGTGACATAGAAAGAGATTGAGTACATAAATTATATTTAGGAGGATGTTCTACATAATAATTCATTAAAATTCAGTTATGAGTTTACAATAAGGGGAAATTATATTTTAAAAATAAAATTGTATGTTTTAAAACTTTTTATAAGGAAAATTTATTTCAAAACTTATATTTTAAATTCTACCAAAAATGGATCTTCATCATAAGTGGATTTATTTACATTTTTCTTTTGAATTTTATTTCAAATATACAATTTAAAATTATAATATTTTTTTTATTTGGAATAATTGTGTATTGGAAAAATATATTTTTAATAAGGGTTATTTTTTCATATTTAGAAAACATTTCTTTTATTTTATTTTAAAAAAATTCACCAAAAAAGATGGAGAGAAATTACAATCATTTTTTATCTTTTACTAAATTTTACATCGAAAAAAATAAATAGAAATTAAAATTAAACCATTTCTTTTCATAAACATTTTTTTTTTAATTTTAAAATTTGTATTAATATATTTGTCCTAGTTTAAAATTTATCAATTTTGTTGAAATTATAATGATATATTAAAATTAATGTATTTGATCACTTGTGATCCATTCCCCCCCCCCCCTCGAACATATTTGTTTGTTTTTAATGTTCACAAATGGTTTGAATAGTACCCGCCTAAGTGATATTATTTGTCCTCGATATACCTCGTTGATTATCCACTTAATATATCTTGTCTCGATACATTATCAGTTCGCCCTATCCCTCACCTTCACATTCATTTTCACTTATTCATCATTATTTCTCACTCTAGTTGCATGGATCTCCTAGTTGTGCACAACAAAACCCTGCTCACTTACCATGTATGGTGGTAACTACAAATGATAAGTATGCAGATTTTTTTGATGAACAGTTGGTAATCATCTCTGAGTTCCAAGTATCCCTCCTACATCCATGTTCCACCCAATCTGTTTTTCCTCAATCCATTGTTGGTTCACCCTCTCCCTTTCCTTCATTTTCATTTTCACTCATCCGTCATTATTTCTCACTCTGATTACATGGAGCTCCTAGATGTGCACTACAAAAACAATTACCACTTATCATGTTAGGTGGTGACTACAAATGATAAGTAGGGAGTGTTTTTGGGGTGCACAGCTAGTAATCAACTCCAAGTTCCAAGTATATCTCTTCCTCCCATGGATTAAAATCAAACAATTCATCATATTTTCTTCCAAATATACCTCCTACTCCCATGGATTAAAAATGCAATGTCTTTTTAAAACATATCATTACCTTGTGTATTTTATTTTTAGTGACCATTATAGTATCGTCTTTCAATATTTTTTTCTTTTAAAAAAACCAAAATATGGAAATTGTCAAGCATTAATAAATAGTTATCAAGAATTAATATATATAGCTAGTTTTGAAGCATTGTATTAAAGGTCATATGTTGATCACCACTATGTTGGGTTATAATAGGGGAGAATATTCTTTTGGGACCTAAATTAGTGTAAGAGATATTATATTAGGTTCATATAAAATAGAAAATATTAATGATAAACCACATAAGTAAAATCATAACCATTAATAAACCAATTTATGTCTTTAATATCATAACCATTAATAATCTTACCTTACAGTAATATTTTAATCATAAGATAAAAAATTTCAATGAAATGGTTTTTATGATTTATTTATTTTTTTAAATATTAATATTTTCAAATCAAATAGGATGGATATAAATCGAAAATGGATGGATAAAAATCGTAAGACAAATGAGTATAAGGATGGGGTAAAAGAGTTCATCAATTTTGAAAAAGATCATGCATATGACCATTCTCAAATCCTTTTTTTGTCTCTATAGTGCTTTTATTCAAGACTAATTAGTCCAGAGGAGTTGGAAGAACACTTGATCTTTCATAGAATAGATCAAAGTTATAGATGTTGGACTAAACATGGGGAAAACTGGATGTAACTAGTGATTGGGATAAGACTGCATTTTATGGATCATCTGATATGATTACAAGTGTAGAAAATGATGAAGATCATATTGAGGATGTGATTATAGGTGTGAATTATGATTAAGATCATATTGTGAAAATGATAATGTTAGTTAAAGATAAACTTCATGATTATCCAAAATTATTAGAGAAGTTAAAGAGTTGTGAAAAGACAGTATTGTATGCTGGTTATACTAAATATATAGTATTTTCATTCATACTAAAGCTTTATAATTTAAAATTTGTAAATAGATAGAGTGAATCTAGTTTTATTGAATTTTTTTCTCTCTTGAATAATATGATCCCATAAGATAATGATATTCCTTGATGAACAAATGATTCTAAATGAATGTTATATTCAATAGATTTGATCTCTAAAAGAATACATGTCTTTACAAATGACTGTATACTATTTATTAAGGACCAAAAATCACTTAAAAATGCCCAAAGTTGCGATTATCGATACAAGAAAAATTAATTTGGTTCTATGAAAGTTGTATGGTACTTTCCGATCATTACAAGGTTTGGGTGCCTTTATGGAAGTGAGGAGACTGAAAGACAATTGACATGGAATTTAAATATAAGAAATAAAAATGGGGAACTCCATCACCTGGTAGGCTCTCCTCAGTAGAAGAGAATTGATCATGAGATTCCTAAATTTGGAAACGAGTTGAGAAAATTTTTTCTTGTACAATATACAGATGGAGTGAATCCTTTTGATTTTCAAAGCAGTAATCATAGTACATGGCTGGTTATGTTAGTAAATTTTATCTTTCCACTATGGTTATACATGAAATGAAAATAAATTATGTTATCAATGATTATATCATGACCAAAATAATTGGTTAATGATATTGATTTTTATTTGGCTCTATTGATCAAATATTTGAAATTATTATGGGATTCAGGTGTTATATTGTATGATGATTATCGAAATAAAAAAATTTATTTTGAGAGACATGTTGTACGAGATGATAAATGACTTTCCATCTTATAAAAAAATTTCAGGATATAGAATTAAATGAACTAAAGGGTGCCCCATTTGTGAACAAGGTACATGGTCAATTAGGTTGAAATATTCATCTAAGACTATGTTTCTAAGACATCACATATTTTTACCCCGATGACATAAGTACCGATCTTGGATGACATCACTCGATGGGAGTTCAGAATAACATACAATGCCATCTTCACTAATAGTTGATAAGATGTTTGAGAAAATAAAATATATAGACACTAAATTTGGTAAACCTTTTTCAAAAAACCTTGAAAAAACCAATTAAAAAAAGATATCAGTTTTTTTTGAATTACCATACTTGAATTGTTTGTATGTCAAAAAATTTCTTGATGTCATTGATCGCGCTGTTGTGACATGCCAAATTGATTATGATTTAAAGATTGATTTATATTCTAGGGCAGACCCTAGGTCGTCTCTCAAGGAGTGTTGGTGGATTATAGTGTGTATTTTTAATAAAGATTACTAAAAGAGGGGGTGATTTTGAAAACAGTTTTAAGAAAATAACTTAACTTAAAGAGTTTAATATTTGATAGAATAAGGTGTAGGATTAAGAATTATGAGATAAGGAGATCACTTCAAGTTCACTACACATCTTGGATAGTTCATTGTTCTGAAAATTTCACATGGTTTTGTTTAATTCTTTGGTTGAGGGTTATCAAGATCTTGATTCCCCTCTTGCCTCTCTAAACGTTGCGCAAAGTACCAACCCTTAACACAACAATCGTGTTGTAAAGGTTTGGACTTCAAGAACAGATTAAAGGATACCAAAGAATACTAATATCTTTTGTATGTGTGAGAGAAAGAGGATCCTTGTGTTTCCCAATCAGAACAACTCAAGTTTCCCACTTGAAATTTCAACCCAGTCGGTGTTGAAATGAAAAGTGGTTCACTAAATTAAACCCAAGAAATGAACTCAGAGGAGAAGAATGATTATATAAAACATAAGTAAAATGATCCACACACAAATTACACAAAACCAGTAGAGTATCAAGTGCTGGAACTCCCTCCCAAGTATGTGTAGCTCCCTCGAAATGATCGTCCACCTTTTAGCTCGCCATCGAGAGGAGGAGAAGGCTCGGGTGGAACTCCTTCTTCATTGATGATCCCCCTATGATGATAGGGGCCTCCAGAACTTCAATTATGAGGATATAACTCCTTTGGGTCTCCAAAATACCAAAGCTTTGCCTCCTGGTCTAACTTGCAAATGAGGAGTCCAAGGTGCCATTTTATAGGAAAATGGGAAGGTGGTTTGAGCACACATAATTATTAAAACCACTTGTCACAGATGTTTTGACCTCCATACAGCATTATATATATTTGAAGAAAATAGAAAAGTTGTATCCCCACCCCTTGGATGTATCCACAGAGATTTTGGCACAATTTGGACACCTATAGCCTGAGATATGGACAGATCACAGCACACCACTTTTGACTCCGTGTAGATTTGGTGTGCCGGACAGATCAGGTCGTAAAGGCTATCAGGTGGCTGAATGAGTCTTGGGTTTCTTCATATGAAATGTATCCCAATGAATTTTGGACCAGCCCATAAAATTTAATCCTAATTGGTTGTATGGTCTAGTATCATTGTGCAGATTAATCCACTAGTGTGCTTGGATCCTGCGCAGTTTGGCCCATTTTTTTGGACATCATCATGGGCCCTCCAAATCACCTTCACCTTCAATGAAATTTTCAAGACAAGTAACATTGTCCTTTTTAATATAGATAAAAACAAAATAAATGATTCAAAAATAGAATTAAATTTTTTATTATTTTTGTAATTTACAATACAAATTCAGTTTAATATAATGGTGTAAGGGTGAAAATGACACAGTGAATCGTGGTACGATCACACCCCCACACCTAAACATTTTCACTCCTGGGAAAAGTCACATATCCAAATAATATGATGAATATATATATATATATATATTCCCAAAATCATGAAGATTTAACATTTGAGGAAATTTTAATTCACTAAAGTAATGTGATCAATGCACGAACCACACCAAGGAGTTATTCCTAGTGAAAATGGAAAAAGATGTATCATAAATCATATCACAATAAAATTCACAGAGATTCATGACACCAACATGAGAAAGTAATTAAAAAGTAAACCATTACACTAACTCTCCATGTGTGTGTGTGAAAACCATTTCATGCAATTCTTTTCACTTTATATCAAATAAATATAGGTTATTTTAACATTATTCAGCTTTAAATGATTTTTCACCAAACCCGTCCTACATCCTTTGCAATAATATTTCAAGACCCACTCACTTAAGTATTCCCAGAAGTCAAACCATAAGCTCCTGACCTAGATATCCCCATATGTTGCACATTTCATCACTCCCCTCATTTATAATATTTTTTTTTGAAGTTGCATTTGGAACAAATCTCACACTCATCTCTCAACCCTTGTTTGATCTCCTCACGACACTAATTACAATAGTTATAACAAGATCAAAGGTTGAGGAGGAGTGGTTTTTGACCTTC
Organism: Viscum album; assembly: GCA_963277665.1. NCBI lineage: Eukaryota > Viridiplantae > Streptophyta > Magnoliopsida > Santalales > Viscaceae > Viscum > Viscum album. Next base: position 879,607,233 of record OY728126.1, on the reverse strand, counting down.
CTGAGACACAATTTTTTTTTTTCAGGGTGTACAACAGTCAGACATTAGGTACACATGTATAGGTCAATCTGGTATAGTAATGAAACAGATCGGATAAGGAATTAACATATGAAAATATCATTTAAAGATAAAAAATATTAACCTAACATATATTTACCTTATATTAAGTAATAAATATTCATACTTCATGGTTTGGTGCAAAAATGTATGGAGATATTAGTGACACAGTTTTCCCAAAACTATTCACACAAGGGGCATCAATCATCTCAAATGTTTCACAGTGATACAACCATTTATATCATTGACAGAAAACCAATTCACTAAAAATCACTCCCTGATGTTAAATTCATACAAATGATCTTTTTCACCATTCTTTATGGTATTTTTACTTCCCCCCCTTTATGGTCACTGAATCATGAAACTTTGAAATTTTTTATGGGGAAAAAATAAAAATACCATAAAGAAGAAAAAAAATAGAAGACAGAATAAAGACAATAGAAATCCTAATGAACTCAACAAGATAGGGAATAGTGAAAATACCATAAAGAAGGTGAAAAAGAGAATAAAGAAAGAAAAAAATGATGAAAATTTCTATCTAACCCAGAAATGTACCCATCCCCCCACACCTAGAATGTGCATTTTCCTCACTGTAAGAAAAGAGGATGTGGAAAGGAAGGATAAAACCAGGTGATCTTCATTCATATATTGCTTCTTGAACATGGAGTTCCTCCCTCGGGGAATTCGGAATGGATTCATGGAAGTGATTCATCCACTACCCATTGACAGTGAATATTTGCTTGGTTTCTTCATTTTGAACCTGGACAACACCAAATGGAGAGACGTTAGTAATAGTGTATGGTCCAAACCAGCGGGAACGAAGCTTAACTGGATGAAACTTCAGCCTTACATTATAAAGGAGTACCTTCTGTCTAATATGGAACTGACAATAAAGGATAAGACGGTCGTGGGCATCCTTGGTTCTCTCATTATAAATCCTAGAGTTTTCATATGCATCTCTTCTCACTTCCTCTAGATCCTAAATCTGCAAATTCCTTTGAGAAACTGCACCAGAATGATTAGAATTCCATTGTTTGATGGCCCAGTAAGCCTGGTGATCAATTTCAACAGGGAGGTGACAACTCTTTCTAAACACAAGAAGATAGGGTGACATTCCAATAGGAGTTTTGAAAGCAGTACGGTAGGCCCATAATGAATCATCAAGTCAAATACTCCAATCTTTTCTATTGGGTTGAACCGTTTTTTCAAGAATTTGTTTTACCTCTCTATTTGACACCTCAGCTTGACCATTGGTCTATGGATGATATGCAATAGAAACTCGATGACCGACCTCATACCTACGCAAAAGTGATTGCATCGTTCGGTTGTAGAAATGAGAACCCTGGTCACTGATGAAGAACCTAGGTAAGCCAAGCCTACAGAAGATTTGGGTTCTCAAAAATTCTACAACTACCTTAGAATCATCAGTCCTTGTAGCTCGTGCCTCTACCCATTTTGAAACATAATCAACTACTAGAAGAATGTATAAGTTTCCAAAGGAATTGGGAAATGTCCCCATAAATTCAATACCCCAAACATCAAAAATTTCATGAAAGAGAAATGGTTTTTGTTGAATTTCATTTCTTTTAGAGACATTCCCCATTCTTTGACAATGAGTAAAAGATTTTCAAAAATCATGGGCATACCAAAAAAGTGTTGGCCAAAAGAGACCAGAATCAAGGACCTTGAAAGTAGTCCGTTGGGGACCAAAGTGGCCCCCACAAGCAAGAGTGTGGCAGAATCTAAGGATGGACTGAAACTCACTATCGAGAACACAGCGCCTAAGGACTTGATCACTACAAGTGCGCAAAAGGTAGGGGTCATCCCAAATATACCAACAGGACTCATGTTTTAGATGACTGGATTGGTTTTTGTTGAAATCAGTAGGAATTCAAGATGCTACCAAATAGTTTACAATTTCAGCATATCAAGGAATAGTATCTTGCACTCGGTACAGTTTCTCATTAGGAAACATTTCATTTATGGGAATACAGGGGTATGATTCAATGTCTGAGGATGGTTGAATCCTACTGATATGGTCATCCACCACATTCTCTTCTCATTTTTTATCTCTAATTTCTAGATTTAATTCTTGAAGGAAGAGCATTCAACGAATGAGACATGGTTTGGATTTCGGTTTCTTAAGGAGGTACCGGAGGGCTACATGGTCTGAGAACACAATGACTTTGGACCCCAAAATATATGACCTAAATTTGTCCAAGGAAAACACAATGGTAAGGAATTCTTTTTCAGTTGTGGTTTAGTTTTCTTGGACAGGGTCCAAAGTACGTGAGGCATAGGCTATGACATGTGGAGCTCAGTCGACCCTTTGTGACAAAACTGCCCCAACTGCATAGTTAGAGGCGTCACGCATGATCTCAAATGGTAAATCCCACCGAGGTAGTTGGATTACCGGGGGTGAGGTGAGACTCCATTTTAACTTATTAAAAGAATCCTCACATTCTTTATCAAAAACAAATTCTTGTTCTTTTTGGAGTAATCAGGAGAGGGGGGGTGAAATTTTACTAAAGTCACGAATGAAATGATGGTAAAATCCAGCATGACCTAGGAAATATCACACATCCCATATATTTTTGTTGAATGGAAGGGAATAAATGACATGAACTTTTGATTTATCTACTTGGATACCATCCCCATAAATGACATTCCCCAAAACTATACCTTATCGCACCATGAAATGACATTTCTCATAATTTAATACAAGATTCTTTTCAATACAACGATGTAGGAGTGAACCAAGACTACTCAAACATTCATCAAAAGAAGAGCCATAAATAGTGAAATAATCCATGAATACTTCCATGCAATTCTCTACGTAATCCGAAAAAATACTAACCATGCATCATGGGAAAGTACCCTGAGCATTGCACAGACCAAATGGCATCCTTCTATAGGAAAATGTGTCAAAGGGGCAAGTGAAGGCTGTCTTTTCCTGATCCTCATGGGCAATATGGATTTGAAAGTATCCAGAATACCCATCAAGGAAATAGTAGTGGGACTTACCCACTAGACTCTCTAGAATTTGTTCAATGAATGGCAAAGGGAAATGGTCCTTCCTCATGTGTTGGTTTAATCAGCGATAATCTATACAGACATGCCAACTATTTTGCACACAAGTTGGAACAAATTAATTGTTTTCATTTTTAATTAATGTAAGGCCAGTATTTTTAGGAACCACTTGAATAGGACTGACCCATTGGATGTCAGAGATGGGGTAAATGATTCTAGCAGCCAATAATTTTGTTACCTCATTTTTCACAACTTCTAGGAGGTTTGGGTTCAGTCGATCTTGTGGCTGCCTCACTGGTTTGGCCTCATCATTTAACAAAATATGATGTGTATAAATTGATGGGCTAATACCATGAATGTTAGCAAGTTTCCACCCCAAAGATTGTTTATACTCCCTCAAAAGTTCAAGCAGTCACAATTCATGCTTAGGAGGGAGTTAACTAGCAATGATGACGGGAAACTTGTTTCCATTCTCAAGATATGAATATTTTAAATCTTGAGGCAGTTGTTTTAGTTCCAATTCAGGTGTATTTTGGATTGATTGGAGTGTGTGTGAGAGGTCAATGATCTCATATAACTGCTCAATGGTATCAACCTCGGATGAGGAATGAGCTTTTACAAGCTTAGCGGTATCATCGATTGTCAGTGGATCATCAGTGTTTAAGAAATCATCAATCAACGAACATGCATGACACTTTTCTAGACCACTACAAAAATCAATGCATGAATCATTTTTTAGCATTTATATCATTGAAGAAAACTCAGAAAGGGGATCAGGGGAAAGAAATGTTGTTTTTTCAGGGGAAGGTAGTACATCTATAGAATTAACAGAGAGAGAGTAATGTTCTTCTGAGGGGTGCTTCATGGAATCAAGGATGTTGAAATGGACTATGTCACCACCAAATTATATATATAATGTACCATTGTGGACATTAATTATGGTTTTGGTGGTTTTTAAGAAAGGTCTCCCCAATATAATCGGGGCATGTCCATTCATCCTCTATTTTAAGCACATAAAATTCAGCAGGAAAAATTAGATTTTGGACCCTCACAAGAACATCCTCTAACACACCAGAGGGGTGTGCAGTACTCTGGTTATCTAGTTGAACAATAATTCCAGTGGGCTTCAGTTCCCCAACCTGCAATGTAGAGTAAATAGAGTGAGGCATCACATTAATAGAGGCACCTAAATCAAGCATAACATTAGAAAAAAAATAATCCCCTATGGTGCATGGAATTGAGAATGTTATAGGATCATTGCACTTGGTGGGAAGTGATGGCTCTATAAATTATTAAACATTCCTCCCAAAACTCACCTTATCATCTCCACGAAGTCTCCTTGGGGGTGTACACGTATCCTTTAGAAACATGGAATACCGTGGAATTTACTTCACAGCATCAATCAATGGGATGTCAACCTGCACTTTCATGAAAATATCCAATATTTCCTTATCAAGATCATTTTCCTTTTGTTTTCTTGTTTGGGTGGACCTTTGAGGAAATGGAAGATTAATGTTTGGGCTAGGTGACTCATCAATGTACACACTCTTTCCTTTGGAATGGCTTCTCTCAAGACAAGGTTCTTCAAAATTTGGAACATTTTTAATGGTTGGGATGGAGGTTTCCTCAGGAGGGGATGACTCTAATGGAGGATTAATCTTACTTTATATTTGTTTTCCACTCCTAAGGGTGATGGTACTAACATTTACTTTATCCCTAGGGCTAACTATTGGTTGAGAGGGAAGTTTACCTGATCCGTGACTTTGAATTTCACCCATTGAGTTAGCTAGTTGGCCTAATTGAGTTTTTAGGTCTTGTATGGATGCTTTAGTGGTTTATTGGGATTGAATATTATTGTAAGCCATTTGTTTCATCATATCTTCTAGGCTAGGCTTGGGTTTTGGAGGGGTTTGTTGGAAAGGCCTTTGGGGTGGTTGAGGATTTCTGGGTGGTGGTGGTGGATGACTACTCTGCCCTGGTTGGTTCCATTGTTGTTGAGGTTGGTTTGAATACCCCCCTTGCCTATAGGCTTGGTTCTCCTTCCACCCAGGGTTGGATGGATAGTAAGGTTCTTTCCTAAAGGGTTGGTTATAGGGGCGGCCTGGAAATATTGTCTCACAACTCTCAGATGTTTCCCTCAATTGAGGACATTGGTCAGAGTAGTGGGTGTCAGAAGAACATATACCATAATGGTTGGGAGGAGGATATTAGGATTTCCCTTGGGAAAGAGAAAGTTTTTGAAGAATTGTACTTACCTCTTCGAACTTTGTGTCCACCTTCTTCTCGAATTCAGTACTTTGTACCTCATGAACACCTCGAATGGGTATGCTAGACCTTGTACCGAATTATTGAGTGTTTTGTGCCATGTTCTCGATTAAGGTCCTTGCAGCAATTGGGGTCTTATCTACCAGTGCACCACCTGCAGCAGCATCAATCATATTTCTATCAATAGGGATTAAACCTTCATAAAAATATTGTATTAAAATTTGGTCACTTATTTGGTGGTGTGTGCAACATGAACATAATATTTTAAAGTGTTCCTAATATTCATGTAATGTTTCCCCTTGAGATTGTCTTATCCCACAATTTTCTTTCCTTATTGTTGCAGTTCGAGAGGCTGGGAAATATTTTTCAAGAAAAAGGCGTTTCATGTCTGCCCAACCTCTTATTGGGGAATTAACATAATATAACCAATCTTTCGCAGTGTCTTTTAAAGAAAATGGGAATTCTCTAAGCTTTACTTGTTACTCATCCACATTAGCAGGTTTTAATGTTGAACAAATAGTATGAAATTCTTTTAAGTGTTTGTGTGGATCTTCTCTAGGAAGTCCATGGAATCTTGGTAATAGATGAATTAAACCAGATTTTAGTTCAAAATTGGGTGCCTCACCTTGTAATTGAATGTATGTGGGCTGAATATTAACATCAGGTGAGGTTAGTTCTTTTAGTGTTCGATTTTTTTCATACATGTTATTCAATTTAATTTTAGTTTTTATGTGGGTTCTCGAAGAATAAGAAGAAGGATCAAGATGAGTGTTGATGTTTTGTGCGTCCTCCTTCAAAGTGTTGTCTTGTGTGTCTTGGTGTCGTTGATGTAGGGTCCTCTCCGGTTTGGGTTCGAAAGATTGTAAGTCTCCCTGAGTAGAACGTGTCATGCACCAAACCTAAACAATAAATATATCAGAATACAAAAAGATAGGTAGGGGTATAAAATAGATAAATATTCACAAAATTTACAAAAAAAAATTCAAAAACACGCACTAAAAATCAAAGCACTCCCCGGCAACAACACCAAAATTTGATCGCGCTGTCATGACATGACAAATTGATTATGATTTAAAGATTTATTTATAGTCTAGGGAAGAACCTAGGTCATCTCTCAAGGAGCGTTTGTGGCTTATAGTGTGTATTTTTAATAAAGATTACTAAAAGAGGGGTGATTTTGAAAACAGTTTTAAGAAAATAACTTAACTTGAAGAGTTTAATAGTTGATAGAATAAGGTGGAGGATTAAGAATTATGAGATAAGTAGGTCACTTCAAGTTCACTAAACATCTTGGATAGTTCATTGTTCTGAAAATTTCACATGGTTTTGTTTAATTCTTTTGTTGAGGGTTGTCAAGATCTTGATTCCCCTCTTGCCTCTCTAAACGTTGTGCAAAGTACCAACCCTTAACACAACAATCATGTTGTCAAGGTTTGAACTTCAAGAAAATATTAAAGGATACCAAAGCATACTAATATCTTTTTTATGTGTGAGAGAAAGATGATCCTTGTGTTTCCCAATCAGAACAACTCAAGTTTCCCACTTGAAATTTCAACCCAATTGGTGTTGAAATGAAAAGCGGTTCACTAAATTAAACCCAAGAAATGAACTCAGAGGAGAAGTATGATTAGATAAAACATAATTGTAATAATCCACACACAAATTACACAAAACTAGTAGAGTATCAAGTGCCAGAACTCCCTCCCAAGTATGTGTAGCTCCCTCGAAATGATTGTCCACCGTTTAGCTCGTCATCAAGAGGACGAGAAGTATTGGGTGGAACTCCTTATTCATTGATGATCCCCCTATGATGATAGGGGCCTCCATAACTTCAAGTATAAGAAGATAACTCCTTTGGGTATACACAATACCATAGCTTTTCCTCCTGGTATTACTTGAAAATGAGGAGCCCAAGGTGCCATTTTATAGGAAAATGGGAACGTGGTTTGAGCACACAGAATTATTAAAACCACTTTTCATAGGTGTTTCAACCTACAGAAAGCATTATCTAGATTTGGATAAAATCACAAAGTTGTATCCCCACCTCTTGGATGTCTCCAAATAAAGTTTGGCATAATTTGGACACTTATATCCCGAGATATGGACAGATCACAGCACACCACTTTTGACTCCATGTAGATTTGGTGTGTCGGACAGATTAGGTCGTCAAGGCCATCAGATGGACGAATGAGTCTTGGGTTTCTTCATATTAAATGTATCCCAATTAATTTTGGACCAGACCAAAAAATTTCATCCCAATTGGATGCACGTTATAGTAGCAGTGTGCAGATTAATCTACTGGTGTGCTTGGATCCTGCGCAGTTTGGCCCATTTTTTTGGACATCATCATGGGCCCTCCAAATCACATTCACCTTCAATGAAATTTTCAAGACAAGTAACATTGTCCTTTTTAATAGAGATAAACAAAAAATAAATGATTCAAACATGGAATTAAATTTGTTATTATTTTTTTAATTTACAATACAAATTCAGTTTAATACAATGGTGTAAGGGTGAAAATGACACAGTGAATCGTGGTACAATCAGCCATGCATGCTGAAAAAAAATGTATATGATGGTGTCATTGGAATGTTACTAAATGAACTTAGAAAAATTAAGGATGTAAGTATGGATAGGTTAGACATGATTGAAATGTGAATACATGAAGTGTTGGCTCCAATGAAGGGTGAAACAAACTTTTCTCCCTTCAACTGCTTACTGTCTTTACAGTCAATAGATATATTATTTTTGCAACTTCTTGAATAATTTAATTTTGTTATAGGGGTATTCATTTAATATCAATAATATTTTTTTAATGACTGATTTAAAGTTAAAGTGTCTAAAATTACATAACTGTCATGTTTTGATGCAAGATTTAATGTTTTTGTATCTTTACATTTCATTTTTCCTAAGAATGTCTGCATACATTAACCGAGCTCTATTTTTTTCAATGTAATATACAACAAATTTATAGACTCGGATAAATTGCCTGGTATGGAAAAGTAAATTTTTGTCATATTATATGAATTGAAGATATTCTTCTTACCGACATTCTTTGATATGATGGTTCAATTTATGGTTCACTTGGTAAGAGATATTTGACTATATGATCCTATACATTATAGATGGATGTACCACATTGAATGGTATATGAAGATTTTTAAAGGGTATGTAAAAAATTGAAGTCATCCAGAAGGTTGTATTGTAGAGTGATATGTTGTTGAGGAAGCCATTGAATTTTATACTGAATACTTGTCTGGTGTGGAAAGCTTTGGTTTACCAAAATCTCATCACACCGGGTGGCTTGTGTGTAAAGGAATTTCCAAAATATATGTTGTCACGATTATTATTACAGATTAGGAGTAGTCTTACCTTTACATTTTTCATAATGGTTTAGAGGTTTCCCCATATGTTGAAACCCAAAAAGTAATTATTAGGAATTTGAATCCTTCAAGGGATGAAATATGGATATCAAATACACATAATCAACATTTTATAGGATGGTTTTGAGACCATATTTTTACGTATTCAATTAAAAATACAGATTTAATTTCAAAACAACTTCGATGACTAGTTGGAGGATCAAGTGTGCATGTATTATCTTATAATGGTTATATAATTAATGGATATGTGTTCTATACAAATAAACATTATGAACAAAGTACCATGAAAAATAGTGAAATTACACTTGTGGATAAAGTGATGCATGTATCTGGTACCAAGGATAGAAGACTAATTTATGTGAATATTTCATACTTTGGCATCATCAAAAAAATATGAGATTTGGATTATACAACATTCCAAGTGCCGTTTTTTCAATACAAGTGGGTTGATAATTGAAGTGGTGTTAAAATAGATGAATTGGTATTCATTAAAGTATATTTTAGTAAGTAAGTGTGCAAAGATGAATCATTTATAATGGCATCACAGGTGGTACAAGTATTTTATGTTCCAAATCCCGCAAATCGATAGTGGTCAATTATTCTATTATCCACCAAAACCACTGAAGGGTCAGATGTTAATTCAACTAAGGATGACCCTTTCATTGGGGTGTCATAATCTTTTCACATCAGTCCCAATATAAATGGGGTATTATATGTTAGAAGATACCACAATGAAGGGATTTGTATACTCTATATATGGTTCATATCCCTTCAACATTTAAAAAATATAGTTCAATTATCAGGTTATATTTTTTTGTAATATATATTGTGTTACCTCATATTATTATATGTTCACTGCTTTATTTATGTAATCTAAATTAAATGTTCAACCACTTATGCAGATAATGACTTCTGCACATGTCGATGCCCACAATCCTAAGGAACAACAAGTTTCTCAACATGCTTGTTCTCCCAATATAGAGAAAAAACAACCTTCTACACATGACTATGCTACCAATCTAAAGGAAAAACATATTGACGATGTTAAAGATGGAGAAATAGTAGATGGTGAACAACCTGTGTCCTAGAAAAAATAGGATCATCATAGTGTGAAGGTGTTAAAAATTTATTAAAGAGAGAAATAAAGAAATCAAATTCAAGGTTGGATGGAATGTACATTGTCATCATGTTAACTCTAACTAGGTCATGTTCAGTATGTACATTAGAATCACCACTCGCATGCGCATGACTATCGATGTAGATTCGTAGCACAATATTGTTCATGCACATAAGACATTAGTTTGAGAATAAATTAGGGTAACATTATGATATAATTTCTTTATTTTACTAAAAAAATGAAACACTAACTTACTCTTCATTATCCATTGAGGAGTTCATTTATAGTAGATGGCTCCCAAATGAAATTGGTATTAATGCTCACTAGAAAGGCTCACAAAGGATTTTTCACAATTCTTATGGAGTTTCATCTCAAATATGTTAAGGAGAAATAAACTTTCACCCACCAAAAATATTCACACCTGATAAACCAACAAGCGTGATATGTGTTTATTAGTCACCATGAGGAGACATCTTTTTAGGTACATTGTGACTAGTAATAAATTGCTTGAAAATATGTGTATTAATCACTTTGATTAAGAATTGTTAATTTCTGTAACAGAAAATGAGTATTGAAAATAAGTAGCAGGCAGCAGAACCAACATACCCCTACCATAAAGTAAGGATGGGGTAGGCTCTACTTGAAAAAAATGGTACTTAATTTAAATTTACCATAATAATTTTATGTGACATGAAACAACAACATAATCATGTTCCTATATTTATATATAGATTAATGAATCAAAATCCAAAGCCACTTCCATCCCATGTCATATAATATGGAAGGAGGCATGTGTAAATAAATAAGTGATACTAATATATGAAAAACACACAAAAAGTGTGGGAAGCATGTGTAAGTATCACATAATAAAAATTTATTTTATTTTAAATCGGTATTAACATAATAATGATTACTTATTTTTCCTATATTTTTTTAAACTTAGACATAAGAATCATTATCATCTATACCCGATGAACATCTAGTATTGGTGTCCTTGAAGTGCCTAGAACAGTATGGTTGTGTCATAGGTGTGGGTTTTGGGGTGTCACCCCAAACATATTTTGAGAAAAAAATGAATAGGGGGATAAAGATAAGAAACTGGAAGAGTTCCAGGCATGATTAGCTGTTCTAGAAGAAAAACTTAATTGACAGTCAGAGTTTTTAGAAAATGTTATGGGATAAGAGACAACAAAAGAACAACCACTGTGTGAAGATACCCACCCCCACCCCCGCTAGCTTTGAGGTGAGTTATTCCCCTCAAAGAGATGTCTTAGAATAGGCAATCAATATATTCATAATTTTTTCTATTAATGCAAATCAGACCAATGTTGATACCTTTCTTATATTGATATTCTACTGGGTGAAAATGATTTTGATTTATATCTATCAACACCCACCCATCTCCTTGTTACGAGGGGTACCATGTACAATATCTAAGGAGATATTCTACACAACATAAAACTTACAATATGTCATGTAAGAGTGGTGATTAACATAGCTCAATATCCAAGTGACGAGATACCTATTCTACCTGATGATGCAGATATTCATATAGTCGAACAAGTTATTGGAATTTTCATAGCATGACCATTATATCTTGTAAAAAAACATTTCAATAAGGTGGTATTAATTTCCAATTTATTTTTCATACAAAACCTTTAATAATTAATGAAAAAAATTATGAACCAATGAATGTTATTACAGACGGACAAAGGGAAGGGGTAAAATTGAATTTCGAGTAAAACTGATCTAAAGGATCAACCAACCAATCAAAAATATCTTCACAAAGTACCTTTACCATGCCCGTTAAACTTCTGCATTTACTAACATTAAAGGTTCATGTGGATACAACGTTAAAAAGTGGTAATATGACTGCAATTGACTTTGAATAACAAATGTACAGAGAGGCCGCTGTAGGCTATATTGGTCTTGAGAATGTAAATTAAATCATCGTGTGTGAATGTCTAGGAGTCATAGTTGTAAATGTATACATGAGGTTTTTTTCATGATTTGTTTGTCCAATAGCTAATCTAATATGTTAATTATGAGTGAATACTATTCATATTTTTTGTAGGCATATGTATGAATAATACTTGAAGGGAAAACCCTGTGAACAGAAATTTGGACTCATTAGTCCTCACATCACTTCTACACAACTATTCTCATTAGAACCAGAGCAATATGAAGGAATAATGGAAAAAGTAGCCACAATGTTTGAAAGCAAACTTATAGATGAAAGACTCTTCTTAATACCCATGATGTAGGGGTAAAACTCTACAATTTAATCATATCAAATATATTTTCATTAATTTCAATACTTATTCCTTTTTGTTTTTTAGGCAGCATTGGTTACTCATTATAGTCAATATAGATACTTCAAAGATTTATTTTCTAGATTCAATGAATAGATACCCAAAAAACCGACCACGTGTGATGACATTTATCAATTTTTAATACAATGCATGCAATGTTTTACAACTAAACTTCAAGTTCTATATTTTATATTATGTTTTAATTAAAAAAAAATTCATTATAGGGTGGTGTTTAAATATCATCAAAATTATGATATGAGGATGGTCCACGAATACAAGGAGCATACCAACTTATACAAGTGGATAAGTATTAGGGTATATATAATAAGATTTCACTATCAAAAAATATATCAAAACAAATTAATTATTTTTATCAGTGTTTTTGAAGTGTCCAAAACAAACCAATGGCAAGATTATGGTTATTATGTATGAAAATTTATGAAAGATATCACATGCCATCAACAAACTAGAATCCCCGAAGAGGTGTTTTTGAAGATAATTACAATTTTGTTTAAAATATTAATTTATCCTTTATTTATTTATATTTTTCCAATAATACCAGGACTATCAATAGTCCTCATATTCACAAGAGGAAATATATTTGTTTAGAAATGAATGGGTAGCATACCTAGTGTCAAAATGTATACAAGCATCATGAAGAAGTGACTACCTACTACTTATTTAGTTGATTGTATCATCATTTTATCTACTTTGTTTAGTTAATTTCCTTATCATTTTTATCGAATACTTTAGTAAAACGATCCATAAGTCATTTATGACAGGTAGGAATCAACCATGCCTCAATATGATACACGATGTGTTCGGTATGACTCAGAGTGCATGTTTTTAGTTTAAAATTTGCATTCTCAAAACTGAGAAAACACATTCTGATTGTTTTTTATACTTCTCTGTTATCAGTTTAAAATTGACGATTTAGTTAAAAAAAATGTATCACTCATTAAAAACTAAGCAAACACACTCATATTGTCTTGATATTTTAGGAAAATGATTCATATTTCATTTGTTACATGTAGGAATCAGTATCACATCAAACTGACACATGATGTGACCGGTATGACTTAAAGTGTGTATTTTCAGTTTAAATTGATATTTTAGTTAAAAAGACACATGACATACTTAAAATTGAAGAAAAAAACATATGGGTTGTGTTGATGCTTTAGTAAAATGATCTTTAATTCATTTTTGATGTGTATGAATCAACCACACATCAATCTGATGCACAGTGTGACCGGTATGACTCAAAGTGTGTGTTTTCACTTTAAAAAGACATTTTAGTAAAAACCAAAAGTGGCATACTCAAAATTGAGTAAACGCATTCATATTGTTATGATACTTTAGGAAAATAATCCATATGTCATTTTTTATGTGTAGGAATCATATGCACCTCAATCTGAAGCACGGTGTGCTCGGTATGACTCCAAGTGTGTCTTTTTATTTAAAATTGACATTTTAGTAAAAAAGACGAGTGACATACTCAAAATCAATAAAATGCATTCGTGTTGTTTTTATGATTTAGGATAATGATTCATAAGTCATTTTTTATGTTTAGGAATCATCTGCACCTCAATCTGATACACGATATGTCTGATATGACTCAAAGTGTCTGTTATCAGTTTAAAATTGACATTTTAGTTCTAAATGTGTGTCACTCACTAAAAAATAATAAACCTTGCTTGTATTGCCTTGATAATATAGGAAAAAAATTCATAAGTCATTTGTGATGTGTAGCAATTAGTCTCACATCAAACCGACACACGCTGTGATCGGTATGACTCAAAGTGCGTGTTTTCAGTTTAAAATGAAATTTCAGTAAAATAAAGTGACATACTTAAAACCAAGAAAATAAATTTGAATTGTTTTAATAATTTAATAAAAAAATCCATAAGTCATTTGTGGCATGTAGGAATCAGCTGCACTTCAATCCGACCCACGGTGTGATCGGTATGACTCTAAGTGTGTCATTTTATTTAAAATTGACATTTTAGTTAAAAAGACAAGTGACATGCTCAAAACTAAGCAAATGCATTCATATTATTTTGATACTTTATGACAATGATCCATAATTCATTTTTGATGCGTAGGAATCATTAGAACCTCAATCTGATTCACAGTGTGTCTGGTATGACTCAAAGTGTTCGTTATTAGTTTAAAATTGACATCTTAGTTCAAAACATGTTTCACTCACTGAAAACTGAGTAAAATCACTCGGATTGTCTTGATATCTTAGGAAAACGATTCATAAGTAATTTTTTATGTGTAAGAATTAGTCTTGCATCAAACTAACATACAATTTGACCAATATGACTCAAAGTGCTTGTTTTTAGTTTAAAATGATATTTTAGTAAAAAAAAAGCAAGTGACATACTCAAAACTGAGAAAACGCATTCAGGTTGTTTTGATACTTTAGGAAAACAATCAATAAGTCATTTGTGATGTGTAGTAATCAAACGCACATCAATCCAATGCATGGTGTGACCGGTATGAATCCAAGTGTGTCTTTTTATTTAAAATTGATATTTTGGTAAAAAAGACAAGTGGCATGCTCAAAACTAAGTAAACGCATTTGGATTGTTTTGATACTTTAGGACAATGATCCATAAGTGATTTGTGACGTTTAGGAATCAGTCGCACCTAAATTTGATACATGGTGTGCCTGGTATGACTCAAATTGTGTGGTTTCAGTTTAAAATTGACATTTTATTAATGTATTGTTTCATATTTATGTTTAATTTATTTCTTTATAATATTACTAACATAAGAATTGTTTTCTTATATAGGTGGATCTTTTTTCTCGAGTTCGGTTGGTTTGTTTGAAGGTACTCGTGATCGTGAGAGATTGGATTTTGAGGGTACAACTGAGATAATGGAAATAGGGAAATGGGTTAAGAATGTATACAGACATTATGAAAATGTGAATTCTCATTACTTATTTAGTTGATTTTTTCATCATTTTATTTACTATTTTTAAGTTAATTTCTTTATCATTTTTATCTAATACTTATTTACTTTTTTCACCGGTCTTTTTGGAAGTCATGTTTTTCTTCCAACTACCTGAAACATGTCATAAAAGAGAGAACATGTTCCTTTCAGATGGAAGAGGAAACCCCGGCCTGAAACGTGAAGTGAATCGTAAGGATGCACCTACCAAGAGATTTTGCAATAATTGAATGCAAAGTATGAATTCTCAAAAGATTTGTTGTGAATAGTGTCATGAATGGCGTAGGAATCAGCTACAAATTAATCAGTCGCACCTCAATCTGATACATAGTGTGCTAGGTATGACTCAAAATGTATGTTTTTAGTTTATAATTTACATTTTAATTCAAAATGCGCATTACATACTAAAAAATAAGCAAACATATTCAGATTGTTTTGATACTTTATGACAATGATTCAAATTTCATTTTTGACGTGTAGGAATCTGACCACGGTGAGACCGGTATGACTCCAAGTGTGTCTTTTTATTTAAAATTGACATTTCAGTAAAAAAAGATAAGTGATATACTCAAAATAGAGAAAACACATTCAGATTATTTTGATGTTTTATGACAACGATCTAGAAGTCATTTGTGATGTGTAGCAGTCATCCGTACCTCAATCTGATACACGGTGTCTCCAGTATGACTCAAAGTGACCGTTATCGTTCTAAAATTGACATTTTAGTTCAAAACGCGTGTCACTCGCTAAAAACTGAGCAAACACATTCAGATTGTTTGGGTATTTTAGGAAAACTATTCATAAGTAATTTTTGATGTGTAGGAATCAATTTCACGTCAAACTGGCGCATGCTGTGACTGGTATGACTTAAAGTGTGTTTTCAGTTTAAAATGACATTTTAGTAAAAAAATACAAGTGACATACTCAAAACCGAGCAAACACATTCAGATTGTTTTGATACTTTATGACAACAATCCATAATTCATTTTTGATGTGTAGGAATAAGTTTCACCTCAATCTGACATACGGTGTGATTGGCATGACTCCAAGTGTCTCTTTTTATTTAAAATTGACATTTTAGTAAAAAAGACAAGTGACATACTCAAAACCAAGCAAATGCATTCAAATTGTTTTGATAATTTAGGACAATGATCAATAAGTCATTTGTGATGTGTGGGAAGTAGTCGCACCTCAATCAAATACGTAGTGTGCCCAATATGACTTGATGTGTCCGTTATCAGTTTAAAATTAATATTTTAGTTCAAAACGCGTGTCACTCACTGAAAATAGAGCAAACATACTTGGATTATCATGATAATTTAGAAAAACGATTCAGAAGTCATTTGTGACGTGTAGAAATCAGTCTCATGTCAAACTAACACACGATGTGACCGGTATGACTCAAAATGTGTTTTTTAATGATATTTTAGTAAAAAAATACCAGTGTCATACTCAAAACCGAGCAAACACATTTGAATTGTTTTGAAACTTTAGAACAGCAATTCATAAGACATTTGTGACATGTAGGAATCAGACGCACATCAATCCAACGCATGGTGTGACCGGTATGACTCCAAGTGTGTCTTTTTTTTTAAATTGACATTTTAGCAAAAAAGAAAAGTGACATACTCAAAATCAAGAAAACGCATTCAGATTGTTTTGATATTTTAGGACAATAATTCATAAGTCGTTTTTAACATAAGAATTGTTTTCTTATACAGTTGGATTTTTTTGCTAGAGTTTGGGTGATTTGTTTGATAACTGATACTATGATCGAGCTTTTTTAGAGGGGGTCAGGTGCCAAAGACAATGAAACCATTGATGTTTTTGAATGTGTGTGATAAATTGTACTTGCTGATGTAATTGTACAAAACAGTTTTTGAAATGTCTATAATATAGTTTTTGGTTTTTTTGTATTTGTGATGTAATTTTTATTTTAATTGAATTATTAATTTGTCACATCCTGTATTTGTTGTTGGTGTTTGTTTTTGTTGCTTGTTTTTGTTGTTGTGGTGTGTTATAATATCAACAACACACTATACCAGTATGACCTTTATCAGAGTTATTTCTAGCATTGATAAAGGGCACCCACTTTTAAAGGCGTTTAGGACAACAGTGTTTTTTTGGCACGGTTAAAGGCTTTATCTAGTGTTATCTTTAGCCTAATATGTAGTAGTGATAGTGGGTGTTTGTCATTTATTGTAGGGAGGAATAAGCCTTGACTCACTGTGTTGTCTGGGTGTCTGTGTTATTTGTGGTTTGTGGGCCTATCCTTGGAGGGGGATGAGATCCGATCCATATTAGATGAGGGGTGTATGTGTTGTTTTGTTTATTGTAATCTCTAAAACATTAAATGAATATATATATATATTCTAATTACACGGTGACGGGGGCTGTCGCGACAGTCTTAAATGGTTCTGTTTTCCTCTTATTTACCCCACTTTTCTAGTAGTTTGGGGAGTTAAAATATTAATGATTAAAAAAACTTTCTTTAATGTTAAATTTCATTAAATTATTGATGATAAAATAAAACAAAAAAAAATCAATATGAACATCTGGTGAGGAAAAAAATCAATAATTTAATTTAATAGAAAATCTATAATTTAATATATTATTAGATTTATAAAATAGAATTATATACATTAATGAGACATTAAAATAAAACAAAAATAAAACCGGGCGAGAAAAGTTAAAAGGAAACGAAATTATTGTCATTAAAACTTCCGAAAATATCTGAGTAGATATTTTGATCTTATTGTTCTTATTTATTTTCATGTTTATATATATATAAAGGTATTGATAATTATGCATGCCTGCGTCTGCAGCCTTCCTGTTCCATTGCATGGCGGTGCAGTGGGGTTTAATAATAAGCAAGTGTGAAGGGGCCTGCCTTATCGGAAGTGGTCCTGTGCTTTTAATATAATCATGTGTGCTGCCTTCTTATCCACGCTGGTCCCCCTCCCGGCTCTGAATGCATTTCCACGTCCCATCGCATTCGCAACTAGGAAAAGAATGACACCTGTCACCTTTATAATAAATGTTGTATATTTAAAAGTTAACGTTTGTTAATATAATAACATTTATAAAAATATATATTAAACTTTATATATATATTAATAACCTTTATATTAATGATTATTATTAACATGTACATATATGTATATTGTATAAAATAAATTTAATATATATTTTGCTATGATGACGTCTCTGTATTTAATGTATTTGTATACGCAAATTGCATTAGTGTATACGAATATTAGTATATACATGTATACATATATATAAATATAAAATATTTTATTAATATTTCATAACACTATTTGTAGTGGTATTATTATTAAATTTAGTTTATATGTATTTATTATTATTAATGCTTCAAATGTTTTAACAGAAACCTTTTTTTTATAAATATAGTATATGCAGTTTGTTCAAAACAATACACTGTAAAAAAAGTTTTAACTTAAAACCTTTTTTTATAAATATATAAGAAAACGCTGTAAGACTATATATGTTATTATTATTTTTAAAATGTATTTATTATTATTACTATTATTATTATTTAAAACATTTTAACTTGAAATTAGATAAACGTAATAAAGATAACTGTAAATTTGTATATAGATATATGTATGTATTTGTAATAAAGTTTAATTATAAATATTTATATGTAATTATATATATGTACGTACTTACATGTATATACTTATATAGATATATAATTGTACATCTCTGATGCAAAAACTACACTGAAAATCTCCGGTACAAAATTTACACTAGTGATTTTCCACTATATTTTAGATATAATAATATATAAATGTATATATGTACTTGAATTAATACATACTTGTAAAATATTTTTATTTTTATATGCTTATATATACGTATGTACTTGTGCATGTATATACTTATATTCTTATATGTTTATATAGATGTATAATTGTAAATCTCTGATGTAAAAATTTCATTGGAAATCTTCAATACAACATTTACTTCCGAGGTTTCCAGTGCAAATTCAAGATATTATAATATATAGAAGTATGTATGTACCTGAATTTAAATATACTTATAAATATTTAGATTTGTATATACTTATATATATGTAAGTATGCATCTATGTATTTATTTTTCTATATATTTATGTATTTTGGACCGTCATTTTTCACAACAAATTTACATTAATATGTGTGCATGTATTTATATCAATATTTTTTAGATATATTTATCTATATATAAGTATAAAAAACTTAATTAGCATACACAATGTATGCAAAAAAACACATCATAAATTTTACAGTGTATTTATAATTATATATATGTTTGTGTGTATATAAATATGAATGTACTTATATATATGAATACTTGTAAATAATTACATTAATATCTATGAAATTAATTATATTAATATACATGCACACATGTATGTACCTTCACAAACACACATATATGCATGTGTGTGAATATATACTCAATCAATTTGAAATGTGTTAATCTATATGTATAATTTGAAATGTATTTATCTATATATATGTTTCTTAGTAAATTTTGTCTGTATAAAAAAAATCACAGTAAGAGTTAAAAAAAATACACAATTAATCAGAAGTGCAGAGACCTGCACCGTTTAAAAAAAATTCAAAATAACCTATCATATATAGTTCTACAATTAGTCATTTCCACATCACGATCACATTGGTACCGACATATTGAAATTTCAATACCATCTAAATACAATATATTAGATCAAAGTTTATGTGATGGAGGAGAGAGAATGTGGGTTGATGGGAAAAGGCTACCCCCACGTCGATGGTGTAGGGTTCTCGGTGGAAGTATCCCTTGAGGATTTCACCAAGATTTGGGGAAAATCGAACACCAATTTCCGATTGCTCCGCTGCAACGATGTTGGGAGTAGAATTGAAATTAATTAAATCATAAGCGATCTCATCATCGCTTATTTATAGATTAAAAAAGGGTGCGAATTGCACTGGTTCAATCAAAGAACACATTGGTTCGACCGAAACAAGACAACTCTTGGTGAGGGACACACTACTTCGATCTCACCATTTCGATCAAAGAATACATTGGTTCAACTGAAAAGACACAACTCTTGGTGAGAGACATACCGGTTCAAATTTGAAAAAACGCTCTATTTAAATAATTTAAATAAAATTATAACAATAAATATTTTGAATAAAATATATAACAGTCCCCCACTTTTATTCATAAATATTAATTCTCCAGATCACAGGTGATTCATTATACATAATAAAGGTATCTTTTGATTTAAACCTTTACTTATAAAGTTGTCGAAACATTAAACTTATTAACCTTTAAGATAAACCATAGAAAGACTGTGCTTAGATACTTTTCATGAACTCTCTAAGGAGTAAACCCATTAACTCCCGTAAGAAGCGGCACCACTTCTAAGTTCATATAGGCAAAATATTACAACGTGCTTCCGTTATTATCGCACATAACTCATTGAGTCTTAATATTTTGTTAAGAGTTTAAAACTCAACCTCTTGTCATAACGAACGATATTGACACAAAAAATTGGGGTTATAATTGTCAATATCAACAATCATCTTCATAACTTGTTTTTACCCATTAAACACTTTGATTAGGATCTACCTAAAGAAAGTGTTGGGTTTCCATTACTGAAATGATTTATTCTATGGGCTTTAACCTCATTTCTTTATTAGTTGCACGAATAACCTCTCTCGGCAGAGATTTTGTAAACGGATCCCTAAAGTTTTTACACGGTCTCACATAAACAATTGTTATGGTACCATCTTGTAACAATTGTCTCACATAATCGTGTCTCAAACTCATATGTCTAGACTTTCCATTGTACATGCAACTATATTCCCTTGATAATATTGCTTCACTATCACAACTGGTAGAGATAGGAGGCATCAGACTAGGTCACAATCTAATATCCAATAATAGATTTATAATCCATTCAGCTTCCTTTCCACATGCCGCTAAGGCGATAAACTCTAGCTCCATGGTCGAATGTAAAATACTTGTTTGTTTCTTGCTCACCCAAGAAACAACACAACCTCCAAGAGTAAACAACCATCCAGAAGTGGATTGATTATCACCAATACTGGTAATCCAACTTGCATCGGTGTATCCTTCTAATACAGCCGGATAATCATTATAGTATAAACATAAATCTTTGGTCTTTTTTAAGTATCCAAAAATTCTCGTTATACATCTACAATGATCCACACTAGGATTACTAGTATATCTACTCATTTTACATACCACAAAAGCAATATCAGGTCTAGTGCAATGCATCACATACATTAAAGAACCAATTACACTAGCATATTCAAGTTGTGCTACATCTCTACCTATATTTATAAAAAGTTTAACACTAGAATCAAATGGAGTATTGACATCCTTGAAACCAAGATGATCAAATTTATTTAACATTTTTTCTATGTAATGAGACCGACTTAAAGAATAACCCCCACTATGTTTTCTAACTTTAATGCCTAGAATAATATCAACTATTCCAAAATCCTTCATTTTAAACATAGAAGATAAGTAATTCTTTGTCTCGACTATACCAATCACATTGGTTCCAAAAATTAATCCACATATAAACACACAATAACTCCATATTCTTCTGTAAACTTTGAATAAACTCATTTATCCACATTATTATGAGAAAAACCATTAGATAAAATAATAGAATCGAATTTTTCATATCATTGTATCGGAACTTGTTTAAGACCATAAAGAGATTTAACTGGTTTACATACCTTGTTTTCTTTACCTTGTAAAACAAACTCTTCCGGTTGTTCCATGTAAATCTCTTCATTTAATTCTCCATTTAAAAAAGCAGTTTTGACATCCATTTGATGAACATACAAATGATTAATTGAAGCTAAAGCAAATAATATCCTTATTGAAGTAATTCGTGCTACAAGGGCATATGTATCAAAATAATCAATCCCTTCTTTTTATCTAAAACCTTTGGCAACCAATCTAGCTTTAAAAGCTTGAATGTTACCATTGAAATCATATTTCTTTCTAAATACCAATTTACTACCAATAGGTTTTGAACCTCTTGGTAAATCCATAATAACCCAAGTATTATTCCCTATAATAGAATCCATTTCATCACTAATTGGTTCCTTCCAAAAATCAACATCTCTAGAAGACATGACATCTTTATAAGTATTTGGGTCATCTTCTATAGTCAAAACCATAGGGTACTTATTCAGAAGATGATTATTTTGATCTCCTTCAACAAGAAAAATTATGGAATCAGGAGAAATAAAATCTGGATGCAGATGTTTCTCCTTCCTAATTCTTGTACTCCGTTTAGGTTCAACTTGAGAATCATCATCATTCTCTAATATCGTATTTGAACTAGATGGAGTACATGAGATAGGGATATGAGGAATCACTTCCTCTATATCATCATAATAAAACTTATTTTCAAAAAACTCTACATCCCTCTATTCAACAATTATATTAGCTCCTAAATCCATAATTCTATAAGCTTTGCTATTTTATGCATATCCAACAAAACACCTTTAATTGCTCTAGGACCAATGTTAGTTCTTTTAGGACCAGGAACTCTATAATACGCTAAACACCCCCACACTTTGAAATAAGAAAGATTAGGTCTTCTTCCTCTACAAAAGTGTGATTTATTGGTACCTTCTTCCTCTACTTTATACTTGAATTTGAGTGCATCCCAAATCTCTCGAGCGGTCTGCATTTGGCGGAAGCAGTCGTAGAGATGATTTGATAAATCCATCTTCTAGGTTATGCCTCTTCAAACCCTTTTGATTGTTAAAAAAATAAGTTGGCGGGAAAAGAAGACAAATAGAACCTTGATGCGTGAATTGAATTCACTATCCAAAAGGGTTTGATCCACCCCCACGTCGATGGTGTAGGGTTCTCGGTGGAAGTATCCCTCGAGGATTTCATAATGGTTTGGAGAAAATCGAACACTAATTTCCGATTACCCCGCGACAACGATGTTGGGAGAACTCTGGAGAATTTCTAGAATTGAAATTAATTAAATCATAAGCGATCTCATCATCGCTTATTTATAGATTAGAAACGGTGAAAATTGCACTGGTTCGGTCAAAGAAAACATTGGTTCGACCGAAACAAGACAACTCTTGGTGATGGACACACCGCTTCGATCTCACCATTTCGATCAAAGAACACATTGGTTCAACTGAAAAGACACAACTCTTGGTGAGAGACACACCAGTTCAAATTTGAAAAAACACTCTATTTAAATAATTTAAATAAAATTATAACAATAAATATTTTGAATAAAATATATAACAGTGTGTTGGCTCCTTAGGGTATTCTAGGTATTGTTGCCATTTAAACAGACGACCTGAATTGGTTAGCACATGTGTCCAAATCATAAACCAAACTGATAGGAAATTGATCATCCTAAATGGAGTGGATATGTCGATTTTACCAATCTCGTCTCTCTCTCTCTCTCTCTCTCACACACACACACACTCTCCCTCCCTCCCTCCCTCCTCTATCTTGAATTCTTCTATCTTCTTTCTTCATTATTTCCTTCGATTTTGATAGAACGATGTGATGTCGATGGTGTTGGATTCATTTTTATGAGAGGATGCTAAGTACAAGTTTTGTTTTCATAGTCGTCAAAGTATTTTTTCCGGATGTAATTAAACCCATGTTTCCTATTTTAATTGTTGAAGATGGAGATTTTTATGATTGAAGCTTCGATTGACATTGCCACTTTGTGGTAGAATAACACCGAGGTTGTGAGTTGAGTGGATTGAGTTTGGTTGGCCTGTGCATAATCCTTTAAACTTAAAACTACGAGTGATTCCTTGTTTTAAATCTCATTTTAAATGATAATAAATTTATTGTTGATGATTATGATAAATTTTAATACTCATAATGTTGTTCCATTTTTGGCTCTCAAATGACTTGGTAAAAGAGATGCTTGAATTGTATAAAATCTTTTAGTATTAAACAACACGTATAAGGTGTTCGTATAAATGTCAAGTTTGGTTTTCAATGATTTAAATGAAATATACATTATGAAATGTTTGCTTATGATTTATAAAGATTCATGGATATGGTTTTAAATAGGAATTCATGGTTCAAAGGTATGTTTGGCCTTTCAAAACATCGATTGAGCTTTATGATTAATCAAAGTGCTTTGATGATATTTTCATAGTTTGGTTTTCAAAGGGTGTTTTTAATTGTCTTAAAGCATGTTATACCATCCTTGAGAACTGATTATTTGTTAAGTAATTGCTTTAAATTATTCTCCTTCGATATGGATAGTCAAAGTTGCTTTAAGAGCATGTTGTATGTGTGAAATTGATTTTTGCCCATTACGTGCTCAATGAAATGCCCCTTTGAATGGAAAATGGTTTTGATAATGAAAATGGAACTCTTTGAAATAACAGTGGCACATGGGAACCCAAGTGCTTGGGTAGGGAACCTAGGGAAAATTGTTAGAGAATTGTCTTCCACTAGTTTAGCGTGTCGCCCTGAGTAGTGAAGTAATATTGCTAGCTGTGACAGAGCTATGGCTAGCGGCCGATATGCGGCAGTAGTATTTTTCCCACTAGTTTAGTGTGTTGACTTGACTAGTGAAGTAATATTGCTAGCTATGATTGGCCTCTAGCTAGCGGTCGACATGTGACAATTTTATTTGATTATGGATATGGGTTGACATGAGGATTGTTGGAGACCCTCACCTTAGTGACCATAGGGCATATTCCCATGTTTGTTTTAAAAGTGTTGTTTTTATGGATTTCATTTATCTTCTTTATTTGAAAATAGAACTGTACCAAGATACTTGTTTTCTTTAAAAATGCTAAAAAGAATATTTGTATGTATTTATTTTCAAACTAGCATAAAATGGATCTATTTTCAAAGGCTATGCATAGGGTGTGGGGAGGATACCTACTGAGCATTTTTTTCTCATACCTACACTATTTTAGGTTCAGTACTGGTTCCGCTTGAATGCATCTGAGTGTATTGGGATTCTAGTTCAGGTATGTTGGAGGCAGTAAGTGAACATGATTCACTTGGCGTGAGGAAATTGGTGGCTATGTCCTTTGTTTTTTTTTGGAAATTTATCCCTTGGGTGTATCATGCCATTTCAGCTTTCTTCCTGTAGTTTTTGGTCTTTGTATTAAAATATAATCCTGGTTATATTGAAATTATTGGTTGTGTTTATTGGATTTATTTATTGTTAATAAGTTGTATTTACCTCCTTTGGGTGGAAGTCATATTTCAGTTATTGTTTCATTGGGCAAAACTGTTCCCACTGATGTATGTTTGATGACCATGAACTAGTTCCAGCTTATGGCGATCAGAAACACGCTTGGGCCATGTCATCACATGCCAATGCCTGTACTCAGTTTTGGGGTATCTCAAGTTGGTTCATAATAAAATGGTATCAGAGCTAGGTTTCGTTGATATTTGGGGAGTCGAGGTAGACAAGTGATTTATAGAGTTGTCAGAACTTAGGAGATAGATATGAAGAAGTGTCTTGCGAACACTTAATACCGAACCTTGAGTTTTCAGGGGATGTCTGAAATGTGTAATTTTAGTTTTGGGTTTGAATGAAGTTGGAAGGGGAATTTGTGAGTTGTATGGGCAGGGTGCAACGGATGTAGATCGTGCACACAAGCCACCATCTTGTAAGGGTGGGATCTTATTGTGTTTTCCTTTTCTCAACGCTTCTTAACATTTCCTATTAATCTTACAGATTGATGTGTGTATTTTAAGTTGAATGAAGTGAGACTTAAATACTAAAGCAATTAGTAAAATTTTAAGGCATGCTTAAATGATACCGAGTAAATTGGATGATTTTTTAATAGTGTGGAATTTTGGTTTGGTTGGTTTTGGGCTTTGATAAATCCTTAAAATCATGATAGTTTGAATAGCGTCTATTATCATGCTTAGAAATATAAATTGTTATAAATGATTAACATAAAGATGAAAATGAATATGAAATTGAGTTTAATGAATTAAATGATGTATCATGGAAAGTATAATTTTTAATGAGCATGATGAAAGAAAAATGTTGGGTGTTTGGGAAGGGAGACATGATGGGTTTGATATTTGACTAGTTGAACCGTGTTGATGTTTGGTTCGCATGAAGGCATGTTTGAATTTATTGTGAAACTCGTGCATGTGCTATGCATGTGGTTTTTTTTAATGAAGTGTAAATCACTATGATATGACAGTCTTTTTAAAAAAACATGTTGAAAGGAAAAGATAAATTTGAACATTGTAAATGTTTTTTGAATTTGTTTAATTCTTATAAAGAGCATGTTGGAATGAAATGCTAGAATGGGGTTTAACATGTTGTTAAAAAATTTATTATTCTCATGACAAGCATGTTAAATTAAATGAAATGTATTATAGATGAGGATGTTGAGTGTTAATACTTTGTTGTGATTATTTTGAAAACATACTTATGGTGATATGATTTTTAAATCATGATCACAAAAAAAAAGGGAAGCATGGTAATGTTTGAGAAGTAATCATGATGCTTGTATAATGTTTGGTTGTTATATTGTGAGTGTGAGGGTAATATGTGAAAATGACTTGTTAAAGACATTGTTTCATAGGTGTATAGAATCTGTTTTAGGTTGTAATATTTAAAACGTTGGAAGAATTTTGGTATCTAGATTTAAAAGTTTTGAAATTAAAGGCGTCTTCAAAAAAATGGAATAATTTTCATGGCCTTATTATTGAATGAAGTGGACATCGTGTATTGAATGGGTAAATATACAAATTGAAATGGATATTTAATTCGTTATAAATTGTATTGTATTCGTTTTGTAAACCATGTTGATGTTAATATGTTAAATGGTATGTTGAAATGAAAATTTATGTGTGGATTATTCATGTTATTTGAAATTTTGTTCACTTTTATAAGAGTCAATAAATAAGCCAAAGGAGATTTTTTAAATAAAATAAGTTAAAATGAAACGGATTATTTTGGTATCAGTGTATTAAAACTTAAGAAAATTTTATTGTGATGAACGATGTTTTGGTTTAAAAGGGAAAGTTTAAAATAAGTTGGTGTCTTTGTTAAACACAATGAGTGTTATTTGTTTAGATTATGGAAAATGATATGATAAAGAATGAAGAAATTGAATGGGTTTTGTTAGTCCTCCTACAATCCATATTTTTATTATTTTGAATAAAACCAGTAAGTGGGAACTGAACAGACTACTTACCAGAAATCACGCCAACAGAGCTTTGCACACACTCAACCACAAGGGCAGTGATCAATACAAACTGTATCAAAGCCACACTTTGACCATTCTACAAAACCTTTAATGCACATTTAAAGATAATAGGTTGTGCATAGCCATCCATTAAAATCTAATCCAGTGTCTAGCTACAAAGAGCCAAGTATCTAGACTCTAAAAAAAGCATTTACGATCACTAGACCCAAAGCCGGTCATGGGGCAAGCCCAGCAAGTCCTTGGGCTAGGAAAACCAATGAGATTTCTACTGTACATGCACCATGGCAGCTTGGAAGAGGCAACATTTCTGCTCCTGGTCTTAGGCAATGAAATTTCTAAGAGTTTTTCGGGCTGGTTCTGATCAGACCAATATAAATATTCAAGCAGCACATCTCAAAATCTTAGGCATGAGAAGATTTAAGAAGCATTACCTTCCAGTTGAAAAATCCACATCCCAATAATGAGAATGGAAAAACAATGAAAATGCTCAAACAGACTCCCTGACACCAGTGTGGAGGCTTGGAGACAGTCCCTGTAACCAATATCTTTATCCTAGAAACAATGGAATGCTCACCCTGAAACCAGTTTTCTTCTTCTCTGTCAGACCTGAAAAACCAGAACTCATCTCCCAACAGCAGCGATCAGACCCGGGATAGACCGATATTTATAGGACAAGTATTTAACATTGAGGGTTGGATGCAGACAGAGATAGCCTTCTATGGATCTAAAAATAAATTCACAAGCGTCACCAAATCATCACAGGTAAAAGAAATACCATCCAATTTCAGAAAAAGCTAGTCCAAATGGTAATACAACTATAGAAAGATGGCTTTGTTGAGGCCCTGCATCTTCTTTATCCCCTTCACCTAAGCCTTTTCTTCCAGGGACTGCTCGAAGCTCTGAATCTTTGCCTCATTAAGTTCCTTCTCTATAGCTTTACCAATGCTGTTATACAAGGATTACAATTTCTCTGAGAAAAGAGGGGGGAGGAACTCCCCATGTAGAAGACCTTCCAAAGACCCTCTGGTCATATTGTGGAAGATATCTTTCTCAGATCCCTCTAACTCTAAAGTCCCTTGCTCCTTCAGTACAGATGCCTTCCCGACAGACTTAGTCGTCACATGTTTCAAAAGTGGGGAGTACTCTTTCCGGAACCTCATTTTCTTCCCCTTGAAGGCAGGAGAGACCACTTTATTTTACTTTATAGGAGTGACCGGAAAATGACCCAAAGCAATGGCTTCTTTTTTCCATTTTCTCCCTCCTAGACCCTGCTGATAAGCCACTTTGGAAGACATATACTCTTCATAATCAGATGAGTCAGAAAAACCACTTTCAGAAGAAATGGTTTCAGCTCCTGGAGCTTCCTACATGAAGCACTGATCTAGATTTGAGGCAGAAGATAGACCTGATATTTCTTCTTTCTAGAATCCACTTTCTGCCAACCCTCAATCCCACTGACCTGCACATCCTTAGAAAAATCTCAAACTGGTTGGAAAAGGCAATATTAGCTGGGAATCCCTGTTTGGGACAGTGGAGCATGCCTAGTCCTTTTTCTTTCTGTGAAACTGAACTATAATATGGTGAAACCTCAGATTCACCATTAGCGTGTTCAATAGAATTGGCTGTTATTATACCCAGATCAGCACGCAGACCTGAAAAGACCTGAGAGACCAAAGGCTTAGGGGGATGCTTAAATGAGATCTTGGCTCCAGCAGAAGTTGGCAACATCACCAGATTACCGGAATCCTACACCTCCCACGGTAGAGCACGTCGAACAGGAACTGCATCAACTGCTGAGACTACAAAAGCATAAGAACAAAGGTTGATCCCTGGAATGACTACTTGAGAAGAATTACCATCAAGAAAAACACTCCCTACCCGAGGAAAAGAAGTTT
The DNA here is from genome assembly GCA_963277665.1 of Viscum album. NCBI lineage: Eukaryota > Viridiplantae > Streptophyta > Magnoliopsida > Santalales > Viscaceae > Viscum > Viscum album. Next base: position 879,577,977 of record OY728126.1, on the reverse strand, counting down.
CCAACATCAGAGCTGCAATCAGACTGGTGACTCCCTCTTGGCCAGAATCCTCCACCTCCAGAAAAAAAGGATTGGAATAAGCTGGGGGAGCATGGGGTGTAGCCGAATCATGTCCCCGCGGTGGTTCACCGAGAGAATTCCCATCTTCCAAAGGAGAACCATAAATGTAACGCCCCGACCCTAGCTACCCAGAGTCGGTGCATTAATTACGTAACATTGGCATGATCACAAGAAAGATCAAATCCCGAAAGACCGATTGGTTTAGTAGCCTTGGAAACACTAGATATAATCATAAAGTTTTACATTACATTTCAAAGTGAAAAACTACTACAACAACAAAGTCTTCATATCCACACTATTAACCCCTCATAATATCCCTGCAAGTCATTCATAATTTACTTCTTCACTACCTGGAAAAAATAAAACATAGAAAAGGGGTGAGCTCAAATGCCCAGTAAGGATAACAATACAGCGGAACATTCAAAATAATCATAAACATTTAAGGCAATGAATTACTAAAACAAAAGCCTTTTAAAATTGAACTTCAACATAATATGGAAAAAGTAAAATGAAATAATGCCATTTACTTATTCACATGGATATTCTACTAATCGAATAATCACATGCAATATCAATAACCACTTTCATAATGTTGGAATGCATAATGTCAAATGTTAATTTCATTGTCTAGGCCTCATCCCAAGACCTAGGGGTTACTTCTAACCGGAACCCAACCCGGAGTGCCTCTAATAACCGGACACCAACCCGGAGTGCCTCTAATAATCGGACACCAACCCGGAGTGCCTCTAATAACCGGACACCAACCCGAAGGGCTTACTTTTACCAGTCCCTAACCTGGAGGGCTTACTTTTACCAGTCCCCAACCTGGAGGGCTTACTTTTACCGGTCCCCAACCCGGAACATACTTGTTTAGCACATTCATCTGAAGAAAAATTTGAAATATAACATAAACATTCGGGTTAAAACTAGCATACGAAATGTCAATAGTTTCACCATAAACTATGAATGGTATAAAATAGCACATCCACATTCAAACATATCACAAAACCTTCAACACAATATAGAAGTTTTGTATTATAATAAATCAACTTCAAATAAGCGTAAAATCCATCAAAGGATGTTGTCATAGATGAAATCAAAATTCTTTTAAAAGAAGTATCTCCTTTTATTTTGAAATCATTTAAAACATTTTCTTTGAAAATATTCTTATAAGCTTGTATGGAAAGCTTCGACGATTTTATAACGGCGGAAAATAACCGCACCCGCCGTATAAGTTAAAAAAAACATTCTTACCTCAATTCAGTCGAAAAGGTTAAAAAGGACCTTGTTTTGAAAACGACGGAAAGATTCCTTTATAAACCTCTTATAAAAAGTCAAACAAGGGTATAAATGAATTTAACCCATATTCTTGTAAATAGTAAAAATGTTTTGAAATACATTTCAAAGAAACATGGATGTGGATGATAAAGAGATCCCAGTAGATTATTACGTATAATACAACCTCGGATAATGAAGAGATTGTGAAATAACCCTTACCTTGTACTTTTCCTTGGTTGTGGTAGGTTAACCTCCTGTATAATGGTGAAATAAATTTTATTAAATTATACAAGAATCATATACATTAATATGATATCATATATGATCTTTTAATATTGATTTGATAATAATATCTTAGTATTATCGTCGTTTCGGGTGTTAACTTACTTGTTTTCTTTCATATGTTTTGTTACGTAAGACATGTTTGTAAAGGATAGGTTGTATATTATTCATATCCAGAATGATATCAAGTCCTTAAACATCATTTTTTAAATCATCAAATTATACTTGAATGGATACGATGGAGAATGAATCTCATCGCGTTCGTGGAGACGGTAGTCCGTACGTACGCACGAGCGACAATATCATTCTTTTGATATTAAAATAATATATAAAAGGATGGTATATCATATATAAAGAATCATTAACATGTTAGATTTATTATTTACATGAGTTACACATCATTATTATACCCATCCAAATAATATTATATTGAATAACAATTACACCACGACGTGGAGACGGTAAGCCGTACGTACGCACGTATGGTGACATGTTATTCAAAGGGTGGATAGGATAATGAATATGGTTGTACCATATTTATAATAACATCACAGTATATGTGAGATACTGGAGTTATTATTTCAGAATGGTAAGAACAAAGGAAGAAGAAGTGGAAGAAGAAATGAACTTAGAAAAGGGGTGGTGAAAACATTACCTCTTCTTCGGGTTCTTCCTTTTGATTTGATCAAAAGGGATCCTTAGGTTGGCTTTCTGATCAAACTAAGGCCCCTAAGTTGTAGTGAGGGATGTTGGGAGAGTATTTGGGCAGAGTTTGGCCGAACCAAAAGGCTTTAGAGGTGTGAAGAAATGAGAAGGAGGAGTGCCCTTTTATAAGAGGGGTGAGGGGCACCTTTGGAAAAGCTAGAAATATTAATTTATAATAAATTCATATTCGGTTTCTAATGGCTCCAAAGTTGACTATTCAAAGGTTAAGGTGGGGATAGGTCGAAAACCACTCAACCAATAGAATTTAGACAGGTTTGGGTACTTATATTAACCTTATCTTTAAGTATTAACTCTAAGTTAATTAGTTTCACTTTTACAATGTCTCTTTGTATTTTTATATAATATGGTTAATAAACTTACTATATACATCCAAGCGACCCCCAAGTGGTCCATTAATGAGGAACCTATCATAATACAAGTCTCTTGGCCGAACCTTAGATTTTTAAGAATTTAATATCAATTAATAATATAATATTTGTTTTAAGAACTCTTTTATGTCAATTTTGACACTATTCAATAGTCGATTTTTTTGAAACTCCTAACAGATTGATTACTTCGAAAAAAGTCAATTATATCAATCCTAATATATCATATTAGCCTAGAAAATTAGTTTAATTCATTAAAAGTTTCATATTATATTTATTTGGGTATTTATAATATCATATATTTTAATTTTTCACTATTATAGTAATTACTGCATCATCATTGTGTCATAAATAAAATAAATTATTTAATGTCTAAAAATTATAAATAAAATATAATTATGTAGGAAATCTTTTTAGCTTTCTAATGAATATTTATAATCTAAAATCCAACATATATAACCCTATGTAAAAATTGTTGTTCTAAAAGATATATGCTTGTGTCATTTTTGTATTCATTTTAACTAAATTAAAATAAAGTGTCATTATCACTTACAAGTGGATCCATGGGGTCCCAAAATAGACCCAAAGATGCCCATGGTCGACCATGTATCAACCAATAGGGTTAAGACACGTTTTAGGGTAATTTAGTATTATTATAAAATTATTTTTTAACCCTTATTTACCGGATTTACCCTTAACCATGGTAAATAAAATATTTACCGCAGTAATTATTCAAAATGTCTAAAAATAAAAGTTACCCATTTACACAATTTGAACATCCTGATTCCAAATATGGAATCCATTTTCCTAAATTCAAAACACAGAAGTGGCAGAAATTAATTTAAAATTAATTCCCGCTGTCAAAACAAAAAGCGTGTTTTTAAGAGATAATAACTATCAAAAGATTGACACTTGTTTATGTTCGGTTTAATTGTAAAATTATGTCCAATGACCAACATTATATTAAAATGTAAAAATATATTCTAAATATACTTTAAAACCACTAAAATTCATAATTTATCACTATTAATTATTTTGATTAAAAAAGTTGTTTTTATTTAAAATTTAGAAATTTTCACTATTCATCAAAATATGAAAGTTATCCGAAATGTACCAAAATTTCACCCTAGGCTAATTTCGATATTCCGAATCCAAAAATGAAGTCCATTTTAAAATATAAAATATATATGATTTCAAAAATTAGGTATTACTATTCACAACGGCTAGTTTAATTAGTTGTGGTGTGTGTTAGAACTCGAGGTTGCGTACAACACACGCTATCGCATTATTCGAAGGGAAACGTACCGTGGAAGCTTGGGATGTTTCATTTTAAATTTTTTGATGTCTCCATTTAGTCAAAAAGTTTAAAATATTGTATTTAAAAAGGTTTCACTATCAAAAGTTGATAAAAGTGCAATACTGAAAATGAATCTGTTCTTGCATTATGACTAAGAAACTCATAATATGGATTCTAAAATTATAAGGATAATATAAAGTTTAAAATTTAGTTAATATTATTCATGAACTCTTTTAATGGATTTTTTTTTTGGTAAGTCATGGTGCAATTGAACTCAGTGTTGCGTGTAGTGCAAGTTATTGAATTATTTTGAAGAAATAACACACTATGAAATCTTGGGGTGTTACATTCTCCCCTCCTTCAATAAATTGCGTCCTCGCAATTTGAAATTGTTCTTCGAAAATAAATGGTTGAAAATAGAAAATATCTTTGTGGGAAAACCCACATCGGAAATTAGGTTACTAAAATTTAGTCTTAATATGAGGAAAAGAGAAATGAAAGAGTCACCACCAAATTATGATCTCGATTAGGAGAACATTGGTGGCAATTAGAGACATATAATTGGAGGAAAAACGTAAATATTTATAGGTAGTGATTGAGATCATCAATCACAAACAAGTGTATAATTTAGGTCCTTAAATTCATCAATCTATGATGATTTGAAATACCATCGGTTCAACAAAACATAGGGTATTAGGATAACACATTTTTGACGTTTCAAAATATCATAGTTGAAATCCCACATCGAAAAATGAATTAACGAGGCCTCTATTTAAAATAAAGAGTGGAAAGTATGAAGATTACCGAAAATAACACATACTAGGGTTCCATGTAGGAAAATATGGAGATGGAAGATAAATCTAACCATCAATTATCTGATGGAGAGTGGTAGAGAACATGGCTATGAAAAGGCCAAAAATCCCAAAGCCATGAATTAGTGATGATTTAAGGTACCATCTAGGACAACATTTTTGTTCTAAGTTCCTTTTATTAATGTTGAGGAATTTATTTATGAGTTTGTCTAAGATCATAAGGAGATATACTTACTTTATAATTAGAGTTTTATCTAATAATAAATTTCTACCACAAACTCATCTTTCACTCTAAGAGATAATAGAATGTAAAAAAAAATTTATACAGGGTTCCAAAATAAATGAATTTATAATTCATATACCAGATCTTTTAATAAAAACTAAATTATTTAATCCAGGACATCTCGTGGGCCAGTGGTAGGTGATACACCCTTGTCGCCCTTCAGTTGCGGGTTCAAGTCTCGCAGCCTTGCCGGACGCGACGGGTTACCGCCCAACCTCCGGGTTTTCCTTTTATGGTAATCCAAAATAATCCAAACTAGAACTATCCAAAATACTTCTATCCAGACTCACAGTCCAACATTTATAAGTAAGGTAAACATAATGTAGAACCTTTTTACCCCGTAATATCATATGAATACCTTCATCATGTATTCTTTTAATACACTGAAACATCCTGAATTACCATATTCCTTATTGATTACATTCATGCTCCCTTATTCCATATAGAAAGCTGGATATACTTCATTAATCCAAAAATGTTTTAAACCCCAAAAATGATGGAATATACAAATCATTAATCAGTTCGAAGGTAGTCAAGAATATCCAATTTAATTTATCCAAAACAATCATGTATTATTCCAAAATCACTACTTCGGTATCAGAACTATATTATGGTTTATCATTCTCTCAACCATATATTTTCCAAAAATTTATCCTGCTATTGAGTCACTTTTCTTTGTTCCACATAATCTCAAGTCCTTAATGAAATAGTACTGCAGTACAATCCTTATATACTCCATAATTATTATAACAAGTACATTGTTGATACAACACTCAATTGACATAATCAACATAAGAACTCTAATCATTCCTCCTCATCTGTGGTAGTATCATAACTTGATTATTATCCAATAGCATCATTTGCGGCATAGTCTAATGACTGGGACATAGGTTCGCATAGTGTCCAAACTCCTTGCAAATGAAGCATTGTACATTTGAGACCATTTTCTCACCCTTGCAGTCACGTACTTTGTGCCCTTTTCCTCCACACTTATAACAAACTCTCATTCCTTTCAGGCAAGTTCCAGGGTGTTTCTTTCCACAGTTACCACATATGGGAAAATTATTCTTTTCCCTCTTCCCTTTATCCATCTTTCTCTCTTCTAGCCTTTTCTTCTCTTGCTTCCCTTCAAAGGCATAGGACTCAGTAAACTCTTTACTTATCTTATCAACACATGATATTATTTCTTCATATGATGATAATACATGGGTGACTATTTCTCTTATAAATTCTAGCTTAAGACCATGAAAGATATGATCCTTCCTTCTCTTTGAATCATGTGTATTTCTGGAGTTCTCATTCCTTCTACTGGGTGCCATTTCTAAACAATGGCATAAACTAGATCAGTTTATGAATCAAAATACATAATCCCATACTTATAAAACACATGACATAAATTGAACTATTTGTGGATATAATCCATAATCATAAGAATGTTTTCTTTGAGGAAGTATATACTCATAATCCCATCAAAATGATTTGTAAAGAAAATGAGAGTTATCCTAAGCATATCCCCCGGGAGTGTCGTAACCAAGAGTGCAGCAAGGCCCGTTGTCGTGCACCAGTTCCCGTTCGAGTCTAGATCAAAGCGGTGTTTTCGGGTTTTACCCCTAGGTACATCTGTGCCAGAGCCGCCTCTACCTGCTCGTATCCAGACAGGGATGTATTGCTCGGAAAACTCACAAAATCTCTACAATACCAAAATTCTAGGAAGTTCTTCTATACTAATCCTCAAAGTTCATCTTAGGTCTACGTGATCTAATCAGAGTTTATCTAAATCTAGCTTCCAAGGTTTGTACTAAACTTCCTCTGATACCAACTGTAACGCCCCGACCCTAGCTACCCAGAGTCGGTGCATTAATTACGTAACATTGGCATGATCACAAGAAAGATCAAATCCCGAAAGACCGATTGGTTTAGTAGCCTTGGAAACACTAGATATAATCATAAAGTTTTACATTACATTTCAAAGTGAAAAACTACTACAACAACAAAGTCTTCATATCCACACTATTAACCCCTCATAATATCCCTGCAAGTCATTCATAATTTACTTCTTCACTACCTGGGAAAAATAAAACATAGAAAAGGGGTGAGATCAAATGCCCAGTAAGGATAACAATACAGCGGAACATTCAAAATAATCATAAACATTTAAGGCAATGAATTACTAAAACAAAAGCCTTTTAAAATTGAACTTCAACATAGTATGGCAAAAGTAAAATGAAATAATGCCATTTACTTATTCACATGGATATTCTACTAATCGAATAATCACATGCAATATCAATAACCACTTTCATAATGTTGGAATGCATAATGTCAAATGTTAATTTCATTGTCTAGGCCTCATCCCAAGACCTAGGGGTTACTTCTAACCGGAACCCAACCCGGAGTGCCTCTAATAACCGGACACCAACCCGGAGTGCCTCTAATAACCGGACACCAACCCGGAGTGCCTCTAATAACCGGACACCAACCCGGAGGGCTTACTTTTACCAGTCCCTAACCTGGAGGGCTTACTTTTACCAGTCCCCAACCTGGAGGGCTTACTTTTACCGGTCCCCAACCCGGAACATACTTGTTTAGCACATTCATCTGAAGAAAAGTTTGAAATATAACATAAACATTCGGGTTAAAACTAGCATACGAAATGTCAATAGTTTCACCATAAACTATGAATGGTATAAAATAGCACATCCACATTCAAACATATCACAAAACCTTCAATACAATATAGAAGTTTTGTATTATAATAAATCAAATTCAAATAAGCGTAAAATCCATCAAAGGATGTTGTCATAGCTGAAATCAAAATTCTTTTAAAAGAAGTATCTCCTTTTATTTTGAAATCATTTAAAACATTTTCTTTGAAAATATTCTTATAAGCTTGTATGGAAAGCTTCGACGATTTTATAACGGCGGAAAATAACCGCACCCGCCGTATAAGTTAAAAAAAAACATTCTTACCTCAATTCAGTCGAAAAGGTTAAAAAGGACCTTGTTTTGAAAACGACGGAAAGATTCCTTTATAAACCTCTTATAAAAAGTCAAACAAGGGTATAAATGACTTTAACCCATATTCTTGTAAATAGTAAAAATGTTTTGAAATAAATTTCAAAGAAACATGGATGTGGATGATAAAGAGATCCCAGTAGATTATTACGTATAATACAACCTCGGATAATGAAGAGATTGTGAAATAACCCTTACCTTGTACTTTTCCTTGGTTGTGGTAGGTTAACCTCCTGTATAATGGTGAAATAATTGTTATTAAATTATACAAGAATCATATACATTAATATGATATCATATATGATCTTTTAATATTGATTTGATAATAATATCTTAGTATTATCGTCGTTTCGGGTGTTAACTTACTTGTTTTCTTTCATATGTTTTGTTACGTAAGACATGTTTGTAAAGGATAGGTTGTATATTATTCATATCCAGAATGATATCAAGTCCTTAAACATCATTTTTTAAATCATCAAATTATACTTGAATGGATACGATGGAGAATGAATCTCATCGCGTTCGTGGAGACGGTAGTCCGTACGTACGCACGAGCGACAATATCATTCTTTTGATATTAAAATAATATATAAAAGGACGGTATATCATATATAAAGAATCATTAAAATGTTATATTTATTATTTACATGAGTTACACATCATTATTATACCCATCCAAATAATATTATATTGAATAACAATTACACCACGACGTGGAGACGGTAAGCCGTACGTACGCACGTATGGTGACATGTTATTCAAAGGGTGGATAGGATAATGAATATGGTTGTACCATATTTATAATAACATCACAGTATATGTGAGATACTGGAGTTATTATTTCAGAATGGTAAGAACAAAGGAAGAAGAAGTGGAAGAAGAAATGAACTTAGAAAAGGGGTGGTGAAAACATTACCTCTTCTTCGGGTTCTTCCTTTTGATTTGATCAAAAGGGATCCTTAGGTTGGCTTTCTGATCAAACTAAGGCCCCTAGGTTGTAGTGAGGGATGTTGGGAGAGTATTTGGGCAGAGTTTGGCCGAACCAAAAGGCTTTAGAGGTGTGAAGAAATGAGAAGGAGGAGTGCCCTTTTATAAGAGGGGTGAGGGGCACCTTTGGAAAAGCTAGAAATATTAATTTATAATAAATTCATATTCGGTTTCTAATGGCTCCAAAGTTGACTATTCAAAGGTTAAGGTGGGGATAGGTCGAAAACCACTCAACCAATAGAATTTAGACAGGTTTGGGTACTTATATTAACCTTATCTTTAAGTATTAACTCTAAGTTAATTAGTTTCACTTTTACAATGTCTCTTTGTATTTTTATATAATATGGTTAATAAACTTACTATATACATCCAAGCGACCCCCAAGTGGTCCATTAATGAGGAACCTATCATAATACAAGTCTCTTGGCCGAACCTTAGATTTTTAAGAATTTAATATCAATTAATAATATAATATTTGTTTTAAGAACTCTTTTATGTCAATTTTGACACTATTCAATAGTCGATTTTTTTGAAACTCCTAACAGATTGATTACTTCGAAAAAAGTCAATTATATCAATCCTAATATATCATATTAGCCTAGAAAATTAGTTTAATTCATTAAAAGTTTCATATTATATTTATTTGGGTATTTATAATATCATATATTTTAATTTTTCACTATTATAGTAATTACTGCATCATCATTGTGTCATAAATAAAATAAATTATTTAATGTCTAAAAATTATAAATAAAATATAATTATGTAGGAAATCTTTTTAGCTTTCTAATGAATATTTATAATCTAAAATCCAACATATATAACCCTATGTAAAAATTGTTGTTCTAAAAGATATATGCTTGTGTCATTTTTGTATTCATTTTAACTAAATTAAAATAAAGTGTCATTATCACTTACAAGTGGATCCATGGGGTCCCAAAATAGACCCAAAGATGCCCATGGTCGACCATGTATCAACCAATAGGGTTAAGACACGTTTTAGGGTAATTTAGTATTATTATAAAATTATTTTTTAACCCTTATTTACCGGATTTACCCTTAACCATGGTAAATAAAATATTTACCGCAGTAATTATTCAAAATGTCTAAAAATAAAAGTTACCCATTTACACAATTTGAACATCCTGATTCCAAATATGGAATCCATTTTCCTAAATTCAAAACACAGAAGTGGCAGAAATTAATTTAAAATTAATTCCCGCTGTCAAAACAAAAAGCGTGTTTTTAAGAGATAATAACTATCAAAAGATTGACACTTGTTTATGTTCGGTTTAATTGTAAAATTATGTCCAATGACCAACATTATATTAAAATGTAAAAATATATTCTAAATATACTTTAAAACCACTAAAATTCATAATTTATCACTATTAATTATTTTGATTAAAAAAGTTGTTTTTATTTAAAATTTAGAAATTTTCACTATTCATCAAAATATGAAAGTTATCCGAAATGTACCAAAATTTCACCCTAGGATAATTTCGATATTCCGAATCCAAAAATGAAGTCCATTTTAAAATATAAAATATATATGATTTCAAAAATTAGGTATTACTATTCACAACGGCTAGTTTAATTAGTTGTGGTGTGTGTTAGAACTCGAGGTTGCGTACAACACACGCTATCGCATTATTCGAAGGGAAACGTACCGTGGAAGCTTGGGATGTTTCATTTTAAATTTTTTGATGTCTCCATTTAGTCAAAAAGTTTAAAATATTGTATTTAAAAAGGTTTCACTATCAAAAGTTGATAAAAGTGCAATACTGAAAATGAATCTGTTCTTGCATTATGACTAAGAAACTCATAATATGGATTCTAAAATTATAAGGATAATATAAAGTTTAAAATTTAGTTAATATTATTCATGAACTCTTTTAATGGATTTTTTTTTGGTAAGTCATGGTGCAATTGAACTCAGTGTTGCGTGTAGTGCAAGTTATTGAATTATTTTGAAGAAATAACACACTATGAAATCTTGGGGTGTTACAATAAAACTGCCAGCCTTCAAAAAAAATGCCCTTACCTGTGACGCAGAGAAAAAAATCCATCCAAGATTCATACCAAATCGGTTAACAATACCTTTATTCACCCTCAACCACAATCCACACAAACTCTGGAGGGGGGCGAGATAACTCCATCTCAACACAGTAACGCCCACAATAGGATGTTTCAAAGAAGAAGTCCTACGGTCAGCACATAAGAAACGACCAAAGGAATTACCTATAGAGAGGAGCACTGGGTTCTGGAAGGGAATTAGCAGTCCTGGAAGCTGAACCCAAATCGCTGAGGAGGATGGGTCTATATTCATGTGAAGGTCAGAAGACCACCAGAGGAGGTGGAATCTAAAGTTGCGAGCATCTCTACCCGATCTAGACCATTCCCGTGTCAGATCTTCCTCATCCGTGAAACAAATGAACATCTGATGAGGACCCAGAAGACCGACGGCCGCACGATACCCCAACCCCCAATCTTCATTCACGATAGTGTCCAAAAGATCAACAGACGGCTTGTGATGGAAAAATCTAACCACCAGTGCTGAGGAAAGAAGAGAATACACCTCTTGGAACTCTTGAGGCCTGACAGGAACCACCGGTTGGACATGGAGGATACCCACCAAAGACCTTCGGTGAAACATCGATGCTGAAAAAGACTGCAAGATGATCATCCAGAAAATGCGAAGAGATAAGCTGAGAAGCCGCCCTTAGATCCGGACAGACAACGCGAACAGGGCGCGGGAACGCCGGAGGGGGAGGGTGGGAGAATACCGATATCGGACCTAAAATTGTTTGTCAAAATATAGAACCACAGAATAAATAAATAAATCAACACCCATAATTTTTTAACAATTATCAATAATATCCACCATGAATGATAGAATACAAGAATTCAAGTAATGCTCAAACTTGAATTACAAATGAAAGAGCATAGAAAACCTGTGTGAAAACCACACTCCGATACGACTTTAACATGTCTCTGATAAACATCCCGTTGACACCATGTATCGGAAGATCAATTTGTGACAAAATGTCACCCTTTTGTCGATGAAACGTCATTACCTCAAAGATCTTCACCCGAACACGCGTCAACCTCGCACCAGCTTGCGACACCCAAATGATCCCACCATCATGATGTACCGTCAATCTTCAATCGGGACATGCCACCTGATCACCTCTATCAGGAAGACTTTCGATACGTGGCTCAATCATTAATCACGTTATTGCTGCTTCACACTTGTAGAACATCGAGACGCCACACATGCTACTGCCGACACGGTAGCCCCCTTCTTGCTCTCGGTGCACTACATCTTGAGCATCTCTCCTTGTTCGCCACCAGCAGCTTCCCCTTTTATAGGTTTCACTGTTTCATTTTTCAAATACAGATAAGATATGAAATATAATATCTTAAATCTTCAAATCACCATGTATCTGTCATGTTAAGATTTAAACACTTATCTCATCTAAATAGATAAGATATATCTCCCCATGAGATACACATACAACCTTATCTGTGTGATATGATAAAAGATATCTAATATTCAAAAACACATCTCAAATCTGGAAACACCAAGATGCGGGCTGAACCTCAACAGAGGGGTCATCGCGAACGCCATGAATCTTTTTTCTCAAACCCCAATGCAACCAGATCGCTCCGGTTTTGTTAGTTATGATATTCGATAAAGTGAGTTTAATGAGTTTTATTAAATGTGGGTTCTTATTGAATTATATTGTATTGGTTGTAAATTATTTATTTATTTTTTTAAATTGTTTTTGATGGAAATGTTTGGTTTAGATGTATAGTTGTGAAATTTTCCTAACATTATTTAAAAAAAAGGATTATTTGGATTGTTGTTTTTATATAATTCAATCTTGGTGATTTGTTATTTTGGTAAGCATTGGTTATGTTATTTTGGATTAAAATGTTTGAAATTGTTATCCAAAGGATAAGGCGTTTTTGATTGCGATTGAAATTGTTTTAAAAAAGGGAATTACATGCACTATTTATAAACTAAGGCCTTGTTTGGATAAACTTTAATATAATTTTAATTTTAATTTGATATTAATGAATTCATTATGTCTTGAGAAGAACTTAAAAGGAGTTTCATGATGTTTTAGGTATTTTCTTTATTGATTTGTAATCTTTGTTGGGCTACTTTTAAATGAAGAAAAAAAATGTTTTGATGAGATAAGCTTTGTTTGGATTTGAAATATTGTTTAGCTTTTGATGTGTTGGAGTTTATAAAGTATGTATTGTGTGTAAAAGTCATTAAATGCCTTGTTTTTTAGTGGTAAATGATGAAAATCTTTGATGAAAATTGGTTCTTAATTGGGAATTTTAAACTGAACTTGGAACTTGTATGTTGTATTAGTGATTATCAATGTGTTAAAAGAAGTGAATATATGATGATAATTAGGATGAATATGTATCTTGACAATATATGTATTTTTTAGCATTGATTTGGTTTCATGTTTTTTTATTGTACATTGATTTTAATATGGAAACTCCTATAGTGGGGATACGATAAACCATATCATTCATACACATTAATTCATGATTTATTGCATAAAGATACACTTAATACAAACCCATAAGATCACAAGGCCCAATGTATTTGGATAATTAGGTACATGGAATAACAACTTGAAACATAAATACAAAGACATAAACTAAAACTCCATAACATGCTCTTAAATTTCCTCGATCTTCTAAAACTGCACACTTGAGGACGTACATAAAAAAGGGGTGACCTATAAAACCCAACAAGGGAATAATCAAGGCATAAAATGATGAAAGCAATACATGTGACTCAATAGACATATCAAGGTAACATAAGAGGGGTGAGAATCATAAACTTGAACATTAAAACATGACAAAAGATGATAACATAAAGGCAATATGAGAATGTGAAAACAATATAAAACATGACATCATATACATAAGTCAATGATAACTACTAATACATCATAATATAGTGTTCTTAAGACAAACTACCATACACCATACATGACATATCATGAGATAAAAACATTACCCAATGCATTGGAGGGCTATATAATTCTGATCCCACCCCTGACTTTCATATCATTAACATGCATAAGTGTGCCACATAGATCATACAACATAAGGATGTATTTTATCACTTTTAACACCAAGATTAAGGAGTGTGAGTTAAATACATGGAATTACCCAATCAATGAAGGATATGTACATCTATGTGAATACCCTTATATGGAAATGAGGATGCGTATTCACTACACAAATGTTTGGTATGGAAATTCACAGGATAATTTCGATAACATAATGAGGATACATAAAGATTCATGGAAGGGTTTAATGAGAGAGAAATGAGACAATAATCACTTGGAAATATTAATTATAGTAAAAGGGATGTGTAAAAACATATCCAAACATGAACAATTTGAAATCAAAAAGCATAATATAAAGAAGGTGCTCGAATAAAGTGGAGAAGGAGAAGATCCCTTACCTTGAGAGGGTGCTTCTAAAAGCTTGGGAGGAGGTTCATAAGAGATTGTGGGAAACTTGGGAGGGCTCTATAGAGGCAAGGGAAGAGTAAATTCATGCTCCAAGGGCTTTGATTGAAGAGGAATGAGAGGTTGAGTGGGTTTTTATAGAAAAAGAGAGGAGAATTCTTTATTAATTTCTAAACAAAAGTTTTGGACTCTATATGATAAATTGATCCAAACCAAAAACCATCCCATGGTTTTTGCCCACGGTTTCTACCAAAGAGGGTTGAATTTCATTATTTTATAAGGATATGAATCAAAATACTTGAAATAATACCCTTGGTGATGTGGAAGTGAGTTATGTTTATAAAAAAATTATTTTAAAACCTTAAAATATAATATATGTTTTGGAGGATTCACTAAGGGTTTATAAAATTAATCAAATAAATTTAAAAACATATTATTTTAAAGAGGAAACATAATTTTTTTCATGGATACTCTTTATATTATTTATTACACAACTTTTGGGCTTTTATAATGTCATAATACATATCGTATAATTATACCGTATTTAATCTTTATCCAAAAATTCGAATGTCTCAGAAAATGATGAAAAATTAACTGTTGGATAATTTTGACATGATAATTCCAAAAATAATATTTATTTGATAAAAATTATTCTCTAAATATGAGAATTTATACTTTTAAATTAAAAATCCATATTTATTGAAAAATACTGGTTTTTTTACAATAACAGTTTTACGATCCTTATAAAAATTACATTTGACTTCATAAAATTAAATTATCATTTATATTTAATAAATATTATTTAATAATAATATTTTATTAAAATATCATTTATTTCAAAAATTCTTGAATTCATAAAAAGTGTGTCTCGATTGAATATAATTTGATGTTTCATTATATCAAAATCTAATTTTTATCAAACTTTATTATCTAACCATTATAAAGTATTAATAAAAGATAAATATAATAATTAATATAAAAAAAATACACCTTAAAACTATTATGTTCTAAATACATTTCCCTTTATTACACCAATGAATGCCCTAAGGGTAAGGTGTGCGATGGTGAGATTTTCTTGGGGTGGTTCGACGAACATGGTTTGGGTCGTGATCTCAATGAGATTGAACATCTTCCTTAAATAATTTTTCTCATGACTAAGTTATTGAATATTAGATTGGGATTGGTTAAGGTAAAATTCCAGTGATGCTATCATCCTCAGAAGCTTCTATAAATGGGCTTCATAGGGTACGATCATACTGGTAGAGGTTATCACTTACTTTGTCAGTATCAATTAGATTTATCATAACCCTGTATATATACTAATCATATGACAACTATATAATGACTATAATATCAATGGTTATAATGTTTAACCATTATTTAAATATAAAAGGATATAAAATATAATGGTCCAAAAACCAAATTAGTATATGTGCTTCCTATAATACCATTTCTTAATAATGCATTTACTCATTTAAAAAGGGAATTTCATTTATAAATGTTCAGGTCGTTACATTATTACCCCTTCGGATTTTTTCCCTTGAAATTTCATTCATATATTAAAACAAATGAGGGTACTTCTATTTCATTACCTCTTCTGGTTCCCAAGTCACTTTCTTAAACTTGTAGTTCGACCACAACACTTTGACCAGGTGAGTTGTCTTGTTTCATAGAACCTTGTCCCTATGATCTAATATTTTCACCGGATGCTCCTCATATGAAAGGTCATTCTCTAATGGCACCACCTATGGATTCCGTACATGCGAGGGGTATGTTATGTACTTCCTTAAGAGGGATATATATAACACATCATGTACTTGAGATATGTTACATGAGAGTGCTATTCGACAAGCCACTGCTCCGATGTGATCAAAGATCTTGAAGGGGATGATGTATCTTGGACTGAGCTTTCTCTTCTTCCCAAACCTCATAACTTTATTCTATAGAGATATATAAAGGAACAATTTATCTTTGCCCTCAAACTCCAGGTCTCATTCTGCATAGATTTTCTGTCAATTTTATGTATATTTAATATGATACTAAATGGTTTGAACCTTCTCTGTCATTTCTTGTATAAGATTAGCTCCTATCAGCTTTCGCTCTCCAACTTTATCCCAAAATCTTGGAGTTTGACACCTCTTCTCATACAGAGTCTCTTAAGGTGGCATTTGAATTCTAAAATGGAAACTGTTGATATATGAGAACTCTACTAGGGGAAGGTGATAATCCCAATATCCTTAGAAATATATTGAACATGATCTCAATATATCCTATAGAGATTGAATAGTTCTTTTAGATTGACTATTTGTTTGAGGGTGATAAGCAGTTCTGAATCTGAATTCTGTATCCAATGCTTGATAAAGTCTTCTGCAAAACCTAAAGGTAAACCTCAGATCTTGATTAGATACAATAGAGAGCGGAACTCCATGAAGTCTTACCATTTTCCATATGTATATCTTGGTGAGTTGGTAAAGATATAAATATTCCTTGATAACAATGAAATGTGGTGACTTTGTAAGGTTACTGACTACCACCTAGATGGTGTTATTGCCTTTAGGGGTCTTGGGGAGTCCTACAATGAAATCCATGGTTATGATTTCCCATTTCCATACTGGTATGGGAAATGGCTGCATCATACCCTTATAATTATGCCATTCACTCTTAACTTGTTGTCATACCAAGCATCATGATACAAATTCTGCAATATCCCTCTTCATTTTATCCCACCAAAAGTTTTGCTTTAAATATCTATACATCTTATTACTTCCTGGATGAATAGAGAAGGAGAGATATACACATCATCCATAAGTTCCCTCTTCAATTTTTGGTTTTTATGGGACACATATTCGGGTTCCAAAACTTATAAATCCATCTCTAGCAAAGTTAAACTCTAGAATATTTTCTACCTTTTTCTATAGCACCTCATCATCCTTTTGAGCCTCATTGATCCTATCAAAAATAGATAGTTGAGCAGTCATTTGAGAAAGGTAGAATAAATATCCTTTTATTATTCCCATGTATATCCTTTATATATCTAAGAATATTAGATCCCTTGCAATTCTCACCATGGATAGAGTTGCAAGATCATTTATAATCAGAGCATCTGTCACTTTTCTTTCCTTCCTAGGATGGTAATGGAATGAACAATCATATTATTTAATCAGCTCTAACCACCTTTATTGGTAAATATTGATCCCATTTTTTGTGAATATATACTTGAATATTTTATGATCCATAAATATGACACCCTTCTCCTTGTAGAGATAATGTAACCAAATATTCAGTGTGAAGATCACTGTATCCAATTCTAGATAATGTGTTAGGTAGTTATGATCATGGATATTTAATTGGAGAGAGGAATAGGCTATCATATTTTTATTTTTTTTGGCCTTCAGGCCACATGTAGTTTCCCCAGATAGACTCTACAAAAAAGGAGCAGCCTCAGAAGAGGATTCAGAGCAAGGTGAACTCACCAGAGTAGAGCCAAATGGATTTTCAGAATGAAAGGGTATGACTATGCCACCGGGACCAGCCTGTTCTTGTATGGGAATCCTAGCCAGACAACCATGCGAAGGTGGAGAGCTACTATCACGATGCAAATGCTGGGGAGGGGCAGTTCCTTGTAGATAGTCTGGTTGAATTCCCTAAGACCTTAGGGTCATGTAATCTCCTAAGCCTACGAGCCTTGTAATATTTGAGCCTACGCGCCTTATAAGGGTTCCCCCTCATCCCTTGAAAGGTGTGTTATCAAAAATCAATAAAAAAGAAGGCCTTCGGGCCATTCGGGCATTCATCATTCTATAAAAACTTCCCCCCTTCCATGTAACACCCCATAATTATAAAGGGTTAAATGACTAAAATGATACAACTCATGTCAAAAAGGTGCACCTTCCTTTTTAGGGGCCTACCTGATTAGAAATCCATAGTTAAGTATGCTTGTCATGTAGCAGTGATCGGGATTGGCGAACTCCTAGGAAGTTTCCCATGGTGTGTGCAAGTGAGGAAAAAACACACTGGAAAGAACATGTTTTGGCATATGGGGACAATTATTAGTATGATAACCCATTTGAGCATGTGGGTGGGCCCCAAGAAGGGGACCACATGTTTTTAGGGTAACTAGTGGTACCTAGTGGGCTAGGACCCGACGACCATGTTAAGGTGGGGTTTTTGTGGCACCCAGTGGTCAATTTAGTTTGTATAATGTTTTCTCAGTTCAATTCAATTCTATTTTGTTTGGTTCGAGATGGTTCTATTTGGGTGGGGTCCGGTTGGGTAAGGTTGGTTCTACTCCATTAAGATTAATTTGATTTATTTTAGTTTAGATTGGTTCAATTTGATTTGGTTTGATTTTATTCAGGTTGGGTGGATTTAGGATAGTTTTTTTGTTTATTTTGAGTTTGTTTAGTTCAATTCAGGTTGGGTCAAGTCACGTTAGGATGGTTCGATTTGGTTTAGGTTCAGTAGGTTTGGCTACATTCAGATTGGTTTAGGTATGTTTTGTTTTATTTCATTTGAATCAATTTAGGTGAGGTAAGATCATTTTTTACTAGTTTATATCAATTTGGGTCGATTTAGTTTGGTTTGGTTTTGTTCTATTTCATTCTAGACAGTTTTTCCTATAGGCCAATTGGCCATTAGGCCTAATGAAAAATTGACCAATTGGCCTGTTAGGCCTATAGGCCAATTGGCAATTAGGTCTATAGACCAATTGGCCATTAGTCCTAATTGTCCAATTGTCCATTATTCCAACTGGACAATTTGAAAATTAGGCCTAATGGCATAATGTCCAATAGGAAATAAAAATTAAAATTCAGATTAAAGTACCTTGCACTTCTCATGCTTGGGAATTGTAGTGCGCTCCAACGTGTGTACATATTTCATTGAATCTTTTTTCATTTTTTCCCTTGACAATTCCTAAAAAAATTCCAATACAAGTAATAAGAATTAAATTTTATATGAAAACCATTAAAGATTGGGAATACCTTAAACTCACCAATCTTCCAATGTGAAATCATTTTTTGATATTGAGTTTTTGGACAGTTGGGGAATGTGGGTAGACCCTCTAAATTAGAACCAATTCTGCTCTTCCAACCAATATAAAACTCATGCTTGTATGATTACCATAACTCTCTAAGATCCATTAACCTTGTAGTCTTAACATCTTCTCCATAGATAAAGTTAAAATAACCCTATAATGAATATTTTCTTTCATTTAAATACAATAATAATATATATATAACTTTATAAAATTTTATTACCCATATCTGCTGCCAAGATTTATCTTTGATGTATTTACTGAGATGTCTCCATGAGATCGGTTCCACCAAAATGATATCATGGTATTTGGATAAAGTGGCCATGAAACTTCTACACCGCCTTGAATTTTTACTTATCATGTGATTTTCTTCATTGTAATCCACCATTATCTATGTCTAGAGATTCCAGGCTTCTTGCATATGAGTTCACCCATTTCACCTAGCAGAAGATCCCACTGAATAAGAAAATAATGGGAAAAAAGAATAATTGAGTCATGGTACAACATGAAAAAATAAAGTGATATAATTTTACATAGTTATAATAATAAAAACCTTCTTTAGGCTTCTCACTAGACTGTGATGGATCTGTGGGATATCCTGGATCAATAGCCTTTAATGGAAGTGTTTGTTCCAATGCATGCTCTGGGTGGTCTTCATGCACTAGAGTAGAAGTTGAAGGAACAGACTCATCATATGATGGATGGATGGTAGGAATTGGAGGCGGTGTAGACTTGGTATGGGAAGAAGAGATGAGATGATGGAGGCATTAGTGGAATCATCCCTAGAGGTGGGATAAACATGATATGTGAATAAGAGGGTATATGAGATGATGATGGAGGTATGGATAAGAACATCCATAGAGACTCAAGTAGAAGATAGATAGGTGTGGTAGATGGGGTGTCTACTGGTGGGTCAGTGTAGGAATGGGTATGACGGGTGCTCCGTCTAGGTCTAGGAGCATCCCCACTCAGACCCGTGCTAGTAGGATGAGGAGTTACCTATGGTGGAACTGAATGCCCCTATTTTTTTGATAAATAATATTAACATGAAATTATATGTAATGAAGAAGAAAAATATTAAAATTATTATACTCACTAAGGGAAGCGAAGGAGGCAATAAACGCTCGTGCACCTATTGATCGAGATCAAATAGTCACTTCCTTAGAAGTTCTAAAGTATTTAGTATAATCTGTATAAGAATGAAATGTAAATTTTTTAGAAATGGTTTTTTATAAATCATTCATACAACTTAGAAATCAAAGAAGGCATAATAAATGTCATAATATATTTTAGTAACAATAATTAAAACCAAGTTATATATTTTTTAAAAACTCATTTTAAAACCAGTTTTCTAAATTGAAATAAATCTATTTAAATGAAATGAAACCAGAAAATACTAAAACAAACATATCATTCCAAACTAAAACTAAATTAAAGTAATTACAATAATAATAACCTAAGAAACGCATGTCAAGGTAAACTGAATGAAGAGTAAACATATATGATTGCTTTTATATATTACCCACCACTACTTTAGGTTTAACATAAACTCTCACAATGGGACAATTTGAGACATCAAATGAAATATTTTTGTTTAACACCAATGGGGTCTTCAATGGTGTAAATTTCATTACCATCATCATGAAAAATATGTACTGGGATTACTTCATTAATGACACCGTAATCAGGTCTCAAATGATCTTTCACATAAAACACTTGTTTTTCCATTGATGTCAAAATGTATGGTTCATCGGTATGCAGAAATTGACTCATGTCAATAACTCTGAATCCATAGTCATCAATAAATTTACCTCGTCACGTCATTGAATCAAATCATTTACATTTCATCATAGTGACTCGACCTTGAGAGTAGTAATCTAATAAAAATATTTTCTCAACAAGTCCATAATAATACAAATATTAATATTCAGGCTAACTATCTGATGCACTGGCATAACAATTGGTTATAACAGTTAACATAATTCCATCATGTTGTTTTCTCATTTTCACTACTCGATCAGTTGTAACAAATTTATACCCATTGATTATTAAAGAGTTGCATTCATGAACCAACGAATTGGGATCAAAATCCAATGCTCTTATTTCTTGAGAAACAAAGTCAATAGGTAAACTAAATACCTGAAATAAATATTAATAATATAATTAAATGGATATATATATTTTAATCTAATTAAAGTAATAGTCATACCTTTGATTTCAACCAAGCAGGAAACTCTAGGCTATAAAAAGCCTCTCTCATTCTAAAAGGAAAAGACCAATGAAATATACTTATAATTTGTTTATGTTACCTATATAAAATGATAATAAAAGTATAAGGTATATGTGAAATTCCATAATATGAAATAACATATAAATATCCAAATCACTTACTTGATATAGTCATCGAAAAAACCACAGTTAAATAAGACTGTGTGATGTGCCATATCCCACACTTCAAGGCTCAATGTAGCCAACGTATAAGAACCAAAAATTCCTCATGTTTGGGGAAGATATAGAAATTAGGGTCAAATTTCCCCATACTTTTCATCTTTATTTCTCATTGGCCATTTATGTCTTGTGCACACATCAAACAAATACATTGAAAAAAAATTCATACATTCTTGAGCTAAATAACCTCTCACAATCGAAATTTTAGGATAATTATTATTTAAGACATATGATTTCATTGTGCATATATTTCTTTAAGTAAAATACATCCACTGAAAAAACTGGTCCCCCAAGAAGTGTTTTAGTTGGAAGATTAACTGTTAAATGTAGCATGCAGGTGAAAAATGATGGAGGACATTTTTTTTCTATCTCACACAAAATCAATGGCACCTTCTACTGCATTTTTATCAAGAATGACTTGGATAACCTTTTATTATAAAGGTATATAAAAAATGGCACAAGTGAATCACTATCACCCTTAAATTATTATATAACAAATATTGAATTGCTATTGGAATCAATTCATGAAGAAGGATGTGATAATCATGAGTTTTTAGGGATTTTAGTTTCAAATACCTTCTGTTGAATCATTTAGATATGTTTTTGGAATATCCATTAGGATCCTTGATATTCTCCAATACTTATAGAAATTGATCTTTCTCTGACAGTGTCATTACATAAGAAGCATAAGGAAATTTCCATATATTTTTTCCGACACACAAAGGATGTAGTTCTGGTCGAATACCTCCATCAAAGAAGTCTTGATGAGATCAAAAGTCATCTTTGATCTTCCCCTTGATATTTAGAATAATTTAAAGCAACATTTCGCACATATTTTCCTCAATGTTCATTACATCTAAAAAATGATGTAACAAATTGGTAGTCCAATATGGAAACTCAAAAAAGATACTTCTCGTTTTCCAATTGTAAGTGGCTTCAATGTCAATATTCTTCCTCTTTTTAAATTTCAGCTAACCTTTACCTAATGAAAAACTAAAATATTTAAATTAATTAAGTACATCACTACCTAACATACATTGAGGTGGTTGTTTGGTGTCAATAGTATTATCAAACCTCTAAATATTCTTCCTGCATTGATGATCTAATAACAAGAATCACTGATGCCCCATGAAACTTAAACTACAATGATATTTAAGCTTTGTTGATCATGTATTCTTCATATATACAAGACATGATAGTTTTACCTTCATGATTCAACCAAATATCATTGCATAATCAGGGAAATCATTTATAGTCCATATAAGGGGAACAAACATCTGAAATATATTTTTGTGAAGAAGCATCAAATGCATGCGCACCCATATCCCAAAGCAACTTCAACACTCTTATTAAATGATGAAAGTAGACGTCTATATCATTCCCAGGATCATAAGGTCCAAATATCAGTATGATTAAGAAAGTGAAAGGGTTTTTCATACACATACATGGAGGAAGATTATAAACATAAATAAAAACTGGCCACATGCTGTGAGCAATAAGCATCTGACTAAACAGATTAAAACCATCACAGGATAGACCCAACTTGACATTACGCACATCATCTGCAAAATCAGGATGTTATGAATAAAATTCCCACCATTCTAATCTATATGAAGGATGAACCAAATCATCATTACCTTTAATTCTATTATAATTATTCCATCATATATTGGATGAGATTTCTACAGACATGAATAGATTTTGAAGTCTTAGAATCAATGAAAAGTGCCACATGACTTTCTGTGGCACACGAGATGGTGTTCCATATGAATTTTACTTCCATTGAGATGAAACACATTATTTATAGTCATTATGGTCAGTTATTTCCTCCCAAAATAAACTAAAATCTTTCATACAAGCATGAAATTTATTAGTAGAAAATCCAAGTTGCTTAATTAACTTCCATGCCTTGTAATGATTTGAGGTAATATCTAAACCATCAGGAAGAAAGTCCTTAAAAAATGTAAGAATATAATCAATAGAGGTATTAGAAATTCCATACATGGTTTTTTCATGGTATAATCAAATTAAAAATTCCAACTTGGTTATTTTAGTACATTCATAATATATTGGAGTTCTGGCATCATCCATTAAAATTTTCAATCTTTCAATATCATCATCTTCAGTCTTTTCCTCATGTTTATTGAAATAATTGTCTTCTTTCACTAACATACTATCACTATCATGATGATGCACAAATGGAAACTGATCAAATATCAAATTCTTCATACCAGTTATTTGTTTTCGTTCATGAACAGTAGAATATTGTCCTGTCTCTCTATGGTGATACCAAACAGAATAGTTTATTTGAAATCCATATTTCATTATATAGTATCTAACTTATTCCCAACTTAACCACGTTCTTCCAACACAATTATAGCATGAACACTATATACAACCTCCATCTGAAGCATTCTTAAATAAAAAATCTAAAAAATATTCCAAATTCTTTTAAATCTCTCTTGAAATCCAATGGGTGTGATACATCTAGCTTCTATCCATTCTATTATAAGGGAATTTTTTTTATTCCAATCAATAATGTAAACCATAATTAAAAAATTCATTACAACCAATTTTAATATTAAATTCATCAAAACATACCAGTAGCTATAAAAACAAAAAATAAGAGAAATAACATATGCTATAAGAAATGACTACAAATAATGAACCAAGGTGGGTATCCCTAACATTTAATAATTCACTATCATAGTCACTATCCAAACATCTCCCTAGGAAGATCAAGAGGTGCAACAAACTGGGATGAAATGGAAAACCAACCATTTTTCATAAGGTTTTATGAAATGAAATGAAAACACATCAAAAGTGTGTTAAAACCTGGCACATTTTCCTAAAACATTGTTTTTAAAACCAAAAAACAATCATAGTTTCATTAAAAAACAAAACATTATTTCCTATGAAAGTTATTCCAAAAATATTTTGGAAACAACATTTTACACTTTAAAGAACACACCCTGTCAAATTCATTTACAAAATAGTTTTAAAGAACTACATGATCACACTTTATCTTTATTTCTTTTAAAACTTTTTAAAATCCCACCTCAAAACATAGAGATATAAACCACACAAAAATAATAATGAATCACATAGATAGGAAGGACTATGTCAACCCACAAAAAAGGGTAAACAAAAAGAACATAGTTTGTAGATAATAATCTAAGAACATGGGGATACAATCGATATACAAAACGACCCGCCACATACCCGAGGAGTGTCCCCGATCCCCTAGAGATTACTAAAAGCATCAAGGGTGTCACACATAACCATTGGGGATAGTTTCACTCTCAAAAACCTATTGAAACTAACTAAATAAGTAATACCATAAATAAAAATGCACAAACACTAGAATTGAAAGTAGAAATAAAATACAAATTAGTACAAAGTTTCAGAACTAAAATGGAAGCTAAATGAGACAAAAAGTAAAACCAAAAAAGAAAAAAAACTTGAGACAACTGGTTATACAAACTGAAGGTTCAACCTCCATCCCATCATGAAATCAAGTCACCAACACAATCCCAATAACCATCCACTTCCAAGGAAAGATGGCACTATAACAAAAAATCCAACAGATGAAAATATATTCACAAGACATGATGACTACATTACTACCAATATGAGTATGTTGGGTGTGAGATGAAGCTAGTAGGATACCACCATGAGTCCCATTCATTAATTTTATTATAGAAACAAATTTTAAGATAGGGTGTGGAAAAATAGGTTTACATTTTCACTTTAAATGAATGGGAGAAAAAAAAGTTCAAGATATGCACTTCATCAATGATCCCCATGCTGTAAAACCATTTCTTGAAATTAGTGCTATTTAAAAACAAAGAAATTTTCAAGGGGTACAAATTATTTAAATATAACTATTTAAAAATTAAAACCACACATGATCTAAAACATTTCAAAATCATGCTAATAATAATGACTCTATGAAAAAAACTTTTTCATTTTTTCTTTAAAATCACACACACACACCCAGATCAAGGTAAACAAGGAATTAAGGGTAAATAATCAAGAAGAAACATGATAAATACAAGGATGGAATAATGCTAAAAAACAAGGTTAATCCATAAAAGGGTCAACTCACCAAGAAAGACCATCCAAGAAATAAATAATACAAATGAAAATGTATAAATGAATGATCCATAACATAAATAAATATCATTATATGAAATAATGATAACTAACATGACCACACAAGGCATGAAAACATGGACCTAGTTGTTGGTAGGGTATAATCATACATCTATCCACTGAATCACTCTATGTAGCATCCTCAGTGAAAAACCAAAAATAAAGGTTTTAGATACAACTGAGGGGGGTCTAGTCAATGCACAACCTTTACTTTCCTAGCAATGTCCCACTACTACCCACTTAATAACCTCAGTCTCCTCATGGAATAATAATTTAGGTAGACCATGTAAAATAACATAATCACAAGATAATAACAAGCCTCTAGGGCTAACAACATTATCACATCCTTACCACCTCCTACACTACCATCAATGTTACCCCAACACATAAGCATAACATGAATCACATAACCAAGAATCCATAACATGGATAAGGAAAACATCAACAAAATCAATGTAGACTAAAAAGGGAACCATCAACGATCAACTCATAATAATGTGCCAACTGGGCCTTCAATTTTATACATACAACATATAGAATTGGAAATTTTTGTACAAAACAACATTCCATGACAACACAATTACAAAAAAAAAATATTTTCATCAATAATTATAAACACACAATTCATGGGATACCTCCATTCATATTTTGAATCCAAAAATACTATCAAAACATGAAATCCCTCTTTTAACATAAAAAATTAACCTACTTTGGAAGCCTCATTTTTCTTATAATACCAAAAACATGTGTGTTTCATTATGAAAATAAACCATAGAATTTTATCAAACATAGGGACTTTATAAAATGCCATTTACCATCAAGATAAGATTTCAATTAGGAAATTTAACCCATTTTCCACTTGAGAAAAAATCAAAATAAATTAATGAAATAGAAAATTGATGCTATATGTAGTCCACACCATGAATATTTAGGCCAAATATGAATTTATAAAACACTTGTAACATTGAAAATCTTAAATAAAAGAAAATGAAACAGAAACACCAACATAAAACATTGAAACCATGCCACCTTCAATAAAACACTTGAAAAATATTAAAAAACTATAGATAAAAAATAAGAGGAGGGGAGAAAATGTTACCTCTCAAAGATCCTAATAAAAAATAGCTTGATAAATAATACTTTAGATGGGTGGGTATGCCAAAATCATGGGAGGAGGGTAGTGGGGCGACCAAAATTTCCTGAGGAGAGCAGTGAGGAAATTAAAGTCACATGAGGAGGGAATTGGGGCAGCCAAAATCACCGGAGGGGAGGGAGGAGGCTGACCGAAGTTTCCTAAGGGGAGGGCGGATGTGCGAACACACAAGAAGAGGTGGGATTTTAATGAGGAGGAGGGGAGGAGGATCCCAATTGGGCTTCCAATATTTAGAAGTCCATACCAATAGTTTTTAAAAAAACATTGGTAAAGGCTTGGACAAGTACCTTTTATACCCACGGTTCTTCTAGATTGTGGGTATAGATCCATTGGGATAGGTCCCTTTTCCAGTAGTGTATTCAAATAACTAAATAAATATTTATATTAATCTTTTCACTAACTGGGGATAATTAAATATTTATTTTTTAACTTGTGAATAATAAACAAGAGATAAATAAATATTATATTCACTAACTTGTGAATAAATATTTATTTAATATTCAAATCATATATTCTAAAATTGAATATATCTGGTGATTAAATTTATGTAATCAACTTAATCTAAATAATTAATTTTCCACAAGCTAGGAAAAATATTTATTCTTAATATTACATTCAAATACAATTTAACTGAGATTATGGATACAATTAGTGTGTGACCCTCAAATATTATTTCTTGTAGGCATTAAGTGAACATGATTTAAGTCCAAGATCAGTGTCTATTAACATATCAGGGTACCCATAGAGAAATAAGTTAATGTTGTTGTACATATCACTCTTATAGGTAGTTTTGAATGATCACAAACACACATTTGTGTTTTTAATGGTTTCCTTTGATGATTTTAAATAATTATATTTTAAGAATTTTTCATGGAGGTTCTGGACTATACAAAGGTCTTAAGAGGTCAATAAAGAGAATTTTTAGAACCCCCACATGCAGGTGCTAATGGATACCCAATGTTACCTAGATATAACATCTATTCTATATAGGTTCCACTAACTAGATGGTGGAGCACACTGGCTTGCTGGTGTGGTTTGAACAGAACCATGGTTTTATCTAGGTGCTAATGGGTTTCCAGTGACACCCACCATCTATCTAGTAGCCTTGGGATAGAACAAAAAATATCCACTGGAGGTATCCCCCCTCGACTTCTCTCACCTCCCAATGGATAAAATCGACCCCCAATGATTCTAATACCCCTAAGGGACCTCCAAAACCTATAACTACACTATCATAGAGGCTTAGAATCAAGTATTTACCAAGGGATACAAAATTTCTACTATTTTTACCTTTCAAGAGACCATTTTTCTTTCATTATTGGTATTTATTATTATTCTCATATCTTTTTCTCTCTTCCTATAAAGTTATGTTTTTATTCATTTGTGATAGGTTAAGAGTGATCTTGTAATGGGTTTGTGTTAAGTAAACCTCTTGTTTTTCTTTTATCAGGTTCTCACTACCATTGAGTGTGAGGGGATAGGTTATCACTACCTTTAAAGTGAAGGATTAGGTTCTTACTACCATTGAGTGTGAGGGGGATATGCCATCACTACCTTTAAAGTGTAGGAGATTGAGTTTCTAGTTACAACCATTAAAATTCTAGCAGTTTTCTTATTACAACATCTAAAAATCGAGGTATATTGGTTTTTTGTCCATAATCATTAAAAGTATATCCATGTATTTGGTTTTCTTGGTACTGACCACTAAAAACCAAGGGTCTTATATCTTATAACAAGTTTACTTGCTATAATTTCTAAAAAGAAAGGGTTCATGTTTCTTGATACAACTTTTTAAAATTAAGGTTTAAACCAAAACCTCTCAAGGTTACTTGAGGGGAGTAGACATAAGGATACATTATGGATTATTTCTAAACTACTTTAATAATTTATCATGCTTTATGTTTTATATTTATTTTTCTATTGGTATTAACTCTTATAATTTTAGTTCATTTATTTCATTGTTTTAATTCTATGAAATTTAGTTTTTTTGGGACCAAGAGGTTTTTGAGTTGTTTTGAAGAAGTTAGAGGTATTAATAAGAAGTTGGTTTTGATTGAAGAAACATTGATTAAAGTGTTTTCTTTTGTAGTTCAATGTAAAACACTTAAAATTATTGAGAACATAAATCAATTAACTTTTTTGAGTTACAAAAGTGATTGGATGAAGTTCAACAACTTAAGGGTAATGGATGGAGTCCATCATACTGAATTCATTGATCAAAGTTTGGTGCACAATGTCTATCTAAGTATGATTAAAAGTTTCATTAGATAAAATGTTTGATGAATTAAAACATAAAATGATTTTCTAATCCTAAAGTTCCAAACATCATGGCACCGAAGGATTTCATAATCCAAGCTTGTGTACAAAGGAGGAGTTTGAGGTACATTTATACAAAGTTCATACTGTGAAGTTTGTATAAATTTTACCTGAATGATGTTATTATCCAAAGGTTTGGCTTAGAAAAGTTCAATGATTTATGTTTATGAAGTTATGGAGTTATGTTAGTATAAAGTGTTGTTCAAACTTTTATGAAGTCTTCCAATCATAGTAAGAATGTTTGATGTTTCGAGGTTGCTTCTAATGAATATTGGATTAGACAATGAGTTATATGAAGTCTACCAGATGAGATAATACAAAGATAATGATTTAAATCAATAAAGTTAGAGTGTATAAAGTTAAGCTAATCAAAATTGTATAATTTAATCGGATAAAAGGACGTGCGTAGGTACATTAGACAGGGAATCTCAAAGTCATAAGATTGAGTTGACCAAATGAACCTTTTTCAAAGTCATAAAATAGAGGAATGGTTATAAAATCTCAGGATGAAAGGGAATTTAATAGATCCCTATGAATTCACCGATCAAATATTCTTATTTAGAGTTCATCAAACAAATATTTCCTAGTTATGGAAACATATGAAGATTTTTGAAGTAATTAATTAGATGAAGGAAGTATCTAGTGATATACTTATGAGATATTCCTATGAATATTGTATAGGAATATTAGTGGGAGTTTTATTAGTTGGAATAATTTTATAAAGGTGTACTAGATGGAAGATTCAAAATTATTTATGAAAATTTTATAAATTCCTTAAATGTGATGATGTTGACTTGCACGTTCAACACCTTAATAATAATTAATGAAAAATTATGATTTTCACTAAGATCCAAGGAAGGTTTAAAGGAGTTCATTAAAACTAGGACTTAAAGAAAAGTTCCTATAATTTTATAGGACTGAAGGTGGTAAAACATTAAAATAGATTGAGTGGGATATTTAAATTTGAGTGAGTTTTTGTAATTTTAAGTTTACATTGCACCCTATGTTTTTTGAGAAACATTGCCTATATAAATGGGTTTGGTGTGATGAGTAAATGTGTGAATGTGTGGTATCTATTTGAAGTGTTACTAAAGTAAATATATGATTAGAAAATTAGGTTGTAAAGGCATTGGTATGATGGATACCAGATAGAGTTTCCTATCAGTTGGTATCAAATGAGTGGTGTGAGCAGACGATTAGTTAAATGGGTTAAAGAAGCTTCAGTAGAACAGTGTGATGAGGTGATCAAATAAACATGGAATAAAATTGGTATCAGTTTATAGAAGGAACCAAATAGAGTATACTGGATGGAATCACTGGAAAAACTTACGAGACGAACAACTACTGCATATTAGAAGTCTCTTGCTTGTTACTGTTCAAGAAGGTGAATAGGAAGAGGAAGTACTTGCAAGAAGGGAAAGTGTGAAGAAAATTCAAGCAAAATAGTGAAAAAATATCAAAGAATTTTGGTAATTTTTTTTATATTTGTTGAAAACCATTTTTATATCTCTTATTTGTATAAGGATAAAATGAAATATTAATTGACTAAAGTGCTAATCAAGTGAAATAATATCCCCTGCTTACTGTAACAACTAAAAAGATTATTTTCTAGTGATTTGTGTGGTATTGGATTACTTCCAAACTATATTAAAGACTAGAAACTATTATTCAGTAGTGAAACTTATAAATACCCGTGTTCCTATAGTTGTTCTTGTGTGTTGTTTTCTAGCAGGGTCATTTCTCACCAATTAGAGGTGAATGATTTTTCTTAATAAAGAAAATATAAAAAGAGAAGATCACTAATTCAAACCCTCCCTTTATAAGTGATCACATTGATCCTGATTGGTCCTTTAAATTTTCATCAGAGAGAAGGTTCCATTCATCGAATCTTTACTAAAGTTTAAAGAAAAGTAAAGTGACCATAAATGTTCAAAACTCTATGAATAGTAAGGGGATTCCTATCTTCGATGGGAAAAACTATCATTTATAGAAGGATGGAATGTTAACTTATCTTATAAAAATTCACTATAAATTTCTTGAAGTTTCTACAGATGGTTTCCCTCATCTTGGAGAGGGTTTTCCCTTAATAGTTACTAATAAGAAAAATTTGGATAATAATGAGAATACTGGTAATTCTATACTTTCCTCACATGCTGAAAGTGAATTTGTGAGGGTTAAAGGTATTGGAAAAACTAAAGGCATATGTGAAAAGCTTAATAACATTGATGATAAAAATATGAAAGTAAAAAAATATAAGTTACAAATATTGAGATTGAATTACGAATATCTTAAAATGGGTGAAGATGAATCCATTGGTATCTTCTTTATAGGAGTTAATGAATTGTAATCACTATAAGATGTTTCAGTGAGAAGTTGAAAGATTCAGATGTTTTTGAAAATATTCTTAGAATTATTTTGGATAAATTTGATGCTAAGGTATCAACATTAGAAGACATAGATTTTAGAACACAATCTTTGGATGATATTTATAGTATTCTCATCATATATGAAATGAGAAAAGAAAATGTTATAAAGAACAAAGAAAATATTGATCGGGAAATTTATTTCAAAGATACCAAGAAAATAAAATCTATGAAAGTCATAGAGAAATAATTTAGTGACTATGAAACTATAAATTAGTTATGTAATAAATTTGATGAATTTTTTTTTCTAGAAAGGGGAAAAGAGGCACAAATAAGTACAATGAAAAGTTACCATTGAAGTGCTTTAGTTGTGGAGTAGTTGGACATTTCACATCAAATTTTCCATGATAACAGGAAGATGAAGATAATGATAAAGATGATATAAAATAAATAATATCACTAAAAAATAATGTATAAAAATCAAAGTCTATTAAAAAGGGTAAGAAGTTCTCTAAATATAAAAAGAGAAACTTTTTTTCCAAGTGCATAGAAGAGGAAGATAACAAAGTAGAAGTTAAAAAATCCAGTGATGATACTACTAAAAAATTATTTTTTGTAAAAGTGAACAATTAAAAGTTCACATGTCATGAAATTAGTACCTATGAATTATAAGAATAAGAATATACTCATATGAAGTTTATACTTAAGAGTGAGTTCAAATAATGTGTGGAAAAGATTGTTAGAATTGAAAAGTTGAACAAGTAGTTAAATAAAAAAACCATTCAGAAAACAATCAATAATATTATCTTGAAAAAAAAATACAAGTTTCTAAAAGAGATCGACGATCTAAATAAGTTACTTTATGAATAGGAAAACATCAGCATTAATCTTAAATAAAAGATAAAGGAGAAGGGGAAATATTTTGATCTTGTTCAAAAAAAAAATTATTGAAGCTGAGCGAGGAATAACAGACTTATAAAACTCAGTTTTAGAATTTTTTGAAATATATATGAAGTTTAAAAATTATAAGGATAAAAATAATCATCCTAATAGGTTAAAAATAATAATTAATATGTTTATAAGAAAAAACAAGTCAAGAAGACCATGTATGTTTCCAAAAAAAGTGGAGTTGAAAGTCCTAAAATTTTTAATGTTTCAAAGTTTGAACCAAAAGATACTACTACTGGAGATATTTTTAAGGATGAGAAGAAATATAAGAAAAAGAAGATGATGTTAAGATGCTGCCAAAACATTGTTACACAAAAAATTTCTAAGGTGTATGATAATAAATATGGTGGAAAACCGATACATAGTTATAAAAAGAATGAAATTTATAGAGGAAAATATGCTTTCTATAGATATTTCAAGTACTATGGAGTATTTGGATATATAGTGAAGATTTGTTGGTTAAATCATAAACACTATAATTAATCCAAGAGGCACTATAGGTGTAGTTTGAGGGGGATTCAACCCACTCAAAGAAGATAACCCAAGAAATTCAGTTTGAATATTAGAAATAGATTCCAAACTTTAGAATTTTTTTTAAAGATATGACCAACTTGTAAATATTTATAAAGAATGTCTTGTTTTGTTTTCAGAATAATAAAATTTATATAATAAATCTCATAATCGACATGATAATGAAGAAAAAGGCAAGGAGAAGTATTTAGTTATTGAAACTAATCTCAAATCTGCAAATGGAGAATTACCTTGGAAACTAGATAGTGGGTGTTATTCATATATGATTAGAGATTTGAAGTTGTTGAAAAATTCAAATGATTAAAAATAAGGGATAGTAAAATTTGGAAATAACGAGTCTATCACAATAAATGGAATTGGATCTGCTATCATTGGAGAAGAAAAGTTAAAATCCAAAAGTGATTTATTTTTTGATGGAGTAAAACACAACTTTTTAAGTGTTTCATAATTCAGTGATGAATAAAATGAAGTTTTTTTAGAAGAGATGGGTTTTTGTCAAAATACCCGAATATGAGAATGTTTTTACAATAGGGAAACAAACTAAAGAAAACTTGTTTCAAGTTTGTGATGTAAAGAGTTCATGCCATCTGATCATATGATAAAAGAAAATCAACTATGGAATAAGAGGTTGGAGTATATGTGCCAAAAGAACATGAGAAATCTGAAAAAGAGAGAAAGTATTCATGATATTCTTGAAATGAAAATAATAAGATATTGGTTGTAACACCCCGAGCTTCCACAATATGTTTCTCTTTGAAAAATACAATAACTTACGTTGTACGTAACTTCGAGTTCTAACACACCACGACCAATCAAACCAGCCGTTATGGTTAATAATACCCACTTTTTGAAATTTTATAAATTTAATTTTTCAAAATGTAATTCATTTTTGAATTCGGAATATCAAAATTATCTTAGGGTGAATTTTTGGTATTTTTCTGAAAACTTTCAATTTTTAATAAATAGTGAAAAATACTGCGTTATTGTTTTAAACCAAATTTTTATTTAAATAATTAGTTATTTTATTTAAATTTATATTAGGTAAAAATAGATAAATAATACCTATATATGTTCAATGTAATTCATCGGAGTCATTTTATAATAATATTAGATATATAAAATTTTATTGAGCTTTTTACCGTCTTTTACCCACCTTCTAGGAGCATTTACAAATTTGCATAAAATGTAATTTTATCACTTCTATAAATTGAATTTAAAAAATCCAAGAGACATGGTGTACATAATTAAGTAAAAATTGGTTCAATAAGATGAAAATATTTTTTAGTGACTAGTAACTTTTGACTTTTATTTACCATAGTTAAAAGTAAATAGAGGAATTTAAAGTAAAAAATGATATTATAATTAGCCTAAAACATGTCCTAATTCTATTTTATAAGTGTATTTAGACCAAAATAAACCTTAGGAATAAAATATGATCCTTTTGGTCCACTTGGATTAGATTAGGACATTTATTATTATTTTATTTAAAGAAGAGTTAGAAGTGTTAAATTCAAACTTTAATAACTAAACCATTTTTAATATAGGGTTATACATAAGATAAATTCGACTATAAATATTCATTAGAAATATAAAAATATTTAATAAATAATTATATTTTATTTATAATTTTTATACATTAAATAATTAAATTTATTTATGATACAATGATGATGCAGTAATTACCTTATTAATAAAAGATTAAAATAATTGATATTATAAATATCCAAATAAATGTAAATTGATACTTATGATGAATTAATATAATTTTATAGGTTAATATGATATGTTAGGGTTGATTAAATAATTTTTTTTCGAAGTGATAAAGTTTTTATTACTTTCACAAAAACAAAATACCAAATAGTGTCAAAATTGACATAAATGAGTTTTTAAAACAAATACTATATTATTAATTGATATAATATTCATAAAAATATAAGGTTTAGTAAAAGGACTTAGATAAGGTTATATATATCAATAATGAACCACTTGGGGTTATATTGTCTTTTTATAGTAAGTTTATTAACCATTTATTATAATAATACAAGAATACATGGTAAAGTTAAACTATTTAACTAAGAGTTAAATCTAAAAGATAAGGTTAATATGGTGACATAAACCAATATAAAACCTCTTTGTTGAGTGGTTTTAGACCCATACCCACCTTAGACTATAAATAAATCATTTTTAAGTCATTATAAACCGAATATGACAGTATCATAAAATAATATTTGAATCTTTTCCTAAAGTGACCTTCACCTCTCTTATAAAAGGGTACTTCCCCTTGTCTCAAAATCACACTTCTAAAGCCATTTAGATCGACCAAAACCCACTCAAATATCCTACCAAATACCCTAAATTCTACCTAGATACCTTATTTTTATCATAAATACAACCTAAATATCCCTTTTGATCAAATCAAAAGGAAGCACTTGAAGAAGAGGTAATAATTTCACCACCTTTTTCAAAGTTCTTTTCTTTTTTAAACTTCCTATTTCTTTGTTGTTTCCATACCAAAATAATAAATCCATTACCTTATACATACTATGATGTTATTATAAATATGGTACAACCATATTCATTATTCTATCCATCCTATGAATGACATGTCACCATACGTACGTACGTACGACTTACAGTCTCCACGTCGTGGTGTAGTTTGTTATTCAAACACTTAATTATTTGGATGGGTATAATGATGAGTATAAATTATGTAAATAATAAATATAACATGTTAATGATTATTTATATATGATATACCATCCAATTTCATATGATTTCACCATTAATATAATGATATTGTTGCTCATGCGTACGTACGAATTACCGTCTCCACGAACGTGATGAGATTCATTCCCCATCGTAATCATTCAAGAATAATTTTCATTTTATGATTAAAAATAATGTTTAAGAACTTAATATCATTCTGGATATGAATAAAATATATCCTATTCATAACAAACATGACATACGTATCAAAACATATAAAGGAAGACAAATCAGTTAACACTCGAAACAATGATACTACAGAAATATTATTAACAAAGAAATATTAGAAGATCATGTATTATATCATATTTATGTATGTGGTTCATGTATAATTTAATAACAATGATTTAACTATTATATAGGAGGTTAAATTACCCTTGATCATGAAAAATTTCAAGGTAAGGGTTAATTCTATAATCTCTTCATTATCCGAGGTTGTTTATATGTGAGTATCTACTAGGACCTCTTTATCATCCACATCTGTGTTTCTTAAAAATGTATTTCAAAACATTTTTACTATTTTCTAGACTATGGATTAAAGTCATTTATACCATTTTTTACTTTTTATTATATTTTTATAAAGGAATCTTTTCGTCGTTTTCCAAACAAGGTCCTTTACGACCTTTTCGACAAAATTAAGGGAAAAATGTTTTTTTAACTTATACGGTGGGTGCAGATATTTTCCACCATTATAACAACTTTTAAGCTTCAATTAAAATATTATAAGAATATTTTAAAAATAATTGTTTTATTTTAAAATTACATGACTTCTAAATGACTTCAAAATATAAAGAGATATTTCTCTCAAATAGTTTTGATTTCATCTATTTCAACATCCTTTGTTGGATTTTACGCTTGCTTGAAGTTGATTTATTATGATACAATATTCCATATTGTATTGAAGGTTTTGTGATATGTTTGACTGTGGATGTGATATTTTTATACCATTCATGGTTTATGGTTAAATTATTGACATTTCTTATGCTAGTTTTAATATGAATGTTTATGTTATTTTTCAACCTTTTCATATGAGGAATGCATTGGACTTAGTAAGTGATGGGTGGAGCCTGCTATATCTCCTGGATGAATTGGTAGGTCTCATGAGAGAAACTATTTTATTGTCACAAGGACTTGAAAAAATATTATTTTTAGTCTTGGCCTGAGGCCTTGACTATGTGGTTATGGTGTCCGACATTATGCATTCCATCATTATAAAATTGGATATTGATATTACATGTGATTATTTAACTAGTAGAATATCCATGTGAATAATTAAATGGAATTATTTGATTTATATTTTCCATATTATGCTGAAGTTTAAGTTTAAAAGGCTTGTGTTTTAGTCTTATACATCGCCTTAAATGTTTATGCTTATTTATGAAAGTTTAAACTATATTGTTATCCTTATTGAGCATCTGAGCTCACCCCTTTCTTATGTTTTATTTTTCCCAGGATGTGAAGAAGTATATTATGATTAACCTGTAGGAATAGGCTAAGGTATATAAGAGTGTTCAAAGGGAACACAATGTTATTTTTTTATTTAATGATGTAATGTAAAACTTATGTATGTATCTAGTACTTCCAAGGATACTAAACTGATCGGTATTTCAGGATATGATCCCTTATGATCATGCCAATGTTATGTAATAATTCACCGAATACGGGTAACTAGGTTCGGGGTGTTACAGTTGGTATCAGAGGAAGTTTAGTACAAACTTTGGAATCTAGATTTAGAAAAACTATGATTATAGAACATTACCCTAAGATAGACTTTGAGGATTATTATATAAGAACTTCATATAATTTTGGTAATTTAGAGATTTTGTGAGTTTTCTAAGTAATAAATCCTTGTCTAGATATGAGAAGGTAGAGGCGACTCTGGCATAGATGTACCTAGGAGTGAAAACCCTGACAAGGAGTTTTGGGCTTGACCTAGGGTATCCTGGTACATGACAACATGCCTTGCTGTACTCTTGGTTACGACACTCCTGGGGGATATGCTTAGGATAATTCACATTTTCTTTAAAAACCATTATGCAGGATTTATAAGTATATACCTCCTCAAAGAAAACATTTTTATGATTATGGATTATATCTATAAACTTTTCAAATTATGTTAAGGGTTTTACAAGTTTGGAATTATGTATTGCGATTTATAAACTAATCTAGTGTATGCCATTGTTTAGAAATGAAACCTAGTGGAAGGAATGGAAACTGTATCAATGCACATAATCCATGCAGGGATTTTTCTCCTACTCAAGATAATTATAGTGGAGCTGGTGATGTAACTGGTGCTGATCAGCTTATCACTATACTGGGACAACTCACTCAGGTTATGAATAATAACCTTACCCGTATGGAGCACCCTAATCCACAATGTAAAGGATCAATGTTAGACCGCTTAATAAGGTAAAAACCACCAAAATTTATTGGGAATACAAATCCATTTATACCTGAGAAATGAATAAGTTCCTTAGAGAAAATATTTCATGCTTTGGGGAGCAACGAAAGGGAAAAAGTTGTCATGACAGTTTATTAACTCACGGGAGATGCAGATCAATGGTGGTAATTAATTCAAAACACAAAGGAATATGAAGAAGTATAAAATATGGAATGGAGGGAGTTTAAATATCTTTTTTTAGAAAAATACTTTTCTCGTGACCATCGCGCGAATATGTAAAGATAATTTCTATGTATGAAGAAAAAGGAGGATGGGAATTTTGCAAAGTATGAGGATAACTTTACAAGGTTATCAAGGCATAAAACAGATTATATACGTAACCCAAGGAGTAAGATTGATCAATTATTCGATGAGTTAAAACCATTTCTCTATCGAGCATTAGTCTCACAATCCTTCTCATCATACGAAGATATTATCTCATGTGCTATGCAGACAGAAAAAGGAATTATATAAGTCTTATGACTTTAAAGAAAATAAAGCGAAGAATAGATATTCTAAACACTCTGGAAATAGAATTAAGGGGAATAAGAGAAAAGTTGAATTTCCATTCTTAAGTAAATGTGGGAAGAAACACCCTAGTACTTGCCTGAAGAAAATGAGAGTCTGTTACAAGTGTGGTAAAAAAGGCCACCAAGCTTGTGATTGTAAGGGAAAGAAAGAGGCTGTCAATGTTGAATGCTACAATTGTAGAGAAATGGGGCATTATGGAAATGAATTTCCTAAGTGCCAAAGAAACTTACCTCAGAAAAAGCCAAGGGAGAAAGTCTAATCTTATGCAATCACTACTGCTGAGGTTGAAGCTCCAAATGATGTGGTGGCAGGTAATTTAATGGTTTCCTCAAATTTAGACAATGCTTTTTTTGATTCTGGATCATTACATTGTTTCATATATTCCCAGTTTTCTAAAAAATTAGATATTTCAAATTTTATTTAACAAGAAAGTTGTCAGTCAAAACTCTTAAGGGAAGTATCATTGCAACAAAGTTTTATGAACTAGTCCCCATTAGGGCATATAAATGTTCTTTATATTCTAATCTCATCTTCATACCCATGATTTAATTTGATATAATCCTCGGTATGGATTGGATTTTGGACCATGATGTGAAAATTTATTGTAAGAAGAAGGAGTTTACTATTTTCTATGATGATAAGGATTACCTTATCTTTAGTGCAGAAACGTCACCACCAGATTCTTATCTAGACCCCCAGTAGCTCTACTAAATTCAATTATTGGGGAGGAAGAGAATCAAATAACTATGGATGAGGAAAATAATGTTCAAATAGAGGACATACCTATTGTCCAAGAATATGTTGATGTGTTTCTAGAGGATTTACCTGGACATCCTCCAAAACAAGAAATTGAGTTTTCCATTGATTTAATTCCTGGTTCAAGGCCCATATCAAAGGCCCCTTATAGAATGACCACTATAGAATTAGTGGAACTAAAGAAACAACTAGAGGAATTTAGTAATAAAGGATTTATTCTCCCTAGTGTTTCTCCATGGGGAGTCCCTGTTCTTTTTGTTAAGAAGAAAGATGGATCTATGAGGTTATGCATTGACTATAGGGAGATCAATGCTATAACATTAAAGAAAAAATATCCCTTACATCTCATTGATGATTTATTCAACCAACTTCATGAAGCTCAATATTTTTCAAAGATTGACCTTCGATCTGGATATCATCAGTTGTGTGTGAAGAAGGAAGATATTCCGAAAACATTATTTCGAACTGGTATGGGCATTACAAGTTTACAGTAATGCCTTTTGGACTGACTAATGCACCCTCTGTTTTCATGAATCTAATGAATAGAGTTTTAATGAATATCTTGATGACTTCATAGTGGTATTTATTGATGATATCTTGGTATACTCAAAAAGCTACTAAGATCATGAAAATCACTTGCTCACTATTCTGAAAATCCTCAGAAGAAATGAATTATATGGGAAGTTTAGAAAGTATGAATTCTAGCTTCAGGAAATTTCTTTTCTTGTCCATTTTTTCTTTAAGGATAGAATCTTTTTCAATCCTTCAAAGACCAAGGAAATCCAAGAACAGCCAGCACCGATGAGTATAACCGAGCTACGTAGTTTTATTGGTTTAGCAGGTTATTATCGGTGCTTCGTATATAATTTTTCCCGATTGGCAAACCCATTAACTAAGCTCACATGTAAAGGGGTTAATTTTTTTTTAAAAAAAAGAGTGTAGAGAAAGTTTTGAAGAATTGGAGAGAATATTGGTCAATGCTCCTATCTTGACTCTACCATTGGGGAATGATGAGTTTGTTATTTATAGTGATTCATCAAAGAAAGGAATTGGTTGTGTTATTATATAGAATGATAGGGTTATTGCCTATGCATCATGACATCTAAAAATTCATGAACAAAACTATGCCACTCATGATCTTGAGTTAGAAGCCGTGATCTTTACTTTGAAGATATGGAGACACTATCTCTATGGAGAAAAATATGAGATATATACCGATCACAAGAGTTTCAAGTATATTTTCTCATAGAAAGAACTCAACATGAGGAAAAGATGATGGCTCGAACTACACAAGGATTATGATTTCACTATACACTACCACTTGGGGAAGGAAAATAAGGTGGAAGATGATTTGAGAAGAAAGGATCATGGATTTTTTAACAAGATGAGAGTTGAAAGGGATCCTATGTTCATGGATATAGTAAATATGGATATAGGAATAATCATGGAAGGTGAAACATCAATACTTTTTCAAATGGTTAGCAAACCATATTTATTAGAAAGGATAAAAAGTTATTAGACTGATGATGAGGAGTTAAAAAAAAAATTAAAGCTGTGAATGATGGGAGATTGATTGACTTCATATATGAAGATGGAATTTTGAAATTTGGGAAGAGACTTTGTGTTCTTAATATACCAGATCTGAAAAGGGAATTATTGGATGATGCTCAGAGATCCAATTTTCCTATACACCCTGGTAGCACTAAGATGTATAGATATTTGAAGGAATATTTTTGGTGGGACAACATGAAGAGGGATATTGATGATTATGTGTCAAGATGTATGGTTTTTCAATATGTTAAGGCTGGAAGACAACATCCTGGAGGATTCACGCAAACTCTTCCCATACCTAAGTGGAATTGGGATGATATTACGACGAACTTTGTCATGGGGCTACCAAAGAATCCTAGAAGGAATGATGCAATATGGGTAATTGTTGATCGTCTTACCAAGTCATCACATTTTCTTGCTATAAGAGAAGATTTACCACTTGAACGTCTAGCAAGACTATATATTAATGAAGTTTTAAGACTTCATGGAGTACCCCTATTTATTGTTTCTGATCGTGATCCCCATTTTACATCAAGATTCTAGAAAAGTCTTCAGAAGGCCTTGGATACTGAACTTTTTTTGAGCACTTCCTACCACCCTCAAAATGATGGACAATCAGAATAGACTATTCAAACCTTAAAAGACATGTTGAGATCTTACTCACTTGAATTTAAAGGTATGTGGGACCAATATTTACCTCTAGTAGATTTTTTCTATAACAATAGCTTCCATTCAAGTATTTATGTGGCACCATGTGAAGCGTTATATGAAAAGAGATGTCACACACCAACTTATTAGGCTGATGTTGGTGAAATAAAACTCATAGGCCTAGAAATTGTTGAGAAAACAATGGAAAAGGTGAAGACTATCCAAACCCACATCAAAGCAGCTCAAAGTAGGCAAAAGATCTATGACAATAACCGAAGGAAGGATTTGAAATTTCAAGTAGGAGATCATGTTTTCTTGAAGGCATCTCAATGGAAAGGTGTTATACGATTCGATAAGAAGGGTAAATTAAGTCCTAGGTACATCGAACCTTTCAAAATTCTAGAATGAATTGGAGTTGTAGCTTACTGTTTGGCAATGCCTCCAAGTCTCTCCAAAGTTTATGATGTGTTCCACGTATCACTGTTGAGAAAATACATGCATGGCCCAATGCATGTACTCACCAATGAAGAAATAGAACTATAACCTGATCTATCTTATTGTGAGGAGCCTATTAGGATTATTGATACAAGAGAACAAGTGATGAGAAACCGGATGACTCGTCTGGTAAAAGTTCTATGGAGAAACCATAAGATGGAAGAGGCAATGTGGGAACCTTAGGAACTTATGATGAAGAACCACCCGAATCTTTTTATGCAGTAGTATTATATAAATTTCAAGGATGAAATTATTTTAAGGAGGGAATAATGTAACACCCCAATCTTCTGTAGTACATTTCTCTTTGAATAATACAATAACTTGTGCTTTACGCAACTTCGAGTTCCAGCACACCTTGATTAATCAAACTAGCCATTATGAATAGTAATACACACTTTTTGAAATTTTATAAATTTTATTTTTCAAAATGGACTTCATTTTTGGATTCGGAATATCAAAATTAGCTTAGGGTGAATTTTTAGTATTTTTCTAAAAACTTTCAATTTTTGATGAATAGTGAAAAACACTGCATTATTGTTTAAATCTAAATTTTTATTTAAATAATAAGTTATTTTATTTAAATTTATATTAGGTAAAAATAGATACATAATATCTATATATGTTCAATTTAATTCATTGGATTAATTTTATAATAATATTAGATATATAACATTTTATTGAACTTTTTACCGTCTTTTACCCACCTTCTAGGCGCATTTTTAAATTTGCATAAAACGTAATTTTACCGCTTATGTGAATTGAATTTAAAAAGTTATAGAGACACGGTAGAAATCAATAATTAAAATTTGGTTCAATAAGATGAAAATAATTTTTGGTGAATAGTAACTTTTGACTTTTATTTACCACAATTAAAAGTAAATAGGGAAATTAAAGGTACAAAATGATATTATAATTACCCTAAAACATGTCCTAATTCTATTGGATAAGTGTATTTTGACCAAAATCAACCTTAATAATAAAATATGATCCTTTTGGTCCACTTGGATTAGATTAGGATATTTATTATTATTTTATTTAAAGAAGAGTTAAAAGTGTTAAATTCAATGTTTAATAACTAAAACATTTTTAATATAGGGTTATAAATAATATAAATTAGACTATAAATATTA
The DNA here is from genome assembly GCA_963277665.1 of Viscum album. NCBI lineage: Eukaryota > Viridiplantae > Streptophyta > Magnoliopsida > Santalales > Viscaceae > Viscum > Viscum album. The sequence goes on along the minus strand of OY728126.1, from coordinate 879,534,096 downwards.
ATTAGAAATATAAAAATATTTCATACATAATTGTATTTTATTTTTAATTTTTAGACATTAAATAATTAAATTTATTTATGATACAATGATGATGCAGTAATTACCTTATTAATGAAAGATTAAAATAATTGATATTATAAATATCCAAATAAATGTAAATTGAGACTTATGATGAATTAATCTAATTTTATAGGTTAATATGACATGTTAGGTTTGATTAAATAATTTTTTTTCAAAGTGATAAAGTTGTTTTGACTTTCACAAAAACAAAATACCAAATAGTGTCAAAATTGACATAAATGAGTTTTTAAAACAAATACTATATTATTAATTGATATAATATTCCTAAAAATATAAGGTTTGTCCAAAAGACTTAGATAAGGTTATATATATCAATAATTAACCACTTGGGATTCGATTAGATTTTTATAGTAAGTTTATTAACAATTTATTATAATAATACAAGAATACATGGTAAAAGTTTAACTATTTAACTAAGAGTTAAATCTAAAAGATAAGGCTAATATGGTGTTCTCAACCTGTCTAAAACCTATTGGTTGAGAGGTTTTAGACCCATAACCACCTTTTTTTATAAATAAATCATTTTTAGCCATTATAAACAGAATATGATTGTATAATAAAATAATATTTCAAGCTTTTCCTAAAATAACCCTCACCTCTCTTATAAAAGGGTGCTTCCCCTTATCTCAAAATCACACCTCTGAAGCTATTTGGATCATCCAAAACTTGATCAAATATCCTACCAACTACCCTAAATTCTACCTAGAGGCCTTAATTTTATCATAAAGACAACCTAAAGAGTCTTTTTGATCAAATCAAAAGGAATCACCCAAAGAAGAGGTAATAATTTCACCACCTTTTTCAAAGTTCTTTTCTTCTTCCACTTCCACTTTCTATGTTGTTTCCATACCAAAATAATAACTACATTAACTTATACATAATGTGATATTATTATAAACATGGTACAACCATATTCATTATTCTATCCATGTTATGAATGACATGTCACCATACGTGCATACGTACAACTTACCGTCACCACGTCGTGGTGTAGTTTGTTATTCAAACACTTTATTATTTGGATGGGTATAATAATGAGTATAAATGATGTAAATAATAAATATAACATGTTAATTATTATGAATATATGATATACCATCCAATTACATATGATTTCACCATCAATATAATGATATTGTCACTTGTACGTACGTACAGATTATCGTCTCCACGAACCCGATGAGATACATTCCCCATCGTAATAATTCAAGAATAATTTTCATTTTATTATTTAAAATAATGTTTAATAACTTAATATAAATTTGTATATGAATAAAATACACCATATCCATAACAAACATGACTTACGTAACAAAATATATAAAGGAAAATAGATCAGTTAACACCCGAAACAATGATACTACTGAAATATTATTAACAAAGCAATATTAGAATATCATATATGATATCATATTTATTTATAAAGTTCTTGTATAATTTAATAACAATTATTTAACTATTATTCAGGAGGTTAACGTACCTTCGATCAAGGAAAAGTGCAAGGTAAGGGTTAATTCTACAATCTCTACATTATCTGAGGTTGTTTATACGTGAGTATCTACTGGGATCTCTTTATCATCCGCATCTGTGTTTCTTAAAAATGTATTTCAAAACATTTTTAATATTTCCTAGACTATGGTTTAAAGTCATTTATACCCTTTTTTGACTTTTTATAAGATGTTTATAAAGGAATCTTTCTGTCGTTTTCTAAACAAGGTCTTTTACGACCTTTTCAAAAAAATTAAGGAAAGAATATTTTTTAACTTATATGGTGGGTGCAACTATTTTTCACCATTATAATACCTTTGAAGATTCCCTTACAATATTATAATAATATTTTCAAAATAAATGTTTTCTTTTAAAATTACATTTCTTTTAAATGATTTCAAAATAGAAAGAGATATTTCTCTTAAATAGTTTTGATTTCATCTATGTCAACATACTTTATTGGATTTTATGCTTGCTTGAAGTTGATTTATTATGATACAATATTCCATATTTCATTCAAGGTTTTGTGATATGTTTGAATTTGTATGTGATATTTTTATACCATTCATGGTTTATGGTTAAAGTATTGAAATTTCGTATGCTAGTTTTAATACGAATGTTTATGTTATGTTTCAACCTTTTCATATCAGGAATGAATTAGACTTAGTAAGTGATGGGTGGATCCCACTATAGCTCCTCGATGCATCGGTAGGTCTCATGAGACAAACTAGTTTCTTGGCACAATGCCTTGACAAAATCTTATTTGTAGTCTTGGCACGAGGCCTTGACTATGTGGTTATGATGTCTGATATTATGCATTCCATCATTATAAAATTGGCTATTGATATTACATGTGATTATTATACTAGTAGAATATCCATGTGAATAAGTAAATGGAATTATTTTATTTATCTTTTCCATATTATTCTGAATTTTAAGTTTAAAATGATTGTGTTTTAGTCTTATACATTGCCTTAAATGTTTATGCTTTTTTTATGAAATTTTCTGCTATTTTGTTATCCTTACTGAGCATCTAAGCTCACCCCTTTCTTTTGTTTTATTTTTCCTAGGATGCGAAGAATTATATTACGATTAACCTGCAGGAATAGGATAAGGGATATAAGAGTGTTCAAAGGGGACACAGTGTTGTTTTTTTTATTTTTTGGTGTAATGTAAAATGTAAGTCTATATCTAGTACTTCCAAGGCTACTAAACTGATTGGTATTTCGAGATATGATCCCTTGTGATATTGCCAATGTTATATAATAATGCACTGACTCTGGGTAACTAGTGTCAGGGCATTACATTTGTGTTGATCCAATTTACATAAAGGGAATATTATAAACTCATCAAATAAGAAAGTTGAGATACATTCAACTCATCCCTTAGAGCTTATACTTTCTAATTTATGCGGTAAAACAATCAAAAAACAAAGATAAATAATATATTTAATTATTTTTATGATTTTACTCACATTACATGTATTATTTTTTTGAAACACAAGTCATAGGCTCTTAAGATGGTTAAGAGTTTTAAGAGAAGTTCCAAAAATAAATGAAATTATTCCATGAAGAATATTTGAACTGATAATGGTGTTGAGTGCACAAATGGTAAGTTTTGAGAATATCTTGAAAAAAATAGAATTAATCATGAGTTTAGTGAACCATACACACTATAATATAATAGTGTTTTTAAAAGAAGAAATAGAAGTTTAGTTGAAATGGCACAATCTATATTTATTGAACAAGATAATTATCAACACTTTTGGAGGAAAGATATTAGAGTAGTTATTAACATTCAAAATCAATGTTTCTATATGATGAAATATGATATGAATACTTACAAGATGTATTATAAAGAATCCCAAAGTTTGAAATACCTAAGGGTTTTTGGAATTTCTATCATTTTCAAAATTAAGGGTGATAATATTGGGAAGTTTGATCAGAGAGGTATTGATAAAATCCTTCTTGGATACCCTCCTAATGGTAGATGATAAAAGTGTTATAATAAAGAAACATGAAATATTATTGACTCTATAAATGAGAAATTTATAGAATAGTACAATAAGGAAGTTTCAAAGATAATTAAAGATAATGAAGAAAGTAAATATTAAGTTGTTGTAGATAAGAAACATGGAAAAGTTTTTGAAAAAATTATTAATATTGAAGCTATGAAAGATGAAGATTCTAACCCAGATATCTCAAGTTATGAGGAACAATTACATCCATGTCATCATAGGATGAGGAATTGAGTGGAATTACAAAACATCATTGGAGATCAAGGACAACGGGTTCAAAATAAAATAACATTGAGGTTAGTATCACGTACTTACTTATATTCAAAAGTTGAGCCAAAATATGTTGAAGAATCTTTGAAGCATCAATAGTGTATTGATTCTATGGATGAAGAGATGGATCATATCGAGAAGAATGATACAAGGGAACTTATTCCCAAACCATAAAATAAGAATGTGATTGGAAGAAAAAATATTTTTTTGAAACAAGTTAAATAAATAAGGTGAAGTGATAAGAAACAAGGATTGAGTAATTTGTAACGGTTACTCATAAATTTAAGACATTAATTTTGAAGAGACTTTTTCCCAACATAAAGACTTGAAACTATCAAAATATTTCTTATTATCACTATACAACTAATATATAAGATCTTTCAGATGTATGTCAATTCAAATTTTCATAAAGGAGAGATCAATGAAGAATTTTATATTGAACAACTATGTGGATTAATGCTTTCTAAAGATGAAATATATGTGTGAAAGTTGAAGAAGGATTTTTATGGGTTAAATCAGGATCTGGAATCCTGGTATTCTAAACTAGATACTTTCCTAAGGAAGTTTAATTTAAATAAAGGAAGAGTTAATAGTAACCTATATATAAAATAAAATTAATAGGTTTCCCTTTTTGTGATTGTTTATGTTGATGATATCATATTTGCAGGGAATGGTGTAGAAATGTGTGAAAATTTTTCTGAGGGTATGAATAAGTTATTTGAAATTTACATGCTAGGTGAAATGAAATACTTTATTATATTGAAAATCCCTCATAAGAATAAGTACATTTTCCAATATCAAGATAAGAATGATGAAAAACATATTAATAAGTTAAACATGGAAGACTCAAAGATGGTTTCCACACACATTTAAGTAGAAATAAAGTTTTTAAAATATAGTTAAGGAAAGAGGTTGATCCTAAAGAGTTTATATAGTTGGTCGGAATCTTGTTATATCTAATGGATTAAAGGACAAATATTGTGTATACTGTTACATTATGTGCTAAGTATCAAAGTGATCCAAAAGAATCTCATATTATAGATGTAAAAAAGAATTATTAGATATATCAAAGGAACAATTGATTTTAGAAAAAAGTATGATAACACATGAAATATTTATTTATTTGGTTATAAATATACTGATTAGGATAATTATGTTGATGATAGAAGATTCACATCTAGTGGAGTTTTATTCTTTATAGAAATATGTTTTATTTTTCATATAATGAAGCAAAATTAAGTAACTATCATAACTATAAAAATTGAGTATATAGAATCTACTCAAGATAAAACAAAAATAATGCAAATAAAGACACAATTGAAAGATTTTTTAGTTAATGTGAGTTTACCTCTTCTTTTGGGATGTAATAATAAATGTGATATAAATATCACCAAGAATACATTGAAACATTATCAATCCAAACACATTGATATCAAGTATCACTTCATAAAAGAGCATGTGGAAAAAAATGAACTAAATTTTGAGTTTTTTCCTATAATGGATAATTTTTTTTATATCTTTACTAAACCATTGGTGAAGGGAACATTTAATAAATTGAGGCTGATCATGGGTGTAAAACCTCACTCTCTTCAAGGATAAGGTATGCGATAAACCCTCCCTTATCTCATCTTGTCTTTGGATAGTGTTTTTAAAGGGGTAGAAAATATGTAACATAAATATTTCTATTAGTACATGCTTTACCTTTATTAGGACGATCATACATTTGGGGGGATTTTTTAAAATGGGTAAGCTATGATTTCAGCATGTTTAAACTATTTTAATAGTTTGTTGAATTAGATGTAAGAAAATTTTCTTATAGGTTGAATATTAAAAGTACAAGAATAAGTTAAAATATTTTTTAAGAAAAGTTTCTTAAATCACTAATAAAGGAAAATATGGTATTTTTGTTCAATGATTCTTGTTTTCTACACCATGTTAACTCATGTAGGATTAGAATTGTTGGATAAGTAATTTATTTCTTGATTTATAAAGTTTTAGTGATTTATGTTCCTTGGTTTGAAATAAAATATAAAGGGGGAGATTATTAGGACCAAGAGGTTTTTGAGGTGTTTAAAATAAGTTAGAGGTGTTAAGAAGAATTTGTTTTTTTTAAAGAAATATTTCTTAAAGCGTTATATTTTTTTTCAACATAAAACACTTAACGTTGTTTAGAAAATAAATCACTTACCTTTATTGAGATACAAAAGTGATTGGAGGGAGTTTAATGGCTTGAGGGTAACATATGACATACATAGGACTGAATCCATTAGTCATAGTATGGTGCATACAGTTTATCTAAGTTTTCTTATAAGTTTCATCAGAAAAAATGTTCAATGAAGTAAAATAGGTGATTCTTTTCTGATCTTAAAGTTCCAAGAATCATCAGTACTAAAAGATCTCATGATCCAAGCTCATGTAAAGGGAGGTATTTGAGTAAAATTTGTACAATGTTCATACTATGAAGTTTATGTAAAGTTTACCAGACAGATTTTATCAGTAAAAGGTTAAGCTGAGCAAAGTTCAATGCTCAAAATTTATGAAGTTATGGAATTTCATTAGTATAAAGTGTTATTGATTAGACTTTTTTAAAGTCTGTCAATCAAGGAATATTGTTTAATGTATTGAGGTTGCTGCTAATAAATATGAGATTAGACAATGAGTTGTATGAAGTCTATAAGATAGACTTGTACAGAGATCATGATATGAATCAATGAAGTTGGAGTGTATAAATTTAAGATGATCAAACTTATATAATTTCATTAGAAAAAAGGATGCGTGTAAGTTCATCAGATAAGGAATCTTAAATTCATCGAATCAAGTTCATTAAAAGAACCTTTTTCAAAGTCATTAGATAGAGTAATGGTTATAGAAGCTCATGATAAAAGGTATTTTGATAGATCTCTAGGAAGTCATCAATCAAATGTTCCTATATGGAGTTAATTAGATAGAGTTTTCCAAGTGATAGAAATAAATGAATATTTCTCAATAAATTCATTATATGATGGAAATTTCTAGTGAAATACTTCTAATATGTTTCTATAAAGATTGTTTAGGAACATCGGTTGGAGTTTCATCAGTTGGAATAATGTTATGAAGGCGCACTAGACAAAAGATTCAAAGGGATTTATTTTTTATAAATTCTTTTAATGTGACGATGTTGAGTTGGATGTTCAATTCCATAATAATCATGAAGGAAAAATCATGATTCTCAATAATATATAATGATGGTTTGAAGGAGTTTTTTAAAGTCAGGTCTTAAGGAAAATTTCTTAACATTCAATAGGATTGAAGGCGGTTAAACATTGAAAGAGTTTAATCAGGATGTTAAAATTTGAGAAGTTTTTTTTTGAATTTGAAGTTCGTTCTACACCAAATGTTTTTAGATAATTTTTCTCTATATAAAGGGGGTTGGTGCACCAATTAGATGTGTGAATGTGTGGTAGTTATGAGAAGTTATGTTGAAGTGAATATATAATTGGACAAATAGGTTGTATAAGCATCAATTTTAAGGATACCAAACAAAGTTTCCTATAAATTGGTATTGGAAGAATGGTGTGAGTGGGTTATTAGTAAAACATGTTGACAGAGTATTAGAAATGGAATGATAAATAGATCGATCAAAAAGGTTGGATAATAATTGAATGAACAGTGTGCCGATGAGATCAGAGGTACATAGCATTTGATTGGTATTAGTTTATAGAAGGCATCAGAAGGACTCACTGGACGAACTACTATTGGATGGAAGAAGGTGATTTCTTGATACTATGAAATAAATTGAATAGTAATAATTAGTAATTTAAAGAAGAGAAAGTGTGATGAAAATTCAAGTAGCACACTCACAACATATCAAAGTCTGTTGGTGAAGGTTCTTATAGTTGTTTCAAAATATTTTTATATCTCTTATCTCTGTGAGGCGAAAATGTAATGACTCCAACCCTAGTAGCCTGGATATAGTGTCAACTTTATTACATTGGTGATAAATATAACCAATCGTATCCTAAAGGACCAAATAGTTTAGTAGACTTGGTAAACTAAATACATATATGATTCCCATATTATATTTGAATACAAAAATTAAAAAATAATTTTTTCTCTAGAATATCATTATTACCTCTAGAATATCCTTTCATATCATTCATAGTACACTTTTTGGATTCTTGGGAAAGGAAAAAATAAGGGTGAACTAAAATGATCAGTTAGGGTTACATACAACAAAAGCTATTATGAGTAAATAAAGCATGATCAATAAGGAATAATTAATATAGCAAGGTAAATATATGAACACACATTTCGTTTAATAAATAACTTAACTATCCTAATTAGATATGAAATAATCAATATGGAAAGTTAATAACTGAACACACATGCCATTTAATCAATAAATTGATCAAAAAATGAATCCATGGATAATATCAATGAAATAATACCATGGATAATAATAAATAAATTATTAATGAAGTAAATTATTAATATCAGATGTCATGATATTAGTAATCATGATACCTTTACCATAAATACCTTGTTCCAAGATAGTTTAACTGATGGGTAGGTATACCAGAAACCCATTTAAATAATTATTGGCAACTAATTCGTCTCATAAAACTACAGATGCATCGAGGGGATATCTATAACTAGGCCCCACCCATAACTGCATTCCCAACTCATTTCTCATATATCGAATAATTGATTTAATTCATGAACAATATGCCTTATCAAAAAATATCTGTATTGAGTAAATAATACAGATTTATCAATATTTCTTAGTTAATCAAATAACTTTCAAAGTAAAAAATTGTATGTAGAAATGGTATATGGTTTAGGAAATAATCACATCAATGATACAAAAATAAGGATATTTAATATAAATTTAATGTTAAATTATCACAATAAAGTAGATTTTTTGAGTGAAAGTTAATGACTGCAAAGTTAATTAAGAAATTTAATGTCAAATACTTTCCCTAGTCAAAATAATCATAAAACCCATGAAAAAAATAACTTCAAATGAAACTTTAAATAACATAGATATAAAGAGATTCATTATATAACATATCAAAGGGGAAGTATATATACCCCATAAAAATTAATAGGTGCATAATTCCAAATATGTCTCAATGGAGTGGAAATTGAGATGGAATCTCTTACAAAGATAATACCATTGAAGTGAGAATTAATAAATGAATTGATTATGAGTATAAAATGTAAATCCACATTGAAAAAGTGTATATAAAACATAAAATAATAAAAATAAATTACACACATGATCTTAGAATATCAAATATAATGAATAAGTAATATAACCCAATGAAAAGAAATTAAGTTATGAAATTCTTTTCCACTTGGTAATTTTCAAGTAAAATACCCTTGGATGAAATAATTAAAATTAAAAATTAAAATACCATGAATTATAAATTATTCATGATATTAAATATAAAAGGGGAACTATATACACCATATAAAATAAGTTGGTGCATAACATTATAGTATACCTCAATGAAAGGAAATTGAGACAAAATCCCTTACCTCATGCTTCCCTTTGATTGAATGTTATTTAAATATATATATATTGGTTTTAAAATTTTTATTAATTTATAACATAGATATATTCATATTTATAATATCATATATTTACTTCTTATAACATCTTACCACCTATTTTTTAATAATATTTCATTATTACCATTGCTATTGGCGTTAATTGCCTTGTTTTATCATGCGTGTTTTATCATGGAAGTTTTGGTTCTTATGCATATGATAAATATCTATCATATAAATAATTATATTAATTTTTTAAATATAATTTTTACTCATTATATAAATTTTTATAATAATTATTTAAATTTGAACATGGAGAATGGATCACATCGCTTGGTGGAGATGGTAGTTCGTACATATGCACGAGCGATGTTATCATTTTCTTAACGGGTGAAAGGGTAAGGAAGTGGGTGATATAATAATTTTAAAAAATCAATATAATTTAATATATATAACATATATTCATAAAATTTATCCTTATTACTTTCTATGTAAAGTGTAAGTTAAAAAAAATCACATCACTTTGCGAGACAGTTGTGCATTGTACAGACGAGCGACATTATTGTATTTTAAAAGAAATATAAAGTAAGAAGGTATATGTGATATTAAAATTAAATAATTTTAATTATATCATAAATATTATATATATATAAATTAAATCCTTAATTATATCCATCTGCGAGAGGTGTTTATGGAAAATTAGTCACATTAGTTTGTGAGGTGGTAGTCCACCGTACACACGATCAACAATTTCATTTCTCATTTGATGGAAGAGGAGATAAATATATGTTATGATATTAAAATAATAAAATATCATTAAATGGGATATAATGGTTTTATTATATTGTATTTTTTTACACATAATTGAAGGTTGTAAAAGAATAAAGAAAAAGAAAGAGCCTTGTTAAGATGATTATCTTATCTTAGAGAAACCTCCTTTGGATATCTTATTAAGAACCATAGGGTTGGTATTTTTAGAATAACATAAACTCTAGAATGTGTAAAAGGATTTTGGGGAGGGATTTTTTTAGGTTTTGGTCATTCCAAATGGCTTTATTTGTGTGAATATGTGAGGGGAGGGAGTTCCCTTTTATAATTGAGGAGGAGTGACATTTTTGTAAATACCCAAAACTATTCAATAACAGGAAGTCACTCTCACCTCATGTGCCTATAAAAATTATAAATAATAAAGTGAAGTGAATATATGGTTGATAAAAACCTCTAACTCAAAAAAATACATCTTTTAAACATGTTATTCTTCATCCTTTTAAGTTTACTCACTTTTACCATTTTAGTTTTCACTACGATAATTATTTTTTCTACCTTGGTAATTTAACATTTAATCCAAAAAATAAGACGAGCCTTATTGTATAATTTTTAACCACTGGTTTTAAATATATAATCCAATTTATAAAATAAAAAACCAATGTGTGTGGAAAATTAATTTTAACACAAGAACACGTAATGTGCAAAAACTTCATTTTAACCTTGACCGTAAAACACAATTTTTACTCTTTAGGGGTCAATATAGTCACTATAAAAGAAAAAATTGTCCATTAATTGACCATAGTTAAAATTTTTAAACTTTTAAAAATTACTTGTAATAATATATGTTTTTAGTAATTTTAAATCATTAAATAAAATATTAATTATTATAGAATAACATTAATGTCAATTTTGACACTATACATTTAATTTATCTTTAAAAATATATAGAAAATGTCAGAATTAAAATATATTCTTTTAAAACCTATATAAAACTATATATTTATATAAAAAATTCTTGTAAAATAATAATCCATTCAAATTTTATTACTTTCAATATTTTTAGAATCATTCATTTCAATTTTATATTAATTAAGTAATTACTATATTGGTGTTTCTTAAGAATTTAAGATAATTAAATAATTATTAAAATTTAAAAATAAATTAATCAAATTAAAATAATTTCATTAAACTCAAATTACTATAAATATTCCTTGAAAACTTGTTTTTTCCCTATGTGAACACATAATTGAAATTTAAAAGTAAGAGGGTGACATTTTGTCGATTTCTTTACATAAATTATTATATGGTTAAATTTAATGGAAAAGTGTATAAAAAACACATAAAAATTGAGTCTATGGTAATATGGGTTAAAATAAGTCCACAAAATATAAATAATATAAGTTTATGGTCCTTTTAATCCTTATCTTTTTAGTTTAACCCCACAGTAAACTCGTTTTAACCTTAACTATAATAATTAATTATTACTATTTTTACTATTAATTAAGACCAAAACTTAAGTTGAAATTATTATATAATATTAATTATTATGATTCCAAATATTTAATTTATTTTTCCAAATTAATTTATCATAATTTTTAAAATTTAATTTTAAATTAAACCCGCTGATTCGATGAAAAAGCGGTTTTCCAAAGTGGAAATTCTCATAAGTATAAAAAGTTTTAATATCCAAATTCAGAATTAAATTGATTAAAATGAAATAATTTGTATTATTATTATATAATTGAACTAATTTTTCTTTTTAAAATAATTTTAAATAAAAATAGAACCTTTAAATTCTTTAAATGAAAAGTCATTTTTCAATAAAAAATGACATTTTTCTCTATTTATCGAAAAAATAATCTTTTCAGAAAATTATAAAAAATTAATTCTAAGATAATTTTGACATGATGATTTCTAAAATTAATTTCATTTTTTAAAATAATTTTTTATAAAATTGGTAAAAATTAATTTTAAAGTATGTGCGCAAAGTGCAACAAAACCACATTTTAGAAAAATACAGTTTTTCAGAAAAAAATTTATTTTTCTATAAAATGATTATTATTTTATTTCTAATAAATATAAAACCATTTAATTTATTTTATAAATTATTAAAAAATATAATTTTCATAATTTAGTTAGTACTATTCACCCTCCAATTTAACAGTTAGGTTATAACAGTATACTATTTTATAGTTCCTTTATATTCATGATTATGTGTATCATAAGATATCGAAGAGAATGAATTTATTTATAAGGAAATATATATCATAAAGTATCAGGGTGTTAAATTCTATTATAATATTTTTTTTCATGTCATATACTCTATCAAACATAATTTTCCTCTTAAAATCCTAGGGTGTTACATTTCCCCAACCTTTAATAAATTACATCCTCATAATTTTAACTGGTGTTCAGAAGTAAATGATTTTCTATTTGGAAATTAATTTTTGAAAAAAAACATCATAAAAAAGGTATAATAAAACTTCCTCTTAAAATAGATAAAGATAAATATTAAAGTTCATAAAAAATAACACACAATTAGAGTTCCATGTAGGAGAACATAGGTGGGAAGTGAAGATGTGGACATGAAAGAAAAGCATAATTCCTAAATAATGATAGAGGGTGATAGTGGAAATTGATCAAAAGAAAATGAATGAACAAGAGAAAGTAAACCACCAAAGAAATATAAATCTATGATGATTCAAAAGACCACCAATTCACTATATATGAAGGTAATAATATAAATTTTTTATTTAATGATCATTTTCCCTAAATTTGAAGCTTTCATTTACCATATAGACAAAAAAACATAAGGAAATATACTTAATTGAAAATTATAATTTCATCCTTTAATCAATTTTCACCACAATATCATCTTTTACTCCAAACGATGAGTATTCAAGATGCTTTTTTGTGCCTAAAACACTAAAATAAAATTATAACAAATCATATGATTCCACAAAATCAGATAATCTCAATTGAATTAACATTAAAGATCATATTAAACCTAAATTTTATCAATACATTTAAAATTATTTCCAAAAAATGTAAAGGTATTATTCCTCTAATAAGTTTTTACTAAAACCCATACTAATCCAAAGGGTTGTTTTACCATAAATGTCTCCCAAAATACTCTTAATTATCTTTGACTTATATCATTTAAAACTTCAAAATGAGTGTCTATGATTTTAAACACATGATTAAATTTAAATATATAACCCATGACACTTTAGGTTTAATATAAATTATTAATTAACATTATATATTCAAATCATTCCTAATGGTTTGTAAAGAAAATGTGAATTATCCTAAACATATCCCCTGAGAGTGTCAAACTAGGTGCGTTGTAAGGCCCATTATCGTGTACCAGGTAACGCTCAAGTCAATCCCAACACACCTTTTTTGGAGTTATTACCACTAGGTATATCTATTCCATAACCACATCCACTTGTAGTATACAGACAAGGATGTATTACTAGAAAAATACACTTAATATCTACCTTATAAAGACTTTAGGATGTTCTCCTACACATATCCTCAAAGTCTATCATAGGGTTATGTTTCCTAATATATGTTTTTCTAAATATAGTTCCCATGGTTTCTAATAAGCTTTATTTAATATAAACTATAAAGACCCTAACCTCAGTAGCCCAAATCCAGTGTCTACTTTATTATATTGGTGCTATATACAAGAGATCACGTCCCAAAGGGCCAAATAGTATAGTAGTCTTGGTAAACTAGATACATATATGATTACCATATTACATTTGAATATATATATTACAGTATAATTTTTTATAGAATATCATTATTTTCTCTAGCACATCTTTTCATATCATTCATAGTACACTTCCTAGATTCCCAAGAAAGGAAACAAAATAAGGGCGATATCAAATGATCAGTTAGGGTTAAATATAATATAAGCTATTATGAGTAAATAAATCATGATCAATAAGGAATAATCAATATATAAAGGTAAATATATTTAAACACATTTCATTTAATAAATAACTTGACTATCATTATTAGATAAGTCCAAATCAATATAGCAAGGTAAATAACTGAATACAGATTCTATTTAATCAACAACTTGAGCACAAAATTCATCCATGGATAATATCAATGAAATAATCACATGGATAATAATAAATGAATTCTAAATGAATTAAATTATTAATATTGGATATCATGATCTCAGGCATAATGATACCTTTATCTTCATGACCTTGTTCCAAGAAAATTTTATTGATGGGTAAGTATATACTAGAAACCCATTTAATAAATCTATCCAATTGATTCATCTCATGAGACTACAAATGGATCAAGGGGTCATATATAACTAAGCCCCACCTATAAACACATGTGTAACAAATTCATCATATATCAAATGATTGATTTAATTCATGAACAATATGCCTTATCAACAAATATATGTATTGAGTAAAGAATTCAGATTTATCAATATTTCATAGTCAATAAAATAACTTTCAAAGTAAAACAATATAAGTATAAATGGTATAAAATTTAGGAAATAATCATATCAATGATAAAAAAATATAGATATTTTAGAGAAATTTAATGTTCAATGATCACAAGAAAGTGAATGTTTCAATGGAAAGTTATTGACTATAAAGTTAATCACTAAAGTGAATGCCAAATACTTTCCCTGGTCAGACTGATCATAAACCCCATAAAATAAATAACTTCAAATGAAACTTTAAATACTATGAATATAAATATATCTATGATATAACATATCAAAGGGTAAGTACATACATATTATAAAAATAAATAGGTGAATAATACCGAATATGTATCATTGGAGTGTAAATTGAGAGGAAATATATTACAAATATAATACAATTGAAGAGGGTATTGATCAATTAATTGATTATGTGTATCAAATGTAAATAAAAATTGAAAAATTGTAAATAAAACATAAAATAATAAAAATACATTACACACATAATCTTAGAATATCAAATACAATGAATAAGTAACACAACTCAATGAAAAGAAACTGAGTTATAAAATTATTTACCACTTGGTAATTTTCAATTCAAACACCCTTAGATGATATAATTAAAATTAAAAATTAAAATACCTTGAATAATTAAGGATTCATGATATTACATGTAAAATTGACAGTATATACACCATATAAAATAAATTAGGTGAATAACATTACAATATGCCTCAATGAAAGGAAATTAAGACAAAATACTTACCTCATGCTTCTATTTGGTTGAACATGATTTAAAATAATTTATAGTGGTTTTAAAAATGTTATTAATTTATATCAGAACCATATTAATATTTATAATATCATATATTATCTTATTATAACATCTTATCACCGATTTGTTAATAATATTTCATTATTACCATTGTCTTTGGGGTTAATTGCCTTATTTTATCATGCGTGTTTTGCCACAGAAGTTCTAGTTCTTATGCATAAGATATATATAAATCATCTACATAAATATATTAATGTTTTAAATATTATATCTTCTTATTATATACTTTTTTAGAATCATTATTTAAATTCAAACATGGAGAAAGGATCACATCGATTCATGGAGACGGTAGGCCGTACGTACGCACGAGCGACGTTATCATTTCCTTAACGGGTGAAAGAGTAAGGAATTAAGAGGTATATGAATTTTAAAGATTAATATAATTTCATATATATCACATAAATTCATTAAATTTATCCTTATTACCTTCTATGAAAATCATAAGTGAAAAACGAATCACATCGCTTCGAGTGGCAGTTTTGAGCCGTACACACAAGTGACATTATCAAATTTTAAACGAAATGTAAATTAAGAAGTTATATGTGAAATTAAACTTAAATAAGTATAATTATATCATAAAAATTATATATATATATATACATTAAATAAATCATTATATTCATCCTTGAGAGGTGTTTATGGAAAACAAGTCACATCGGTACGTGAGGCGATAATCCGCCGTACACACGATCAGTGATTTTGTTTCCCATTTTATGGAAGATTAGATAGATATAGGCTATTATTTTAACAATATAAAATATAATAATATGTTATATACCAAATTTATTATATTTAAAGTGTTAATACATAATTTAAAGTTGTAAAAGAAGAAAGAAAAAAGAGAGCTTCGATTAGACAATTATATTCTCTTAGTGAAACCTCCTTTGGATCTCTTCTTAAAGACCATAGGGTTGGTTTTTGGTTAGAAAAAAACCTCTAGAATGAATATAAGGATTTTTATGAGGTATTTTGTAAGGGTTTTGGTCAAGATAAATGTCTTGAGAGGTGTGAATAAGTGAGGGGAGGGAGTTCTCTTTTATAATTAAGGAGGAGTGACATTTTTGTAAATACCCAAAATTATTCAATAATGGGAAGAAACACTCACCCCATGTGCCTCAAAAATTGATAAATAATAGAGTATAGGGAATATATGGTTGAGAGGCACCTCTACCACAAAAACACACATGTTTTAAATATGTTATTCCTTAGCCTTTAAGTTTACTCACTTTTACCATTTTAGTTTTCACTACGATAATCAATTTTTCTACCTTGGTAATTTATCCTTTAAGCCTAAAAATAAAATTATAATTATTAGATAATTTGTAACCACTAGTTATAAATATTAAATCTAATTTATAAAATAAAAATACTATGTGTGTGGAAAATTAATTTTAACAAAAGCACACATAATGTGCAAAGACTTCTTTTTAACCTTAACCACAGTGAAAAAGTCTTTTACTCTTTAGGGGTAAATATAGTCACTATAAAAAAATATTCCATTAATGGACCATATTTCATATTTTGAATATTTTAAAAATAACTTGACAGAATATAGGAGTTTTAGGCATTTTAAATCATTTAATAAAATATTAATTATTATAAAATAACATTAATGTCAATTTTGACACTATTTATTTAATTTGACTTTAAAAATATCAAGAAAATGATCAAATTAAAATATATTATTTTTACACCTATATAATATAATATATTTATCTAAAAAATTCATGGAACATAATAATTCATTCAATTTATATTACTTTTAATATTTTTAGAATCATTTATTTCATTTTTATATTAATTAAATAATTACCATGTTGGTGTTTTTTAAGCATTTAAAATAATTATCTAATTATTAAAATACATAAATAAATTAATCTCATGAAAATAAATTCATTAATCTAAAAATTACCATCAATATTCATTGAAAACATTCTTTTTTACATATATGAACACATAAAATAAATTTAAAAGTAATAGGGTGACATTTTGTCTTTTTTCTTTACATAAATTATTATATAGGTCAATTTAATGTAAAAGTGTCCTAAAACACATCAAAATAAATCCTAATGTGATAAGGGTTTAAATATGGCTATAAAATAGTAATTATACAAGTTTTAGATCATTTTAACCATTATCTTTTTAGTATAACCCCATGATAAATTCGTTTTAACCTTAACCATGGTAATTGATTTTTATTGTTTTTACTATTCATTAAGGCAAAAAATTAAGCTGAAATTATTATATAATATTAATTATGATGATTCAAAATATTTAATCCATTTTTAAAAATTATATTCATATAAGTGTTACGTTTTAATTTAAAATTAAACCCATAGACATGACGAAAAAACAGTTTTCCAAAGAGGAAATTCTCATAAGTATAGAAAATTTTAATATCAAAATTTAAAATTAAATTTATTCCAATGACCTAAATTGTATTTATTATAATATATTTTTTATAATTTTATTTTTAAATAAATTTTAAACAAAGATATAACCTTTAAATACTTTAAATTTAAATAAAATTTTCATTGAAAAACCAGTATTTTTCACTATTTATCGAAAAATTAATTTTTCAGAAAATTATAAAAAAATTAACTCTATGATAATTTTGACATTATGATTTTAGAAATTAAGTTAATTTTTGAAAATAAATTTTTTTAAAAGTGGTAAAAATTAATTTTAAATTATGTTCACAAAGTGCAACAAAACTGGCTTTTAGGAAAATATAGTTTTTTTAGAAAACATTTTTTTTCTTTCAAATGATTCTTATTTTATTTATAATAAATATATAACCACTAAATTTATTTTATAAATATGTAATAATATAATTTCTATAATTTAGTTAGTACTATTCATACATAATAATTTAATGACTAGGTTATAACGGTATACTATATTACCGTTCCTTTAGACTCAGGGTTGCATGTATCACAAACTATTGAAGAGAATGAATTTATTTAAAATGATATATATGTATATATATATAATTATTTTGTTGTAACATTATCTTATAATATTGGTGCTTTGTGTCATATAATCCATTGAACATGATGTTCCTATTTTAAAATCTCAGGGTGTTATAACACATGCACTATCAATTGAATAAAGTGTAATGCAAGTAAAAGGATATTCCCTGCTTATTGTAACCAAAAAATGGATTTTTTATAGTGGTTTGTGTAGTATTTTATTACTTAAAAACCATTCCAAGGACTAGATAATATTATTGAGCAGTGAACCTCATAAATACTTGTTTCCCTATAGTTGTGATTGTGTGTTGTTTTCCAGTAGGGTCCTTTCTCACTAATCGGGGGTAAAGGTTGTTTCTTAAGAAAAAAATATAAAAAGATAAGATCACTGATTCAATCCCACCCCTTATCAATGATCAAATAGATCCTGATTGGTCCTTTCAATTTTAATTTATAATAATTTTTAAAATGTATTTCTCCTCTCTCTTGTCATCTTTACTCAGACCAAAAATTGGTATCAGATCCAACCTTGATTTTAAAACCTCAAACAGTTACTAGGAATGATCAATCAAAGATGGTCTCTACCTCGAATGCCCAAGGTTCTCTGGAAGGACACTCTATGGGTGAAGCCCCATACTTTGATGGACCCGAATATGATTATTATAAAATACTCATGTTCAAATTTATTGAAAGCATATGCTATCCCATTTAGAACATTTTAATGAATGGATATACATTTTCCAACCATAATTGGACAAATGGAATCTTTATAATATTGTGTCTTTTGATATAGATGGAAAATCCCTGAATTCTCTTTATTCTGCATTAGATAATATTGAATTTAATTATATTTAAAATTTTAGAAACATTAATGATATTTTGAAGTTTCTTGAAGACGTACATGAGGAACATATCAAGCTATATTACCCCAAAAAAGAAGGTGAAAAGAAATAAGTAACTAAAATCATCAAAATGGAGTGAAAGTGATGACTCC
The DNA here is from genome assembly GCA_963277665.1 of Viscum album. Classification (NCBI taxonomy): domain Eukaryota; kingdom Viridiplantae; phylum Streptophyta; class Magnoliopsida; order Santalales; family Viscaceae; genus Viscum; species Viscum album. The sequence continues at coordinate 879,514,677 of OY728126.1, read as the reverse complement.
ATCTCATCAAGAAATTCAAGTGAGAAAATCCCCAAATGTCTCATGGGTCAAAGAGATGTTAGTAATAAGGTATATTATTCTAGTTATTATTGTTCTTCAAGTCATTTAAATTATGAATATATCAAATATTCTAGATATCAACTACAATAAGGATTTTTTTTACTCACCAAAAAATTAAAAGAGGTTAAAAAGAAATACAATCAAATGTTAAGTTAGAAAGATCTTCTTTAAAATTAAAATATAAAAATTAAAGATGAGAATTAAAGGAAAAATGACTTTCTTTATAATAATAATTAAGATCAATAGATAAGGTTCAATTTTGTTTTGGAAGACATGTTTAAGGTTGAGAATCAATGTGAAGAGCTTAAAAATGAAAATAATCAATTAAAAATTTAATTGGAGAAGAATCCTTATTAAAGTCAACCCTATATTGAGAAATTCTAATAAACCATAAAATATATCAAGGAATCTCTTACCAAGTTAACCAAAGTTAAAAAAAATTGGACAAAATCTTGGGTTCCCAATGAAGTGTAAAGGACCGTTATAATCTGGGTTATTCAAATCAATATATCACCTCTAAAAATACAACTCTTATACATGGTTTCTCTAAAAATAAATTCTGTAATTATTTTCATAGATATTTTTATATCATTTATTAATAAAATTGAATGAATTGTTGTTATAGTAGTCCCAAGGTAATTTATTTTTCACCCAATATTCATTTTCAAAAATATTATTCCAAACAAGTTTAGGTGCCAAAATATCTTTTGACTAACATTAGTGGACCCAAACTCACTTGGGTACCAAAATTATTATATTCATTTTTTAGGAAATGTCTTGAGAGAATTCTTGATGAGCTATATGGATCATGGTTAAAAGGTTCTTAAGACACTTGTGTGGAAACAACTCATTTTTTTTTCAAAATTCAAATTTTATCTCTATTTTATTTTACATTCCAATATTATTGATGTAAAGACCAAAAAATTCCATGGATTGTTTTTAAATACATGAGAATTTTATGAGTCTATAGTTTCTAACAACACTTAATTCTGAGGCCCGATGTGCCCAGAATCAATTTTTGAAGCTTTGTTCGGGTACGTTCAGTAAACGTACATGCGAGATTTTATATCTTTTGAACCGATGCTCGGAATTGAAATACGAGGACACCGTTGAACTCACAGAGCCGATATTCACTTAAGAAGACCTTTACTGCAATTGTGTTTCAATGCGAATGGAAGTTAATTATTGGGGTTTCTAAATAAAAATAAATAAAAATATGTGTAGCATATTTTTATTTGAATGGTAGTTAAAACCTCCAAAGGGAGGTTGGTGGTGGGGCCACCCGCACATAACTTCCCTTGGGAGGATGTTATAAGGTAAGGCCCACACAAACATCAAACCCCCTTAACTCCCCCTGAACCCCCCAATTAAGGAGGATGAACTCTTCACTTCTCCCATAAATTTTTGGAGCCTCTTCACCTTCCCTATCATGGTACCAACACACCTAGGAATTAATTAATGCCAATTAATTAATTTGAAGTGTTTTGAATTCTTTTGAATTATTTTTGATTGAATGTAAATATCAAAATAATGGGTGAGATATTATTTTATTTTGTTGGAAACTTTCATTTTGGGGGTGGAACTTTGAGAGGACTTTGGAGATTCTCCAACAAAGAATGATATCCTCTCAATGAAGAACGCCCATTTCCACCGAGGAACTACGACGCCGTCTTCTTCCTTTCCAACCGGGGAAAGAAAGGGAAGATGCTGCCCGCGAAGAACGTCACCAATGATGATGTCATCTCCTCCCGATGTCAATGGAATGATGCCACCATCCTGCAACTCCGTCGAGCGAACACCTATTACAAGGTAGGGGTTTTGAATTCTTGTACCCGTTCTACGTTGTTGAAATTATGGTTTGAAAACCAAATGATATCACCGCAACATGCGTAAATTCGGACCGCACCAACATGGCTGACTCTTCCCCTTTTTGATCTTGTTTGTGGTTGACGATGGGAGCGGACAATGGCGGCCGACGTCGGGCCGGCCGCGCAAGATCACTGGGTGACCAGAAAAGCGCGACACCATCATGCCGCATGGAGGAAAGCCGGGCCGCGGCCAAGCCAGGCCGGGGTAGAGGGGCACGGTGCAGTCGCGCCATGCTGGTGTTATAGGAGGCCCAGCTAGGGCGGGCCGCGGCGGAGGGGCGCGACGCCGTCGCCCCATGCCGGTGGAGCAGGACCGCGGCCTTAGGCCATGACGGACAGGAGAGGGCGTCCGGCTGAGCCGGCCGCCAGTGCGTGCCAGGCGGGACCCTATAGGTCCCACAGTTACAAGGGGTGACACCTTGTGCTGACCGTTTCGGGAGCCGGGGGGTGTAACACCCCCCTTTTTATGCGGCCAGCTGGCCAGCCGGGTCGACCAGTCGGGTGCCACACGGCCAGGCGATCTAGGCGCCACACGGCCAGCCGCACCAGGTGCTACACGACCACCTAGGCTAGGCCCCACGACCAGCCGGGCCAGGCGTCATATGGACTGCCTGGCTGGGCGCCACACAGACTGCCTGGCCAGGAGCCACACGGCCTGCCTGGCCGGGCCACCTGGCCAGCTGGGCCGGGCCACACGGCCTGCCGGGCGGGGCCACACGGCCAGCCGGGCCGGGCCACATAGCCAGCCGACCCGGGCCACACGGCCAGCCGGCCCGGGCCACACGGCCAGCCGGGCGGGGCCACACGACCAGCCGGGCCGGGCCACACGGCCAGCCGGGCCGCCACCGGGCCAGGCCGCCCTTGACCATCCAGGCCGCCTCGAGCCAGGCCGATATCGGGCCGGACCACCATCGGTCTAGGCTGCTCCATCGGGCCGGGCCGCTCCATCGGACCGGGTCAGACCCCTGTCCGGACCGTTTAACCCAAAATCACCTTTTCATCCGTATTTTGGGCTACATGTGACCGAACGACGAACCGTCTACGACAACCGAAGGCATAGAGCAGGAAGATTATTTGGGCATACCCCGCTTGAGGTTTGGATGTAGTTGGGGTATGATCAGGTTGGTTTGAACCTAAAAACCAACCGGGCCCCTGGAACAGAAATGCCAATAACTCCCAGGCCAGGCGTCCGATTGATGTGCCGTCTGTCGTATTGACTTCCTTATGATGAGATAGAAATACAGGATACATCAAATCAGGACTTCGTGATAGTTGATGTATCAATACTTGGATCAAGGAGCGGACTCTTCTGGAATCAAGCGTGCTGTGTGCGGGAACCCTAGGGCTAGCTGCGACGATACTATACCAGGATCCTCCGTGGGTTCGAAAGTGATGACTTCTGTTCTGGAATCCTCCGAGGGTTCTACTGTAATGAATTCTATACCAGGATCCTCTATGGGTTCGACAATGATGAATATTGTACCGGGATCCTCCGTGGGTCCGACAATTCTGACTTCTGTTCCTGGATCCTATATGGGTCCGACAGAATAGCTGATCCTGTATCTTGTGTGGGTCCGAAAGCTTAGCTGGTCCTGTATCCTGTGTGAGTCCGAAAACTTAGATGAATCAATGACTACATCTGATCATCTCTATCACTCTAAAAAAGATGTATACCTGTATGAGATGAGTCTTGTATTTCAACCATTATCATCGTTGTGATTGACTTTACTTCCTTTATGGACTGAGTTGTGCTTGGGCTCGAGAGTTGGAGTTGAACTGTGATTGGTAACTTAGGTATATGTATGGGCATATAACTAAGTAAGGTTGGTTGATACTTCATGATTGTATCTTTCTTCTGTGGTTTATCCTTAGTGGATTCTGTGAGACCTTCGGGTGTCTTGGGGTCCCCTACTGAGTATTGTTATACTCACCCCTGCACGGGTTTCGCCCGCACCTTGTTGTGTTCTGTGCAGATGATGGTCAGCAGTGATCGAGGTTGAGGGTGACGGACGAGAGGATGCTCGGAGCTGGACTAGACAAGACATACCTTAGGGACAAGTGTTCGAGTTCTGTACCTAACCTTCAGGTAGGATTCAACGATGGATGATCTGGGAGCTTTTTTCCCCTTTTGTACTTGTACTTATACTTATTGTTCAGTTGGGTTTGTATACTAGCCCACTTACTTTCAGCACACTTTTCTTTTCTATATTAGTACTTGTTACTTCTACAGCTAGTGTTCAGACTATGTGTGTTACAGGTTTAAAGGCAATGCCTACCCTTTTATCGAGTTTATGCCTTTTGGTGCTAGTCGCCAGCCCCTGGCCTATGGAAGGCGGACTTGGGGTAGTCACGACATGGGCCCCGAGGACGGGTCGTAACAAATTGGTATCAGAGGAGTCGGTTCTACCACATAACTTAGACTCTGATTCTTTTAACGGTAATAATATTAAGTGTTTTGGGTGTGGTTATCAGTTTAGGGAAACCGGTGTTGGTGCGGCGACCGACGTATCCATACACTAGGACTCTGACTTCTGATCTCCGACTTATTGTACGGAAACACTGATTGCGTGTGTATTTCCTTTGAAAAAGTTTTCTTCATGATTACTTTGTGTCAGCTCACCAGGTATACTGTTTTAACTGTGGTGCACCTGTTTCTTTTTTAGGATTGCCCCATGAAGACAACCATCTAGGGTTTTGAGTTACGTACGAGATGGTTTCCCACCGAGCGATGAGGCCTCGGTGCAGGGCCCCATCACAGTGGAGGTACCAGCGGTTCCATTACCCGCTAGGCCACCGATACCACTAGCTCCAGCAGCAGAGAGTGCATGCCGTCTAAGTGCATTGCATGAGTTCCAGCACCAGAGGCCGCCTAGGTTCTGGGGAGAGATGGACACACAGGCAGTTGAGGATTGGATGGAGTATGTCGTGAGAGTTTTTAGATTGGTAGGGACACTAGCAGACCTCATGGTGATCCTTGCCGCGAGTCTTCTGCATACCGCAACAGGAAGATGGTGGATCCTGATGCTTCAGGTGCATGACAAGGAATCATTACTCTGGACAGACTTCGAGAGTCTCTTCCACCCAGAGTTTGTTCTAGTCACCCTTCGTGTGGTGCGGATTTAGAAGTTACTTCATATGCAGCAGGGACACATGACAGTAGCTCAGTACTCAGCGAGGTTCACCGAACGCTTGTGCTACTCCACAGATATGGTACATGACCCGTTCTTCAGGGCCTAGACCTTCGAGTAGGGACTCAGGCATGAGATCAGAGCTTCGATGATCCCCCTCAGCATCCCGACGTAGGTGGGGGTGCTGGAGCGAGCCCTTCTAGTGGAGATTTTTCTTGCTGAGCAGACACCAGCAGCAAGAACCACCACAGGGCGACACGTAGTAGAGACTTCTGCAGTAGGTAGTATAAAGATGTCGCAGAGGTCCAAGCGGACCAGGCCATCAGGTGGGAGACCCCAGGATACAGGTTCGGTTGTGCGGGGAACATGAGACAGAGCCAGTTATACGAGGAGTAGGAAGTGCTATGCATGTGATGGGTAGGGTCACATGGCTTGTGACTGCCCGACCCACGATGCAGATAAGTAGAAGACAGTAGAGGGACCTCCCAGGTAGAGGCAGAGGTTTGAATGTGGTGGTCCTCCGGGAGCAGGCTGACGTGGAAGAGGAGCTGTCCGAGCAGCGAGTGGTGGACGACGTTTCGAGGCCCTACCACCACCACCACCAGGAGGTCCACCCCGACCACAGGGAGCTGGCGGACAGAGGCGGGCTCAGCTCCAGGCAGTCAAGGCCTACAACCATGTCACACCTGAGATGATTTGAGGTACTATCTGTGTCTACTCTACCCTTTCTATAGTACTCATAGACACAGACGCGAGTCATTCTTTTATTTCCACTACATTCATTCGGAGATCAGAGATTCTGACAGAGTCGTTGGCTCGATCCTTACGACTAGAGACTCCTACGGGATCAGACTCGACAATTACCCACTGGTACTGATAGTGTGAGATTACTCTAGGAGGTGAGAGATTCGGCTGGGATCTCCTCATCGCGACTTTGAGGCCTTACGACGTCATCTTGGGTATGGATTGGTTATCCACAGTTCATGCTCAGATTGACTATATTAGGCGCAAAGTGAGGTGTATCAGCATGGATGGGATTAGGGTCACCTTCACCAGCGAGAAGGGAGCCTTTGTAGCACAGGATGGACTTACACAGAGGAGGGGGAAACCAATCACACATCAGTTGGCTAGTCTCATCCTCGAAGCAGTTGATGTGCGGAGTCTGAGTTTTCTTATTGTGGTGGATCAGTACACAGATGTTTTCCCTGAAGACGTTCTAGGACTACCTCCTCACAGAGAGGTAGACTTTTACATTGACCTGTACCCTAGGATGACACTGATATCTACTCCAGCATATCGGATGGCTCCCACCGAGCTTTGTGAGCTGCGGGTACGGCTGGAGGACTTGCAGAGGAAGGGATTTATCCGACCCAGTGTTTCACCCTGGGTATCCCTGATTTTGTTCTCCAAGAAGGCGGATGGGAGCTTGCAACTATGTGTCGACTACCGTCACCTGAACCAGGTGATCGTGAAGAACAAGTACCCACTCTCGAGGATTGACGAACTCTTTGATTAGCTCAAGGGAGCACAATAGTTCTCGAAGATAGACCTCAGGTTAGGCTATCACCAGCTTAGAGTTCGAGATGAGGATGTGCATAAGACAACCTTCAGGTTTCAGTATGGCCACTAAGATTTCCTGGTTATGCCCTTCGGCATAACCAACGATCTAGCAGTGTTTATGAGTCTCATGAACAAGATCTTACAGCCTTACCTTGATCACTTTGTTGTAGTCTTCATCGACAACATACTGATCTACTCGAATACTGAGGAGGAGCATGCTTACCATTTTTGGATAGTACTAGACACACTATGAGATCACCAGCTTTATGGTAAACTCTCGAAGTGCCAATTTTGGATTTGAGAGGTTTACTTCTTGGGACACGTCATCTCAGAGGCTGGAGTTGTAGTAGATCCAGCGAAGATCGAGGCAGTACTTTATTGGGAGACACCCAGGATTGTAACAGAGGTACAGAGTTTTCTGGGACTGGCTGGGTACTATCAGAGGTTTTTTCCAGACATCTCCAGAGTTGCAGCACCGCTTTCAGCATTGAAAAAGAAGGGGAAACCCTTCGTGTGGTCAAAGAGATGACAAAAAAGCTTTTAGGAGCTAAGGTAGAGGTTGAATAGTGCGCCTATCTTGAGGATCCCAGAGGAGGGAATATGGTACGTAGTATACTGTGATGCATCAGGGACCAGAATCGGGTGTGTCCTGATGCAGGAGTGAGCAGTGATCGCGTATGGATCTTGGCAGTTGAGACAGCATGAGAATAACTACGCTACCCATGAACTGGAGTTAGAAGCAGTGGTATTCACCTTGAAGATGTGGCGGCACTATCTTATGGGTGGGCGTTTTATATTCTACTCTGACCACCAGAGTCTCAGGTACATCTTCCCATAGAAGGACCTGAACCTGAGATAGCGACGATGGCTCGAGTTCCTACAGGACTATGAATTCAAGATAGCCTATACTCCTGGGAAGTAGAATGTTGTAGCAGATTCTCTCAGCAAGAGATCAGGAATTCAGCTGCTAGGAGAGGCTACAGAGCAGCTGGCCACGTTGCAGACATCCTTTGTGGATAGAGATGGAGCAACCTTTCTGCAGTCTCTCATAGTCACTCCTCCACTTCTTCAGCGAGTCAGAGAGGCACAACGTGGGGACATTGACTGTGAGATGCAACATGCTCAGATATCCTCAGGGCAGGCACCTGATGAATTTTATGAAGGTGGGGAGCACATCATTCTCTTCAGAGGATATACCATGGTACTAGTTTCACTTTAGGAGGAAGTGTTGCGGGATTTCCACACATCTCCTTTAGCGGTACATCCAGGAGTGGTGAAGATGTATCAGGACCTCCGACGACAGCACTGGTGGCCAGGTATAAAGGAGGCAGTAATAGAGTTTGTCTCATGATGCCTCACTTGTCAGCAAGTGAAGGCAGATCACCAGGTTCCAGCAGGCTTGGTTCATCCCTTAGAGGTCCCAGAGTTGAAGTGGGATGGGATATCCATGGATTTTGTGACGGGACTTACACGTACATCTAGAGGACATGACTCTATCTGGGTGATCGTAGACCGACTCACCAAGTCGGCCCACTTCCTACTGATCAGAGAGCAGGGCTCAGTAGAGATCTTGGGACGCCTCTACGTACAAGAGATCGTACGACTTCATGGTGTGCCATCGACGATCGTCTCCGATCGAGATACTCATTTCATTTCCCGGCTATAGAAGGGGTTGTAGGAGTCTTTAGGGATGCAGATTCACTTGAGCACCGCCTTCCATCCTCAGATGGATGGTCAGACTGAGAGGACCATTAAGACTCTTGAGGACATGATCCGTGCATGCGCCCTCGACTTTGGTCATAGCTTGGAGGATCAATTACCCTTGGTAGAGTTTGCGTATAACAACAACTACCACTCCACCATCAGGATGACACCTTACAAGGCACTGTATGTCCAACCTTGTAGATCGCCTCTGTGCTGGACTGACCAAGGGGAGTCAGCACTTGTAGGACCAGAGATGGTTCAGGCTACGACGGAGAAGGTGCAGATCATCTAGGAGCAGATGAAGACTGCACAGAGCAGGAAGAAGTCCTATACTGATAGGAGATGGAGACCACTAGAGTTCGAGGATGGTGACCATGTCTTTCTACAGGTCTCACCTTGACGAGGTCTACGGAGATTTGGCTGAGGCGAAAATTTATCTCCGCGATTCATTAGACCTTTTCATGTCCTCAGTAGGGTAGGCGAGGTGGCTTACCGCTTGGATCTTCTACCTCAGTTGCACCGGGTGCACGACGTCTTCCACGTATCTCAGCTAAGGAGATATGTGCATGACCCGTCCCACATCATCGACCATGGAGAGCTGGACATCGATGACGGGGCGATATTCATGAAGGTTCCAGTGGAGATTGAGGATTGATAGGAGCGGGTCCTATGTGGACGGTCGATACCTCTGGTGCATGTTTTCTAGCAGCACAAGAACCTCCAGGAGAGCACATGAGTGCGGGAGGCTCAGATGCGTGCTCAGTACCCCCATTTGTTTCCTTAGTGTGAGTTGTAGCTTATAGGGACATAAATTTCTGAGGTGGGGAGAATGTAAAGACCCATAAATTCTATGATTTTTTTTAAATACATGGGAATTTTACAAGTCCATAGTTTCTGACAGCGCTTGATTCTGAGGCCCGGTGTGCCCAGAATCAATTTCTGAAGTTTTGTTTGGCTACGTTCAGTAAACGTACGTGCATGATTTTATATATTTTGAACCGGTGCTTGGAATTGAAATCTGAGGACACCGTTGAACTCGTAGCACCGATATTCACTTAAGGAGACTTTTACCACAGTTGCGTTTCAACATGAATGAAAGTTAATTATTGGGGTTTCTAAATAAAATAAAATAAAAATATGTGTAGCATATTTTTATTTGAATGGTACTTAAAACCTCCAAAGGGAGTTTGGTGGTGGGGCCACCCACACATAACCTCCCTTGGTAGGATGTTATAATGTGGAGCCCACACGAACATCAAACCCCCTTAACTACCCTTTGAACCCCCCAATTAAGGAGGATGAACTCTTCACTTCCCCCATAAATTTTTGGAGCCTCTTCACCTTCCCCATTATGGTGCCAACACGCCGAGGAATTAATTAATGCCAATTAATTAATTTGAAGTGATTTGAATTCTTTTTCATTTCATGTAGATAATAAAATAATGGGCGAGCTATTATTTTATTTTGTTGGCAACTTTCATTTTGGGGGTGGAACTTTGAGAGGACTTGGGAGATTCTCCAACGAAGAATGATATCCTCTCAACGAAGAATTCCCATCTCCACCAAGGAACAACGACGTCGTATTCTTCTTTTCCAACTGGGGTAAGAAAGGGAAGACGCCACCCACGAAGAACGTCGCCAACGACGAAATCATCTCCTCCCGACATCAACGGAACGATGCCGCCTTCTCGTGACTCCACCGAGCGAACACCAATTACAAGGTAGGGGTTTTGAATTCTTGTACCCATTCTACGTCATTGAAATTATGGTTTGACAACCAAATGATATCACTGTAACATGGGGAAATTTGGACCGCACCAACACGGCTGACTCTTCCCCGTTTTGATCTTGTTTGTGGTTGAGGATGGGAGTGGACAACGGGGGCCGACGTCAGGCCGGCCGTGAGGAGATTGGCAATGCAAGACCGTCGGGTCACTAGAAAAGCGCAGCACCGTCGTGCCACATGGAGGAAAGCTGGGCCGCTGCCAAGTCGGGCCACGGCAGAGGGGCGTGACGCCGTCGCGCCATGCCGGTGCTACAGGAGGCCACAAAAAGGGCAGGCCGCGACAGAGGGTCGCGGCGCCGTCGCGCCGTACTGGTGGAGCAGGACCGCGGCCTTAGGCTGCAGCAGATAGGAGAGGGCGGCCGGCTGAGCCGACCACCGGTGCGTGCCAGGTGGGACCCTACGGGTCCCGTGGTTACAAGGGCCAGCGCCTTGTGCTGACCGTTTCAGGAGCCAGGGGGTGTAACACCGCCCTTTTTACGTGGCCAGATGGCCAACCGGGCCGAATAGCCAGGTGCCCCACAGCCAGTCGAGCCGGGCACCCCACAGCCAGCTGAGCGCCACACGACCAGCCGAGCCGGGTGCCACACGGCCAGCTGGGTCGAGCCACACTGCCAGCTGGGCGCCGCACGGCTTGCCGGGCCGGGCACTGCACGGCTTTCCGAGCCGGGCACTGCACGACCAGCCGGTCCGGGCCACACGACCGTCCGGGCCGGGCCACATGGCCATCTGGGCCAGGCCGGGCCACACGGCCAGCCGGGCCGGGTCGCCATCGATCCGGGCTTCCTTGAGCCAAGCCGCCATTAGACCAGATCGCCATCGGGCTGGGCCGCTCCATCAGACCGAGTTAGACCCATGTCTGGACCGTTTAACCCGAAATCACCTTTTTATCCATATTTTGGGCTACGCGTGACCGAACGAAAAACCATCTATAGGGAGGGAAGGATTAGAGTAGGATGATTCTTTTGGAATACCGCACTTGAGGTTTGGACACAGTTGGGGTATGGTCGTGTTGATTTGAACCTAAAAACTAACCAGGCCCCTAGAACGGAAATGCCAATAACTCTCAGACCAGGCATCCGATTGATGCACCGTCTGTCGCGTTGGGTTCCTTATGATGAGACGGAACTACGGGATACATAAACTCAGGAGTTCATGATAGTTTATGTACTGAAACTTGTATTGAAGAGCGGACCCTCCCAGAATCGAGCGTGTTGTGTGCGGGAACCCAAGGGCTGACTGTGACGATACTGTACCAGGATCCTCTGTGGGTTCGACAGTGATGACTTCTATACCGGAATCCTCCATGGGTTCGACAGTGATGAATTCTGTACCAGGATCCTCTGTGGGTTCAACAGTGATGACTACTGTATCGGGATCCTCTGTGGGTCCGACAGTTCTGACTTCTGTTCCTGGATCCTATGTGGGTCCGACAGAATAGCTGATCCTGTATCCTATGTGGGTCCGACATCTTAGCTGGTCCTGTATCCTGTGTGTGTCCCATAGTTTAGATGAATCAGTGACTACATCTGATAATATTTATCACTCTATAAAATATGTATACCTATGTGAGCTGAGTCTTGTATTTAAACCATTATCATCGCGTTGATTGACTTTACTTCCTTTATGGACTGGGTTGTACTTGGGCTTGAGAGTTGGAGCCGAACTGTGATTGGTAACTTAGATATATGTATGGTCATATACCTAAGTAATTTCGGTTGATACTTTGTGATTGTATCTTTCTTCTTTGGTTTATACTTAGTGGATTCTGGGAGACCTTCAGGGGTCTCGGGGTCCCCTACTGAGTATTGTTATACTCACCCCTACACGAGCTTCGTCCGCACCTTGTTGTGTTCTGTGCAGACGACGGTCAACAGTGATCGAGGTTGAGGGTGATGGACGAGAGGATACTCGAAGTTGGACTAGACAAGATTTACCTTAGGGACAAGTGTTCAAGTTCTGTACCTACCCTTCAGGTAGGATTTAGCGGTGGACGATCCAGGAGCTGTTTTTCCCTTTTTACTTGAACTTGTACTTGTTGTTCAGTTGGGTTTGTATACTGGCCCACTTACTTTAAGCACACTTTTATTTTCTATATTAGTACTTGTTTCTTCTACAGCTAGTGTTCAGACTATGTGTGTTACAAGTTTAAAGGAAATGCCTTCCCTTTTATTGGGTTTATGCCTTTTGGTGCTAGTCGCCAGCCCCTGGCCTATGGATGGTGGGCTTGGGGTAGTCACGACACGGGCCCCGAGGAGGGGTCATGACAATTGAAATTATTAAATTTTTATTTAATTGTTAAAATCAATTGGTTATTTATTTATTTTTAACCTTTATATTTAAAAAAGTTTTTAAATACATTTTATCATTTCTATTTTAATATTCAATTGGATTTTGATTATAAAACCACGTAAGTTTTTTTAAGATTGATCTTTTAATATGATTTTTAAAATCAATTTTATATTACCTTTTAAAAACCAAATTATTCTTATATTTATATTTTGAGTATTTTTTCATTTAACTCGATATTATTTTTTAAAATTCCATATTATATTTATAGTTCCCATAATCACTATTTATGGAGTCTAATTGATCAATTTTTATCACCTCTTTCAAATATAATTCTATTGCATTTCTATTTCTAAATAAAAAATTACTACTTAGTCAACCCAGGTGTCCACCAGCTAGCTTGTGTCAACCTCGCAAAAATATGGTGAAATTTTATAGAATTTAAGTTATGAAATTCTCCCACTAGACAACATGTATACATCACTAGATAATCAGTGGGGTCAAAATAAATGTGTTCAAATATTGAAATTAAAATTAAGTTCCTTATTTCCTTTCCCTTAATTTCTCTTGTACGATTGGTCATGATACTCTAAATAAAATCCTTGATCATTTTGAATCATTTTTTATCAATTTATCTTAGGGAGTTGATCACCCTTTAAATAATTTTACTTATGATTGAAATTGGACACTTGAACTCTCTATTTATTTTACTCAAGTTTGTTATTTTCCTCTTGAACATGACTCTCATCCTTTCTTGTATTTTATTATTGTAAATTACATGTTACTTCTTAATTTAAATATTTTATCATGGTCACTTGTACCTTTCTCTCTTTACTCTCTGCATTTATTTCCAATGGGTTTCCTTGATTTCACTAAATTTATTTTTCATGGATTAAAAAGTTTTATATTGGATCAAATTTAGTTTTATCCATTAATATATTTATGATATTTGAGTATATATGTTTTCCCTTGAAATATTATTATTTATACAAATTTTTAACTTTATTCATGGACCTTCTTTGATTTTATATATTCATTATCATCTCACCTTATTATGAGGGTAGTATTGATATTGATGATAATTAAGAGGTAGAATGAATTAAAAGGTTTGAATCTACATTTTCTATTATCTCTCTAACCATGTTATGAGACTTATGTTTTTTTAACATCCACAAAGGGGGCATATGAATTTATCTTTAAATATTTACATTAAACCTCTTTAAAATATTTTTTTAAATATCATTTTAAAATTGATTTTGGAATATTATTTGAAAAATTCATTTGAATAATCCTCCTTTATAGCTTCAATCTTCTCAAAATTGTTCAAATTAGTTTAAAAAAAATTGTTTCAAAGTAAAAGTAATATATTTTCATATAAGTTCTCTATTTTATTTATCTATGGGAAGTTGTTTCTAAATGGTCTATCTTTTCCTCAATAACCTATCCAAGCATATCAACATCTAAGTTTTATGATTCAATTTTTGAAATATATGTTTTTATAATTAATACTATTACTTTACCTTGCATGAAAGAATGATCTAATTATTATCTTTTGGCATGACTAATTAAGAACTTTATACTTAGAAAGTACTATCCTGAATATTTCTTAGTTTTTTTATAATGCATGTTTTAAAAATCTTATCTCATGGCATGAATCTTTGGTAAATATTCAAAAACCACTTTTTCATTATTTGAAAATTATTATACATGGTTTTAAACACTTATTATTTTAAAAATTTTATTTCAAAGAAGTTAATGTTTTTCAATTAACACGATATTATATGTTTATTCTCTTTGGAAAATTGATCAATCTTTCAGATTTTTAAAAAGTAATAGCATTGAATATGTTTTCATGATATTCTTGTGCTAACCTTGTTTTTTTGTTTTATCTTTGAAAATTTTACAAAATATATCTTAATTTTTTGATCTATTTACTCAATTGTTTTAGAAATATTAAATTTCATGTTCTATTTATCCCCTATTTAAAACCTCTTTAACATCAAAGATATATCTTTATTCATTTTCTTATGATTTTCAAGTTTCAATGTTTGTTTTTAAGAATAGAAATCTTTGAGGCTTTTCCTATTTAAATTTTCAATCTTGTGCCATTTTGAAATATAATTTTATTTCAGCCTTGAGACAATAAATTATATACTCATTTTAAAATCTTGAATACATTGATATTTATATGATCATTTTATTTTCATCTTTAGTTATTTATTTCTTTAAATTATTATTTTTATTAAATTTTGAAATCATTAATACATCCTTAAATATTGAGATCATTGATTCATTTTTCTCTTTTATTTTAATATCAAAGAGATTGATATATTTATTTCACTCTATTAGGTATGTTTTTGTTCATTATTTGTTTAACTATTTATTTACACAGTTAAAGATACATCCTTATAACTTTAAATGTATGCATTATTTGAGGGGGTGAAAACTCTTTTTTTTGAAAATTTTAAATGTTCCTAAATAGAAACATTAATTTTAAATGAACACACACATGATAAAATATACTCTAGTAAATTTGTGAAATTAAATTTTAAAGAACATGGGTGTGCAGTTTTTCAAAATTAAATTCTATTTTTAAAGTTGGAATCTTTGTAGTATTTCAAATTTAGTCTTAAAATATTTTTTTGGGAATATTAGATTGTGGTTTTAATGATATAATCATAGGGGATATAAATACCTCTTTATATCTAAATCAATTCCTATAAATACACTCATTTTAGAAAATTTCAAGATTGTTAAGATTTCAAAGTTATATTTTTATAAAACATACTCATGTGTTTATTTTTTCTCAAATTTTAAAGATTTTTTTTTAAAATTTGAATAGATTTAATTTAAAGTTTTTAGTTTTCTGAATATGTTTTAAAAGTTTTCATGAAATCAAATTCATTTTTCAAATCCCATAATCAAACCTTATGTTTTATAATTTTTTTTCATTTCCATTCTATATCTTTTATGATTTGACATCATCTTATCACAAATACGTTACTTTTATCACTATAGCCCTTATTTATGATATTTATGAGATTAAAGGAATGATTTCACTAATACATTGTTTAAAATTATTTTTTGGAGATAATTTTATTGAATCCAGTGTATGATTATATTCTATTCTCTTAATAAATATTTTTAAAAGGATTATTTTTTTTAAATTATTCTAATTTCAAGTATGATCATAGTTATGGTTTTATATATTTAAAGGGGGATAATTATTTTACATAAAAGAATCACTTATATTGGTTTTATGGGGGAATAAGTAATATTTTCAATGGAATTTTGACTTATATCAACTATTTTTAAATTTGATGGTTTTTGAAATGGTGTTATTATTCAATTTTAAATACTTTGTGATCTTGAATTTTTGATAATCCTAAAGGGGGAGGAGTTTTGAGACTGAATTATAAAAGAAATCATTTTTGTAATCGTTCTTGAAAGTCTCTCCTAAATTTATTTTTAAAGTAAAGAAAATAATTGGTTGAATTTCATTATGAAATTTTGAAATTTATTCTTAATATAAGATTCAATATGGAAATAATATTGATAAATAAATCATGGTATCTTTATTGATTAATTTATTAAGAGTTTATGGTTATTAAAAATGGGGATAATGTTGTACATCTCACTCCCTTAGGTAGTTTTGAATGATCACAAGTAAAAATTTATGTTTCTAAGAGTTTCTCTTGATGTTTTTTAGTAATTATATTTTAAATATTTTCTTATGGACATTCTAGACTATACATAGGTATCAAAAGGTCCCTGAAGATATTTTTTTGAGACCCCCCAAAAGTAGGTGCCAATGACTACTTGGTGGTTCCTGTATAGAACACTAGTACTATCCACGTTTCACTAGTTGGTTGGTAGACTACACCATCCTACCAGTTTAGTTTATACAAAAGCACGTTTCTTTATAGGTGCCACTGGTTGGTGGGTGACACCCATCGAATATCCGATGGCCTAGGTGTAGAGAAAAAATAACATTTGGAGGCTATCCCCCTCAGCTTCTCTCACCCAATAATGGATAGAATCAAACCCCATGAACCTAAGACCCCCATAAGAACACCAAATCCAACAAATACACCTTTATGGAGGATTATACTCAAGAATTGACCAATGGATATAAAATTTCTAATATTTTTCCCTTTCAAGAGCTCATTGTTCTTCCATTGTTGGAGTTTATTCTTACTCAAATATATTTGTCTCTCTTCCTCTCAAATTATATTATTATTTCTTTTTGAGAGGTTGAGAGTGAGATTCTAATGAGTTTGTGATAAGAAAAACTCATGTTTTTATTTTATTAGGTGTTCAATACTATTGAGTGTGAGGGGATAAGTTATCACTACCTTTAAAGTGAGGGACCGGGTGACCACTACCCTTGAGTATAGTGGGGATAGTTCATCACTAACTTTAAAGGGAGGGATATTAGGTTTCTATCCATTACATTAAAAGGATAGCAAGTTTCTTAATACAATTTCCAAAAAGAAAGGGATGTTGGATTTCTAGACATTAACATTAAAAGGTGAGTAATGTATTTGGGTTTCTTGGTACCAAAAACTAAAAAACAAGGTTTTTACATCTTGTAACAAGTTTCCATACTACAACCACTAAAAAAAGGGTTCTAGTTTCTTGCTATAACTATTGAAAATAAAGGTTTAAACCAAAAACTCTGAAGGTTACTTGAGGGGAGCAGGCATTGGGATCCCTTATGGATTATTTCTGAATTGCTTTACCAATTTCTAATGATTTTACTTTTAAGTTTATATTTATGTTGTTCCTAAATCTTATAATTTTAGTTCATTGCTTTAATTTTTTTAATTCCATAAAATTTATTTTTAATTTCTAAAATGTTTTAAAAGGAAATTAACCCCCTCTTTCCATTATTACTTGGAACAACATAGGTCATAATGAAAAAAACATCATATGAATTCTTACTGTGAAATATAATCCATTTTTCTTGATATCTCATCAAACATGTTACAAACTCTATATCATTAACCTATATTATTGATTTATATTTCTTTGAGCCTCTCAAATGAACTCTTCAATAAATTACCAGGGACATGGATTTAACCAAATAGTTCTATTTCAATCATAGAGACAGATATATCATCATCCATTAACTTAGAAGTAATAAATACTTTATGGACTTATTCAATTAATTCTATATCTCTTATGAAGAACACGAATTATTCTACCTCACCATAAGAATATGTCATAATGTTTTTATTTTATACATAAAAATTTACAATTTATGATATACAATAATAGTTATATCAAGTCTACAGACCAATACACATGACCACATATAGAAATATCCAATGATACATATATCATGTATAATTCCTATTGGTATGTTTTTCCTCATAACCTATATTCTTGAATATTACCATGTGAAAAATTCATGATAATATTATCATAGTATTTAAAGGTTTCCATTATAGTATAGAACTGTTATAAACATTTGACATGGTAGAAAATATAAGTAAATCATCACATTATTTTTATATAGAAGAACACCCATCATGTGATAAGATATTAATTAATATTAATTTTATTATAATTGAAAGTACAAAGTTAGTTCGTACTAGGGAACCAACTCCAAAATACCTCCACTTGCACTAGATAAAACTATTAGCTAAAAATATTGTTAGATCTCACATCATAAACATGATTCTACTAAGGTATCACTATAACCATTGGTCCTTTTACATCATCCTGTTTTTATTTTTTCATACTATGAATTCAATAATTTAAAAAAATCCCACAAGAAGTGATATCACTAAGTATTTACCCTTTTTCATCTGTTATAAAGTTGAAACATTGGCTATTACCCTAATTATAATATTATCATAAGATATATTATGATAATACATTACTATCTTGGTATAATTACAAAATTTGGAACAAATTGTTTCTAAAATACTTCTTAAGCTACATCAGAAGACAAAATATACTTGATCTATGTAAACATGGAAACACTATCTTAAAAATTATTATATTTCATATTTAATTATCCTTACTATGATAATGGATCAAATTGATTCGACAAAATACTAGTTTTATATCCCCTTCATAACTAACACCCCCTTTCTCTAATTACTAAGAACTCATCCATTTCACTTTCTCAAGTACTGTCAAACAATTTTGACTACCATCCTTTGCAGTTCTTCTAGATCTATTTGATATTTTCTGAATATAATTTACACATAAGCAATATAAAACCTCAGTATGTATCATGGAATATACAATAGATTTCAATTAATTTAGTATATGTATCTCTATTCATTATAAAGATATCATTATTTACTTTCAATCATCATCTTAGAGAGATATCATGACATCTGAAATGGAAAATAATTCTCTATTTAATTGTTACATATTTTATTTTTCAATACCTTATTAATGAATGCACTATAACTCTATCTAAACTGCCCCATAGATCTATTTTGTTATATCTTATTCCCTAGAACTTGATTTTCCACTTTAATTCATTCTTAGATAATTTTATTTTATTTAGTATTAAAAAACTATAAGACTTAATATCTATATTCCATATGTTACCCACATATTTGACTTTGAAAACTATAGTGATACCACTAACCACTTGTAGATACATGTCTGAATTTTGTTCTTAATAAAAAAAATTTCCTATGGATTTAATAAAATTAATAGTTTATGATCAAGATGGTTTCTTCAATCAATAAATTAATTTATATAATTTTCATATACATCTATGAGAGGGGTTTTTCATATAGACATATTCTAGAGGGTTTTCCTCAAGTAAATTGATCTTGAAATCCCTTTTACAAGAACATCATCAAAGTAGGTTACTATGAAAAGTAAAATTCTAATGGGTTTTTTCATAATGACTGGTGGAATAAGGTTTCATCATTGAGTATGTTTAGACTCCACCAAAAAACTTCTATAACCAATCATACTTTATAGGTATAAACATTACATCCATGTACCATTTCTTATTGAATAACCACCAATGTATTTATATCAATTGTAGAAACCACCAAAATATAGAACTACATTTGGGTATATGGAATCAATTTTTGAATTCACATACACATGATAATCATATATAGTTTCCATTTACTACTTTCTTATAGGATTCATTATTCTTATAAAATAATATATCACCTAACTTGGTGAATATAAATCCACAACTATGGTTTTAACTTTCCTATGAAGTATGTGTTGGATCACATGAAGGGTGAAACACACTGGGGGGGGGGGATAATTAGTGTGTATATATATAAAAAATCCTTTCAACTATCATGATTCTACAATACCTATCTCTCAAAATTCTCACTAATTTATTACAGAAAGAAACAAAATTATTATTAACTAGGTTCATATCCTTACGGATGACTACATTCCTAGTGTGACCTGGTTTTTATCCCACACACATAGTACCCTTCTAATTATCAAAAATAACTCAAGCATGGGTTTGTCCTTGAACTCATACAAGTGTTAGCACCGATCAGTTACAATCTCACAACAAAAAAACAAACAACACCTCATTTAACAAGGATCACTGATGAATATATGAGCCTCAAATTTGACTCCTATAAAGTAGATCTTATTCCTCTTCGTTATGAAATAATCCCATGTGGCCACTCTTAGATAATCTTATTTGATACAGTTGTGTATCAGTTAATAACCACAAAATTATAAATTACTTCTATTCATTATATATCTTTCCATTTTTATTCTCTAAATATTTCATGAATATCATTTCCATAATTTTTATGGAAATATACATAAATCTTGGTGGCATGGAATGACTTATTAAAATATCATAAACTATAACTCAAAAAATTATTCAAAAACTTCCTAAAATTTCATCTTAAGACTCATTTTTAATAGGAATGATATTTGAATTATTTTATTCATTTTATAAATTAAAAAATCTCCATAAAATCTATTACTTTTAATTTTCTTGATATTTCTATGTAGACATGGTGGCATAGAATATCATTTTTTAGTGTAGAATGCATCACAACACCCTAACATTCTCCTCCAGCTGGCATTCCTTTTATTTCTATATGAATCATGATCATGTGTTTGATTTATGAAAAAAATTTCAATGGAATAATTTGATTAAAATCTAACTTTTTGGATAATAAATAATATTATTTAATTCTATCCTGTACAAATCTTGATTCTAGGTTCTCACAATTTCAAAAACTAAATCACTGGTCACACTTTTCATAGATAAAATACCTTACAAACTATTCACACAACTAAATTATCTTTATGATCCTATTAATAGTATTATATTCATAAGATAAATTATCTTATGAGATAATCCAGTGTGTAAGATAAATCCCTTAATTTTTTTCCCTTCAATCTATGGTCGTGTTGATGAATTATCATATGTGGATCCAAAACATCATATAAACTTCTCAAATATCATACAATGCTCCATGATTTCATACACATATGATATCTTACTTTTTTATTAATAATATAATATATAAAATATCATACATGGAAATAAAATATCACACACGTACCTAACTATATGATATTATCCTTTTCCAGTTTTTCATTTTCAGCACAATACATCCAAAATTTCTTCAAATACATTCTTATCAGTTTGAAATAAATACAATGACTTCTCTAAATAACTCTCATCCTTCTCAAACACTTTAAAAATACTTATAAGGAAACATTTTGGTGTAATTAAAGATCAAAACACCTTGTAACTATTCTAAATTACCTTAAATATTTTATCCTTAATTTAGTAAAGCTCTCAAATTAAAACCAATAACCCCTGTAGCTGTATACAAAAACTGCACAATTTTTTTCCAATATGTTATAGACAATGATATCATTGATCTAAAACTTATATTAACTCCATGAATATAAAAACAAAAATTTTAAAAATTAAATAAGTATTATTGAAAAATATGATAACATCATTGAATGTTAAATAATTCCCCCTTTAAATTTATTGGTAATATAACTCATTATTCTCCCCCTTATTGACAAAAAAACCAAAGGGAACAAAAATTGGGGGTCAATATAGTCTCCTGAAAGAAAATTATTCAAGAATAAATAAACTCTAAGTCTATGTGAGCTATATATTTTTAAAAAAGAAGAGTGATTAAATCAATCATCAAATAAATACAAAAATAAACTCATCACCACCCAGTCAAAACTTTATACAAACTAAAAAAAATTTAGTAAATGATTTTTAAGAGTCTTTATTACACCTATTAGTACACATATCAAAAAAATTTATAATATGATAAAAAATAACCTCCCCCAACATAAAAAATCTCAAGAATTTTGAACAAGAAAGGATAGAGGAGGAAAGAACTAAAAAAACATACCTCAGTGAGAGGGAATGAGCTGCACTCCATTTTGTAGCCTCAAATTCACAAACTATTCAGTTGAAAGTGGTTTGGTTAGGATATCTACAATATGTTCTTTGTAGGGTAGAAATTACAGTCTTAGAATTCCATATTCAACATTCTCTTATATTAAATGATACTTTATCTCAATATTCTTTGACTTAGAGTTCCAAATTATATTTTTAGATAGGTTAATAGCACTATGATTTTAATACCCTATTATCATAGGATAAATTGCTTCAATAATCAAGTATTTCAACTGTGTCTTCATTTTTATAATTTGTGTAACCACCTGTGATTCAGCTACATAATCATCCTTAGAAGATCTTAGTATCACTAATGTTTACTTCTTTTAATTATAAGAACCACAAATCCTTCCAATAAAAAATACTCTATTAGATGTTGATTTTCAGTTATCAATTGGTCCTTACTAGTTTTTATTAGTAACCCCCTTAAATTTTAGTTCACCTATCTTCTTATAAATCATCCCATAATTGTGTGTGTTTGAGATATATATCAGTATCCGTTTTTCTATAAAATGATGTGTTTAATTTAAATCAGATTTATAGAGAGCACAAAGGTTTACAATATAAAAAATGTTAGGTCTCAAAGCTATCAAGTTTATAAGAATTATAATTAGGCATCTAAACTATTTCTCATTAACATATTTCCCTTCATCATCCTTTATTAGATTCATGACCACCTGAATTGGTGTAGACACACCTATAGTCAACTATATATTAAACTTATTTAATAATTATCTTTTATATTTTTCTTATGATACAAATATACACCCTATTTTTTTCATAATTTTCAGCCCTAAGAAAAATATCATCTATCATAGCATTGAAATTTCAAACCTTTATTTCATGCACATTGATAATTTCTACCATAATATTTCTTCATTACTAAAAAATATTATATCATCAAAATTCATAATCACAAAGAGTGACATAGTGTTGGTCTTTCTCACATATACATTTATGTCTACTTACCCTTTCTAAAACTTCATTCCTTTTGGATAATCTTCAAGCTTAAAATACCAATCTCTTATAGATTGATACAAACCATATAGACCTTTATTCAACATACATACCTTTTTTTAATCTAAGTCTAGAATAAATCCTTCAGGTTGTTCCATGTAAACTTTATCATCAATATCACCATTTAGAAAAAATGATTTAACATCCATTTGATAAATCTTAAAGCTTCTATAATGTACTAAGGTAAGGCATATTATGATGGATTAAAGTATGGACACTGTATAAAAGGGTTCATCAAACTAAATCCCTTCAATTTGTGGGTATTCTTTGCATACCATCCTAGATTGGTTTCTAGCCACTTCACAATCCTTATCAAGATTGTTACTGAAAACCCATTTGGATCCAATCACATTCTTTTCTGCGAGTTTGGGAACAAGTTTCTAGTTTTTTTAATTTGGTTCAGTTATTGATTCATGGACTGAACCCACTCTTTATGTCTGAAGGCCTCATCAATTGTATGAGGTTCAAAATATGATAAAAGACTGGTATGACTAGTTTCTGTGAACTTCCTTTTTGTATGTACACCTTGATTCTGACCCTCAATGATGTAATGAGCATCAATATTTTTTTCTCAGTATCACAATTCCTTTGGATTCTATTTTCTTTATTTATCACTTGAAAATGAAGAATCTATATCTTTAGTTTGAGTCTATGAAATTTATGTATTTTATTCAAAAGGTTATAAAATAACACCATCATTCACATCACTCCAAAGATGATATTTCTAGTCCCTTTCTCTTTTTAAAAGACTAATACATCATCACTATCATTTATTTTTTTATATTTCTTATTGTAACACTTATATGATTTTCTATTTGATGTGTACCCATAAAAAATTCCATCTTATGCCATATTATCAAGATTTACTCTTCTTTTTTCCTTTATTTTGATCAAACATAAACTTCCAAACACCTTAAAATGTTTAAAATGTTTATTAATTTTAAACAAAATGTCATAAAAATTTATGTCTAGGTTTGGCCTTATGAGACACCTATTTTAAATTATTCCTACATTTGTGATAGCCTGAAACCAATAGTACCTTGAGGTTTCATTATTTTCCCAAATAGTTCTAAACATGTCAATTAGGATTCTATTTTTCTTTTCATCCACTCCATTTTATTGAGGAGTATATAGAGAACTAGAAACATGTCAAATTATATGCTTGTTAATATATTCAGTGAAGTATTTTTTGGTATATTCAGTTCCATTATATGACCAAAATCTATTTATGTATAAGACCATTTTCTTTTTTCAAGTCTTATGAAGATCATGAATCTATCTAAGGCCTGTTATTTATAATACATGAACACAATACAAGTCATACTTGTGAATTAATCTATGAATATGATAAAATACATTTTCACACTTGTTGAAATATTTTTCATAGGTCCAAAAAAACTTAGAATAAATCAATTCAAGAGGATTTGAGGTTTGAATTTTGACTCCATAATGTGTTTTATTCACAATTTCCCCTCTTTTTTGTAAGTTTTAAAAATAATATTAGTGTATTATTTTAGAATGGTAAAATTTCTTATAAATTATTCTTGGATTAATCTATTCACATTATTTTTTCCACTGTGACCCAGCCTTTGGTACCATAAAGTCTTCTCGAGTAACATCCTTCTTTTGCTTCCCCTATTTGAAATAAATTTCTTGGGTTTCTCAAACCCTTTACAAACACATGAGTATCTTTAATTATTTTGACTATACATCCACTATTTATGAAGATAGCCTCATTTAAATCATCAGAAAGTTGTGATACACTCAAAAAGTTATTCTTTAGGTCATCCATAAACAACACACTATCCAAATTGATTTTACTTTTACCAATGTTTACTTTCCCAATGTATTTGATCTTAATTGAACTATAATTACCAAATTTCACAGCTCATCCTTTATATTTATCAATATTTTTAAGTTTTTCCGATCACCTTTCATGTGATATGAATACCCATTATCCACAATCCAATGTTTTTCTAATTTGTGATCCTTAAATGAAACTTCAACAATATTTTCCTATTGCCTAATCTAGATCCAATTCTATTCATTTCCAAACTTATGAAAAATACTCATACAAGTAGGGATGAATGGTACACACACATTAGAAGTATTTCCTTCTTGATCACATATTCCTCATATCTCTTGCAAGTATTAAAAATTGTTTTTCACTTAAAGCTTATTTTTAAACTATTGATGTCTTGACTGAGTTATCACATGTGCCTACTATATCACCCTTGATTCATGATCTCTTCTTAGTTTGAGAAGAGACATATTATACTAGTAGTTAAAATACTTTTTGTAACAACCCAGAATTTTATCAGTGGAATTTCCCTCAGATTATATAATTATGTCATACTTTGTAATTTAGTATTATATAAAGCACATTCACCACATGATATAACCAACAACATTTTTTTATATTAATTTTAACATTATATTTAAAAAAATATATCCATAATAATTTAAAATATTACAATGAGATAAAAAATAGAAAATGTGATAACTAAAATATTAAAATTTGGATATGCTCGATTCACCAGAATAACCACACTCATGAACAACACTATAGAAATGAAGTAGAATATTATTAATGAAATATTCATCTTGAAAATGAAAAAATATATATAAACTTGAGAGAAAATATAAGTGAATGAAGAATTAATGAAATATGATCTATTTATAGGAAGTAGGGAACCCATATAAACGATACAAATATGACCATTACAAAAGTAATTTAACTGTTGGAATAGTAATCTGATCATGAGAAATAGTAACATAGCCATTAAAATATTATCCTCACTTATTAAAGTGTAAATAAATATTTATGTATCTTATAAAATAAAAATTTGACATATTTATATCATGATATTAGTAAATAAATGTTTTAAAATAGACAAAATAAGTGTATATTTTAAAAACCATATCTGTTTTATTTTCATTTTTATAACAAAAATAATAATTTAAAAGAAATTTTATTTTCATAAAATGGTTTTAAAAATTAATATTAAGATGTATTATATTGATAATATAAATTTATGATACCATAAGTAATTTTTTAAATGGTGAGAAAATTGACTATAAAATTAAAATTGGTATTTTTTAAAATAAATAAGGATTTAATTTAAAAATTAAATTTATCATATTTGTAATTTTTTTTCATAAAATATATTTCATTTTTGTAATATACACATCAAAAAATGGTTACATTGATTTTTTGGTATTTTTCTAAAATAGTTGAATTTTTTGGTGAATAGTGAAACACAGTAATAACTCTAGTATCATATATATACTATATGGTTATAGTTCTAATGGAATATATTCCATCTATCATCTTCTTTTCTCATTTTATTCTAAAAAATGAAACCATTTTCCATATTATGTTGGTTCACCGCCTCCATAGATGATGAGTTTTAATTTTCCATTACCGCCTTCATGTCAGATTAAATTCAATTATAATGGTTTAAAATGAACGAAATATGCATATCATATATTATTTTCACATTATTTTATGAATATACATACATAATATTAAATAGAAACAAAACTAGTTCATGATGGTATGAAAAACCACCAAAATAAACTAACCATATAACATTAATGTTTTTACTAAATGAATCATACATATGCCAGAACACATATGGGTATTTGGGAACATTTAAATTTATGAAATTACATGAATATCATTTTAGTTCACTTTTTGATTTGTATTCTCATTTGATAATAATCTCCATAATTATCCTCAAGTGATCCGACCCTTGAACCATGAAACGAATACCCTCAGAACAATGAAATTAAACCTAAATATCATTGAAAAGGTTGTAAATGAACATAATATAATTAAAGTAAATAAAATATATATGTAAATGTTTATAAAGTAATCAATTAATAAATCTAATTTTATTATTAATTATGTTAAGTTCAAGTGTAGAATGATTCTGGAACCTAAGTTAAGGGATCTCTCCAAACCACCCTATTTTTTTAGGTTATGCTTTATCTCACTTTACCTCACTTTCTCTCTCTATATTTTTATTTACATATTCTATATTATATATATATGTACCCCAAATATATAACTAGTTTAATTCACCTTTATTTTATAATAATATACATATTTTAAAGGCTTCCTTGTCAATTTAATTTGTTAAGAAAACCCAATTAAAGGGAACTTCTCTATCTATTATCGCATTTCTATTACCGCTAAATAAAAATTTTTAAACCATAATTGGTATCTAAAATTTCCCATTTGATTATGGAAATAAATTTTTAGTTCATTTTTTGTTTTTTTGGAAATTAATACACTCTTTCCCTTTTTAAAGAATCTTTACCATTTTCTCTAAAACCTCGCTTAAGAGGTATATTTCCAAAGTTACCTATCCAATATTTTTCACATATTCACTTCACTTGGAGATATTTTTCCACGAAACATGTTTATTTTTTATATATAAACACCCAATAAATTTTTAATCCTTAATTTAATGGAAACCATTATGATATCCCATCTGGTTATGCTCTAAGATATGATTATGAAACCCATTTCTATCCATGGGTAATCTTTATATTTATACCGTATGTTTGATTCTTTATATGGAACACATATGCATGTACATGTTATGATGAGTGCACCCAGAGAGTGATCCAATGAATTGGGTAACTTTCATATCTCATGAGATGATATGTATGGTATTAGGGAGTAAAAATAATCCATGATGATACTTTGTCCACCATGCAATGTTTTCTTGGTAGTTAGCCTTGACTTATGATTATATGATGCTTATATGATATTTTATATTGTTTCCACATTCCTATGTTTCATGATAATTTGATTCTATATTATTTATTTTATGCTCCCATATGATTATTCATGAGACTTTTCTGTCATGATATCATGTTATGACTTTTGACTAATATGCTATGCTTTATTATCATGTTTATTCATTTATTGAGATTTACATTTCACCCCTTTTGTTAATGTTTTCCCCAAGTTATCCTATACAGTTTTAGGAACTCAAAGGGAATTAGGATCTAATTATTGAGATTAAAATAAAGAAGTTTTTTTAGGTTCATTATAAAAAACCTATCTTAACATATATAGAAATTACATCACTTTTGAGGAATAATTAAAACATTACAAAAATAGACACCCAAAGAGCGTATTAGTTTAGTGCCTTTGGAAACATGGAAATGTAAAAACTGGTACATAAGTGAGCTACATTATCTTTCAATAGGTTCTTCTTGACTATCATCCTTCTTATACACATCAAATATAATACATATTTTCATAATTTGGGGAAGGAAACATAAAAAGGGGGTGAACTTAGATGCTCAGTAAGGGTAGAAAATAGAGATATGTAGGCATAATCATGAGAATAAGGATATGATAACATGATTGAAAAATAGAAGATCATAACCTGAATATCAAAGATCATATACATGAATCATGGAATAAATCTTGGTAGTTAATATGACAATAATCATAAGGAAATAAAGGACATAATACATGAAATCATAACACATGGATAAAACATAGAATTATGGAAAACACATAAGAATATAATATTATTTCCATAGTATCTATGGCATTAATACCAATACCATCTTAGTAGTATGGGTTATCTCCCCATACGATATTGGTAGTCATGGTTCACTCTAATTAAATCTTAGTATCATGAGTTCACTCCTCATAACATCTTGGTAGTCATGGTTCACTCCCATGGCCATCTTAGTAGTCAAGGTTCACTCCCAAGAACATCTTATTCTATCTCATGAGATATAAATCTTTACCCAATGCATTGGAGGGAGATATAAGTCCCACCCATATCATAATTAAATCATTTATACATGTTCCACAAAATCATAAACAATTATATCATAACCCATGAAATCAAATGGGGGTCATAAAAATGTAATCATATCTTAATCTATAGAAAAAGACTAGTTTCATAATCATTTAATTAAAGCATAACCAGTGAAAATAAATATGTTTCAAAAGCTTATAACCCGTGAAAGAGAAACAAGTTTCATAAAAATCATTCCATCAAAACATAAACCATTTAGAGAAAGAATATGAATGGAAACATTGAATAATTTCTACAAAAAGAAATGAGTAGCATCAATGGATGTCATCTTATATGGAAAATACTTTTTAAAGATCCTTTAAAAACATTTATTAAGGAAAATATCCTAATTATTTAAAAATTTATTTTTAAATCATAGATCCATTTAAAATTAGTTTCCTTAAAAATAATTTGAAAACTTTTAAAGAGGGCTTGGAATCATTTTGAAAACATTTTTCCTTGAAAACATATAAAAGAAGCTTGAAAACATTTTGATTTTTTTTCTTTGAAAACACATTGAAAAATTATAAAGGATTATTGAATTTTTTTAAAACATTTTATTTTAAATCCTTTTTGAAAACTTATAAATAATGGTTGGAAGTGTTTTGAAAACCATTTCCCTTGAAAACTTATAAAATAATGTTGAAAATGTTTTGAAAAACAATTTAATTAAAAATACATTGGAAATTTGTAAATAAGGCTTGAAAATGTTTAAATTTTTTTTTTAAATATACAATATTTTTTAAAACATTATTCACTGAAAACTTATAAAAGAGGCTTGAAAATGTTTTGAAAACCATTTCTTTAGAAATTTATACAAGAAAATTGAAAACATTTGAAAACAATTTCCCTTAAAAACTTATAAAATAATCTTAAAAAACGTTTTAAAACCATTTCTTTGAAAATTAATTTTAAAATAAAATTTTCCTAAAAATTAACCTTTTAAACATACAAATTAATCTTTATAGAAATGACAGTGGGTAAATCCTTGCATGCCATACGAAGTAAAAAGAACATTCCTTTTTCATGATAACAAGGTTAATAAAGTTCTTTGTTCAGAAAAAGATAAGAAGATTCCATTGAAAACATTGGTAAAAGAAAAGAAGGGAAAAAATTTATTTTAAATAATATAATATAATAGTATAATATCCTTGGAAACCCTTTTTAGAAAACATGGTTTTGAAGAAGCATAGATTTCCGACCGAAGAGAGGGTAAAGTTATGATTTCTTAAAAACATATTCTGAACTATATATTGTACCAAATAGCGGAAAATAGTATCAATACATGAATATATCATGAATAAATATATGAAAAGAATATTTATGAGTGTTATTGAGTGATGGATGATAATATTTCATCATAGGTAGCATAAACATAAATAATCTTGAAAAACAATGAGATTGTTTTAATAAACTCTTATCTTTTGGAAACTTGGGTTTATACTCTAAATGAAAGAAAAGTAAATTAAATTAAGCTTAAAATATAATGAAATAATTATATACATGATATAATATGTCAAATGGAAGTATATACACCATAAAAAAAGAATTCAAGTGCATAACAAAACATGTTTCTCAAAGAAGGAAAATCGAGACAAAACTATCTAACTGATTTGGTAAATTCTGAAACATAAACCCCATGAAATATCATAGAATATATATATAAATACCCATAAATTTAATAATAATAATCATATAATACATTATTGTTCAGTATATATACAATTCAAAATAAAAAAGTTGTGAACATGACATGTATCTCAGAGATATAAAAAGTGAGATGAAATTCCCATGTGTTTTGACTCTCTTCATACTCATACAAGATTCCTATATAACATATGTCAGTTTATTATAAATATTTTATAGAATAATATTATTATATATAATACTATATATGGTTTTATTGTGATCTTATATTACCTTCTTGTTAATAATTTCATGTTAAGGTTACGCTTCGGGTAATATTCGCTTTGTTTTTCACTTGTGTCTTAATTTGTTATATCTTTGGTCCTTATACTTATATCATGATTTCCAGATTTAAAACCATGATATAAATATTATTTATATTCAATATATTTTTATTATAATAATCTATAGAATATATAATTATGAAATGGAATACACCATTCATGGAGATTGTAGGTCATACGTACGCATGAACGCTATTTCTGTTTTATTATCGTATTGGAAGAAAGAGAGTAAATAACTTATAAGTATCTATATATGTATCCATATCATTATTAAAGTTTAATTATTATATAATATATATCATATAAGTTCAGTAAATATATAATTAATACATTCCATTTAGTGTGTGAACTAATCACATCGCTTTGAGGGGGCGGTAGTCCACACTTCCTCAAATGACATTATCATATTCACACCAAATGGAAAGTATAAAGATATGAATTGAAAAAGGATTAAAGAATATTAAAGAAATAATAAATTAAATATATAAAATACATAAATATATTTTCCATCATAATTTCTTTCATGAGATGTGGTAAAGAAAAAATGAACAATCATCATTTTGTGAGGTGATAGTTCTCCGTACACGTAAATAGTATGTTCGTTAACCATTAAATGGAAGTGTGTGTAAATTTTGGTCAAAATATTAGAATAAAACATCCTAGTATATTTATTATACTGTTTTTATATAATAATTTAATAATAAGATTTTAGTGAGTGGATAATGGAAATAACATAAAAGAACTTAAGGAAGAATGCTACCTCTTATTCAGGTAACTCCTTTTGGTTTGCAGCAAAGGGATTCCTTGGATTTATTTATGCCTAATGGGAGGATTCTAAGATTATGGGAGTGATTTTGATTATATATTTGGGTATATATTGATCTATCCAAAGTGTATTTAGAGGTGTGAGTAAGTGGGAGGAGAGGAGGCCTTTTTATAGTGGAGGCGGAGTGACACTCTTGTAAATTTTGGGAAAAAGAATTCTACCCATGTTTTTCCCATGTAAATTGGATCCAATAATGGTAAAAAGTAGATCCAAGTGATTATAGGGTAACAATATGGCCATAAAATTTTGTTGGACAAGTTTCTAGGTTGTTTAGGCCCTTAAGTTTAAGGTTTAACCCTTAGTTAAGATTAATTTTACCTTAATCGATGTAATTTATTTTAATTACTTTCACTAATATTTTTGATAAAAAAACAAGTTGCACTTATTATAAATAATAAATTATGGTTATTAAAAATATTTAATCTATTTTTCTAAACTCTAATAATATAAGTGGTAGAAATTAATTTAAATTTAATCCCGCATTCGGGTCAATAATGCTGGTTTTTAAAGTAAAAATGTTGAAAAGTTTGTTATGTTTTTGTATTTAATTTCAAAGTAAAATTGATTCCAATTACATAAATTAGTTTTATTGATAAAAATATTATCTAATTAAACTTTTAAACTAATTTAAAATTTAATTTAACCTTATAAATAGATTAGATGAAAAAGTAGTTTTGAACTAAAATTTAGTATTTTTCACTATTCATTAAAAAAATGAAACTTCACAAAAAAATACCAAAAAATTACCACAACATAATTATTATGTTCTTATTCAAAATATGAATCTTATTTTTAAATATTAATTCTACAAAACTTACAAAAATTGGTTTTTAAAATGGGTTCTCCATTAAAAGGCGCTAAAAATGCCTTAATAAAAATATAGGGTTTTAAGCATAAAATTGTGGTTGTTATTAACTTATGTCTATAAAATATATTGGGCCGGGCCGCGCTAGCTGGGCCGGGCCTTTAGAAAATGGTCCGGAACCGGACCCGGGTCGGGTCGACCCGTTTCGAGCCGACACAGGGGGTATTGGGCCGGGTCAGACTGGGCCCGAACCCCCTATTTTCGGACAGATTCATTAAAACACACATATCTTGGGCTAAGAACCTCTGATTGACACACTGTCAGTTGCGTTGGGATCCTTGGATTGAGACGGTCATTTTGGTATATTACACTCAAGCTTTCAGTAAATTTTGGGTACAACCGGGTTGGTTTGAACCCGAAACCAACCGGGCCCTTGGATCGGAAACGCCTATAACTTAACGACCGGACGTCCGAATGACGTGCCATCAATCACGTTAAATTCCTCTTAGCGAGACAGTTCTTTCGGCTTACTCCGCTTGAGGTTTGGACATAGATGGAGTATAGTCGGGTTGGTTTGAACTTAAAAACTAACCGGGCCCCTGGGACGAAAAAGCCAATAACTCTCAGACCGGGCGTCCGATTGACGCACCGTCTGTCGCGTTGAGTTCCTATTGACGAGACGGAACTTTGTGATACATCAACTCTGGACTTCATGATAGTTTATGTATCAACCCCTTGGCTCATGGAGCGGACCCTCCCAGAATCGAGCGTGCTGTGTGCGGGAACACTAGAGCTGGCTGCGACTGCGACGACGATGACGACTGTACTTGGATCCTACGTGGGTTCGGCAGCGAGGAATACTGTACTTGGATGCTCTGTGGGTTCAGAAGCGATGACGACTGTACTTGGATCCTACGTGGGTTCAAAAGTAATGGTTACTGTACTTGGATCCTACATGGGTCCGGCAGCGATGACTTCTGTACTTGGATCCTACGTGGGTTCGGCAGGGGAGATGATTCAAAGGCTACATCTATTATCTCCACCCCTCTTTGTGAGTAGTATACCTGTGTGAGATGAGTCTTGACTTTCAATCAATATCATCGATATGATTGACTTGATTTCCTATGTGGATTGGGTTGTGCTTTCCTGTGTGGACTGGGTTGTACTTGGGCTCGTGAGTTGGACCCGAACTGAAAATTATGACTTAGGTATATGTATGGGAATATACCTAAGTAGAGTTGGTTGATACTTCATGTTTGTATCCTTCCTTTGTGGTTTATCCTTTGTGGATTCTGGGAGACCTTCGGGGGTCTCGAGGTTCCTACTGAGTATCGTATACTCACCCCTGCACGGGCTATGCCTGCACTACGTTGTGTTGGTTGCAGATGACGGATATCACTGATCGTGGTTTAGGTTTGTGGAGCAGGACGGTACCCGGAGGTGGACTAACAGGCGGGACATACACGGAGTGGACGACCGAACCCGAGGAGCCTAGAAGACCATCTGTACCCACCCTTTAGGTAGGATAGCCGGAGGATGACTCAGTGGTTGCTGATTTACTTTACTGCTGCTATACTTTCTTTCAGTTGTATTGTACTTTCAGTTGAGTTTGTATTCTGGCTCATTTACTTTCAGCACTTACTTTTGTACTCAGTTTACTTAGTGATTACTTCATCTTGTGTACTCTGTGGTGTTTGTTTTCTTATATAAAGGCAATGCCTTCCCTTTCATGTAGTGTATGATTAACATGGTTTTTCATATAACACAATCTGAACATAGTGCATTTTTTTTGAAGAAGGTGGTTCCTTGGTCGAAAACCAAAGCACAATTATTATAAAAAGAAAAAAGGTTACATGAGTCTAAAAGATAGAATCATATTATAGTCCTTATCATAAAGATAAATTAAATAAGCGGGGAGATCAACTATCCAGGTAATGTTTTGATTTACTCCCATATTAGAGAGGCCATCCACAACCATGTTTGCTTCATGAAAAATATGTGTGATGATGTAGTTGATGTCGAGAAGCGAGTAAAGAAAATCCATCCAAACATTATGCTTTAATACAAAATAAACTTTTTTAGTGTTGAGTGAAATAAAAAATCTAAAAAATATTAAATTAATTCGAAAAAAAACATTTCACATGATCTTAGGGTGTCATGTTCATGTTGTTATTTTATGTACATAGTCTCCCAAAGACGCTTGGAATCTCGATCCTTGGTTTGTATTTATTGGATATTTATGTTAAAAATATTGTAATAATATGTGTAAAAGGATTGGGTCAATACAGTTGGTATGAGAGAAAGGTCTATTTATTTTTTGGGATTAGGACTAGAATAATTTAGTGATAAACCTAGGTATAAGTCTAAGTATTTGAGAATATCCTGAAATTTTTGTGAAGTATAGAGCGATTGGTTTCAAAGAAATTACATCCCTATTTAGATATTATAAGTATATGTGGCTCTAGAAAAATTGTACTTAGGGGTAAGAACCTTGAAAAAAAATGATTGGGTGTTAAATTAATCATCACTTGGTGCATGATAAAGAGGCATTTCTACATTCCTCATTTTGCACTCTCAAGGGATATACTTTAGAAAATTCATAAACTCTATACAAAACCTTATGAAGAACATGAATATATTGTTAGGTTATAAAACATAATAAGAAAATTACCATATATAACCTATATTGAAACCTAGAGACTTAGAATTTAGTATTTACATTTCATATATAATATATTTCTTATATGTTAATAGTTTCCCTTTTTATATGATTTTTGGTTTAAGTATTCTCATCCTTAATTTTTTATTTCCTTTATTTTAGTTAATGGTGGGAAATTGGAGGAACCATGCCAACAACCAATGTGATAGGAAATGTGGTTATTTCCCTAATTATATGCCTAACCTAATGGTGGTGGGAGTTGAGAAATTCTTGGAAGTACTATCTAAATTGGATCAAGTTATGAATAATAAATTGAATCAAGTGAAAAAACCTCATTCTTTAAAGAAAGAGTAAGTTTTAGTCGAGTCCTTTATATGAAAAAAACATCCTAAATTTAGTTGATATTCTGATCCCCTCATTATAAAAAAATGGATTAACTTTATTGAGAAGATATTATCTATCCTCCATTGCTTAAAACAAGAGAAATTTGTACCGGTTGTTTATCATATGGAGAGGAAAACTGATCAGTGGTGGACATTGAACAAGAATACGAATTCCAAAGAAGAAATGGATTCAATAGAATGAAAAATATTCAAGGAAATATTTTTTAGTAAATATTTTCCACAAAATCTCTATCTTAAAATTTAGAGGTATTTCCTTAGATTGAAGAAAAGGTAAGATGAGGATTTTGGGGCATATGAGAAAAAAATCATAGGGATTGCATGATATTCATTTGTCTTTGTCATCAAAACTGAAAGTAAAGTGGACCACTTATTTAGTGGATCAAACTAGAGTCTATGAAAATATTTGGAAATTTGATACTTTGATAGATATGAAGATATTTTTCATTGTTCCCTTAAGGTTGATATTAATATTGGAGACTCTTAGTTGTATCTTGGGAATAAATATAAAAGTGTAAAATAATTTTCAATTTAGGAGGATAAATGGATAAATCCCATAGATGAAAGAAAATATAACTGAACACATGTAAAAAATATGGGAAGAATCATCTTAGAAACTAACTTAAGGGAACCTAGAGATGTTTCAAATTTAGAAAATAGGGGCATTAGGCTAATCAATTATAAAGAGATATGAAGAAACCCACTAATTCAATGGAAGAAAATAAGGTCTAGACCAACACTCAACCTATGGTATAATGTTTCAATTGTAATGAATATGGTCATTATACAATACAATTTTCTAAGAAAAGGGTTTTCAAAGATAATAAAAAACAACAAACTTTGAGGAATAGTTATAAAATAAGGGAATATGATATCACTACTAAAAATATAGATCTTAAAAATGATGAAGTTATAGGTACACTAGTTATTTATTCAAGAAAAAATAATGTAAATTTTGGTTTTATTTCTACAAATTCTTTAATATTTTTAAAGTTTATTAGAACCATTTAAATACTGACTCAAAATATGAGGGTTGATTGATCTGTGATAAAAATAAATAAATTATTTCATCATAAGTATATAACTCCTCCCCAATCAATGTTTGTGGATTGATCCTCCCAAAAAATATTGCCATACTTACCTTTATGGAATTTGATTCTATATTGGGCATGGATTGGATATCCTTATATAAGGACAACATCAAATGTTAGTAGAGGAAGATCACTCTTGTCACACCTTTACCATGGAAATCATTTTATTTTATTCTTTCATTGATATTAGATCCCTTGGTTAAGGTTCGGGTTGTGACTCAGTTTAAATTTTTGTGTTTTATTGAAAGTGAGGTTTTTGGTCTTGGTAGTATATGGTTCATGGTTGGTGTATGATTAGAGGAAACCATGTTCCTTCAACCAGGTAACCGTGTGGCTCATGGATTTGAGTTAGGGGCTTGACGCACGTCTTGCACATGGTTTGAAAAACCATGCGACAACCGTGTGATATGGTTTTGGAATCGAGAAGAGACGCATGGCATGGTTGGCACATGGTTTGGGAAATCATGTGGCCATCCCATATCGGGTGAACCTCCTCTAGTAGAGGGTTCATTTTTGGTGAACGGTTAGTCAAACTGTATAAGTTTCCCAGATTCTTAAAAATGAAAAATTACCTCTTTGCCCCTCTAGTGTTTTAATCCCAACTCAAGATTTCCTACCCTTATTCGACCTAGGTGCACCAAGGGGTCCTCTAAGATCCTATTAATTCACTCTCCTTCCATTTTTATGACCCTTTAAGGTTCCTAAGGTGAGTTATTTTTATTTTTAGTTGATTTCCTCTTCTCCTCTCCCTTCTCTCTTAGTTTCTTAGTTCTTCCTTAGTGGGGTTACATGTTAGCTGAACCCTAAGGGTGAGAGATGATGTGTGATTAGTTTTCTTGGGTGTTAGGGTGTGAGGATAGTCTCTCGGGATTGGATATTTCTTCTCCCAAAGTCTCTTTTCATTCTCACATCTTTGAGGTAGGTGTTTCCATTCATCTCCTTTCCGGCACATTCCATTTGATGCTTCTGATTTCTTAAATTCTTATAAATGTGTTTTCATACTTGTGATGTGCTAGTATAAATTGATTATTGTTTTTATGATGGAAAGTTGGTATGATATGGTTTTAATAAGGGTTTTCTTAACATACTTTGTATATATGCATGCAAGGTGTTTGATAAAATGCTAATTGAGTTTTTAAAGTGAGTTTGGGTGATTTGGGTGGTGTTTGCCTTTGGTTATGCTTCAATTTTGTGTTTGGAT
This sequence comes from Viscum album, assembly GCA_963277665.1. Taxonomy (NCBI): domain Eukaryota; kingdom Viridiplantae; phylum Streptophyta; class Magnoliopsida; order Santalales; family Viscaceae; genus Viscum; species Viscum album. Next base: position 879,477,075 of record OY728126.1, on the reverse strand, counting down.
TGTGGGGTAGATGTTATATATGGAAAGGGGTGGATTTCATGGTGTGATTCTTGTGTGTGTCTTGTTGTTTTAATTTAAAATAAATTTATACCTCTTTAAAAAGATAATTCAAAGTGATTTTAAGTTATTATGAAATGAAAGATGGTTATCTAAAAGAAATTGATTGTGCTTAAAGTATACATCCTTATTGTTCCCTTATAAATGTGTTTAATGGATTGTATGAAATGTGATAATCATGTTTTAAAAAGTTTTTTAGGTACAAATGTGATGAAATTCGGTAATCTAAAGAAAGTGGGTTTTGTGGAACAAGAGATTCTTTGTTGTGCACCTCAAATATGTTGTTAGATTGTAAAGGTGATGGGAAGTGTGTTTTGAAACATATTTGGTGTGTGCATGAATTTAAAATGGGGATTTTTCCATGGTAATGTTTGGGTCTTCATGTGCTCCTTTTTTTGTGTTTTCTAAATGGGTTTCATGAGTTGTTAAAGTGGTGTAAAGTCTTGTTTGGAACATTCTATGTTTGCACATGTTTATACTTTGGTTTAAAAAGAGGTTTCAAATTTGAAACATAAATAATTATTTGACAATATACCCATGAGAGTTGTATTTAGTACTAATTTTGGTAATGTTTTAGAAATGTCCATTTAAATGTATTTGGATTGGAAATGTTAAAGGTCCAGTTAGAACTTTGTGTTGTTTTAAAAATCTGGTTTTAATATGATGTGATGAGATGTTCTGATTAGTGATTGATGATGTTTTATGAATTTGATTTAGAACTTATGTGATGTGTTTTCCTGATGGGAATGTTATCATGTTTTTTAAAATACATTAAAAACATGAGAAGTGTGATGCCTAATTGGTGTTTAATAACGATTGTGAAAGAAATGGCTTTTCATGCGAGTTACGATTCTTGACTTATATTCCAAGATCACTAGAACTTTTTATTGACTCCTATATAGTGGATCATGTATGAGGATGTTGTTAGACCACTAAAACTTTCAAAGCGACCCTATTTAGTGGATCGTTCTCAATAATTCCATTAGTTGTTGTTTATATACCATATGTTGCAAAATATTATTACTATTATTATTACCATGGGATTCCTAGGCGTTATCTAGAGGGTTGAGTGATGGTTTCTTATCGACCCTAATTAGATGGATTGGTAACACTTAAACATGATTAGGATAGGTGGAATGCGCTACTTGATTTAATAGTTTAGACTGGCCAGTTGGTTATTAACTATGTAGTTGCACCATATGTTGGTAGGTGGGCCCAAACTGAGTGCTCCCAGGGATTGCTCTAGGTATTTTCAGAAAATTTGTAGGAGTTTCTATCAATATGATCTGTTTATTTCTACTTCATGATTGCATATTTGTCTTGATAGTTGTGCCTATTTTTTGGTTTTCTTTAATTTCTACACAAGCCTTTTTTATTATTTATATTGGTTTTATATTTGAGTTCTGGCTTTAAAACAGGTTGTAAAAATTGAATCTATTTTTAAAAAGGAAAGGTGCATGTATTGTTTTAAAAATGAATTTGTGGAAAGCTATGTTACTTTCTAAAATTGATTTAAAAGCCTATTTTCTAAATGTGTTTTCAAAATAGTATTTATGAACTACTTTGGGAAAAGAAATATATGGACTCTATGTTGATTACCTACTGAACTGTTTAAACTCACACCCTACTAGTACCATTTAGTTTTGTTAGACCCGAGATGTTTTGTAGGTGAAGGTTTTTGGTTTGATTGCCTTTGGAGAAGGTTAGTATTATGGTTGGTGGTGACCCAGAGGTCACGTGGAGTTTGTGTATCATGGTTTGGTCTTAGTTTTTATTCAGTTTTTTTGTTCACTAGTTGTTGTATTTGGATTAATTTGTTTTTTAATGAGATTCAGTTATTGTTGGTCCTTCCACTTGTTTAGTTTATTCATTTTATCATGGGGTTTTAGGTTAAATCATTCCCATTATGATTACTTTGATGCTCGAAACTAGTTTCTAGCCCACGAGGATCAGGAATGTCCTTAGGGTCATGTCTCGGACTGGGTCGGGTGCTGGGTAGGATGGAATCTTGATCTGGTTTATGCAAAATCTTCACATCCCAAGCCATCTTTAGATTTTATACAAGTGTAAGGAGGATGATGAATCTCCTTTAGAATATTCTTCTCAAGTGTTGATATTATTGCCTTATGAGTAAGAATATCTTTCTTAAATTATTGAGATAAATAAGAGAATTATACTTGAAGACATACCCATTGTGAGGGACTATACTGATGTATTCCCCAAAGAGTTTCCCAACCTTCCTTTTGATCGAGAGGTTGAATTCTCAGTTGAACTTATACCTTGATCTCTATACATATCTAAGAATTTCAATAGAATGGCCACCCACTACAGGAAAAATTGCGTTTCACGGCGGTTTTTTCATGGAAATTTTAAAAACCGCCGCAAAATGTGCAATTTTTTTTTCGAGGATTAGCGGCGGTTTCGGTAAAACCACCTCGAAATGAAAAGAAAAAAATAAAAAAACACGAGAAACCCAGAAATCACTTAAATGACCATAACTTTTGATCCGGGCATCCGTTGGAGCACCACGACCAGTCAAATCGAAGCTCATGAAGAGATATAGAGGAACATATAATCAAAACCGTGAGACAATCAAAGGTGTGGAAGATATGAGAGTTATAAGAAAGTTGAAAAAAGTTCTCCAACTTCAAACGGACATAACTTTCGCTCCAGGTGTCCGTTTGGGCACTACCACATCTTAAATAGAAGCCAGTGAAGAGAGATACGCACCAAAGGACTCCAAAACCCCATTTCCATCACTAGTGTCCCATCGAACTTGTCTTCAAACGGACCTAACTTTCGATCCGCGCGTCAGTTCAGACTCTTCCGCTTTCCAGATCATAGTTCGTTCCATGAGCTTCAGTTTGACTGGTCGCGGTGCCCACATGAACTCCTGGATGATAAGTTATGACCTTTTTAGTGGGTATCCGGTTTGTTATGTTTTTCGATGCCTCGTTTCTAGCACCCGTTCCCTGTCAGTTTTTTTTAAATGGTCGTAACTTCCGATCCGCCGGTCCATTCGGCCTTTTTAACCTATCAGCTCCAAGATCATTTTACGATCTTTGATTTGACTGGTCACAGATCTGGAACAGACTCTCGGATCATTAGTTATCTCCATTATTGTGAGTCCAATGTTTTTGTCACTTTTTGACTGTTTTGACGGGTTTTAACGGTTGCTCCATTTATTACTGTTTATTTGGGTTTCCATGACTTGTTATCTTTATCAATGGTTTTTTGTGGGTTATTATGATGATTATGTTGAATTCTTAAGAGGTTTTCCAGAGTTTTCATGAGTTTTCACGCGTTCTCATGCTTTCTAATGCTTCCTTCTTCATGCTTCTCCATCTGTTTTCATGCGTTTTCATAATTTTTCATCCCTTATCATGCCTTTTTGTACCTTTTCATGTGTTTCATTTATTATTTATTATTTATTAATTATAATATACTTTAATTTATTTATTATCTATTATTTGTTACTGATTATTTATTATTTATTTATTATTTATATTTATTATTTATTATTTATTATTTAGTATTTGTTATTTATTATTTATTATTTATTATTTATTATTTATTATTTATTATTTATTATCTATTATTTATTAATAATAATAATAATATTTGTTACTCATTATTTATTATTTATTATATATTATTTATTATATATTATTATATATTATTATTATTAATATTTTATTTATTATTTATTATATATTATATATTATTATTTATTTATTATTATTTATTGTTATTATTTATTATTTGTTGTTTATTATTTATTATTTATTATTTATTATTTATTTATTTATAATTATTAATTATGTGTTATTTATTATTATTATTATTATTTATTATTTAATGTTTAATGTTTATTATTATTATTTGTTATTATTATTTATTATTATTATTTATTATTATTATTTATTATTTATTAGTTATTATTTCTTCTTTATTATTTATTATTTATTATTTATTATTTATTATTTATTATTTTTTATATATGTATTATTATCTATTATTAATTGTTTTTTATTATTTATTATTTATTATTTATTATTTATTTATTATTTATTATTTATTATTTATTATTTGTTTATTATTATTTATTATTTATTATTTACTATTAATTATTATTTGTTATTTAGTATTTATTATTTATTATTTATTATTTGTTATTTATTATTTGTTATTTGTTATTTATTATTTATTATTTATTATTTGTTATTTATTATTAGTTATTATTAGTTATTATTATTTATTATTATTATTTATTATTTATTTATTATTTATTATTTATTATTTATTATTTATTATTTATTATTTATTTATTATTATTTATTATTTATTATTATTTATTATTTGTTATTTGTTATTTGTTATTTGTTATTAGTTATTTCTTATTTATTATTTATTATTTATTATTATTTATTATTATTTGTTATTATTTATTATTTATTATTTATTATTTATTATTTATTATTTATTATTTATTATTATTTATTACTTGTTATTTATTATTTGTTATTTATTATTTGTTATTTATTATTTGTTATTTATTATTTGTTATTTATTATTTATTATTTATTATTTATTATTTATTATTTATTATTTATTATTATTTATTACTTGTTATTTATTAGTTGTTATTTATTATTTATTATTTATTATTTATTATTTATTATTTATTATTTATTTATTTATTTATTATTTATTATTATTTATTATTATTTATTATTATTTATTATTTTTTATTGTTTCTTATTTATTATTTATTATTTATTATTATTTATTATTTATTATTTATTATTTGTTATTTATTCTTTCAATTTCGTAATTTTATTATTTTATTATTTTATATCTATTAGTTATGTATTATTTGTTTTTCCAATTATTATATATAAGTATATTAAATTCTGTTTATTAACCACATGACGAGCTTGCTGGAGTGGTAAAGTCTTTGGAAAATATGCAAGAGGTTAGGGGTTCAAATCTCACCAAACGCAGTATTTCTTTATATTGCATGCACATTTGCATGGGCATGTGCATGGGGACGAGCATACATGCATGGATAAAGTAAATAAAGTAATGCGAATTAAATGAAATAAATAAATAAAATATGAAATAAATAAATAAAATACGAAATAAATAAATAAAGTAATGAAAATTAAATGAAATAAATAAATAAAATACGAAATAACTAAATAAAATACGAAATAAATAAATAAAATACAGAATAAATAAATAAAATACGAAATAAATAAATAAAATAAATAGGAATAAATAAATAAAATACAAAAGAAATAAATAAAATAAAAGAAATGAAAGAAATGAAAGAAATGAAAGAAATGAAAGAAATGAAAGAAATGAAAGAAATGAAAGAAATGAAAGAAATGAAAGAAATGAAAGAAATGAAAGAAATGAAAGAAATGAAAGAAATGAAAGAAATGAAAGAAATGAAAGAAATGAAAGAAATGAAAGAAATGAAAGAAATGAAAGAAATGAAAGAAATGAAAGAAATGAAAGAAATGAAAGAAATGAAAGAAATGAAGAAATGAAAGAAATAAAAGAAATGAAAGAAAGGAGAATCTATATTAAAATTATAGTAAATGTGAGTTCTGGATAAAGGATGTATCATTCTTGGGACTTGTTATTACCAATAACGGTATATCTATATACCCTTCTAAGATAAAGGAAACTGATGAGTGGAACATAAAAACATTTTTAATGGATATCCATAGTTTCCTTAGACTAGTTGTGTATGACAAAATTTTTGAAAAACTTATCACGATTGTCAAAACCACTTACCATGTTAACTCGAAAGGGGTTAATGTTTTTTTGGACCAATGGATGTGAAGATAGATTCACAGAATTGAAAAAGTGTTTTGTCATTACACTAATATTTACACTACCCATAAGTAGGGAACTCTTCATTGTATACAATGATGCTTTAAAGAGGGGCTTGGGATGTGTAATGATGAAAAATGATGAAGTGATAGCCTACACCTCAAGGTGATTGAATGTTCATGAGAAGAAGTATCCAACACATGATCTGGAGTTGGCTGAAGTGATCTTTTCATTGAATATTTTATGGAATTATCTATGTAGAGATATGTTTGAAATATATACTGGTCATAAAAGTCTCAAATATATATTCACACTGAAGAAATTTAATATGAACTAGAGAATACAGTTAGATATGATAAAGGACCATGACTTCTCAATACACTACCACCCTGGGAAAGAAAATAAAGTGGTAGATGTTCTCTAAGTAGAAAGGATCCTACAACCTTATCAACAATGATAATTGAGAGGGGTCTGATCATCTTAGACATGAAAAGGTTGGGTATGGAAATCATAAAGGAGGGAATATCATATTTCCTTTCTCAAATGATTGATCAACCATTCCTTTTAGAGAAGATAAAGTATCCTCAAAGAGATAATGTGGGAATTCAAAAGAATGTGGAAAGTATAAGAAAATGAAAATCCTTAGAGTTCAAAAATTAATGAAGGAGTTATAATATTTGGGTCATTAATATATGTACCATCAAATCATAGGATAAAGAATGTGTTTTTGAATGATGTATATAACTCGACCTTCTCCATCCAACCAAGGAGCATGAATATGCATCGAGGTCTTCAAGCGCACTATTGATGGGACAATATAAAGAAAAATATTGTAGAATATACATCAAAGTGCATGGTATGTCAGCTGGTGAAGAAGAAAGAAAAAAATTCCAAGGGGATGATACAACTATTACCCATACCCACATGGAAATGGGATAAAATCACTATTGATTTTGTCACAGGTCTAACAAAGACATACAAAGAAAATAATGCTATATGGGTTATGGTGGATCATCTTATAAAGATTACTCATTTCATTTCTATTAGAGACGACTTATCAATTGATCAATGCAAGGATATATATTAGAGAAGTGGTGAGTCTGAATGTAACACCACTATAGATCACATCTGATAGAGATTCAAGACTTAACTCAAAGTTTTTGGAATATTCTTCAACATTATATAAACACTATATTGAAATTTAGTATGAATTATCACCCCCAAACCAATGGCCAATCTAATTGGACCATCAAGACACTAGAAGAAATTTTGAGAGCATGCTCAATGAATATTAAAGGAGTATAAGATCAATATATTCCTCTATCCAAGTTCTTATACAATAATAGATTTCACTCAAGAACCCAAATGTTTTGATATGAATACCTTTTAGGGGAAGATATGTAGAACACATTTTTTCTATGATTAAGTTAGTTAACACAAGGTTCTAAGACTTGAAATGGTTGAGGAAATGGTAGAAAAGGTTAAAACCATTCAACAACACATTAGGGCCACTCAAAGTCGATAGAAGATCTATGTTGAAAATCATTGATGAGACCTAGAGTTTGATCTTGGAGATAAATTATTCCTACTCATGTCGCTAAGAAGAGATTCATGATATTTGGGAAGAAGGGAAAGCTAATTCCTAGGTGAATTAGCTCCTTTAATATTCACGATCACATCGAAGTTGTGTCTTATCAGCTAGAACTCCCACCAAACCTGTCTCAAGTACATGACGCATTCCATGTATCCCTCTTGAGGTAACACATACCAGATCCATCATATGTAATTAATTTAGATGTGTTACAACTAGAAAATGATATCTCTTATGATGAGCAACCAGTGGAGATCTTTGACCATAGAGATAAATTTCTATGCAGCAAGACAACTCACCTAGTCAAAGTACTATGGAAAAACCATAAGTACAAGGAGATGACTTGGGAACTGGAGGAATCCATGAAGTATAAGTACCATCACATATTTTCACCTTATTATGTAAAATGAAATTTCAAGGGAGAAATTTATTAAGGATGGAAGAATGTAATGACTCACAATTTTATCAATGGGATTTCCCCATTGACTATATATCTTTTTCATACCTAGTAATATAGTATTATATAAAGAATATACATAACATGATATAAACAATAAAATTTTATTATAATAATTTGAACATTACATTTAAAAAATAAATACATCCATAAGAATTGAAAATATTATAATGGCACAAAAAATAGAATATAAGATAACTAAAATATGAAAATTTAGAAATGATCAATCCACCAAAATAACCACACTCACAGAAAACACTATAGAAATGGAGCATAATATTAGAAATGAAATATTCACATTTAAAAGGAAAATATATATAACCTTGATATAAAATAGAATTTAATTAAGAATAAATTAAATATGAGTTATTTATAGGAAGTATGGAACTTATATGACCATTAAAAATCCGACCGTTGTAATAGTAATCTCATAGTTGGAATACTAATATGACCATTAGGGATATTAACCTGACTATTATAATTATATCCCTAGTTATGTAAGTGTAAAATAATATTTATACATCTTATAAAATTAAAATATGACATATTTATATCATGATAGTAGTAAATAGATGTTTTAAAATTGATAAAACAAGTGTTTGGATTTTTGAAGACCATATATGTTTTATTTTCATAAAACGGATTTATAAATTAATATTAATATTCATTATAATGATAATACAATTTTATGAGACTATAAGTAATTTTTCAAAGGGTTCGAAAATTGATCATAAAATTAAAATTGGTAAATTTTCTAATAAATGAAGATTTAATTTAAAAATCAATTTTATCATTGTTAGAAAATTATTTTCATAAAATGATTATCATTTTTTGAATCTATGAATTAAAAAATGTTTAGGGTAAATTTTTGATATTTTTCTAAAATAATTGAATTTTCAGTGAATAGTGAAATAAAATAAAATACATTATTTAACATTATAAGTTAAATACATGATTAATTTCACAAGGGATGATGTAATAATCTATTAGTTTGAAATAAAATTCACTATTTAATTTATATAGTTACAATAATCAATACTATTGGTTGTCTTGAGCCAAAATAATAAACTAACAAATATAATATTAAAAAAATCACCCCTATCCTCTCTATATAAATACCACCCCTCGCCTTCCATTATCCTCAGAAGTTCTAAAAATTTGATATTTTAAAATTTCTATCCAATTATCCTCCCAATCCTCTCCCAAACTTCCTAGTGCTTCTGGTCTCACCAAAAAGACCTATTCCAAGTTCCTTATGAAGTTTTTCAAAGAGACGACATTCAAGAGGTATTATTCTCAAACTACCTATTTTAAATTATTTTATTATTATAAATTCTACTCAAATACCTCATAAAAAATGGAATAATAACTATAATATAATATATACATGGTAATTTTATATATCTAATGGAATATCTACCATCCATCCTCTCCACTTTTCCTCTTATTCTAAAAAATGAAACCACTGTCCATATTATGTCGGTTCACCACCTCCCTAGATGATGAGTTTTAGTTTTCCATTACCACGTTCATGGAAGGTTTAAATTCACTTATAGTGGTTTAATATGACCTAAATATGTACATTATATTTTTTTCACTTTCTAGAATGAATATATGGCCATAATATTAAATAAAATGAAACTAGTTTGTGATGGTTGGTAAAACCGCCAAAATAAACTAACCATATAACATTAAATGTTTTACTAAATGAATAATACATATGGTAGAACACATATGGATATTTGGTACTATTTAAATTTATATAAGGACATGAATATAATTTTATTTCCCTTTTTGAGTTTTATTCTCATTTGATAAGAATCTCCATAATTATCCTCAAGTGATCCACACTGGAAATATGAAACAAACGCCCCCAGAACAATGAAATTAAACATTAAATCTTATAAAAATGGTTTAAAATAAACAAAATATAATTATAGTAAATCAAATATGTATTTAAAAGGTTCTTAATTAAGTAATTAATGAATCTAATTTTATTATTCATGATGTTAAGTGGAAGTGCATGATGATTCTAGAACCTAAGGTAAGAGATCTCTCTGAACCACTCTATTTTCTTTGGGTTAAGGTTTCTCTCTCTTTTCCCCACTTTATAAATCTATTTTTTATTTAATTATTATATATTATGTATATATATCACACACACACATACCTAGTTTAATTAACCTTTATTTTATGGGGATATACATGTTTTAAAGGTTCCCTTCTCAATTTCATTTGTTAAGAAAACCTGATTAAAGGGAACTTCCCTATCTCTTAGATCATTTCTTGTACCACTACATATTTTTTTTAAACCATACTTAGTTTCAAAAATTACCTATTTGATTTTTTAAAACCATTTTAGTTCATTTTTGGTTTTATGGAAATTAATATACTCTTTCCCTTTTTAAAGAATCTTTAACGCTTTCCTTAAAACCCCTCTTAAGAGGTACATTTACAAAGTTACCTATACACTATTTTTCGCATATTTACTTCACTTGGGAATCCTTTTCAATGAAACATGCTTATTTTTTATCTATGAACATATAATAATGTTTTATTACTTTATTTCAGGTAAACCATTAAGATATTCTATCTAGTTATGTTATAAGATATGATTATGCAACCCATTTTTTTCCATGGATTATCCTTATGTTTTTGTATTATGTTTGATTCATTATGTGGAACACATATGTGTGTACATGTTATTATGGGTGCAACCAAATATATCTCTAATTAATTAGGTAGAGTTTATGTCTAATGATATGGTATTTATAGAGTTAGGGAGTAAACCTAATGCATGATGGGAATATGTTCACCGTGTGATCTTGTCTTGGAAGTTAGCCTTGACTTATGCTTATGTGATATTTTATATTATCTCTACATTAATATGTTTACATAATCTTTTGATTCTATTTTCTTCATGTTATTCTCTCATAAAATTATTCATGAGCCTTGTCTTTTATGATACCATGTTATACCTTTTGACTCATATGTTATGCTTTGTTATCATGTTTTTTCCCTTACTGGTCTTTGTAGCTCATCCATTTTTTTTATGTTTTACCCAGGTCATCCTATGATATTTTAGGAGATCAAATATATTTAGGATCTCATTATAGAGATTAAAATAAATATTTTTTGTTTTAGATTCATGTTGTTTTATGTACCTAGTCTCTAAAATACACTAAGCCTCTCAATATTTGGTTTGTATTTATTGAAAATTTATGTTTAAAATCATGTAATAATATGTTTCAAAGACTTGGGTTTCTATAATTATGGTACAAAATTCTATAACACCAGTAGTATCCCTAAAATATTCTACTTTTATTATAATTATACCAATAAATGGTTTGATATCTTGCTCTATTTTCTTCCCTTAACTGAGTAGATCTCTCAAGATCCTTTTGTAGAGATTTTCCATGAATATTTATGACTGATGAGGGATATTTTTTTAATTTAATTCTTTCCATATTTAACCATATTTAAGTATTTATCTAGGCAATTAAAAAATTCCATATTGTAATTTATAGTGAGTTTCATTAGTAAGATAAATCTTTCTTTTTTGTATTAAAACCTTTGTAGACTTTCCATTTTCATAAGTTTCATCTTTCTTGGAGCATCTATTTTTTATAGACTATAAATGGAATTCTATTATTTATTTAATATGATATTTCTTGTCACATTTTTTCCTTATTATTATTGGTTTTATCAGGTTGTATCTTGATTTTATCAATTTCAATATCTCTTAGGATAATAGTAGTGGTCATATCTTTAATGGTTTTTACATTCTTTTCACCATCAAGATTCAATATCTATATTTATTTTACAAGATTTTATTTTTCTTCTAGAAGCTTAATTTTCTTATATAACCCCTTTTTAGTAGAGTATTATATTCTATTAGATTGTAAATTTATTTTAGACACATCTTGATCTCCATTCTCATGGTTTATTCTTTGGTTGTCTCTCCTTCCTCTACTGTATATTTACCTTTATATTGTGATTCATCTTCAAATGGGACTTTCTCTTATTATTATTATTATGATATGAGCTCTATTAGAGGAACATATTTAGGATATTCCTCATTATTAATTTGTTAAATGTTAGACACACCTTCTTTGATTGACATGAATTTCCTTTTGAATGGGATAAGAGAAAACACCTTCTTTCCTTTTGATTGGTTAATTGAGTGATATTTAAAAATGGTTTTCCTAAAAGCTTATTCATTTTCATTTTCCCTTTCAAATATCATGGGAAATTTAACTGATAAATGGATAAAAATCCATAGTTGAAAAATTTAAAGGGAATTTTACCACTATATTCAGCTCTTCAACCTGTTGTAAAATCTCTTAACATAAGAGAAATAATATTAGTATAATATTACATGTTTTCTTCTTTATTTAAGTAGTCCCAATTCATTTAAATATTTACAACTTTAAATTCTTTAATGATAATTTTCTTTTACTGCTTACCTTTTATCTTAAGAGTATGTTATATTCTCATTTCATAATTAATGAGAGTACTGTGAAGTTCCACAATGGTAAAGTCATCAAAATCCATATCTTCAAGTGTTGATATTTTGACATCAAATTTATCTAGAAATATTATCATCATTTTTTACAACATTATAATCTTCAAAGTATCCACAAACCCTCTAACATTAGTTACAATAATACTTACCATGGTAAAAAATTCATCAATAGTTTAATCTTTGAGAATTATGAAATATTAAAACTATTTTCAATTTATCTACAACTTTTCTTCTTGAACCTTTTTATTTTATTTCATAAACACAATGAAACTTATTCCAAATAGTACTAATAATACTATATTCCATGACTTTTTCAGGTACTTTTTAGATGAATAAGATAAAAGAGAATTCCAAGATTTTATATCATTTTTTATTTGTTTCTCTCTCTCAGAGACCATGATATGTTTTCCATTATTAAATTTAATCCATATTGAATGGAATCAAGAACATCAAGACCAAGTGATAGAATATAAGGAACCATTGTCTCTTTCCCAGAGTGAAACCCTTTTCCATAAAATGTTGGGATGCCTTTTATATTAAAAAAATTATTTAGATCCATATTAGGAACTTGAGAGAAAGAGAGAGAACCTTACCTATGATGCCAAATATTGGATCACATGAATGGTGACACATACTAGGGGGAGAGGGTGAATCAATGAGTATACATAAAAACAAATTCCTTCAACTATCATGATTCTTCAGTACCACTTTCTCAAAATTATCACTGATTTCATAAAGAAATACATAAAAATATTATTAATTAGAGTTTTCTCCTTACAGAAAACTACATCCACAGTGTGATGTGATTATTATACCACACACACAAAGTACTCTTCTTATTATCAAAAATTAACTTGGGAAAGGGTATGGCCTTGAACCCATACAACTACTGGAATTAACAAGTTAGAATCCCACAATAGTAGAACAAAAAAACACCTCCTTTAAGAAAGTTCACTAATAAATATACGAGCCTCCCCTTGGATTTCTATAAAGTAGATATTCTTCCTCTTATTTGTGAAGCAATATTATTCATCTACTCTTAGATCACCTTCTTTAATACAGTTGTGTAGTAATTTACAATCAAAAAATTCTTAATGACTTATCTTTATTATATATATCATTACATTTTCATTCAACAAATATCATGAGAATATATTTTCTAAAGTTTTTATGGAAATCACCTTGGATCTAGTTGGCATGGAATGAATCATTAAATGCTCATAAACCATGATTCAAAACATCATTGAAAAACTTTCTGAAAGTTCAGTTTAATACTTAGTTCTTTCTTAGGCATGACATTTAAATTATTTTAGTAATTTTCTAAATTAAAAAAACACTCTATGAAATATATTCATTTTCCATTTCTTGATATTTCCATATAGGAACGATGACCCAACTTATCATTCTATGGCATGGAATGCATCTCAGCACTCGAACATTCTCTTCCAACTGGCATTACTTTGATTTGAGAAAGAATAATGAACATGTGTTTGATCACGATGTTTGATTTATGAAACAATCACACTAGAATCATTAAATTAAAATATAACTTTTTGGATATTCAAGTATAAATAATCTCATTTAATTATATTATGCACAAGTCTTGTTTTTGTGTTCTCATAATTTCACAAAGTAAATCATTGTACGCACTCTGTGTTGCTAAAATATAGTATAAAATATTCACTTAACTCAAATATATTAATATCCCTCTTATGTATCTTATGTGAGTAAAATAAAATTTCTTATGTGTTACTCCAGCATGTAAGATAAATCCCTTTATCTATTTTTACCTTCAAGCATTAGCCACATAGATGAATTATCATACATGGATCGAAAACATCATATAAGATTCTCAAATATCATATGAAGCTCCAAAAATTCATACACATATGACATTTTACCTTTTCATTAACACTAATAAAGATAAAATATCATACATGGAAACAAAAAATCGCACACAAGTCTCATTGTAGGATATTTTAATTTTCTAGTTTTTTGACATCAGTAAAGTGCATCCATAATTTCTTCAAAAATAAATTTTGATCAACTTAAAATAAATATTAGGACTTCTCTAAACAACTCTTAGACTTATTGGACACTTCAAACAAACTTCCAAGGAAAAATTTAAATGTATTTCATGCTCAAAACACCTTTGAATTATTCTCCATTAAATAAAATCATTTATCCTTGATTAGGTCAAGCTTTAAACATTGAAACCAACTACTCCCATAGATACCCAAAACTGTTGCACAAATGTTTTTTCCAATTTGTTATAGACAATTCTATATCAGATCCAACACTTTTCATAAATTAATTAAGATAATTAAAAAAATAATCACACTTAAATAGTTATTTCCAAAAAATAAAATTTAATGGCCTAGAATTTTATAAATATAATTTCCCTTATGAATATATAATTGTTTCATATTTAGTAATGTAGTATTATATAAAGCACATTAAAAACATAATGAAAACTAGAAACATTTTATCTTATTGAAGTTTATTTCACATTTAGAGAATAAAAATAGCCATAATAATTAAAAATATTACAATGGGATAAAATATATAAAACAAAATAAATAAAATAAGAAAATTTAGATATGCTCGATCCACTAGAATAACCACACTCACGAACAACACTGTATAAATGAGAAAAACTATTAGTATTAAAATATTCATCTTGAAAAGGAATATATATATAACCTTAATATGAATTAGAAGAGAATTAATCATTAATAAAATATAAGTTATTTATAGAATGTAGGGAACCCATATGACCGTTACAAATTAGACCATTAAAATACCAATTTAACCATTAGAATAATAACTTAACCATTGGAAAAGTAATTTTACCATTAAGAATAGTAACATGAACATAATAATAGTATCCTCACCTATGGATGTGTAAATTAATATTTATATATCTTATATAATGAAAATATGTCATATTTATATCATGATAAAATTAAAAAAATGTTTTAAAAATAGTAAAATAAGTGTTCTTATTTTTGCAAAACATATAAGTTTTTATTTTATTTTTTATAAAAAATATAAATATTTAAAAGAAAGTTCAATTTCATAAAATTATTTTATAAATAAAAAATATTTTTTATTATAATGATAATATATTTTATGATACCTTAAGTAAATTTTTAATGGGTTAGAAAATTGATCATAATATTAAAGTTGATATTTTTCAAAAAAATGAGAAATTTATTTAAAAATGAAATTTATCATATTTAAAAAATTATTCTCTTCAAATGGATTTAAATTTTGAAATATGGACATTGAAAAATTGTTAGGGTGATTTGTTTGGGTATTTTTCTAAAATAGATGAATTTTTGGTCAATAGTGAAATACAAGAAAATATGACATTTAACATTATAAGTTAAATACATGAATTTTTAAGTCATTGATGATGAAAGTACCCATTAGTTCAAACTAACAAGAAAAATTTACTGTATATAGTCATAATAATCAATACTATTGATATTCTAGATCCAAAATAATAAACTAATTAATATAATATTAAAGAACACCCCTCTCCCCCATTATAAATACCACCCGAACAACCTCTTCTCCTCACACCTAATAAGCGTTATATCTTTCCAAATTTCTAACACATTACCTTACCAATACTTCCCCACATGTTTTATTGCTTTTTTTCACATCCAAAGACCATTCTAATAATATTTAAGGGGTATCCTAAAAGGAGACAACCAAAGTTAGAGGTAAACTCTAAACTAATATCTTTTAATTATATTCTACTTCTACCACCCCCATATATTCTCCATACACCTAGATATGGTAACAAAAGTATAATAAATATAATTATACGTTATTATTATAGAGTAATATCCATCTTCTACCCTCCCTTTTTTAGATTCTAAAATGAAAATATTGTGTACAATATGATTGGTTCATCGCCTCCATGAACAACATACTTTATTTTTATCCACCACCATCAAGGTTGGTTATATAAAAATTATTATGGTTAAATATGATTATAATAAGTATATTATAACTTATTTAATTTTTTTAATGTTTTAATAATATTTTAATTAAATAAAAATAATATAGTTTGTGATAGTTAGTAAAATGACCTAAATGAACTAACCATATAATGTGAGCATTTTTACTAAAATAATTGTACCTATAATTGAAAAAGGGATATTTAGAACCATTTAAATATATATAAGGACATCAATACCATTTTATTTAATTTTTGGAATTTTAGTTCCATTTTATAATAAAATCAATAATTATACACATGTGACCCGACCATAGAACCATGAAATGAACTCCCTCGAAAAAGAAAAATTAAACTTTATATCTCTTTGAAATGGTTATAAATGAGCATAATAAAATTATAATAAATAAAATATAGATAAAAAAGTTTATGAATTAGGTAATTAATAAATTTAATTTGATTATTCAGTACATTAAGTGAAAGTATAGAATGATTCTAGAACATAAGGGAAGGGATATCTCTAAACCACCCTTTTTCTATGGGTTATGACCTTTCTCTCTCTAACTCACTTTCTATACATCTTTGATTTTGTGGATTTTTTCTAAATTATATATATGTCTCTTAAATATATACATAGATCATTTACCCTTCCTTTTATGGGGTGATACATGCCTTCAGTTCATTTCTCAAATTTCTTCTTTAAAATGAAACATGACTATGGGGAAATTTTCTATCCCTTAATCCTTTTACAAAATGATCATTTAAAGTCTTTATTCCCATTAATTATTTCATTAAATAATGGAATATAGGTATAACCATTCTATTTTAACTTTTATTTTCAAATAAAATTCCATACTAATTCATTATTCTCTTCATAATATTTATGAAATATCCTTTGATTATTATATTAGGAAAAATTATGCAACCCATTTCTTTCCATGGGTAATTATTATGATTTTAGATAATTATTTATTTCCTTTTTAGCACACATAATCATGTACATGTTTTTATGGGTGCACCCAAATTGCACTAAATTGCATTGGGTAATTTTTCTATCTCATAAGACAATATGTATGAGATTAGGGGGTAAACTTATTCCATGATGACACTCTACCCACTATGTAATTTTGTCTTGGTGGTTAAACTTGACTTATGATTATATCATGTTTTATATTTCCTCCAATTCCTATATTTCCATGATATTATGGTACCATGTTCTTTATATCATTCTACCATGTGATTATTCACGAGTCTTCTAATTTATAATATCATTTTATGCTATTTGAATCACATGTTTTGATTTGTTATCATGCTTATTATCTTACTAAGATTTTTAGCTCACCCTTTATTTTATGTATTACCTAGGTTTTTTTAAAGGTTGAGGCTGAAGCCTCATTTTTATTATTAAATCAAGCAAAGACCTCTTTTAACTGGGTAGAGGGAAACCCATTACATAGCCCGAAGGCCCAGAGGTCTTATAGCCCATTACATAGCCCGTAGGCCCAAATTTTTGGCCCAATTCACATTCTGTGAATAGTAACCCATTTGCTACAGTACCGCTGCCGCTACAGTGCCCTGCTGCCACTACAGTACCACCGATGAACAGTGTCACTGCTGCTACAGTACTACTACAGTCCTGTGCCCAATGGGTTTTGAACCCCCATTTTTCATGTAGGATTACAGGGTGCTTACCACTAAGCCAAACCCCAACTACATTATGTATTACCTAGGTTATCCTATAAAATTTTAGGAGATTGAGGGGATTTAGGATTTAATTAAGGAGAATAAAATAAATATGTTGTGTTTTAGTTTTTTCGATGTATTATGATCCTTGTCTTCTAAAGACACTAGGCCTCACAGTCTTTGGGTCATGTTTATTGAATGTTTATATTAAAAATCATGAAATAATATGTCTAAAAGGATTAGATCACTATAGTTGATATAAAATAATGGTATAATTATTTTTGAGGATTTGGAATAGAATAATTTAGGGAGAATCCTTGGGATAAGTATAAGTATATTATAATATATTTAAATTTTTTTGAAGTATATAGTGAGTGGTTTCTATGAAATCAGATCCCTATCTGGATACTACAAGTGGATGTGGACCTAAAACAGTTGTACCTAGGTGTAGTAACCCCCAAAAGGGTGAATTGGGTATTAACTTTATTATCACTTGGTGCAATACAAAGAGGGATAATTGCACACCTAGTTTGACACTCCTGGGGGATATGTTTTGGTAAAATTAGAAACTCTTTACGAACCATTATGAAGGACTGAAAATTATTATTTTTATTATTAAAACATTTTTGAGGAAAAAGTGAGAAATTGAAAGATCCAAACATTACAAACAAATAAAACCATGAAAGAGGATAACCCAGATCAAAACTATAGGATCTGCCCCTCCCTAGTGACTACATCATGATGAAAAGCCTTCACCATCACATTACCACTCAGCAAGCTGTCCCGTGCAGGGTTTCATGGGCCTGGTGCCGATGGTAGAGCCATACCCTCTCGAACTTCCAAATCCGAATGGCATGCTTAGGAGAAAGATTCCTACTCTAAACCTCATTTGAAGCAGATCCATGTAGTGTTTTGGTTGCATCACATCCAAAACAATACACAGATTCTCCCAAAACCAAAAGTATCTTCAACCAAAATAGAACACGTCCAAAGTAAGTAGATTCACCCAAGACCAACACACAAAAAACAAAACCAAATCCAAATATTAAGACTTAAAACATCAATTCCTCCATGATTTACACAACAGGATTTAAAATTATTCAAAACCAATTCACAACTGAATGCTATAATCCATCACGAAAAGTAGATCCAAATCCAAAAAACATAGATCACCCAAAACTAAAACAAAAACAACATCACATCCAAAAATATAAGAACAGATCACTGTAGGATCATCATTGAAAAAACCAAATCAAACACAACATTTCACCTCATCGTAAAATCATCATCGCAAAATAATACACAAAAACTTCACAGATGTCATGAGGTTCCCATTGCATCTCATCCACACCATCGCGACAACACTGACGATGCCACCGAACCAAAACATGCCAGAGAAGACTAACTCGAAAACCTAGAATCACAAAAATTAGAAATTCCAAAACCAAAATATGAAAGAAAAGAAATGATGAACAAAAAACCATCACCATCATGCCTAAAGAAAGCCCCATCACAATTCAGACCCAAATCCCGTCACTGCCATCCAGGTTGCCCACATAGATTGACAAACCACCCACCACACAACCAGAGATGAAGTGGCACCCTCAGACTGTGGAAGTTGTGACTCATCTACTGGACCAACACCGCACCACCATGGGAAACCCTATCCAACGAGGAGGAATTGGGTAATAAATAGGCTAGCAATAATGCCAAACACATAAACAGCCGATCCCATGAAGTCATATGATTCCACCATGATAAGGAGACACCACCATGAGCTCATTGAGAGTGAGGAGGAGAGACGAGATGATCTTGGATAAGGGAACGATGTGGCAACGAGGGGAAACCCTAGCGTTGCAGTGCCCCTTACAGGATCATCCTCATCAGTCAAACCATTATAAAGAACTTAAATAGATTGTTAGGTTATAAAACCTAATAGGAAACATTACTATAGATAACCTAGATTGAAACATAGAGGCTTATAAGTTAAGATATATTTTTCATTTATAAGTTATTTCTTCTATTCTCATAGTTTCCCTTTTTTATATAAATTTTAGTTCAAGTATTATCGTCAAGTTTTTTATTGTAGTTATGGAGGGAAATAAGAGGAACCATGCCAACAACAAATGTGATATTCAATGTGACGATTTCTCTAATAATATGACCAATATCATGGAAGTGGGATATGGGAACTTCATGAAAGTAATAGATTAGCTAACTCATGCTATGAATAATAACTTGATTCGTGTGGAACACCCTCCTATTAAATAAGATAAAGTTATGGTCGAGTCCTTTATATGAAAATGGCCTCCTACCTTTAGTGGATCTTATGATCCCCTCATATTGAAACAATGGATTAAATCTATTGAGAAGATATTCCTTTTTTCCTTCAATGATAATAATAAGTGAAATTCATGTCATATTTATATTATGTTAAAGGGAAAGCTGATCAATGGTGGACACTGATCGAGAACATGAAGTCTAAAGAGAAAATTGATTCCATAGAACGGGAAGGATTCAAGAAATTATTTTTAAATAAATATTTTTCATAAAGTCTACATAATAAATAGAGAGATATTTTCTACAATTTAAGCAAAATAAAGATGAGTCTATCAGGGCATATGAGGAAAAATTTACAAGGATTGCAAGATATGCCTCTAGTTTTTTCATTATCACCAAAATTAAGGTGGACCATTTCTTTAGTGGGTTAAATATAAGTCTGTAAAATAATTTAATTATTAGAGACTTTTAAATCTATGAATATATTTCCCATTGTTCCCTCATGGTCAATATGGAGATTGGAGACTCTTAGTGGTATTGTGGGGCATGAGATAAAAAGCATAAAATAGTGTTTAATTAAAGAGAATAAACGGATAAATATCCTGGTGGAAGGAAAACACAAATTCTCACATATAAAAAGTGCAGGAAGAATAATCATAGAAAAGTATAAAGGGGACTAGAAGAAGCTTAAAGTGTGGAAAAGAGGGGAGATGAGCTAATCAATGCTGAAGGGATATGGGGAATCCCACTAATGTGATAAATAAAAATAAGGTTAAGATCAAAATTCAGTCTATGGTAAAATGTTTCAATTATAAAGAAAATATACATTATGAGAATTAATTTCCAAATAAAAGGGTTATCATAGAAAATCAAACAATAACCTCTAAGGTCTAGAGAACAAGGAAGTGAATATACTATCACTATTACTAAGGTGGATCCTGACAATGATGTGGTGACAAGTACACTCTTTTTTCATTCAAAATAGAGAACATAATTTTTTATTATATTTCTAAAAATTATTTTATATCTTAAAAGTTTAGTAGAACTATTCAAACACCACCACAAAATATATAGTTTGAGTTATCTGTGAAAATAGAAAATGAGGAAATTATTGCATCTCAATTATATAACTCCTCCCTAGTTAATGTTTGTGGAATAAAACACCCTAAAAACCTTGTCCTACTTCTTTTAGTGAAGTTTGATGATGTATTGGGCATGGTTTGGATGTCCTTATATAATGTCAATATCAATTATTGGGAGATAGTGATCACTATTTGCATCCTGAGTCCACCTCCGATTTTGTAGAAGTTTAAGGAGGAGGATTAATCTCTTTTAGAATATTATTATTGAGTGTGGATATTATTTCATCATGAGTAATCATATCTTACTAAAATTATTGAGACAAAGGAGAGAATAATTCTCTACTATATTCCCATCATGAGGGATTTTACGAATTTATTCCCAGAAATAATTTCCCGGTCTTCCTCTTAACCAGATTTTGAGTTCTCAATCAAAATTATAATTGGATATCAGACCATATCCATGAATCCCAATAGAATGGACACTAGTGAGTTGGAATAAACGAATAATAAATTACAAGTGAATTTATAAAAAGGGTTTTATATTCTCAAGTGATTAACCATGGGGTGTGTGATGAACCTATTCATTAACAAGAAGGGTGGGTCAATGCCCCTTTTCATTGATTATCGTGAACTCAATAAAATCATGACCAAGAACAAGTATACCCTTCTATGGATTGGTGACATGTTTGATTAGCTATATGGGGACTATTATTTCTATAAGGTGGACTTTTAGTTAGGATGTCACCAATTTAAGGTGAGAAAGAAGCTATTCTTAAGAACGACTTTTGAACAAGGTATAAACACTATGAGTTCATAGTGATTTCCTTTGGACTCATTAATGATCGAACAATCTTTATATACTTAATGAATAGTTTATTTAGAAATTACCTTGATGAATTTGTGTTAGTATTTATAGATTATATTCTGATATAATCCAAAAGAAAGGAGGAGTATGATGATCATTTGAATAATGTGCTAAAGGCTTTTCTAAAGGAGAATCTATATGTAAAGTATAGTAAATGAGAGTTTTATATGGATTAAGTATCACTATTAGGAAATTTTATCACCAACAAAAGTAAAACTTTATACCCTTATAAGATAAATGAAATTGATTAGTGGCCCAAAATAATATATGTAATAGAGATCCATAGTTTCCTTGACTAGCTGGGTATTACTGATGATCTGTGAGAAACTTCTCACGATTATTAAAACCACTAATTAGGATGAATCAAAAGGGAGTGAAGTTTGTATAGAATAATTAGTGAAAATAGAGATTCAAAGAGTTTAAAAAGAGTATTATCACTGTAATGGTCCTCACATTACCCACACATGGGGAAATTTTCATGGTATACAATGATTCTTCAAAGAAGCTATTAGGTTGTGTACTAATGAAAAATGAAAAAGTGTTAGCCTACCCTCAAGGTAGTTGAAAGTTCATGAGAAAAACTTTTCAACAAATAATATTGAGTTAGATATAGTGATATTTACATGGAAAATCTAGTAGAACTATCTTTGTGGGGGATAATTTTGAAATAGATACGGATCATAAGATTCTCAAGTATACATTCACATAGATAATATTAATATGCTCTAGTGAAGATGTTTAGAGATGATCAAGGACTATGACTGCTCAATCCACTACCATTATAGGAAATAAAATAAAGTAGTAGATTATCTAAGTAGAAAGGATCTGAAAACCATATCAATGATAAAAATCAAGAAAGATCCAATCTTTTTAAACTTTAAAAGGATTAAAATAAGGATCATATATGAAGGAACATCATCATTACTTTATCAAATGATTACTCAACCATCCCTTACATAGATGGAAAAGGATGAATAATGTGATGATTTTCAAATACATAAGATGGTGGAAGATATAAGAAAAAATTAATCCTTAGAGTTAAAAATTAATGAAGAAGGATTTGTAAGATTTTGGTCATGACTATGTATACCATAAAATCCTAAGATAAATAAGGAGTTGTTTAATGATTCACATAGATTGACCTTCTCTCTCCACCCAGGGATCATGAAGATACATCGAGATCTATGAGAGATCTATTAATGGAATAATATGAAGAAATAAATCATATAATATACATCAAAATTCTTGTTATGTCAATAGGTGAAGGCTGTAAGGAAAAAGTAAAATTGGATGATGAAACCATTACCCATACATACATGGGAATAGAAAAACATCACCTTATAAATTATTACTTTTCTTTTAAATACATCAAGAGGAAATAATTTTATATGGAGTGTAGTGGATAATTTTAAAAATAATATGTATTTTATTACAATTCGAGAGGACTTATCACTCGATTAGCTTGCAAGGATACACTATAGATAAGTGGTGAGGCTGTATGGAACACCACTATTGATTGTATCTAACTGAGATTATATATTTACCTCCAATTTATAGAAGAGTCTCTAATATTATCTAAATACTAAATTGAACTTTAGTACAAATTATCACCACCAAACTGATTCCCAATATGAGTGGACTATCCAAAAACTTGAAGAGATGTTGAGATCATGATTGATGGACTTTAGAGGATGATAATATCAATATATTCCTCTATTTGAGTTCTCATATAATAATAGTTTCTACTCAATCATCAAAATGTCTCTATATTAAGACCTTTATGGGAAGAGATGTAAAGAACCTATGTTTTGGTTGAAGTTGGTAAACACAAGCTGTTGGAACCTAAAATGGCTGAGGAAATGGTAGAAAAGGCCAACACCACTTAGTAGAACACCAGAGCTCTTCAAATTTGATAGAAGAGCTATGTTGATAATCATCGATGAGACCAGGAGATTGAGGTTGGAGATAAATTTTTTCCTTTAACTATCTCCATGGAAGAGAGTCATGAGGTTTGGGAAGATGGAAAAACTATGTCCCAAGTACATCATCCCCTTGAGATTCTAAATTGCATTGAAGTTGTGGCCTATCAACTAGCACTACCACCAAACCTTTCTCAAGTACATGATGTATTCCATGAATATATCTTAAGGAAGTAGACACCAAATTCCTCACATGTACTAAATTTAGTGGTGGTATAGTAAGAAAATGATCTATCTTATGAGGAGGAGTCGATGAAGATCTTGAACCATAGAGATAAAGTTATATGAAACAAGATAAATTTCCTAGTAAAAGTACTATGATGAAACCATATGTAAGAGGAGGTGACATGGGAACCAGATGAAGCTATAAAATAGAGGTTAACTCAACTATTTTAACCTTAGTATGTGAATCAAAATTTTGAAGGTGAATTCTCTTAAGGGGGGAATAATGTAATGACCTAGAATTTTATCAATTTAGTTTCCCTTCAAAATATACAATTGTTTCATATTTAGTACTATAGTATTATATAAATAACATAAAAAAATAATGAAAAATAGAAAATTTTTATATTATTGACTTGGAATTTATATTTAGATAACAAAAAATGGACATAATTATCAAAAATATTACAATGGGATAAAAAAAATATAAGATAACTAAAATATGAAAATTTGGATATTCTCAATCAATCAGAATAAATACACATGAAAAACACTGTAGAAATGAGAAAAAAATACTAATAATAGAATATTCATCTTGAAAAGAAATTTAGAGACTCTGGTTTTTCTTGTTAGACTTTGGAATATTCCTAAGAATATTTTTAGAGTTTGGCGTTGAGACGACGTGCAATTCTGATGCTCGATGAGACCAAAATTAATTTTATAACAATATTAAATATATTTTTTCAAATGCATAGTTTTCTATAAAGAGTAGAATATCTCATAAATTAAGTATCGTATTAGAAATATGAGAGTATGGTTGAATCAGGAACACAATGTTTACCCTAGGTGTGACATAAAATGGGTCGGTGTGGGGTATTCAGATCCCTCACTCATTGGCAGTACGTTCAGTGAGTTAATTAATTAATTCACTTTGACCTAAATGATATTTTTATCAATATATTATTGTGGATAATTTTCTAGGGTTATCTCACAATTCTGGAATTCTCCCATGATGCTCTCCTTCCACCCTCTATTGCTGAATCAAGGTTTGATGATAATGAATGATTGGATCAAGGTGAATTGAAGCAAAAAAATACAACAGATCTCCCTTCTTTTTTAGTGATAAAATTCTTCATCAGTGAGCGATCCTATCTTGAGGTAGGTCTTGTTATTCCTTGGTTTTCCCTCCCTATTGAGTTATTTTGAGTTTTATGTATGTTTATCCGATTATGTATTTCCATGAATTGGATTTTGAAATAATTATTTTGACTTTATAACTCATCTCATTATCATACCTTACCAATGATGAAAAAATGTACATGTCCATCGATCGAGAAGTATATTGTGGTTTGTGTTTTTCCTCCCCAAATTCTTCATGAATTTATCATTGGTGTCTACTTTTACTGACGGTTGAAAAAATACATGATAATAAATAATTGAACAATTGAACCTTGAAAAAATGGTGTTGGGAAAGACAACAAAGCGATGAACATGCAAACAATAGAAAAGAGAATGTGCAATGGAAATAAAATATTTCTCTCAAAATAAAGGATGCAAAATGACAAAAATAAGTGTAGAATATAAAGTTGACACTGAAATTTTTTTACACGGAAAACCCATAAAGGGAAAAACCATGGGACCTAGTCCAGAAAGAGGGATCCATTAAAATCAAGAGGTACATGGTAGAGACTCCCAAAAAATGTTAGGGATCTAAAAAGTAATACTCAAGAATAAAAGTAGTGAATAAAAGATGGAGAAAAAGAAAAATGATCATCAAAGAAAGGTGATCACCAAATAAGATTTTCTCTCGGTGTTATTGGTGTCGGTATGTTGAAATGCCTTTTCGCTACCTTCTTATATAGGAAAAATAATCTGCATCAAATAATGTCTCTGCATCGAAAGCGTGTCACCGTGTGAATTAATTCACATGGTCTTGGCCCGCATTAAAAACAACTCATTAAAAGAGAAACCACATGGTGATCCAATTGAGGAGGCATTACGTGGTGCACCAACCAGGAAGGTGCCCAAAAAACTCCCCCTCTGACTTAAGTGGGGTTCACTGAAAATCCTTCCATCAGTCAGCAAGTCTCAAATTTTTCTATGGGTAAAATCTTGGTCAACATGTATGACCCGTTTTTATCTGTATGGATCTTCTCAAGCTCTAACTATCTCGAATCAAGGACATTATAGATCTAATGATATCGAACATTTATATGTTTTAATTTTTCATGAAAAGTGGAATTATTTACCAAACAAATAACACTCTGACTATCACAAAATAAAATATACCTGTTCCGATTTAAACTAAGTTCTTGAATAAAAATTTTCATCCACAACAATTCTTTGCACACCTCTGTTGCTACAATAAATTCTGACTCTGTGGTAGATAAAACAACACATCTTTACAATCTAGACTTCCAAGATATAGCTACCCCTACAAAAGTGATCAAATAGCATGAAGTATACTTCCTCAAATTGATATCTCCTACCATATCTGAATCTGTAAATCCAAAAAGCATAGGTTCCGCTTTTCTGAAACACAATCTTAGATCAGAAGTGCCACAAAGATAACGAAAAATGTACTTCACTACTCTCCAATGCTCTCTGCCTGGATTTGATAGAGAAAGACTAAACACGCCAACTGTATGATCTATATTAGGTTTAGTACATACCATAGAATAAATAAAACAGCTGACGAAATATGAATAAGGTATGTGATGCATATCCTCTCTCTCTTCATCAGTAGAAGGTGGATGACTGGTGCTGAGCTTAAAATGTAAAGTAAGAGGAGTACTAACCACTTTCTCTCCATCCATAGAAAATATCTAAATAACCTTATCAACGTATATCTCCTGAAATAACCAAAATTTCTTGGACTTCCTATCACGGGAGATTTTCATGCCAAATTTTTTTCGTGCTAGCCCCAAGTCTTTCATCGCAAAATAATAACAAAGATCCTTCTTTAATCTGTCAATTATAAAAGTATCATGACCAACAATGATAATATCATAAACATAAAGCAACAATATAATAAAATCATCATCAGTAAATCTCTGAACAAAAACACATTGATCAGAATATGTCTTCCTAAAACCCTAATGAGAAATGATAGATTCAAACTTCTTATACCACTACCTTAGAGCTTGATTCAAACCATAAAAACAATTCTTCAACTTGAATACATGATTTTATTTATATGTTTCAAAAAAACCCTCTGGTTTCTCCATATAAATATCCTCCTCTAAATCTCCATGGAGGAAAGCTGTGTTCACATCCATTTGCTCAATCTGCAGATCCAAACTAGCAGCAAAACCAAGAACAACCCGAATAGAATACATTTTGAAAATAGGTGAGAAAATCTCATCAAAATCAATACCTTTCTTCTAATGGAATACTTTAACAACTTACCTTTCCTTGTATCGTGGAACAAAATTGGATTATTCATTTTTAATTTGATAAATCCACTGATTTTGGAAAGATCTCTTCCCTATCGGTAAATTCACCAACTCAAAAGCGTGGTTGTCGTGTAATGATTTCATCTCATCATCCATTTTCACAACTCATATTTCCTCCTATTCACTTTCCATTGCCTCATCAAAAGATTCTGGTTCTCCCCCTTCAGTGAGGAGAACATACTCATCAGGTGAATATCGAGTAGAAACTGTGTGATGCCGAGATGACCTCTATAGTGGAACTACATTTTCATTAATAACCCCTAGAACTAGATCATTAGAAACAAAAGGTTCATTGGAAACATCAACTCTAACCTATTGAACCTGATCATCATCCTATACATCAACGTGATCATCATAATCAATAATATGAGGTAAATGTGAATCAGAACCTGGCTCAAGACTGACAAAACCATCAGAAGTTGGAGTAGTAGATTTTTCTCCCTTATTAATGTTTGTAATAATCTGATCCTCCTTAAACACTACATCATGGATTCTGACAACTTTCTTCAAAATAGGATCATTGAACCTATAACTAAACTCATCGTGTCCATACCCAATAAAAATACACTGGCACCTCTTTCCATCCAGCTTGGATCTCTCATCTCTAGGAACATGAACAAAAGCCTTGCAACCAAAAACATGCAAGTGATCATACCTGATCTCTTTTCCATACCAAAACTTGTCAAGAGTGTCTTTCTACACAGCAACCGGAGGTGATAAATTGATAATATAAGCAGCAGCAAGTAAAGCCTCAACCCAAAAATGTCTCGGAAACTTTGCTTCCAAAAGAAAACAATGGACTCTTTCCAAAAAAGGCTTGTTCACCCGCTTAGCTACACCATTCAGCTTAGGTGTCTTGGTCAGCGTTTTCTAATGCCGAATACCTTCCTTCTTGAAATATTGATCAAATTGACCATAATAATCTCCCCCAATGTTAGTGTGAATACATTTCAATTTCTTTCCTGATTCACTCTTAGCAGAAAGATGAAATTGCTTAAAAACACTGAGCACCTGAATTTTGGTATTCAAAACATAAACCCAGAGATTTCATGAGTATTCATCAATAAATGTCACAAAATAAATACTGCCACTAAAGGTCTTAGATTTCAAAGGATCACAAACATCAGAATGTACCAATTCAAGTACCTGTGACTTCCTGTGTGGAGGATGACTGTTGAAACTCACTCTACTCTATTTTCCAGCCATGAAATGACCACATGCGTCCAATTTGGAACTCTTCAAATCTGGAAGAAAATTTCTCTTAGCCAAATTACCAAGGGCTTTCTCGTTGATATGATTGAGACTCTTATTCCATAACTTGGACAAAACACTACACTCAACAACACAAGTAGTATCACAAGAAATATAAGCTCTAGTCTAGTACAAACCTGATTGATTCTTCCCTCAATCTACAATCAAAGATCCCTTAGAAAGATTCCATTGGAAATCACCAAAAGTACTAATAAACCCTTCATCATCAAGAACTTTGGTAGAAATGAGATTCAAGAAAACCTCCGGTGCATGTCAAACATTCTTCAAAACCACCTTACTTCCTTTACTGGTCTCTAAAAAAACATTCCCGATGCCTAAAAAGTCTTCATAACCATCATTTACCATCATAAAAATCCCAAAATTACCTAGGCTATAAGATAAAAATAACTCCTTCTTTGATGTCACGTGAAAACAGGCACCACTGTTAACAACCCAGCAAGAATCATTATAAGAAATATTAATGGAGTAATAAAAAATAACAAGATCACTCCCTGTAGCGACGATGACATGATCATATCCATCACCATTTTTATTTTATGGATTTTACTTCATTATATTATCTATTTTTAGCTGATAAAAAAATTTCTTAACATGCCCCTTCTTACCACAATGATGACATTCAAAATCTCTCTGCTTTGATCTAGATTTGCTTCTGCCTCTGCTCTTACCTCGACTGCTCTGTCCTTGGTCTTGGCTTCTCCTCCCATTCTCTGTGACTAAAATATATGAAGAATATTTCTCCTAAGTGAATCTCCTGACCTCTTCATTTAAAATAATAGATTTGACAAAAATAAATGTCACATCACCATCAGGAGAAGAATCGGTTAGAGTAACATGTAAATTCTCCCATTAACCAGGTAAAGTGTTAAGCATCAAAAGAGCTAAAAATTCATCTTAAAAATTGATACCCATTCCAAAAAATTGATCAAAAAATCCCTGATATTCACTTAAGTAGTCATAAATAGACATAACTTCTTTGTACCTCAAATTCATCATTTGTTTGAGAAGAAAAAATTTATTGTTTCCCATCTTGGAAGTGTAGGTCGTCTCAAGCTTCTCCCATAAAGTTATGGCATGAGAGATGTTGGCAATGTGGTTCATCACGTTGTCTTTAACCCATTGGAGAATGAAGTGACAGACCATCTCATGTGAGAAAACCCATTCTTCACCTGACATCCTTTCTAGCTTCTGGGTAATAAACACTGGAAGATGCTTTATCTTGACAAAAAAAGATCCTTTATTTGAAGTCGCCACATATGGTAGTTGGTACCATTTAACAAAATCATCTGACTGCAATTGGATTCCATAATAAATATGAAATAAAAACCAAAACCTTTGATTCCAGATGTTGGGAAATATGAAAAAGAGATTAACATGAAAACAATTGAAAAGTGAATGTGCAACAGAAATAAAATCTTTCCATCAAAATAGCGGATGCACAACGACAAAAATAAGTGAAAAATATAAATTTGACACCGAAATTTTTTTACATGGAAAACCCAAAAAGGGAAAAACCACGGGACCTAGTCCAGAAAGAGGGATCCACTAAAATCAAGAGGTACATGGTAGAGACTCCCCCAAAATGTAAGGGATCTCAAAAGTAATACTCAATAATAAAAGTAGTGAATCCAAGACGAAGAGCAAGAAAGATTATCATCTTAGAAAGGTGATCACCAAATGGGATTTTCTCTCGGTGTTGTTGGTTCCAGTATATTGAAATGCCTTTTTGTTTCCTCTTTATATAAAAAAATAATATGCATAAAATAATGTCTCCATGTAAAAAACGTGTCAATGCATGAATTAATTCACTTGGTCTTGTCCCAAATTAAAAACACATCATTAAAAGAGAAACCGTGTGGTGCTCCAATTGAGGAGGAGTTACGCAGTGTGACAACCAGGAAGGCACCCAACAAATGGAACAATTCCGTAGATAAAAATTTGGGATCAAAATCATGGTTTTGTGGCAATACAGTTTTTTAGGAGATAAAAACTAATTTAATTCTGGATCAAGAGTTTGAATAGCAGCTTTTCGAGGCGGAGGTGCAATGCTTGGGTAGCATTTCATGTACTGAGTGGTCAGGATCAGCTAATAGATTTAGATCAAGTAGTAACCAACATTTAAATCATTCCAAAGGTGATGAAAAACTTTCATAGGTCCAGGTCAAGCGAATTATGGTGGCCCAGGTGAGCAGTGGTGTCAGCAGTTCGGGGTGAGTGGCTTCCGGTGATCCTGGACGGCGATGTCCAACAGTCTAGAGTGACAATGAGGAGTCGAAGGTGAGGCTAATTTACCATTTATCTGGGATCTATGGGTGTGGATAGAAATTTTTTTAGCGTTAGTGTGATTTCTATCTATGTGCATTGGGAGGCAGCTACAATTATGGTTTTCAATGTGAAGAAAAATTGTAGAAGTTATATGAAGAAGAAGGTAGAAAAAAAAACAGAAATGAAAAAAAGGGAATCCGAGGGGGGGGATGCATGTTCATAGAAAATGGGGGGGGGGGGTAGGGGTGTGTCCTTATCTCCTCCTTTAGTACTTTTGATTTATTATAATAATAAATTTATAATAATAACAATAATAATAATATTATTATTAACTAAATGGTTTTTATATCATAACTACTTCATATGAAGTCTGATTAATGCGCTGTCTGTGGAAGCCTAACCCTAACTTTGAGATAGTGATTTCAATACCAATTTTGGATACTAAATTCAGGCTCATGGAATGGGTGCACAGAATTCCTAGGAATAATAATAATAATAATATTGTTGTTGTTGTTGTTGTAAAATATTGTATCTGACATATCTTCTTCGTACAATGTCAGAAAGATGAATCATTTGCCCCATCATGACCATGATATTGAGATTAAAATTTTGAGACCAATATCAAGTGTTTAATTTGGATTTGTGGGTGGGTCCCACAAAGCACCGTTTGTATGTTATACGGTGAAACTTGTCTTTCTCATCGAGCATCCGAATTGGGAAAGTGAATAGTCTATACTGTGTGTTTTTCTACATAGAACATGATAGTGACCTCCATAGTGGAATTAGAGATATGATGTGAGATTTTATGAGTGTGATACTCCTTTAGTCAATGCTCGATGATGATAGTGATCAAATGAGATCATCAGAGTCCATACAGAGGCGGTACTCCCCTGTGGCACCCTGGCGTGAGTCCTCTATTCATCGAGATAGTACTACACTATCATATCATCATGTAAATCCTCCATACTTGGTGTGAAGATATTGAGATGGTACTTTGCTATCATAAAAATATATAGGTCCTCTATTAATGGTGATGGTACTCTGCTATCATAGCAGCATGTGGGTCATCCATACTTCCTATCATGGAGATGGTACTCCCTTGTCTTTACAAGGAACAAGTCCTCCATGATCATCATTTTGATGGAGAAGATACTCCCCTATCGCACCAGGGTACATTTCTACCATAATAATTTTTTTGGGTAGATGCGTGAGATGCTAGGAATTATTGATATATTTTGGAACTATTGGATACTCCTCTACTTAGGCTAAGCTGTGAGATAGAAATTTACTTACTCTCTTGTTTGGGATTCTTGTACTGAGCATATATATATATATATATATATATATATATATATATCCTTCTTTTGTATCCACTCCTTGGATTTGGACACTCTCCTTCCAAGAGAGGTGAAGATTCATGAGGTATTCCACATTCTTTCTATTTCTATATTATCATGGTTAGATGATTTTAGTCTCCTGCTATAGGTGGTGAAGGCTCAATGAGTAGTTTATATACTCACTATGTATATCCCCTTATGTTTGGATGAGATTAATTTTACTTTTTTGGGTTGAGATACACTATTTTAATTTAGCTTATACTACCCATTTTCTTTCTCTTCCTCTTGTATTTCTTACTGCTCCCCCCTTAGATTTTGGGGCATCCTACTAGGTATGTTTATACTCACCGCTACATGGGATTTTCCCACAAGTATCATGTCTTATGCATATGATGAATAGGTTGACCATGAGTATAGAGGAGCTTAGAGATACTAGATGATTGGACAGTGTATGGTGGTCATAGCTTGAGATTCGAGAACTAAGATCTCTCATCTATTTAATTTTCTAGTTTTCTATCAGGTTGGGACACATTTCTGGTTGGGAATGTATTTTCCCCTTTACTTTTTATCTTACACTACCGTAATATCGTACCGTATAGAGGTTTATGTATACTTACTTTATTTCATAGCAATGTTGCATCTTTTCTTCTTTCCCTTTTCACTTTTTATTGATTTTGATGTGTGGATGTATATAGGTAATTAGGAAATGGCCTCCAAGAGTCAGTTATGATTTCAAAGCTTGTCTCCACCCTCTGGCTTTTATAGGCAGGCTTGGGGTAGTTGCGGCTCGAGCCCCAACATGGGTGAGGTCATGAAATATTGGTATCAAAGTAAGTTCATTCCTTGGGACATTTTTCAGATGTATCCCCTTAAGAGGATTTTTTTGGGTTTATAAAAATAGTGTCAATGTGTATCAAGTATGGTTCTTAGGCCAGGGAGTCCAGGGATGGTGCGACGACCGACATATCTATTAACCAAGACCCCGACTACCTGCTTGTTTACTCTGTATACCGAGACATTTTTTACAAGGACTAATGGTACATGCATCATATAGTATTGAGACTTTGACTATATTTCTTGAGTAATCTCCTCATTTATATATATATATATATACGTGTTCATATGATCACAATACTCCTTTATAACTATTAAGATGCCACCATGATAATAGCCAGCCAGGATACCCGCTCTGGTTCATGGAGACCAACCTATGAGTGACGAGGCCTTAGTTTAGGGTGAATTCAGTGATATCCTTCCTTAATGTAGATAGTTAGCAGTAACCCCACCAATTGAGTAGAATATAATACCAAAAAATAAGGATAATTATGTGCATAGACTTAGCGCACTCCATGATTTTCAGTGCCAGAGGCTGCTGAGGTTCCACAGTGAGCCAGATCCCCAGGTAGGAAAGGATTTGATTGAGTATATGATATGTTCTCTTAGGATTATCTAGAAACTGGAAGATCATATTGTTGCGTTGGTAGCCTGTATTTTCCACAGAGCATTAGGGCTCTGGTGAAGTTTAGTTACCCAGAAGCACGATGAGTAAACACTCTCATAGACTTAATTTGAGAAGCTCTTTCATGAAGATTATTATCCCTCCTTCTCATGATCAGTTTGGATTCAGGAGATACTAGAGCTACAACATAGAGGGATAATAGTGGTTGAGTATGTTTCATGGTTTACAGACCTTACACAGTATTCCCTTGACATGACCAAGGATGGATACTTTTGGGCGTGAAATTTTGAACAGGGTATCCGTAGAGACATCCACACTAGTATAGTACCCATGTGCATTCCCACATATTCAGGAGTGTTAGAGTGGATGCTAGTGAAAGAGAGCTTCCTATATGAGGGACACTGTACAACTGGAGCCATCTGTAGGTATCCCAGGGATGAGTTGTCCATAGCGGCTGGCAGGTAACAGGAGAAGAGACACAAGAGACATACACATGACCTGACACAGGCATGTGGTCATGATGTTTAGGGACCACACAGAGAACCATATAAACCTAGAGAGGGTTGTTTCTATGCTTGTGATGGGAGAGGCCACATAGTGCATGAATTCCTGACCAAATGTACTGAGGAGCACAAGAATATAACTGACAGACCACAATAGTAGAGTCAGATTTGTGATTAGGGATATACAAGGTGTGGAAAAATTTG
The DNA here is from genome assembly GCA_963277665.1 of Viscum album. NCBI lineage: Eukaryota > Viridiplantae > Streptophyta > Magnoliopsida > Santalales > Viscaceae > Viscum > Viscum album. The sequence continues at coordinate 879,442,085 of OY728126.1, read as the reverse complement.
TCCCTAGGGAGGTAGGGATAAAAGAAGATCAGGAGGATCTATGGGTGGTAGAAACTGTTATGAGATCCTTCCACCACCACCACCAGGAAGCCCACGTCAGGCTCAAGGAGCTAAAATTTGGGGCTATAGATAGCTATAGGAATTGGAGTCATATGATCCCGTGACATTTGAGATGATTATAGGTACACTCTGTATCCTTTCTACCTTCTGCATTAGAAATTTATAGACACTATTATGAGGTACGCTTTTATTTATTCTTCTTTATCGAGGTCTAACCAGAGTGACATGAGGTGTTGGTGTAACCCTGTGTCAATGTTGTTTGATATAGATTTGAATTCATGAGTAAGAGGAGTCCTTACCCCACTGAGACATGTTTTTTAGATGCGATCAAAACCGTGAGGGTGATTTAGTGCTGTCCAAATCAGATAGTAGCAAGGTCTAGTGGATGAGTCCATCAAAATTGTGTGTTCGAGGTTGGGTGATGTGTTGGTGTTTGCCAACAAAGGATCGGGAAAGACCCAATTGAGCGTTTGGGAAACCATTTATTGTTTGTTAGTACCCTCTTGTGCTTGATGTCAGTTTTACACAATAATATCACGAAGGTCGTGACACAATTTAACCTAGCTTTGGACTCATGAGAAAGAGGGTTACTTTCCCCACTAAGAGACGTTTTTCTAACATGACCAAAACCGTGTAGGTGAGTTAGTGTCTCCCAAAGTAGATAGTGTCGAGGTGTGTCAAAAAGGTTTCTTATGCTTGTGCATTTAGGGTGAGGTTGTGCGATGGAGTGTCAGAGTAGCTCCTGACATTGCTGGTAGATTTTTTTTTCTTAAACCTTTTTGCTTGGGATGCCACTGGTGGGTGTGGTAGAGTTTCTAGTTTGGGGTTACTCTCTTTCCAAGAGAGGCGAAGACACACAGGGTGTGCCACATTCTTTCCATTTCTAGATTCTCATGGTTGGATGGGTATACTCACCTTCCTTATTCATTGGTACCCTTTCATGCTCGACGTCAACATTGATGCAATAGAAGGAAATCATCACATATAGGCTAAGGCAGTTGAGATCCCATGAATAGAACTATGTGCCTCACTACCTAAGCTGGAAATGGTTTTCTTTAGCATGAGGATGTGGAGGCACTGTTTTTTAGGGGACATCGACTGTAAGGACTTGCGTGACTAGATATCCTTAGGAGTTTCACCTGATGGATTTTTATGAAGAAGGGAATCAAATCAAACCTTTTTCAAGTATGAATGGTGATTATAGTCACATTATGAGAGGAGGTGACTAGGGAGATTCACAATTCTCCTTTGTCTATACATCCCAATATAGGGAAGATGTATAGAAAAAGAAAAATTCTAGCTCAATATCGCCACCTTTCCGTAAGTTTGTGATTTTTTGGGATGAAAATTTTTGAACAAGGGAATAATGTAGAGACTTTGGTTTTTCCATGTAAGACTTTGGAATATTTCTAAGAATATTTTCAGAGCTAAGTATTGAGATGAAACACGATTCCAATGCTCAGTGAGACCAGAATTAATTTTATAACAATATTAAAAATATTTTTATTTCATTTCCATGGTTTTCTAGAAAGAGTGAAATATCTCATAAATAGAGTATCATATCGGAAATATGAGTCCATAGTTGAATCTGAAATATGGTGTTTACCCTAGGCACAACATAAGATGGGATAAAGCTGGGCGTTTGGATCCCTCACTCATTGGTGGTATGTTCCGTGAGTTAATTAATTATTAAATTAATCAATTAATTCACTTTGACCTAAATGATATATTTATAAATATATCATTATGGATAATTTTCCAAAGTTATCTCATAATTCCACAATTCTTCCACGACACTCTACTTCCACCTTCTATTGGTGAATCGAGGTTAGGTGATAACAAATGATTGGATCAAGGAGAATCAAAGCATAGAAAATGCACTAGATCTTCCTTCTTTATTGGTGAGTGCATTATTCTTCATCAATAAATCCAATCTTGAGGTAAATCTTGTTATTACTTGGTTTTTCCTCTCTCTTGAGTTATTTTGGCTACCATGGATGTTTATATGATTTTTTCTTTACGCGAATTGAATTTAGAAATAATTATTTTGACTTGATAACTCATCTCATTATCAGACCCCATCAATGATTTCCAAATGAACATGGCCATACATTGAGACTTACATCGTGGTTTGTATTTTTTCCTCTCCAATTTCTTCATGACTTTATCATTGGTGTATTTTTTGACTAAAGATTGAACAAATACATGATAATAAATCATTGGACAATCAAAACTTGACACAAAGAAATGATTCAATGGATATTGATTCAGGATCAAAATCATGGTTGGGATGGATTATAGTTTGGAAGGAGATCAAAAATTATCGACGTCCAGATCAAGACTTTGAACAACAATTTACCTAGAATGAGGTGCGATGCTCAGGTAGAGTTTCATGAAAAGAGTGGTCGGGACTAGCTGTTGGATTTGGATCGAGCAGAATCCGACATGTAAAGCCTAATAAAGGCGAGTATAATCTTCTAGAAGTCCAATTAGAGCAACTTACTATGATGCAAGCGAGCTGCGACATTGGTAGTTCAGGGCGAGTGGCTTCCTACGGTCTGGGGTGGTGGCGTATAGTGGTCTAGGCTGATGGAGAGGAGTAGATGATGAGGCTCAATCACCATGGATCCAGGATCTATTATTATAGATAGAGATTTCAGTGGAGGTGGCACGATTTCTATCCATGTATGATGGGAGGTGGCTGTAATTAGGGTTTGCAGCGTGAAAAAATAATCGTAGAAGTTTGATGAAGAAGATTGGAAAAAAAGATTCAGGGGGGGGGGGCACTTCATGTGTGTGGAAAACAAGGGGGTGGCATAGACCTCTCTACTCCTTTACCCATTTTTATTTATAATAATAATAATAATAATAATAATAATAATAATAATAATATTATTAATGAAATGGTTTTTATATCATAACTCCTTTACATGAAGTTCGATTGACCAGCCGTCTGTGATAGCGTGACCCTGATTTTGAGAGCTTCATTTCAAGACCAATGTTGGATACTAAATTCAGGATTGTGGTTCGTGTTCAAAAAATTCATAATAATAATAATAATAATAATAATATAATTATTATTGTTGTGAAACATTGTATCTGACATATCTTCTTCATATGACGTTAGAAGGATGAATTGTCTGTATCATCATGACCCTGATATTGAGATGGACATTTTGAGACCAATATCGAGTGTTTAATTTAGATTTATGGGTGGGGCCCATGAAGCACCGTTCATGAATTATATGGAAAAGCATGTCTTTCTCACCGAGCGGCCAAATTGGGCAAGTGAATAGTCCATCTTGAGTGTTTTTTTCATAGAATGAAATCATTACGTCCATAGTGGCCTTCAAGATATGATGCAAGATGTTATAAGTGTGATGATACTTTAGGAAGTGCTTGATGATGATAGTGATCATATGATATCATAAAAGTCCAAATAGAGGCGGTACTCTCCTATGACACTAGGGCGCGAGTCCTATATTCATGGATATTGTGCTCCACTATCGTATCAGCATGTAGTTCCTCCATACTTAGTTTCTAGATATAGAGATGGTACTCTACATTTTTAACATTGTGTGAGTACTTTATTCATGGAGATGGTACTCCGCTATGGTAGAAACATGTGGGTCCTCCATACTTATTATCATGGAGATGATACTCCCCTGTCGTACCAGGGCGTGGATCCTCCATACTCATGATTCTGATAGAGATTGTACACCCCTATCACACCTGGGTGCATGTCCTCCATATGACTTATTTTGGTCAAATGTGTGAGATTATAGGCATCATTGATGGATTTTGGAACTATTGGATACTCTTCTATTTGGGTTGAGCCGGGAGATGGAGATCCCCTTACTCTCTTGTTTTGGATTCTTTGATTATATATATATATATATATCCTTCTTCTATATCCACTCCTTGAATTTGGACACTCTCCTTTGAGGAGAGGAAAAGATGTGTGGGGTATGCCATGTGATTTCTATGTCTATATTCTCATGGTTGGATGAGTTTACTCTCCTAATATTGGTGGTAAAGGCTTGATGAGTAGTTCATCTACTCACTATGTTTAGCCCCTTGTCTTTGGATGAGATTACTTTCACTCTTGTTGGGTTGAGATGTAATCTTTTATTATACCTTGTGCTACCTGATGTCTTTATATTCCTCTTGTATTTGTTACTACCCCCTCATATTTTGGGGCATTCTAGTGGGTATGTTTATACTCACCCCTACATAGAATTTTCCTACATATATCATGTCTTATGCAGATGATAGACATATTGAACGCGACTACATAGTAAATTAGAGATACTGGATGCTTGGACCATGTATGGTGGTTGAAACTTGGGATTCAATAATCGAGCTCTCTAAACTGATTACTTTTCCTGTTTTCTATCAGGTTAGGAGACATTTATGTTTGGATGTGTATTTTTCCCCTTTAATTTTCATCTTACACTACCATACTTTTGTACTTTCTAGAGGTTCATGTATGCTTGGTTTATTTTATAGTAGTGTTGCATATTTTTTTCTTTCCCTATGCACTTTGAATTGAGTTGGATTTGTGAATGTGTACATGTACTTAGTAAAAGGACTCCTTGAGTTATTTATTCCTTCAGTGGTTGTCACTACCCTCTTGCCTCTGGAGGTGGGCTTTGGGTAATTTTAGCTCGAGTCCCGACATGGGTCGAGTAGTGATAGGGAAAATATATATAAACTCGAGAGAAAATATATGTGAATGAAGAATGAATGAAATATTAGGTATATATAGAAATTAGGTAACCCATACAACTGTTACAAATCTGACCATTGGATTAGTAATCAGACTGCTAGAATAGTAACATGATCATCAGAATAGTAATATAACCGTTAGAAATATTAACCTAACCATTTAAATAGAAATATCACCTATGTAAGTGTAAAATAATATTTAGGTATCTTATAAAATGAAAATATAACAAATTTATATCATGATACAAGTAAATTAATGTTTTAAAAATGATAAAATAAGTGTTCATATTTTTGTAAAAAATATATGTTTTATTTTCATTTTTATAATACATATAATGATTTAAAAAAAGTTTATTTTCATAAAATGGGTTTATAAATTAATATTATATTTTATTATAATGATAATATAATTTTATGATACCTTATGTAAATTTTCAAAGGGTCATAAAATTGATCATAATATTAAAATTGATATTTTTTAAATAAATGAGGATTTTTTTTAAATATTAAATTTCACATATTTATAATTTTTTTCATAAAATGGATTTAATTTTTGTAATATACACATCAAAAAATTGTTAGGATGAATTTTTGGTATTTTTATAATATAGTTTATTTTTTGGTGAATAGTGAAATATTAAAAAAATATGATATTTAACATTATAAGAAAAATACATGAATTTTTGAGTCATGGATGATGGAAGAACATGATGTTTCAAACTAACATGAACTATTTAGTATATATAGTCACAATAATCAACAATATTAATAGTCTTGAGCCAAAATAACAAACTAATGAATATAATATTCAAAAATTCCCCTCTCCTCCCCTTATGAATACCGACCCACACAACCTCTTCTCCTCACACCTTATAATCCTTGGATATTGAAAAATTTCTAACCAATTACCTTCCCAATACTTTCCCCCATGTCATAGTGTAAATTTTCTCATCCAAAGACCATTTTAAGTATCCTTAAGGGGTATCCTAAAAGGAGACAACCAAAGGGAGATGTAATCTCTAAACATTTTTTTTAATTTTATTCATTTTATACCACCCACACATGTTCTCAATCCATATATAAATAATAAAATAATTATTGTAAATAAAATTATATGTTATTATTATGGTGGAATATTTATCTTCTACCCTCAATTATTTAGATTCTAAAATGAAGATGTTTTTTACAATATAGTTGGTTCGCCGGCTCCATGAACAACGTACTTTGTTTTTCTCCACCACCTTTAAAGCTGGTTAAAGATAACATATTATGGTTAAATATAATTATAGTAAGTGTATTATAACTTATTTCAAGTTATATAATGTTTTTATAGCCATTTAATTAAATAAAATGAATACAGTTCGTGATGGTCGGTAAAACGACCTAAACAAAATACCATATAACATTAGAATTTTTACTAAAATAATAACACCTATATTATAACACAAAGGGATATTTGGTGTCAAACCCGGACTTTGCGTTGCGTCATGTTTCTATTTTTTTTATTATCTTATAATTTCATCTGATTCTAATTATTATTATTCTTTTTATACGAAATGCGGGCTGAGCCCGATTGGGGTTTTGCACTTTTGCGCATATAAAAGAGCATTTTGACTTTGATAGTGTCCCGCACGCCGTTTTTGAAGCCGCGCGGCCTTGACTTGGTCACCGCATGGCCTCACCCGATTCCCTGCATGCCTGCCTGATGTGAAGCTAATTAAATAAAAGGAATTAATAATATAGAAATAAAATTAAATGAGTGGTAAAATAAAAATAAAATAAAATAAGAAAAAGTGTGATAAAATATAACGATTTTTTTAATGATAATAGTAATAATATTATTATCATTTGAGAATACTATTATTATCACCATCATAATTATTATTATTAATAATTTAATTTAGTTTTTAATATTAAATTATAACATTATTAACTTTTCATTATTAATATTTTAAGTAGGTTATTTTTATTCACATTAGGTTAGTTTAAGTTTTTTAAGGTTTTTATCCATTTTCCGCTATTTTATTTTCCTTTTATTTTCTTTTTTATTTATTTATTTTTTATTCATTCTCTCCCTCACTTCCTCTCCCTCCCACTGGTCCATCGCGTTACCCAGGCCCCCCTAAAACCTACCTCCCCTCTTCATGCAGCCTCCATCTCCCCCTTCTTCCCAGCTTGAAGCGCGACCCTCCCTTGGCCTTAGTCTATGCATTCCCTCCCTCTTGGCCAGCTCAAAGTGCGACCTATCTCAAGTCGTTTCCCCAAAATCCTGTCCGACCCTCTTCTTTTCCCTGCTTCCCCAAGCCGCCGCTCGACTCCACCCACCTCCCTCCCCTGAATCCCGTCGTACACACCCACAATTGGCCTCTCCTTGGTCTTCCACACTCCATGGCCGTCAGCCTACTCCTCCTCCTTGGAACCCTATCACATGAACCCCCCCATCCAGCCACTCGCCTGCGCTATCTGACTATCCACGCGACACCCCCACATCCGACCATCTGGACTTCCTTCCCAGTGACTCTCCAAGCTGGCGCTGCCCCTGCCCCTCCTCCTGCTAGCGTGATGCCGCACCAGCTCCCGACTGATCACCTCGCACCACCCTCATGGTGCTCTTCTCCCTCTCCATCCCACTCAGATTTTCTACCCTCCTGCTCGGCCCGATGACCGCTGACCCACAACCCTTGGTTGAACCTCTTTTCATTCATTTCATTTTCTTTTTTTGAGTTCTTGGTTTTTCAGAAGGCATGGGTTCATTTTAGGGGATTAATTTGAATATTTTCTCTATTAAAATTCTATTTTTGGGGTATAAATTGGGTTGGTTGTGATACGAATTAGGTGTGATTGGAGATTCACAAAAGTTTTATGGAATTCCTTAACCTGAGGTTGGTGGTTCTGTGCTTGACCGTTGTTGATGAATTAATTTTATTCTTAAGTAAATTTTGAATATTTATTCATTAGTTTGTTTAATGCGAAATTAGTATTTATTTTAAGTTGACATGTTTACCTGATGTATGTGTGATTTCTGTGTACAACCATGCTGAATTGTTTATCTGCATTTTAAAAACTATGTAGATTGTGTTTTGGTTTAGCGTCAATATTCATTGAGTCATATATGGGTGTTTGGTTGAATTTATAATATTTTGACTCATGCGGAATATACTGAAAATTGTTTCATAAATTTTCTAGTGAAATAGTTTGTTAATTTAAATTAATTTAGCACAATTTTTAAGTAGTTTACATGCTGCGAAAGTGATTTTTTTGATTGAGTCTTATTGTGCATTTGATTTGTTAGTAGAGTGTTTATGTGATGTTAAAGTGTTTTGTTGTGAAAACCTATATTGATCTATTTATCAATGTTCTCAAGACTTTGCATTTAGTTTGATTGAATGTGAAAGAGCTGCAGTGTGTGTTTTGGGTGTGGCATCAAAGCACGTTTTGTCATAAAAGTTGTTCAGAGTGCGTTTTGGTGTTTAAAGGTGTGCGACACATTTTTGAAATTATTCAATATATTTTCATGGTGGTCATCTAAGTGTAAAACTATTTTCTTTAAAATTGAAAGTGGTTTAAATTTACGGTGTAAGCAATGCATATGGGGTTATAAAAAGATTTTGGGTGTGATGCTAATAAAAAATGGGGACTTTGAGTGCGTTTTCATGTGTAAAGCCTAGAGATACGCTTTTAGAAGTGACTTATGAAAATGTTCAAAGGGTTTATCAAATTATATCCATGGTGTGAATCTTGTTTGGATAAGGTTTTGGTGTGCGTAGTATTTCAAAATGTAATTTGGGTTTGAAAATGATGGTTTGGTGTGTGTAAGTACTCTGTTTGGATTTTATCCATAAATGTGACATGTGAAATGATCTTGAATTTTAGAAAGAATGGAATTTTTGGTGTAAATGGTATCTTGTCGTGCGTGGTGTTTTGTTTGGATTTTTTATGTGATGTTCACCTATTAAGATCTTGAAATTTATTTGAGCACAAAGCGGGAAGCCTGGGTAGCTAGGGTGGTGAACTAGACTAGTGGGCTAGTGTTCTAGAGGTGACTCGACCCAGTTTCACTAGCAAGACTGAAAATTTGCAACACTAACTAAACATATGTTTTGCTGAGGTTCATGGCCCTCTAATCCACGTTTTCTGAGGGTCGTGGCATTCTAATCCACGTTTTCTGAGGGTTGTGGTTTCTAAGACACACTTCACCGAGACACAAAGATATAGGGACCCAAGATAGCTAATACCCATGAGGCCTCTCCCATTTTTGGTGATCCTTGGTTACTTTACGTTCATTAATGCGACACTTTGGTTATTTTTAAACGTAAGTGTGTGGGTGTGTGTTTTAATTTAATTTGTTTTATTTAAAATATTTTTCCTTAATACTGTTTTCTTTAAAATTGTTCAAGTATTTAATTCTTATCTTTAATTGGAGTTGTTGTATTTAAATTTATTTTCATTTAAAGCACCCATAATTAAAAATTGTTTTCATTAAATACTGTTTAAGCATTTATTTTCCTTTTATCTATTTCACTGGAAGATGTATTTATCATTTAAATGGTTATGCATGGAATCTTATCTTGGTGGCATCCTACTGGGCTCTTGGCTCACACCCTACATACACATTTGGGTGTATGTAGGCCTTTTTCTTTGTGTGTCATAGGTTGAGGCATCATTCTTAGTGTCACTGGTCCGAGTTATCGATGGTCTTCCCATGCAGGTCTGATGATGGTGGTTTGAGGAGGTTTCTCCTGAAGTTGCTTGAAGGTGCAGATAGATGTGTTAGTTCTATTTATTTCAATCTTCTTAGAGTTTTAGTTTTCCTTTGTTTTCATCTCTATCAGGTTGTTGGTTCCAGTTGTAGACCTTTAAATATGAATTGTGTTAAGGGTCTGTTTGGTTGTATAAAGTCAGTTTCTTTCTATTAAAGTTGTTAGTTGTTTTTATATCTCTTCTTTTAGGTAAATCGTTCCCTTGTACTATTTTGATACCCAGGCACTTGTGCCAGCCTGTGGGGATCGGGAATTCCTTTTGGGCCATGTTGCGGACTGGGTCGGATGCTAGTTTTGATGGTGACCCAGCCTGGTTCATGAAAAAATGGTATCAGAGGAGGTTTTCTTTTTTGGGTCGTGTTCTTTTTAGATAGAGCCAGGTGAGCCAAAGTTAAGGTTGTTGGGACTCGACGTCCTGACTATAAGTAAGGTTCCTGGCCAGCACACCTCGTGGCAGGACTCGAGTTACCGAAGCAAGTTGAGGTTTGTGTAAACCTTTGGTCAGTGCGGTTAATCTTGTTTCGTGGAAATGAAAAGGGAGTAGGGTCAGTGGTCCTAGTGAGCTCACAGGGTCTGGCAAGCCATGTGGATCCGGGGATGCTGTCCTAGAATACCCTCGGTGGTGGTGGAATGACTGGCGTATGACCTCCAACCATATGTTTCAGTCACCCGCTGACACTAGTTTTCTCTAGTACCATTCCTCGTTTCTTTGTTTTAGAATTGTGGAAATTTGGTTTTTAAGTTAAAATGATTTGGTCTTGGAAAATGTTTTGAAATGAAGAACTTTAAAAAAATGATGTATGAGGTTTGAAAATTTTGGGTTGAATGTTTTGGTTTTGAAAAATGGAAAGGTTTGGTTTTTATCCTTAATGTTCTCATGGGAAACTACATGCATGAGTGTATATGGAAAAAGAAGTGGTCAATGGCATGAGTGGATGAATTCCTAGATGGATATGAGGTGGGTGCTAGTGTTGCATGGGAACATGTATGTGTAATTCCCATGGGACACTATTGGTGTTTGTGCAACCCACTAGTTTTTCTTATTTTTGAAAGGTTTTGTTAAATTAGAATTCAGTGTTTTAATAACTGGTGTTTGTGCTGTGTGTCCTTGTGTTTTGGAAATGTTTGATGTGAGGAATTTTGAGCCGAGGATCCTTTTTGACTGATTTGTGTCCTGAGTTTAAATTCTTATTTGTTAGATGGTGTGACAGCACATGGTTAGGGGTTTCTTTTGTAAAGTGCCCCAGGAAGCCCTTGCATTGGTGCCCTCTGCACGTTTAGTGTTCTCTTGCGATATTTATTGGCCATTGGACCAGTTTGATTGGGTCTGCGGTTCTCTCTCTTGACTAGTGTACGCCCCCATAAAGCACTGAAATGCGATTGAAGTGTGGCCCTGGGTAATTAGCCATTGACCGACCCTCTAGTTGATTAAAGCAAGGACTCAACCTTTTGATTGATTGTGCTAAGTTTTTCCCTTATCCTTTTCAGTTAAGTGGATCCTCTCGCAGCAGGATGGCAGGAATGAGAGGAGTTGAAGGGAGCTTTTCTCTCCTTGAGTTGTCCAAGTCGTTGGTTATGAAGTTTGAAACCATTGTGTCTAAAGGTACCCCTAGAAACTGTGAAATGAATTCCAGCAGGGAAGGGTGAAGGTGGTTCAAAATTATCTATTCTGACCGAAGTCTTGAAAGGTTCTTAGTGCTTCCATTGTCCACAATAGCCATGTTTGGTGATGTCTTGTAGTGCGAGTTCTCTTGAATAGAAAGGGTAAATTTCATAGGATCCTTTGGGAATCCCTGTTTTCATAGGAGCATATCCTCTCGGGGAGTTCTAATTTTTCTGTTCGAAGGGGAGTGTTTTTCGTACATCTTTTCTCCTTATGTTTCATGGTTAAGGTGAAGAGGTGATGCGTGTACATCATCTAAACCCCTGTTTTGGTGGATGTTCCATAAGAGAGTGGTTGGACGTCGAGGTGTGTAGTGTATAATGGTGTTGTCTCGGTTGCAGGATGGTTGCATGTGATATTGAAAGGAGAAGCTCTGTTCAGGTGTCTTCAATACCTGACTGCGAGGTAGGAGATGCTTCAAATATCAGGGCTCCAGCCATAGGCATCAGAGTGAATCTGGCACGTGGTCAGGAACCCCAAGAGTGTATGAGACCCTAAATTTATTTCTGTTATTGATGTTGAAAGTAAAGGAAGTTTAAATTTTTTTCTGTGGTTGTTCTATCCTGAACAAACCATTTGGCTACGTAGGGTTTCCATGACTATGTGGAGGCATGTTCGTCTCGTTGACTTAAAGTATTGGGGGTTGCGTCCCACTAGATGTAATTTCTTAGGTGGTCCTTATTGGGTATGTTGGGTAAATCAGTATCAAAGTTGAATAAGGCTCATCCAGGGATGTGGAGATGTTGGTTTGTCTTCAGATGTGGTTTTGACGCCCCGGTAGTTGGGCCCGTCCCTCCCCGCCCCTTGTGGTGGGGTGTTTGGTCACCATCAGAAAATTTTCAAAGTTATGTATCTCTTGTTAGTTCTAATGGTGGGGAGACCCATGTTGGGTCTCACACGAATGTCTCTCGAATGAATCGGTGTTGGACTTTTCTTTAATGGTGGGGAGTCCGCTCGGACCTCCTCGTTTCGGTCTTCCAGTCTCGACTTGGGCGTTGGTAGGTTCTTAATAGTGGGGAGTCCCCCAAGATTCCCCATGTTGAACTTTTGGTTCTGTTTCTAAAGATGTCTTGGTGATAAGTGATAAGAGTGTTCCTTGGATGTGGTTTGACCTTGTTTGTTCATTCTAGCCAAACTGTGTGGTTTTCGTTTAATAGTGCCTGAGATGTTTCGGCTTGTGAAGTTGGTTTCTGTGGGTGTGAGAGTTCCTTTCCTTGATCAGTCAACTGGAGGCGTTCTAGCTCTTTGGGGTGGGAAACACATATCAGAAAGTATTTTTATGAGTTTCTTGAAGTTATATTTGAGTTACTTTCTATGAGCACGATGCATTTGCCTCTATCCTCTTGTTTTCATTGGGATCCTCTTGAACCTTAAGGGGGTGTCATTTCCTACTTTGGGGTTCAATCTTAGTTATGGATTTTCGGGGACGGAAAGATTTATGGCGGGTCGAATTGTCACACCCAGACTTTGCACTGCGTCATGTTTTGAATTTTTTTTTTATCTTATAATTTTATACGCTTCTAATTATTATTATTCTTTTTATATGAAATGCGGGCCGATCCCGAATGTGGTTTTGTGCTTTTGTGCTAATAAATGAGCATTTTGGACTTGATAGTGTTCCACACGCCGCTGTCGAAGCCACGCGACCTTGCCTTGGTCACCGTGTGGCCTCACCTAGTTCCCCGCACACCTGCCTGATTTGAAGCTAATTAAATAAAAGGAATTAATAATATAGTAATAAAATTAAATGAGTGGTAAAATAAAAATAAAATAAAATAAGAATAAGTGTGATAAAATATAATGAATTTAGTTTTAATGATAATAGTAATAGTATTATTATCATTTTAGGATACTATTATTATTATCATAATAATAATTATTATTATTAATACTTTAATTTATTTTTTAATATTAAATTATAACATTATTAAATTTTCATTATTAATATTTTAAGTAGGTTATTTTTATTAACATTAGGTTAGTTTAAGTTTTTTTAAGGTTTTTATCATTTTCCCTATTTTTCTTTTCTTTTTATTTTTCTTATTTATTTATTTATTTATTCATTCTCTCCCTCACTTCCTCTCCCTCCCACTGGTCCATCACGTTACCCAACCCCCCCTAAAACCTACCTCCCCTCTTCGTATAGCCACCATCTCTCCCTTCTGCCCAGCTTAAAGAGTGACCCTCCCTTTCCCTTAGTCAGTGCATGCCCTCCCTCTCAACCATCTTGAAGTGTGACCTCCCTCAAGTCGTCGCCCCAAAATTCTGTCTGACCCTCTTCCTCTCCCTGCTTCCCCAGGCCGCTGCCCGACTCCACCCACCTCCCTCCCCTGAATCCTATCACACACACCCACGCTTGGCCTCTCCTTGGTCCACCACACTCCATGGACCTCAACCTCCTCCTCCTCCTTCTTGGAACCCCATCACATGAACCCCCCAACCTATCTAGCCACTCACCCACACTGTCCGACTGTCCGCGCATGACACCCCCATGTCTGGCCAACCAGAATTCCTTCCCGGTGACTCTCCAAGCCGACGCCGCCCCTGTATCTCCTCCTTTCAGTGTTGTTCCGCACCAGATCCCGACCGACCACCTCGCGCCACCCTCATGGTGCTCTGATACCTCTCCAGCCCGCTCAGATTTTATGCCATCCTGCTCGGCCTGACGACTGCCGCCCCACAACCCTCGGTTGAACCTCTTTTCATTCATTTCATATCCTTTTTTGAGTTCTTGGTTTTTCATCAAACATGGGTTCATTTTAGGGGATGAATTTGAATATTTTCTCTATTCGAATTCTATTTTTAGGGTATAAATTGGGTTGGTTGTGATGCTAATTATGTGTGATTGGAGATTCGTACAAGTTTTATGAAATTCCTTCACCTAAGGTAGGTGGTTCTGTGCTTGACCATTGTTGATGAATTAATTTTCTACTTAAGTTAATTTTTCATATTTATTCATTAGTTTGTTTGATACGAAACTAGTATTTAATTGAAGTTGACACATTTACATGATACATGTGTGTTTTCTGTGTACAACCATGCTGAATTGTTTATCTGCATTTTACAAACTATGTAGATTGTGTTTTGTTTTATCATCAATATAATTTGAGTCATATATGGCTGTTTGGTTGAATTTATAATATTTTGACTCATGCAGCATATACTGAAAATTGTGTCATAAATTTTCTAGTGAACTAGTTTGTTTATTTAAATTAATTTAGCGCAATTGTTAAGTAGTTTACATGATGCAAAATTGATTTTTTTGACTGAGTCTTATTGTGCATTTGATTTATTTGTAGAGTGTTTATGTGATATTAAAGTGTTTTGTTGTGAAAACCAACATTGATCTATTTATCAGTGTTCTCAAGATTGTGCATTTAGTTTGTTTGAATGTGAAAGAGCTGCAGTGTGTGTTTTGGGTGTGGCATCAAAGTAAATTTTGTCATAAAAGTTATTCAAAGTGTGTTTTGCTGTTAAAAGGTGTGCGATTTTTTTTTGGGATTGTTCAATAAATTTTTGTGGTGGTCATCTAAGTGTAAAAATAATTTCTTTAAAATTGCAAGTGGTTTAAAATGATGGTGTAAGCGATGCATATGAAGTTCTAAAAAGATTTTGGGTGTGAACCTAATTAAAAATGGGGATTTTGAGTGTGTTTTCATGTGTAAATCCTAGAGATACTCTTTTAGAACTGACTTATGAAAATGTTCAAAGGGTTTATCAAATTATATCCATGGTGTGAAGCTTGTTTGGATAAGGTTTTGGTGTGCGTAGTATTTCAAAATAGAATTTGGGTGTGAAAATGATGGTTCGGTGTGTGTAAGTACTCTATTTGTATTTTATCCATAAATGTGGCATGTGACATGATCTTGAATTTTAGAAAAAATGGAATTGTTTGTGTAAATGGTATCTTGTCATGCGTGGTGTTTTGTTTGGCTTATTTATGTGATGTGAACCTATTAAGATCTTGAAATTTGTTTGAGCACAAAGCGGGAAGCCTGGGTATCTAGGGTGGTAAACTAGACTAGTGGGCTAGTGTTCCGGAGGTGACTCGACCCAGTTTCACTGGAAGGACTGACAATTTGCAACACTAACTAAACATATGTTTTGCTGAGGGTCGTGGCCTTCTAAGCCACGTTTTCTGAGGGTCATGTCCTTCTAATCCATGTTTTCTATGGGTTTTGGTTGCTAAGCCATGCTTCACTGAGACACGAAGATCTAGGGACCCAATCTAGCTAACACCCATGAGTCCTATCCCATTTTTGGTGCTCCTTAGTTACTTTACATTCATTGGTGCGACACTTTGGTTATTTTTAAAAGTAAGTGTGTGGGTGTGTGTTTTAATTTAATTTGTTTTATTTGAAACAGTTTCCTTTACTCCTATTTTCTTTAAAAGTGTTCAAGTATTTAATTCTTTTCTTTAATTGGAGTTGTTGTCTTTAAATTCATTTTCATTTAAAGCACCCATCATTAATTTTTTTTTTCATTAAATACTGTTTAATCATTTATTTTCATTTTATCTATTTCACTGGAAGATGTATTTGTCATTTAAATGGTTATGAATGGAATCTTCTCCCGGTGGAATCCTACTGGGCTCTTGGATCACACCCTACATACACCTTTGGGTGTATATAAGCCTTTTTCTTTGTGTGTCACAGGTTGAGGCATCGTGCTTAGTGTCGGTGGTCTGAGTTGTTGATGGCCTTCCCATGTAGGTCTGACGATGGTGGTTTGAGGAGGCGGATCCTCAAGTTGCATGAAGGTGCAGATAGATGTGTTAGTTCTCTTTCTTGCAATCTTCTTAGAGTTTTAGTTTTCCTTTGTTGTCATCTTTCTCAGGTTGTTGGTTCCAGTTATAGACCTTTAAATATGAATTGTGTTAAGGGTCTGTTTGGTTGTATAAAATCAGTTTCTTTCTATTAAAGTTGTTAGTTGTTTTTATATCTCTTCTTTTGGGTAAATCGTTCCCTTGTACTATTTTGATATCAGGACACTTGTGCCTGCCTGTGGGGATTGGGAATGCCCTTTGGGCCATGTCACGAACCGGGTCGTGCGTCGGGTCGGATGGTGACCCGGCCTGGTTCATGACACTTGGGGATATTTTTTTTAATTTCATTAATAACATTTCATTTCACTTATATAATTTTATTTATGTTTGATAAGGAAGTTAATAATTATACACAAGTGATCTAACCATGGAACCATGAAATAAACTCTTTGAGAAAAGAGAAATTAAAATTTATATCTCAATGAAATGGTTATAAATGAACATAATTAAATTATAAAAATTAAATTATATAAGTAAAAGTTTTGGAATTAATTAATTAATTAATTTAATTTTATTATATAGGATGTTAAGTGTGAGTAGAGAATGATTTTGGAACATAAGGTAAGGGATCACTCCAAACCACCCTTTTTCTCTCTCTAAATCACTTTATCTATCTATTTAATATCATGTAATGTTTATAGATTCTCTATATATATATATATATCTTTCATATATACATATATTATTATCTTTTTTATGGGATAATAAATACCTTAAGTTCATTTCTCAAATGTCTTCCTTAAAATCAAACCCGATTAAGGGGAAATTTTCTATCCCTTAATCCTTTCATGTAATACCCATTTAAAGTATTTATTCCCTTTCATGATTTCATTAAACAGAGTAATATTTTAGGTATAACCATTCTATTTTACCTCTAGTTTTCAAAGAAAATTCCAAACTAATTTCTTCCCTTCTTTGAAATCGTTATGAAATCCCCTTTGATTATGATATTAGGAAAGATTATGCAACACATATCTTTCCATTGGTAATTATTATGTTTATGCCTTTTATTGATTTACTTTATCGAACACATAATCATGTACATGTTATGATGGGTTCACCTAAATATATCTCAATTCATTAGTTAATGTTTTTGTATCATGAGATAGTGTGTATGGGATTAGGGAGTAAACCTAATACACGATGGGACTATGTCCACCATGTGATGTTGTCTTGGCAGTTAGCCTTTAGTTATGATTATGTCAAGTTTTATGTTGCTTACACTTGCCTATATTTCCATGATATTATGATACCATGTTCTTTTTATTATGCTCCCAAGTGATTATTCACGATCCTTCTATTTTTTGATATCATGTTATGCCGTTTGAATCGCATGTTATGATTCGTTATCATGTTTATTACCTTATTAGGTTTTTTATCTCACCCTTTTATTTTATGTATTCCCCATGTTATCATATGTAGTTTCAGGAGATCAAATGGATTCATGAGTTTATTAAGGATAATAAAATAAATATGTTGTGTTTTATCTTCTTTTGATGTATTTTGAACCTACTCTTCTAAAGAAACTAGGTCTCAAGATCTTTGGGTTGTGTTTATTAGTTTTTTATGTTAAAAATCATGTAATAATATTTTTAAAACGTTTGGGTATCTATATAAAAAACATCATCATAGTTTCAATAGTATGTTTCATTGAAACAATTACTCCAACTAGAACTTATAGTGGTTAATATTCCTATGCCTATTCATGTGCATATGGATCCATGAATTCAGTGAAGTATATATTTCTTACATTATAATAAAAGATAAGTTCTTACCTATTAAAGAAATATAATCGAAAACATGACTAATACCTTTTTATTTTTGGGATTTTAATATTCTAATTAGTTTATAGGAAAATTAACTTAGATGAATTTAATTTTTTCTATGATGGAAGTTTTTTTTTCTAAGATTAGATTTAATTAATTATTTTCATCCAATACATGAATCTATGACATAATGGATTACTATTATATTAGATATTGATATATAAACTTTTATAGATAAAGAAGAAATACAAATTGAGTGAAATAATATGATAGTATTAAGTGATGATGGCCAAGGATATCTCCATAAATAATATAATTACATTCATGAGGCATGGAGTGCACATAAGATTAAATCTTAAAAGGAAGGACCTCATCACCTTTAGAATCCAAAAAAACCCATAGCCTTGTTACCCTCACACTGGGTGTATAGAATAGCTACATTAGGGTTCATCAACCTATTATTTTATCAAATAAGATGACCTATAGACCAATGGGGAAATTAATTACCTATCATATACATAAAAAGAAGTTTTCATCATATTAAAACTCATATGATATCCATTAGTCAATATAGTTTCATATGGTTAGTTGTTACACTACTATTTGAGAAACATGCCTTGAAAGGGATAATAAAATACTTTAAATTTAATATAAGACTACTCATCAATACTCGTTATACTATCATCACTTATTTTATGGGTATAAAGAAATATGAGTTTAGGAATAACTGTACTCTAAATTTAAATGATCGATGAATACTTGGTTAAGATATTCTTTAACTATCCCACATGAAGGATATTATATCTTTTAATATGATCATTTATTAATTCCAATTTATATTCCTAAAAACTATTAAAGTAATATAACAGAGTATATTAATTTAATATGAGATTATCCTTAGAATAGTTCACACATATCTTGATAAACTTATTCTATAAGCTTTATGTCTTTATGATATTTTAGTCTCAAGAATTTTCTTTGTTTAAAACTTAATGAGTAATTATTTCAATTTACTTAAGATTTTTAGTTATAGAGTGCGACTAAACATCATTCTTGGGTATATTATTAAAAATTAATTTTAGTTTTACTTGATATAGTATAATCTTACCACAACTGGGTAATTTAAGTATTATATTTTATATCCATTATCAATTGTTATTTAATATATGTGATTCAAGTATTTGTGAGCTATTTGTTTAGAACTAAATAACATAAAAACATTAATTTAAAACATGATATCAGATATCATTGTGTCTAGAACTGGACACTGAGATAAATTTTTTTAGTCAAACACAATACAAAATAATAATTTAACTAGAATCAATCCACTTTACAATTTGAAGTTGTGTGTTTCTCTTAGTTGACATAGGAATCACCCATTATCAAATAATTAGTGAATTCAACTTACTTCTTGTAATTCTTATAAAATTCCTTGTTTATTGTATTTAAATAAAAATATGTGAATTCCATATTGTATTTAATATAAAAATAGTAAAATAAAAATATTCCATGAAATGAAGAATATAACTGAAGTAGAAGCTTCTTCACAATTCTTCTTCAATTCATTGTAATTCAAATTCTAGTGACCTTTATTGAAACATGTGAAGTAGATATCCTCATGTTCAACACTATCCCTATGAATCTACTATCTATTTTATGGATCGTGTAAATGATCCATTGAATGATAAATTTTCATAGTATTTTCAACCTTGTATTTCACTTCATTCAAAAAAAGTGGCGAGGAACCATGTTCCGACCAATCCTTTTCAACATAGAGAAGAATAAGAAAATGATTCCTGAGTGGATTCTCTATACCGTTGACATTAAAATTCTTAATGAATAAGAAGAATCTAGGTGGTAAGGTTGATAATATAAGATTAATTGATATTTTTTATCTATATAGAATTCATACTTTACAAACTAATCAATACACTTCAAAAAATTAAAGATCACTAGCTAGGTACTGATCTTATATTTTACACTTTTATAGTGTAGTGACAATATCATTTATCTCTAGCCTCTATTTATCTATTTTAAGCTTTAGAAGATGAGTTATCAAGTTGGATGCATCCATGAATTTATATTTCATATTCAGATATATGAACATAGTTGATAATAAGAGGCAATGAACATTTAAATTATCCTCCATGTAACTTCTGTAGACATCCTTATCATGTTTTCTCACTCACTAGGGTGTATGATCTAAAATAGGGGATTCCAACACATAATATAAATTTTCTAGTAGAAGTGCTGTGTACAAGATATTATACCATTCTTGAATATTAGTACTGGTGATTACATGTTATTTTTATAGGAATGCTTGTTTTGTTATAAAGGTTATTCTTTCCATTTTACATAATAATTAAAATCAAAGTTTAGTTCTTTATATCGATCAAAAAGTGGGTCATAATAAATTAATATTATTATCTACCCACTATTTGTTCAAATCCCACCACAAGATCCTTTTTTTTAAATGTGCTTATTCAATTGGATGTGAGGGGTACTAAGGGTTTAGGGTTACTTAAATAAAAACTTATAAATATAGGCCCATACTAAATAAATGGGTAAGGGATGATTCAAAGATCATCACATTTAATAAAATAATAAATGTATCACAAAAACCAATACAATAAATAATTAAATTAAATAGAAACCCAACATATACATAGGTTGATTAGTCACATGATTATTTGCAACATGAAATGACTAAGCATAAAACTTACCATCATTAATTTTAATTCATTCTTCCTTGAAATAAATTTCTTCAAATTAATTCATTAATCATAATTAATTACTTAATTCATTATCTTAATAATATTTCCAAACAGTCTTTCAGATTCTAATTATATGTAATTTTGAATATATGAATTAAAATTATTTTTAATTTAATATTATTTATTATATAACATGCACTATTATGGTCATATTTAAATTTAGTTTGGAATTTAATATCCGTGGAATGTATAATAGAAAACACGATATATACCATTCTGCGGGTGATAAAACCAATTTTAGATTTTAATACTTACATGGTGTATACTGTCACTTAATAGGAAATGTGACTTATGCTGTGTATTGTCCTTTTCATGTATTTTGTACTTACATTTCATGCATAGTCTATTGTCACATACACAACTTAATATTCATGGGGTCAAGCCATGTAGTTTGTATGACATATATGACCACACTATATATAACAACCCTTGACTTAAAAAACCCATAATTATGAGTTTAATAGAAAATATTTCATATTATTACATTCTCATGATCTTTTAGGTTTAGTGTTTTAGAGAATTAGGAAAACCATTATATAAAAAAGTGTACACTTCCACACAATGTAAGTATTTTCATCAAAAATAGGTTCTTAAATTTACAACTTTGTTCCATTCAAGACACCTTTACTTATATTAAGACGAGTCACTATAGTAGAAAGATTGACCTTGATATACTTTCTACACATATTTAGATCCTATTAAAAACATCTATAAACATGGGATGAGTACAAAAATACTATTAAGGGATATAAAAACAAAGGAAAACCATTTTTCCACAGAAAAATATGAAAATCCATAAAAATATTTACCTTTTTCACAATAAAATTTAATCATATAAATAAATCATAATCACATATGAAAAAAAAACCTTTGCTTAAATAAAAACCTTTTAAACCCATAACAATTATATAATAACTATGAATGCATGTTGAGAAAACATGAGAACCTATGAAAATGATTTTCCTTATAAACAAACCTTTCACTTTTACAAGCTTGAATATCTTCTTATTGAAATAAAAATATTTTCATTAAAACTCATTGCAAGTGAAGAAACGCCATGTAGGAACCTTAGGATACCATATTCAAACCTTTGTTAAACTATTTTATATAACCCTTCCAATAATAGTAACCTAATTGGTTATCTCTGACATTTTTACTTTGAAGACTAAATCATTACCCAAGGTATTAGAGATCTATATCACTAACTCACCTATCATACTCTATAATTAAAAATTATCATATCATGAAAAAATAATTTATAATATTTTACGTTTTCATCATAAAACCCAAAAAGAATCATTTGAAGCCCTAAGAAAAATAACTTTTCATTTTTGCGTAAAAATAAAGAGAAATATCCTTTTCTTTTGAAAACTATTAAAAATAAAAAAATATATATAATAATGGGAACAAGATATTCATTTAAAAACCATGAAAAATTTTCGATAAAAATTGATAATGAATAATGGATATAATGGTGGGAAATGTAAATCACTTAGTAAATGTTAAAAAAACATTCTTTTGCACTTTGGTTAAAAGAGTCAAAAGTGATCCGTATGAAAAACATAAAAAATATTACCTTTTAAAACCTTTGTGAAAGTAAAGGATGTTTGAAAATTCATTTAAATAATCATTGGAGTGTATAAAATATAATTAAAGAAACATTCTTAATAGCATGGATATGGAAGAGAAATATTTTTAAAGGATAACTTTAAAACAAGGTTTTAAAGAAAACCCCTCCCCTCAAGTCTCATCTTTTTTCATACCTTTTCTAACCCTATAATTATAAAATTATATTAATTTTTGACTCACTTAATAATTTTTTTGATTACACTATAATCATTAATTTTATTCTATTTATTAGCATGCTTTATTTAGTTATTAAATCAGTTAAGTTTGCGTTTGAATTTTTCAGGTCATTGGGTCCAAAACAACTTTAGTGTAGTGACCATGGTCAAAGAAGTCATGGTTACATCATCTAAAAAATAATAAAAATTTTATAATTTTTTTATATTATATATACATTTAAAACTCTTTATGTAAGGCGATAATGAAAAATGAGATACATCGATCATAGAGGTGGTAGTTCTCATGTACTCATGAGCGACATTTTCATTTTTCTAATAGATGAAAATTAAATAAATAAGATAAATGTTTACCTTTATAGATTCATAATAATATTAGAAATATCATATTTATTCATTAAATTCATTATTATTCCCATCCATTTATTAAAGAAATGAAAAACAAATCACATCGCTTCGTGGAGGTGGTATTCCACACATATGAATAAGTGACATTATCATTTTCAAATAGATGAGAAGTTAAGAAGGTAGAAAATATTTTATCTTAAAAGAATCATAATTATGATATAAAAATAATATATATCCATTAAATCTATATTTATAACTATTTGTGTGATGTGGTGATGAAAAATTAAACACAACACTTCATAGAGGCAGTAGTTCACACATACACATGAATGGCGTTTTCATTTCCCATAGGAGTGAAAGAATATATAAAATGGTAGTTACATTATCAAAATAATATTTTATTATATTAAAGATACCTATTTCATTATTTTAGGATGGTTAGAATATATTTTATAGTGGTATAATAAGAAATAAATTTGAAAAAATTTAGTTAAGACTTATACTTCCCCCTTGGATATCTTCCTTTTCCATACACAATGAGCCTTCTAAGATTGGTATTTTGGGAATACTATGAACTATAAGATACGGGTAGGATATTTTTAATGAAATTTTGGCAGGTATTGGTTTATATAGAGCGATCAAAGTGTGTGGATAAGTGAGTAGGGGAGACACCCTTTTATATGTGAGAGGAGTGGCAACCCTTTAAATATTAAGAAGCTTAAAATATAATAAATTTCGTTCTCATGGAAAGTGTTTTAATTTACTAAAATTTCAAATAATGTTTAATTTAAGGTCTAAATCTACTAAACCAAACATATTTATATTAGTTTTAGAGATATTTGAGACCTTACCTCTTAGTTTAACTCCCCATCTTTAATCCTTTAACCTTTACTACGGTGACACACTTTTACCATGATTACTATTCATTATGAATAAAAATGAAATTGAACTCACTAAAAAATTTAAAAATGACGAATCCAAATATTTTATAAATTTTATATGATTCAATTTTAAAAATTGGTAAAAATTACTTTTAATATAAGTTCTCAAAACACAATAAAAACCAGTTTTTTGAAAAATGTATTTTTTAAGCATAAAAATGATTTTACACTAAAATAAAGTATTAACTTGATTCCTATGAAGTTAATTGGTTTAGGTTAAAATAAAGGATAATTATTTTACTTTCAAAACAAATAAAACCGAAAGTAAAGTTTTGTAAACTTTACTAAAAGTGATGAACCAAAAATACTTTTTATTTGAATAAAACTTTTACTTAGATTTCCAAAATGCCAAGCATTGATTTCTAAGTTCAAAATTATATTTTTAAATGATTTAAATTAATTATTAAATATATATTTGGTCTAGAATTTTTTTCACATACTTCCAAGTTATTATTATATCATGATAATATCATAAAAATGATAGTATTTGTAAAATCAATATTTTTCACTATTCCCCTAAAAAAACTACCCCATAAAAATCCAAAAAAATATTTTAAGATTATTTTGAACTGATAATTTAAAAAATTAAGTACATTTTTTCAATTTAAAATTATAAAATCATGAAATTTTTCTTATAAATAAAACCATGTAAAACATTTAAAAACAATTTAGTTAAATAAAACTATTCCTATTTCAATTGAAAAAATTATGTAAAATTGTTTATAAAACTATGATGAATATGAATCCATAAAATGAATACTTAAAAATCATAAAATTGATTTATTTCTAGAATTACCTGGGTCATTACATTCTACTGCTAAAATAAATTGCGTCCTCGTAATTTTATTCATTACATAAACAAGTGTAGATATTTTTCCTTCATAGCCTTTTCAAATACCATGTTTCTTATTCAATCATATGATTTTTCCATAAAACCTTAACTAGGTGTGTTACCTTATTCCACAATATGTTATCTCTTTGATCTAGAATATGAACTCACTACCACAGATCCGGGCAAGTGATGCACCGAGTTTTATCTGCACTAAGTAAAAAGCACTGATAAAAGGGGGGCCTTTATGAGTGCTTGCTAAAAGCGCTGATAAAAGTTTTTAATAAAAAATAATATTAATTTATATAAAATTATTATATTTTTATTAAAAAATAATGTTTATTTGTATACCTTAAATAAAATACGCATGTTTATAATTAATATTTATTTTTTAATAATTCATATATATATATATATAATGTTTTAAAAAAAGTATTTCTAAGATTATAATTAAATAAATAAATATATAAATAATTATAAAATTATAATAAATTTCATTAAATAATAAATATATTTATTATATTTATTAGTTTAATTAGATTTATTAGATTTATTAGATTTATTAGATTTTTTAGATTTATTATATTTATAATTATATATAAATAGTTTTTAAATGTAAATATATATTTATAGTTATAAATATAAATAAATAAATATATGTTTCCAATGAAGGTGGTTATTATATATATTGATGCGTGAGTATAATTGACGTGCATATATGTTATGTATTCATCATTAATGTTTATTTATACATTACACCCTTCTTATTATTCATGTTGTCCATATGTGATGACTCATTTTTTATTATCTATACTTTACTAGGTATATGATTCATTCATGTTATAACCATGAATCTATTATATTCTAAAAAATACTTATAAAATTACTATAAATATATTTAAAATTATAAATTATAAATATATAAAAATACTTTTTAAATATATTTATTTATAATTATAATTATAACTATATATATATATATTTAAATAATTATAAAATTACAATAAATACATCTATTTTATAAATAAAAAATATATATAAATATATTTATAATTATATACAAATATTTATAAATAAATAGAAATAGGTATAATTATAATTCTAAATAAATAAAAATATTTATAATTATAATTCTAAATTAATAGAGATATATTTAAATAATTATAAAATTATAATAAATATATCAATTATATATATTTATATACAAATATTTATAAATAAATACAAATATTTATAATTTTAATGGACTTTATATCCACAGGGCCTTCGGGCCATTGAAAATGGGTGGGTTATCCCTTTCGGGGGCTATAATTCACCTATCAGGTTGTGTGTGTTTAATTTCTATGTTTTGGTGTAATTGTACCCCTATGTACCTATAATATATATATATATATTTATAGTTACAACTATAAATAGATATATATTTATCATAATTTTTAATTACAAATAAATATATATTTTTTTGATAGTTATTAATATAAATAAATATTTATTTATTTAAATAATTATAAATTTATAAAAAATATATTTTTAATATATACAAATATTTATAAATAAATAAAAATACTTATAATTATAAATAAATATAGTTATATTTAAATAATTATAAAATTATAAAATATATATTAATTATATATATTTATAAAATTACTAGTATAATAAATACAGTTCATATAATTTTATAATTATTTAAATAAATAAATAAATATATTTATAATTAGAACTATAGATAAATATATATTTATAATAATTTTTTAAATTATATATTCATATAAATATATATTTATTATATTTATAATCTTATAAATATATATAATTAATATATTAATTATATATAAAATCATAAATATAAAAAATAAATTTATTATAATTTTATAATTATTTAAACAAATATATATAAATTTATAGTTATTAAATAATTATAAAATTATAATAAATATATAAAAATATTTATATTTATAATTATAAATAAATATAGATATATTTAAATAATTATAAAATTATAATAAATATATTTATCATATATATATAAATATAAATAAATAAATATATTTATTTATAGTTATTATTATAAATAAATAAATATATATTTATTATATATATACTTTTATAAATATATATAAAAATATAAATAATTTATTATCAGTATAGTTTTATCAGCGCTAAAAAAGTGCTGATGAAGGCATGTTTTATCAGCGCTTTCTATTTTAGTGCTGATAAAAGGTTTACCCACTTTTATAAATAAACCTAACAGTCGCCTCCTTCTCTCACACACCTCAAGTTCTCATGGAAGTCAAACCCTACCACTGACTCCTCCTCCTCCTCCTCCATTTCCGCCAACTCCTCCTCCTTCGATGCCACAAATCCATTCTTTACCACCGCAAAGCCCTCCTTCACTGCCATGAATCCCTCCACCACCGTGAACATCACCTCTACCGCAAAACCCCATTTTATGTGAACCTTAACTCCGCTACATGCCGAACCCCACCTCTGCCCTGAACCCATCCTTTGCCGCGAACCCTCCTCTTCTACATACCCCACCTCTGTTTCCAAACCCCACCTCTTCTGTGAATCCCTTCTACTCTGTGAACCCACCTCTATCGTGAACCCATCTCCTCAGGTGCTACCATTGTGAGTATTCTTGTAATTCTCTTAGTATTTTCTTCTTATTTTCTCATTATACAATTTCCATAATCAATTACATGTTTATAACTTTTCTATTTCTGATCAAGGATATTG
The DNA here is from genome assembly GCA_963277665.1 of Viscum album. Taxonomy (NCBI): domain Eukaryota; kingdom Viridiplantae; phylum Streptophyta; class Magnoliopsida; order Santalales; family Viscaceae; genus Viscum; species Viscum album. Next base: position 879,414,850 of record OY728126.1, on the reverse strand, counting down.
ATGATCTTTTAGGGATAGAATATGTATTGTCCAAATCGTCATGTTTGATGAATTTATAGTGTAAAGTTGTCATTGATCATCATATTGAAGTGGGTCTTGGTGCATAGATACCCATTTCCAACAATGAGATAGTAATAAATTAATATTCAAGATTTGAACTTGATACCTTGCAATGGGTATATAGTCAAGGATGTTTTGGGTGTGGATATAGGATACCTAGGATCAAATCTATAGATCCTCCAAATAAATTGGGTAAAAGAAACATGTTCATTTTATTAAAATTAGATTGGTAATAAATATCTTTTTTGAATCTTAAGGATTCTTATTGTTGACTTAATTTGTTTACATTGCATCTTTATTTCCACAATGTTATTATTTCTATCAGACAGTGCATCTAAATTGATCAATTTTTCCTTCCATTGAAAATGAACTACATAAGTAAAATTTAGATTGATATAATTTTATTAAAAAAAATTATAATAACTGATAAATAAAAAAAATTTTTGATATGAAAATTGTGAGTCTAGTTTGTGACTACATTTAAAACCCCCCATGTAGTGATGTATCTACTATATCAATTTTCTTCATCGATGGATGGAATTATATTTTACAAGGGTGATTATTATGTCTATATTGAAGATATAGATATGAAAACTAGTTATATAGGACCTATATTTCTATAGATGGGTAGAATCATAGCCCATTTTTCTAAAGTAATTTTGGGTGATAGAGAGAAATACCATTCAGTATGTCCTACTATTATTGACAAGTTTCTAGTTGTATTTCCCAAGGATTTCTCTAGGTCATCGCCCACGGGAAAGGTTGAGTTTATGATTGTATTCTTACCAAGTATGGAGCATATATCTATTCCACCATATAATATGGATCATATAGAGCTATGAGAGAAGAAGGCTCAATTGAGTAACTTTGAGGTGAAGGGGTTCATATTAATGATTATGTCCCCTTGGGGTGCCTTAGTTTTTTCTATAAAAATTCAAATGGATCATTGATAATTTGTATGAACTATTAGAGGTTATGATATGTGATATAAATGAAATTATATCCACTTATAAATATTAATAGACCATTTGATCAACTTAAAGTTGCTAAAATTTTCTCTAAGATTGATTTTATATCAAGTTATCAATAGTTTATGGTGAGGTATTTTGATATAACGAATAATATATTTAGGATTACGTATGTATTTTATGGGTATCTAGCGATGTCATTTAGTTTGAAAAATACAATGGTAGTTTTCATGGATGAGATGAATTGGGTCTTCCATCCTTATTTAGATAATTTTACAGCCACAATTTTCAATCATATCATCATGTATTCCCAGTTGAGGGAGGAACATGCTCGATATTTATAGATCATTTTGAGAAAAATTAAGGAGCATCAACTATATGCCATCATCTCAAAGTGTATGTTTTTTATTGATAATGTATAGTTCATGGAGAAAATGATATTAGTGGACAATGTATTTTTAGAACCTGAGAAGTTCAATGTTATAGTTTATTTAGAGAGGCCAAGGAATGTTTTTGAAATCCAAATATTTTTGGGAATTTATAGTTATTACCAGAGGGTCAACCAAGATTATTTCTAATTGTAAGCACTAAGAAGGCCTTAAACAAGAATGTGGTATGGTTTCTTTGCATAGATGTTCATGAGAGATCATTCTAAGATCTTAATAGGAGATTGGTGAAAACATCAATCTTAGCCATAAATGATCTGGGTAATGAGTATAGCTTATATTTTGAGGTATCAAGAGTCATGATTTGAATAGTTCTATTCCATGATGGTCATGTGGTTGCTTGTGGGTCCAGACAGTTAATTAAACATAAGATAAACTTCCCAAATCCTTTCATAGATTTGGAAATAGCGGTTCTTTCTATGATGTGTTATTGGTATTATCTTTAGGGTGATATATTTTTAGAATAAAATAAAAAAAGTGTTTAAAATATATTTAATTACAAAGTGAAATGAACCATTGATAACATATAAGGTTTGAGTACCTATAGTCCTTTAATTTTGACCTAATTTATACCCTCAAGAAGGGGAACATTTTTTCTAATGTACCATATTGGAAAGATCAAGATTAGGTAGTACACGATTCAAGAATCAAGTGGAAGATGGTTGCCCACTTTAAAGAGATGTGACTTTATGTTGAAAAGTATCACAACCAAGTGACACTTATTTCTTTATCTATAACTTATTCACTACTCAGTAGTATTATGGGAGTAAAATATAGTATTCATACTATTTATTTATGAGAGATATGATAAACCTTTTATAGATTTATATTTTCTAAAATGTTGGTTATTTTTGATTAATGTATTCTTTATAAAGTAGCTCTCTTGGGATTTTTGTCTTTGTGAAAATTTTTAAGTGGCTCCATTAGAATGATTTAAGTGTTTTGAAATGTTTATTAAAAAATTATTTGCATTCAAAATACCATTTTTTGGTTTCAAATAGCTTTAAAATGATTTAAACACTTGGCATGAAATTAGGTTTCATGCCAAGTGTTTGTCAACTCACCCGATTGACTTTAATAAAGGGATGTAAATGTTTTGAAAGTGTATTTAATGCTAGTTTCATTTTTAAAATGGTGTATTATTTTAAAGAGGAATTTGTGTAAATGTTTGGTTTTTTTAATGGTATTTGAACTATAGTTTGTTAAATAGTTTTCAAAGGAATTTGGTGTTATCTTCTAAGGGGGTGAGTCCTAGAAAAAAATGCAATAATAACTATCATTGAAATCTTGAGTTATTCTTATTTTAAAGACCCCTTTTATGTATTTATTTTATGAAATATTAATATTATAGGATAAAATAGTATGTATATGAATAAATAATGGATGGATGACAATCATCCGACAAAAGATTATGAAGATGGAGTGAAAGAGTTCATCAAGTTTGCAAAATATCATGCATAAAACCCTTATCAAATCCTTTGTCTGTGTTTCAACTGTTATTATTCAAGATAATTTAGTCCAGAGGAGTTATAAGAACACTTGATCTATCATAGAATAGATTGAAGTTATAAATGTTGGAATAAACATGGGGAAAAAGATAATGTAGCCAGTGGATGGGATAACACGACATTTTATGGATCATATGATATGATTATAATTGTGGAAAAAGAATAAGATCATATCAAGGACATGATTACAGATGTGAATGATGATGAAGATCGTATTGAGGAAATGATAAGGATAGTTGAAGATGAACTTCATGATTTCCCAAAACTGTTTGAGAAGTTAAAGAGTTGTGAAAAGACACCATTGTATGCTGGTTGCACTAAATATACAACATTGTCAGTCATACTGTAGCTGTATAATTTGAAAGAATGAAATGTATGGAGTGATGATATTTTTCTGGAATTAATTTATCTCTTTAATGAAATGTTCCCATAAGATATGAGCTCTTGAGCTAAACATACGATGAAAAATGAATGCTATGCTCGATGCGTATAATCTCTGAAAGAATACATGCCTGTCTGAATGAATGTATACTGTTTCACAAGGACCATAAATCACTTAGAGAATGACCAAAGTGTGGTGCTTCTCGATAAAAGATATATGAATATGGTCTTATGAAATTTATATGGTACTTTTCAATAATTCCAAGGTTTAGGCATCTATATGAAAGTGAGGTTACTATAGGAAAATTGATGTGACACACAGAGAGAAGAAATAAATATGGGAAACTATATCACCCAAAAAACTCTCCTCATTGGAAGAAAATTGATCATGAGTATAATAACTTTGTAAACGAACTGAGAAAACTTCATATTGCATTATTTTTATATGGAGTGAATCCTTTTGGTTTTAAAAGTATCACTTATAGTACATGTCTAGTTATGTTGGTAAATTATAACTTTCTTCTATGGTTATGCATGAAATGAAAATACACCATGTTATCTATTCTTATTTTAGGACCAAAACAACCTGGTAATGATATTGATATTTATTTGGATCCATTACTCTAGGATTTGAAATTATTGTGGGATTTAGGTGTTGTGTTGTATGATTCTTACAGAAATGAAGATTTCACATTGAGAGCCATGTTTTACGTGATGATAGAAAACTTTACTACTTATGAATTTTTTTAGGATATATCATTAAAGGAACTTATGTGTGTCCTATCTATGAACAAGGTACACAATGAATTAGGTTGAAACATTTATTGAAAATTCTATTTCTTAGACATTACAGATTTCTACCCTGATGACATAAGTACCAATATTGGATGACATCAATCGATGGAAGTTCATAAGAACGTATAGAAAAAATTCCACTAATAGGTGATCAATTGTTTGAGAAAGTAAAAGATGTGGACATTGCTTTTGGTAAACCATTTTTGAAAAACCTTTTGAAAACTGGTTGAAAAAAGAGATCATTTTTTTGAATTACCATACTAGAATTGTCTGTACGTCAGAAGTTTTCGTGATGTTATGCATGTTGAAAAAAATGAATGTGATAGTGTCATTGACACATTTCCAAATACACCCAACAAAAAAAAAAGATGGAATTAAGGCTAGATTGGTCATTTTTGACAGGGAAATATGAGAAGAGTTGGTGCCAGTGAAGGGTCAAAAATGAACTTTTCTTCCTCCAACTGTTTACACTCATTTTAGGAAGGAGAGGTATCATTTTTGAAACTTCTTTAATGATGTAAAGGTTCTAGAGGGGTATTCCTAAAATATCAATAACATCATGTCAATGACCGATTTAAAGTTAAAGGGTCTGAAATTACACAATTTCCATGTTTTGATGAAGAATTTAATGTCTATAGCTTTACGTTTCATTTTTCCCAAGAATGTCTATCATACATTAACCAAGATCTATTTCTTCTTCAAAGTTATATGCAGCAAATTTATAGACCCGATGACATTACCAACTATGGAAAGTGAATTTTTTGTCATATTATGTGAATTGGAAATGTTCTCCCAACAAAAATCCTTTGATATGATGATTAATTTGATGGTTCACCTAGTGAGGGATATTCAACTTTTTGGTCCTATACACTATAGATGGATGTACCTCATTGAATGATACATGAATATTTTGAAAGGTTATGTCAAAAATCAAAGTCATACAAAGGGTTGTATTGCGGAGTGATATATTGTTGAAGAAGCCGTTGAATTTTATACCAAATACCTATCTAGTGTAGAAATCATTGGTCTACTGAAATATCATTACACTAGGCGGCTTGTGGGTAATCGAATTTTTGGAAGAGATTTTTTCACAATCAATATTACAGATCAGGAGTAGGCCCACCTTTACGTTTTTCATCAAATTTTGGAGGTTTCCCCATATATTGAAACACAAAAAGAAATTAATAGGCATTACAATCCATCAAGGTATGAAATATTGATATCAAATACACATAATCAACAGTTTATAGGATGGTTTCAGGACCATATTTTTAAGGAGTCAGATGAAAATCCAGATTGAATTTCATATCAACTTTGATGTCTAGTTGGAGGACCAAGTGTGTATGTATTATCATACAATGTTTGTGTAATTAATGGTTATACGTTTTTACAAATGAGGATGATGAAGATAGTACTATGAAAAATAGTAGAGCTACACTTGTGTATAAAGCGTTTCATGTTTCGGGTACTAAGGATAGAAATCCAATTTACGTGATTTTTTCATACTTTGGCATCATAAAACAAATATGGGAGTTGGATTATGCAACATTCCAAGTGACGATTTTTCAGTGCTAGTGGGTTGATAACATGAGTGCTGTTAAAATAGATTAATTGGGATTTGTGAAAGTTGATTTCATTAAGAAAAGATAAAAATACAAACTGTTTATAATGGAATCATAGAAAGTACAAGTATTTTATGTTCTGGATACCAAAAAATAAAAATGGTCAATTGTTCTGTTATCAACCAAAACCACTAAAGGGTCATATAAAAATTCAACTAAGGATTACCTTTTCATTGGGATTTCATAATCATTTCACAGTAGTCCCAATATAGATGATGTTTTATATGTCAGAGGAGACCACAATTAAGGGATTTTAATAATAGATAGAGGGGTCAAATCCCTTTTGCATTTTAAAAAATAAAAATAGAGTTCAATAATCAGGTTATTTTTTTGGTAATATAAATCATGTTACCTCATGTTATTATCCATTTTATACTACATTTATTTACTCTAAATTAAATTTCAAACCACTTCTATAGATAATTACTTTTTCACATGATGGTGCTCTCAATTATAAGGAACAACAAGTCTCTCAACCTGCTGTTGCTCACAATGTAGACAAACGATCCTTTGTACGTGATGGTGCTCCCATTTTTGAGGACCAATAGGTTTCTCAACCTACAAATGATCCTAGTGTGGAGGTACAAAAACCATCTACACATGCCGATGTTATCGATCCAGAGGAACATATTGAAAATATTGATTATGGGGAAATGGTAGGTGATGAAGGACCAAGGACACAGAAAAAAAATAAGAGCACCGTAGTTTGATAGTGTTAGAAAAAATCATTAAGGTGAAAGTATAATGCATTAAGTACGAGGTCGAATGGAATGTGTGAGGCCAACATGTTAACCCCAAAAGGCCATATTCAGTAGTTATATTGGAATCATAACTCGAAAACACATTCCATTGATTTAGATTAGTGGTACCATGTTATACCTGGGCTTAAGACACTATTGTGGGAAGATATTACGATAACATTATGACATAATTTCTTTATTTTACTGAAAAATAATATAATAAAAAATTGACTTACTCTTCATAATCCATTATAGAGTGCATTTATAGTAGGTGACTCCCATAAGAAATATGTATTAATGCATGCTGGAAGGATTCACATAGAAATACACACAATTATAACAAGAGATCATCTTAAAGATACATAAGGGAAAATAAACCCGCACCCACTGCTTATCTATGTACACCTGATAACCCACGAAGCGTGGGATACATTTTCTGGCTATCATGAAGATGTTTCTTTTTAGGTACATTGGGTCTAGTAGTACATTTTTTGACAATACGTGTATTGATCACTTTGATTGACAATTTTTTTATCTATGAAATATAAATCGAGTGATATAAATAAGGAACAAGTAGAAAAACCAACGTACTCCTACCATAAGGAAAGGATGTGGTGTGCTTCACTTGAAAAAAACCAGTACGTATTTTAAATCTAATGTAAATATTTTATATGACATGAAACAACACCATAATTATATTCCTCTACTTATATACAGATTGATGAATCCAAATCCAAATCTACTTCCACCCCACACCATGTGCTATGGAAGGAGGAAAATGCAAATAAGTATGAGATACTAATTTATGAAAACACACAAAAAGTGTGGTAATCATGTGTAAGTATGGCATAATAATTTTTTTTCCTTTAAATTTATATTACATAACAATGATCAATTTTCATGTATTTTATATCCAATATAGTCATAGGAATCAACAAGTTCTGTACGAGTTGAACACATACTATCAGTGGCATTGAAGCAACCAAAAAAATATGGACACATCAGAGGTGTGGGTTTTGGGGTTACACCCCTAACATATTTTGAGAAAAAACTAGAGGAGGATCATAGTTAAGAAACAAAACTAATGAGATAAAGACCATCTACCCTTGAAGAAGAATTCCAATTCCATATAGAGATAATGAATACTCTTATTAGGGAAGAAAAGAGAAGAAGAAACTCAAGAACATCCATTTCATGAAGATCCTGCCCCACCCCCACAACTATGAGGTGAGCCATTCCCCTTAAAGAGATGTATTATCCAATATAATCAATGTTATAATAAATGTTTATGTGAAATGTGAATTATATAGACACTGAAACCTTTCCTGTACTTCTATTTTACATGGTGATAATGACTATGATTAATATCTATCAACACTCACCCATCACCTTGTAGCAAGGTCTATGGTGTTCAATATCCAAAATGACATGCTACACAATAGACTACTGTCAATAGTTAATGTGTGAGTTTTGATTAGTGTATCCCATTAGCTGAGCACTGAGTTACCTATTCCAATTCACGAGGAAGATATTCATACAATCAAAAAATCTATTGGAACATTCATTTCATGGAAGTCACATATTATAAAAAACACATCGATAAGAAGGTATTAATTTCTAATTTATTTCTCAAGATGAACCTTTATCAATTAATGAAAAAAGGTCTAAACTGATGAATGTTATTAAATATGGAAAAAGGTAAGGGGATAAAATGAAAGACCGACTCAAAACCATCTAATGGATCGACCAACCGAATTAAAAGATCTACTAAAGTTACAATTACCCCACCCATTATATATTATCATTTATTATCATTAAAGGTTCATGTGAATACAAAGTTAAAATATGGTCATAGTAACATAGTTGATTTTGAATAAAACATGTATAGAGAGAAAGATCAATATTTCATTGGTGTTGAGGGTGCAAGTGAAATCCTCAACTATGATTGGCTAGGTAGTTCAATTGTAAATGTATACATGAGGTATGTTTTCATGATTTGATTTTCCAAAAGATGATATACTGTGTTAATTATGACTCAATACATTTTATATTTTTGGAAGGTGTATATATGAATAAAATTGAAGGTATTTTCCTATGATTTTTTTGGACTAGTTATTCCTCACATCACCTCTACCGAACAACCAAAAATAGATACCAATAAAAAGGTTGAAATAGTGGTAGGTCTGATCAAATTGTTTGAAAGAAAAATTTCAGATGAAAGACTCTATTTAATACCATTGATGCAGGGGTAAAAATCTACCATTTAATCATATAAAATATTTTTTTTATTTCTTTTATTACTTATTATTTTTATGTTTTTAGGCATCATTGGATTCTCATTGTGGTAAATTTGGATACTCCAAAGATTTATTTCTTGGATTCAACGCATGGATATCTAAGAAACCGTCTATACATGATAGAGTTCATCAATTTTTAATATACTACATCAAACATTTTATAACTAAACATCAAGTTATATAATTTATATTATCATTTAATTAGTATTCTGTTATCATAGGTTGGTAAATCTTTATTGTGAAAAACAATGAATGAGTCTTGAGGCTAAGGACAAGAAAGAAGAAAAACTAGACAAGTATCAGTGTATGTATAATAATATTTCACTATACAAACAAATATCAAAACAAATTATTTATTATAATCAATGTTTCTATAGTGTTTGAAACAAACCAATGAAAAATACTATGGTTATTATGTTTTTAAATTTATGAGAGAAATCATATTCCATGAACAAACTATCATCCCTAAAGAGGTATTTTCAAAGACAATTACTATTTCATTTAAAATATTTATTAATCCTTTGTGTGTTTATTTTTTCTAGTACTATTATGACTGTTGAAAAGACTCACATTCACAAGACAATATAGATGTGATTAGAAAAGAATAGAAAGCATACTTCATGAAAGAGTGTACATAAATATCATGAAGACGTGACTTCCATAGAAGTAGTGTATTGTTTCATAATTATGTTTAATTTAATTCTTTTTATTATTACTCACATAAGAATTATTTTCATATACTGGTGGATTCTTTGTTTGAGTTGGGGTGGTTTGTTCAAAACTGACCATGATCGTGAGAGATTAGAATTCAAGGTTGAAACCCAAAATTCAATGAGAAGGTAAAGTTTTTTTAATATATCATGATTTCCCTCATAATATTATATGTTCTCTAATGAATTAACATAATCTAAATTAAATGTTTGACTACTCATGTAGACAATGTCTTCCACAGACTTATTCTCCCTCAAAACCCTTTCACCCATACATTATCATCATTTATCACTTTCCTTTAAAGTAAATGGAGGGAATTTGAAGGAAAGTGATAAATTTCAACAATTTAGTGTTTCAATTTCGACAAAGAAAGCAAATAGAAAGCATGGTAACATCTTTATGCTCATGTTATCCTTATATGATCATTGATATCTCTCTTGTTTACACTTATTGAGAATATATTACCACCATTTATTATGTTTCATATCCTTATATTATTAATAATGGTTTTATAAATGATATGTCTAATAAGGTTTCTAGTAAAGAATAACTTAATGAGAGACTCTTATGAACTAGTTCTTTCTGTTTTCATGTTTCTAAAAGCACTAGACCTAAACTATTATGGTATGAATCATTATGTTATGTAAGTAATATTAATATACTAAGATGTGATATATATATATGAAATATTTGGGTTATTATAATTGGTATTAGAGCAAATTAACTACTCAAAACTGAGAAAAAATAACAAGTGATCAATATCACTCAAAGTGCGTCTTTTTATTTAAAATTGGCATTACTTTTAGTAAAAATAACAAGTGACATACTAAAAACTAAGAAAACACATTCATAATGTTTTGATACTTTATGAAAACAATCCACGAGTCATCTGTAATATGTAAGAATCAACCACACCACAATCCGACACACGGTGTGATCGATATCACTAAAAGTGTCAGTTATCAATTTAAAATTGACATTTTTGTTCAAAATGTGCCAATCAATGAAATCCAAGAAAAAACACTAATTTTTTGGTAATTTAGGAAAGTGATTAATAATTCATTTTTGACATGTATAAAGTATTCTCATGTCAAACTGACGCATGATGCAGTCACTATGACTCATAATGAGTGTTTCCAGTTTAAAATGAAATTTTAGTAAAAAAACACAACCGACATAATGAAAACTGAGAAAACACAATGGGATTGTTTTTATATTTTTTAAAATGATCTATAAGTAATTTTTGACATGTAGGAATCTGTCGCACCTCAATCTGATGCATGGTGTGATCGATATTACTCAAAGTGTGTCTTTTTATTTAAAATTGACATCAATTTAAGTAAAAAGAACAAGTCACACACTAAAAACTAAGAAAATGCATTCATATCATTTTGATATTTTAGAAAAATTATCCATGAGTCATTTTTGATGTGTATGAGTCAAACAAACCTCAATACAATGCATAGTGTGACCGGTGTGACTCCAAGTGTGTCTTTTTTTTTTAAATTGACATTAATTTAAGTAAAAACAACAAGTGACATACTAAAAACCAAGAAAGAACATTTGTATTATTTTTATATTTTAGTAAAATTATCTATTATTCATTTATGACATGTATGAATTAGCCTGACCTCAATACGATGCACGGTGTGGCCGGTATAACTCTAAGTGTCTCTTTTTATTTAAAATTGTCATTAATTTAAGTAAAAAAACAAGTTACATACTCACAACCTAGAAAATTAATTCATATTGTTTTTATAATTTAGTAAAAATATCCATGAGTCATTTTTGACATATAGAAGTTAACAAAACCTCAATCAGACGCACAATGTAATCGATATAACTAAAAGTGTATTTTATCAATTTAAAATCGAGATTTTAGTTCAAAACGTGTCACTCACTAAAAACCAACAAAACAAGATCCAATTGGCTTGATAATTTAGGAAAACAATTGTAACACCCCAAGATTTCATAGTGTGTTATTTCTTTAAAATAATATAATAACTTGCACTACACGCAACACCGAGTTCAAGCACACCATGACTTACCAAACAAGCCGTTCAAAAGAGGTTATGAATAGTATTAACTAAATTTTTAACTTTATATAATCCTTATAATTTTAGAATCCATATTATGAGTTTCTTAGTCATAATGCAAGAACAGATTCATTTTCAGTATTGCACTTTTATCAACTTTTAATAGTGAAACCTTTTTAAATACAATATTTTAAACTTTTTGACTAAATGGGGACATCAAAAAAATTTAAAATGAAACATCCCAAGCTTACACGGTACGCTTTCCTTTGAATAAAACAGTAGCGTGTGTTGTACGCAACTTCGAGTTTTAACACACACCACAACCGATCAAACTAGCCGTTATGAATAGTAATACCTAATTTTTGAAATTATATATATTTTATATTTCAAAATGGACTTCATTTTTGGATTCGGAATATCGAATTTAGCCTAAGGTGAAATTTTGGTACTTTTCGGATAACTTTAATATTTTGATGAATAGTGAAAATTACTAAATTTTAATTAAAAACAACTTTTTTAATCAAAATAATTAATAGTGATAAATTATGAATTTGAGTGGTTTTAAAGTATATTTAGAATATATTTTTACCATTTAATATAATTTTGGTCATTGGACATAATTTTACAATTAAACCGAACATAAACAGGTGTCAATCTTTTGATAGTTATTATCTCTTAAAAACACGCTTTTTGTTTTGACAGCGGGAATTAATTTTAAATTAATTTCTGCCACTTCTGTGTTTTGAATTTAGAAAAATGGATTCCATATTTGGAATCAGGATGTTCAAATTATGTAAATAGGTAACTTTTATTTTTATACATTTTGAATAATTACTGCGGTAAAATTTTTATTTACCATGGTTAAGGGTAAATCCGGTAAATAAGTGTTAAAAAATAATATTATAATAATACTAAATTATCCTAAAACGTGTCCTAGCCTTATTGGTTGATACATGTTCGACCATAGGCATCTTTGGGTCGATTTGGGGACCCCATGGTGCCACTTGTAGGTGATAGGGACATTTTATTTTAATTAAGTTAAAATGAATACAAAAATGACACAAGCATATATCTTTTAGAAAAACAATTATTACATAAGGTTATATATGTTGGATTTTAGATTATAAATATTCATTAGAAAGATAAAACTATTTCCTATATAATTATATTTTATTTATAATTTTTAGACATTAAATAATGTATTTTATTTATGACACAATGATGATGCAGTAATTACTAAAAAAGTGAAAAATTAAAATAATTGATATTATAAATACCCAAATAATTATAATATGAAACTTTTAATGAATTAAACTAATTTTATAGGATAATATGATATATTAGTATTGATTTAATTTACTTTTTTCGAAGTAATCAATCTGTTATGAGTTTCACAAAAATCAACTATTGAATAGTGTCAAAATTGACATAAAAGAGTTCTGAAAACAAATATTATATTATTAATTGATATTAAATTCCTAAAAATCTAAGGATCGGCCAAGAGACTTATATCATGATAGTTTCATCATTAATGGACCACTTTGGGGTCTCTTGGATGTATATAGTAAGTTTATTAACCATATTATATAAAAATACAAAGAGACATTGTAAAAGTGAAACTAATTAACTTAGAGTTAATACTTAAAGATAAGGTTAATATAAGTACCCAAACCTGTCTAAATTCTATTGGATGAGTTGTTTTCGACCCATACCCACCTTAAACTTTGAATATTAAACTTTTGAGCCATTAGAAACCGAATATGAAATTATTATAAATTAATATTTCTAGATTTTCCAAAGGTGCCCCTCACCCCTCTTATAAAAGGGCACTCCTCCTTCTCATTTCTTCACACCTTCAAAGCCTTTTGGTTCGGCCAAACTCTGCCCAAATACTCTCCCAAATTCCCTCACTACAACTTAGAGGCCTTATTTTTATCATAAATCCAACCTAAGGAGCCCTTTTGATCAAATCAAAAGGAAGAAACCGAAGAAGAGGTAATGATTTCACCACCCTTTTCCAAGTTCATTCCTTCTTCCACTTTTTCTTCCTTTGTTGTTACCATTATAAAATAATAACTCCAGTATCATATATATACTGTGATGTTATTATAAATATGGTACAACCATATTCAGTGTTCTATCCACCCTTTTAATAACATGTCACCATACGTGCGTACGTACGGCTTACCGTCTCCACGTCGTGGTGTAATTGTTATTCAATATAATATTATTTGGATGGGTATAATAATGATGTGTAACTCATGTAAATAATAAATATAACATGTTAATGATTCTGTATATATTATATACCATCCATTTATATATTATTTTAATATCAAAAGAATGATATTGTCGCTCGTGCGTACGTATGGACTACCGTCTCCACGAACGCGATGAGATTCATTATCCATCATATCCATTCAAGTATAAATATCATTTGATGATTTAAAAATGAAGTTTAAGGACTTGATATCATTCTGGATATGAATAATATACAACCTATCCATTACAAACATGTATTACGTAATAAAACATATAAAAGAAAATGAGTAAGTTAACACCCGAAACAACGATAATACTAAGACATTATTAACAAAGCAAAGCTAAAAGATCATATATGATATGATATTAATATATATGATTCTTGTATAATTTAATAACAATTATTTCAATATTATACAGGAGGTTAACCTACCCCAACCAAGTAAAAGTACAAGGTAATGGATTTTCTTATCTCACATTCAATTCCGTGAGATTTCCATTATTCGCCACTAAATTATTGAAAGTGGTGTATTTTGTACTGGTATTTGATATATATTATCATGATTATCTTTATATTCATGTTATTCTGTAAATAATTTGGTGGTTATTAACTTTTGGCCATACGACTCAGTTGATTAACTTGGTAAGGGGTTTTCATCTCACTCTTTATTTCCGTGAGATTCATGCCATATTTCCACTATTATCTTTTGTGTGGTGTATGTACTGCCCATAATTGTATTCTTTGTGTAATACACTTTACCTTATGTGTATTTACATTTTCATTGTATGATACCTCTTTCATGGGTTGTATGTTTCATAAGTTACCAAATTTATAAGGGTTTACTTCACAATCTCTTTAATATCCGAGGTTGTCTTTACGTAAGTATCTACAGGGACATATTTACTATCCATGTCCATATTTCATAAAAGAGTTTTCAAAGGGATTATTTCTAAGGAAAATTTTACTAAAACATCATTTTAAATGTTTTAAATATTTATTCTTCTAAATCATCCTCATTTATGTCCACGTTTTCAAAATGGTTTGTAAGGATTTATTTATATGAAAATGAATGTTTTAAAAGTGTTAATTCCATTCAAAAGTTTCAAAGTGGTATGGGACACTTTGATTAAAAAATGTATTTAAATGCCTTACTTTCTAAATTGTGTAACATTAAAATGTTTTCATGAAAAAGGGATATTTCTCTCAATAATTAAAAAAAAAACATTTTCATCTATGTCAACATACTTTGATGGATTTTAAGATTATTTGAAGTTGATTATTATGATTTAAAACTTCCATATTGTAATGAAGTTTTGTGATATGTTTGACTGTAGATGTGTCATTTATATAGCATTCATGGTTTATGAGTAAAGTATTGACATTTCGTATGCTAGTTCCAATAAGAATGTTTATGTTATATTTCAACCTTTACTTCATATGAATGTGTTGGACAAGTATGTTCCAGGTTGGGGACTGGTTAAAGTAAGCCCTCCAGGTTGGGGACTGGTAAAAGTAAGCCCTCCAGGTTAGGGACTGGTAAAAGTAAGCCCTCCGGTTTGGTGTCCGGTTATTAGAGGCACTCCGGGTTGGTGTCCGGTTATTAGAGGCACTCCGGGTTGGTGTCCGGTTATTAGAGGCACTCCGGGTTGGGTTCCGGTTACAGTTAGCCCCAAGGTCTTGGGACGAGGCCTTGACAAAGAAATTAAAGTTCAGCATTATGAATTCCATCATTATGAAAGTGGTTATTGGTTTTGCATGTGATTATTCGATTAGTAGAATATCCATGTGAATAAGTAAATGGCATTATTTCATTTTATTTATGCCATACTATATTGAAAGTTCAAGTTTGAAAGGATTTTGTTTTATTTATACATTGCCTTAAATGTTTATTCTTATTTATGAAAGTTTCTGCTATATTGTTATCCTTACTGGGCATTTGAGCTCACCCCTTTTCTATGTTTAATTTTTCCCAGGAAGTGAAGAAGTAAATTATGAATGACCTGCAGGGATATTATGTGGGGATATGAGTGTGGATTATGGAGACATTATGTTGTTGTAGTAGTTTTTCATTTTATGATGTAATGTAAAACTTATGAATATATCTAGTGTTTCCAAGGCTACTAAACCAATCGGTCTTTCAAGATTTGATCTTTCTTGTGATCATGCCAATGTTATGTAATAATGCACCGACTCTAGGTAACTGGGGTCGGGGCGTTACAGTTGGTATCAGAGGAAGTTTAGTACAAAACTTGGAAGCTAGATTTAGATAAACTCTGATTAGAGCATGTAGACCTAAGATGAACTTTGAGGATTAGTATAGAAGAACTTCCTAGAATTTTGGTATTGTAGAGATTTTGTGAGTTTTCTGAGCAATACATCCCTATCTGGATACGAGCAGGTAGAGGCGGCTCTGGCACAGATGTACCTAGGGGTAAAACCCGAAAACACCGCTTTGAGCTAGACTCGAACGGGAACTGGTGCATGACAACGGGCCTTGCTGCACTCTTGGTTACGACACTCCCGGGGGATATGCTTAGGATAATTCTCATTTTCTTTACAAACCATTATGAAGGGTTTATGAGTATATACATCCTCAAAGGAGACATTTTTATGATTATGGATTATATCCATAAATAGTTCAATTTATGTTAAGTGTTTTATAAGTATGGGATTATGTATTTTGATTCATAAACTGATCTAGTTTATGCCATTGTTTAGAAATGGCGCCCAGTAGAAGGAATGAGAACTCCAGAAATGCACATGATTCAAAGAGAAGGAAGGATCATATCTTTCCTGGTCTTAAGCTAGAATTTATAAGAGAAATAGTCTCCCATGTATTATCATCATATGAAGAAATAATATCATGTGTTGATAAGATAAGTAAAGAGTTTACTGAGTCCTATGGCTTTGAAGGGAAGTAAGAGAAGAAAAGGATGGAAGAGAGAAAAGATGGATAAAGGGAAGAGGGAAAAGAATAATTTTCCCATATGTGGTAACTGTGGAAAGAAACACCCTGGAACTTGCCTGAAAGGAATGATAGTTTGTTATAAGTGTGGAGGAAAAGGGCACAAAGTACATGACTGCAAGGGTAAGAAAATGGTTTCAAATGTACAATGCTTCATTTGCAAGGAGTTTGGACACTACGCGAACCTATGTCCCAGTCATCAGACTATGCCGCAAATGATGTTATTGGATAATAATCAAGTTATGATACTACCACAGATGAAGAGGAATGATTAGAGTTCTTATGTTGATTATGTCAATTGAGTGTTGTATCAACAATGTACTTGTTATAATAATTATGGAGTATATAAGGATTGTACTACAGTACTATTTCATTAAGGACTTGAGATTGTGTGGAACAAAGAAAAGTGACTCAATAGCAGGATAAATTTTTGGAAAATATATGGTTGAGAGATTGATAAACCATAATATAGTTCTGATACCGAGGTAGTGATTTTAGAATAATACATGACTGATTTGGATAAATTATATTGGATATTCTTGACTACCTTGAAGATGATTAATGATTTGTATATTCCATCATTGTTGGGGTTTAAAACATTTTTGGATTAATGAAGTATATCCAGCATTCTATATGGAATAAGGGAGCATGAATGTAATCAATAAGGAATATTATAATTCAGGATGTTTCAGTGTATTAAAAGAATACATGATGAAGGTATTCATATGCTATTACGGGGTAAAAAGGATCTACATTATGCTTACCTTCCTTATAAATATTGGACTGTGAGTTTGGACAGAAGTATTTTGGATAGTTCTAGTTTGGATTATTTTGGATTTCCATAAAAGGACAACCCGGAGGTCGGGCGGCAACCCGTCGCGTCCGGCAAGGCTGCGAGACTTGAACCCGCAACCGAAGGGCGACAAAGGTGTATCACCTACCACTGGCCCACGAGATGTCCTGGATTAAATAATGTAGTTTTTTTTAAAAGATCTGGTAGATGAATTATAAATTCATTTATTTTGGAACCCTGTACGAATAGTATAAATAGAAAAAAAAAATTACATTCCATTATCTTTTAGAGTGAAAGATGAGTTTGTGGTAGAAATTTATTAATGGATAAAACTCTAATTATAAAGTAAGTATATCTCCTTATGATCTTATCCAATCTCATAAATAAATTCCTCAACATTAATAAAAGGAACTTAGAACAAAAATTTTGTCCTAGATGGTACCTTAAATCATCACTAATTTATGGCTTTGGGATTTTTGGCCTTTTCATAGCCATGTTCTCTACCACTCTCCATCAGATAATTGATGGTTAGATTTCTCTTCCATATCCATATTTTCCTACATGGAACCCTAGTATGTGTTATTTTCGGTAATCTTCATACTTTCCACTCTTTGTTTTAAATAGAGGCCTCATTAATTCATTTTTCGATGTGGGATTTCAACTAAGATATTTTGAAATGTCAAAAATGTGTTATCCCAATACCCTATGTGTTGTTGAACCGATGGTATTTCAAATCATCATAGATTGATGAGTTTATGGACCTCAATTTTATACTTGTTTGTGATTGATGACCTCAATCACTACCTATAAATATTTACGTTTTTCCTCCAATTATATGTCTCTAATTTCCACCAATGTTCTCCTAATCGAGATCATAATTTGGTAGTGACCCTTTCATTTCTCATTTTCTCATATTAAGACTAAATTTTAGTAACCCAATTTCTGATGTGGGTTTTACCACAAAGATATTTTTTATTTTCAACCTTTTATTTTCGAAGAACAATTTCAAATTGCGAGGACGCAATTTATTGAAGGAGGGGAGAATGTAACACCCCAAGATTTCATAGTGTGTTATTTCTTTAAAATAATACAATAACTTGCACTACACGCAACACCGAGTTCAAGCACACCATGACTTACCAAACAAGCCGTTCAAAAGAGGTTATGAATAGTATTAACTAAATTTTTAACTTTATATAATCCTTATAATTTTAGAATCCATATTATGAGTTTCTTAGTCATAATGCAAGAACAGATTCATTTTCAGTATTGCACTTTAATCAACTTTTAATAGTGAAACCTTTTTAAATAAAATATTTTAAACTTTTTGACTAAATGGGGACATCAAAAAAATTTAAAATGAAACATCCCAAGCTTACACGGTACACTTTCCTTTGAATAAAACAGTAGCGTGTGTTGTACGCAACTTCGAGTTTTAACACACACCACAACCGATCAAACTAGCCGTTGTGAATAGTAATACCTAATTTTTGAAATTATATATATTTTATATTTAAAAATGGACTTCATTTTTGGATTCGGAATATCGAATTTATCCTAAGGTGAAATTTTTGTACTTTTCGGATAACTTTAATATTTTGATGAATAGTGAAAATTACTAAATTTTAATTAAAAACAACTTTTTTAATCAAAATAATTAATAGTGATAAATTATGAATTTGAGTGTTTTTAAAGTATATTTAGAATATAGTTTTACCATTTAATATAATTTTGGTCTTTGGACATAATTTTACAATTAAACCGAACATAAATAGGTGTCAATCTTTTGATAGTTATTATCTCTTAAAAACACGTTTTTTGTTTTGACAGCGGGAATTAATTTTAAATTAATTTCTGCCACTTCTGTGTTTTGAATTTAGAAAAATGGATTCAATATTTGGAATCAGGATGTTCAAATTATGTAAATAGGTAACTTTTATTTTTAGACATTTTGAATAATTACTGCGGTAAAAATTTTATTTACCATGGTTAAGGGTAAATCCGGTAAATAAGTGTTAAAAAATAATATTATAATAATACTAAATTACCCTAAAATGTGTCCTAGACTTATTTGTTGATAAATGTTCAACCATAGGAATCTTTGGGTCGATTTGGGGACCCCATGGTGCCACTTGTAGGTGATAGGGACATTTTATTTTAATTAAGTTAAAATGAATACAAAAATGACACAAGCATATATCTTTTAGAAAAACAATTATTACATAAGGTTATATATGTTGGATTTTATATTATAAATATTAATTAGAAATATAAAACGATTTCCTACATAATGATATTTTATTTATAATTTTTATACATTAAATAATGTATTTTATTTATGACACAATGATGATGCAGTAATTACTAAAAAAGTGAAAAATTAAAATAATTGATATTATAAATACCCAAATAATTATAATATGAAACTTTTAATGAATTAAACTAATTTTATAGGATAATATGATATATTAGGATTGATTTAATTGAATTTTTTCGAAGTAATCAATCTGTTATGAGTTTCACAAAAATCAACTATTGAATAGTGTCAAAATTGACATAAAAGAGTTCTTAAAACAAATATTATATTATTAATTGATCTTAAATTCCTAAAAATCTAAGGTTCGTCCAAGAGACTTATATCATAATAGGTTCATCATTAATGGAACACTTGGGGGTCGCTTGGATGTATATAGTAAGTTTATTAACCATATTATATAAAAATACAAAGAGACATTGTAAAAGTGAAACTAATTAACTTAGAGTTAATACTTAAAGATAAGGTTAATATAAGTACCCAAACCTGTCTAAATTCTATTGGATGAGTTGTTTTCGACCCATACCCACCTTAAACTTTGAATAGTAAACTTTGGATCCATTAGAAACCTAATATGAAATTATTATAAATTAATATTTCTAGCTTTTCCAAAGGTTCCCCTCACCCCTCTTATAAAAGGGCACTCCTCCTTCTCATTTCTTCACACCTTAAAAGCCTTTTGGTTCGGCCAAACTATGCCCAAATACTCTCCCAACTTCCCTCACTACAACCTAGAGGTCTTATTTTGATCATAAATCCAAACTAAGGAGCCCTTTTGATCAAATCAAAAGGAAGAAACCGAAGAAGAGGTAATGATTTCACCACCCTTTTCCAAGTTCATTTCTTCTTCCACTTCTTCTTCCTTTGTTGTTACCATTATAAAATAATAACTCCAGTATCATATATATACTGTGATGTTATTATAAATATGGTACAACCATATTCAGTGTTCTATCCACCCTTTTAATAACATGTCACCATACGTGCGTACGTACGGCTTACCGTCTCCACGTCGTGGTGTAATTGTTATTCAATATAATATTATTTGGATGGGTATAATAATGATGTGTAACTCATGTAAATAATAAATATAACATGTTAATGATTCTGTATATATTATATACCATCCATTTATATATTATTTTAATATCAAAAGAATGATATTGTCACTCGTGCGTACGTTCGGACTACCGTCTCCACGAACGCGATGAGATTCATTCTCCATCATATCCATTCAAGTATAATTATCATTTTCTGATTTAAAAATGAATTTTAAGGACTTGATATCATTCTGGATATGAATAATATACAACCTATCCATTACAAACATGGATTACGTAATAAAACATATAAAAGAAAATGAGTAAGTTAACACCCGAAACAACGATAATACTAAGACATTATTAACAAAGCAAAGTTAAAAGATCATATATGATATGATATTAATATATATGATTCTTGTATAATTTAATAACAATTATTTCAATATTATAAAGGAGGTTAACCTACCCCAACCAAGTAAAAGTACAAGGTAAGGGATTTTCTTATCTCACATTCAATTCCGTGAGATTTCCATTATTCGCCACTAAATTATTGAAAGTGGTGTATTGTGTACTGGCATTTGATATATATTATCATGATTATCTTTATATTCATGTTATTCTGTAAATAATTTGGTGGTTATTAACTTTTGGCCATACGACTCAGTTGATTAACGTGGTAAGGGGTTTTCATCTCACTCTTTATTTCCGTGAGATTCATGCCATATTTCCACTATTATCTTTTGTGTGGTGTATGTACTGCCCATAATTGTATTCTTTGTGTAATACACTTTACCTTATGTGTATTTACATTTTCATTGTATGATACCTCTTTCATGGGTTGTATGTTTCATAAGTTACCAAATTGATAAGGGTTTACTTCACAATCTCTTTAACATCCGAGGTTGTCTTTACGTAAGTATCTACAGGGAAATATTTACTATCCATGTCCATATTTCATAAAAGAGTTTTCAAAGGGATTATTTCTATGGAAACTTTTACTAAAACATCATTTTAAATGTTTTAAATATTTATTCTTCTAAATCATCCTCATTTATGTCCACGTTTTCAAAATGGTTTGTAAGGATTTATTTATATGAAAATGAATGTTTTAAAAGTGTTAATTCCATTCAAAAGTTTCAAAGTGGTATGGGACACTTTGATTAAAAAATGTATTTAAATGCCTTACTTTCTAAATTGTGTAACATTAAAATGTTTTCATGAAAAAGGGATATTTCTCTCAATAATTTAAAAAAAAAACATTTTCATCTATGTCAACATCCTTTGATGGATTTTAAGATTATTTGAAGTTGATTATTATGATTTAAAACTTCCATATTGTAATGAAGTTTTGTGATATGTTTGACTGTAGATGTGTCATTTATATAGCATTCATGGTTTATGAGTAAAGTATTGACATTTCGTATGCTAGTTCCAATAAGAATGTTTATGTTATATTTCAACCTTTACTTCATATGAATGTGTTGGACAAGTATGTTCCAGGTTGGGGACTGGTTAAAGTATGCCCTCCAGGTTGGGGAATGGTAAAAGTAAGCCCTCCAGGTTAGGGACTGGTAAAAGTAAGCCCTCCGGTTTGGTGTCCGGTTATTAGAGGCACTCCGGGTTGGTGTCCGGTTATTAGAGGCACCCCGGGTTGGTGTCCGGTTATTAGAGGCACTCCGGGTTGGGTTCCGGTTACAGTTAGCCCCAAGGTCTTGGGACGAGGCCTTGACAAATAAATTAAAGTTCAGCATTATGCATTCCATCATTATGAAAGTGGTTATTGGTTTTGCATGTGATTATTCGATTAGTAGAATATCCATGTGAATAAGTAAATGACATTATTTCATTTTATTTATGCCATACTATATTGAAAGTTCAAGTTTGAAAGGCTTTTGTTTTATTTATACATTGCCTTAAATGTTTATTCTTATTTATGAAAGTTTCCTCTATATTGTTATCCTTATTGGGCATTTGGGCTCACCCCTTTTCTATGTTTTATTTTTACCAGGAAGTGAAGAAGTAAATTATGAATGTCCTGCAGGGATATTATGTGGGGATATGAGTGTGGATTATGGAGACATTATGTTGTTGTAGTAGTTTTTCATTTTATGATGTAATGTAAAACTTATTAATATATCTAGTGTTTCCAAGGCTACTAAACCAATAGGTATTTCAAGATTTGATCTTTCTTGTGATCATGCCAATGTTATGTAATAATGCACCGACTCTATGTAACTGGGGCGGGGCGTTACAACAATTCATAATTCATTTTTGATGTGTATGAATTATTCTCACATCAAACCGACACATGATGCGATCGATAAGACTCATAATGCGTGTTTCCTATTTGAAATGAAATTTTACTAAAAAAACACAACCAATAAACTAAAAATTGAGAAAATTTATTCATATTGTTTTTATATTTTATTAAAATGATCCATAAGTAATTTTTGATAGGTAGAAAGTAGTCTCACATCAATTTGATTCACGGTGTGACCACGATTACTCAAAGTGTGTCTTTTTATTTAAAATTGACATCAATTTAAGTAAAAAGAACAAGTGACATGTTTAAAATTGAGAAAAAGCATTCATATTGTTTTGATATTTTAGAAAAATTATCTATGAGTCATTTGTGATGTGTATGAGTCAGTTGTACCTCAATATGATGCACAGTGTGATTGGTATGACTCCAAGTGTGTATTTTTATTTAAAATTAACATTAATTTAAGTAAAAACAATAAGTGACATATGGAAAGCTGATAAAACATATTTGGATGGTTTTGATATTTTAGTAAAATTATATGTTAATAATATTTGACACGTAGGAATCATCCGAACCTCAATACAATGCATGGTGTAGCAGATATATCTCAAAGTGTCACTTTTTATTTAAAATTGGCATTAATTTAAGTAAAAACAATAAGTGACACATTGAAAACCAAGAAAATTCATTTAGATTATTTTGATACATCAGTAAAATAATACATGAGTCATTTTTGACATGTAGGAATCAACCACACCTCAATATAACATACGGTGTGACCAATATGACTAAAAGTTTCGTTATCCATTTAAAATTGACATTTTAGTTTAAAACATGTCACTCACTGAAAAGAAAATAAACATGCTCTAATTGTTTGGATACTTTAGGGAAATGATTCATAAGTAATTTTTGATGTTTATGAAGTAGTATCATGTCAAACCGACACATGATGTGACCGGTATGACTCATAATGCATGTTTCCAGTTGAAATGACATTTTAGTAAAAAACACAACCTACATACTAAAAACTGAGAAAATGTATTCATATTATTATGGTACTTTAGGAAAATGATCTATCAGTAATTTGTGATAGGAATAAATCATCCACAGCTCAATTTGATGCATGTTGTGACCGATAATTCCAAATGTGTCATTATTTAAAATTGACATTAATTTTAGTAAAAGAACAAGTAACATACTCAAAACCAAGAAAACAAATTCGGATTGTTTTTGATATTTTAAGAAAACAATCCATAACTCATTTGTGATGTTTAAGAATCAAACCCACTTTAATAGGATGCACGGTGTGAATGGTAAAACTTCAAATGTGTCTTTTTTATTAAATATTGACATTTTATTAATGTATTCTTTCATATTAATGTTTAATTTATTTCTTTATAGTATTACTAAAATAATATTGTTTTTCTTATACAGGATGAATATTTTGATCGAGTTGAGATGATTTGTTCAAAAACTAATACCATGAGTGGACACTTCTGAGAGGGAATCACGAGCACAAAAAGTTGAAACATTATTATTTTTAAATTTTTGTTGGATAATTGTATATGTAATTATATAAAAAATTATTTTAAATGTATATAGAGGTGTTTTTTGTGTATACCATAGGTGGAAATTTTTGTATTCTTGATGTCACATTAAATTTATATAGAATTGTTTGAAATTAAAAGTTTTTACTGGGTGTGATGTTATAATAAAATCACATTGTAGCTAGCTAGGCCTTTATTAGTTCTATTTAAATCATTGATAACTGGGGGCCTTTATCAGTGATAAAAATAGTGTTGATAAAGGGGACCCCCTTATCATCACTGTGATTATCAACAATTTTTTAGCACTGTTCAAATCCATTTTTCATGCTGTTATAGTGCATAAGGGTAGTAGTGACTGTATTTCACTCATAAGATATTTTTTCTTCTAACTATACAACTTTGAGGATCAAAACATGCTATAAATTAGGTAAATATTTCCTTAATAGTGAAACACGAAACATGTCATGTGCCTGAGGTAAACTTGAAGGTAAGGACACTCAGTATGAAATTGATCCCATATTTTCTAGAATTTCATATGAACCAATATATCATTGGCTTAATTTTCCTTTCTTTATAAAACACATAACACCTTTCCACGAGATTAAAAATATGGTCCCCTACCTCAAACAAAAAATACTTCCATGAGTTATCTACATAATTATTCATCCTACTTTGAGTTGAACTTATATGGTGACACATCTTCTTTACCTTCTAAACTATCTCTTCTACCAATTATAGTCCCAAAACATTTCTCTCACTAACTTCATCCCAACAAGCTAGAGTTTGACACCACTTTCTATATAATGCATCAAATAGAGATATCTATATACATGAATAAAAAATATTGTTATAAGAAAATTAAACTAAATAAAGATTCTAATCCCAACTCCATTGATAATCCAAATAGAAAGCCTCAGGAGTACCTTCCAAATATTAAATTGTTCACTATGACTATCAACCATTTTTAAGATGAAAAGTTATAATAAAATTTAAATCCATACGTAATGGATTTTGAGGTCATTTTCAAAAATTTGATGTAAATTTGGCACCATGATCAGATACAATAGAGAGAGTGACTCTATGAAACCTAACTATGACTTTAACATAAATTATGGAAAGCTGATCCAAAGACATAGTATCTTGAATAGGAAGAAAATTAAAAAATTTAGTCAAATGATAAATAATAACCAAAATCACATGATTAGATCCATATTTCAATGGTAATACTACCAAAACATCTATGCATATATTCTCCTATTTGCACTCAGGCACTGATAATGTCTGATTCACCCCCTTTGATAATTGTAACTAAACTTTATCTTGTTGACAAGTCAAACATTTCCTGATAAAATCAACAATATATTTCTTCATTCCATCCCACAAATAATATTTCTAAAGGTGTTTATACATCTTAATATTTCCAATATGAACAAAAAATGGAGAGATGAGAGCATCACTCAACAATTATTTCTTCAAATGAAAATAAATTGGAATACATAACATATTACCAAATCTAATAATACCATATTTTTCAACATTAAACTTAGGTAATTTACCTTCCTTAACTAATTATACATTTCTTTTCAAACCACAATATTACTTATAATCCTTCTTAATTATTTTTGTCAAGGATAATTGTACTGATACCCAATCCAAAAGAGAAGAATTTTTTGTATATATAAATTCAAATCCAATATTTATTTAATAATTAACTAATATATCTTGTTGAAAACATAACATATTTAATGATGAATTATATTTTTTGACTCAAAGGATAATATACTTTATTAGATTTATCTGGATAACAGTGAATTGTGCAGCCATAATCCTTTACCTATTCCAACCATATTCTCTACCTCATGTTTAACTCTTTTTAGGTGAATATATACTTCAAATATTTATTATCATTTTATATTTTACATTTTTTCCCATATAAAACGTGCCTCCAAAATTCTAAAGGAATAATAAAAACTTCAAGTTCAAGACCATGCATTGGATAATTCTACTTATGGATTTTCAATTGGCCTGAAGCATAAGCAATTAATCGATCATCTTGCATCAAGAAAAAACTAATTCCCTTAAAAGAGCATCACTACAATTAAAAAATTACCCATTTATATATTTCAAGGATAAAATTGGATCATTAACCAATCTAAATTTTGAATTCCTAAAAACATTCATCACATTATTTATCCAAATGAATGTAACTCTCCTTCAAGTTAACCTTGTTAGTGGGATATATGACCAAGAAATATTTTCAAAAACCATCGGTAGTAACCCAACAATATAAGAAAACTTTAAATATCATCAAAGTTTATAGGTCTTGGAAACTCTTATGCCACTTTAGTTTCAACAGGATAAATAGTTATTCCATATTTTGGTACAATATTCCCAAGGAATGAAATCTAATATAACCAAAATTCACATTTTTTGAATTTTACATACAACTTATTTTCTTTTAAGGTCTAAAAAATAATCCTTATATTCTTCTTATTATCTTTATAGGTTTCATAATATATAATAATGTTATAAATGAAAACTGTAACAAATCCATCTAGGAAATCATGAAAATCTCTATTAATAAGATCTATAAATACACAA
Organism: Viscum album; assembly: GCA_963277665.1. Lineage (NCBI taxonomy): Eukaryota > Viridiplantae > Streptophyta > Magnoliopsida > Santalales > Viscaceae > Viscum > Viscum album. Next base: position 879,387,497 of record OY728126.1, on the reverse strand, counting down.
AGTTCATTTTTTAACATGAAAGGAATAACCATAAACTAATAATATACATATCTAGTATGAAACACTATTCTCATAATTTTTTATTCATTCACTTTTAGATGATGGTATCCAAATCTGAGGTCAATTTTGAAAAAATAATAAGCACCTTGGAGCTGATCAAAGAATTTATTGATTTGAGGCAACATATACTTATTCTTCATAGTAATTTTATTGAGTGATCTATAATAATTGAAAAGAATCATGTAAACATCATTATTTTTAACAAATAAAATTGGAGAACACCACAATGATGTGCTAGGGTGGATTAAAATTTTCTAAATTAACTCTTATAACTACCTTTTCAATTCCATTAGCTCCACTAGAGCCATTCGATACGGAGGTTTTATAATTATATTAACATAGAGAACAAATTAAACAATAAAATCAACCTAAAAATCAGGAATAAACTAGTAATATTATCAATAAATACATATGAAAATTCATTTATTATAGGTACATCCCTAATTTGAATAATTCCATTGTTTTTAATGATATGTACAAGATAACTTTCATCCCCATATTTAACCTATTTCTCATATTCTTGATATATTATCAAATGTATTAAATAATTATTATTTAAATATTTTAAAAAAATATGATAATTTAATATGACTTATTTATTTCTGTAATTTATTTTATCATGATAAATTTAAATCCAATCTATAATCAGAATAACATTAAACCCAAATTATGGGTTAGACAACAATGTTTTAAAGTAAATCGATACCATGGATAATAATAATGACATTCCTATAAATCCTTATTGTTTTAAAAATTCCCTTAAGTTCTCTTACTAAAAGTCATATCTTGATATATTGAGGTGATGTTTCTATTTTACTTGTAATTTTCTTAGAAAAAAATAATGCATTGATCCCAAATCTAACGATACATTAGAATCATTTGAGTAAAAAAGTAATGTACCTATCACTACTTCATTATAGGGTCCAAAAAATATATTAGTAGTATAAAAATACTTTTACACACATTTATTCTTTTGATATTTATGATTACCATCTTGAGTAATAAAATTTGGGCAAGAGTTTTCATAATAGACCAACTCATTGAAATTAAAACATCTTACTACCGACTGAATTTCTGTTTTCTCATTTATGGTCTGATAAAAAATCATTTACTTGAAATGATAATCCATATTAATGAAATTAAAAAATTATTAACACTTTTATAATACAATAAAACATTCCTTAAAATGAATTTTACAACATTTGGAATATGTTAGAGTCTTACCTCAAGATTTATTTGTTTACTACTTCTCAATTGGTTTCCACCTTGAATGTTTATTATTCTTATTTTCATGAGGTATGCAAGTGTAAAAGAACTCTATATAAGCTTTCTTAGAACATATAATAACTTCCTCATTGCTATTAAATTAATTATAGGCTAATTATCTTTGTAAACTTGGCTTCAGACCTATGTAAAATCTATTAATTTTAATTTAATGGTCCATATTAAAATTTGGTGCATATCCGACCAGTCTAGTGAAATTATTCTTCAAAAGTGGAAACTGATTACTATTAATGTTGCTTAAATTATATAATTTTTCTTCCCATTATAAGTTAAATATCTTTAGGGAAGTATTTCTTAAAAAAACTTAAAAACCGTCCACTCCATGATATTTTTTTCATTTTATTCTTAACGAAATTCCACCACCAACCAACTTCAATTTCAAAATGGTAAATATTAAGAGTAACATTATGATACTCTAAACATCTCTAAACTTTAAATATATTTTCTGAAGCATTGATCCATCCTTTATCTTTCACTAGTTCTAAAGATCCACCAAATTATGAAGGGCTCTATTTCATGAAATAATCTACTATAAACATATTCCTATATGGATAATTTAATTACTCTCTTACCAGGGTTTGACTATTTATTTCTTATGTTAATTTAGTTAACATAACCAAAACTGCTCGGCTCTTACTCCAAATATTTTGGATTTCTAGTTTGGAAGGATACTACTATCTTTATTCCTTCCTACCTCCTTCATGCTGTTTACTCTATAAAATTTTTCTCTCAATAGACATAGATTATATAAAGAAACATGAAAATCATGAAAATCTATCTCATGATATTATAATCATAAATTATAATCCCTTAAAAGTGTCTCTTAATATGATCATAACCTCTAATGTTATCCAAACCCTTTCTCTCATACCAACTATAACACATCATAACTTAAACAACCCATAATTATGAGTTTAATATAAATGATTTTATATTCTTAAATTACCATGATCTTTTAGGTTTATAGTTTTATATGATTAGGAAAAACATTACATAAAAAAGTGGACACTTCCACACAGTGTATATTTTTTCCCAAAAAATAGGTTCCTAACTTTACACCTATGTTTCATTCATGAAACTTTTCATTATTTTTATGAAAAGTTACCATAATTGAAATATTTACCTTGATATAGTTTCTACACATACTTATATCCTATTAAAGATAATTGAAAAAGTGTAATGCGCAAAAAAATATATCAGTAAGGGACATAAAAACAAAAGAATCCTGCTAGTACATTTTAAAACCATAAAATATATAAAAATTACCACCTTGTTCATAATACACTTTGAGAATATAAATAAATCATAACCACATGCGATAAATAACCTTTTCTCAAAGAAAAATATTTAAAACCCATAGAAATCATAGAAAAAACCACAAAGACATATTTAAAAAACATGAGAACCCCTGAAAATGATTCTCCTTAAAAGAAATATATTTTAATTTCAAAATACCAAATATCATATTCTTGAATTAAAAATATTTTCATTAAAACTCTTCCAAATCATAGAAAAACCACATATGTACCTTGGTACATTATCTTCAAACTCGTGTTAACTCTTTCATTGAACCCTTTCAATAGGAGGAACCTAATGAGCTATCTAAAACATTTGTCTTTGAAGACTAAATCATTACCCAATGAATTAGAGATATATATCGCGGGATAATACATTATCATACATAATTAAGAAGTTCCATATCAGGAAAAAATAATTTACAATGTTTTATTTTTTTACATAAAATCCTCGAAAAACACATATGAACCCATATACAAAAGTAGTTTCCATTTTCACATAAAAATATAGAGAAATATGCATTTATTTTGAATTTTTTTTTAAAAGAAAACAGTTCCCAAAATAATGGGAATAAATTATTTTTTTGGAAACCATAAAAAATGTTAATGAAACATGATAATTAATTACATATATATTGTTGGGAAAAGCCAATCATGGAGTAAATGTTAATTAACATTATTTTTCACTTTGGTAAAAGGAGTCAAAAGTGACCTATATAGAAGACGTAAAAAAGATTTATTTTTCAAAAAAAATTTCAATAGTAAATGATTTTTGAGCATTAACTTAAGAAATATTTGAAGTGTATAAAATAAAAGTATTTTAATATTTTTAAGAACATGAAAATTGAAGAGAAACATTTTGAAAGGATAACTTTAAAATAAGATTTTTAATAAAATACCATACCATGAGTCCCATTTTATTTTGTATGGTCTATAACTCTTAAATAACATAATTATATTACTATTTAATTTCTTAAGATATTTTTCATGTTCATTCATCCGTTAATATTTTTTTTATTTCATTTATTAACATGTTTTATTGAGTTACTAAATTTGTTAAGTTTTTGTCGATCATTTTGAGGTCGTTCGGTCCACAACTACTTTAGTGTATTGACCATGGTCAAAGGAATCATGGTTTGATCACATAAAAAATATAATTTGTTTTATAATAACCATTTTTTTACATTAAATATACTTTTAAAAATATCCATGTAAGGTGGTAATGAAAAACAAGATATTCTTTCAAGGTGGCGGTAGTTTGCATGTATGCATGACCATCATTTTCATTTTTCCTATGGTTGAAAAGTAAATAAATCAAAAAAATGATAACCTTTATTGAATCATAAAAATTATATAAATACCATATATGTTCATTAAATACATCCTTATGACCATCCATGAAAGGGAAAAATTAAAAATGAATTTCATTACTTTGCGGAGATGGTATTTCACACGTGCACATGAGCAACATTATCATTTTACAACGGATGGGAGGGTAAGAAGGTAGATAATATTTTATATTTATATAATGATAATTAAATTATAAATATCATATATATAAATTAAATCTATCTTTATAACCCTCTATGTGAGGTGGTGATGAAAACCAATACTCATCACTTCATGGAGGTGGTAGTCCGCACATACGCACAAGCAACATTTTCATTTCCCATAAGATGAAAAGTAGGTATAACGTTTTTTTACATAATAATAATAAAATTTTAGTATATTAGATATATTTATTTCATTATTTTAGTATGTATATAATATATTTTAAGGTGGAAGAAGAAGAAATAAACTTTAAAGAATTCAGTTAAGACTTAAAACTCCTCCTTTAATATCTTCCTTTGTATTACACCTTAAACCTTCCAGGATTGGTATTTTGGGAAGAAAATAACATATAGAAAATTTGGAGGATATTTGGTAAGGAATTTGGTAAGATATTGTTTTAGATAGAGTTCTCAAAGTGTTTTTATAGGTGAGGAGATGAGGTTCCCTTTTATGAGTGAGAGGAGTGACACCCTTGTAAATGTTAAAAAATTTAAAATATAATAGATGTATTTATCATGGAAAATGGATTTTATTTAGTCCAATTTTGAATATAGGATAATTTAACTATGAAATAAACTTAACCAAATCTATTTTATAAATTTTAGAGATATTTTATACATTATCTCTTAGTTTAACACCCCTCTTTAACTCTTTTAACCTTTACTACAGTGAAAAAATTTTACAATGGTAACTATTCACTATGACTAAAAATGAAATTTAACTCATGAAAAAATATGAAAATAATGGTTCCAAATATGGAATTAATTTTATAAGATTATATATTCAGAATTGGTAAAAAATTATTTTAATATAAGTTCGCAAAATTCAACAAAAAGTCATTTTTTGAAAAATTCCATTTTATGCATGAAAATGATTTTATACTAAAATAAAGTAAAATATTGATTTAAATAGAATTAATTAGTTTAGTTTAAATAAAAGGATACTTATTTTACTTTAAAAATAGACCAAAATAGAAAATAAACTTGTAAAAACTTTATTAAAAGAAGAACTTCAAATAATTTTTATTTGAATAAAAATATTAATAAGATTTCTAAAATGTATAAAATATATTTCTATATTGAAAATTATATTTTTAAATTAACTATATTAATTACTAAGTAAATATTTTTCTAATAAAAAAGTTTTCATAAACTTCCAGTTCATTTTATTATCATGAAAATATCATAAAATTGACAGTATTTTTAAAAATAATATTTTTCATTAGTTACCCAAAAATAAACAATTTCATAAAAATCTGAGAATTTCATCTTATGATTATTTTTGACATAATACAGTTAAAAATTTATTCCATTTAATGAATATAAAATCCTAAAATTATAAAATTTATCTTTTAAATAAATCCATGTTATGCATTGAAAAACAATTTAGTCAAATAAAACTATTTATTTTTTGATTGAAAAAATTATGTAAAACTATTAATAAAAGTATAATGAATATGAATCCATAAAGTGAATACTTATAACTAAAAAATTTTATTTATTTTTAGGATTACCTGGGTTGTCACATGACCTTCCATGTATATATGTGAAATGTATCACTAGTTATTCCCATGAAGTACATTATGTGTACAATGAATGTACGCTTTGAGTATTTGAAAAATCACATTGATAATAATTATTAAATCATTTAATTACACATGATATTCAAAAAATAATTCTGCATTATCTAGTGAAGAAAAACCTATTACACATCATGTATATCCAACTACATGTCGTGCGGTTCAGTCATGATTAAACTATCTTCATATCGATTCACCTAAAATGGATAGATCGATGTGCAACTTATGTGAGTTGTTTTGAGTTACATGATATATAAAACCAATTACACATCACGTTATTTTTTATAAGATACCCTCACTACATTCCTAGGGAATTGATGAATGTCTTACAAGTTATCATGTGCTACATGACTTGTACAACCAACTACATGTCATTTAATTTACATTAGGCCATGCCACTCAGCTAGAAGTCAATTCACAATGTGAAATGACAACATTTACTTTATCCATGTGGAATCTATGATTTAAACTGGATAAAAACAATTGGAGGGTTACACAATGTGTATACAAGCTGCATTCCACATACTCCCATTAAAACTATGTTCCAAATGGATTTAAGATCCCAATAAATATTATCACACCTCAATTATTGTTTTCTTTAAAATTTTATATATCCATCTATATATTATTAATAATTCCATGGAGTTTCATCCCTATATTGTTTTTTTTCAGAAAACATAAAAAATTATCATACCACATGGTTACAACACAATTAGTAGAAATTATGAAATGATCATGCAGATGTGTCTACAATCTTGGAAGATCTATTTTGAATTATTGACATCTGGTTTCCCCAACCATGTGTCCAAACCCTATGGGTTCCAAGGTGTATTTAGTGAGGGGAGAACGATTAGTGAATGGTTTGATAAATCATGTGATTTATAAAATGATTCAAACATTAAGATTTCTAATTTTTACCACTCACCAAAATAATACATATTTTGGGGATCTTCTACCTCACTTACACTACCATAATTATAGGTTACCTGAGCACACTCCCCCTTGAGTTCTATTCAATTTTCATCCCCTTTTTCTATGATTTCAAGTGGAATATATCTTGGTTATCTCCCCATCATCCCTATATTCCTTTTTTTCCTCCTCCTTCACCTCATCATGTTATATTATTGGGAAAAAACTAGGGTATATGATTGACCAAGATTTTTTTGGTTCCCTTGTGTTTAGGGTTGTCAGGTCACTCATAAGGTCTCCTCTTATTCCATGTTCAAAAAATTTTCTTCAAATTTTGTCGTTTTGTATAGGTGCTTCGACATGTTCACAATTTCCCAACTTTCCATTGGATGATTGGGTTTTATATCACAATTTCCATTGAAAATTATGTTTTTAGGAGTATTAATAGAGTGTAATATTGGAATTAAAGGTTTATGAATTATTAGTTTAGTTTGAAAGGTGATTTCTATGATTTTCATTCTTTTTGATTCGAGATAATAAGTTATATATTCTATTTGTTTGAATAAATGATGAAAAGGTTTTTTTAATTTTTTTTGGATATTTAAATGGTGTTTAGAAAACTATATGATTTTATACAATGTTGATTTTGATTTGTGTTATGGTTTAACACGAGGTTTTGATTCCTTATAAATAATAAGGATCTTCCTTGATGGATTTTCATCTTATTTACTCAAAATAAATGTTTATAAATGTTTATATTCTAGTCACGAGGCTTTACCCATGTGCGTGCCTTATAAGTCATGGTTTTAAATTAATTATAGCTTTTTATGGTTTTAAAGAGGTTTTGAAAAAATTCATATTGAGTTTTAATAAGAGGTTTATAAAAAACCATTATTAGAATTGATTTCTAAAGTATAATTTAAAGATCGTTTTGGTATTTTAGAAAGGAATAAATTTATGATGTCAATATTTATTTTTAAATGTTTCTAATGGAGTTTTATTGAAAATTTATTATGCTCATTGTGGATTAAAGTGTGTTTTATAAAATAACTTTCTCATCTATTTCTTAATGAAACACATTCTTCTAAAAATGGTTTTTATGAGTTAAAACCTAAAGGAAAACACCAGGTGCTTGGGTAGGAAATCCTAGATAGGTATAAGGATATCTACATTAGTTATGTGTGTTTCCATGACTAGTGAAGCAATTTTATGCATATCCCATTATCATAGTGAAGTAGTTATAGTTCCAATCCTTATATTGAGGGTTAACTACCACACACTACATGAAATGGATTGTAACTTCCTATAAAAGTAGGAGTGGTTGGAGGTGTAGTATCTTGATCTTATAAAACTATTTCAGTTTCCAATGGAGTGGTGACCCTATAAGTAGACGAACTAGTTATTTCTCAAGGGGATTCAAAATTTTAGAAATAACAAGATAGCACCGGGGATCATGAGGATGTGGAAGCATGAATGAGGGTTTAAATAACCAAATTTAAAGCAGTTCTAGCTTAGAAAAAATTTTGAGTGGAAGAGTGTAGGGATTGATAGGAAGAGCTTGAGGTGTAGGTAGTGGATGTACACCCATAGGCTAAGTCGTAGATGGAAGATCATGCCTAACTATAGTAAGTTATTGAATCCCCCAGGAAAGGGATGGAAGATCTTGAAAATTAAATGGATCAGGTGAAATAATAGGCCCATTTTGTATCAAAGGATATGATCTAACTTGTGGATGCCCCTCTAATTTTTTTCAAGTAATAAAAATAATAATTTTTTTCCACATTCAAGGTTTTAAGTTTTTTCATCTGATTCATATTAGTTGAATAATCAAATAAAATATCTAATACCACATGATTCATGATAGATATAAGAAATAATAGATAATTAAAAGATCATTTAAATCACATAATATCAAAAAATAGGGGTGGATGAGTTCTATTTGGAATGTTGTATAAACCATCATGTAGGAAAACCCATGATGATGGGGAATCAGGTTAGAATGATTGAAAAAGGCTAATTCAACCCACCAATAAGCTTTGAAACACAGGGTATAACACCAAGGATGTTAGAATTACACTTGAGAAAATTTAAAGCGGGGAAGGATAAGTTATGAGTCCAAGATTCTAAACTGATTGGTGGAAGGGGAGATAGGTTAAGGATGATTTCTAAAATTGACTGAAAAATACTTCCCACTACCATATTTACAAGGATGTTTCATCTTGGGCAAGTATCATAGATAAGAGGTGGTCTATTGGGTGTTGTGTTATCACTATATGAGATTCTATTTAGAGACTCCCAAAATGATTCCTCTGGTATGTGTACCTCGGATGAGAGGAAGACCAATACTGGGGGGTTGTGCCGTCACCATAGAGGAGTCTGTTCGGAAATGAATGAGGATTTAAATCCAAATCATGGAACAAAGAGTGTATCGTGAACTAAATTAAGCCATCCCTCTATCAAATACACAAGCCAACCCGTGATATACCCTAGGTACATTCTTAATCACCCCTAGCTTGTAACTATTTCCAGGGAATCAAAGTATAACTAGTGGAATCATTTTCACCCAATAGTCAAAGTTACTCAACAATATAAAAACATGCATGACCACTCTATATATTGAAGGTCCATACACTAGAATAAAATAAAAATAAAATATAAAGTAGTATACAATTTTAAATATGAAACATATAAAAATTACACTAATCCATCCACTAACCCTCCAAACTCCCTCCATAGAAGAATATACCTTTACTCATTCCCAAATCCCTATATAGATATCATCACCAATAGATCACCCAATTATCTTATATATATAGTAAATTCCACCAATAAACATAACTGAAATAAGTAAAATGCTTTCTTGGATGATACGACAAGGAAAAATAAATTATAAAAAATTAAAAACATACCTCCAAGTAACTCTATAAGTAACCATCCAATCATAATTTAATCAATACTAAAATAGAAGTCATAATATGAACCTAAACCTATTATAAAATGATGATGATATGTGTGAGAAATAAGATCAATAGGCATTCCAAATAGAAACACCCCAGGTGAATTCTTCAAATAAATGATCCTTTTTATTCTAGTTTTAAATAAAATATTAAAAGTAGGTTTTCATTTTAATTTATGTAAAATACAATATAAGGCTCATTGATTATTTTTAAACTTTCCTTCAATTTTATTTTAAATGAAAATAATAAATTTTAAACAAATAATGGTGTCAAATCCCCTCTTTGAGTAAAAAATCTATTAAAAAATCACATTTTAATGATGTTTGAAATATGATTTTGAATACACATTATAATACCATTTTACTAAATTAAAATAAATTCTTAAGGTAAAATAAGAATAAAACATGGCTGGATAAATGGAAATATAAGAATAAAATAATACCATAATAAAACAGTTGTAAAATAATCCCGATAAACCATAATTTAAAATAGAAAACCTGTGAAATCATGCCAAGGATATATAGGCTAGGGGAAACTTGAACTTATATGTCACTAATTAGGGGGACCATAATTTTTTGGTAATGAAACTATATCTATTTAATGGGGTACTGGAATTTCAACATAACTGAACTAGTAAGATGTTCACCTCACTATGTCACTAGTAATAATAATACCTTAACTATTGTAATGGAACTTATCCAATCTAGGATTACCTACCCAATCACCCTGGACTTCCCATTAGGTTTTAATAAAAATACTTTTATCAATAAGCATATCATTACTTTAAAAAAATTTATAAGTTGTTTCACTTTTTAGATAAATCATGCCATTTCCTCTCTCCCAATCATAAAGGGAAGTTTCAAATTGGATAAAATAATAATAATAAAACATATTTCTTTACAAAATACTAAAAGGATGTTAAATTATTTTTGAAAACCAATACTAAGATTACCCTTTCCAAATTAAATTTCCAAACCCAATTTAAACATAAAATTTATATTAAATCGTTTTTATTTTACTGTTACACTCATATAAACTTAAATATATATATATATACTTCTTATTGCATAAATACACATATTACCATGTGAATTCACATACACACACAAAAATATATATGTATACCCATGTACATCGGTATAACCACCCAAAGTGTCAAAATATATTTTTAAGCCTCATATTTCATATAAAAAAACCAATATCGAAATAAATTTTTTATACTTGGCATTTCAAGTATTACTTGAAATGAAAAGTAAAATAAATGGTTAATTTAAAGTTCACTTTAAAGATCCAAAAAACCCTTTAAAAACTCATATAAATCATTTATAAGAGCCATTATGGATTTTTTCAAACATCTAGTGTGAAAAATAAATCAAATAGATTTTTTAATAAGATTTAAACTTTAATAAATCATCCTAATTGATTTAAAAATCATGAAAAAATGTTTTTTCTTTCAAATATACATTAAAAATAATTAATATTATCGATTAATACCAAAACAATTGATTAAAAAAATCAATAAAGCTAGATTATATAAATTAAAACCCAAAATAAGGGGTAACCTTCCTTAAATCGATTGATCCAAGTCTCCTTTATAAAGAGTCATTAGAATATTCCTCAAATAAAGCCCCATGAGCCCTAGGAAACAAAAATTATCCAAAGAAACTAACCCATTCCATTAGATTTTGGGCAAGTATGGAGCACATTTAGGGGAGATAGAAAAAATAAAGAAGAAAAGAGAAATAGAAGAGGGTGGTAGAGGAGGAACCCTAACTTGTGAAGATCATACCTGAAATAAAGAGTAAGAATGAACATAATAGAAGGTAGAAGAAGAGGGAGGTGCAGCTAAGGATCCTACTTGATGGTGCATTATGGATAGAAGTAAAGAAATGAGGAGGTCCATGAGAGAGATAAAATAGAGGGGAATTCCAATAATTTTCCATTTTTTAAAGAATCCCACACTACACATGATTGAAAAACCATTCACCTCCTACAGAAGGTTCTGAAACACCCCTCATGAGTAGGATGCATGTTCAGATAAACTATGTGTCAACCATGAATTTTGGATTTGTTAAATAACAGACTTGTATGATTGTCACATGGTTTGGGAAATTGTACACCATCCATGAGTCTATGATAAATTTAATTTTTTAAAAAAAAATTTAAAATAGGTTTAGTGTAGAATTCCAAAATAAGATTAATTATAATTAATTAAATAAAATAAGTAATAAAAACAAGTTTAATGTGTGGAAAAATCCCCAACGTAACACTTTCCACCCACATAATCCCTCAGATGATTCAAATGGTTAACACGAGGGATAATATTTTTCTTCATCAATGAAGAATCGATTCTCAGAAAAACCGAGGAACACTATGACCTCTATAAAGAAAAGACCTACAAAATTGACTAAAACGAATAAAAACTATGTTCTAAACTCAATTCATCTCCCAAATAAACTTTAAATTCAAGATCCACCATCATACATCCTCTCTTTGAAATGAGCATCCACAAGGGACTCCAAACCAAGTCATGGATAAACAATGATGGTGGTATCCCTGCAATTTTATAACTCCTCTAAAACAAAGATCCTCAACCATACCCAAATCCAAAAATTGCAATAGAAACAGATCTCTAAGACCAAAAACATCTATAAATAACTATTCACATCTAGAACAAAAACATGAATACTATAACCCTTAGAGGTTAATCAAAGGATAATTGAGAAAAAAATATATTTTCCATAGTATAAGAACCTAAGTAACATAAAAAGGTAAAACTAACCCAAATAACACCTCAAGGAAAACACCATACCTTAAAGAAAATTTCTGAATCAAGGAAGCTGGGATGAAACACTCAATCATGGACACACCTCTAATTTCCATCAACTCAATAATAAAGTACCTAAAATACACACTATAGATAACCACAAAATAAAAACTAAATATCAATAAAGGATAATAGGAAATAAAGGGACAAAGAGAACTACCCCTAACAGTCTCATTCAAACTATCCATACTCAATACACTGGAGAGTACAAGGAAAATGATTCTATAAATAGAGGAACTTCAAAAATACCAAAAATAGTAAAGCTACCACCCATATTAGGATTTGAATTTAGAATCCAACTCACATCCTTGACCTCACTTATCACATCATCATATAGAGACACATTAGATAAGAATATCCTTGAACTATAGTCTAGAAAAAAGGCCTTTATCAAAAATAAAATTTCTAATTAGTCCTTAACCCCAGACTTGAGATAAGAATACACTCACCGGAAGAAAAAAAATACAATAACAAACTCTTAGGAAAGGTCATTAACAAAATGTTCACACTCCCTAACCATAAAGAATGAAACTCAAAGAAATCAAAAGGAATATAATTCCTAAAATCCATCGAACCATTTATATGGGAAATACAATCAATACCACAACATGAAACTCAAATCACGATATATTAAAATTAAACTCATCCCAACCCAGTAAATCACAAGAAAAAGGAAAATCCAAAGAATAAAATCACAATCTATGCTATCCAAAAAATGGAAACACCCAAAAAAATATAAATACCCAATTTAAAATATTAAAACAAAAATTTAAAATCTTTTTTAAAAATCCAACCAAAACCAAAAATATTTCCCCTATAAGGCCTTTATCACTTTTATAAAACCAAACAAGAAAAATAATTTAAATTTCTATTCAAGTAAGTTTAATTAAAAATTTCAAAATCCATTCATATTTGTTTTGAAACCTCAAAATTAAATTTTGAAATTAGTTTACAAATTTAAAAGTTTCCTTTATTGATTTTAAATACCACTTAAAAGTGATTAAAATTTTCATAAATAATTTGTTCAAATAATTATAATTTTGAAATCATTTAACCCCTTTAAACCATTATAAAAAAAACCATTACTTTCGGATAAAAATATATTTCTAACACAAACCTCTAAAATTTAAATTCAAATATTTTAAATCCTGAAATTCTAAATTTTCATTTTAAAATCAATTTCCCCACGTATAAAACCTTTGTCAATTTTCAAAAAACAAAACATTTAAATTTTTAAAACCAACACACACCAATTGAAACTCGGTCAATAATATTACATAAAACTAAAATCTATATAAGTGTGACTAGTGGTTTTGTATCACTTGGACACATGGTTTAACGGGCCATGTTGTAAGCATATGACTATCGTTGGAAGCTATGTTGAATTGTTCCCTGAGGACTCACATGGGTTTCTAGGATATAAAATATCACCACGTGATACTATTTCACTTCCATTTTCTTCCATAAAATAAAAAAACAATTAAGAAAATAACAAAATTAAAGACTCATGCCTAATTTCGCATGGAAAATTGAAACTCTGAATGAAAAATAAATATCTAGACTCTTCCAGTAGGTGACTTGTAATGACCTAAAATTTCAACAATTATTTTCCTTAAATAAATATTATGTCAATATAATGTTCTACAAGAAATACCTAACTAAAACAAAATTTTGATATAATAAAATAAAATATTAACATTATAATATATCCATTAAATTGTTAGATATAATAAGAAGTAACCATATTATTAAATCCACGAAGAAAAAGAAAATTAATGACATCAGGTAGTGGAAGTATCCCTTATTAAGCTCATTTATCTCATCTTAGGAATTAGGTAGATTTGATAGGGTTTTATCTAGACCTATTACAATTATAAATTGAACAATTATTGTATAAACAAAATTATATGTGTGATAAATTCAAGCTCATGGAAATTTCCATGAGATCTATGCTAGAAGAATCATTACCCTCAACTCCCACCAAAGTGCTCCTTATGCTTAGATACTACATAATGGTTTTGAGGGTCTATGTAAATATAAATTTTGATGATATTGGAATGTATTTATTAATGTAATAAATTATTTATTACATGTATTTTACACATTTTACATTTTTAATTTTAAAGAAAAAGAAAGTTTATTTTTCTATAAAACAGTGTTATCTATATTCCATATTTGAAAGATAAATTTATAAATTTTAGAATTTTAATTTTATAAAATTAAATTTATTTTAAAATTAATCATGTTATTATAACTTTAGCGTGAATATTTGGGATTTTTATGAAGTATTTAAGTTTTTGGTCAATAGTTAAAAATATAGTTTTTAACAAAACTACAAGTTTTATGAATTTATAAGAAAAACATATAAGTTTATAAAAAAATTTAATTGGTTAGATATTTATTTATTAAGTAAAACTATACATTTTAAAAATACTCTATTAAATTTAAAAAACCTATGATTAACATTTTTGGAACATAAATAATATTTTCCAATAAAAATTATTTTTGGTCTTTTCTTTTAATTAAATAATATTTAAGGGAAATTGGTTTTGGATTTCTTTTAAATACACATAAATTTTATTTATTTTATAATAAAACAATTTATATTTTGGAAATAAAATACATGATTAATTTTACCCTATACATAAATTTTAAGCTTAAAAAATCACTTTTTTTTAAAACGAGTTATTAAAAATTACATAAACTAATGGTAAAATTGATATTTATTAAAAATAGAAATTTTATTTGGTAAAATGAATTCCATATTTTTAATCATTTAGATAAAATTATGTAAAAATTATCATTTTATTTTTAATCAAAACATAAGTTTAATAAGATTAAATTTAATTATAGTGATAATGGTAAAACTATTGTTTCCAAATATTTATTTTATAAATATTGTATAATTTTCATACAATAAATTATATTAATATATTTGAAGTAATTTATATAATATTATGTTTAAAAAAAATTTATAATTATATTATAATAAATTTAATTTTTAGTCAATACTAAATAATATTAAGAGAATATAATGGCTAAAACATAATTTTTATACAAAAATAGTTTTTTAAATATAAAATGTTTTATTTAAAAGTTAATTTATAATTATTTATAAATTTATTTATATTGAATTGAGATTAAATTTATATTCATTACACCAAATATTGGTAAGAGGGGTTACTTTATGTTTTAATAAAATATAATTTACTTGGTTAAAAATTAGTTTCCATTGTAAACACAAAAATGGCAAAATGTTAAAACCTAATGATAAATTACCTAAAAAATGTTTAAAAAATATATAGAAATTTATGGTTAAGTATTTAAAATACTTTAATAACCCTAAAAATCCATTATTTATCACTATTGGATCTATTGACCCTTGAATAATATCATTCCATTATTGAAAAATAATTGGTGTTCATAAAAGTTAAATTTTATTCACTTATAAAAGGGGACACTTATAGAACTTTATTCCACACACATTACTAAGATTTTATTCCTAAAATTCTTAAATTTTTTATCCTTCTATAAATATATCTTAATTTTATAGTCCCTAGGACTCAATTAATTAGAACAATTCCTTCATTTCCAAGTATACATTCAAGATAAAGTTCAAGGTCCCCAAGTGAGTATTACTTAATACTTATCTTTTTATTCTTATTAAATCCTAACCATAGTTATATAATTAACTTAGTATAATTAATATACTTAAGTTTTATTATATTATGGAACAACAATTATTTATTTCTTTCCATCCACTTAGAAAAACAAAATTATGTTAATCAGATGTTGTGCGAACTACTATCTCCGAAGTAATGTTTTTTATTTTTCATCATGATTTTCATTATTTTTCCATAACACAAAAATATGATTTAAAAACTTAAAAAATATAAATAATATCATTATCATTCTTTTATAATGATATTATACACTTCCTTAACCATACTCACCTATCGAGATATAGCGTGTTCAACTTTGGATTGGTTTAACCACCCACTTGAACAATGCTATAAAACTATAAAATGGATAACTGTGGGAACTTAAATATCAGTATTATTATAATTTAATAATAAAATAATTATTTTTATGGTTATTTAAATGTTATATTAAGTATTCAAATTACTATTAAAATATCATTTTTGATTATTAAAATCACCAAAATAAGCTGACTCTGATTCAATTTTCTCACAGACATAAGAAAAAACTATATAAAATATGATAATAAATGATCCATATTAAATGAAATATATAATAATAAGGTTCCTAAGAAGGTATATAATGAAATTAATTTGATTATTCAATATTTTAGGCTTATGAGTTGAGAAAATCAGGATCAAGGTAAGAGTTTACTTGTCTTAATTTTCACCCCTTGAGTCATATTTCTTTTTATACACCATGTTTTATTTAGAATGGTTTATTTAATACCACATTAATATTTTGAATCATGATTCTATTATATTTCATTGTTTTAAATTTTATATTCTAATTTCACTCTCTCTAGGTGTTTTGACTCAAAAATTATAAAAGCTGTATGGGTTTCGTCGACTCAATTTCCAATTCATTGGGTCATAGAATTTCTTACTTGAATATAATTTTCATGATTTATCTGATTCTTAAATTAATATATTTTATATTTAATTTTTTATTTTTCACTAGGAATGTTACTTCTCATCATCAGTAACCAATTATTTAATAAAATGTTTTCAAAAATAAAAGCATAACGTTGGTAAAAATAACTCCCATTCTTACTAATGAATCTTCTCTTCTATGTCCATGTTTTTCCCATATAAAGTGTATTATTTTATGAAATAAAAGTATGTTTTCTATTTTATATTCTTCATATTTTCCTTTACATATTTTATGAATTGAAATTATTTTATGGTATCTCTAATGTGGTTTTTCTTTAAAACGGCCTAAAAAGCTTAATAAATGCATTTATTTTCAATACTTACCACTCCATATTTATTAGATTGACTTTTTAATTATTTTAAATTATTGTTTATTTATAACTATTTATAATATGGTTTTCAAATTATTTCTCTTTCCTCTCATATTTTAAGAAAATTTCACTTCATCTTTTATAAAGTGTTTAAAAGGTTTTATGAAAACTTTTGTATTCTAACTTCCATTTTTTTCTTCAATGTTTATCTATTAGGAAGTGATGTTTATATCACGATATTTATTTTATTATGATATTATTACTTTTTTAAAATTATATTTTTCATATCCTATGATTTTTATGTTATTTTTTGGTGATTTTTTTCAAAAATTTTAAGAAACCCATTCTTTTATAATTAGTTCTTTAAGATATGATGATGATTTATTTTAAGGGGAAACATATATATGGATGATAATGAGTGGTGTCCTCTATTTCACCCTAATGAGTTGGTTTAATTTTATATCTTAATATATAGTTAGGTAAAGACATAATGAGTTTGTTCACACCAACATGAGTGTAATGAGTTTACTCAAATTTTCAAGCATGGGAATAAAGAGTTTGTTCACATAGGCATAGGAATAATGAGTTTGATCATAAAGGTTTTCTTATTCTTATAGTCATGAAAAATTTATAAGTTTTTTGTCAAGTTTTTCCAAATTTTCAATATGTATTCCAATTTCATGATATTCTATATTTTCTTGTTATGCCTTATTTTTAATGTATTCTATACTCTTATATTGTGCTCACATGTATTATAATTATTGAGATGTATTTTGAGTCATGTTATAATTTTTATACTTTATTAATGATATTTTAATGATATTATGTTTCTCTATCATGTTTTATGATTATCATACATATTCTTACGATATTTTAATAAGATATTTATCTTCTTCCTCATGTTCTCTTTCATGTTTAGGATTTGATATGTTATGATATTTTTTCCATTACCAAGAATATGAGCTCTTCCATTTCTTATGTTTCTATCCCCAAGGTTATAAAGATTTTTATATCAAGTGTGATATCTAAAAAAGGTTTTAGATAAACACAATTATAGAGTAATGTTTTTAAGTTTTGTAAAATAATATGTTTATATAGATAACCTCCATGACACTAAACATTTCATTCCTCGTGTTGTGCGGATGTTTGTGCGATATATTATCTAAATCCTGTAATTAATTTATTATTTAAGTTATTTTTAGATTGATTCAATTTATACCTCCCTAGTCCCAATATATCTATATCTATCTACCAGAAACCCAAAATAACAAAGGTCTACTCTGGTATAATTTTGTCATGAACCAACCCAAACTATCTCTCAATCAAATGATGAAATTGAACTAGGACATACCCAGAGCACGTTCACAATCAGTTTGGACTAGAAACTAGTTCCTATGTATCAAAGAATAATTATTGGCAATGATTTCTCCCAATAATAAAAGTTAAGAAACATAAAAAATAAGCACGAACACTTAATACACTGGAGGTCCATGCACCAACAAAAAAGAATAATACAATATAAAATTAGTAAAAAAAATTAAATAAGAAATATATATAAATTAAAATAATACCTCTCCTCACACTCCCACCTAATCACCCCAGTATTTGATATAATTATTATAATCCACTAATATAAGTTTGAATAAATCCTCCACTATAGAAAAAAATGAAAGGAAATCAAACTGAATTAAATACTTAGGCCTAAGGAATTGACCTCATGACCTCTCACTCACCCCCAAACAAATACCACCCCACCACCAATGGTGTGGAGAAAGGATTATCGGTTATAAAACAATTAGTAATAGCACATGATCAGATGTACCACTCCTTTCTCAGCTAGATAATATATTGGAATCTCTTTGTTCATAATACAAAAAAATTTTGTGTATGGAAAGACTTGAGCTTAGTCCAATTCTCATAGAGAGTGAGGGGTAAAACCATAAATAAAAGTAGTAAAAGGTCTACTTTGCCGATGTGATAAGGAAAAATAAATATAACCAAATAAAAAAATACCTCCATGTGACTATATAAGTCACAATCTAACCATTAAATAACAAATTATCAAAAATATATTAGGAGAAAAACAAAAACTTGTGCTGATATGATAAAGATATTCCAAAGCAATAAGCATAGTAGGCATGGAAAATAACCACACCCCAATTAAATTATTTAAATAAAATATAATTTTAATTATAGTTTGCAGTAAAATATTAAAATTAGAGTTTCATTACATTTTAAATAAAATATAATATTAAGATCATCGATTATTTATAAACATTCCCTATGTTTTATTTTCAATGAAAACAATCACTTTAAAACAATTTATGGGGACAAAGACACTCTTTTAGTAAAAAATTAATTTAATAAAACCAAATTTTAACAATGTTTGAAATATTATTTTGAATATAATTTATAATACCATTTTAATAATTTAATATAAATTCTCAATGGGAAATTTGAATAAAACATGGTAGGATAAAAAGAAATTGAAGAAGTCGATAATACCATAATATAATGGGTGAAGAATAAACCATATAAATCTTAATTTTATACTAAAAACATGGGAAATAACCCTTAGTATACTAAGGATAGGGTCACATATAGCTTCTACCACACTAATTAGGTAAACCATCAATTTGTGGAAATGGAACTATAACTATTTCTCCAGGAATCGGAATTTCTACACCACTGAACCAGTAAGATGTGTACATCATTACATCACCACTAAGGGAAGCACCTTAACTTGTTTAATATACCCATTATGATCTAATATTACCTACCAAAGCATCCTTGGATTTCAATTTAGTTTTAATAACAATAATTATTTTCACTAACATATCATTCCTTTAAAATAATTCATATACAATTTCACTTTCTTGATAAAGTATTCCATTTCCTCTCTTCCAATCACAAAAGGGGGAATTTCAAATAGTAATCCACAAAAAATAATAAACATATTTCTTTATAAAATACAAAAATTCATTTCAATATTCTTTTAAAACCAATATTAAAATTTCCCTTTCTAAATTCATTTTGAAAACCAAATTCAAACATCTAACTGAAAATTAACTTTTTAATTATCAAAACACTTTTGAGGGAAAATTGAGACACTGCAAGATCCAACCATTATATCAAAGAAAACAACCATGAATGAGGAAAACCCAAGTCAAGACTATAGGATTTTCCCCTTCCCAGTGAATACAATGTGATGAAAATCCTTCAGCATTACATGACCACTCGTCTTGTTGTCCCGTGCAGAATACATTTCAAGTATCACATTTATAATTAAAAACCAATATTGAAATAATCCATTGATAATTGGAATTTAAATTATTAAATTAAATTAAAAATAAAATAAAAGTTTAATTAAAATTTCACATTAAATATCCAAAAATCCCTTTGAAAAACCAATGAAATATTTTACAAGATCTATTCAAGATTTTTTTCAAACATACAATGTGTGGAATTAATTAAATAAATTATTTTTAATAAGTATCCAACTTTGATAAGTCATATAAATTTAAATTAAAATCCTTAAAAACATTATTTTCATTTCAAATGAACCAAAAAAATCTTTAATATTACCAATTGATACCAAAACAAGAGAATAAAAATACAAGCATTCCAGGTTCCAGAATTTAAAGACCCATAATAATGGGAAACCTATCTTAAATAAAAAGAACCAGACCTCATTTTCCAAGAATCACTATAAAAATCCAAAAATCAGTCCCCATGAGCCATAGTAACCAAAAATCTACCAAAGAAACCATCCCTATGTGGTTAGGGTTTGAAAAAGTATCATGCATAGTGAGGGGAGAGAGGAAAAAGAAAGAAGAAATGAGAAATGGAAGGGTACAAAGGAGGATAAATCCCAACCGGAGATGATCACACCCAAAATTGTGAGCAATAGTGAATAGAATCAAAGGGCGAAGAGGAATAAGGCATGACCAAGGATCCTCCTATTTATTTAATGATATATAGAGGTAACGGGTGGGGAGGTCCATGTCAGATATAAAATAAAGGGAGGAGTAGTCTAATAATTTTACATTTTTAAAGGAATATGAAACTTTTTAGGGTTTTATAAACTATGTATAAACCATGTTCCTAATAGATGAGGTTTTAGTACAACCCACATGGGAAGGATGTATGGTCATAAAAATCATATGCTGAATGCATGTTTTTTCTCTATTAAATAATAGACACATTCACATGGTTGTTGCATGGTTTGGGAAACCGTGTGCCAAATGATCACATGTTATAAATTTCCAAAATTTCCAAAATTATAATATTGTTTTGGTCCAAAATTAAAGAATAATATTAACTAAATATAATAATTAATAAAAGTTGGTTTGGAGTGTGACAAAGTGTTCCTATAGAATTGAGGGATTATCAAAAAGTGTTTGAGCACTCTTAGAGTTACACCATCACACACTGAGTATATTAACAAAGAATAATAGGATAAAAGGAGTTAATTTAGGTCATTGAACCCAAAAAAACAGCCAAAAAATGTGATACACCAGGATAATGGGTTTGACCATTCACTGGAGAGGAAACCAGTGTGATCCTTATAGTCATACAGTTTATGGTCATATATGTAACAATCCACGTTTTTATATAATAATAATTTTTTCATATCTATTAATATTTATGAATAATATATTAATTTTATTTTAAATAGGACACTTTTTCTGATAGTGTACTCAACACACAACAACATGTTTCTTTGAAATCTTACGTTGCACACAACTTTGAGTTATGCCAAAAAAATAATATAATAATAATAATATTTTAAATGATAGTTAACGCATAACCATTATATTGGAAGGAATGAAATAAAAAAACTAAAATATTATTATTAAATGTCTTTAAACTTATCCAAAAAATTTTAGAGGCTTAAAATAAGAATGAATCCAATTTTAAACATGAAAAACTCTAATATTTTTAAAAGGTCGTTTTACCACCTTTTGATGGAGAACCTTTTTTAAATCTAGTTTATGTCACTTTTATATGTTATATTTGAAAAAATAATATTATTCTTTATAATTGGGATATAAAAATTTACATTGTATGAAAATTTGGTATTTTTCCGATAAAGTTCATTTTTTAATGAATAGTGAAAAATACAGAATTTTAATTCAAAATTGCCTTTTAATATAATTTATTTCTATAGTTAGATTGTAATTTTAATTGATTTTATAGTTTATTTGTATTATATTTTTATCATTTAATCTAATTTTGGTCATTGGAACTAATTTTACTTTGAAATTGGACATAAATGCACGTCAATATTTTGGTAGTTTTTATTTCTTTAAAACCCACTTTTTGATTTTGACAACGAGAATTAATTTTAAATTAATTTATGAAACTTATGTGTTCTGAATTTGGAAAAATGGATTCAATATTAGGAATCAGTATGTCCAAATTGTGTAAATATGAAACTTTTATTTTTAGACATTATGAATAGTAACTTCAGTAAATATTTTATTTACTATGGTTAAAGGGTAAATCTGGTAAATAAGGGTAAACAAATAATATTATAATAATATTAAATTACCCTAACACATGTACTAACCCTATTGGATGAGATATGTCTGACCATGGGCATCTTTTAACTGATTTTAGGACCCCATGAAGCCACTTGTGTGTGAAAATGACACTTAATTACTTTTAATTTAAAGTTAAGGAAAATATAACTTAAACATGTATCTTTTAGTAAAAAAAATTTATATGGGGTTATATAAGTGATATATTTGACTATAAATAGTAATTATAAATCTAAAAATATTTCCTACATCATGGTATTTTTTTTAAAATCTTTAGACCTTAAATAAATAAATTTAATTATGACATAATGGTGATGTAGTGATTGCTTCGTTAATAAAGGATTCAAATAAATGATATAATAAATGTTAAAATAATTGTAATTTTGTTATTTTGATGTCATACATGAATTTTTTGGATGATATTTGCATGTTATATTTTTATTAATGAATTTTTTTCGAAGTAATCAAGTTATGGTTTTTTTAAAAAGTCATGATATTAATAGTGTCAAAATTGACATAATTCATATTTTAAAATATAAAATATTTCATTATATATTAAAAAATATACAAAAAACTATTATTCAGCCAAATAGTTATCATAAGTCTAAAATATTATTATCGACTCTTTAATTGTAAAATTTTCATGTTTTTGTAACTATTATGATTCTCAAAGTATTAAATGCTTGATAAAACAGTAAGAGCAAAAAAGGGTTAAATAAAAAACATAATGATTAAAAAATTTCCAAAACCTATATAATTCTTATTGGATGATTTTATTTAGACTTATATTTATCTTATCTTTGAATTTCATGAGTTTTGGATCTTTTTAAACCGAAAATAATTTTATAATAAAATAATACTTTCAAACTTTCCTAAAGAGCCCCTCTCCCCCCTTATAAAAGGAAATCACCTCTAACCCATCACTAAAACCTATCAAGACCATTTTATCATAAAAAATCTTCCCAAATAAGCTCCCAACATCCCTATCATCATTCTAAAGTACATACCTTGGGAATAAGGCAATTCAAGAAGGCCTTTTAGCTTAAATCAAAAGGAGTTACCTGATTTAAGGTAAGGTCTTCTCTCAAGCTTCTTCCATTTATTTTCCTTCTCCAACCCCATAAACTATCTTTATTACATTATTTTATAACAAAAAAAGTATCTTAAATATACTAGGATGTTTTTATAAGAATTATTTGAACTACACTTTCACACACCTCATCTAATGGATACGAATGTACTTTTTCTATGGATGGTGAACTATAGCCTTATGAAACAATGACTGTTCAATTATCTCCTACCGCCTTTCATGGTGGGAATTATTATGTAAATATAACTATATATGGTATATAATATATTTATATTGTCTCTATTCTTATTTATTTTTCATTTACACCATACCTTTATGCTTTCCATATCACATAAATACAATAATTTAATTTGAAGAAGTGCGGACTATAACCCCCTCAAAGTGATATGAATTGTTAAGGATATACATGGAACGTATAAAGGATGGAATTAATGAAATTATGTAACTATAATTATAATATACTTATGTATATTTTATTTTTCATTCCTTTAAAAATTAAAAAGAAATGAAAGTAGCGTTCATGCGTATGTATGAATTACCATCTCCATGAACGGTGCATTTCATTTTCTTATATCCAGATGTTATGGACTATTATAAATAAATATATACCATATCAAAATTCATATATACTATTATATTTAAATAATGAATAAAATTCTAGAGATAATGATCTTTTGACCATATGGGAAATTTGTAATTATAACAAGTTTATTTATGACTCTAGTACCGAACATCGAAAAAAACTGATATGAACTTCAATAATTATATGATTATGATAAAAAGGTAATAAGTGATATAAAAGGAATAATAAACTTGAAAATTTTTCTGAAGTAAGTATAATTAAGTTAAGTTTATTATTTAGGGAGATAAATAACAAACAAGTCAAGTCGGACATAAGGTTAGAGAACTTCTTAACCCATTTTCCATTCTTTAGGTTGATCTTCTAATTTTTGATTATGTCTTGATATGATTATTCGAGAAATAAATTTTGTCCTATCTTGTATTTATACTTTATTTATGTGTATTTATATTGAATACACAAAATATAGCTATTTTATTTATAAAATGATCTTTGTAAGGAAACCTTTCACCCTTCTCTTTTAGTCAAATACTTATTTTATGTTATGTCTTTAAAATTCCATTTTAAAATGTTGGGATATGTTCTTATATATCCTTATTACTATAAATTTTATGTCCATGTGATGAGAGACCCTTTTATCTCTCATCAAATCTTTTTTTGAATTTTAAAGTGACGTTCTTAGGCTGCTGGATTTTCATAAGGGACTTCTTCTCAATCTCCTTTCATTGAGACATACTTTGATTTATACACGACTTTACTTTATAAAGTGTATAAAATCCTTTGACATTTTAATTTCATTCTAAGGGAATCTTTTACCTACAAAGCATTTTACTAAATGACAAAAATAATGTTTCTTTTTAACGTATGTAGTGACAATGACCTTTCCTCGGCCGCGAGCATTATTTGATATTTGGATACCTTAACGAGCCGTAATGTTTTTAAAAGGAAAATAAATACCATGTACCCTTTTTACGTATTTTGGTATTGAAAATGGTTTTGATAAATCATTTATTATGTCAATATATTGAATTGATATATTTTTATTACAATGTGGAAGTATTATCTTTCCTTTATTCTTATTTTATGTGTTATGATTATGTTATGGTTCTTGGGTATTGATTACGTATATGGGTGGTTCCATGATAAACCTAGGGCAGGTGAGCCCGAGATAGCTATCCAATGCATTGGGTAATGTGACAGAGGTAAACATTAATATATCTTCTAAAAGATTTAGGGATTATATTATGATGGGTATTCCAAACATAACTCCCTACGTAGATGTGAAAGCTACATTATAAGTATGTTATGGATTCCACATGTTACTTTTATGATTTATGATTTCCATGTGTTATTAATAAATCTTATGATTTCATGAGGTATGTTAAAGATCTTATGTTTTTTATGTATTGATGGACTAATGTTTTCTTTCCTTATTTTACGACCCTTACTGAGATTTTTATGATCATCCCAATTTTTTTGAAATGTTTTTTATAGGGTATATGGAAGGGTAAGAGGAAGGAATAATTCAAGAAGATTTATATCAAGAAAATAATTCTTGTTTTATTTAAGGATTTTTCTTATTATGAAAGAAATTGGATAGAGTAGAAGTGTATACTTTGTAATATTTTGAGATGTAATGTAATATTTATGGACTAATTCCCTAAAAATCTATACCTGAAAATATCCTCAATGTGAATTCTTGAATTAACTATAGATTACGTAATGTTTAAGATTGGGGCCTTATAGTTGTCATCAGAGGTCAGTTTAGGAAAATTTATGGATTAAGAGTTTTTTGTTAGACACATGGTTATTCTCTATGTCTACTATTTAAGTTAAATCCTTATTTTGTTACTTTTTAAGATCAAGGATATTCTATTAAAAATAGAATGAGGAGGATCTCAAATGAAATTTCTATTTCTTCCTGATGAATTTCTTGAAATTATTATCACAAAGTCATGTCCAGACAATTCTAAAACATTTTCTAACATACAACTTACTTGAAAGCAATTGTTTGAGATATCAAGCACCTCCTCTATACCTCGATACCATTCTGGACCATGAGTTGTATTTAATAAAATAATATTTTTCTCAATATTCTCATATTTTCAGGAAAGGTGAATACTATCAAGTCATTTTCAAATATTTTACCTTATCATAAGATTTTTAAGCATATTATGATTTTGAAAAAAGTACTGAAGAAGGAGACCCTTGTACAACCTATTTATATTTGATTTTAAATTATAGTCTTTTAGTACATAGTTATGGTATTTTAAAAGGACCGTTGATTGAATGTTTCAACTCAAACTAGATCTGACTGTTTTATAAAAAGCAAGTTTTATCAGATGTTTTGAAATTATATGTCATACATGATTATAAAAGAAGCAGATGATTTTGAAGGATCTCTAAATAATTGTTGAAATGCATGTACCATCTATCTATGTGAACAAGATGACGATGAAACTAGGTAGAAACCATGATCAAGGTACGATGTTCTTTATTTGGGAATAATGTTATTTTATGGAGGTAAAAAATGACAATATATATAAGACTTCATTAAGATGTCAATGTCTTAATGAGTTGGGATGAAAATGATAGGTATAAGAAAACCTTTGAGGTTAAAACATGTTAGGGTTATTTTTGATTTTTTATAATAAGGACAACCCATATGATGGGTGACAACCTATCGCATCTGGCAAGACCACAAGAATCGAACCCACAACCGAAGGGAGATAGGGCGCATCACATACCACTGGCCTACGTGAAGCCACTGGTTAGTTTGACTTATTATTTTTAGATGATTTTATTGATCAAGAATGATTTGATTTGGGATCTTATGTTTTATCAACTGGATATCCTTAGTATAAGAAAATTATTTGGAGATTAAGTGATAAATGTTATTTGGGATGCCATTTTCTCTTTTGATAACACTATATGCCTAAGGAAAATAGAATACTATGGGACTTCATTTGAGGAGTAATGGTAGAATTTCATTTTGGAAGAATCTATGTTTTTATTGTGGACATATAAAGATTTATGTTATTAATGGAAATTATTAATCTATCATAGAGAATATTTGATTAGGTCAATTACTTTTCAGCATGAGACTTTAAGAGTAGTCGATGTTATTTGGAGATAAATGTTAAGATTTTTGTGGAAGACTATGTGACAAATCCTTATGAATTTTGGGTTTCAAACTTATTTTAGATTATTTCGAATAATTTTAAGGAAATTTTTTAATTGAGTGATATTTGTTGATATTTGGTTGTTATTTTTTGAATTTTGGAGATTAAGAGTAGTATTTCTTTTTTATAAAATATTATCCTTTTTGTGGATTATCTCATCTTGTACTCACCTTTTTGATTTTGGCTGATATTTAAAGACATGAGAAATATATGGTTCATCTTTTTTGGATAATTTTATTCTCTAGAAGTTGATTCTAGCACTTCAAGTGTGACCAAGTCATCTTTAATACTCATAGTTTAGAGAAAAGATGAGTTTTTGGTAGAAAATTATTAAAGGATTAAACTCTACTTGAAAAGTAAGTATATTTCCTTATGTTCTTAGTCAATATCATAAATAAATTCTCCAAATTTATGAAAGGGAATCTAAAACAAAAAATGTTGTCTGTTTACTTTTCCTATAGGGGAATCAAAGAACATTTAACCTACCACAAGTTTGTGGTTTTCTAGTGGTTAACTTTCTCCAGATCATGTTTTCTATCACTGTCCATCAGAACATGACAATAAGTTTCTCCACCGTATCTATGTTTTCATGTAATCATAGTATGTGTTATCTCAGGTGAACTTTGTACTTCTATTTCTTTCTTTTTAAGTGATACTATTATTAACTCTTTTTCTGATGTGGGAATTTCAATGAAATTTTCAAGCCCAATTTTAAAATTGCAAGGACACAATTTCCAGAAGGAGGGAAGGATATAACAACCCATGTATTTATATAATAATATTTTTTTCATATCTATTAATATTTATGAAAAATATATTAATATTATTTTAAATAGGACACTTTTTCTGATAGCGTACTCAACACGTAACAATAGGTTTCTTTGAAATCTTACGTTGCACACAACTTTGAGTTATACCAAAATAATAAAATAATAATATTATTATTTTAAATGATAGTTAATTACTAGCTGTTTTATTGGTGGGAATGAACAAAAATAACTACTATATTATTATTAGATGTATTTAAACTTATCCAAAAAAATTTAGAGGCTTAAAATAAAAATGAATTCGATTTTAAGTATGAAAAACTTTAATATTTTTAAAAGTTCATTTTACTGCCTTTTGATGTATAACCTTTTTTAAATCCAGTTTTTGTAACTTTTATATGTTCTATTTGAAAAAATAATATTCTTATTTAGAAGTGGGACATCAAAATTTACATTGGATGAAATTTGGGTATTTTTATGATAAAGTTCATTTTTAATGAATAGTAAAAAATACTAAATTTTAATTCAAAAAATACCTTTTAATCTAATTTATTTATATAGTTAGATTGTAATTTTAATTGGTTTTAAAATGTATTTCGATTATATTTTTATTATTTAATCCAATATTGGTCATTTTAAGTAATCGCACTTTGAAATTGGACATAAATGCTTGTTGATCTTTTGGTAGTTTTTAAATCTTAAAAACACGCTTTTTGGTTTTGACAATGGGAATTAATTTTAATTTAATTTATTCGACTTTTTTATTTTGAATTTGAAAAAATAGATTCTATATTTGGAATTAGGAGGTCCAAATTGTTTAAATATGTTACTTTTATTTTTAGACATTATGAATAGTAACTTCAGTAAATATTTTATTTACCATGGTTAAAGGGTAAATCTTATAAATAAGAGTAATAAAATAATATTATATTAATATTAAATTACCCTAACAGATTAAATAACCCTATTTTATGAGATATGTCCGACCATGGGAATCCTTGGGTCGATTTTAGGACCCCATGGAGCCACTTGTGTGTGAAAATGACACTTAATTACTTTTAATTTAATGTTAAGGAAAATATAACCTAAACATGTATCTTTTAGTAATTTTTTTTATATAGAGTTATATAAGTGATATATTCAAATATAAATATTTATTATAAATATAAAAATATTTCCTACATTATGGTATTTTTTTTTATAATTTTTTAGACATTAAATAAATAAATTTAATTATGACACAATGGTGATGCAATGATTGCTACCTTAATAAAGGATTGAAATAAATGATATTATAAATGTTAAAATAAATGTAATTTTGTTATTTTGATGTCATCAAAGATTTTTTGGATGATATTTACATGTTATATTTGTATTAATGAATTTTTTTGAAGTAATCAAGTTGTTATGGATTTCTAAAAAATTCATCATACGAAGTGTCAAAATTGACATAATTCGTATTTTTAAATATATATATTTTTTAAATATTATAAATTTCCAAAAAATATAATATTCATCCAAATAGTTATCACAAGACTAAAATTTTATTATTTACTCTTTAATTGGATATTTGTCATTTTTGGTAACTATTGTGATTTTCAAAGTGTTAAATGCTTGATAAAACGGTAAGAGTAAAAATGTTTAAATAAAAAATATAAGGATTAAAAAATAACAAAAACCTATATAATTCTTATTTTATGATTTTATTTAGACTTACATTCATCTTATCTTCGAATTTAATGAGTTTTGGAACTTTTTAAACCGAAAATAATTTTATAATAAAATAATACTTTCAAACTTTTCTAAAGATCCCCCCCTTATAAAAGTACATCACCTCTAACCCATTACTCACACCTCTCAAGACCTTTGGATCGTCCAAAATATACCCAAATAATCTCTCAAAATCCCTATCTTCATCCTAAAATCTATAACTTGAGAAGAATTCAATTCAAGAAGGCCTTTTAACTTAAATCAAAAGTAGTGACCTGATTTAAGGTAATGTCTTCTCTCAAGATTCTTCCATTTATTTTCCTTCTCAAAACCCCTAAACTCTATTTATTATATTATTTTATAAAAACAGAAATATCTTAAATATACTAGTATGTTTTTATGATAATTATTCAAACTACACTTCCACACACCTCTATCTAATGGATACGAACATACTGTTTATGTGGACAATGAACTACTGCCTCACGAAATGATGATTGTTCAATTATCTCCTACCACCTCTCATTGTAAAGACCCGTAAATTTCAAGGAATTTTTTTTCTTAATTTTCTTTGTAATTTTACAAGAATGCAGTTTCGGACGACACCTGATTCCGAGGCCCGGTGTGCCTGGAATCATTTTCCGAAGTTTGGATCGGGTACGTTCAATGAACGAACGAGCGGGTTTTTCTAACTTTTGAACCGGTGCTCGGAATAAAATTCCGAGGGCACCGATGGAATCGCAGCGCCGATATTTTCTTAGAAACGCCTCTTCCGGAGTTGCGTTTGCTCGGGTGTGGTTTTTAATTTTTGGGCTTAAAGTTAAGAAATAAAATAATTGGTACGACAAACTTTATTTTATTTCACTTAAGCCACTTGGAAGCCACTTAAAGATGCTTAAGCTGAGTTGATGCAGATAGGGTGCTATCCAAAAATATCCTACCCTCTTGGTAGGATATTTGTGAGGTGGGGCCCGCACGAGCCCCACCATTTCTTTTCCGCTAAGTAACGCACCCACGAAAACCCGTCATTATGAAAGTCAACTGACGCGTTTTCTTAATTTCTTAATGCACCATTTAATTGGTCGGTTTTATTTGTTGAATTAATTCTATGAATTAATTTAATCGTTTCTCAACCTGTTTTCAATCCGTTGGCGTAATAATAAAATAAGACCAACGCCCGACTTCTGGAAAAATGTTCGTTGAGAGGATTTGACAAAAACCAGGAGTTCTTCATCCCCCTTCGTGAAGAACGCGAAGAACGCGAAGAACGCCGAGACCTCAGAAATCGACGACGCGACGCGAAGTTCCACGACGCCGACGATTCTTCTTCCGCGACGTTCTTCCGCGACAATCCAACCCCGCGACAATCCAACCCCGCGACAACCTTCGATCGATAGAGACAAGTTCGTCGACGCAACGCCAGATACCGCGACGACGCGACGATCCCATCCTTCCACGACAATCATTTTTGCGAAGAACGCGTGTGCGATGACTTGACGAGGTAGGGGTTTTATTGGGAATGATTTTACTCCGTGGATGTTTCCGTTCAAAAAAAAGAACCCGGTTTCATAAGAACAATTTTAATTTATTAAAATTGTTTTTGATATGTTCTCTATGTGTTGATAATTTCTCCCGACTGTTATCACCTAATGCAGAGGGTGTGGGCCAAACAAACACGGCCCGACTACCCTCCGCAGTTCTTCGTTGAGGCGCGGATTGGCGGGCGATGACAAAACATGCCACAGGGACGATCCGTTGTTTCCGCAGTGAAGAACGAGACCCGGGAGGAGCTTCGGCGCAGACGGGAAGGAAAACGGACCACCGGAGAAACTCTGGGGGCCCGCGGAGGCCACCGGCGGTGCGGGTCCGGCTCACACGTACGGGACGTGGCAAAGGCCGCGTCCGTTGACTCCAGCGCGGCCCCACACGGGGCTGCGACACCATCTTCCCGCGGGGGCAGCGCCCCGCGGCTCCTTCGCTCGGCCACTCGGCCAAGCCGAGCCGGGCCGGCCTGACCGGCCGGGTCGCGCCCTGGCCGGACCGGGCCGCGCCAAACCGGTTCCGACCCGGACCCGGGTCGGGTCGACCCGGTGCGGGCCGACCCAGGGGGGTTGGGCCGGGTCGGTCCTGGCCCAGACCCCCCCATCTCCGGATGTTTTCGGCCTTTCGCTCATAACTTGAGATACGGGCCTCCGAACGACGCGACATCAGCGGCGATGTGATCCTTGGATCGAGACGGTCGTTTTGGTATATCGTACTCAAGGTTTCGGATTACTTTGAGTTCGGCCGGGTTGGTTCGTGCACGAAACCAACCGGGCCCTCGGAGCGGAAACGCTCATATCTTGAGCTTCAGAAGTCCGATCGACGTGTCGTCGACTTTGTTGTTTTCCTCTAAGTGAGACAGGCCTTTTGGAATACTCCGCCCGAGGTTTGGATGCAGGTGGAGTACGGTCGGGTTGGTTTTTACTTAAAAGCCAACCGGGCCGTTGGGACGAAAAAGCCAATAACTCTCAGACCGGGCGTCCGATTGACGTGCCGTCTGCGACGTTGAGTTCCTGATGACGATACAGAACTTTTGGATACATCAACTTTGGACTATGTGCCAGTTGATGTATCAGCCTCTCGGCTTGTGGAGCGGACCCTCCCGAACGAGCTTGCTATGTGCGGGAACCCTAGAGCTTGCTGCGACTGCTACTGTGACGACGACGACTGTGCAGAGATCCTCAGTGGACTGCGACGACTACAACACTCAGAGATCCTTTGTGGGTCAGTGCTACCAATCCTGTGTGGGTCCGATCCTGTGTGGGTCAGCACTCAGCGGTTCTATGTGAGCCAGCGCCTACAGGTCCTGTGTGGGCCCGATCCTGTGTGGGTCTTTGCGGGGGTTAGTTACCTATCGATCCTTTGTGGGTCAGATCCTTTGTGGGTCATTGCGAGGGTTAGTTACCTATCGATCCTTTGTGGGTCAGATCCTTTGTGGGTCATTGTGGGGGTTAGTACCTACGATCCTTTGTGGTTCCGATGACTTAGATGGATTAGTGATCATCTCTATCGTCATTTGAAGAAGTATACTTGTGTGAGCTGAAACCCTATTTTACTTTCCTTTGTGGATTGTGTTGAGCTATCCTGTGTGGATTTACGTTTTACTTTCCTTTGTGGATTGTGTTGAGCTATCTTGTTTGGATTTTACGTTTTGCTTTCCTATGTGGACTGGGTTGTACTTGAGCTCGGATGTTGGAGCCGAGCAAGAATTGATGACTTAGGTATATGTATGGGCATATACCTAAGCCGTTTCGGATGTTACTTCGTGATTTGTATCTTTCCTTTGTGGTTTATCCTTTGTGGATTCTGGGAGACCTTCGGGGGTCTCGGGGTCCCTACTGAGTATCTTATACTCACCCCTGCATGGGCTATTCCCACACTTCGTTGTATTGGTTGCAGATGATGGACAACGCTGATCGTGGTGGAGGCTTGTGGAGCAGCACGGTACCTAGAGGTGGACCACTGGGCGGGACGTACTCGGAGCGGACGGCTGGACCGAGGATCTGTGGAGGCTATCTGTGCTCACCCTTCAGGTGAGACTTCCAGAGGACGACTCGACGTTGCGGCTTTTCTTTTCAGTTGCTGTTTTCCCCTTTCAGTTGTACTTTATAGTTGGGCTTGTATTTCCGGCCCCTTTTTACTTTTAGCACAGCTTGTTACAGTTTTTACTTAGTGTTTACTTTTCTCCGCTTTCTTACTCTGTGGTGCTTGTTTACTTTACAAAGGCAATGCCTTCCCTTTTTCTGGGATTTACGCCTTGGTGCTGTCACCAGCCCCTGCCCTATGGAAGGCGGGCTTAGGGTAGTCACGACACGGGCCCCGAGGACGGGTCGTGACACTCATGGTGAAAATTATGATACAACTATATTTATATACTGTATATAATATATTTATATTATCTCTATTCTTCTTTATTTTTCATTTACAACATACCTTTATTCTTTCCATAACACCTAAATATGATAATTTTATTTGAGGAAGTACGAACTACCACCCTCTCAAAGTGATATGACTTATTCATGATATACATGGAATTTATAAACTATGTAAGTACTAAACTTATGTAACTGGAATTATAATATACCTTTGTATCTTTTAGTTTTCATTCCTTTAAAAATGAAAATGAAATGAAAGTAGCGTTCATGCGTACATACAACTTACCATTTCCATGAACAGAGTATTTCATTTTCTTATATTTAAATGTTATGGACTATTATAAATACATATATACTGGATCTAAATACATATATACTATGATATTAAAATCATTAATACAATTCTAGAGATAATGTAATTTTGACCACATGGACAATTTTTAATTATAACAAGTTCATTTATGACTCAAGTACCGAACATCGAAAAAATACCGATATTAACTTGAATAATTATATGATTGTTTTAGGAAGGTAATATGTGATATAAAAGGAATAATAAACTTAAAAAGGGTTCTGAATCAAGTATAATTAACTTAAGTTTTATATTCATAAAGATAAAGAACAAACAAGACAAGTCATACACAAGGTAAGGGAACTTCTTAACCCGGTTTCTATTCATTGGGTTGATGTTATACTTCTTGATTATATTGTGATATGATTATGTGAGAAACAAATTTTGTCCTATCCTGTATTTATACTCGATTTCTGTGTATTTTTAGTGAATACAAATAATCTATCTATTTTATTTATAAAATGAACTTTGTAAGGTAAAATTTCACCATCCTCTTCTCGTCAAAGACTTCTTTTATGATATCTCTTTAAATTTCAATTTTCAAATGTTGAGATATGTTCTTCTATATACTTATTTATATAAATTTTATGTCCATGTTATGAGAGACCCTTTTTTCTCTAATCAACTCATTTTTTTGATTTTTAAAGTGATTCTGTTAGGCTGCCGAATTTTCATAAGGGACATCGTCTCAATCTCCTTTCATCGAGACATACTTTGATTTATACATTACTTTCCTTTACACGATGTATAAGTCCATTTGAAATTTTAATTTCATTCAAATGGAATCTTTTCTCTACGAATCATTTTACTAAATGAAAAAAATAATGTTTCTTTTTGACATACGTGGTGACAATGACCTTTTCACCATTGTGGGCATTATTTGATATTTGACATCCTTAACAATCCATAATGTTTTTAAAAGGAAAATAAATACCATGTACCATTTTTATGTATTTTGGTATTGAAAATGGTTTTGAGAAAGAATTGATTATGATGATATATTGAAATTATATATTTTTATTACAATGTGGAAATGTTATCTTTATTTTATGCTTATTTTATGTGTTATGAATATGTTATGGTTCTTGGGAATTGTTTATGTATACGGGTGGTTACATGAAAAACTTAGGGTGGGTGAGCCTGGGATATCTCTCAAATTCATTGGATAACATGACATAGATAAATGTTAATGTTTATCCTAAGATATTTAGGGAATATACCGTGATTGGTATTCCAAACATAACTCCCTACGTAGTTGTGAAAGATACAATGTAAGTATGTTATGGATGCCACAAATTACCTTTATGATTTATAATTTTTTTGTGTTATTCATAAATATTATGATTTCATGAGGTATGTTAAATGGATTATGTTTTGTATGTATCGATGGACTAATGTTTTATTTCCTTATTTTATAACCCTTACTGATATTTTTATGCTCATCCCATGTTTTTTGAAATGTTTTTCAGAGAGGATAGTAAAGAGTAAGAGAAAGGAAGAATTCTAGAAGGTTTATATCAAGGAGAGAATTCTTGTTTTATTTAAGGAGTTTTATTATTATGAAAGAAATTGGATATATTAGAAGTGTATACTTTGTAAACTTTTTATATGTAATGTAATATTTACATCCTAATTCTCTAAAACTCTAAACCTAAAAATATCCTCAATGTAAATTCTTGAATTAACTCAAGATTACGGAATTTTTAAAGCTGGGGCCTTATAATATAACTTAGATTGAGGGGTGAAGTTCTCTATAAAACAATACTACAACATGGATGAGAGTTTTAAAACATGATATAGAAAATAACATTTTAAATTTCACATAGTTTAAAGGCAATACATATTTGAAAAGAATTTTTTCTTAGTTTAAGTTCATTTAACATGGACCAAGGGGAATTTCCTATAATGCCATTCAACAAGGACCAAGGTATGTGCCTTATATGTTTGTGTATCTAGGAATAAGGGAAATGAATTTTAAATATAATAAACCTTAGATTAAATGGGGATAATAGTTTAGGGTCACAAAACTTGGAATTTATCCTCAGGAAGACATCACCATTATAGCACTTGATAGGAAAAGGTGACCTAGTAAAGGAGTTAATGGGTGTGGAAACATGATGGGGTGAAAATGAATAGATTTCCTAGGATGAAAATGGGGTATATAATTGATTTTTGTATGAACCTAGGACCAAGAATCTAAGATTCACTATGTATCCTATATAACTTGAATCATGACACATATATTTATAATAGGGGAAACTCTCTCGACATTTATCTAGATGGTACATATGAGGTTGAGTAGAGGAATTACCTCAGTGCTAGGAGGTGGAAGGGTTTCAAATTCGGTAAAAGGAGCATCCCAAAACTAAGGTATAATGAATTTGGAGTTGGAGTGGTAGGTGTCCAACAACAAAAATGGTTATCCTTTCAGGAAAGGACCAAGGAATCACATAGTTTCAAGTCATGATATTGGGGATTTCCCATGAATTTTAATGTCATTCAATAAGTATGTTGATCATGAGAGTTAATGTCATATGGTTAGGATAGAAACCATTCCTTTTAATGTCCTAAAGATAAGATGATGAACACACTGTTTAATGTCATATGGCGAGGAAAATAATTATATGAAGTTTAATTTCATGAAAATAAGACTAAAATGGGTATGAGATTGCTTATACATCAATCATGGAGAGTATAACCCATAATATGGAATCCAAATTCTAATAAAAATGAACCCATAAATGGGTGCACATTGTTTAAGGTCGTAATACAAGGACCAATGGGGGTTTCACAGTTTAATGTCATGAACATGGGATAGAGGGTCTCTCTAATATAATATAGATTAAATGTGCTAGGAAGTTATCAATTAAAACCCTGAATCCCATGTGATTCATGCTCAATATGGGAAATAAGGAGAAATAGAATTCCCATTGTATAAGATTAGTTTTCAGGGTTATATGGGTCAAGTTCAGTATGTTATACCGACCCTAAGGAATAACCCTATGAAAATGGGGACGACTATTCATGAAAGAATTTACAAGACTGATTCACCCTAATAATGTAAAACATGTATAAGAGGAAAATACTAAGAGTGCTAAAATTCAACTTGAAAAATAAAATGAGTAAGTAAGAGTAAATTGTGACTAATAAGATCTTAATTCATAGGAGACAACATATAGGCAGAGGATGGCTATTGAATAAATTCAAAACATGGATCCCACTACCCTATTATCAAGAATGAGGTAAAATTATATTAGGTTAACTAATGAACATATTCTAAACATAGTATTTGACATATTGTTCCAAAAATCTTTTTCTCTAGGATATGTACATGGGATAAGAGGAATTAAAATACTGGTTTATTGTACCATCTCTATTGGGAAGTCCATTCTAAAATTAAATTATAATAGAGAAATTCAAAATCCAAAGAAATTTTTTTGGTTATGAAGTAAAGAAAGATGCTCAAGATGGATTTTTTCACCCTAGAGATATAATTCCAAGTATTGAGCATATTGATAGAGCCCACCTGGTTTGATGGAGTTCCAAGACCACAAGAGATTAGAATGGAAGAAAATGAGAAATCATGTCTTAAGGAAAATTGAAATGGTTCCTAGTGATGTGTAGTTTATAGTCATCTTGATCCAACCATTAGAGATATGGTTTTAGTTCACACAACTTCAACCCTGAGATACTTAAGTTTAATGTTTTGAAAATTTAACTAATGAATATTAGAGTTTTTGGTTATATAACTTTGAATATTATATGATGAAGTTTATGGTTTTTTATCTTTGACCAAGGTGTATAATAATATTGACTACATGGATGTGGTGTAGTTAAAACATGATGTGAATTGTGGACTTAATGGTAATGTAGGATATATTTGGGGAAGAAAGCACATGTTTTATGGTTGAGGTTTGTGGAATAATTGGGATGGAGGTTAAGGTCATAAAAAATTGATTGAGAAGTGATGTTAGTTTAAGTTCATATAGATTAGACCCTGAATGGATACCAATTTAAGGTTATATAGCTTGAACCCCTGGGGTTGAGGTAGTCCATTGGACAAGGTGACAACCCAACATGAGTGGGGTCTTATAAAAATATGGAAAACCTATGAAATTTGTACACATAGTTTAATTCCATTATACTTGTAATGATAAGATTATGGAGTTTAAGGTCACAAAAATATGATAGAGGGGAATGAAAATCTATAGGGTAGAGGAGAGAGAAAACCTGAGGTGAATTTTAGATTTGAGGCAGATTTATACCATCTTATAGATATATTAAAAATAGTTTAAGGTTATGATCCTTGGACCAAGATGTTTGAGGATTTAATTCATGAATTAATTGATCATTTTCCCCCTAAGGTGTGTGTTTTATCGATGACAGGCAGGATAAAGAAACCTGATAGAGGGGATCTAATCATCTAGACTAGGCAGAGGGAAATTAGGAAGTTATGGTTGGGCCAAGAATAAGAGTTTCTGGAATCACTATGCATCTCATGGAATGATAATATAGATAAAAAAGTATTAATTAGGAAAATTGGTATTCCATATTGATTTGAAACATTGACCAAAGAATAATGAGGTGGATAAAACAACTCTTAGACATATGTTAGATAAGACCATATAGGGCATAGTGACTATTAAGGGTCATATCATTTAAGGCCTGATGTGCATAGAAATAGAGTCCATTAAATTGGGAAAATATTAGAGATACAAGAATCACTACATATCCTGTGTAATAGGGAATAATGCCAAACATAACTTAGAAAAGGTATTGTGGTAGGTGACCAACACTAGGATAAAAGGAGGGAACCCTCTCAGGTGAGGACTGATAACTGGTTTTATAGTTTAAGCTTTATATAGAAAGAGGTCAGTTACAAAATTTAAGGTCATGTATCTAGAACCAAAGCCAATATAGTTTAATATCATGTGGTAAGTATTTTTATTATGCAATTCAATATTGTACAATGATGATGATATGATACATAACATATGGTCATGCAACTAGGACCCAAGTGACATGCAGTTTAGGGTTATACAATGAGGACTAATTCAAGGTAGTTTAAATTCTTATAGATAATACTATAAAATGTCTTAATTATTCTATATAATTAACCAAAAAACTTCTAATCTCATGTGATTCATGATCGGTGTCAGAAATATGGGGTAGTGGATGATTACTCAAATTACATGAGAGTTCTTGATATGAATTGATGAATTGGGATCATAATATCACATTAGTCACCAAGAAAACTCATAAAGGATAAAAAATGTTGGGTATGATACCACAAGACCTATTAGGTCTAACGATATGCAAGGACACATGAGGGGTGGGGGGACATCGAGGGTGTCTGAAATTTATTTGAACAAATAAAGGTGGAAGTGAGATAAATTGTGGCCCCTATATTTAAACCATGAGGGGGAGTGATAGATAAGATATAGTTGAATAAATACCTTTTATGAAGAGTAGGTTCGACTACTATTATATTGAAAATTTGGAAAAAGTAAAATTAGGTCAACCACAGAATACATTAGAAATGAGGGATCTACCATGTTACTATTGATATTTTTTCCTCCATGATGTGCACCCTATATGAGAGGTGGTATGATATTGGGTTACTATGCCATCACTATAGGTGAGTCCATTTATAAGTGAAAATTTTATGGGGAATCAAACTCAGGAAGCCCGAAAGTGGGAAAATAGAAGGAATGAGGGTGGTTATGTAGAGTTTATACACTATGGAGATATTCCATCAAGAATTTTTCATGTTTATAGGGTATATCAATGTTAGGGGAGTGGCATGTAGGCTGGTTTTATTTATAACTGAACTTAAGTATTGAAAACTTGGGAGGGAACTAGGATTGTAACGACCCAATATTTTTGAGTAGTATATTAACTTACTCTTAATGATTTAATAAGATGTTAATGGTTAATGCAGAAAGAGGAGTCGATGGCTTCATCCAGTAGACTCGAACCTTATGAAGCCCACTTATCAGAGCTTGGGAAGGAGGTGGCATCATTGGGCTTCTCTTTGGACCAAGACCAAGCCAAACTCCAGCGTGTCAAGATTGAACGAAAACACCTGCGGGAGAAGTTCAAGTTAGTAGAGATTAATACTAGGGCAATGTTATCTGAGCCTCCCTCGGATTCTCTCACCATAGCACACCTTACACTTAGGTCATATTCCGGTGTTATAAGGGGCTATGTGATGAGACCCTAGATTCTTTGTGTAATCCTTTGGGATGAATGAATTAAAATTTATTCCTTTAGTGATGTTTGTGAAACTTCAAATGTCCGGATAATTTTAGGATGTATTTTATTGATGAATTTTGAAAAAAGGATATTTTAAATATTTATGTAAACCCTAAATAATTAATGATGTGTAATGATTTTCAAAAAATGGTCTTCTACAAAAGTGTTCAGTAAGGAATTTGGAGTCTAATAAGATCAACTTAATTTTTGATGAATAGTAAATTTGAATAGTGATTTTACACTTAAGATTAGTAATGTGACCAAATGTATTAGTAATTTCACTCAAAGAAAGTTTTAATATAATTTAGACACCTAGATTAAGTAATGTGATTCAATAAAATGGGTAAATAAAGGTTTCATAAATTATTAGTCAAGTATTAGTTTTTTCGGGTGAATAGTGTTTTTTAATTAAAAATTTAATTAAAAATGATTAGAAAATTATTTTTATAAAAAGGACTTTATTTTTTAACTCAGAGCATCGATATTATGTTATGGTAATTTTTGGGGATTTTTTCTGAAAAAAACGAATTCTCGATGAATAGTGATTTTATTTAAAAATTAAATTAAAATTATTTAGAAAATTATTTTTATAAAATGGAGTTCATAAATTTAATTAGAGCATCAATATTTGGTTAAGGTGAAATTTTGGGATTTTTCTGAGTAAGATGAATTTCCAGTGAATAGTAAAAATGCAGTTTTAGGGTTTCGGTATGTTTAATGACATCATAATTGTGTCATGATGATGTCATGAGATA
Organism: Viscum album; assembly: GCA_963277665.1. Taxonomy (NCBI): domain Eukaryota; kingdom Viridiplantae; phylum Streptophyta; class Magnoliopsida; order Santalales; family Viscaceae; genus Viscum; species Viscum album. Next base: position 879,345,942 of record OY728126.1, on the reverse strand, counting down.
TTTTAAGGGTTGTCCAGCCAAGGGTGATGAATTATTGTTTTGGGGGCCCCATGTGGCCTAACTCCATGGTAAATTCCAAGGGAGAGCACATGGTTTTGAGAAAAGCACTTGTGAGGTGTCCCTTGGCCATTAATGCCCTGTCACCTCACTTTCCCTATAAATACCCACCCTTTCCTCCTTTAGTTTTCACTCCCAACTCTCCCCCAACTATGTTCTGGTCTCCTTACCTCCCAAGGAGTCCTCCCAAGGTTCCCCCAAGCCCTCAAGGTCCAAACCTTTGATTTTTAAGAGTTACGTTTTAAGGTAAGGGATCTGACCTCTCTCTTTCTTTTCATGTAATCTCTTTTATATCATTCCTTTTATGCTCCATGTTCTTATGTGAGAGGATGTTATTTTATATTCCTCTTAATGCCCTTTTCATGTTTATATTATGAGAGATCCCCTCTTACTCTCATCATTTCGTTTTATGAAGGTTTAAGTGACACCATTAGGCTGCCGAATTTTTAAGTGATTCTTTCACCCTTCTCATTTTTCAAGTTCGATTTTCATGTCAAGTCTTTCAATTTCCTTTTTATTATGTTGGGGGTATGATCTCTATATCTATCATACTGATCTATTATGATCATATGATGAGAGACCCTATTTGATCTTGTCAAATCATTTTTTTATTGAAGTTAAGTGACGCCGTTAGGCTGCCGAATTTTCATAAGAGAAATCTTTTTTTTTGTCTCACTTCCATGTTTTTCATTTCATATGGTATATCTTTCAAATTTCATTAACATGTTCTTAAATCTCTTATATTATGTCCCCCTACTGTTTTATGGATCATTTATGAGTGGGTGACCCATGTCCCCTCTCTTTTCAATGTTTTCTAAAACCTTGTAACATAGCCGTTACGCTGCAGAATTTTCGTCTCAAAATGCATCTCTCTTTTCTCAAAATTATTTTATGTTATAAAGTGAATACTCAAAGCTCTTATTTCTACAAGGTTATTCACATATATATCAAAATTTTCTATTTTAAATTCTAGGATTTACATACATGAGACCCACTTTCCCCTTCCGTGGGTTTAAAGTGACGTAAAGATCATGTCTTTAAAGCAGTTTTTAAAACGTTATGATTATGAAATAAACCCATTTATTTTATGCTATGTGGGTTATTTATGAAATTTTTGATGATTATATATGTGGATCACATGATAATAAAGACAAATTAAGGGTGCGCCCTGATAGCGCTCCAATGCATTGGGTAATGATGTAACCACTAGAGATTACAATTTTCACGATACCTTGGTAAATAACCTTGGTAATTTTCAAATGACACCTTGGGGATGGACCTTGGTGATATGTTCATGATTGTCTATGTTAAATGATGTATCCAAATCTTCAAGTTAGGAAAAATGTTATTTTTTATTATTAAATACCTCATGATTTCTTTCTCATGCCTTAAAGTTCTTTTCACGTCCTTATTGAAGTATATCAAGTTCACATGTAAAATGTTCCTCTTGTTTCCCTTACTGGGCCTTCTGCTCACCCTTTTGTTTTGATGTATGTCCCCAGGTTATGAGATGCAGTAATGAACCTAGGATGAACTTAAGGAGAAGCCTTTAAAGTGTTTAAGAAGAATGCTTTATGTTGTTTTCATGTATTATGTTCCTGGTTTCCAAGACACTAAACCTTAAAGATCCTCAGTTTTGTGTAATGTAATGAAAGTTTATGTTATAAAAAGACGGGATGCTATAAGGATAGAATCTGATTATACCTCTATGGAATAAGAATAATCCATAAAGGTAGATATTTTAATGTTATAAAGAAAAACATGGGTGTTTCTACCATTTAAGGTTGTAAAACTTGGACTGATTGAAGTTTCTTTATAGTCATGCATGCAAGACCATGGATATTCCATTTAACATCATGAAGCAAAGACACTGAACACATAGTTTAATGTCATATGGTGAGGATGACATTCTATGTTGTTTAAGGTCATATAGCTAGGACCAATACATGTAATAGTTTTTGTTCCTATGGTAGGGTCTAATTACAAGAAGTTTAATGTTTTGAGTAATATATTATTTTTAGGTAGTTTGAAGTCTTACAGCTCAGACTAATGTTTTTTATAGTTTATGGTTATGCAAAAAGGACCAAGGTATCTTGCAGTTTAGGGTTATGTGTCAAGTACCAAGGTGTATTGTAGTGTAAGGTCTTGTGATGGGGACCAAAGAACCCAAGATTAATCTATTCATAGTATTTATTGAGGAACCTAATGTTGGTGGGAGGCATGATGCACTCCCCATCAATGGTGATCATTGAATACACACTATTAGAGTAAGCTTTGTGTCTAGTGTAGGGTCCCTACCAATTTTAATCTAACTTTTAAAGCTTCTCTATGGGTATCATTACCATCCTAAATACCATCTCTAATTCACCCTTGAATAAGGAGATAAGGTATGTTATTGAATAATCTATCCACTCAGTTTCGATGAACCTCTAGGTTGTCTAATGCTTGAATCCAATTTTCATCAATGAATTGCTACTCAGCTAACTAGAACTAGGATTTTTTTAAACTAGAACCAACTATTAATTTATGGCTATCCAGAGTTATTGAAGCTAAACCACATGGTTAGTACTTCATTTGTTCCACACCCCAATTAATATAGAGTTTTATGGGTGGAAGTTTGAATTGTTATATGATATTCTCACAAGGCATTGGAGAGATTTTCTATCCAAATCGTTTGGTTATGATCTACCTTATTACTTAGAATGTTAGAGATGAATTTGATGAATTCCTTGATCAATCCATTCAATGAGACATTTTTGGAGGGAGCATGGTTGGATAAAATGTCATATTTAGCGTAGACCTTCTTCATATCCGAGGATAGAAAGTTGGTTTCATTGTATATGAGAATAGTTAGAGGGATCCCAAATTAATGAATGATTTGGGACTTTAAAAAATTGATCATGGACCTAGTGTTGACCACTTTGAGTGTAAAAAATTTAATCCACTTTGAGAAGAAATTAATTGTAGTAAGAAAAAATATAAACTGGCATACTGTCTCCAGCGGGTAGGGACCCATGATGCTAATTCCCCACATGGATGAAGGCCAAGAATACTTGGTGGCGGGAAGAATATCTGGAGGCCAATGCAAAAAGTTGGTGTAAACCTAGAATAAATTACAATTATTGGTGAATTACATATAGTCATAAGCAATGTTAGGCCAAAAGAAACCCAATATTAAGATATAATGGGGGTAGATTAAATCCTTATTGGTGAGATCAACATGAACCAATATGAACCTCCTTCATTAATTAATGAATTTCCTTCAATTTAGTGTAGCATGAAAGGATTATATCAAAGATAAATCTTTTAAGTACCAACTCTAAATTAGTTTCATCAAAGAGGAGAAAATTTACTCCCCTTCTGTCGATTTTCTCATGCTCGAGTTGACTTTCATGTAACGTACCATGTTGTAGATAATAAATTGAGGGGGTTATATAATCAAGTGTTTCTTCCATTTCAATAGTATTTAAGGGTACTGATTTAGTTAGAATGGTGCCAAACTGATTCACCTCTCAATTTTATCTATTGAGAGAGGAAGTGATCATATTATGATGTGTTATGTAGATGATCATATCATCTTGGTCTGTATCGGCAAGGGATGTTGCTAAATTTTCTTGGGTGTCTGTTCTATTTTTCCTAGATAGTAGGACATGGGACACCCACATCATAAAGGGAAATTTGTCTATTAAATATAGGTTACATTCAATAAAAGGGAATACTTTTTTTCTTGATGGTATAGTCACCATTAATTTTCTTAATGAATTATAGATAATATCTATTCATGTGTATCATGGGGGATAAGATATTGTGGTCCAGTTCAAGACTAGTGATGATTGATTTGTATTCCTCCTACTTATTGGTGAACCCATTAGAATGGATAAATAAGTATGGTATATGTTCCTTTGAGATATTTATGAATACAACTCCAAGGATGACCCTATCGAGTTCAGGGTTTCTTATCCTTTTTCTGGTCGGGCTTCTGGAGGCACCATCAAAGTGTTTCTTCCAGCATGAATATGCTTCATCAATGGAGATAAAGGACTCATTTGGAAACATAGAGTGAATGATAATATCCTTTGGTGTAGGGTGTATGAAAAGGTAATCTATTAGTTACTAACCTTTGATTACCTTATAAAGAATAAACATGATATAAAATTTCTGAAGGATCATTGTCCACCATTCCAATCATCTATTCAACATTGGATGATTATTTATATACTTCAATTGGTGAATGAAAGATTCTAGGTTAACCACATGATGATCACAAAAATGATGAATATTATGAAATATGAAGACCAAGGAAAGCACATGAGCCTTAGCCTAGTTGGTGATGACTCCTTAGGTGCATCCAGGAGACCCGGGATCAAATCCAAGCGGAGGCTAATTTTCAGATACTGCAACAGGCACTGTTTGGCACTGTAGAAGCTGGGAATATTCCCCATTTTGGGATTTTGGGACACCAATTTGGTCCTCGAGTCCTTTAAGTCCTTCAGAACACCTAGGCCTTCGGGTCAGTAAGGCCTTCGGGCTACCTCAAGGCGTTCGGGCCACCTTAAGTGAAAATGAAAACTAAAAAACTTACAAAGGAAAAAACTTTAGAAGGAGGAGTAGCAAGGATTTTTCACTATAGCCGAATCTAAATGGATTTTAATAATGAGAGGGTATGTCACCTGCCATCGGGACAAGCCTGTGCATTCATAGGAAGGCCTAGCCGAATAGCCATGCGAAGGTGGAGAGATGATTTCACGATGAAGATGCTGGGGAGGAGCAGTTCCAAGTAGTTAGTCTGGGTTGTATGTAATGTTTAAATCCTATGAGCAATGAATTACTCTAAGGCCTATGGACCATGTAATAATTACACCTACGGGCCTTGTGAGGGTTCCACCTCACCCCTTGAAAGGTGGATTATCAAAATCAATAAAAAATGAAGGCCTTCGGGCCATTGTAGGAAGACCAAGGAAACATTGTTCTTATTGATGGGAGAATATTTGGTCTCAATGTCTAGCATCCTAATACTAAGGTAGTAAAAATTATTCTTTTTACCTACACTATTATTCTAGGATAACAGCGTCTTGATGGATCATTCCAGGACTAGCACATAAAACCCCTATGGATTTTCTTGGATCAGAGGCATCATAATTAGAGGGAACATTAGGTATTGTATGGTGTCATAGAATATAGTTAGAATTATTCATCTTACTAGTAGTTTACAACTTTACTCATTATCTTATAAAAATAATTACATTTCCCTTCTAGGTTTCCAAAAAAATACTGAATGATGGCCAAATATCCTTGAAATCTTCATAAATCACACTGATTACATAGATGAGGCATCTCAATGATAAAATTGATTTTATTTTGGTTGATTTCAATGCCTTTATACTGAAAAATGAATCCAATGAATTTCAAAAATGTAATTTTGAATGTGCATTTCAATGGATTCATCTTTTAGTTATGGGAATAGAGAATACCAAAAAATTTATCAAGATAATTATGATGATCCTAAAATTGGTGAGATTTAAACACAAAATCACACACATAATAGTCGACTATGTTTCCAGGGATGGTCTTGAAGACATGATTCATAAACCACTGGTAGGTTACTATAGCCTTATTCAAGCCAAAGGCCATCACCAAGTAGTGATATATTCCTTGAGGCACCTTAAGTATATTAACCTCTTCAACTTAGAGGGGCATATATATTTGGTTGTATCCAGGGTATCCATCCTTGAAGTATAGATCCTGGGAGCTAGATTTTGTGTTAATTAACAACTCTATGATTGGGAAGGGGAAGTAATCCTCCAGTCAATAGAGATTGAAATACTAAAAGTTGATATAGACTATAATATATTCATTATTCTTCCTAATAGGGACGATGTTATCCATTCACATAGGGTACTAAAATTCCCTTTTTAAATTGGGTTTGATTATCCTACCAACTTTGTTATGAAACAATGTACTATAAGAGGGATGGAACATTTTTTGGGTTCTTGTTTATACCCATGGTGGACAATGGGAATGACTTGATAGTGGATGGATACATAAGGATTGAGGATTTGAATATTATTTTAGTTCCATCAAAATACATCATGATATAACTTTAAGAATAGAATTTTCTATAGCTACTCATAAAGAGGCATGTAAAAACTAATAAATTTCATATTTAGAAAATCCTCGATACCAAAGTTCACCTATATCAATTCATCAATGGTGGTGTAAAATCCTTCCAAAAAGGAAGGAGGGTCTTGATCCTGATCTCCCTCATCAAAATCATAAAATTTGGAGGGATTATATGTATTTTTAGGAATAATTAGTTGTGACATGACATCATCATCCCATTTAAGGTAAAATATTTATAGGTGGATTCCTAACCTTCTAGTTCTGTAGAGACCATGCTGATCGATGTTGTAGCTCTTATCTCATGTGGTCTTTACTAGTGTGTTCCTACGATGATGTTGACTAATCTCTATTGTTTAACCGCTAGTGGTTCAATCCCAATATCTAGTAGACATGGTGTGGACGTCAATTATAAGGCATGAGATAAAATTTCTTGCATGGTAGAGGGATTTCTAGGAATCAGAGCCACCTTTATTTTTTATGGGTAAGAGATAATACCAGTGCACTCCTTTTTCTTAGGTAAAATTAAATAGTGATCTATGTATGATGTTCAGTATAAGAAAATCACTTTTTTAAACGGATTATTTACCATATATTTCCTTTAAAAAATGATATTTATGAGAAAAATATATTTCAAATAGTCCATTGTGGAAAGAGAAACATAAATATGATTATTTGTGATGGAACATTAAAATTAACCTTATGGTGATACTATTTGTGATCAATTATTTTTTCCATCATAATAAATGCTTCACGAATAATTCATTATGATGAAAACTCAGTTCCATCAAAAATATTTTTTTGTGACGGACTAAAAATTCCATTGTAAAAAAGTATTTGTAATGGAATTGAGTTTCCATCACCTAAAATTAATTATAAAGGAATACCAATTCCATCACAAATAACCAAGAAATAAAAAAAATTAATAAAATTAACTAAATAATAAAAAAACAAATAAAAAAATACATTCATTATAAAATTGAAACTGATATATTACATGAAATGTTATATCAGAGAAAAATTAAATAATAATGTTAATGAGGGGGTGAGGTATTAGGTCCATCTAGTGGAAGAAACTCCATTATTAAACAATATGTAAGATGTCATATATACTCCATCATCTCCTTATACTGTTACTCCTATTGTTGTCATTGCTCTTCCTGTAGTTTTTGCTACCCTTTATTTTCTCTAGTAAATATTTATATAACCTCATCCTAAAATCATATCCACACATCATACTCTATTATGGAAAATGATATTTACAATGATTTTTCACGAACCAAGTTGGGTCGCCATCCGACCCGGTGCCCGACCCGGTTCGTGGCAAGGCCCGAAGGGTATTTTCGATCCCCACGGGATGAAAACTAGTGTTGGGCATCAATATAAACTAGTTGGAAATGATTTTTCCAATAACAAAAGACAAATAAATAAACATAAACCAAACAAAATATAAAATTAAAATAAAATGAACTAAACATACAGGAATCAGAAAAAGGAATAAACTAAGTCACAATACCTACCTCAATTGAACTCATGGGTCACCACATAACATAAACCACACTCACTGCAAGAGAGATCCAAAACTAGACCCTAAAACAAAAAAGATAAAGTATGTATGAGCACCGAGATACTCAGTAGGAATTCCAGAGTACAATGACACCCTATACCCTTACCTTTAAAAAGAAACTCAAAACATGCTAGTTTGAAAATAATACATAATAAAATAAAGTTTTATATTCTTTTCAAATTCATGTAATAAGATTTTATTTTCAAGAAAAGCATTTCTCTTCCACTTCATTCTCAAAATAGGTTCCAAGCATGCAATAAAATTTCAAAATGAAAGGAGAACAATTAGGATTAAAAATATGGTTTTCACAAAAGAGGGAACAAGCATGAAACAACTGAATTGAAAATCATATCACAATCACCATTGGAAATCCCTAAATAGCTAGTATTAGTTGGGGACCTAGGATCCTCGTACCTTAGTGAAATGTGGTGTATAAACCACAACGGACTACATTCTCATGCACAATCCACTAGTAGGGAGCACACCCATAACCTAGTGGTCTATAATCATTCATCATTATGTTTATTTAGAGTTTTACGTTTCAATCTTTCTAGAAAAAATTGCGATGAACCACTTCCATATCATCTAGAATACGAGTCATAGTCTGCCCACCTAGATATCTAGGTTTCCCATGTGCTCCATTTCAAATCGTGGTGAGTTTTATCAAGAAACCATATATGAAATTCTCATTTTCTTTACTAAAAAACACATCCAACCTCTCACCACTGATCTCCCTCCTTGAGAGAATCCCTCTTTATAAGTCACACAACAAATCAGGAGCCTCTTCACTAGACACATATCATAAATCATATATTTAATATACACATCATGTTTCCAAAACAATGGGGTCATGCCTCAAGAGGGTGTTTTCACACTTACAAATCATTATCAAGGTGCCAAAAGGGCCTCATTACTTCAAAAATAATAACTATTATTTAGAAAACAAACTCACCCAACATTTTCAAGTTCTAAATCCGTTTGAAATTCCAATTAATAAAAAAGGCTTCACATGTTTTAAAACAACTTGAAACCATGATTAAATCCAAGCAACCCATTGAAGAAAGGAAAATCACTAGTTAACCTTGAATTCACATCAAAGCCTATAAAATTTTCCTAACTTACCAAATCATAGAATTTCCCCCTTTTAAAATCACACAAGAGTCCATATTCATTTAAATAAACTTTCACAACTAATATACACACAAAGTTTTTTGAGAAATACCCTCCACACACCCAAAACCATTTTAGAAACTACTTTTAAGCATTTAAAATGTTTATCATTCTAAAACAATATTGGGATCACATTTCAATGAAAAATACACATGTCAACACTTAAAGAGAACCTGAATAATGAAGGAAAGACCAATATCAAGTATCACCATCACTTTTTATAGTGTGTTTTGGGTTTCTTTTTAAAGTTAAGGGAAAGGGAGTTGTTATTCCATAAATTAACTACTAATAATATCAGTCCTCATGCTTACTTTACTTTTCAGTTTCATGTTCTAGTCTTGGATTTCTCTTGGGCGAGCACGGTTCTATGTTTTGTGGTGAACCATGGGGTAATTTAGAGGTATTTATAAGTATTTGTCTTTATTTTATTTTACATTATTAGTGTTTACCTATTTTTTCCATTTTATATTTTTTTATCTATGTTTTACTTTCTGGGATAAATCATTCCCAACTACTTGTTTTGATTCCCAACACTAGTTGCTAGTCCGTGGGTATCGGGAATGCCCTTCGGGCCATGCCGCATACTGGCTTGGGTGACTAGTTTAGTGTCGACCTAGGTTGGTTCATGAAATGATTCCACTCCCTTATATCTATATGATTATATCAATTCAATGTCATAATAAGTAATTGGGGTTTATCATAAACCTATACCGATCACCTAACATTTTTGAAGACTAGTCATTGTCCCTCATATCCAAGTTTCCTCATAAAAATGTTACTCGCACAAGGCCTAATCCCACCATATGTCTCATCCATACTCTTACACATGTGATAAACCTTTGTCTCATATGTCTATAACTACCATATAATTAGAAATTAAAAATATTAAAAAAATATATTATGTTAATTAAAAAAACTGAAAAAATACTAACCAAAATATGTCACCGTATATCACAAATAATCTATCTAGTACTACTATCAGTGTACATATTCATGTACACATGAAACTCTATAATGGTTAAATCAGCTGTAGTATACATAAATATATCATATAAATTTAGTATTAAATATATATAATTATTAAATAATATTACTTACTGAATTTCAATGATGTATATTGAAATGAATAATCTCAGTTCTGTGTGTGACATCTGGTCTCCCCAATTATGTTTACGAGAATCAGATATCCTATGGAATGTTTCTCCTATGAAATATGTGCATAATCCCTCCCAAACTTGAGCAGGGATGTATTTAGGTTGATGATTCCTATAATACTCGTAAAATACTGTCTTAGATTCTATCTACATCACTAAACTCTTATGGATTTGTGAAATTTATGGGAATGATCATGCATACAAGCCACCCATGCCTCCCAAATAGCAGGTCTCAAGATTCTATTAATAGGATAATATAAACCCAAAAAATATTTAATAATATTATAAACTAAAAATTATATAAAATTAAAATTAAATCCATTATTTATTTATACTCACCAACCGATGCTCAAACATATGATGATGTAACTCGATAGAAACCTGATCCCATGAAACTATAGAGTAGAAAAAAAGTTCCTAAAAATAGTATTATCTTGACCCGAAAATAGATGTGAAAAACTATGAAAATAATATTAATTAGTAACATAATTAATGAGGAAATTTTTTAAATGAAATTTAATTAAAATTCCTATTTAAAATTAATTCCTCTATAGAGGATCAAATTCAGTATATGGACATCACCCTGGAATAAGATCCAGAATCATCAATCACATAAGGCCCTGACCTCGTATAGTAGATGGTGTCAGGTTAATGCCCTTAACTGATGAATTAGGAGGCTCATTAAAAGGTATCACATCATTATTCAGGATATGAATCATGTCCTCATAATCATCTGAATCCATCTAAAACATATGTTTATTTTTATAACATAATTTTTGTACACTATAAAGATATAAATAATTTAATAATTATAAAACCTTTTTTTGAAATAAACTGAGTGAAAATAATGTTCCCTATAATGAATTGAAATAAATATATCAAACATAAAAAAACAATAAATAATTGTTGAAAATAAATAATTCATCATTCTCCATTTCAATCTTCATCTTCATGTTCATGTTCATCTTCAGTTTTGTTAGTGTCAATGTCTTCATATTCCTCTTTAACATAATTATTTTCCATACGAGCATCAATTTTATAACCCCTTGTATTTTAAAATTCATTGGTTACACCATCAAAATTATTAACACAATCAACCCTTAACTATGGGATCTCATCATTGATATTTGTATATCTTTTATTAAGATATACATTCAGCTATGTTTCTTTCAAAATTTCAATATTTTTAACTTTAATAACACCAATTTCATTTCTTATAAACTATTGAGATTTTAATTTTTTTACACTCCACTAGTCGCTTAAATATCTTAAAGTAGCACAATAATCTTCATGATAAACTTAATATTCTTGATATGCTATAAAAAATGGCTCATTTACTACAATAAAACTTTTATATTTAATATTAATGATTCCATGTTGTGGATGATCATGAAACCCTCAATTAGTATCCAAACAATGAAATTTAAAAATTATTATGTAATTCTACCCCAGATAAAATAACTCAATTATTTCATCCATTATCCCATGAAATAAAACTTCCTTTTCTTTATTATGATATCCTTTTAAAGAGACACCATTGTTAATTTATTTTTTTGATTCACCATATACATGTTCATTTGAAAAAATTTCATTAAACACATAAGAATTATAAGATTTGACTAATTTAGATAGTTGAGGAATTAGTGCATATAATCAACTATCTATTTTATTTCCATGTTTAGATACCTAGATAAACAAAAAAAAATAGAAATATATAAAATAAAAAATTAATTTCATATTTTTCAATCATAAATAATTTAACTTACTAGACTTTAAAACAAGTAGGAAAAATTACATTGTCGGTGTTCTTCAAGAGTAGTTGTGATAACTTGTGTTATTTTTTTATTATCATCATATAATCCCTAGGAAATATAATATAAATTTACTTTTCAAGAATATTTAAATAAATATAAGTAAAATTAGTACTTACTGCACAAATCATGTCATTTCTTCATAATATAGCAGAATATATGCTTGGGGTTTGTGCAATTCTTCATCTGAAAGATATTATTCATGATGACCACCAAAACCAAGATCACGATAATTAAATATTGAAAATCCATATCATGTGACATAATTGACATTTTTCTCATTATGAACCATTATATTATGTTTTAAAGTATATTCATATTAAAAATAATAGGAGTAGAAATATGAAATTTTCTGTTGTAAGTATGATTCAAAAGTTGCACTTTAAAATGATGTCTCATTACAAAACTTATTCTTCATTTTTTTGTGTACATATATCTAATGGGTACAACCTTAAAAATCACACTATCTCCCCACATTTATCATCTTATGGAAAATGAAATATTAAATGTTCCATTGAGTCAAACATGAAATATTTATTTTTTTTCCAATTAATATAAAATTTTAACAACATATTTTCTAGAATACTCAATGTATCATAGTATATTATTTCCACACAAATGTATTAGAAGAAATATGATATTTCAATCAACACATCCCATATTTAACAATTCAATGAACTTCTAAGGTCTATAGGTAATATCTTTTCATGATGACATGAAAATCATGAATTTTTATCCTAGTAACATATCCATTTATGACACAAATAGAAAAATTATAAGAATATCCATCTGGTAAGATCAAATATTTAATCCAATGAAAAAATAATAACTAAATTTATTTATAAAGTGCATAAAATACTTTTGGATTCATTAGTTTTTATGATATTTCATTTTCAAGCAACTCATGTTTAGGACACCTATAAATTTGGGGAAGATCTAAATATGCCGTTACATTATCTTTGGTCCTCTTAGGTGAGTCCAACATGGTATCTAATATGTTATCAAAATAATTCTTCTCAGTATTCATTACATATTACACATGAAAACAAACAGATCATACATATATGAAAACTCCCAGAAAATACTTTTCTTTATCAAATTATGTTCTCTCCCAAAACCATCTATTTTTTTTGGTTTACATTTAGTCTAAAAGTAAAAGGAGGTAATTAAGAGACAATAGATTTTACCTAATTACCAAAAATCACTATAGGGGGTTTATCTGTTTCAATTATATGTTTTGTAAAATTATTTCTATTCTATAAGAATGGATTATCAACATGAAGAAATATCTGATGATAGCAAAAAAAAAACAAATATTTCTTCCATTGATGAGAATAAATAATTTTCTATCATACATATAGTATGGAAAAGATTTTGGGCCATGTGTTCTCTATATATATAACATACCAAACATAAAAAAGTCATTGATTTCCCACATTAATGATTATTTGAGTATAAAATTCTAACTTGAAACAACATCATTTATAGCTACACTGAAATTCCATAATAAAATGAACTCATCAATCAGTAGATTTAAATTTAAATTATTATTATTTTTCATACATATTGGAATTAGTAATATTAAATATATATATGGTTACTTCATCAAAAAACAAGTAGATAAGTTGTATAAGGTTATAAACATTTTCCAATAAGAATATTAACTACTGTAATAACTAAATGGAAAAAAACTGATTAGTCACTGAAAGTGTCTAACATTAATTGTTAATATCTTTATATTAATTTTTCCAAAGTCCATAAACATTTTTTTTAGTGCATTACATAAATAGAACTTCATTTCTCATCAAAAATGCAATTCATGTTTAAAATGAAAATTTGGTCCCAATAATTCATTTGTTTGTGGACAACATTATATTCATTTTCTGAATATGAAATTTTGGGATATTATTTAACACTTTGTTTGGAACATTTTATCTTTTAGGTCCGATGGATGAATCCCAAAGGAAGATGGAGAATTTTGCGCCTGAAGGCAGAAACTTGCTGGAAAAAAGCATAATGGGCCTAAGGCCCATCAAACAAATGTGGGGACCACAAACTAAGCCCAATGAAGCTCAAATTTATACAGTAGAAATATAAAAATATGAGGATCATTTTATTCAACTGTGGACGGAGCTAATTCTTATTTTATCATGATGATAAAGGGATCTGAAGTTGAGATTTAAATGGTGGACCCGACCTTAATGCACAAAAATCCGTTCCACCATTTCGACTATAACTTTCAAAAGGTTGAGAGAAATATCCTGAAATGTTTACAACTCATAGAGGACAGATGTATGAAGATATTTCTCTTTTACATACACTCATTATTCGGCCTTCTTCAATTGAGAATTCACACTTCAATATGGTGGACGAATCTGGACAGTTTTCCGGGTCAAATTCGAAACATCAATTTCCTTTTGATTATTCACCCTCCATTTGACTATATTAATTGTTGGGGGTGAATTAATTGTTGGGGGATGTACCTAAGGCTCCTAATATGCCTATATAAGTAGCTAGTGGTGAAGGGAATAGTGTGTATATTTTTTCATATCATCTTTTGTTGCTTGTTTCATTGTAAGGTTATGCTTCCAAATTTCCTTTGTAATGTTTTCCATTTCCATGTAAGTTTCTTTTTTGTATCTTTATGTTCTTAATCAACTTCATTCACTTATATATTTTCCATTTCTTTTATTAAAACTTTATTATCACAAAGAACAATGATATCTCTGTGTTGTTGTGAATTAGTTCACATATAGGTGTGAATTTCATTCACACACACGGAGGAGTGCTCGTTATTTCCGATGTTTTAATTTCTTCAATCCAATTCTTGTTAGCCATCTTCTGCCCACCATTGAGAGTATACAATCAATGGAGTGATAAAACCTTAATGGGATGATCTTAGGAGGATGCAAAGGCCGGATTGAATGTTATTTTATCAACGAATTGTTGTTAATTGGATAATTAATTTAAGACATCCATTCTTCAATTATTTATACTATTCATCTTTACTGTGTTTGAGCAAACTAAATTCAATTACTAAATGACCATATACCTCGGGGAGATCATGAATTTGGTTCTCTAAGTGTATACAGGATTAGTAATTGTGTTTAGTAAGCACCAAACCAGAAAATGATGAATGTAATGTTATTTTTGAAGAATGGATTCATCAAAAATTAATAAAACCAAAATTGTCTAATGAAGTAAAATTCATTCAATACACCCCGAGCATAATCCTAAGATAAACCCATTTCCATTTAATTGAATTCACTTAGGTTTATTAGTGTTATTTAAAAACTATCCAAAATCAAATCCAAAGTCGGCAACTTCAAAGCCCATCCTTCACACAATCATAGCGTCTCAAGGTTACTTCTTCGGTCCCTGTGGATTTGACCCCTACATGTACTACATCTATCGCTTTTACCTGTAGGGTAAATTTGGGCGCAACCAAATTTTGGCACCATTTCCGGGGACCCAAGTAAGTTTTCTTAGACACCCACCTTCTATTTTCACCTAACTTCTCTTTTCTCACCTATATTTCTCTTTTCTTTTCCCCTTTCTGTTTTCGTGTGTCCAAAAAAAATCCAAATCCAAATTTCATTCAACTCCAATGGAGTATCATCAACAATTTCCTTTCATAAACTCTTGTTGGAATCAAATAGAAAATCAACAATGGGAATCCCCTCAGATAGAAAATTACTTTGATCAACACTTGAATGATTACCCCACACCCGATAACATGTACAATCAATGGGATGCTGATTGTTTAAAGGATCAATTTCCATACCTCTCGAGGATGATTGAAGAGATCAAACTTAATGAAGTTCATGATGTCCAAACATCTATCAATCCTAATTCTGAAAAAATTATTGAACATTTGTGTGCAAAAATGGAAAAAATGAATTTAGAAGTTTCATCACTGAGAGTAGAACTACAAAGCATTGAATCATTTTTGGAACCCACTCCAACTCAGGTTATCCCTTCCACATCACTTATAGAAGAATCTTGTTACCCACATAACTTATTTGAATTTCGTGACTAACCCACTTTAGAATCTTGGAAAACAGAGTTGGATAATGAAGTGAATTGGTCAGGTAATGTTGAAAGTCAAGCTAATGAACATGAGGGAATTGTTAATGAGTGTTTAAATCAGGATGAAATTGATTTCATGAATTCACAAGAGGGAAATTTTTCTTCAGATATTGAATGTTCAGAATATTTCTACAATGATGATTTTTCAGAAACACCAATCACTGAACCATTAGGAGAAATCACAAACATCAAACCCATACCCATTTATGAAACTCATCTAGAAAATTTTGGGGTTTAATATTCAATTCAAAGGGAACCAATTGTGTTGGGAAATTTTGAAAATGAAATTGATTTTGATTCTAATTCCTTATCTATTTTTGAATGTCCTATCCAACCTGAACTTAAAATCAATGTCCTTACTTCCCCACTTAGTCATCCCATCATAGGGTACAAACAAGACCTTTCAGTTATCATTCATCCATCTCATGAAACCAATAATGTAGGAATGAACCTTGAAATCTTAGGAAATACTCCAGATAAAACACGATCAACCATTTTAGATATTCCTTGGATTTTACTAATCATTGTAGAAAATAGGATTTCACATGAATCAAATTATAAAAAAATCAATCTGAATAAAGTTGAAGTGGACAAAAATGGGGTCTTAAAAATGTTGAAAGTTGGAATTGGATAAGTTGGGGGGTACAAGTCGAGCCAACGACGTTAAACAAAAGCGCTGCATGGGAGGCATCCCATGGTTTTCATGTTTCCAATAATTTTGAATCATTTTATTTTTCATATAATAAATTACCATAGACTGTTGACCTGTTCTTCTTTTATGAGTAAGGATGGGTATGAAAGGGGAGCTCCATATTCATCCGTGTCATGTGGAGTGATCTTTGAGTAATACCTTACCCAGAAATCTAAAAAGAAGACAATGTATCATCAGTTTATTTTGTTTTGTTTATTATTATGTTTTTATAGTTTAAAAAAAATAAAAGGACATTTCGTAAGTCATAAAGAATATCCATTCACCACCATCCAAGCCGCTAAAACTCAAATCCAGGATTGAAGGGAGACTATGGCATGCACTATCATCATCAACCACCAGATGAATTCATTCCATGATTATCATTTAAAATTTACTCTTTGAAATACCCCCATACCCCCTTCTATGTTTTCTTTAAACATTGGGGACAGTGTTATTCTATGTTGTGGGGAGATGAGATAAAAAATGATTTTTTTTTGAATAAAAACATTCATGAAAAGAAAAATTCCATTAACCATAAACATGATAACACGGATTGAAAACTCTAAAATTGGATATCAAATAAATTTTGCATGCCTTGATTCTGATTTTAATGCAAATTTAAGTTCATGAGCATATTTTTTGGAAAGTGCAGTTGTCTGATGTGATTTTTCAATGTTTACATTTTCATCCTCTTAATAAAAATGCCACAATGCACGTCTACTAGATCGTGGGTGTAAATTTGAGTTCATGGGTCCCTTTCATTATAGCATAGGGTTCTGGGGTCACTTTTAGTTTAATTTGAGTATAAAAAAAAACAAAAAAACAAAAAAACGACCACATAGAGCAATGTTTTGTCCAAATGTGTGGCATCCAACACTTGGGGATCGTGACTCCATAGTTGTCTTGCCTAGAGTTAGGCTTTATATCTCTATTGTAGAGCATGAAATTGACAATATGTGTGGCGTCCGACACTTGGGGATCGTGACTCCATAGTTTTCTTGCCCAGAGTTAGTCTTTTCATATCTATTGTGGATAAAAAAAATCATCAAAAAAAAAATCAAAAAAAAAAATTGATACTCATATTAAGGTTTAATGTGATTCCCACCTACCGCTTCCATTTTTTCCCCTTGAACAATAAAATGGGCCCCATATCTTTTGTGATGCACAACACTTTATCATGCTTAATTGAAATTGGATGAAATGTGGCGATGAATTTGAACAAAGGAATGGGCTTGGGATTGGGATATGCTTATGGACCTAGCTTGTTTTAAATGATTTTTATGGGTTCCATGATTTTTTTGGTATGAGGTCTTTGGGTGAGCAATGTGTATTTAAATGTTTTTGGAAAAGGGGATTTGAATTTCATATTTGTAATATATTTTGCTCGGGACTAGGAAAACTCAAGTTGGGGGGTGTGATTAGTCACTGAAAGTGTCTAATATTAATTGTTAATATCTTTATATTAATTTTTCCAAAGTCCATAAAAATTTTTTTAGTGCATTACATAAATAGAACTTCATTTCTCATCAAAAATGCAATTCATGTTTAAAATGAAAATTTGGGCCCAATCATTCATTTGTTTGTGGACACCATTATATTCATTTTCTGAATATGAAATTTTTGGATATGATT
The DNA here is from genome assembly GCA_963277665.1 of Viscum album. NCBI lineage: Eukaryota > Viridiplantae > Streptophyta > Magnoliopsida > Santalales > Viscaceae > Viscum > Viscum album. The sequence continues at coordinate 879,327,654 of OY728126.1, read as the reverse complement.
TATCACTTTGTTTGTAACATTTTATCTTTTAGGTCCGATGGATGAATCCCAAAGGAAGATGGAGAATTTTGCGCCTGAATGCAGAAACTTGCTGGAAAAAAGCATAATGGGCCTAAGGCCCATTAAACAAATGTGGGGCCCCCAAACTAAGCCCAATGAAGCTCAAATTTATACAGTATAAAGATAAAAATATGAGGATCATTTTATTAAACTGTGGCCGGATCTAATTCTGATTTTATCATGATGATAAAGGGATCTGAAGTTGAGATTTAAATGGTGGACCCGACATTAATGCACAAAAATCCGTTCCACAATTTCGACTATAAATTACAAAAGGATGAGCTAAATTTCCTGAACTTTTTAAATCTCATAGAGGACAGATGGAGGAAGATATTTCTCTTTTACAGACCCTCCTGATTCGGCCTTCTTCAATTGCTAAGTCACACGTCAATATGGTGGACGAATCTGGACAGTTTTCCGGGTCAAATTCGAAACATCAATTTCCTTTTGATTATTCACCTTCCATTTGACTCTATTAATTGTTGGGGGTGAATTAATTTTTGGGGGACGTACCCAATGCTCCTAATATGCCTATATAAGGATCTAGTGGTGAAGGGAATAGGGTTGATATTTTTTCATATCATCTTTTGTTGCTTGTTTCATTGTAAGGTTATGCTTCCAAATTTCCTTTGTAATGTTTTCCATTTCCATGTAAGTTTATTTTTTGTATCTTTATGTTCTTAATCAACTTCATTCACTTCTATATTTTACATTTCTTTTATTAAAACTTTATTATCACAAAGCACAGTGATATCTTTGTGTTGTTGTGAATTAGTTCACATATAGGTGTGAATTTCATTCACACACACGGAGGAGTGCTCGTTGTTTCCGCGGTTTTAATTTCTTCAATCCAATTCTTGTTATCCATCTTCCACCCACCATTGAGAGTATACCATAAATGAAGGGATAAAACCTTAATGGGATGTTCTTAGGAGGATGCAAAGACTGGATTGAATGTTATTTTATGAACGAATTGTTGTCAATTGGATAATTAATTTAAGACATCCATTCTTCAATTATTTCTACTATTCATCTTTACTGTGTTTGAGAAAACTAAATTCAATTAATAAATGACCATATACCTCGGGGATATCATGAATTTGGTTCTCTAAGTGTATATAGGATTAGTAATTGTGTTTAGTAAGCACCAAACCAGAAAATGATGAATGTAATGTTATTTTTGAAGAATGGATTCATCAAAAATTAATAAAACCAAAATTGTCTAATGAAGTAAAATTCATTCAATCCACCCCGAGCATAATCCTAAGATCAACCCATTTCCATTTAATTGAATTCACTTAGGTTTATTAGTGTTCTTTAAAAACCATCCAAAATCAAATCCAAAGTCGGCTACTTCATAGCCCATCCTTCACACAATCATAGCGTCTCAAGGTTACTTCTTCGGTCCCTGTGGATTCGACCCCTACATGTACTACATCGATTGATTTTACCAGTAGGGTAAATTTGGGCGCAACCAACAACCATCAGTAAAAAGACCTAATCATATGTTACAAGGTTCTAAAGTAACATGTAAGAACACAGACCTTCTTTTCAGTTATGTTTTTCCTTTTCTGGTCATTTTTGGGAAAAGAGGAGAATTTGGAAATTTTCTATGTAAACGCCATGTACTTTATAAGTACACACCGTGTACTTTGATGCCGCTCGAGGCCGTGTGCTGGCCGTGTCATGTCTACACACACGACCATGTAGGGTTGATGTGGAGGCCTCTTAATGTGAAGTACATAAAATCTTAGTACACACCGTGTACTTTTTTTTCGTTAAATGGATCGGGGTCGTGTCTTAACCCCAAAAACATATTCTTCTCCAGCTTATTTGACCGAGAGTGAGGGTACGGCCGTGGGTCTTCTCCGAGACGCTGATCCATCACCGGTTATTCGAATCGAACACTGTCGGTTGCAATAGAATTGCAGCGGTGAGTTCTTGGTTCTTATTTGGACACTTTTCCTGATTCTTCATCTTATGAGAGTTATCGTAGGTTGAATGTAATAGACTTTTTTTCAGATCTTCTCTATTCTAGGACAATTCACGGGCTGAGGTTTAAGTATATCGATCTCCTAGGATCGAGGTATTTGGTTTGTTTTCCTACATTGAATGCCTTTGAGTTTTCTGCAAAAGTTCCAGATACCCATGTATGGGGTATCTCGGGTTAGGGTTTTGATCCTGCATTATTATCTTCCTTAGATTTTTTGTGTTATTGAGGCTATTAGATGAATAGTGATTTCTTGTTAGTATGTTTGAGGATCACCCCATGGGGGTGGGTTTTCCTTGTTTTGGCTGTTTATCGCCATTTGACTTAGGTTGCCTGTGAGGCAGACCTTGTTGCATTGATTGCCTACCTTGATATAATTTATTGCATGTTTTTCCTACTGTATATATGATTTTGATGCATTATAGCTATTATCCAAGTATTTTGTTGAACTTACTTAGGGCTGCTGACAGTCTTTTATGCACGACATGACTGCTCAGGGCTGTGTGAACCAGGTGCGGTAGACTAAATAGGGAATTGACGATTAAGGGCTTCCCTAGAGATTCTGTTATAAATTAGTATCGTTCGCAGGACCTATGTGAATTAGACTTTGTGCTTCCTCAGAGTGTGCTTAGTTACATATCGGGACTACAGGGGGAATTAGATGTAAGTGCTTCCTCAGAGAGTCTATAACTATCGTTGCAAGACCGTAGGGGAATTGACGGTGAGAGCTTCCTAGAGTGTCTGTGCCTTGTATGATTATTTGACTAGAGGGTTCTACCAGTATGAGCCACCTAGAGAGTCAGTGTGAATATTGTTTGGTTGGTTGTGATGAGTCTACCAAGCCAAAGAACAAGCTTGAGTTTTGCACTACTTGTTGTTTAGGTAGTCTGCTGAGATACCTGTTGTGTTACTTGCTATGATTTTGGATTATAGAGATGTTTTCTAGATTCCTTGGTTAATAATTAAATGATTAAATTAAATTAATAAATAAATTTTAGTGGATATTTTTAGGATTTTTTACTTACATGTACTCATGTTTCTCTACTGCATTTATTTCCTTCACTTTTTCTATATTGCTCACTGACAGTGGGGCATAGATCTTGTGGTGGTTGCCTACTGGGGTTAGTCTCACACCCTGTTTGGGTCCTGTTTTTTGGACCAAATAGGTTATATAGTTCAGGTGTATATAGAGACTGTGGCCCCTCTACTTCAGGTACATGATTGCTGGTTGGAGCTGGAGAGCATAGGACCGAGCTTAGGCTTGCGATGCTGCTAGAGTTACTGCTTACTTTTCGTGATTTGTTCCTCTGTTGTATTTCAGCACGTTATTGTGTTTTGATGCTTTCCTTAGATACTTGTACTTGATGCATCATTATCATCATTAATATATATTCATTGCTTCCACTTTTTAGTTTCAGTTATTGTATGCTGTTTACTATTTCCTCTATTGACTGTTATTTCCTCTCCCTTGTATACTTTACCAAATGAGGGAATAGTTTCCCCAATGACTCACCAAGGCCCTCCCTTCTAGTCAGTAGCCTCTGGTGTTTTGGGAAATGTGCTTGAGGTCATGTGGCGAACCAGGCACGGGGCACCAGTTGAGTGGCTCCAGATTCGGGTCGTTACATAAAAGATAGAAGCACCCAATCAAATTGTTTTTAAGAATCTCCATAAAAAGTACGATTTAATTTTTTTATAATGGAAATATTAAATATTTTCTATGTCATCAATGATGTTCTATTGTGATACATAAATAGACATTTCATTCTATATTTAATTGGAAAATACATCAACTACTTAACAAGAATAAATCTAGGATTTCCTTGTTGTACCTATTTATAACTGGATTTTTCACATGTAGTACAATTATCTAATGACTCATATTCACTATAATATAAGATTCATTCATTTGAGTATTGTTTCCCATAGAAATATGTTCAGGTCAGGAATCGTTATTTCCAAACAATTTCCAACAGGATTGTTTGTGGAACTGGAAATACCCAATGATTCTGTATCCATGGGGACCTAATTTCCAAAGGTAGGTGATCTTCAATATGTTTTTGCAAGGATGATTAAGAACTCACATTGGTTGATAGGATGGGAAGTTGGTCTCATCACACCCTTTTGGGGGGAATTATTGACTACTCTAGGATTCTCTTATAGATTTAAGATTTTTTTTGAATCATCATTAATTCCCAAGTATGATGTGGGGTTACTTTTAATTAACAAAAAGTTATTATAATGAATAGAGTTTAGAATCATATATATGTATCTGAGGTTCTTGATCAATGGAGATATCTATATGTATATAAGGTTCTCTATTGATGGTTTCCTCTTATATACTAATTTTATATTCTTTGGTCATTATTATGATGATGGTGGTTTTCTAGCCACACAGTGGGGTGCTCTCAAGTGTATTATCATCCAGGGAGATGGGAGTTGTTTTGATGTTGGGATCTAACCCATGTCACCAGATTCCGATGTATCCTTGTGGAATAAATTAGAACCCATGATGTTCAGTAACACTTAATAGGGGACATCATACCTTTTAAGGTCATGTGATAAGGATATAACTGTATAGTTTAACATCATGTGGAAAGAAAGTCTAGGTGGGAGGTGCCCAGCCAAATCTTAATGTGAGACTAATTCTAGAGTAGCCCAGGGAACCCATAAAGGATATAAATTTCAAATTTTAATTAGAACCTGAAAGGAATGTAGCCCATAGATAACATTGTTGATTTGGGTGTTGGATTTGGACCTCATGGAGGATTTCTATTTATCCCATTTGGATGGGAATCAAATCCCATGTAGTTTGGTGGAGAGGATCTATGCCTACAGAGGCCCTATAAGGTTTTTCTCATAGGGTAGTAATTCACATTGAGAAGATTAAGTTGGGGCTTGATTTTAAAGAGGTTGTCCTATAAAAGGGACAATGAGGGTTATCTCAACTCATGGTGATTTGGATTCTTTTTTTAGGGCTTACTCTCGAGGAGGATGCCCAGATTAAGGGGATTATTATTGGGGATTTCTCTTGAGGAGGGTTCCCGTTGAGCTTGGTCCCTAGGTGGGAATCCTATTTATCATGATTATAACAATAATGATAGTTCTCATAGTTCAATACTTGGAGCATATGTAATGAGGATACCCTTATAAATGGGGTGACAATTGGGGATTACTTATAAGGAGGATGTCTAGAAGGTTTGGGATCATGTAGATTTCATGACCACCCTCAACCTCTAAGACCACATGTGTCATGATCAGTGTGAGAAACAAGAGGAAATAGAAGATCAAGGAAACACATGATCCACTTCTCCCAGAGCTTGATACATGGCCTTGAGGACTCACACCTATGGAAGTACCCTTGTAGGATGCAAGAGGAAAATTATAAGGATGATCCTCTACTGAAATATGTATCCGGGTGTGTGGGTTCCGCGATCATGGCTAGCCTCTATATCCACATGAGTCAGGATGAGTCATGCTTGAATGTGGTGGACAAGGAGAAAGTGGAAGATCTGTTATGCCACACACTTCTCTTCCTCTACTGGTAGAAGAGGCTGAGGCTATGAAACTTCTCTCTCTACTTTACCCTAGAATGGGTTCAGGGTATGAAGAATAAGGAGGGAAGAAAGTAGGAGAGGTCCTATATGAAAGGATAGAGGCTTACTCCAAGAGAGATTACCGAAAATTGGTCCTGTATTAGGGAAGTAGGATGTCATTCCATGTGAAAAGGAAACTCAAATATTATCCTTTCCCTCCCTTCTTGGAGTCGGAGATTCCGGGTCTTAGAGATGATAAGGGTTGGATATGGTTCTATCCCTTGTATCCAAGACTGGGAACTCCCTCACACTATCCATGGGGTAGGGGTCCTCATGACCATAGGGATACACACTAACATGCACTCTAAGAATCCTGACTGTCCAACCAAATAAGGGCGGTAAACCTCTGACCGTAGTAATACACATCCAAATGGGGGACATGATGGTGTGCCACTCGTCATGGTTGTAAAAGTTTGGAGGCTTCAGCGGAGGTTTTAACTTGGTCCCTCTTAGAAAAGGGAGCCAAAGTACGATAGGCCCTACCATGGATGTCTTTGAAGAATTCCCGATGAGTGGATCTTGTAGGCTAGAGGTTAGGGAGAACCAAGGTTGTTCACGTAGGTATTCTTGGTCGAGTCAAGGGAGGCTCTCATATGGGGTTCTCAACACAGGTAGGCCTGGGAGACCTGGGGGTATTGGGAAATGAACCACCTGGGAAACTACACTTGGGAGAGAACTTGCTCATGCCTTCAAGGGTCTTTATAGGTGTTCTCAGAAGTGTCTCTTGCATGTCCCCAGATAGGGAAGGGGACCTTGCAGTAGTTTTTGTTAACCACGGGGTGAGTGAGTTCCTCAAGTTGGTATTGTTTATTTTAAACCTAGGGAGGACTTTAGTTTCACTATCCTCCTTTAATTACATATTCTTCATGTTTTAGAAAACTACCTATAAGTTTTTGGAGGGCTTGAACGAATTTATAGGATGAACAGAGCTTCAGGTGGCCTTTGGTAAAATTTTTCCATACAAATGAAAACCCTAGGGTCCTATTTATAAAAAAATAAGGGACCATGGGAAAAGCTAATATCTCACTTAGGTGTACCAAGTAGGTATGTTGTGTAGTTTCTTTCTCAGATAGATCATGTAGGTGGATACATAGGCTTTCTATGCAAGTTGATGTGCAGGTACCATGCTCATCGACACTACTTGGGTGTACTTACATGACTAAATTGGGAGAAACCGCTGATCCAAACCATGGGGGTTGTGCCCCCAAACCCATGCTTGGGATTAGAGATGGAATGTGGTCCCGACCCTTTGGTCTTGTCCCTTCGCTACCATCACTGACTCCCATGAAAAATGGAGGGTCACGCCGCAAACTTCTTGGCCCAGATCGACAACATTTGCAGCCATGACGCATGAAAATCTAATCTACACATTCTTCAATCCTAAAGATTAATTTCTAATCAAACTAAATATTTGGTTTATATGTTAGTTTCATATATTTAAATCCATATCAAAGTGAATGGAACATATTTCATGATGTCTAAAAAATCCCCCCCTTAGAATTAGATTCGTTTGAAATGAAAAGAATTTAGTTCTAAGGTAACTATAGGGAGATTTAACACATTCCAACATTAGTTAGTGGTATTTGAATCTATCTTAACCATGGTATGATTATCGAATTTTTTCCTAATCCATTGATCATATCGAGCGTAGTTTGACTATTTTTAGGTATATATTGACAACCCTACAAACTTTGAACCTTTTGTGTCGTCACCTTAATTTTTTTCTTAAGTACAATATAAGGAATAATAAGTGGGAGAGACTTGGATTTTTCTTAAGACTCCATTTTTAGGGTTTCATCCAAACAAGTTTAGTGAATTTGGTTTTTGTTTCATTTCTCAATATCATTCGAAACCATATAGACTGCAGGTCTAGCGAGTTGAGACTCGAATTTTGTCCATAGTGCCCTTTGAGGGTGTTTAATCTATTGAGTACTATGTCTCTTTTTATGGGAAGTTAAAATTTGTTATTGCTGGAATAATGAGACTGGTGTTTTAGTTTCAAAAAATTTGATAATAAATTTTAAAATAATGAACCAAATAGGGCTTGTGGGATGAGCATTTTCTATTTTTTTTTCAGATTTCCAATGGGGAATCTTGAACAATGATTTTATGGTTCCTGAATCCAAAGCATGTTATTAGGTAATAGAGGAGGTCTCTCCTAAGGATGATTTTACCACAAATTAAAAACCCTATTTTGTGGGTTTTTTATATAGGGTTAATTGGGGTGCATTCTACATAGTCAAATAGTGGTATCCTTTGGTTGACAGGCCTTGAAATTCATGGGCGACTTATAAAAATCCAACTAGGTCCTGTTACATGAAATTCAGGAAAAGGAGTTATCAGGAATTCTGACATTCTATCACTGATAACCATATTTTAAGATTCATATTTCTCAATACCATGATGGGTGGTTTTTCCAAAGGGAGGTCTCTTAGAATGAAGGGAATATCTGTATTGGTACTATCCATGAATGGAAAACTTCTCCTACAAAAATTTATATCAAGTGAATGAGGGTAAATCTTTTGAGATGTTTAATGTTTTGGGGGAAGTCCCATTCTGACAAGGATTAAAGTATCTTGCAGTTTAATATCATGCGATCAGGACATTGACCATGTAGTTTAACATATTTTATCAAGGATGTTGACCATGTAGTTTAATGTATTACAATGAGAATATTATTCTATACAGTTTAGAGTCATAAAATAAGGACATTAGGCTATATAGATTAAATTCAAACAAAAAACACATTATGGGGGTTATAATTTAATGTATTTATCTTTGATAGAATGGTTTATGATTCTATCATTCTTGGAAATTTGTCTATAAATGTGCTACCATATTCAGGTGTGAGAGGATAAAATTATAAGTTATGACTTGGGGAGTCCGGATCCGAAGAGTGGTATGGGAAAAGGGCTTATGATGTTAGATGAGATCTCTCCTAATTAAAAAGTTACCACTGGTTGATAAACCTGTTTTGTGGATAGTTTTATGCAAATCCATCTAGGGAGCTTACTGTATAGTCAATAATGGTATCCTTTGGATGATAGGCTCTGAGATTTGTGAAAAACTTATGTAAATCCAATAAGGGCATGTTATAGTATAGTTATGAATATAAGTCCTTAGAAATTACGAAATTCTATCACTAAGAGCTAATGGAGGTTTATTGAGATTCATATTTTCTTATGCAAAAAGTTTGGTTTGCGGGAGGAAAGTACTTAAAAATGGAATTGGATTTTCAAGTCAATTTTTTCCAAAGTTTTGAGGAATAGGTTTTCTATGAAGTTTTGGCCTAGATGCAGGAAATGTGGTGCTCATAGTTTTTAGGTCACACGACCAGTACCATGATATTATGGAAATCACGTATGATTTGTGGTCAAATGGGTTAAGGCCATTCCAATATGCTTTAAACACATGAAGGAGGAAATTATAAACCATGGTCTTGGGGGTTTTCAAATCATAGGAAAGAATGTGGGATACATATATAGGATAACCATAGACTATTTCAAATAATGGGTTTCAACATATTGTCATCAATGCTCACAAGGACAAAAGAAGCTTCTCTCAAGGGCAAAGTTACCACCTGTTGACCAACCCATTTTGTGCACTATTTTATGCAAGGATGATTTGGGCATGTAATGTATAGTAAATAGTGGTATACTTTGTCTAACAGACCCATTATGAGGGTTGTTTTACGAAATTCCAACCAGGGTGCATAATTCATAGTTAAGAAAATGAGCCTTCAGGTATCAGACATCCTATCACAGAGAGTTGGGGAAAGATTATGAAGATCTTAAAGTATCTATGACTAGGAGTATGATGTGTGGAAAGAGTATTGTCCAATGAAAAAAACGAATTGTCAAGAACAATATGGGATCTGCGTTTATAATCCTTTACATAGATCTGACTCATATGTAGAAGGAGAACATCTCCATTTCCATTGAGGTTCCCCTAATGAGGGGACCCAAATTAAGAGTTCATGCATATATCTTTGTTTGCACACAAGATAGGGGGTACTTTATTTTAACCACTTTATGGGACTAGGATATGAGGCCTATAAATCACTACATATATCATTAAAATGAGAATCAATCCATATCTAGTTCTTGAGGTAACCTTCATTTTAAAGTCACGTTGTCATTAAATTAACCATGCATTTTAACGTTGTGGGGTAAGGACAAAAGGGACTTGACATGATTGTTGATGGGCCAGGGTATAGGACATGGGAATCAATATGTATCTTATTGAAATAAGAATCAAGCTACACATAGCTCTAAAATGAATATCCCCCACACCGATTGAATTCATATGTGGAAGAAATGACTTTTTTTGAATACAGACTCATGTATAGGGTGAGAACCCATATTGGATCCTCTCATGTAGATTTTAATCACACATGAGAGTGTGGGGTATTTCGCATATTATGCTATGGATGGGTCCAATATTGAATCTTTTAGGTCACTACATATCTCATTGGAATGAGAATCAAGCCAAACATAGTTATGGATGGAATCATGAAGTTTATGGTCATGAGAAGAGGAAATTCCGGTGTTCCTTTTAGGGTATTGAAACTAGGACCAAGATAATCATGAGACAAATTGATATGCCTTACTTTTTTAGGGCGATCCTTTACCAGAAATCCTAATCCCATGAGATCTATGCTCGGTGTTGGAAACAGGGGGTGGAAAAAAGTTTTTCTCCATGACAAAAAGGCAACACAAGTGAAGGGTATAGGGAATTTGTATTTTTTTGGTGGCCAAACCAGGAGGTATAATACATGATTCACTACATATCTCATTGGGATAAGAATCAAGCCACATGTAGTTATTGAAGTTCCATGTAGTTTAAAGTCATACATTTAGGACATTATACATGCATTTTAACATCACTTGGTTAGGAAAAATATGAAACAACGTGAAAAACGGAAGATGTTGTGGTTGGGACCAAGTATGAAAATATGTTCATCACTACATATCTCATGGGAATGAGAATAAAACTATATGTAGTTCTTAGAAGGTTCCTTATCCAGGTTTGATCCATACATAGGGAGTGGGAGATTTTTTTGATTGTGACTAGACCCTAGATTGGGGATCTCGGCATAACTACAGATCTTGCTGGAGCAAGAATCAAGCCAGCCGTAGTTTTTGAAAATTTCCCCACACATTGATCAGGATTTAACATGGGGAAAGGGGATTTAATATTTTCTAGAATAATGGTTGGACCCAATACATGTGATCTTTGTGTCACTATGCATCTCATTGTAATGAGAATCAAGACATATGTTTTGAAAAATCTCATTATGCAGATCTGGTTCGTACAAAGGGAAAATGATATTTTTTTTATTTTTGTTACAGTTGGGCCTGAGGATAGAAATCCATGTGTCACTATGTATTGTATTAGAATTGAGAATAAATCTATACATAGTTCTTGGACAGACCATTATACGATGAAAATTTGGCCGTGCAATTTATCATCTTGTGGTAGGGACATGATAATGCTTGGTCTTATAACTATAAAGGGAAAAAATGTCATTATATATTGAAAATGATGTATGTGGGGATTATGCATCGAATATTCCTATCTTTTCTTCTTCATGTTTGGCCAAGAGGGCATCTCAACTAGCTAAGGGGTAAGAGGGATGTGATTGGGACCTACACATGTTATGGAGACCCATTTTTAAGGGACCATGAGGAGTATCTCAACTCATGGTACTTTGGGGTTTTTTTAATATTGAATGAGAGAGATGTTAACCATGCAATTTAATGTTTTATAGTAAGGATGAAGGGTGTCTTGCAGTTTTAAGTCATACAACTAGGACCATATATCGTGCAAATTATATTTTCACAACAAGGGTGATGATTCTAGGTAGTTTAATTTCATTCAGTATAGATGTTATGTCATTCCATTTAAGGTCATGCAACAAAAACCACTACAAAGTTTAACATATTGTAGTTTGGATATATATAGAACCGTTCAATATAACATACTACAACTAGGAAGAATTTTGTGTGATTACATGAAATATTTCCTCAGTAACCTTGCATTGGTTAGAGTCATAATGATCTCTCCATCCACTTAGATCAAGGAATAATATCTGTTAGAGTAGACCTTGTGTATGAAGTAAGGCCCTCCCACTTTTTCTCTAGCTTTAGAGGATTATTTCCTAGTATCATAAGAGTTACAAGGACTAGTAACGATTCTACTTGGAGGAATGAACAAAGTAATACATTCTTGTTAAAAGCTCACGCTATCTGATTATGATAGAACTCTAGGTGACGCAAGGTAAGTAATATTTTTCATCCAGTCACTCAAATTCATCTAGATATTTTTGGGATTTCTCATCTACATATAGATGATCATTGATAGTAAAACGAATAAATGTAAAGTGAATTTCAATGGGAAGTAATACTTTTGTTTCATATACTAATGAGTATAGTATCTCCCATGTGGTAGTACGGGTCATAGTCTAGTAAGACCATAAGGAATGAAATAGATTTTCATGCCAAGAATTTTTATCTTTATCCACTATCTTATAAAGTATGTTTTATAGGGTCTTTTTGAAGACCTCTATCTGTCTATTATCCACTACATGATAGTGGTTTGAATGGTTGGATTTTATATTTTATTCTTGATATAGATTTTCCACCTGAGTAGAATAGAAATTGGTGCCATTGTCTATCAGTATTGTATGAGGGACACCAAATATAGTAATGATGTTAGTTTTCATGAAGATGATAATGATTTTGGCCCCAACTTCTTTTTGGGGTATTGCCTCATCTCATTTGGTGAAGAAATCAATAAAAGTTAGGATGTACTTGAACTGCTTGACTGTATCTAGAAGCTATGACCCCACAACATCCATTACCTATATGGAAAACGACCAGGAGTATTTGGATATATGTAGAAACTCCATGGGTTGATGGATGAAGTTAGAATTCCCTTGGAAGGAATTATATTTCTCGTTTAATTCTATGAAATCCTATATCTTCAAACACCATAATTATCAAGCGTTTGGATTTGATCAGAAATCATGTACCCTAACTGGTGGGAACCATAGGCTCCCACATGTACTTCTTCTATAATAGTCATAATATCTTCTCTATTGACACATCTGAGAAGGACTCCATCAAATCCTCATTTATATAAGACTTTATGGTGATTTGGGTCATCATAAAGAGTGAAGTAAACTGCTTGCCGTCATATTTGAACTTTCCCATATCTATCCAGTGGGAGCACTCCATCCTAAAGGTAATAATTGATTGGAATCATCCACTTAGTGGTAGGAACATAAATACCAGGTATGGGGCTTATTTCATTAATTTATTCTATTTTGATATAAAAAAGGCGATACTATTTTGTAGTAAGCAATGCTGATGATTGTTTTGTACCTGTTTGGATTTTCCAAAGTTTTAGTTGCATTTTCCAATGTGTCTTCTTGGGTGTTCTGTTCCTGAATGGCCCAAGGGAATTCATTTTTTATTCATTTTTAATAATCCCCTCAGGGAAACCTTATATGTCCTATAGTCTTCGTGACATTACAGGACCTGAATGTCTAAAAGGAATTCATTATAGACTATGACTACTTGAAACTACCCCTCCCATGCATCCGCATCATGATTAAATCTCCACCTTTTCATGGTTTTACAGTTATCTGTCCTATGCAGAGGTGAAAAGGCCTGATTCCAATGAAAAATGTCATACCCTCTCATTTTCCAAATACATTTGCTCTACTCTAGTGAGTGCACCTTGCTCTGAATCCTCTTCTCAGACTTATTCCTTGTAAAATCTATTTGGTTTGTATCTATACATTAGGTGGCCCGAAGGCCTTGAGTTGGCTTGAAGGCCTTGAGATAGCATGAAGGCATTATGGTGCACCAAAATCCTTATTGACCCAAAGGTCTGGGTGGCCTAAAGGCCTTATGAACTCTAGGCCCAAACTAGTGGATCAAAGGTGAATAGTTATGGTTGCTACATTACAGAACAATGCCTTCAACAATACCTACTATGGTCCTGCTATTGTAATCCAGAATTATGCCTCTACCCAGAATCAAACTTGGGTCTCATGGATGCACTTGGAGAGTACTCACCAGCTGGGTTGAGTCTCATGTGCTTGGGTGTTATGTGATTATGGAATGTGAGACAATTTTTTCTTTGAGGATAATTTTTCCATCAACCCTTTAACATTGTAAAGTAATGGGATCAACACTTCTTCACTGGTATTTGGAGTGCTAGTTACATGCCTATAATTAGTGCTTGATATTCTACATCATTATTGGTATATCCTTTTGATAGAAGAAAAGAGTATGGTAAGACTGTCATTACTGGGGAAATGGGAACAATCCCTAAAATAGCTTTGTTGATCTTAGGATCTTCCATTTTATTCCCTATTGAACTCTTGGATGTTCTATCAAAATACATTTCCCATGTTTGGGGTCCGTCCTAAATAGAAAATATCTATTCATCAAAAAATTATGTATTTAATGGCGTCACTTCTTTAGATGGGTGCTCTGCAATGAAATCTATCAAGACCTAATCTTTCACTGCTTTCCAAGGCTTGAATTGTATATCAAACTAAAGTAGAATAACCACACACCATGAAAAATGTCCTATCAACATAGGATGACTGAGGATATATTTGAGCATGCTATTTCTAGAGACCAATTGGACCTCATAGTTCTATAGATATTGTCTCAGCTACTGAACCCAATAGATCAATGACATTCATCTCTTCTCAATATGTGAATATCGAGTCTCTACATCGAGCATGGTTCGATTGAGATAATAGAGGCTATTATTATTTACAACATCATTATTTTGTATGAGGATGGCGTCAAATGATCACTCTAGATTCATCACATATAGGATGAGTGGCCTTCTTTCAATAGGTGAAATTAATACTAGTGGACTCAAGAGGTATTTCTTTAGGGTGCCAAATACTTCATGCCAGTCTCTGGTCCATTGATATGTGACTCCTTCTTCATCAATTAAATAAAAGGAAAACACTTTTCTGTAAGATTGGATATGTATAATCAGATGTTTAAAAAATTTCCTTGAAACTACCACAAAAATAGTTTTCCTAACGCCACACTTTTATCAGCGCTAACGAAAAAGCGCTGATAAAGGGGGGGGGGGGGTACCTTTATCAGTGCTAAAAAAAGCGCTGATAAAGGGTACCTTTATCAGCACTAAAAGAAGCACTGATAAAAGTACCCCTTTATCAGTGCTTTTTTTAGCACTGATAAAGGTACCCCCTTTAACAGCGCTTTTTTTAGCACTGTTAAAGGTACCCCCCTTTATTAGCGCTTTTTCGTTAGCACTGATAAAGGGGGGTCTTTATCAGTGCTTTTTTTAAAAGTGCTGATAAAGGGTCTACTTCCAAAAAAATTTCATTAAAAAAAATAATATTTAAATATATAGATATAGTTATATGGATATAAATATAAAATATATTTCTTAAATATAATTTTAAATATATTTTAGATAAGTATAAATATACAATTACACTTAATAAATAAGATATTTAGTGAAAATGGCTTATAAAAAAATTAAAAAAATATTTTTAATTAATAATTTTCTAATTATTATGGAGTAATAGTCATTTAATAACAATTTGAAGACTAAAAAAATAAAAAAATTAAAAAAAGATCGAAAATATGTTGAAAACGCAACTCGAACTTCAAACGACCATAAATTTTGATCCAGGTATCCATTTGATCTCTACCATATATCAAATCAAATCCTACGACGAGATCTACATCTTTGTGACCGGTGGGGACCCAGGACAAGGTATTTTCAAGGCCAAAAAGGCCCATAAGGCCTCAAAAACTGAGTTTTTAGTCGGGGTACCCCGATTTTTTAACATTTTGTGGATTTTCTGCCTCGTTTGAGGGGGTATTATTGGCTTTTTTTGGTGGGGAATGAATTTATTCCAAGGTATTACATTCATATTGATATTATGTCTTTGAAATTTTATCGTTTTTTATAATACACCGCTATTTATAATCAAATATATAACAATATATACATATTTTTTATATATTCACACATAAAAATTTAATTATAAATATAAATAATAAAATATATTTACATATAAAATATATTAGCTTTATCTAAATAATAACTAATATCCATTTTATTTTAAATACAAATATATGAATATTTATATACCTATATATTAATCTAACTATATATATATATATATTAATATAACTATATATATATTAATATAACTACATATATATATTAATATTACTATAAATATATATATTAATATCACTATAAATATATTTATTAATATCACTATAAATATATATATTAATATAACTATATATATATATATATATTAATATAACTATATATATATTAATATAAATATATATTACTATACTTATAAATATAACTATATATATATTAATATAACTATATATATATATATTAATATAAATATATATTACTATACGAATAAATATAACTAAATATATATATATAAATAGAGATATATATTAATCTAACTATATATATATTAATATAACTATATATATATATATTAATATAAATATATATTACTATATGAATAAATATAACTAAATATATAGAGAGAGAGATATCATGAAATGTAAAAAAAAATCAAAATAGAGGAGTGGTAATGGCTTAGGCACAAAGGGGGGAGGTTTCGAGTTCAAAACCTGGTGGAGGCATGGACGCACAGACATGGGGGAATATGGGAGCTATAACTGATAAAGGGTGGAGGGGGTGCATGGGGGTGCTGGACGGGGGAGGAAAAGAGCTGTAAAAGGGGGGCTCAAGCGCTATAAAATCCCCCTTATTGGTAGGATTTTTTTTAATTTTTTTAATTTTTTTAATTTTTTTAATTTTTTTTAACTTTTTTAACTTTTATCAGCGCTTTTAAAAAAGCACTGATAAAAGGGGTCCTTTATCAGCACTAAAAAGAAAGTGCTGATAAAGGAAGTGCTGATAAAGGACCCTTTTATCAGCGCTAAAACAAATCACTGATAAAGGAACCTTTTATCAGCGCTTTGTTTTAGCGCTGATAAAAGACCCCTATTATCAGCACTTTTTTTAGCGCTCATAAAAGGGTCCTTTATCAGCTCTTTTTGGAGCACTGATAAAGGGTACCCCCCCTTTATCTTCACTGGCTTTAACAATGCTTTTCTAGCACTGATAAAAGGGGGTTTTTAGCACTGATAAAAGGGGTATTTGTAGTAGTGTGAATTCCTCTAAAATCTTTATGGTTTTGAGGAGGTGACATGATAAGGATATATTTTATTTTCTTAGGGTCAAATTTGATGCTGCGATGGTGTACAATGAAGCTAAGAAATATCCCTGAGATTACCCGAAAAGCGCATTTTAAGGGGTTCATATTTAGGATTTGTTTTCATGGCTTGTTAAAGATAATATCTAGGTCAGCTAGTTGGCCAGAACATTTTTGGGACTTGACCACTAGATCATCAATGTAGAATTCATAAAACTTCCCCAAAAATGGTTTGAAGATGTGGTTCATGGCATGTTGGTATGTGGTAATGACATTTTTCAAGACAAAGAGAATTACCCAATAGAAAAATACTCCTTGGGAGGGGGGGATCTGGAGGCTATGTATTTTTCATCTTATAGGGCCATATGAATTTGGTTGTACCCTAAATAGCCATCCATGAAGGAGAGGGATTTTTAACAAGCCATTTCATCAATCAAGAGTTTTGTGATTGGAATCGAGAAGTCATCTTTCGTACAATGCCATTTGAGATCACCGAAGTTAATTAAAAATATGATTTGACCATTTTTTTATTTACCATCACTGTGTTGTCTAGCCATTTTGTTTATTGTACCTCTATAATGTTATCATCCTGGATGATCTCATCAAATTCAACCTAAATTTTGGATTCATGAGTTGGGCTGTAAAGACCCGTAAATTTCAAGGAATTTTTTTTCTCTTAATTTTCTTTGGAATTTTACAAGAACGTAGTTTCTGATGGCACATGATTCTGAGGCCCGATGTGCCCAGAATCATTTTCCGAAGTTTGGCTCGGGTACGTTCAGTGAACGAACGAGCGGGTTTTTCTAACTTTTGAACCGGTGCTCGGAATCGAATTCCGAGGGCACCGATGGAATCGCAGTACTGGTACTTGCTTAGAAACGCCTCTTCCGGAGTTTCGTTTGCTCAGGTGTGGTTTTTAATTTTAGGGGTTAAGTGAAGAAAATAAAATGAAGTGGTGCAACAACTTTATTTTATTTCACTTAAAGCCACTTAAAGCTACTTAAGCTAAGTTGCAGCGGATAGGGTGGAACCCAAAAATATCCTACCCTCTTGGTAGGATATTTGTGAGGTGGGGCCCGCACGAGCCCCACCATTTCTTTTCCTCTAAGTAACGCACCCGCGAAAACTCCTCTTTAATGAAAGTCAACTGGTGCGTTTTTTTTAATTCTTAACGCCCCTATTAATTGGACAATTAAGACGTTACCATTAATTCACCGAATTAATGGTTTGTTTCTTAACTTGTTTTTTTCAAATTGTTGGAATGTAATAAAATAAGACCAACATACTTTCTTCTTGGGTGCGAATTGTTGAGAGGATTTGGAGAAACTGTATCTCCATCCTCCTTCGCGAAGAACGCGAAGAACGTGAAGAACGCGAATAATGCCGGCCTTTGACGAAAGGTGACGAAGAAACCCGAACCCTCGGAGATCGACGACGTGATGCCGTGTACCGCGATGCCGATGATTCTCCTCCCCCGACGTTCTTCTGCGAAGATCCTTCCCCGCGAGAAATCTTTGATCAACTGCTTGAGGTAGGAGTTTACGAATCTTTTAATTTTCCTTTGTGGATTTTATCCTTAACATGGATTTAATTCATGAAATTAAATATGTGTGTTTTCTTTAACCCTCGGAGATCGTCGACGCGATGCCGTATACCGCGACGACGTGACGCCCTTCCACGACGTGACGATCCTCTTCTTCCGTGAAGGTTAATTCCGCGAAGAACTCTCGTCTGACGACAACTACGAGGTAGGGGTTTTAGTTGAGAATAATATTTATTCCCATGGTTGTTTCCTTCTAAAAAAAAGGACCCGGATCAAAGTTCAATTTTAATTTATTAAAATTGTGCCTTGTTATGTTTTCATGTGTTGATTATTATTCCCAATTGTTATCAGCTAACGCGGAGGGTGCAGGCCAAACAAACACGGACCAACAACCCTCCGCAGTTTTTCATTGATGCATGGATTAACAATGTTTATGAAATGGGATCGGAATGGCGATTGGAGGCCTTCAAGGCAAAGTTCGGATCCCGGGAAATCCGTAGGCGCAAATCGCAGGAAAAACGGACCACCGAAGCGCGTCCGGTGGTCCGCGGAAGTTTCCGCCGGCGCGCCCCGCCGGCACGGCGGCGCCGGCCGCCAAGAAGCGGCGGCGCCCGGTGCGCCGCTGGGAAGACCCACCGCGGCTGAAGCCGCAGCGGCAAGAGCCGGTCCCGTGGCCGCACGGGACCGTGGGGAAGGGACACAGCCTTACATCGCGTCCGGTGACACAGAGCGACCCCCGCGCGGGGGCCGCGGCTCCTTCGGCGCGGCCGCTCGGCCAGCGCCGAGCCACCCAGACCAGCCAGCCAGGTCACGCCCAGGCCGGGCCTGGCTGGGTCGCCCCCAGCCGGGTCGACCCAGAACTGGTTTGGGCCGACCCATGGGGGGGTTGGGCCAGGTCGGTCCGGGCTCAGACCCCCGTTTTCGGACCTTTTCGGTCTTTTGCTCATAACTTGAGTTGCGGGCCTCCGATCGACACACCGTCAGTGGAAATGCAATCCTTGGATCGAGATGGTTGTTTTGGTATATCACATTCATGGTTTAGGAGGAATTTTGTTTTGGCCGGGATGGTTCGTACACGAAACCAACCGGGCCCTCGGAGCGGAAACGCTCATATCTTGAGCTACGGACGTTCGATTGACGTGTCGTCAACTTTGTTGGATTCCTCTAAGTGAGACGGATCTTTTGGAATACTACGCCCGAGGTTTGGACGCAGGTGGAGTACGGTCGGGTTGGTTTTTCCTTAAAAACCAACCGGGCCCCTGGGACGAAAAAGACAATAACTCTCAGACCGGGCGTCCGATTGACGCGCCATCTGCGACGTTGAGTTCCTGTTGACGATAAAAAACTTTCGAATACATCAACTATGGAATATGTGTCAGTTGATGTATCAGCCTCTCGGCTCATGGAGCGGACCCTCCCGAACGAGCTTACTGTGTGCGGGAACCCTAGAGCTGGCTTCGACTGCGACGACGACGACTGTGCAGAGATCCTCAGTGGATTCGACGACGACAACTACAACACTCACCAATCCTTTATGGATCAGTGCTACCGATCCTATGTGGGTCTGATCCTGTGTGGGTCAGCGCTCAGCGGTCTTGTGTGGGCCAGTGCCTACAGATCCTGTGTGGGTATGATCCTGTGTGGGTCTTTGCGGGGGTTAGTTACCTATCGATCCTGTGTGGGTCAGATCCTTTGTGGGTCATTTCGGGGGTTAGTTACCTATCGATCCTTTATGGGTCAGATCCTTTGTGGGTCATTGAAGGGTTAGTACCTATTGATCCTTTGTGGGTCTGACATCTTAGATGATTCAGTGTCAATATCTAATCATCTCTATCGTCATACGAAGAAGTATACCTGTGTGAGATGAATCCTGTTTTTCTTTCCTTTGTGGATTGTGTTGTGCTATCCTATGTGGATTTACGTTTTACTTTCCTGTGTGGACTGGGTTGTACTTGGGTTCGGATGTTGGAGCCGAACGAGAATTTATGACTTAGGTATATGTATGGGCATATACCTAAGCAGTGTCGGATGTTACTTCGTGATTGTATCTTTCCTTTGTGGATTATCCTTTGTGGATTCTGGGAGATCTTAGGGGGTCTCGGGGTCCCTACTGAGTAGCTTATACTCACCCCTGCATGGGCTATTCCCACACTACATTGTGTTGGTTGCAGACGACGGACAACGCTGATCGTGGTGGAGGCTTGCGGAGCAGGACGGTACCTGGAGGTGGACCACTGGGCGGGACGTACTCGGAGCGGTCGGCTGGACCCGAGGAGCAGTGGAGGCTTTCTGTACCCACCCTTCAGGTGGGATTTCCAGTGGACAGCTCGACGTTGCGGCTTTACTTTTCAGTTGTTGTTTTCCCTTTCCAGTTGTACTTTACTTTCAGTTTGGGTTTGTATACTGGCCCACTTACTATTGTACCAGTTTTTACTTAGTGTTTACTTCTGCCTGCTTGCTCTGTGGTGTTATTGGTTTACTTTCCAAAGGAAATGCCTTCCCTTTTTCCAGGATTTACGCCTTGGTGCTAGTCTCCAGCCCCTGCCCTATGGAAGGCGGGCTTGGGGTAGTCACGACACTGGCCCCGAGGACGGGTCGTGACAAATTGGTATCAGAGGAGTCCAGTGTTGGTGCAGCGGCCGACGTATCTGTACACCAGGACCCTGACTTCTGATTTCCGACTTAGTGCACGAAAACATTGATTGCATGTGTGTTTAAAGTTTTCTTTGTGATTACTTTGTGTCAGCTCACCAGGTATACTGTTCTGACCGTGGCGCACCTGTTTCCTTTTTTAGGATGGCCCCATGATGGCAGCCAGCTAGGGTTCCGAGAGTTGAGCGTGACGACAGCCCGCCGAGCGACAAGGCCTCGGTACAGGGCCCTTTGACAGTTGAGGCACCGACGGTATATCTACCCGCCGAGCCACCGATGCTTCCAGCTCCAGCCGCTGACGATGCACATCGCCTTAGTGCACTGCATGAGTTCCAGCGCCAGCGACTTCCCAGGTTCCACAGGGAGACGGACCCCCAGGCAGCCGAGGACTGGCTGGAGGCAGTGGTGTGAGTTTTCCGGTTAGTGAGGACACCAGCAGACCTCATGGTGATCCTCACAGCGAGCCTACTGCACGCGGCAGCGGGCCGATGGTGGATCTTGATGCTCCAGGTGCATGATGAGGCATCTATTCTCTGTACGGACTTTGAGAGCCTCTTCCGCTCAGAGTTCTTCCCAGCCACCCTCCGTGCAGTGCGCATCCAGGAGCTTCTTCAGCTGCGGTAGGGCAGCTTGACGGTCGCCCAGTACTCGACGAGATTTACCGATCTCTCGCGCTACTCGACAGACATGGTACGAGACCCATTCTTCCGGGCCCAGACATTTGAGAAGGGATTGATACATGAGATCAGGGCATCAATGATCTCCCTCAGCATTTCGACTCAGGCAGGAGTACTGGAGAGAGCCCTTTTGATCGAGAGCTTTCTTGCTGAGTCTACACCAGCAGCGAGACCTACCGCGGGGCGGCACATAGCAGAGTCTTCTGCGGTAGGCAGTCGACGAATGACTCAGGGGTCCAGGAAGACCAGACCCTCACGTAGACGACCTCAGGACACTGGATAAGCAGTGCGGGGAACACAACGTGGAGCCAGTCTTTCGAGAGGCAGGCAGTGCTACACATGCGGCGGGTAGAGCCACATGGCTCGTGACTGCCCGACCCACCGTGCCGAGGATCAGCAGACGGTTGAGGGGACACTCAGGCAGAGGCAGAGGGTCGACCGTGGTGGTATGCAGGGAGTAGGCGGACGAGGCAGAGGAGCTGGCTGAGCAGCAGGTGGTGGGCGAGGCTTTGAGGCTCCACCACCACCACCACCAGGAGGTCCACCCCGACCAAAAGGAGCCGACGAGCAGAGACAGGCACAGCTCCAGGCAGCGGAGGCCTACGACCACGGCGCACCCGAGATGATTCAAGGTACTATCTGTGTCTATTCCACCCTTGTTGCAGTTCTTATAGACACAGAAGCGAGTCACTCTTTCATAGCCACTGCCCTTGTTCGGAGCTCGGAGATTCCAACAGATCCGTTGGCTTGATCCTTACGGCTAGAGACTCCTACGGGAGCAGACTCGAAGATCACTCACTGGTGCCGGTAGTGTGAGCTTACTCTAGGAGGCAAGATCTTTGGCTGGGATCTTCTTGTAGCGGCGTCGAGGCCTTACGATGTCATCTTGGGCATGGATTGGTTATCTACAGTCCATGCACAGATTGACTGTATTAGGCGCAAGGTGCGATGTGTACGCACTGACGGGAGCAGGTTCACCTTCACCAGAGAGAAGGGAGCCTTCGCAGCACAGGATGGACTTCCATAGAGGAGAGGACAACCCATCACTCATCAGTTGGCTAGGCTCATCCTAGGAGCAGTTGACATGCAGAGTCCTGGTTTTCCTACAGTGGTGGATCAGTATCCAGACGTCTTTCCCGATGAAGTTCCAGGGATACCTCCTCGCAGAGAGGTAGAATTTTATATTGACCTGTACCCCAGGACAGCCCCGATATCGACTCCAGCGTATTAGATGGCCCCCGATGAGCTTTGAGAGCTACGGGTATAATTGGAGGACTTGTAGGGCAAGAGATTCATCCGACCCTGTGTTTCACCCTGGGCTTCCATGATACTGTTATCCAAGAAGGCGGATGGGAGCTTGCGACTTTGTGTTGACTATAATCGCCTAAACCAGGTGACAGTGAGAGACAAGTATCCGCTACCGAGGATTGATGACCTTTTCGATCAGCTCAAAGGAGCACGGTGGTTCTCGAAGATAGACCTCAGGTCAGGCTATCATCAGCTCAGAGTTTGGGACAAGGACGTGCAGAAGAATGCCTTCAGATGTCGGTATGGCCATTATGAGTTCTTGGTTATTCCTTTCAGTGTAACCAATGCTCCGACAGTGTTCATGGTCCTCATGAACAAGATCTTTTAGCCATACCTCGATCTATTTGTCATGGTCTTCATCGACGACATTTTTATTTACTCGACGACTGAGGAGGAGAACGCCTACCACTTGCGAGTTGTACTAGACACACTCCGAGAGCACCATCTTTATAGCAAGCTCTCGAAGTGTCAGTTCTGGATACGCGAGGTCCACTTCTTGGGGCACGTCATCTTTGAGGCGGGAGTTGCGGTGGATCCTGCGAAGATCGAGGCGGTGCTAGCTTGGGAGCCTCCCAGGAACGTGATGGAGGTGCAGAGTTTCTTGGGACTAGCTAGATACTATCGGAGGTTTGTTCCAAACTTCTCCAGAGTTGCGACACCACTCTCAGCTCTTACGAAGAAGGGGAAACCCTTTGTGTGTTCAGACAGATGTCATCAGAGCTCCCAAAAGCTGAGATAGAGATTGACCAGCACCCCTATCTTGAGGCTTCCAGAGGAGGGAGTTGGGTACGTAGTCTACTGAGATGCATCAGGGACCAGACTCGGATGTGTCCTGATTAAAGAGCGGGCAGTGATCGCCTATGGATCACGTCAGTTGAGGCCGCATGAGCAGAACTATTCTACCCATGACCTGGAGTTAGCAGCAGTGGTCTTCGCTCTGAAGACATGGAGACACTATCTGATGGGTGAGCGCTTTATAGTCTTTTCTAACCATCAGAGTCTTAGGTGCATCTTTTCTCAGAAGGACCTGAACCTGAGACAGCGGCGATGGATCGAGTTCCTCCAGGACTATGACTTTCAGATAGTCTATACTCCTGGGAAGGAGAACGTGGTAGATGATTCTCTCAGCAGGAGGACGGGCATTCAACTACTCGAGGAGGCGACAAAGCAGCTATCCGCTTTGCGGATATCCTTTGTGGATAGAGATGGAGCATCTTTCCTTCAGTCACTCACTGTCTCTCTTCCACTACTGCAACGGGTCAGAGAGGCACAGCGTGGGGACGCTGACTGTGAGACGCGGCGTGCACAGTTATCCCCAGGACAGGCACCTGATGGTTTTTCCTTTGGAGGAGATCACACTGTCCTTTTCAGAGGACGTACCTTGGTACCAGTTTCCTTACGGGAGGAGGTGTTGAGAGAGTTTCTCACTTCTCCTTTGGCGGTACATCCTGGAGTGGAAAAGATGTACCAGGACCTCAGATGACAGCACTGGTGGCCGATAATGAAGAAGGTTGTGGAAGAGTTTGTTTCCCGATGCCTCACCTGCCAACAGGTGAAGGCAGAGCATCCGGTACCAGAAGGCTTGGTACAACCCTTGGAGGTCCCGGAGTGGAAGTGGGATGGGATATCTATGGACTTCGTGACTGGACTTCCGCGCACTCCAGAGGTGACGAATCCATCTGGGTGATTGTCGACCGACTCACCAAGTCGACTCACTTCTTACCCATCATAGAGAAGGTCTTAGTGGAGAGCTTGGGACGTCTCTATGTTCAAGAGATTGTATGACTTCAAGGTGTGCCATCATCTATCGTCTCCGATCGAGATGCTCGCTTTACTTCCCAGCTTTGGAAGGGGTTTCAGGAGGCGTTCGGGACGCAGCTACATCTGAGCACTGCCTTTCACCCTCAGACGGATGGTCAGACGGAGAGGATCATTCAGACTCTCGAGGACATGCTCTGTGCATGTGTCCTCGACTTTGGTCGCAGTTGGGAGGACCACCTACCCTTGGTGGAGTTTGCGTACAACAACAGCTACCACTCCACCATCGGTATGGCACCGTACGAGGCATTGTACGACCGACCTTGCAGATCTCCTTTGTGTTGGATAGACCCTGGGGAGTCAGCACTTGTGGGACCAGAGATGGTCTGGGCCACGACAGAGAAGGTCCAGGTCATCCAGGAGTGGATGAGGACAACTCAGAGCTGGCAGAAGTCTTATGATGACAAGAGGCGGAGGCCACTAGAGTTCGAGGATGGCAACCACGTCTTCTTGCGTGTCTCACCTCGACGTGGATTACAGAGATTTGGCTAAGGCGGCAAGTTGTCTCCCCGCTTCATCGGACCATTCCAGGTCCTCATCTGGGTTGGCAAGGTGGATTATCGCCTGGCTCTACCACCTCAGTTGCACCGGGTGCACGATGTCTTCCATGTATCTCAGCTGAGGAGATACGTGCACGGCCCGACACATATCATTGACCATGGGGAGCTAGACGTTGATGATGGGGCGACTTTTGCGGAGGTCACGGTGGAGATCGAGGGTAGACAGGAGCGGGTCCTACGTGTATGGTCGATTCCTCTAGTGTGCATCATATGGAAGTACGGGAACCTCCAGGAGAGCACTTGGGAGCAGGAGGCTCAGATGCGTGCTCAGTACCCACATTTATTTCCCTAGTTTATGATGTATCTTTACAGGGACATAAATCCCTGAGGTGGGAGTGATTTAAGGACCCGTAAATTTCAAGGAATTTTTTTTTCTTAATTTTCTTTGGAATTTTACAAGAACACAGTTTCTGACGGCACCTGATTCGGAGGCCCGGTGTGCCCGGAATCATTTTCCGAAGTTTGGCTCGGGTACGTTCAGTGAACGAACGAGCAGGTTTTTCTAACTTTTGAACCGGTTCTCAGAATCCAATTCTGAGGGCCTCGATGGAATCGCAGTGCCGGTACTTGCTTAAAAACGCCTCTTCCGGAGTTGCGTTTGCACGGGTGTGGTTTTTAATTTTTGGGGTTAAGTGAAGAAAATAAAATAAAGTGGTACGACAACTTTATTTTATTTCACTTAAAGCCACTTAAAGCCACTTAAAGCTACTTAAGCTAAGTTGCAGCAGATAGGTTGGAACCCAAAAATATCCTACCCTCTTGGTAGGATATTTGTGAGGTGGGGCCCGAACGAGCCCCACTGTTTCTTTTCCTCTAAGTAACGCACCCGCGAAAACTCCTCTTTAATGAAAGTCAACTGGTGCCTTTTTTTTAAATTCTTAACGCCCCTATTAATTGGACAGTTAAGATGTTACCATTAATTCGCTGAATTAATGGTTCATTTCTTAACTTGTTTTTTTTTTCAAATTGTTGGCATGTAATAAAATAAGACCAACATACTTTCTTCTTAGGTGCGAATTGTTGAGAGGATTTGGAGAAACTGTATCTTCATCCTCCTTTGCGAAGAACGCGAAGAACGCCAAAAACTTAAAGAACGCCAACCTTAAACGAAAGGTGACGAAGAACGCCGAAGCCTCGGAGATCGACGACGCGACGCCGTGTACCGCAACGCCGAAGATTCTCCTCCCCCGACGTTCTTCTACGACGATCCTTCCCCGCGACAAATCTTCGATCAACTGCTTGAGGTAGGAGTTTACGGATCTTTTAATTTTCCTTTGTGGATTTTATCCTTAACATGGATTTAATTCGTGAATCTGTGTGTTTTCTTTAACCCTCGGAGATCGTCGACGCGACGCCATATACCGCGACGACACGACGCCCTTCCGCGACGCTACGATCCTCTTCTTCCACGACGGTCAATTCCATGAAGAACTCTCGTCCGACGACAACTATGAGGTAGGGGTTTTAGTAGAGAATAATATTTATTCCCATGGTTGTTTCCTTCTAAAACAAATAACCCGGATCAAAGTTCAATTTTAATTTATTAAAATTGTGCCTTGTTATGTTTTCATGTGTTGATTATTATTCCCAATTGTTATCACCTAACGTGGAGGGTGCGGGCCAAACAAACACGGCCCAACAACCCTACGCAGTTTTTTGTTGATGCGTGGATTAACGACATTTACAAAATGGGATCGGAATGGAGATTGAAGGCCTTCACATCAAAGTTCGGATCCCGGGAATGTCGTAGGCGCAAACCGCAGGCAAAACGGACCACCAGAGCGCATCCGGTGGTCCGCGGAAGTTTCCGCCGGCGCGCCCTGCCGCCAGGAAGCGGCGACACACGGCGCGCCGCTGGGAGGACCCACCGCGAATGAAGCCGCGGCAGCGAGAGCCGGTCCCACGGCCGCGCGAGACCGCGGGGAAGGGACGCGGCCTTGCTCCGCGTCCGGTGACACGGAGCGGCCCCCGCGCGGGGGCCGCGGCCGCTCGGCCAGTGCCGAGCCGCCCAGAGCGGCCATCCGGGTTGCGCCGGCCGGGCCGGGTCGTGCCCAGCCTGGTCGACCCGGTTCGGGCCGACCTAGGGGGGTTGGGCCGGGTCGGTCCGTGCCCAGACCCCCCGTTTTCAGACCTTTTTGGTCTTTTGCTCATAACTTGAGCTGCGGGCCTCCGATCGACGCACCGTCAGCAGAGATGCGATCCTTGGATCGAGATGGTCGTTTCAGTATATCACACTCATGGTTTAGGAGGAATTTGGTTTTGGATGGGATGGTTCATACACGAAACCAACCGGGCCCTCGGAGCAGAAACGCTCATATCTTGAGCTACGGACGTCCGATTGACGTGCCGTGAACTTTGTTGGATTCCTCTAAGTGAGATGGATCTTTTGGCATACTCCGCCCGAGATTTGGACGCAGGTGGAGTACGGTCGGGTTGGTTTTGCCTTAAAAACCAACCGGGCCCCTGGGACGAAAAACCCAATAACTCTCAGACCGGGTGTCCGATTGACGCGCCGTCTGCGACATTGAGTTCCTGTTGACGATACATAACTTTTGGATACATCAACTCTGGACTATGTGTCAGTTGATGTATCAGCCTCTCGACTCGTAGAGCGGACCCTCCCGAACGAGCTTGCTGTGTGCGGGAACCCTAGAGCTGGCTGCGACTGCGACGACGAAGACTGTGCAGAGATCCTCAGTGGATTCGACGACGACGACTACAACACTCAGCGATCCTTTGTCGATCAGTGCTACCGATCCTGTGTGGGTCCGATCCTGTGTGGGTAAGCACTCAGCGGTCCTGTGTGGGCCAGCGCCTACAGATCCTGTGTGGGTCCGATCCTGTGTGGGTCTTTGCGGGGGTTAGTTACCTATCGATCATGTGTGGGTCAGATCCTTTGTGGGTCATTGCGGGGGTTAGTTACCAATCAATCCTTTGTGGGTCAGATCCTTTGTGGGTCATTGCGGGGGTTAGTACCTATCGATACTTTGTGGGTCCGACGGCTTAGATGATTCAGTGGCAATATCTGATCATCTCTATCGTCATATGAAGAAGTATACTTGTGTGAGCTGAATCCTGTTTTGATTTCCTTTGTGGATTGTGTTGTGCTATCCTGTGTGGATTTACGTTTTTCTTTCCTGTGTGGACTGGGTTGTACTTGGGTTCGGATGTTGGAGCTGAACGAGAATTGATGACATAGGTATATGTATGGGCATATACCTAAGCAGTGTCAGATGTTACTTCGTGATTGTATCTTTCCTTTGTGGATTATTCGTTGTGGATTCTGGGAGACCTTCGGGGGTCTCGGGGTCCCTACTGAGTATCTTATAATCACCCCTGCACGGGCTATTCCCGCACTACGTTTTGTTGGTTGCAGACGACGGACAGAGCTGATCGTGGTGGAGGCTTGCAGAGCAAGACGATACCTGGAGGTGGACCACTGGGCGGGATGTACTCGGAGCGGTCAGCTGGACCCGAGGAGCAGTGGAGGCTTTCTGTACCCACCCTTCAGGTGGGATTTCCAGTGGACAGCTCAACGTTGCGGCTTTACTTTTCAGTTGCTGTTTTCCCTTTCCAGTTGTTCTTTACTTTCAGTTTGGGTTTGTATACTGGCCCACTTACTTTTCCGCACTTACTATTGTACTAGTTTTTACTTAGTGTTTACTTCTACCTGCTTGATCTGTGGTGTTTGTGCTTTACTTTCCAAAGGCAATGCCTTCCCTTTTTCCAGGATTTACGCCTTGGTGCTAGTCGCCAGCCCCTGGTCTATGGAAGGCGGGTTTGGGGTAGTCACGGCACGGGCCCCGAGGATGGGTCGTGACATGGGCATGTCCTTCTGGCTACTTGTTTGTATCCATGGCACACTTCTGGAAAACCCAAGTGGTGGGTGGCCACCTCAGGGTTGAGTCCTAGAATATTTGTGTAATTCAAGGAAAACATGTACCTATTTTTCCTCCAGAAATAATTATATATATATATTTTTATTCTGAATTCATGGCCACACTAATCAGATTGGGTAATGGATCTTACTTTATACTGATATTTATTTCTCTGAGATCGTTGACAGTGGTGGAGACACCCTCCTCAAATACCTGAGGGGTTTCTAAGAGGTCTTCCATTCATTCATCTTCCTCATACTTTACTTCTTTCATCTCTTCCTGGGAGGTAGGTGATGAATAAATATTCTCAAAGATATGGGAGGATTTAATGTTTGGACATGCAGAATATGAAGCAATCATTCATGGCTCAATCAGTAGCGCAAGGAATTTTTGAAGCTCCAAAGTGATGGTAAAGGACTTAGAATGATCATTTATATATTCTCCCATTGACATGAAAAATTATTCTAGTCTATCTGATGAAGAAGGTATTTTTTAAAGCCTATGGGATGGAATGAATGAATTTTTATCTAGGCTTTCATCAATGTTCGGAGAGTTAAAAACTTATGCTACATTTTCTGGTTCAGTTGTCATGACTAGCATTACAGAATTTGCTGAATGATTGATTTAATTTGGGATCAACTTTTCAATTTTATTAATGGGAAGAACATACTCTATACAGAGATGATTGAAAATATTAGACAAGATCATCTCCAGACCATTCAGGGCATTGATTTGAGCAAGATCACCAGCAATTGAATACTTTCCTCCCCTATGGTAGAACCCTACATCAATGTACCATGACTCACAAGATTTGAATGGGGCCTTTTTACCATGAAATGTTCCATTTTGACCATTGATAAAATATTTGCGGCATTGGTGGTATGAATAAGGAGTGACCGCATGATTATGTTTAAAACGTCTTCCTAGCAGGACATTGAAGTCTATATCCTGCCGAACTACCATGTTTTCTAAGTTACACATGAGATCCCCAAAATGAGTTCTGAGTGTGATCTCACCAAGAGGATCTTACTCATTATTTTCATAACCCTATAACATTATATTGGAGGGGGAAAAGTGAGATTCATTGATACCCAATTAGTGAAGTGTCTAGAACGGAATTAGGTTAACTCCTTAGTCATTATTAATAAAGGGTAATCAGATATCAATGTCAATTATCTTACCAAATAGATATAAGGGCCTGACATTTCATTGTATGATAACATGATTGTACTGGTCTGTGAAGGAGATGATTTCCTAAAATTATTCGGGTTTGTTCTCTACACGATATACTTCAGAAACAACAACCTTGACTTCAAAATTCTGAGGGATCGACAAGGCCTCTATGAGTGCTTCCCAGAGGTCTTTTGATAGACTCAAAGAATCTAGGATTGATAGCTTGACTGGAACATTGTCCAGTTACTTGAAAACATCATACTTATGATCCATAAGTATGCGCCTCTCAACATGGAGATATTATTTTGTAGGTTCTTTAGGATATGATGTTCCCGATGTAGATGGACCGTTTCATGGAATATGAGTTGATAGTGATTCCACTCATGGTGGGTTAGGTTGGATGGGTATGCCTCCATGTCAAGGATGATTAGGTGATTACATATACTCTAATAGATCTTCCAGGATGATTGTGTCAGGGAAGATCCTATCATGCATCGGGGAATTACCTTCTTCTTGCTGAGCTCATTGGAGATATCTCCCAGGAGTTTCAGGTGTGTAGATGGTATGAGTAGGGGAGTGGTTAAAGTAGTGACTCCTGAAATGACCATGTATTCCCCTATATACTTGAATCTAAAATGACCTTCCCCCAGTCCCCCAATCAAGCATAGGTAATTCATGTTCATAATCAAAATCATAATCTGTGATGATATCCATTAAGTGAATAACATTAACAACAATGAAGATCAACTCATCATCTAATAAAGATTCCATCTGGTGGGTGGATCCCAATTTTACCATTTGGTAGGAAAGTTTCCATCCTTTAGAGACCATCAGTATGAATTCCTATAATATTAAGGATAAATTTATCTTTTACATAAGTTCATGTTTCTAAATTTTCTTCTAACCCTTCTAGCCATGTCTCTTTTTAGAGGACTAGATTTCATAGGACTAACCAGTTGATGAAGTTGGTTGTATTATAGCGGAAGTGGATGGAGGAACAATCGACTGCTGCAATTGTGTTTAGAGGATATCATGAGTTCAATTTATTATTTTCCCATCCATCTAGTCACAAAAATCCTGCACACTCTTTCTCTTAACTTCTCACTATTCAATTTCCTCTTATAAATTAGTGGAAAAAACATAGGCTACATGAGAAGGTGAATTTTTCATCTTCACAGAGTCCACTATGTTTTTAGGAGGTTTTTGAAAACAAAAAAAATCATATATGTGGTTAACCAATAATTTATGGAAGGGTAAATAGTTCGGAAGATCTTTTCCACCTTCTTTGCTAAGATTCCTTGGCTTTAGAAACTTGACAGAGTTGTTTTCCAATACTGAGATGAAGTAGATGGGGACTTGTCCATTTCAAAAATAATAGACCTTGTTTTTAATATCCTCAAAATATTTCCTCCTTTGATCTATTTTATAACCCTAACAAGGTGGGCATCATTAATGATGCTTGAGAGGTGGAGCCACACAATATGGTGCAATATTTAAAGTAGGAGTGGGTACAGGGGCCTGCTTATGTGTAATAGTGGTTGGATCTGATTTTCTTTTTCTCATTCATTGAGTTGATAGAATTACTCAAGACATCACCATAGTCTATGCGGTGGATTCTTATACCATTTGAGAAATCATGAAAAGGTCTTGGAACCCTCCTGTATATTTCACATGAATCAACGATGTGTGAAACTCATCGTGAATATTCACTATATATATGGGAAACAATTATTCTTAAGGGAGTAGTAGGTTTAAGGAGTATGTCAATACTTTACACTGAGAAATGAAATCCAAGACCCTTTCATTCTCCCATTGTTTACAGTTTGTGAGATTGAAGACTGTTGTCTTCTAAAACATTGAGCTGAACTGGAAGATAAAATTTCCAACAGAGGTCTTCCTATCCATTGATTGACCACACTAAAAAATCATGTATCATACAAAGGATGGCCCCTTTAGTGATTGAACAAAGCACCTAAGTTTGAACACCTCCTGTTGTTCGGAGGTCCCTATCATAGTATCACAACGAGAGAGAAAATGAGTCAAGTGCTACTCTGGGTCACCCATGCCATTGAAGATCAGAAATGTATGATTCCCAAAGTTTGGTGGGGGGAAGAGTCGGATCTACCCATTTGGGGTAAGGTTTCCTTTTTTAATATATCTATATACACCATTATTCCATGGATTCCAATCAATCCATTTGCGACTAAATAATGTTTTTATGCATTAGAGGAATGTTTGGCTGAGTCGGGACCTGAACAGGCATAGTGAATGGATCCTGAACTGGTGAGGTGGCCGGTAGGGCCATTGGTGGTGGCACTGCTGGTATATATCATTGTTAACTCGTAGGGTCATGCCTCTAAGGATTTTCTTGACCCTACTATGGTTGTGTACCCAATGGTGGGAATTCCCAATCTGCCTCTATCAGATCCAAATATATTGGTGGTTGATATACCGCGTTGAGAGGATGTTCCATGTATGCTTCAGTTATCGCAGAAAACCCACTTTATTGAGGTGCGCTAGTTGGAAGCGTGAGTTCAGGATCTACTTGCGGAACATATCTAGCAAGAAGGTTAAGTCAGAGTAGTTATACATCGGTTCTTCTCAATTATTTCATATCTTTTCCTCCATAGAAAGGGTATCAACCTCTCTAGAAGTAAGGTGTGGTACAATTTTACCCTTACCTTTTTCCCTATCGGGTGCCTTTCAAGGAGGTAATGATGGATTGTTTAAGGGAGTTTCTGAATTTTAGGAAAGCCTATAGTTTTGGGTAAGCACTCCTCAATAATTTGTTTCGGTGTGGACCACATTATGAACCAGAACTTCTTCTTCTGAATCCTCTCAATTAGCCTCATTTTCTATAGAATCTACAAGGGAGGCATTGATGAAATTAACTAATGTAAAATGAATTTTAGGAACTCTATCAGTGACTTTTCAATACTATATTATTCTCACCCCACCCCGAGGACTTATCCTATACTTTATTGATTCTTTGGGAACCATTTGGAAAATGGTAATACAAAAGGAATATCGGGATAGTTTGTTTATATGAATCCCTAATGAGGGTACTAGATTTGGGGATGGAAAAAACTAATAGGATCAACTCTAATAAATTTTCCCTAATTGGGAAAATATTGATTCCCACTGAGGAGGGTATTGTTGAGGTGAAAAATCTCCAAACCCTATGGGTTGGGGTTATTCCCGTTCTAAATTCATAATCCTTTAGGTCTAGTTTGCTGACCTTGAGGGTTGGGTTAAATAATACCCCATCCTTGTGAGTTTGGTTTTCTTTTGAACTACCAGAACTGCTATTTCTATGGCTACCCTTATTATTTTACAAAGTTTTATCCAAATATGGGCTAGGTGCATCATTTTCTATGCACTTAAATCAACCATTTTCAAAGATCATTTCACTATTTATGACATTTGTGCTATCTGACAGCTGCCATCTTCTAAGCGGGAGGATTTATCGATATTCTAAGATACTTGAAACAAAAGTCTCTCAATAACTTTATCTCTTCTAGTCCAAAGTTAGTGAGGGTCAGCTGAGGCCTATTCTTATTGAGCATATCTTAAGTCGTAGACAAGGTCTGTTTGTTAGAGATAACCTAATTATATACCATTACATTCTATAACCTTCAGCGGTCTTTGATGGTAGATAAGCATAATAAAATATATTGCTGCATGTGCACACCACCCTTTGACATGAACACCAGATGGGGTATTAGTGATAAGTTGTCACAAACTCTTTAATGCACCGAGGAATGTATGTTAAAGGGATCCTTTCTATTTTTTGTTCTTTGGATGTCATGAATCTAGGATAGTTACCAAGTCATTTTGGTGTTCTAATCCTTCTATTACCTTAACGTAACTTTTATAATTATTGTAGGTAACACTTTTTCTTTCAATCAATGAGGAGTTTTCCATATATTGAGGAGGATATCGTGCACACAATCTTCTGAAAAGTTATTTGGAATGATGTATTGAGGGGTAGCTAAAGGCCATAACATAAATGGTATGTCAACTATAGCCAACTATTTTCTCATGTTCAGCATGTATTATTCATATTTTTCCAGAGTTTCCTCTACCTGGTCTGACCAGAGTGGAATCTTCCTGAAATCCTTATCATAAGTAGTGATATTGGTTGGGATTTCCCCTGCTATGTTGGAAGGAAAGAAATACAAAGGAGGTTCAGAGAATTACTGTCACCTTAGGCTATCTATTGGTTGATAAATTATTTAACTTTCCAATGAAAAGGAATAAAAAATTTCTGACCTTATTTTCACAAGTGCCTCATGATAATAGGGATTTTTCATCACTACATTTCTAATTGAATAATTATCCTGACAATGTGAAACACTACTATAGAGAGAACTTTCATAGAAAACACCATCATGGGAGGAACACCATGGTGGATTAAAGTAAGGGGAATTCACTTTTTCTCCTTGATCTGCTAGACAAAAGGAGGGATTCCATGGCTCTCATCAGAATATGGGCTCTCGAGATCAATTATATTGTGATCTTGAATCAAGAATTCATGGTGAAGTGTCCCATCAGGACCTTTAGAATTACTACTACTGCTCCCATAATTTTTTAAT
Source organism: Viscum album (assembly GCA_963277665.1). NCBI lineage: Eukaryota > Viridiplantae > Streptophyta > Magnoliopsida > Santalales > Viscaceae > Viscum > Viscum album. The sequence continues at coordinate 879,292,535 of OY728126.1, read as the reverse complement.
GGGAGATTGGGATCTTGATCTACCTTAGATAATCATTCTAGGGATTCAAAAATTATAACATTGAGTAGATAGTGATCATAGATTGACTCTTTTCTTTGTAGTTGTATTTAATGAGGATTATTTTTGGATGCTTTCTTACGAGAAACTATGGACACTTGTTGGGGGAATTGGTTTTCATGGGAAGGTGTTTTTTCCTACCTTGGAGTGAACATTGAGATATGTTGATTATTTACTATTGGAATGGGTGTTCCAAATCCGGTTGTCCGTATGTTATGAGGTAGTTTTCCCTATAGCCTTCCAGGAGAAGAGAAGAGGTGTGTATTTTCTCTAGGGTCACATGTTGATGATCCAACCTACTTGTGGGGATATAATTTGGTTTACATCCCTTGATAACTACTTTATTCACTATTATGATGTCTTGGAAAGTCTGTAGGATGTGAGAAATTATTTACATCTTCCATTTCACCATTTTCATGATACGATTGGTGACTTCAGTGATTGAAAAATTGATATATTTCCCATTATATACCCAAATTAGGTGTATGTTACTACTCCTTTCCCCCCTTTAATATGAATGGATACTTACAATACTCATGTGTGATGGTAGAGAGTTAATTTTTTGCCTTTCTTGTCATTGGGACTTTCTGATTAAATTCTCCACGTGCAAGAAAATGAGGCTACTGACAGGCTTGCTGAATATAGAAAGTTTTGTGTTCATGCTCATAGTATGCTACCGAATGTGAATGATGATATTACTTTAATTACACTAGATGAGTCTGTTGGATATCAAAATTAAGACGGATGGGTGTATGTTCCCTTTCATAATTTTCCACCAAATTCGGTTGGTGGGATTATCTAGAGGGGATAGAGGTGAAACCTTTCTCTATGTTTACCAGTCTATAACCATGGAAAGCCATATTGTGTCCCTAAGTTTGGATGACCTAGAACAGTTCGTGCTCTCATCATGTTGAGAGATCACTACCATGTGACATTGGTGGCGATGATTGCTGGAAGGATCCCTTGAGAAGGAACCTTGTTCTTCAGAATGAGATCGTATGCAGCCTCTTGGTCCACCTCCCTAAGGTAAGGGTGGGAATGGTCATTTCATTCCAAGTAAAATCTCCCAAAATGGATGAAGATAATTATCGAAACTATCTACATTAGGACCACTAGTCATCACAGAGCAGATGATTTGTGAGGATTTGTAAGATGGAGGTCCTATTGGGATTCCTCCAAGGTCAGGATAGCATCGTACTGATGGTACTCCTAGACCAACGCATTAGAGACCCAATGTTGAAGATTCTAGTTTGGTGATGGCATCCTTCACAGGATGAAGACCTACCCCGAGCAGTAGCCAGGGCATGCATTGGTGAAGGATTTATGGATGTTATGAATCGAAGGGAGTTCTTGGAAATAAGTTGATAGATAAATGACAAAAAAAAACAATAAACTCCCTCAAAGAGGTATCTCATTTGACTAAATGAATGAATAATTGATTATCTTTTCTGGACATATTTTATTTTAAGAGAAAAAGGGGCCTAACAGGTGGGTGATACTATCATCTTGGTTAAGGATTCATGTCAGGTTCACCATTTTTTATTTCCCACAGAAATATTTCCGGGTCAGGAATCATTATTTCCAAAGGGTTTCCAATGGTTTTTTTCATGGAACCAGAAACAACGAACAGTTCTTTATCCATGGGGACCTGGTTTCCAAAGGCAGGTTCTCATTGGGATGTTTGTCCAATGACTCTTAAGAACTCACATTGGTTGAGAGGATGGAAGGTCAGGATCATCACATCCATCTGGGGGGAATTATTTCCTACTCTGAGACACTCTTATAGATTTAAGATATGTTCATGAATCCTTCATTAATTCCCAAGTATGATGTTGGTTTCCTTTGAATTAACGACCAATTATTAGCATGCATAGATTTTGAATCATCTTTATGTATATGAGGTTCTTCATAAATAGAGATATTTGTGTGTATATGAGGTTCTCCATTGATGGTTTCCTCTTATATACTAATTAGAGATTATTTGGTCATTATTACAATGATGTTGGTTTTCTATCCACATAGTGGGGTTCTTTAGAGTGACTTTTCATCTAGGGAGATGAGATTTGTTTTGATGTTGGGATCGAACCCATGTGAAAAGCTTCCCACATATCCTTGTGAAAGGAATCAAAACTCATGTAGTTTAGTAATTCTTAATAGGGAACATAATAACTTTTTAGGTCATGTGATAAAGACCTAACAATATATTTTAACATCATGTGGAAAGGATTTCTAAGCAGGAGGTGCTTAGCCAATGCTTTATGTGGGACTTATGATGAAGAAGCACAAGGTACCTGGAAGGGATATGAATTCCCATGTTTAATTTGACCCTGCTAGGAATTTGGCCTAGAGAGAACATGGTTTATTTGGGGTGTTGTCTTAGGATCTCATAGAGGCTTCCTACATATCCTTTTGGATGGTAATCAATTCCCACATAGTTCTGTGGTGAGGATCCACGCCTATGGAGGCCCTTGAAGGTTTGTCTAATTGGGGAGTATGGCCCTTTTAGAAGATTATGATGGTGCTTACACATGAAGAGGATTAACTGTAAAAGGGACCATGAGGGATGTATCAACTCATGGTGATTTGAAGGATTTTTTCTGGGCTTACTTCTGAGGAGGATTCCAAGATTAAGGAGATTATGATTGGGGATTTCTCTTGAGGAGGGTTCCCATTGATCTCAAGACCTAGGTGGGTGTCCTACACATCTTTATTATAGTAGGAATTATAGTTATCATAGTTCAATACTTGGGGATTATGTACTGAGGATTCCCTTATAAATTGCATGAAAATTGGGGCTTACTCCTAAGAAGTATTCCCAGATGGTTTGGGATCATGTGGATTTCATGACCACCATGAAAATCTTAGCCCACATGATCCATGATCAGTGTGAGAAATAAGAGGAAATGGAAGATCCATGAAACCACATGATCTTCTTTTCCTTGAGTTAGATACAAGGCCTTGAGGAGTCATGCCCACAGAAGTACTCTGAAGGGAGGTAAGAGGAAGATTCAAAGGACGATCCTCTGTAGAAACATGCATCCGAGTGTGTGAATGATGTGATCATGGCTAGCCTCTTTGTCTACCTGATCCAAAATGAGTCATGATTGAATGTGATGGAAAAGGAGAAAACATAAGATCTTGAATTCTGCACACTTCTCATCCTCTGCTGGATAAAGAGTCCAGGGATACGACACTTACCTCTCTTCAATTTACCTTGGAATGAGTCCAGGGTATAGATATTGAGGAGGGAAGAAAGCATGAGAGATACTTTAAGAAAGTACATGGTATTAATCTAGGAGGGATGCCCTAAAATTATTCCCATAATAGAGGAGGTGGATGCCATTCCGGGTCAAAAGGAAAGGCCGTCGTTATACTTACCCTCCCTGGTTGGAAATGGAGGCTCCGAGTCTTAGAGATGAAAATGGTAGGATACGGTCCTAGCCCTTCTATTCGAGATTGGAAAATCCATGACACTATCCCTAGGGTTGGGGTCCTCATGACCGTGAGGATACACACTCACATGCACCCCGAGGACCCTGACCAGCCAACCAGACAACTGTGAGAAACCTATGCCCATGGGAATACACACCCAAATGAGGGACATGATGTGCCACTTACACGGTTGTGTAAGTCCATAGGATTAGATGGGGGGTTTTTACATGGCCCCTCTTAGAAAAGGGATCCAAAAAAGTATAGGACTTCCCATGGATGTCTTTGAAGAAGGCCTGATGAGTAGATCACGCAGGATGGAGGTTAGGGAAAACCAAGGGGGTTCGCGCATGTATACATGGGTAAGCCAAGGAAGGCTTACACAGGGGGTGCTCCATGCAGGTAGGACTGGCCGAGCTAGTGATACCCTGGGTGCTGGAACACCTAGGAAACTACACTTGGGAAAGACCTTGATCAACCCTTCAAGGGTCTCCACATGTGTTACCCAAAGTGGCTCATTATGGTCCTCAATTAAGAAAGGTGACCTCATGCTAGTGTTTTTTAACCATGGGGTGAGTGAGTTCCTTGTGTAGGAATTGTTTATTTTAAACCCTAGGTGGAAATTAGTTTCACTATCCCCATTTAATTCCAGCTTCTTCAGGTTTTAGAAAACTACCTATAATGTTTTGAAGGGCTTGAGTGACGATCTAGGGAGCACATAGCTTTGGTAAATTTCATCCGTACAATTGAAGACCCCAAGGTCCTATTTGTTGGAAAATAAGGGACCCTGGGCAAAGGGACTCTCTACCTCAGGTGTACCACATAGGTATGTCACATAGGCTCTCGCTCAGCTAGGTCGCATAGGTACCCTACGTGAAGACACTGCTTGGGGGTACCTACACGAATCCCTTGGGAGAACCCGCTACTCCATACTGCAGGGGCTGCACCCCCACACACCTTCTTAGGATCTGTACTTAACTATGGTCTCTACCCTTTGTTCTAATCCCTTCACTACCATCACTGAACCCCATGAAAAATAGAGGGTCTCATAGTGAACGTTTTGGCTTGGATCAATGATTTTTGCAGTCACAACACATGGAAATCCAATATGCTCCTTCTTCCGGCATAGATATGAATTCCTACTGAAACTCCACATTTGGTGTATAATTTAAGTACATATATTTAAATCTATAAAAAAGTACTTGGAACACATTTCATGGTGTCAAAAAAGTCCCCCCTTATAATTAGATTTGTTTGGAACAAAAATAATTTAGTTCCTAAGGTAACTATAGGTCACTTTGATGCATTCCAACATTAGTTGGTGAGCTTTGAAGCTATCTCAACTATTGGAGGATTATCTAATTTTTTATTAAGCCATGGGGCCTAGAGAGAATAGTTTGACTATTATTAGGTTTATATTGACAACCCTACCAAATTGGTGTCTTTTGTGTCAACACCGTAATTTTTTTCTTAAGTACAATATAAGTAAGACTCAGTGGGAGAGACTTGGATTTTTCTTTAGCCTCCCTTTTTAGGTTTTCATCATAAAAAGTTTAGTGTCTTTTATTGTTATTTCATTAATTGATTTTTTCCTAAACTATACAAATTACAGGTCTAGCTAGCTAAGACTTGAATTTTTTCCATAGTGCCCTTTGTAGGTGTTCAATATGGTGAGTACTATGTCTCTTTATATGGTTAGTTTAATTTTATTCTTTCAATAATAATGAGACTGGTGTTTTATATTGAAAATATTTGACCATATATTTTGAAATAATGACACAAATAGGGATTGTGTTCTGAGAAATGTTCCAACATTCTTCAGATATCTAGTGGGGAATCTTGAGCCACAATTTTTTTGTTCCTGAATCCAGAGTAGAATATTATGGAATATAGGAGGTATCACCTGAGGAAAATGTTACCACCGATTGAAAAAACCATTTTTGGGATTTTTAATACAAGGAAAACTGGGGCGTGTGCTGCATAGTCAAATAGTGAAATCTTTTGAATGATAGACCCTAAAAATTGTGAGAAAATAATGCCAATCCAATTGGGGCATGTTACAGAAAATTTAGGTAAAGGATTTCTTAAGAATTTTAAAATTCTATCAATAATTATTGGAGTTTAAGATTTAGATTTCTCAAGACCACAATGGGTGGTTTTTCAAAAAGGAGATGTCTGAGAATGAAGGGAATATCTGTATTTGTACTGTCCTTGAATGGGAAAACGATCCTAAATGAATTTGGATTGAGTGAAGGAGGGTTCATTTTGTGAGATGGTTGATGTAGGGGGTATGGACCCTTTCTGATAGGGATTAAAGTATCATGTAGTTTAATTTCATGTGACTAAGACCTTGACTATGTAGTTTAAAGTCATACGACAAGGACATTAACCATGTAGTTTAACGTCTTACGACAATGACATATGCTTTGTAGTTTAGAGTTGTTCAGAAAGCATATTAGGCTACGTAGTTTAAAGTCATATATAAAAGACATAATAGGGGTATAATTTAAGATCTTTATCTCTATCTGAAAGGTTCATGATTCTCTCATTCTTGGTAAATTTTCTAGAAAGGTGCTAACATATTCAAGTGTGATGGGAGAAAACTATAAGCTATAATTTGGGGATTCTTTGATCCAAAAAGTGGTATGGGAAAAAGTATTATTATGTTAGATGAGTTATCCCCCAAGGATGAAGTTACCACTGATTAACACACCCATTTTTTGGGTTATTTTATACAATCCCCACTAGGGAACATACTACATAGTCAATAGTGGAATCCTTTGGATGACATGCTCTGAAATTTGTGAGAAACTTATGCAAATACAACTAGGGCGTGTTACAACATAGTCAGGAAAATAAGTCCTTAATACTTATAACATTATATCACTAAAATTCAATATAGGTGTGTAGATATTTATATTTCCCCAGGAACAAACTTTGGTTTACGGGAGGAAAGTACTTGAACACAAAAGGGCCATTTCAAGTCAAAATTTTCCAAAGAATCTATGGAATAGGTTTTCTATGTAGGTATGACCCAGACTTAGGGAATGTGGTTCCTTTAGTATTTAGGTCATATGACTAGGAAAATGATATTAAGGAAATGACAGATGATATGTGGCCAAATAGTCCAAGGCCATTCCAATATGAATTGAACACATGAAGGAATAAATTTTAAACCATGGTCTTGGAGGTTTTCAAATTAGTGAAAATAATGTGGGATAAATATACTGGATAACCACAGAATATTTTAAATCATGGGTTTTAACATATTTTCATCAATTCTCACAAGGCCAGAAGAGTCTTCTCCCAAGGGAGAAGGTATCGCTGGTTTAAAATACCATTTTGGATGTTGCTTTATTCAAGGATGATTAGGGAAAATACTGCATAGTCAATAGTGATATCCTTTGAATTATATACCCATTATGACATTTTTTTCAAGGAAAACTAGGTCGTGTACTGCATAATCAAGAAAATTATCCTTTAGGTATCATATATTCTACCACTGAGAGGTGGATAAAGATTATGAAGATCTAAAATTATCTAGGACTAGGAGTATGGCATGAAAAAAATGGTATTTTCCAATGCAAAAAGGAAGTATTTGGACCGATATTGGCCAAGATTTTTAAATCCATTTCATAGATCTAACTTATAATTAGAAGGTGAACATCTCCATTTTCTTGGTGGTCCCCCTGATGAGGGTACCCAAATTAAGATCTCCTGTATATATATTTCTTTTTATATAGGATTGAAGGGTAATTTCTTTTACCCAGTGGTTGGGACTAGTATATGAGGCTTAAGCATCACTATATATCTCATTGGAATTAGAATCAATCCATAAGTAGTTCTTGAGGTACCATGTAGTTTAAAGTCATGTGGCCATGACATTAACTATGAATTTTAATGTCATGGGGTAAGAATGAAAGTGACTTGACAAGATTGTGGCTAGACCAAGGCGCAGGACCTAGGAATCACTACATATCTTTTTTGGGAGAATAATCAAGCCACACGTAGTTATAAAATGAATACCCGCACACTTATTGAATTCATATGTGGAGGAAATGAGTTTTTTTGAATATGAGATCATTCTTAGGGTGAGAATCCGTATTGGATCCTCTCATATAGATCTGAATAATATATGGGAGAGTGGGGTATTTCCCATATTGTGTAGTAGTTGGATATGAGATTGAATCTTCACATATTAATACATATCTCATTGGAATGATAATCAACACACACATAGTTTGTTATGGAATCATGTAGTTTATGGTGATGTGATGCGGACATTTCGGTGTGCATTTTAGGGTATCAAATCTAGGACCAAGATAATCTTGACACAAATTGATATGCCTTACTTGTGTAGGGATATCCTTTACCATAACTCATAATCCCTCATGATCTATGCTTAGTGTAAGAAACAAGGGGTGTAAAAAAGGTTTCCTCCATGACATAAAGGATGAACAAGTAAAGGGTATGGGGCATTTAGATTTTTTGTGGTGGATGGGACCAAAGGTATAACCCAAGGGTTGCTATGTATCTCATTGGGATGAGTTTCAAGCCGCAGTTAGTTATTAAAGTTCCATGAAGTTTAAAGACTTGTAGTCAGAACATTAGCCATTTAGTTTAACATTATGCGGTATGGATGAAGATGAACCAATGGGAGAAAGGGGAGATGTTGCAGTTGGGACTGAGGATGAAAAACTATGTGTCACTACATATATCATTGGAATGAGAATCAAACTACACATAGTTATTAGAAGATTCACTACGCAAGTGTAATCCATGAAAAGGGAGTGAGGGATTTTTTTTGATTGCAGCTGGATCTGAGATTGGGGATCTGGGTGTCACTATGTATCTTTTTGGAGCAATAATCAAGAAAGACATAGTTCTTGGAAATTATTCCCCACAATTATCAGGATTTGATGTGGATAAATGGGCTTTAATATTTTCCAGAATGATGGATGGGCCCAATATGTGTGATCTAGGCATCAATATACATCTCATTGTAATCAAAATCCAGCCATATGATCTAGAAAAGTTCGTTTTACAGATATGTTTTTTACATAGAGGAAAGGGGAATTTTTTTCTTTTTGTCATGGTTAGTCTTGAGGATGAAAATCTAGGTGGCACTACGTATCCCATAAGAAATGAGAATCCAACCATACATAGTTTTTGGATAGATCGTTTATTTTACTATTATATGATGAGAATGTTGGCCATTCAATTTATCATCTTGAGGTAATGATGTAAAAATTATTGGGATTATACTTATAAAGGGGGCCAAAATTCCATTATGAAGTAGCAATTATGTAAGTGGGGATTATGCATGGAACTTTCCCAAATTATCTTCCTCATGTTTGGCCAATAGTGCATCTCAAACCACTAAGGGGTTTGGGGGTTGTGATTGGGACCTACACATGAGATGGTGGCCCATTTTTAAGGGACCGTGAAGAGTATCTCAACTTGTGGTACTTTGGGGGTTTCTTAACATAGAATGAGAGGGATTTTAACCATGAAATTTAATGTCATGTGGTAAGGGAAAAGGGTGTCTTGGAGTTTTATGTAATATGACTAGGACCTCATGTTGTGTAGTTTATTTTCATACAACAAGGACGATGATGGTACACAGTTTAATGTCCTGTTGTATAAACATTATGCCATGCCATTTAAGGTTGGTATAAAAGACCCACTATGTAGTTTAACATATTTTTGCTTGGATGTATATGGTCCCATGTAGTTTAATGTCCTACATCTTGGATGAATGTTGCGTGACTACACTAAATATTTATTTAGGATCCTTGCATTGATTGGAGTCATAATGAACTCTCCATCCCTTGAGATCAATGAATAATCTTTGTTATAGTGGAACTTATTATTGAGTAATGTCCTTATCACTTTAGATCAAGATTTGGAGGCTTCTTTCCTACTATCATGTGAGTCCTAATGACCAATAAAAATTCTCCTTATAAGAATGAATAGAGGTGGACCTTATTATTAAAAGCTCGTGTTATCCAATTATGATAAATCTCCAGGTGATTCAAGGTAAGCAGTATTTTTTCATTCGGTCATTACAATTCATCTAGTCATTTATGGGATTTCTCATCTGTAGATAATTGATCATAGATGGAAACTTGGAGAGATGGAAACTAAATGTCAATGGGCTGGACTGATTCTATTCCGTATACCAATCAGTATATGGTCTCCCATGTGGTAGTACAGGTTGTAGTTTGGTAATCCCATAAGGGATGAAAGAGCTTGTTAGGACAAGAACTTTTATCTTTATCCACCATATTCTAGAGTATGTTTGATAGGCTCCTGTTGAATTCCTCTATTTTTCCATTATCCACCGCATGATAATAGGATGAATGGTTATATTTGATATTGTATTCATGATATAGATTTCCCACCTCAGTAGAATAGAAATTGGTGCCATTATCCATCAGTATTGTATGAGGGACACTAAATCTGGTAATGATGTTGGCTTTCATGAAACTGTCAATGATTTTGGACCCAACTTCTTTGAAGGGTCTTTTCTCAATCCATTTGGAGAAGAAATCAGTAGTAGTTAGGATATATATGAGCTGCTTGGTCATAGACAGAGGGTATATCCCCACAATATCCATTCAACATATGGAAAATTTCTACGAGTATTTGGTCGTATGTAGAAACTCTCTAGGTTGATGGATGAAGTTGGTATGCACTTGGTAGGAATGCAATTTCTTGGTGAATTTTGTGCCATCCTGTGTCATCATAGGCCAAAAGTATCCAAGACTTTCGATTTGATCAGAAAACCTGTACCCTGATAAGTGAGAACCACATAAACCCATAGGTAATTCTTCTATAATATCCATAGTATCTTCTCCATTGACACATCTAATATGGACTCTATCAAAACCTCATTTATAAATGACTTTTTGGTGATTTGGGACATCATAAAGAGTGAAGTTAACTTCTCACCTTCAGATTTTCTATTTCCCATCTCTATCTAGTTAGAGCACTCCATCTTAAAGGTATTCTATGATTGGAATCACCCACTTAGTGGTAGGGACATAAGTCTCCGGGATTGGACTAATTTCATTAATTTATTCTGTTTTGATATGAACAAAAGGTGATACCATTATGCGGTGGGAAATTTTGACGATTTTTTCATCCGTATTCAGATCTTCCAGAGCAGTAGTATCTTTTTATGATGCATCTACTTAAGAGTTTTTAAATCAAGGGACATGAGTCAATGTTGGATCTAAGTGGAACTTTTACATCAACCCTCATCCACAATAAAACATGGGAATAAACTCTTCTTTTATTTATGGAGAAATCCATTTTTATATGTTTGATTACCAACTCTAAGTTACCCTTCACCTTCAGGTGGTTCACTAGTATTTGGAGTGCTAGTTCTTAGACAATAATGAGGGCCTGATATTATGCCTCATTATTTATACAAAATTATGATAGTAGAAAGGATTAAAGTAATCCTACCTTTGATGGGGAGAAGAGAATAATCCCTAAATAAACTTTTTTGAGATTAGGATCTTCCATTCTCTTCCCTATTGGGCTCATCAATGCATCGTCAAAATACATTTCCAACATTAGTGGTCCATCTTCAATTAAAAAGATATCTTCATCTAAAAATTTAGTATTTAAAGATGCCACTTATACAGATGGGTGATTTTCAAGGAAATATGCCATGTTTTGGCCTTTCACTATATTATGAGGGATGAATTGTATATCAAACTACTGCAAAATAACCACCCACTATGCCAAATGTCCTATAAACATTGGATGACTGATGATGTATTTGAGCAGGTTATTTATAGAGAAAAATTAGAACTTGTGGTGCTATAGATAGTGCCTAAGATTTTGAAACAAAAAGATTAATTCCATATATCTCTTCTCGATATTATAATATTGATTATCCACATCAATCATGGTTCAAATAATATAATAGAGGATGTTATCATTTCCAGTGTCGTTATTTTGTGTGAGGAAGGCACCCAGTGATCTCTCTAGGGCTGTCACATATATGATGACTGGACTTCCTTTAACAGGTGGCATTAATACCGGTGGACTCAAGTAGTATTTCATGAGGGTGTCAAATACTTCTGGGTATTCATTGGTCCACTTATATGTGACCCCCTTCTTCATCAAATTAGATAAGGGAAAACACTTTCCTACAATATTGGATATGAAGCATTGGATATATAACAAGTGTCCTTGAATTCATTTCAACTCTTTAAGGTTTTGAGGAGGTGACATGATAAGGATAGATTTTTGTTCTCGGGTTCAACTTCATTTCCACAATGGCATACAAAAAATCCAAGAAAATTCTCCGAGGTTACCCTGAAAGCACATTTTAAGGGGTTCATCTTCAAGATATATTGTATTATCTTATTGAATATAGTATCCAGGTCATATAGGTGGTCATAACATTACCATGAATTTATTACTTTATCATAAATTTAAAATTAAACAAACTTCTCTAGAAAGGGTTTTAAGATGCAGTGCATGGAACATTAGTATGAAAAACTAGCGTTCTTCAGGACAAAGGGAATTATGCGATATAAAAATACTAATTTGGGGGATCTAAGGGATATTTATTCTTCATATTATAGGTCCATATAATTTTTTTGTACCCTGAATAGCTATCCATGAAGGATATGGATTGGTAACCAGTCGTTTCATCAATAAGGAGTTCTGTGATTGGAACCAAGAAGTCATCTATTGGAAAATTCTAGTTGAGATATCGAAGGTCTATGTAAAATCTTATTTTACCATTTTTATTCTTTACAAAGACTATATTAGAAAGAAATTTTGGAAACTATACCTCTTAGATGATTTAATCCTTGATGATCTTATCAACTTCAGCCTAAATTTTGATGGGGTGAGTCAGATGTGTCCTTCTGGATTCCTATTTATATCCTTGATTATTTTCTTGAAAACCCAAGTGGTTGGTGGCCACCTCAGGATCAAGGCCCCAAATATCTATGTAATTCCATGAAAACATGCCCTAATGTTTCTTTAGGAAGGAAGTATATATCTCTGATTCTTCAGATGTCATGGCCACACTAATCAGAGTGGATCGTGGATATTCTTGCATATGCATATTTTTTTTCTACGAGCCTATTGAAAGTGGTGGAGACGCCCTCTTAAAATGCTGATGGGGCATCCATAAGGTCATCCTCTTCTTCCTCTTCCACACACTTTAATTCTTTCATCTCCACCTGGGAGGTAGGTGATGAATCAATATTCTTAGATCTAGGGGTGGAGTTGGTATTTGGACATATGGAAGATGGGGTAATCATTTGAGGATCAATCAATGATGTGGGGCCTTTTTGGAGCTCTAAAGGGATAGTGAGGGATTGATAAGGATCATATATATCTTTTATATTGACATGAAAACTTCTTCCATCCTAGACGATGAAACATTTATTCATTGAATATCCAGGGATGGAATGAATACATTTTCATTCTGGATTTCATCACTACTCAAAGAGTTGAAAATCTTATCCTGTGTTGTCGGGTTCAGTTGTCATGAATGACATTAAAGAAGTCATCAAATGTGTTCTTGAATTTGGGATCACCTATTAAATATGATTAATGGGAAATACATACACTATATAGTTATACTTGAAAGGATTATCTGGGATCTTCTCTAAACCATTAAGAGAATTTATTAGAGAAACATTATCATCCATGTACTATTTTCCTACCTTATGGTAGAACCCTACATCAATGTACTCTGACTCACAACATTTTAATGGGTCCTTGTCACCATGAAATGTCCCAATTGGAATATTGGTATAATATTTGAGGCATTAATGGTATGATGAAGGAATAACCACATGATGTTGTAGAAAATTTCATCCCAATATGAAATTGAAGGCTGTATCCTGCCGAACTACCATGAATTTGGAGTCGGTCAAGAGATCCCCAAATTGAGTTATGACTCTAATATTTTAAGATTATCTTACATATTCTTGTCATAAACCTGTAACATTAAAGTGGAGGAAGAAAAATGAGATCCATTGAGACCCAATTGGAAAAGTTTCCTGACAGAAATGAGGTTGAATTCTGAGCAATTTTCAATAAAGGCTCATCAAATATCAATGTCATTTATCCTGTCAGATATATACATGGGCCTAACATTTCCTTATATGAAAAAATCCTCATCCTGGTCTGTGAAATAGATGACTGCATGAAATTCTGCTGAATAATTCTCCCCATTATATACTTCAACAACAAAAAAATCTACTTCAAACTTCTAAGGGCTTAACAAGGCCTCTATGAGTGATTAATGGACGTATTTTGATAGACTCAAAGTATCCAGGATTGACAGATTGCTGACACTTGGGCTAGTTTCTTTAAAACATCATACTTGTTATCTAGAGGTCTACTCTTCCTAGCATGGGGATGTTATTTCATAGGTGATTTGGGAGCTGATGTTCCTAATGTAGACAGACCATTTCTTTGAATAGAAGTTGAAAGTGCTTCGAATCCTAGTAGGTTAGGTTGGATGGGTCTTCTTACATTCAAAGGATGATTAGGAAATGATATATCCTCTAATCTATCTTTCAGGATGATTGTGTCAGGGAAAAATTTATCATGCAAGGATGAATTCCCTTATTCCTACTGATCTTGATAGAGAGTTATCCCATGAGTTTTTCCATGTAAATGGTTTAAGTAGAGGTGTGGTTAAAGTAGTTGCTTAAGACACAACCACATCTTCCCCTATATCCTTGACTCTAATGGACCCTTCCCCCCAGTTCCTCAATCAAGAATATGCAATTCAAGTTCATAATCAGAATCATAATCTACAAAGGGATCCCTTAAGTGTATAAAATTAATAGAACCAAAGATCAACTCCTTATTTGATGAAGATTCTATCTGGTGGGTAGATCCCTATTGTATCATTTACTGGTGTGATGCCCATTCTTTTGAGACCGTTGACATGAATTCTACTAAAGTATCGTATAAATTTGGATTTTACATGAGGTCATCTTCTTATGTTTTCTTCTTACCCTTACATCCATGTCACTTTTCAGAGCACCGAATTTCAAAGGACTAATCATTCGATGAAGTTGGCTGCGTTGTAGTGAAAGCGGTTGAAGGTACAGTTAGCTGCTGCAATTGTGTTCAGAGGATAACATGAGTTTGATTGATCCTTTTCTTGACCATAAATTCACAAAAATTATACACACTCTTTCTCTTAACTTATTTCCATTCATTTTACTCATTTGTATTAGTAGAAGAAACATATACAATAGGATCTAGTGAATTTTTCAGCTTCACTTTCCTGAAGTTCACCATCTTTTGTAGGAGGTCTTTGAAAACAAAAAAAACCCAGTTGTGGTGACACAAAATTTAATGGAAGGGGAAATTTTTTGGGAGATATTCATCACCTTGTTTGCTGAGATTCCTAGGATTTATAAACTTGACTAAGTTTTTTTCCAATTCTGGGATAAAGTAGTCGGGGACTTGGTAATTTTAAAAAAATAGACCTTTTTTTTCATCTTATAAAACTATTTCTGTCTCTGATCTCTTTGATCATCCTAATGAGGTGGGAATCATTGATGATGCTTAGGAGGAGTATCCACACAATATTATGCAGGCTTTGAAGTAGGATAGAGTACATGTGCCTTCTTAAATATAATATTTGTAGCCTCTTCTTTTCTTTTACTCCTTCCCTATGTTGATAGAATTACTTGGGAATTCTCCTTAGTCTCTACAATGAAGTATTATAACTTTTGAGAAATCAAGTAAAGGTCCAAAAACCCTCTTGTATATTTTAGAGGAATCAACACAATGAACAAATAGTCACAAGTATTCACTATACAGACAATAACAATTATTCTTGATGAAGTAATAAGTTTAAAGAGTATGTAAATCCCTTCCAACGAGAAATGAAATTGGAGTCCCCTTCATTCTACAATTATTTATATCTAATAAGATGAAAGACAG
This sequence comes from Viscum album, assembly GCA_963277665.1. Taxonomy (NCBI): domain Eukaryota; kingdom Viridiplantae; phylum Streptophyta; class Magnoliopsida; order Santalales; family Viscaceae; genus Viscum; species Viscum album. The sequence goes on along the minus strand of OY728126.1, from coordinate 879,277,097 downwards.
TTTTATTCTGCAGTGTTGAGCTAATATGGAATAAATTTTTTTGATAGAGGTCTTTCTATCTAGTGATCGACTGATACTGCAAAATCGTGTACAATACCAAGGTTGTCCCAAGCAGTGATTGCATGAATCACTTGAGTCTCACCACCTCCTATTATTTAGGGGTCCCCATCACAGGTTCAAAAAAAGAGATGAAACACATCTAGTGATTCTATGGATCTCTTGGGCCATTGAATATTGAAATGTAGGATTCCCAGAGTTTGATGGGATAAGAGTCAGATATACACATTCGGGGTAAGGATTATTTTTCAGTTATACCAACACATGATATTCTTACATGGATTCCAATTGATCTATTAGTGAGTCAATTATTTTCATAAGAATTTTAGGAATGTCTGGATGATCCAAGATGTTAGAAGGTGTGGTGGTTGGAGTATGAATTGGTGCATCAGATAGTTGGGCCATTGGAGGTGGCACTATTGGTATATGTCATGGGTAACCCATAAGGGTAGGTATATAAGGATATTCCTAACCTCTCTCTGGTTGCACACCCAAAAAGGAATTATCTATCTACCAATGTGAGATCTAAATATATATGTGGTTGGTATCCCACATTTAGTGGATGTTCCAAGTCTACATTAGTTTCCACAAAAAAACCCTCATTGTTGAGATACACCAACTGGAAGTGCAAGTTGAGGATCTTTTTGTAGAACATATCTACCAGGAAGGCTACCTCATATTAGTTCTACATTGAGACTTCTTAATTAGTTCATCTCATCATCTTGATGAGAAAATATTTCCTCCAGAGAAAGGTTCTTAACCTCTCTAGAAGGAAGGTGAGATACAATTTGACCCTTAAACTTTTCCTTATTGGGTAACTTTTGAGGAGGTAATGATGGATTGTTTAAGGAAGTGGCTAAATTCAGGGCAAGTCTATAGTTCTGGGTAATCACACATCCTTTATTTGTTTTGGAGGGGACCAAATTATGAACCAGAACTTCCTCTTTTGACTCCTTTGAATTGGACTTGTTTTCTATAGAATATGTGAGGGGGTAATTGATGACATTCACTGATGTAAAATGCATTGCAAGCACTCCATTGAATTGGACTTCCTGCATGATGCCTTATCATCTCCTTTTTAGATTCTTTTGGAAGCATTTAGAGAATGGTAATTCGAAGAGAATCGATAAATAGTTTGGTCATCCCCATCCCTAATGAGGGTATTAGATCATGAGATGTGATGAACTTGGAGGATCGAATCTGCAACATTTTTCTTAATCAGTAAAAGAATGATTACTAATAGTGTGGGGTTGTTGAGGTGAAAAATCCCCTAACCATAGGGGTTGGGGCTGTTCCTATTATTCTTTCACAACCCTTCAGGTTTGGTTTGATGACATAGACGGTTGGGTTAAAAAATCCCCATCCTTATGGGTTGGGGTTGTTCTTAAACTATTGTGGGTTCTGTTACCATATATTCTCTTATGATTTTATGGAGTCTTTTCTGAACATGGGTTGGGTGCATCATTCAGTATGCACTTAGATCAAACATTTCCAAATATTGTTACACTTCTTTTGATATTTGTGCTACCTATCAGGTGGTATCCTCTAAGAACGAGTCTTGCTCGATATTATCAGATTCTTGATATAAAATCCTCTCAATAGATTAGTCTCTCCTGGACTGACATTAGTGAGAGTCGTTTATGGAATTTTTTTTGATCATATCTTTGGTTGTGGATGGGGTCAGTTTGTTGAGAATATCTTTCCTTGTTACTACTGAGCTCACTGAAGCATGCACATTTAAGGGATCCTTACTATTTTTCAATCTTTGGATGTCATGAATCCACGAGAGCTTTCAAGTCAATTTTGTGTTTCACCTCTTCTACTACCTTTATGTGACTTTGATACTCATCGTAGGTTAACACTTTCTCATTAAAGTGACAAAAAGTTTTCCATATATTGAGGCATATTTCATGCACACAATATTCTGACAATGCCTATGGAATGTTTTATTGAGGGGTGTCTAAAGGATAGATCATGTATGGTATGTCATCTTTGGTCAATTGTTCCCTCATGTTTGGAATGTCTTATTAATATATAACTAGAGGTTCTTCTAACTAATTAGACTAGAGTGAATGCATCCTAGATGCTTTATCTTAAGCAGTGATACTGGTTGGGATTTCTTCTACTATGTTGGAAGAAAGGTGATCCAAAGGAGGTTCAGAGAATAACCATATCCTTGGGCTACCTTCCAGTTGAAAAAGGATTTCACCTACCAATGAAAATGCATCAGACATGTTTGAACTTGTTTTCAAAAGTGCCTCATGATAGGTGGGATTTCTTATCACTACATTCTCAATTGGTGAATTCTCTTGACAATGTGAAACACTACTATGGAGAGATTTTTTTAGTGAATTCTATCATGGGGAGGACCACTATGGTGGATTATAGAAAGGGGAAGAACCTCTTGCTCCTTAATCTTCTGGACATAAGGAGGGATGTCGTGGATCTCATTAGGATATGGGATCTCGAGATAAATTAGATTGTGGTCGTGAATAAATCCTTTATAGTGATGTTTCTAGAAAGGAACTTTATAATTACTTATAATTCTCCCATAATTTGGCAACAGGAGAGTAAGATATTGATCTGCCAAAAATAAGCATCTGAGGGCTTCAAGAACTCTATCATTGAGTAGAGAGGGATCATAGATCAGCTCTTTTCTTTAAATTTTCCTTTAGCATGGATTATTTTTGGATTCCTTCTTACGAGTGACTCAGTCCACTTTTTGGGGGAATTGGTTTTCATGATTACATGTTTGTGCTTTCTTTAGAGTGGAGGATTATCTATAGTTGGAGTGGGTCTATGTTCCTGATATGACTGTTCATATGTTATGTGGGAGTTTACCTCATGGACCACCCATATGGGACCTTAGGTTTGTATCTTCTAGGGTGACATGCTAATGAGCCAACCCACATGTCGGGATATAATTATGTGTTTATGCCTTGGGTACTATTTTCATTGCCGTTATGATGTGCTGTAAATTCTATAGGATGTGGCTATAGATTTATGTATTTCATTTCACCATTTTCTAGATATTATTGGTGAATTTAGTGATTATAATGAGGATATATTCCCATTTCACCTCTAGAGTTGGTGTATGTTTCTACTCTTTTCCTCTATTTCTAGTCAGTGGATATTGATAGCACTTGTGTGTGGGGGAATAAAGTTGACTCTACCCCTTTATTATCATTGAGACCTTCCAATAGAATTTTATAGGTGCTTTGAAATGCGGTTTCTAGAAATCTTGATGAATGATGGAAGGTATGTGTTCCTTCTCACTGTATGATACCAGATTTGAAGGTGGGATTCCTTGAATTTCACCAAATGAGTCCGCTGGTTGGATGAATTAAGGTGGAAAAGTGTATCTTTCCATTCAAAATTTCACACCAAATTGGGTTGGGGGGCTTCCTCAGAGGGGATATATGTGTGAACCTGATATCTATTGTCCAATACCTTCCCATGGAAGGATTTCTTGTGTGCCATGGTCTAGATGACGTGGGCCGGTCAACCGAGGATGACACCATCTCATGTTGAGGGATCACATTCCTATAACATTGGCGGTGGTGATTTCTAGCAGGATCCCTTGAGAAGGACCCCTATGTCTTTAGGATGAGGTCGTATGTTGCCTCTTGATCCCTCTCCCTAAGGTAAGGGAGGGACTAGTTATTGCGTTCTATGGGAAGGCTAACAAAACATTTGAAGAAAGTGGTCGAAGTCGTCTATGTCAAGACCACCAATCATCGCTGACCAGATGATTGGCAAGGCTTGGTGAACTGGAGGGCCTATTGGGTGGCCTCCAGGGTTATTATAGTGCCATAATTATGGTACTTCTAGACCAGTTCATTTGATACCCAGTGTTGAAGACACTGGGTTAGTGATGGAATCCTCTAAATAGAAAAAGACCCAGCTTGAGCAGTATCTAGGACATGTATTGGTGAAAGATAAAATTAAATCATTGTATTGAAGGGAGTTCTTTGAAATAATTTCCTACAAAAACGACAAACACAAACATGAAACTCCATAAAAGAATCATCTCATTTGACTGAATACATGCATGATTGATTTTCTTGTACAACCCTCTTTTATTTTAAGAGAAAAAGGGGCATGAAAAGTGGGTGATACTATCATCTTGGTTAATGATTCAAATTGGGTTCACCAATTTTTATTTTCCACCAAAATATGTTTGGGTTTAGAATCATTATTTCAAAACAGCTTCCAATGGGTTTTTTCATGGAACTAGAACCCAATAGTTCTGTATCCATGGGGACCTTATTTCCAAAGGAAGGTTCTCATCGATAAGTTTGTCTAATGATTATTGATAAATCGTATTGGTCGATAAGATGGGAGATTGGGATCATTACACCCTTTGGGGGGAATTATATCCTACTCTGATACTCTCTTATAGATTTAATATATGTTCATTAATCCTTCATTAATTCCCAAGTATGTTGTGAGTCTCCAAATAATTAATAACCTATTATTTGCAAGAAAAGAGTTTAGAATCATCTTTCTGTATATGTGGTTCTTCATTAATGGAGACATCTATATGTATCCGAGGTTATCCATTGATGGTTTCCTCTTACATATTGATTAATGATTATTTGGTCATTTCTAGGATGATATTGGTTTTCTATCTACATAGTGGGGTGATCTAATGTGTGTCATCATCACAGGAGATGAAAGTTGTTTTGATGTTGGGATCAAACCCTTGTGATGGGATTCCTACATATCCTCATGAAAGGAATCAAAACCCACATATTTTAGTACCGCTTAACAGGGAACATCATACCTTTTAAGGTCATGTGATAAGGAGCTAACCATATAGTTTAACGTAATGTGGCAAGGATGTCTAAGAGGGAGGTGCATAACCAAATCTTGATGTGGGACTTATGCCAATGCAGCCTAGGGAACCTGGAAGGGATATGAATTTCCAAGTTCAATTAGACCCTATTGGGAATGAGGCACAGAGATAACTGGTTTAATTTTTGGTGTTGGGTTTGAACCTCATGGAGGCTTCATATGTATCCCATTTGGATGAGAATCAAATTCCACATAGTTCGGTGGCCAAGATCCATTCCTATGAAGTACCTTAAAGGTTTGTCTCATTGGGAAGTGTATCCCTTTGAGAAGATTAATTTGGGACTTACTCTTAGATAGGACTCCCTATAAAAGGGACCATGAGGTATTTCTCAACTCATGGTGATTTGGAGTTTTGTTTTGGGGATTACTCCTAAAGAGGATGCGCAAATTTAGAGGACTATTATTGGGGATTTGTCTTGAGAAGGGTGCCCACAAAGCTTGAGACCTAGGTGGGTCTCCTATGTATTCTGATTATAGTTGGAATTAGAGATATCATAGTTCAATATTTTTGGATTACGCACTAAGTCTTCCCTTGTAAATTGGGTGACAATTAGGGCTTACTCCTAAGAAGGATTCCCAAAATCTTTAGGATCATGTGTATGTCATGACCACCATAAACCTCTAAGACCATGTGAGTCATGCTAGGTGTAAGAAACAAGAGGAAATAGAATATTTAGGAAACCACATGATCCAATTTTCCATGAGTTGGATACATATACTTGAGGACTCATGCCTATAAAAGTACTCTAAAGGAAGGAAAGATGGTGATTCAAAGGATCATCCTCTACCAAAACAAGCATCCAGGTGTCTGGGTTCCATGATCATGGATATAATATGTGTCTACATGAGACAATATGAGTCATTATTTAATGTTATGTATAAGGAAGATGCATAATACTTGGAATGATGCATAATTATTCTCCTTCTTTGGTGGAAGAGGTTGGGGATAAACACTTATCTCTATTCAATTTACACCAGAATGGGTCTAGGGTATGGAAATGAGGAGGTAAGGAAGAAGGAGAGGTCCTACATGAATGTATTTGGGTTTAATCTAGGAGGGATTCCTTGATATTGGTTCCATAGTAGGGGATAAGGATTTTATTCCATGTCAAAAAGAAATGAAAGCATTTTCCTTTCCCTCCCTACTTTGAATTGAAGGCTGAAAGTATTAGATACGACATGGGTAGGACATGGTACTAACACTTTTATCTAAGACTAGAAACTCCCTAATATTATCCCTAGGGTAGGGGTACTCATGAACATGGGGATACAAACTCAAATTCACCTTGAGGACCCTGACTGACCAAACAGACAAGTGTGGGAAACCTTTGATCATATGGAATAAACACCAAAATGGTGGACAAGATGGTGCGCCTATCTCTATGTTTTTGCAAGTTTGCAGGCGTCAGTGGAGGTTTCAACTTGGTCCCTCTCAAGAAAGGTATCCAAAAAAGGAAATTCCATACCATGTATGGCTTTTAAGAAGGCCTTATTAGTGTCTCACACTGGCTAAAAGTTAGGGAGAACCAAGGGGGTTCACACATGTATGTTTGGGAGAGGAAAGGGAGGATCGCATAGGGGGTTATCCACATAGGTAGTTCTGGGAGAGATGTTGGTACCCTGGGTGATGGACCACCTGTGAAACTAAACTAGGGTGAGACATTATTCAAGACTTGAAGGGTCTCCACTGGTGTTCTCGGAAGTGGCTCACACGGGTCAACAATTAAGGAAGGGGACCTCTTGCTAGTGTTTTTTAAACACATGGTGAGTGATTTACTCACATAGGTATTGTGTATTTTAAATAATAGGATTAAATTAGTTTCACTATTCCCCTTTAATTCCATCTTCTTTAATTTTTAGACCAAGATGGTTTTTGAGGGATTGACCGTAGATCTAGGATGAGAAGAGACTTTGGAGGCCTTAGGAATAATTCATCCATACAAATAAAGACCCTAGTGTCCAATTTATAATAAAATAAGGGACCCTAGGTGAAGGTAATATCTTGATGAGGTGTACCATGCAAGTATATCGCATAGTCTCTCACTAAACTAGGCCACAGAGGCAGATGCATAGGGCCTCCATGTAGGATGATGCATAGGTACCCTAAATGTCGACACCACTTGGGGGTACCTGAATTACTCACTTGGGCAAAACCACTTCTCTATACTATGAGGGATGTTCCCTTGGACCCTTTCTCTAGACTAGTGCAGGGTTTCGGTTCTGGCCATTTGGTCCTATCTCTTTGCTACAACCACTGACCCCCCTGAAAAATGGAGGGCGACACCATGAACTTTTCAGCTCAGATTGATGATGTTTTTGGTCATGACACATGGAGATCCAATCTATTTTTTCTTCCATCATAAAGATGTATTTCTACTCAAACTTAGTATTTTGTGTATAAGTGAGGTTTACATCTTGAAATCTGTAGCAAAGTGCTTGGAACACATTTTTTGGTGTCAAAAAACATGCATGGATCTTTTGATAAATAAGATCCATATTTTTAACCCACTTTTTTTCTTTCATATAAATTTACAGAAACAATATTCCCATTAATCAATAACAATTTTCCCTAAGAAAATATTTGATGAAAACAAGTATTTGATATTCCAAAATTGGATTGAACAACCATAAATTTTATAAAAGGTTAATTTTTTTATCTTTTATATGAGATATAATTCTTCCTCAAAAAATTACAACAAATCAAAAAGTCTATATGGTTCTAATTCATAATTAAATTTATCATTCTAAGTTTCTATTTATTGAAAATATGGTCTAAAAGAATTATATAATATATTTTGAAACAAAGATAGTTCTAGTCACTTCTGAGTTTCATTCACCATGTCAATACTAAAAGACATATTCATTTTAAAACAAAAATGTAATAGATGAACCCCAAAAATATCAGAAATTTTACATCTTTTTCGATGATTCTTCTTACAATGGCACTTAATTGTCCATTCTAAAATAAATTCTGAATTTGGTGATAAGAATGATATAAATGATTCTTCACCCTCAATATAGATAGGATTTATACCATATTCATTTGGATTTCTATAATAATGTATCCAATCATGTTCTCATAGTAAAAACTTTTGCCTACTTCTTGGATCCAAAATTTTCTAAAAAACTAACATCAATTAGATTATTATAAAAAATGTATTATATACCTTTTTTTACTAAATGTCCAGTTAATTATTTTTTTATAATATATTTAATAAAATACTTCATTTTAAATATTATTACAAATTTATAGATGTTAAAATATGCATTTATACTAATATTTATAAATTTATTATAGATTATTATAATTTATACTATATTATATAATTGTATAGTAAATTATACTAAAATATACTAATTTTTATAAATTTATACTAAATGATATAAACTTGTAATAATTTGAATGAATTTATACTAATTTGCAGGGAAATTGTACTAATTTATAGTAATTTACACTAAATGAAAAAAATTTATACCACTTTATGTTAATTTATAAAAATTTATGAGTGATTAACACTAATTTATATGAATTATAACAATTTATAGTATATTATACTAATTTATACTAATTTATGAGGAATTAATACTAATTTATAGTAATATATTAATTTATAATAATTTATATTAATGTATAATAAATTTTATTAATTTATTCTAATGTATATCAATTTTTATTAATTTATACTAAATTATACTAATTCATATTAATTTATACTAATTTTAATGAATTTATTCTATTTTTCATTAATTTATTGTAAATTAAACTATTTTATACTAATTTTTGAGGAATTAATTCTAATTTATAGTAATATGTATTAATTTATACTAATTTTAATTAATTTATATTAAATTATACTAATTTGTACTAATTTATATTAATTTATACTAATTTTCGAGGAATTAATACTAATTAATACTTAATTATTTCAATTTATGGTAAATTATACTAATTTGTGAGGAGATAACAACAATTTATTGTAATAAATATTAATTTATAATAATTTATATGAATGTATATTATTTTTTATTTATTTATACTTATGTATAACAATGTTCATTAATTTATACTAAATGATACTTATTTATACTAATTTATATTTATTTATACTATTTTTTTTTGAATTTATACTTTTTTTTATTTTATAGTAATTTATATTAATTTATACTAAATTATATCAATTTATAGAACATTATAATAATTTAGACTAATTTATAAGGAAATAATACTAATTTATAGTAATATATATATATATATATATATATTGATTTACACTAATTTTAATTAATTTATAATTAGCGATACAAATTTATACGACTTTATATTACTTATACTAATTTGTGAGGACTTAAAGAAATTATATGGAATTATTTCAATTTATTGTAAATTATACTAATTTATACTAATTTGTGTGGAATTAACACTATTTTACTACAATATATATTAATTTATAATAATTTCTACTCATTTATAATATTTTTTATTAATTTAAACTATGTATATCAATTTCTTAAAATTTATACTAAATTAAACTAATTTATCTTGATCTATACTATTATTTATGAATTTATTTTATTTTTTATGAATTTATTATAATTTATATTAATCTATCCACATAGGAGGAAAACGGTGATTGATAATGAGGGATTCATTTTTGCTCCCCTGAAGAGAAGGTTGAGGAAGTATTATTCTAACATTCCAAGGACCATGTCTATTAGGTCATCTTCTAAAGATCCAAAAATGATTTCTATTGATCCCAAGCAAGGGTGGTTCAATAGGTATTCTTCTTGTGGTCAGCTTAATATAGAGCAACAAAGGCTTAAGAAGATGTATTCCACGCTCTTCAAGAAATAAAAAAATTCACAATTTTAATGGGAGTCAGTTGATGCCGGTACACCTTCTGACTAAGGATATGGTAATGATACAGATCCTTTTGATATGTTGTTTTTATTTGGGCGTGGGTTACTTGACTTTGTCTCTTCCTTGTTACACTTTACACGTTTTTTATAATAAATTTTGGGGGACCGAGCATGATCGGTCCTGCTCCTTCTTTGCCCTCCTTTCCTATATAAAATTATTTAAATTATAATTTATACTAATCTATGAGGAATTAATAATAATTTGTCATAATATATAAAAATTTATATTAATCTTAATTAATTTATTTCAAATGATACTAATTTGTACTTCTTATATTAATTTATACTAATTTTTGAATAATTAATACTAATTTATAACAATTTATACATAATCATATCAATTTATTGTAAATTATACTAATTTATACAAGTTTTATGAATTTATACTAATATTTGTGCATTTATACAAATTTTTATTAAATTATATCAATTTATAGTAATTTATATCAACTATATCAATTTATAATAATTTATGAGGAATTTATAATAATTTATTGTAATTTATAACTATTTACACCAATTTACAATGAATCATATCAATTTATATGAATACATAATAATTTTTTTTAATTTGTTTAATTATTCTCAATTTATATTTATATATATTAATTGTTATTAATTTATACAATATTTTAATAATTTATTCTAATTTATATTAAATTATATCACTTTATAATAATTTATATTTATTTATACTAATTTTCTATGAATTTAAACTAATTTATAAAAATTTATTTGCATTTATATTAAATTATATGTATTTATAGTAATCTTAAAATAATGTATAATGATTCTTATTAATTTACATTAATTTATACTTTTTTTATGAATTTATATCATTTTATACAAATTTTTATTTATTCATTCCAATTCATAATATATTATATAAATTTATACTACTTTAATATTAATTTATAATAATATTTAATAAATTTTTGCAATTTGAATAATGTATATTAATTTATACTAAATGCAATGTCAAAGTTAAAATAGCTAACAAACTATTACAATTAAAAAAATAGTTAAATAGAAAAAATTAATGAGAATTAAAAATAAATTTTAAGAAAATAACTCAAAATTGTCATTTTCCAAAAGATTTGTAGATCTAATCCTGAATCTACTAGGGTGAAGGTTAAATCTAAAAGCGAATCATTTTTTTGATAGAAATAGAAGGGTTATGGGAAGATTGTGAGGGGTAGGGGGGGGGGGTGCATATTCAGAGTTTTTTTATTCCAATGGACTTTTTATGTTGGAATTTCCATCACAAAAACCCACTTTTGGACTATTTACGATGGATATTCATGACAGAATGATTATTTGTGATGATTATTAACAACAAACTTCTCATTTTTCATAAAAGTTTGCTTTCAAAAATAACATTTCTCTATTTTTAGCAGATTAATCAATTCAAGTAAAACTACAGATATATATTTTATCACAGATCCAACACAAATAACACCTTTTGCAATGAAATTTATCGTAAGTACACAGTCATAGGCATTTTTGCGATGGTCCCATCACAAATAGTTCTTACTAGGATAGGTATTTGAGAAGGATCCATCATAAATGGCCATTATCGGAATGGGTTATTTGTGACAGATGTAGTAGTTTTTCACAAATATCCACGAGAAAATAAGTTATTTGAAAAAAATTAAAGTCCATCACAAATTGGTAGTTCTCACTGGCGCACTAATAAGCGTTCCAAAACCTTTTTTGATAGACATGTGCATTAGTTACAAAAATTCTTTACAAAAAAACTATTTTTGACAGATGAGATGGTCCGTCACAAATAAGTTAGTTTGGTGTACTTTTTAGGATGAAATTATATTTCATCTCAAATAACCCATAATAAAAAATCAATTTTCCAATAGTTTTTGTTTCCTCCAGATGGTTGATAGGTAGTAGGTCATTATTCTTAAAGTCATCATAGGTATCTACTAAAGTGGCTGTCAAGTCATTGTGAAAGTCGACACACTGGGTTCTTTTGACATGGGGCTACTTCCCATTCCTTTTTTTAATACCTATCATCGAGGTAGCAGGTTTTACATGATTCAAAGGGGGAAGGATAAGGATGGAGCACCTTGACTTGACCATTGAGTGAGTACTTGAGGCACTAATGATATGTTTAAGGTAAAATTTCATGCATGTGTATCCAAGGCCTTCTCAGTAATGCATTGAAGGCCATGTATTATGAGACAACCATGAATTCATTACTTGAAACCAAATCATCAAATTGGGTCTTAAGTAAGATCTTCATGAGTGGATTATGTTCTCTCATATATATCCCTAAATTTTTAGGTTGTATGACATCATATTTGCCCCAGCTTATTCTAGCTTCTAGTGTATATAGGTTAGGATGAGATTGATCCCAGAGCCAATGTCCACTAGGCACTGGTGGATGTTGAAATCATTGACCCTCCCTAAGAGGTATAGGGGGAGTATGTGGCCATGCATGATTTCAAATTCATCTTCCATAGAGAAAGAGTTGATTTCCTAACACTCTTCATTCTAATCCTCTTATAAAAGTTAAAATTTAGTGTCAACCACTATGGTCTCAAACTTTAGAGGGTTCTTTTTGGCCTCAATATAAGCCTCATGAATCTCCTTTGATAGGCGAAGCACATCCAAGATCGAGTTATTGGCCAGGATTTTGATGAGGTTCTCGATCCTTTCATACTTCCATATAAGGGTATAATTTTTCTCCATAGGGTTAATTACTTAATGAAAAGTGTTGAGGGTCCTGCAAGCAAGGGTGAAGGCACTTGGTCAGCTGTCACAAAGTTCTGATAATGGTTGGATGAACACAACTCAACCATACGGTCCACTAACTGACTGTGATACATAGATGCACTGAAGGATACACCCAAGAACATCTATTCTTTTTGATCCTTGATATATTCTTGTATTATGGTCTAAGTAGCATAAAATGTGTTTTTAGTGATGGTTCTCTAATCACTATGCTTTTCTGAGGGAGTTTTTTTCCTTAAGAGCAATGATGAGGGATTCTAGGAGGAGCTTACTAGTGGAGGATCCTGAATTTACATACTGTGCTGATTCTTGTTCCACTGATATTTGGAGGGCTGTGAAGTTGTGGGTTCCATTAGATATGATGAGCTTACCGATGAGGGTGGTGAAAGATTTATCCACACAGGAATGATCCCATAATCTAAAATGATTGAATTCTGAGCTAGCCAATCATATAACTTTTATTTCTATTAGTTTGAGATTTTTGTACAATCCATGGAATCTTGATCATTATTGAGGATGGAAAAAATATATGTGACATGCACTAGAAGGTCACCCAATTACACTATATTATGATCTTCCATTATTTGGAACCAATACTTATATACAAATCCATATTAGATGGTAATTCATAGGAATATGTGGTTGGGGAAATAGTTTGGACGATTCTTCAGTCCAACCTCGTCCCACTTTGGGATTTCTGGAAGCTAGAGAAAATTATCCTCCAAGTAACATCTGAAGAAGCTTAGGACTTTCCCATACTTAAAGGAATAAATCTTGTTCTTCTATTCTGTTATGGATCTATCCATATTTATCTATTGGGGATCCATCTTTCCTTTAATAGGGACTTGAGAATCTCTCTTATCATGGGTCATTGTTAGCTGAGGTTTGTTTTACGAGCCACTTGAAGTTGAATTGGATGAGGGTCTAGTGTCTACAACATTATGACTATCTTAGATCTACAAGACATTAATGTAGGTGGATTAAGTAGTAGGTAATACCTTTTCTTTATCCACAGTATGTATTCTTCTAGAGTTTGTGACCTTTTAATGTATGTCAAAAATATACCTACACACTTCAAGAAGATGAAAGTCAGGACTTGCTCATCCTAGATATTCTCTACCCACATTCCCAATAGCTTCTATTTTGGAAGTTATATGTCAATTGGGTATATTATAACTTTCCATTAAGAAAATAAATTGACGATATGATCTCCCTATAGATTGTTTCACTTAGATAGGTTAGTGATTCTCTTCCCCCATATGGCAGAGCATGACTGGTATCGATACTGCTAAAGAAGTTCCTCCTAGCTAGTATTTGACCTTGGAACCATATTACTATAATAAGAAATGGATGTTACTATAAATGATTAATAATTTAATAATCTTGGATTTTTTCTATTTAGATAAGGTTCCCAACATCAGGTCACATCAAGAGGAAAAATGGGTATGGTGATGCACTAAGTCACTCATGTCGTTAAAGGGAGAAATTATCGAATTGAAAAAATTATACAATGGGTGAGATTTTTCCACTTATTATGGGAATGAAATTCTTTTGGGATGTAATGAGTCTCTCTGTATATTCATGGATTCCATTCAATCATTTAGAGAACCAATTGTCTTGTTTTCGGTAGAATTCTCGCATGTCTTTACCCTTATTAGTTATCTCACTCATGCATTAGAGAACCCATGGTCTATAGGTTGGTAACCATGTTTATCCACTAGACAGGGATATATGGGTAATATTGAACTATGTATTAAAGTTGTAAAGTAATATTTCTCAACACTAGTTGAATGGATGTGGGTTATAGGTCTCTGAGGTTCCACTGGAAGTGAAATAAGGTTGTCTAGAATATCCTCATGTTTAAGGAGGTATCCTCAGAAGAGATCAAAATTGATTTTCGTATAGTACTCAAAATCATAGAGTAGAGTAACTATTTGGTCATTTGTAGAGATATTCTTAGAGTATTTGGTAATGTTGAAAGTCTCGATTACACCTTTTTATTTTTTGTCCTTCTGGATAGTGTTTTGGAGTGAGAGGTTTGGTATAATCCCAAGACCCAAGGTCTATTTCTGTTGATGGGTGTAAAGAACTTCATGTAGGTTTTCTTGTCTCTTCTAGTCTTATATTGGAAAATCCTATCCATTTACCAATTACATGTTTTTAGGATATTTATCTTTTATGGTATCAAATATGATGACATTCACAATGGTTGTTTTTAGAGGTGAAGGATTTCTGAAATCACATGATAGGCTTACTCTAGGACTATGGTGACATAATCCAATAGGATAAAATTATAGGAAATTACACTACCCCAACCTCTAATACATAAATGAGGATATTACAGTTCAATAATTTGAAAGAGTACTACTAGTATTTCAGTATTGACCTCCTAAAAGTTCTAGTGGTATCCATCAGAGATAGGAGGATGGGACACTAGGAGTGCAGTTAGTTCAACCTTTCAACACTATTTTTCAAGTTCTTGTAGGCACTTAGAAATTATATAATAATCCTGTTGATAGATTTATAGGAAGGTGAATGTCACCCATAAGTTTTATGAGAGACATACCACCTAAGTTTTAGTGAGTAACCCTAGGATAGTGAAGTGCGTGGTTTATGTGGGAAGAATATGAACAGATGTTAGTTAGCAGCCAGAGATTCCCACTGGCTTTCATCATCTTCCAATTTATCTTTATTGGAAGGAAAATCTTGTTCTTGAACACTCTACACTTATATTTGAAGATGGAAAAAATTCCAATTAGGTAACGATAAAGATCTCATTTACCACTGGTCTTTGGGAGATGGTACTGCTGTGAGGGGCATCCTCTCCCAAATAAAGGAGATGTCCAGATGAGGTGATGCAAACTTCATCAACATCTCCATATAGGATGGGGAGTACACACACTTATGCCGGTGATAGAGCTCATTGGGTTCCTCTAGCTCGATCAAATGTTCCACGTAATATAAGAGCTCCATTCCAGACCTCGATGTCTCCCTTAACTCTAGCATAGAGGTAGACAGAAGTGATTGTGATAGTGCTAGGGGTATCTCCCTGGTCAATAACTAAATGAAATACAATAAATCCTTTACATATAAATATTTTTAGAGCGCCTTGAATACCTTTTAAACTTCAACATTGGGAATGGAAATTATCACCTAATGGATGCATTCCCTCAGTTGTGGTGGTAGCGATGGAAAATATCTCTTCTGAACCCTTTGTTGTATTGGATTTTGAATGATCATGATGACCCAAAACTTGTGATCTCTGTTATTCCATCAGCTCTGGCATGGGAGTTCTTTGAGAATGAGTTTATATCCATCACAAGGATCTTTCCCAAGAAAATAAATGGTTTCATTATAACATCCCTCTATCATGAACCACTAATCAATGAGTGGATTAATGGTTTCTACTGTACAATAGGCACACCTTCCTATACACTAGAGGATACCGACTAACAACGTGTGTCTTATAAGGTACTATGGGGAGACTATACATCCTATTCTAGAGTGCACAATAATAAAAGTAGTAACCAAGTATCATGCACTACCATAACCATCAAAGCACATATATGGTTAAAACATACCACAATAATATAACAAATGCAAGATATACATATAGTCATACCAACTCAATCACAAATTGGGACGAACACATAAAAAAATGAAAATAAAGTAATAAATAAAGATCAAAATAAAAGTAGAGGAGTCTCTTCTATAATCCCCTCAACTAAATTCATCCTGATCTCTAAATCCCACCTCATTCAATCCTTCTCGATCATAAAAAGCATGTCCCTAATCCAAACTAGAAACTATAGTAAGTTAAGACTTATTGTGTACCTATAAAACCTTAAGATTTTACGGTATATATCCTCTTAAATAAATTCAATTCATCTATTATATTATATTTCACAAAAAAAATTCATATAGTATAAATCATATAAAATCACATAGATAACACAAAAAAATTATAAATGAATAATGAATGAAATAAGAGGCTTTTTCTTGAAATTAAGGAATATTTACCAATGAAATAGTAACTTGACATTTGGAATAGTAATGTGACCCTTAGGAATAGTATTTCAGCCAATAGAATAGTAATATCACATATAAAATTATAAATAAAATTTTGGCATCTTATAAATGGTAATATGATATAATTATATCATAGTATAAGTAAGTCAATGATTTAGAAATTATTCATTAAGTGTTGATACTTTTAAGACAAATGTTTATTTTAAATTTTATAATTAATATAATTTTTTAAAATGAAATTTATTTTAATAAAATTTATTAAATAATTAATATATTTTTTTTATTATGATCATAATATAATTTTTTGATACCTTATTTAATTTTTCAAACTACTATAAAATCAGTAATAATTTTAAAATTGGTATTTTTCAAAGAAATGATGAATTTAATTAAAAATTAAATTTATCATATTTATAAAATTATTTCATAAAATTTATTTCATTTTTTAATTCTACATATTAAAAATTGTTTGGGTGAATTTTTGTTATTTTTCTAAAATAGTAGAATTTTTGGCGAATAGTGGAATATGATAATTTACAATATTATTTAAACACTTGAATTATTGAGTCATAGGTGATGTATGGGTTTTGTAAGCCCATAATATCTTACCATCATTTATTATTTTAATATATTTATTTATAATTCTCAAACTATTCATAGTCTTGAGCCAAAATAATAACCTAATGAGTAAAATAATAAGGAAACACCCTTTTCCTCCACTATAAATACCACCCCTCACCACCTCTTCTCCTCACAACATTCTAAGATTTGAGCCTTATATAAGTTCTATAAAATACTCTCCCCAAGCCTCTCCCCCAAATCTAGGATCCCTTGGTCTCATCAGAATACCAAAATCTTTTCCCAAATGAGGTTCCCAAGGAGGAAAATTCAAGAGGTAAAACCCTTCCTTTTCTTTTAATTTCTTTTCAATTTCTTGTATTTTATTATATATTATCACCTACTACATATAAACATGAAAGATAACTAAATTATCTTATATATACTTTAATTTTATTATGTTAATGGATAATCCTCCATCAAGCCTCTTTGACACTTCCTTTTATTCTAAAAATGAAAACACCGTCCTTGAGGTACCGATTTACTGTCTTCATGGATGACATGTATTAATTTTTCAATTCTGACTTCAAGGATGTTCATAAAAATATTTTTATGGTTTAAAAATATTATAATATATGTATAATATTGTATTTAATTTTATTGGACCCTCATATATACATAATAGTAATTAATAAAACAAAACTAGTTCGTGATTATCAAAAAAATGCCAAAATAATCTAAATGATTATAACTAATACTTTATATAATGTCTCATCCTCGTACCATATAACCGAATGAAATATATAATAATTTAATATTATTAAGGTTCATTAATAACATATAATTTCAATTCAGGACAACTATTCTCATTTTATATGATTTTTCCATACATGTATACAAGTAAATCGATCATGAAAACCAAGGAAACAAATGCTACAGAATAATAAAATTGTATCTTATAACCCATAAAAAGAAAAAAATGTACTTAATAAAATTATAATAAATCTAATACATGTATAAAATGTCATGAATAAGTTAATTAATGGATTCAATCAGATTATCGAGGATATTAAGATTAAATACAGAACACATTCAAACATAAGGTAAGGGACTTCATCTCAATTTCCATTTCATTAAGACTTTCTTGGTATTATGAAACTAATTATTTTTATGTAGTGTATGTACTACCCCTTTGATACCATTTTTCATTTTACATTATATTCTTCTTAAATATCATATTATCTTATATCATGGATATGAATATTTTCTATGTCGTATACCATTTTTTCATACTATGTTTTCTTTGAATTTTGAAATGTTGATAAATTCGTATTTCCTACTCAATATGAATATTTTTACAAGGAAGATTGTTTATGAAATATATATATATATATATATGATTAATTATTTAAATTGTAGTTATAGTTAGGTCTTGTACTTATGTCCCCTCGATGCATCGACCGGTCTCATGAGACAAAACTATTGGCAATAAACCCTTCATGTTTGTTTCTAAGAAGAATTATATGAGTTTTTACCCAAATAATTAAACCGTACTAGTAATATAATGGTTCATGTTCCATAAAAATGATTTCCAATAAATAAAAATTTTCATCATTTAGTATTATGTTGTTTCTTTCCGTGATATTTTCACTATGAAAAAAAATCTATTGATGCATTTTTCATTATCAGTTTATTGATGGCATAAGTTCTTTTGTTATTGGACTTTTCATTATGAATTATTGACTTTGTTTCACTTATTATTTATTCACATAACCCTTAATTAGTATTTAATCTCACCCCTTTCATTTGTTTTTCTTCCCTAGTTTCTAAAGATGAAACCTTTGAATAAGTGTCGAGGAATCAGTTTATTTTCGTTTATTATATCTTATATTTAATTTCTAATATAATAAGGGAATCATGTGTGTATCTAGTTTCTCCTAGACTATTAAAATGATTGATCCTTAGTGATGTGATATCTGGTATCTATTCTATTTTAATAAAACAACCACTAGATCTGGGATACTGAGGTCGGTGTTGTCACAGTTGGTATCAGAGCGAGTATAGTATAAACCTTAGGAACTAGATTTAGAAAACATAGTTTAGGAAACATAACCCTAAGATATAATTTGAGGGTAATAATAGAATAAAATACTATAATTTTGATAAGGTAGATATTTCGTGGTACTTTTTAGCAATAGATCCCTGTCTGGACAGTATAAGTGGATATGATTCTGGCACAAATGTACCTAGGGGTAAAAAATTCTAAAAGGTGTGTCGAGCATGACTCAATGTAACTTGGTATATGAAAACGGGCCTTACTATACACCTAGTTTGAGAATCCATAGGGATAAGATTAGGATTATTTACATTCTCTTTACAAACTATTATAAAATATTTAAAAGTAAATATATCCCCAAAGAATCCAAGTTTATGATTATGAAATCATCTATGCATAAATTTCAATTTATGTTAAGTGTTTTCTAGTTAAAAATTATTCATTATGATTCATAACCTAATTTAGTGTTTTCTATTATTCAGAAATTATGCCTAATGAAAGGAAAAGAATCAATACCCATGGACTATATAGGGACTTCTCTTATGAGAAAGTCAACACAGTTAGTGTTAGAGTTGATAAGGTCATGAAAAAATCAGGATTTCTTACTGAGGTTATGATTAATACCTATACTAAACCTATTTTGGATCATTTCTTATAGAATAAGCCTTCATATTTTAGTGGTACTACTAATCCAGTGGTAGATAAGCAGTGGATCAAGTCCCTTGAAATGATATTTGTAGCATTGGGATGAAATGAAAATGAAAATGTAGTAATGAAACTATATTGCCTTAAGGGAGATGCTGATCAATGGTGGTCATTGATCCAAAATACTAAATATTAATATCAAATAGAGGACATGGAATGGAGACATTTTAAGAAAAAATTCTTTGATAAATACTTCCCTCTTGAGAAATAAACTGAAATGAAGAAAAAATTCCTTAGCTTAAAGAAAAGGGAAGAAGAGAGTGTTGTAGTGTAAGTGGATACCTTTAAAAGACTATCTAGGAATGATATATATTACATACAAGATTTATAAGATAAGATTGATCATTTCTTTTAAGGTCTTAAATCAAGTCTCCGAAGGGTACTGGATTCTCAAAAAATTTCATCATATGATGAAATAACGTAATGTTCCATCAAAATAGAGACATAATTTTCTATATCTTATATGTTCATGGGAAATTAAGAGATGAATAAGACTTATGATAACCATGGAAAAAGTGAAGCATCAAAGAAGAAGAAGGGAATTAAGAAATTCCAATTATGTGAAAATTTTGGAAAGAATCATCCCGGTAAAAGCTTTAAAGGCATGTGAGTTTTCTATAAGTGTAGAGAAAAGGGTCATAGATAAAATGAATATAAGGTAAAGAAATAAATCAATGATGTTCAGTGCTTCCACTATAATTAAATGGGGAATTATTTAAATCATTTTCCCAATCATATGGGTAATCTACCATATAAAAGGATAAGTGGAGATGTCTAAGCTTATGCGATCACCATAGTTGAAGTAGAAGTACCCAATGATGTGGTGGTAGGTACATTAATCATATATTCAAATTTATCCACTGATTTATTTGATTATGGGTCATCATACTCTTTTATATATAACCTATTTTCCAAGAAAATTATACATTTTCCTTTTAATTTAGTAAGGTATTTATTAGGAAAAAATTATAAGGGACGCCTCATTTCAACAAAAATGTGTTGTTAAATACCTTTTATGACACATAAACATGCTTTATTTGTTGACCTTATAATCAAACATGTGTTTGACATTGATATAATCCTCTGTATTAACTATATTTCAAAATATTATCTGAGAATTTATTTAAAGAAGAAAGAAATTATGATTTGTGAAAAAGATATAGAATCCATTATCTTAAGAGAAGAAACTTAATCATCTAATTCTTATCTAAATCCACCCCCAACAGCTCTACTGAATTAAATTCTTGGGGTGGAAGAGAAAAAACCATCTTTGGATGAGGAAAGTCATCTTTAAATTGAGAATGTACCAATTGTACAAAAATAAATTGATGCATTTCTTGTGGATTTACCTAGACACCCCCTAGAGCATGAAGTTGAGTTTACTATTGATATAATCTATGATGCAAGACCAATATCAAAGACTCCTTATAAAATGGACATTATTGAATTAGTGTAGTTGAAGAAACAACTAGAGGATTTTACTAATAATGTATTTATTCACCCTAGTGTCTATCCATGGGGAGACCCTATCCTTTTTTGTTAAGAAGAAATATGGATCATTGAGTCTATGCATTGACTATAATAAAATAAATTCTATTATAATAAAGATCAAGTATCATATGCCTTTAATTTATGATTTATTTGATCAACTCCATAGAGCTTAATATTTTCAAATATTGAACTTTATTTTGGATATCATCAATTTCTTGTGAGGATTAAAGATATTCTTAAGACAATATTCTGAAATAGGTATGGACATTACAAGTTTTCAATAATTCCATTTGGACAACTAATGTACCCTCCAAGTTTATAGATATAATGAATAGAGTGTTCAAGGAATATCTTGACTATTTTTTTTGGTATTTATTGATGATATATTTATATATTCCCAAAGTTATGAGGACTATGATAACCACTAGAGGATTGTACTAAAGACTCTTAGATGAAAAGTGTTATATGGGAAGTTTAGAATGTTTGACATCTTGCTTCAAATAGTTTCTTTTCTTTGAAATATTGTCTCTAAGTATTGAATCTCAGTTGATACTACTAATACAAAGGTAATCCAAGAATTTCCTATTCAAATGAACATAACTGAGGTACATAGTTTTATTGGTATAGAAGGTTACTATCAATGTTTCATTCAGATTTTTTCCTTATTGTCTAACCCGCTAACCAAGTTCACACATAAAGGGATTAAGTTCATATGGACAAAATAATGTATATAATTTTTTGAAGAATTGAAGAGAAGATTGGTCAATGATCCAATATTTAATCTTTCATCAGGAAGTTATTGGTTTGTGATATACAATGATGCATAAAATAATATATTGGGTTGTGTCCTTATGAAAAAATGATAAAGTTATTGCTTATGCATCAAGGAAATTTAAGAATAATGAAAAAATTATCCAAATCATGATATAGAGTTAGTAGTTGTAATATTTGTTCTTAAGATATGAAGACACTGTCTCTATGGGGAAATATGTGAGATATATATAGTTCATAAGAGTTTGAAATACATCTTTTCATAGAAAGAACTCAACATGCGGAAAAGACGATGGCCTAAGCTACTCAAATAATATGATTTCTCAACACAATGCCATATAGGAAAAGAAAATAAGATATAAGATGAATTAAATAGGAAAGATCATAGAATTATTACCTAAATAAGGATTGATAAAGATCATATATTCATGGATTCAATAAAGATGGATATAAGATTTTATATGGAAGAGGAAACATCCCTCATTTTCAAATGATTTCTAAACCATGTTTATTGGAGAAGATAAAAAGTGTCCAATTTTATGATGGGAATTTTCAAAAGAAAATTAAGGTTGTTAAGGATGTAAGATTGGTATACTTCGTGTATGAGGATAGAATTATGAAATTTGTTAAGAAGTTATATGTTCCATCAATACCTAAGATAAAAATAAAACTATTAGATGACATTCATAGATCAAATTTCTCTATACACCCTGGTCGTACCAAGATGTATTAAGATATGAAGGAAATGTTTTGGTGGGATAACATAAAGCGGTAAATTGATAACTATGTGTCAAGATGTATAGTTTTTCAATAATTAAAGTCCCTGAGAAAAAATCCTAGAGGTGTCATGCAATATCTATCTATTACTTTGTGGAAGTGGGAAGAAATTACTATGTAATATATCATAGGACTACCAAGGAAAACTAGAAGGAATAATGAAATTTGGTTTATTGTTGACAGACATACCAAATCTTCACATTTCCTCAGTATAAGGGAAGATTTTCCATTGGAGTGCCTAGAAAGACTCTATATCAATGGAGTTATAAGACTTCATAGAGCACATATATTAACTGTGTCTGGTTGAGATATCTATTTTATATCAAAATTTTGGAATATTCTTTAGAATTTTTTGGATATTGAGCTTCATATGAGTACTTCTTATCACCCTCAAACCAACAGACAATTTGAAAGGAGTATTTAAACATTGGAAGACATGTTGATATATTTATCACTTGAATTTCAGGGTAGGTGGGATTAGTATTTTCCTTTGGTGAAATTTTCCTACAATAATTCTTTCCATTATAGTATTCAAATGGAACCATTTGAGGTATTATATTGCAAGTGATGTCGAACTCCAACTTGTTGGGATGAAGTTGTGAGAGGAAACTTATAGGACCAGAACTTATTGATAATAAAATGACAAATGTAAATACAATCCAATCACATTTTAAACTATCCCAAAGTATAAAAAATAGTAATGTCAAAAATTTGAGAAAGGAATTGAAATTTAAAGTGGGAGATCATGTGTTTTTGAAATTGTCTTCATGGAAGGGTGTCTTAAGGTTTAGTAAGAAAATAAACTAAGCGCTAGGTACATTATAACATTTACAATTCTGGAAAGAATTGGAGAAATCGATTACTAATTAAAAATTCCACCAAGTCTCTCCAAATTTCACAATGTATTCCACATATCGTTGTTAAATAAGTACATTCTATACCCAACACATGTACTCACCTTTAAATAAATAGAGCTGGAACCTGATTTCTCTTACTGTGAAGGGAATATTGAGATTATTGATGCAAGGGAGAAAGTATTGAGAAAACAAATGACTCAAATATAAATGGTTATTTGGATAAACCATAAAACTGAAGATACAACATGGGAACCTAAGTAATTTATGAATAAGAACCACCCTCACCATTTTAGAATGAAATATTCAGGAAAAATTTTGATGGAAAAATTTCCGAAGGAGGGAAGAATATAACACCCCAAGATTTTATGGTATGTATCCTTTTAAATAAATTCAATTCATTAAATATCATAAATTACACAAATAATTATTTAATATAGTATAAATCACATAAAATCACATAGAGAACACAAAAAAAACATTATAAATGATGAATGAATAAAATAAGAGGATTTTTCTAGAAATTAAGGAATATATACCAAGGAAATAGAAACTTGACCTTTGGAATAGTAATGAAACCCTGTGTAATAGTAGTTCAAAAAATAAAATATTAACCTCACCTATGAAATTATAAATAAAAGTTAAGAATATTATAAATAGTAATATGATATACTTATATTATACAAAAAGTATATAAATGTTTTAGAAATTATTAATTAAGTGTTGATATTTTTATAAAACATAAATGATTGTTTTCAATTTTTGTAATTAATATAATTTTTTGGAAGGAAATTTATTTTCATTAAATGTATTAAAAATTTAATATTTTTTTCTTATGATTATAAGATAATTTTATGTTTCCTTAATTAATTTTTCAACGTGTTATAAAATCAGTTATAATTTTAAAATCTGTATTTTCCAAGTAAATGATGATTTCAATTAAAAATTAAATTACTCATATTTATAACATTATTTTCTTAAAATGGAGATCATTTTTTAATTCTACACATCAAAAACTGGTCAGGGTGAATTTTTGGCATTTTTCTAAAATAGTTGAATTTTTAGTGAATAGTGAAATATGATAATTTATGATATTATCTAAATACTTGAATTACTGAGTCATAGGTAATTTATGGCTGATATAAGTGCATAATATGGAACCATAATTCATTATTTTAATACATTTAGCGATAATTCTTAAAATAGTCATAGCCTTGAGGCAAACTAATAATCTAATGAATAAAATAATTAGAAAACACCCCTCTCCTCCACTATAAATACCACCCCTCACCATATCTTCTCTTCATACCTTACAATATTTGTGCCTTGTACAAGTACTACCAAATACTCTTCCCAAGAACCCCCAATTTCAGTATCCTTTGGTCTCATAAAAAGACCTAAACCTTTTCCATAAGGATGTTCTCAAGGAGGAGAAATTCAAGAGGTAAAACCCTCTTTCATTTTCTTTTAATTTCTTTTCAATTTATTTTCTTTTATAATTCTCTACTAACATGATCTATACAAAAATAAATGATAAATCCATTATATTATATATAATGGAATGTTATTATTTCAATTGAAAATTCACTATTAAGTCTCTTCTCCTTAACCTTTTATTCTAAAAATGAAAACATCGTCCGTGAGGTGCCGATTTACCACCTTTTTAGATAATGTGTTTTTTTTCAATTATGCCTTAAAATCTAGTCATGAAACCATTTTTATGGATAATATAGATTATAATATATTTATCATATCTTATTTATAATTTTTAAACTTGTATATACACATAATATTAAATAGTAAAACAAAACTAGTTTGTGATTATCAACCGAATTAATTTTAAAGGTTATCACTAATGATTTATCTGATGATTAATCCTCATACCATATAACCATTTAATATTATGTAATTTCAATAATAACATATAATTTCAATTATGAAAAACTATTCTCCTTTTACATGATTTTTCCATACAAGTATACAAGTAAACTGATAATGAAAACCAAGGAAACGAACGCTCCCAAATGATACAATTGTATCTTAAACCTCATAAAAAATTCCATAAATGAAGTTAATAAAATTATACTAAATCAAATAAATATATAAAATATTATTAATAAATTAATTAATGGATTTAATCTAATTATCCAGGATCTTAAGATCAAGTGTAGAACACATTCACACATAAGGTAAGGGGCTTTGTTTCAATTTCCATTTCATCGAGACTTTCTTGGTATTGTGAAACTAATAATTTTTATGTGGTGTATCTAATAACCCTTTGAGATCATTTTTCATTTGAAATTATATTCCTCTTAAAAATCTATATTTTCTTGTATCGTCGATATGATTATTGTCTAATCCCTATACTAATTTTACATATGGTGTTTAATTTAAATGCTGAAATGTTGATAGATATATATTTCCTACTCAATATTGATATTTTGTTAAGGATTATTGTACTTGAACTAAATATATTAATGAGGAATTATTTGTACTTGTAGTGACAGGTGGGTCCTAACTTTATATCCCCTTGATGCATAGATAAGTCTCATGAGACAAAACAGTTGTTGAAAAACCCTTCATGTTTGTTTCCATGCAGTATCAGATGGATTTTAACACACAGACTTAAACCATCTTGATGGTATAAGGGTTCATGTTCCAAATACCTGATTTCTAATAAATAAACATTTTCTTTATTCTATATTCAGTTATTAATTTCCAAGATATTTTTTTCTGTGACAAAATCTAGGGATGAATTTTTCATTCTGAGTTTATCAACGACATAATTTCTTCAGCAATTTACCTTTCCATTATTCCTTATTTACTTTGTTTCAATTATTATTGATTCAAATAACCCTTAATAAGAATTTTACCTCACCCCTTTCATTTATTTTCCTTCCCCAGCTTCTGAAGATGAAACCTTTGAATATGTGTCAAGGAAGCAATTTATTTTCTTTTGTTATGTTCTATGTTTAATTACCAATGTAATAAGGGAACCGTGTGTGTATCTAGTTTCTCCAACACTACTAAACTGATCAATCCTTGGTGATGTGATATTTGTATCTATACCATTGTAATAAAATGAACACCAACTCTGGGATACTGGGGTTGAGTTTATTACAGTACCCAAGTGTAGTGGTGGCCCATGCAGGTTTGAGTACACAGCTTAGTAGGGAATTGGAAACATGGTATCATACTATACCAACAATGTAGTGATATATGTGTGTGACATGCTCAAAATAAAAAAATAAATTACAAAAAAACAAATAAATTAAACTTCCAACAATATCTTCTTCGGATTGATTCTACAATATCCCTGAGAATGTCGTGTGGACCGCACCAACCCATTTACCATACACCAAACTATTTTTTATCATTAAGTCCATGACCCCAATCAACTATGCCTGCTTCAACTAGTGCTAGGGTGTTTTTGAGAACATCAGAATTACCATGCCTCCAAATATAAAAGACTCAAGTCTCATTGAGATAAATATCAAGGATCACGACCTCCACTATGAGAGTCTTCACTACCAGGGAATAAGATCATAAGTGACACATACCCAAGGAATGCTATGAGAAATCTCTATCCTAATATACTTGATCAACCCCAACTCCAAATCCATGGAATCCCCTATAACAGTTTCAAAAATCTCCACTAAAAGAGTTTTCTCATCATATTATCCCAAACCACTCCTACGAGTGTGTTCTCAGCCAATGGTTTAATACCAAAAGTGTCATTGACCTCCCTTACCTGAGTTTTCTCAGCCAGTAAATAAGATCATACCTATAAGCATATTCCTAAACATAATTAAAGGACTAACCCTAAGGGAATTTTCCAGAATATAAATAAAATACTCCCCCATGACATTTCTCCATGACATATGTAAAATACCACACCTATGATCATTTTTAAATAAAATAAATAAAATGTATCCCTTATGAACATTTTATATTTCCTAACAAAACCATCATGTGACATATACCAAGTACCATCATAAGGGAGGAAAGAACCAATGTTGTCTAAAATCATACACCTATCATCACTCTCCATACCAAATACCATCCTACATGTGGTCTATCCACATTGGATTGAAACATCTCAAGGGTCCTCACCTAGCCTATTGGGGTCATCCATCACAAGTCTCATCACACTCCCCTCTTTGTGGTGTCAAAATGTTTGGGTATCCTATTAATATAGTCTTCTTCCATAGATGGAAAAGGTGTCAAGATAGTGAAAAAGGTCCTCAGTGGAATTGGAACTTTATTTATTTCAACCCAGGAATTTCACATAGGTGATAAAATTTAAATTAAATCACATTTTAATTTAAATAAACCAAATAATTTAAATAAAACCCATTAATCTAAACCCATCCTGGTAGCTAATAAATTTAGAAAAGGTAAATGACCAGGGTGTCATGAACACACAACACATTCACCAGAAACAACATGCATTAAATCCATATGGAGGTTACCCTGAACCACCTACCTTAATTGAATATTATTCTATTTTAAACACATGGATTAATATCTCCACTTAAGACCATCCAAGTTCTAATCAAACTCATTCCCCACATCCATCCATTGCCAACCCACACAAGTCCCTACATCAAGTCACATGATTTAAAAAATTAATTATAAGATTTATAATCAATGAAACAACTTAATTTAACAAAGGTATGAACATATAAAACACACCAAGAAGCCTCATCACACTAGAACTGCAACCACAATCCCATGATATGTCCTTAATGGACCCATGACATCATCTTGGGTGAAATTCCTATCATGTGTCACCAATTCCACAAAAATTTGAATTTAATTTATTATAAAAAACCTAAGAAAATTAGAAATGGTGATGTACCATTGGAAAACCCATGAGAAACTGTGTGGAGATGAGGTTACAGAGGATCTCTAGCTAGGCTGTACGGACACCCCACGAGTATCAGATGATTGAACAATGATCTGGTGGAATCTTCTTTATAAAACTAATCAGATAAAGATGAAATTATAATGAAAGGATAGGGACATCGAAAGAGTTCAATGAATTTGAAAATTTACCTTGGATCATTGATAAAAGACACCCAAAACACCCTCTTAAAGGGATTAAAGGTGTAAAAGGAAGGGGAGGGAACCCCCTATCTGTGTGAGAAAAAATAAAGTGATAATGGGGAGGGACCCATTAAAAATTAATGGGTATAAATATATATATCCCCCTTAAATACACCACTAGATATTTGGTGGAACTTAAAATGGTTTAATTACACTACCCACACCACCATATAACCGATGCACTTGTACCAGCTAGCCAGTGGCTATATATTGTACCCTATGTAGCCCTACTTATTTAAAAATACCTTCTACTACTTGTGGTCACCATCAAAACATTATTCCGTTTAAAGAAATACCTTCCTTTAAGGGTTTCAACCATTGGATTTCAATTATTAATACTTAATCAAAATCGAACACATCCAATAATTGAAAAAAATTCAAACCCCCCTAGAATTTTCTGACCCATAGAAGCATGTGGATTTACAAACTCCCCACCATAACACTTATCATCCATAAAAAGACCCAGTGGTTATCCAATTATACTTATCAACACACCTCAATCACTAAATAAAATTAAAATGGAAACATCCCATTCCCCAGGTCTGTAGTAATATTCCTGAGTGAAATTCTAATACAAGGCACTTAACCCATCGAAATAAGCTATGAAACTTGAATTCATTATTGAAACACTGAGATAAAACTCCTTATTACCTATACATCCCAATAAACCCATTTTTCTTTGTCATATTAAACATGAACCATGTTGTTATTACCTCCATAATTCTTAGCTAATGGAATCAAATACCAAACCATGGCTTCTTCTACCATTAGAATTGCCAATCAAAACACTATTATGGAATTCCAATGATTTCCCTAATGTAATTTCTAATACTTCCACCCAAACATGAGTGAAAATGTGATCTAACAGTGATAAAACTCCTCATTCCTTATCCTTAACTGAATCAAATAGTCTTTTCTATCTAATTACAATATGAATATGCTGATATTTCCCTATAAATTCCTGAGGAAAATAAAAAACATACCTATCGTATCCAAAACAATGGACCAGATGTGGTCTCCTACCCACCACATCCAATTACACAAAAATCCAACAGTCAAACCTCATATGGATGAACTATCTAATTTTTTTTATCTTTAACCACTAATGTTATTCTAAATTACCCAATAATGATACCTTAATCCATAGAGGCATCCCATGATTATCTGAACATGCCCAACAAATTCCATGCTCAACACCTAGTGAAATCCCAAAGTTAAGTCATAAACCAACCAAAATCACCTTCAAGTTCTATCATGATTACTGATACTCACCAATCTGATCATGCTCAAATCCAATTAGAAGCATCCCAAGATTAAAGGAAATCATTATCCTCATCCCAACACCCCAATTATATTTTCCTCTACCATTATCATTCTCATCGAAATTCAATTAGAAACTCGATCATACAATGATTTGTTCCACACCTACATGTCCCTTCCCAGTATAGGTTCATTCCAACATGATCATGATCACACTCCCCACTAAGGGGGAACCATTTTTTCTACACTAATAAGTTTAATTTACAATAATTAGGAATTATACTTCATATATTACTAAAAATAATGTCTAAACATGGTAAAAACTACCCATACTTGAGCTCCATTATGAAACAACCATTTTTTACCAGTTCCTAGACTAAGAAAATGCAATCCATAACCTCCACTGACTTCCAATTCATAACAAGGGTCATCAACCACCAATTAAAAATGGTTCAATATTACTGGAAATAATCTATTTTGAGAATTTTTTGTTTTGTTTTTTTGAAAAAGTGGAAGAAGTGAAGGAGGAAGTTGAGGTGTTCTATAGATTCCAAACCATAGTAACTATAACTATGTCGTAGAGGAGATTCCATGACATGGTTTAATGACTAATTCAAAATGTTTTTTGTTGTTATGAAAAATCAAGTCCAACCATGGTTAGGAATCCATGTCGTCTTGACCCCATATGTGGGAGAAAACTCAACCATGTAGGGGAATCAACCTAATAAACTATCCATAGTGGTACTGGGGATCTAGGAGGGCATGTATGTGGGTCTGTGTGTGCATGAAGTAGTGGTTCATACCATAGGGAGAACAATAAAAATAAATTAGTCCATGATGTAGGGTGGCACCATAGATGTGGACGAGAGTGGATCCAATTAATTGCTTTTGGATGTTCAAAGGAACAAGCTAACATATATGTAGTGATTTTTTTAGAGTAAATTATGATTTGGGACTCATGGTTTTTAGGCTAAAACATGGCCATGACAACCACAATGCAGATTGGGTTTTAGGGGGTTTTCCGTGCCAATAGTGTTTTTAGGATTCCCAAGAAACATCAAAAAGGGATATGTCATAGTCAATTTTGAGTGAAGGTTTTCCATACCATATCTAAGAATTTCATTTTAGAGGGTACAAAATTGGAATAATCAAGAAATTAGGATTTAAAACTACTTATTGGAATCGACGCCATAGCAGGAAGGTTTACACTATAGCCCCTATAGACATGAAGGACTCCATGCTAAATCAATTCCTTGTGATGTGTAGTTTTTTTTTCCAAAGAATATTTTTTGGGATGGACTATTCTATAAGAATAAATTCCACATAACTTATATCCCCAACACATATAGTTTTGTGTGAGATACAGTTTCATGGAAATTCTGCCTGAAATCATGGGGGGAATTATGGAACATTTTAGTGCATGAGAAAAGTGGATCTGGTCAGATGCAAGTCTCCATGTTACAATGTTTTTTACCACACCATAAAAAGACTAATGTAAGAAGTGGTTTCCCCATAGTGAAGGTGAACACACCTAGTTTATGTAAAATAGTTGATACTATGATGAAACATTATTGGACACATGAAAACTAGACCATTTTTAGTTTTTTTATTTTTTTTATTTATGGGGAGTTATGAGTTGAAAACGCCAATGATTGATTCAATTTTTAGGGTGCATGAAAAAGCCATTTAATAAAGGGGATAATTTGATCAATCATAGATATAAGAGAATCAATACTAAACCTTTTATTGATATGAGAGGATAAATAAGACATACCTTGAAGAAAAAAATAAATAGAAAAACATAGGAAAATAATATATACAAGTTGGGTCAAAGAGGTTTTTTGGAGAATATTTTCTATTGGTATTGTTCCAAAACCTCATCTTGAAGTTTGAATGTTAAATAAAGATATATTCTTGGAGTTTCAATCTCACTGGAAATTGAAATTTCTATACTGAAGTGAAACCCCAATCTGGGTGTATTCCCATATCATTATTGTGTGAAGAAAGAGGATTCAATAGAAAAAGCAGTGATTTACTCATTGAACTAGAGTAGTGAGTTATCTAATTTTTCATGGTTGTAAACCAATATGTATAGTGAGACTACTCTAAATTATACTTTAATTAGTGAGAATTTTGTGAATTTGGTGCACTGGTGAATTTCCATGCATGCTCTCTAGATGTTTTCCAGTATGGGTGAACCAAGTAAAATATATTTTGTCATTTAATACTTTGATTCCTCATTGAGGAGAAAGGTAGAGATAATTTTACTTGTTACTTAAGGTAATGGAACAAGATATGTTTTAAGGAATAATTGTCTCTACCCTGATTCACCCCCTCATATGGTGTTATCATTTATAGTATTCTAACAAGTGGTATTAAAGGAAGGTTTATTCATCTTCTCTCTTAGAAGAATGATAACATTTGTTAATCATAAAGGAGCTCCCAAATTTGAAGAAAATAATTTCTAATTGTGGAAAATATAGATGCAAAATTATTTCAGATTAATAGGCATGGATTTTTATAAAGAATTCCTTTATGTAATCACTGTAAATATTTAAATTGGAGCCTTGGAAGAATGTGATCATTGAGAATTGGATGTAGATTCCAAATAAATTAATACCTTGGGGAGTGTTATTTACAATCATATCCTCACAAAGTTAATGTTCTAAATAACCTCTCATGTTATATGGGAAAATATTTTTAATATTTATGAATGAGATTCAAAGGTTTAAGAGGACAAGTTGCAGGTTCTATGAAACGCGTATGAATTTTTGGGATTTAATTAAAATGAAATGGTTGATGCCTTTTTTTATTGAGAAATATTATTATTGATGATATGTGAGATCTTGGTCAGGACATCAAGGATGAAAATATTGTGAATAGAATCACATGAATTCTCCCTCCTCATTTCAACTAAAAAGTGTCATTTTTTGAAGACAATGATTTGAAATATATCTTTATTGATATCTTAAATATAATTATAGTGGATTATGAAGTTATAAATAAACACAATGAGTAAATAATAAAGGAAAGTACTCAGTTAGTGGAATTTAATTCTATCAATAAACTCTCAATAATGTAAAATTCATAAGTCTCTGCAGTGGATGCGGTGAATTTACTTATTAGTTTTAATCATAAAAGTTAAAGATTTAGGTTCAATGGAAAGTTTCCACTCAATTTTTTTCAAGTTTGTAAAAGTGGAACAAATTGTGGCTAAATGTCCCAAAAATTTTCAAGAAGATGACGATGATGAAAAACCTCTCAATAATATGAATAAAAAAGGTTTAAAGAATTCACAATAGTGGTCCTTAAAAAGATGAAATATTTTTTCTAAAGAAGAAGATAGTTCTGGAGAAAGTGAGGTTGAAATAGTTGAAATCTGTAAAGATGAAGATGTGTTGATGGATATTGAAAATAAGACCAGAAATGATCATAATTATGATGATAATGAAGGTGTTTTAGGATGGGTTTATCTATTAGAATAACTTAAAGAAATCCTTGAAGAACATGATGAATGGAGATAAAAGACTTATAAGGACAATGTAGTGGTGCACAATTCTAAATTCTACCTAAAAAAATAAGAAGAGAAAAATTTATAGTTAAAGTTTGAAATTGAAAAATACAGATCTATATGTTTAGAAAATTTGGGGAAGTTGAAATAAATCTTAAAATTAAATAAAAACCAAAATAATTGATGGTTTGGATACAACTGTCAATGTTAGAGTAAAGTGAATTGAAGAGCTAGAAAAAGAAGTTATGAATTGGAATCATAAGTTAGATGATAAGGAATGACTATTTTAATATATAATGATGAAATGAAATTCAAAAGAATCCTCATCAAGTCAATCCAATGTTATTATTGAGGAGGAACACATGTCTATTACTAAATTTCAGTAGTTTAATAGTAGAGACAAATCCGTGATTATTTCAAAGGTTATAGCTCTGAAACCTTAGAAGAAGATTGATCTATGTAGTAATAGAAATAAAAATAACCATGTGACCAATAAAAATTCCAATTCATCAAGAGTTATATATTTTTTTCATAAATTTAGGACACACTTAGTATGCATGCTCTATGTTTGGAAATACTTTCAGGAGAAACATCAATCCAAATAGGCCAACATAAATTGTAATCATTATTTTTATTTTAATGGATTTTTATTTTATTTTGAAGGATATGGGTATAAGGTAATTTATTTCACCTTAATAATTCAAAAAGTTTCCTCTAGAAT
The DNA here is from genome assembly GCA_963277665.1 of Viscum album. Classification (NCBI taxonomy): domain Eukaryota; kingdom Viridiplantae; phylum Streptophyta; class Magnoliopsida; order Santalales; family Viscaceae; genus Viscum; species Viscum album. Next base: position 879,242,676 of record OY728126.1, on the reverse strand, counting down.
TCTTTGAAGTAGAAGAAAGAATAGGTTGTAAAACTGAGCCAAAAGCATACATACTTAGAAAATATTTTCAGTTTTACAAGAATAAGAAGAGAGTATGGATCCAACTATTGATGAGGCATAGTCATCACTAACATGGGTGATAAAATTTTCTTAGAGAGGGATAATTTTTCGGAAATTTCCTTGAGGGAAATAGACAAGTCATATTCATAGATTATAGAAAATATATGAACATAAATTATTACTCGAAATAAATATATCACTGTGAACTTCAATAAAAATAAAGATGGAATAATTTATTTTTGGAAAGATGAGGTTATTAAGATTGTTGGTTTTGGAAAATCCAAGACTGGAAGAAAAGATCTCAGGTGAACTGATGTTTTCTCAGTTGATGGGATAAGTCGTAATATAATAACCCTGCTCTTTATTTCATACTTAAACATGATTTATTATATAAAACATTCACTTGATACGACATGGATGATCAAGAGGTATAGTGTCTTTGGGGCTTAGGAACATTACATAATAGCTTATAACATATAACACAACATCTTATGGAAAAATTCCTTTACATGACCACTACATTCCCTCGTACATAACATTGCATGGGATAACCCGAGGACATGCATAAGAAAAGGGCGAGCTATAAAGCCCAGTATGGGAATGAACATTGAATAACCTGAGGAATATAATACATGTTATAAAATAATCATATCAATGGAGAATAAGAGAAACATGAACATAAAGGCATGATAAAGCATGATAACCATAACATGGAGATGTGACAACAACACTTAACATGGAATTAGCATTAGCCAAGGCTCATTGCACATGGAGCATGAGTAAATACTCATTGCACATGAAGCAAGAGTAAAACCTAGTTTCACTTGAATCAACATGAGTCAACACTCATTTCACATGATGTATCATGATAATATACTTACCCAATGCATTGGAGTGCTATCAGGGTGCACCCTTCTTAAACATTTCATTTCATGTATAAGTGTGCCAAATGGATCATAAAACATGGAATAAATCATCATAATTTATTCCATTATAAAGTGATGTGGATGGTATAAATGAATCTTTATAATCAATAAGTAAATGTGTATAAAGGTGAATACCCTTGATAGAGAAATGAGAATGGTATTCACTACACAATGACATTGGCTTGGAAAATCGTAGTGCAATTTCAGCAGCATAACGGCGTGAAATAAGAACTCATAAAAAATGGTTAATGAGAGATAAAAGGGTATATCATCATATTTACATGAAATGGACAGTAAGGGGGTCATATAGATACATGTACCAACAAACTTAATGAAATTTAGATGCAAAATACAAAAGAATTACTTGGATGCAAAATAGGAGAGAGAAATATCTCATAGAATTCCGACATGGTAACGAGTGTACATGAGAGACATTAATGAGAGAGAAAGGGGTCTCATATCATCCAAAAATAAATAGGGAAGTATTAGGAAGGTTAGTAATCATACCCTAACATTTTAAATTGAAAGAAAAATGGAATAACAACTTAAAGATAATTGGACAAAAATGAGAAAGGAAGAAAACCCTTACTTGGAAGTGCATCCCAAAAGCTTGGGAGAGGCTTGAGAGAGGATTCTTGGGAGCTTGGGGCACCTTGGGAGTATTATAGAGAGAGTATGGAAGGTTTTGTTCAAACTCTAAAGGTTTTTAGTGAAGAGGAAGTGGGAGTTTGGGTGGGTTTATATACGAAAGGAGAGGGAATTCTTTATTATTTTGGTTTGGGACACCTCACATTATAAAAATCAAAACCACAGACCAGACCATGGTTTTTGCGAAAGGGGAGTGGAAAAGAATATTTTATAATTCCAATGGCCTAAATTCTTAAAATAATAGGGTTTCTTATGTGGTGGTGAGGCACACTCTCAAGGAAAACAATTTAAAAATACAAAATGTTTTATAAGCCTTGAAGGGTCCACTAAATCTTTGTAAAATAAATAAAAAAACCCAAAAACACATTATTTTAATGTTAAAACATATATTGGCCAAAAATAATGTTTATATAATTTTATTACATCACTATTGGGTCATTATGATGTCCTAAAACACATTATATATTTAAACCGTATTTAAATTTTACCCAAAAATTCGACTGTCACAGAAAATTATGAAAAATTAACCATTAGATAATTTCGAAGTCATGATTCCAAAAATAATATTAATTTTATCTAAATAATTTTATATATATGTGAATTTTTACTTTTAAAATAAAAACTGACATTTATCGAAAATTCATGGGTTTTGAAAAAAACTGCTTTCAAACCTTAATAAAAATTTCAATTGAATTCATAAAATTATATGATATTTTATATTTAATCAAAATAAATTTAATAATAATAATATTATTATTTTATTAAAATATTATTTAATTCAAAAATCCATTAATTCATCAAAATAGATTTCTTATTTGAATATTAACTAAAAATACTATTTGTGTTTTGAAAACTATTTAAAAAGTAACAATAATAAAATGAATGCACATTTTTTATAAAAAAATAATGTACATAGTCATAGTTATAGGGTTTTATTACATAATCCCTTATAACCCATAAATAAGACCAAAGGTTAAGGTGTGTGATGGTGACATACTCTTGGGGTGGCTCAGGTAACATCGCTCAGGTGGTAATCTCTATTAACTTCCACTTCTCCTGTAGTCGGTTCCGCTCAATCTTAATGTGTTCATGCTCAGCTTGGGCTTAGTTAAGAGAAAATCCCAATGATTCCACCTCCTTTTTTAGCTCTGACAAATGGGCTTCGTATGGGGAAATTCTACTGGATGAGGCCATCTCTTCCTTTGTCTGAGTAAATTGGATTTGTTAAAGCCCTATATTTATACTAATCATGTGATCACTATTCAACAACTATATTAGTAATGGTCACAATTCTTAATGGTATTTTAAAATCCAAAAACATAAAACCAATGAAGTTTACATTTATATAAAAATTTTACATAGAGATACATTTAATCAGATCAATAGAAATTTCCATTGATGAAAGTTCGGGTCATTACACATAATATTCTTAGGCCATCCAATTGTGTAACCATATACATATTTTGGAGTTCAGTCAAAAGGAATGAAATGTAAAATATAAATATGGTTCACTTATTCAATAGAGAAAAATAATCAAGGGAAATATATATCTTTTCCAAGAATAAAATTTTTGTATGCTATCAAAAGAATAGAGGAACATGCTATGGCACAAAAAACTTTTCCATTTGAGACTAAAATATCTAGATATGTTAGAAAAGAGACATAGTTCTCATGATATTTCTCATATCAAATATGATCACACTCACATATGTGATTCATTTAAAAAGGGGAAGACTATTTGGATGTATTATAATCCAAAGAAGATAGAGGAATCAATGTTTCTTGAGCTTGTGCACATGGATTTCTATATGCCAATATCACCTCAAGAAATAGATGAAATCTAGTATTATTTGTTTTTTATAGATGAATATAGAAAATGTCATGGATTATTCCCATCAAATACAACAATTTTATATACATATGTATCACTCTATATCAAAGGATAGATGAAAAGATGAATGGTGTGAATATCCAAAGGTTTTTAACTCAAAATGTGTCCAAATTCCCAAATCATTAAATTAAATAATATCTTTAAAAGAATGTAATTATACATCAAGTATTTACTATCAAAACAACACAAAAAAATGGGGTTGTGTAAAGAAGAAAGTACAAAACAAATGACATGGATTGAGTAATGTTGATTAAAAATTATCTTCTGAAAATCTATTGGAAAGAATTAGTTTTTACAATGGTTTTAATCTACAATAGAGAATTTATATGTGAAAATGAAGAGATAACTACGTATTAAATGTTTCATGAAAATAAACCTACAACCATATATTTTAGAGAGTTGGGAGAAAAATTCTTTATTCTCAACAAAGAAAAATATAGAAAATTTGAATATTAGGGAGATAGAGTATAGTGAACCAATTTTTTATTACATTATTATTACATAATTTTAAAAACAAACAACATAATATCATTAAAAATATAGTATCAAATAATTTAGTGTCTTGGGAAAATAAGGCCAATACAAAAAATTTACATAATAAAACATAAAAATTATTTAATTCTTTCTTATCTAGCTCTTTAGTGTCCATGTCATTGCCCTTAGTATAGGAAATCACATGAGGATATACAAAAATAAAATGGGTGAGAATAAACATCATCATCATATAAAAAACATAGGATCATTATCAAAAACATGAGGGAAACATGTGATAATGGCATGGAATGTGGAAATGCATAAAAACAAAACATCATGTCTTAGTGGTCAAATACCAAACATAGTTGTGAACAAAGTAAGCATGATGTTCAAGAATAACATATGTGCATAATTATAAAATCATTATTGTGAACAAATATAATATCATGTTCATGCATATTTAACATTATCTCATGAGATACATTACATTACATAATACATTAGAGCACTATATAATTTAGGTCTCACCAATCACATCATATCATTTAGATAATCATTCATGACACCTTGAATGTATATCAGTCTTAGACATAAAATAACCCATGGAAAGGAATGAGTTTAATTTAATAAATAATAAATTCATAAAAAAAATTTAGGGTTCCCAAATGATAAATGGTAAAAATATATTATATACGAATCATCACTCTTGAGTGAGGATGAAACAATCTCAAGAAGAGTAAAGATGTGAATTGAAAAGAAGAATTATTTTAGAAAATATTTAAATTTTTCATAAACCCAGGATGAAAACTAGAATATTCTAAAAAAATGAATAATAATTAAATGTTATATAAGGAACATTAATGGAACATAAAAACTGAAATTAGTGTGAAAGTTGGAAAACCTAAACATCCCTAGGATTTCTAGGAGGATTAATATGGAGGATTTGAGAAGAGGTTTGGCTTTGTAAAGGGAATTTTGAATGGTTTTCCAATGTAAGGGAGATGGGTTATTTATACTTTATGAGAGGGGTATTTTTAGAATAAAATATCAATAAAATGTTATATCAAAGGTGAGACCTATAATAGTTATTAATAAAATGGGTTTTTTAGAATAAAATATTAATAAAATGTTATATTTTTTTGAAACTATAAATAATATATTAATATAATATAATGGTTTTAAGACTTAAAAAAACCTTTATAATTTGAATTAATTAGTTTATTAAAAAAGAAAGTGGGAAAAAAGAAAAATTGTTATTTTAAAGAATCACTTTTGACTTTAGGTCTGAGAAAATAATTTTTAGGAATGAAAATTTAGTTTATTGTATTTTAATGAAACATTTATGAAATTAAATATACTATAGAAGCACATAAATTACTATAAAGTATTATGTCATTATTAAATAATGAATGATGTAATTTTAGTTACACCGGTTATGTGAAAAACTGTTTTTTTACAATTTACCAAAAAATTGAACTCTTTTAGAAAATTACCAAAAAATAATTCTTGGATAATTTTGAAATGATGATTTAAAAAATTATATTCATTTTATCAAAATAAATTTATAAAATAGGTAATTTTTATTTTTAATACACAAATTAAGTTTTTTATAAAATAATTTAAAAATAAGTTTATTAAAAATATGATTATACTTTCTTTTAGTTTCTTATTATGATTATTATTATTTTTATAATTATAAAATTTATATTTACTTAATTTAATCATGATAAATATGATTTGTATTACAATTTATTGTTTTGAGGTAAAATTAATATTCCCATGGTGAGGTTACTATTCCAATGGTCACATTACTTTTCTAGCGATCACTTGACCTCCTATAAATACTACTCTATTCTTTCACTCAATATTCAACTCATTTAATTTCAAGTTCCTATATTTACATTTTCTATATGGTTTCTTAGTTTAATAATATTTTTTATTCTTATCTATAGTGTTTTCAGTGGGGGGGGGAGTTTTTAGTAGATTGGGGTGATCCATATTTTCCATTTTTGGATTTCATATTTCATATTTTTTGTTTAGTTATATTTTTTTCTGATTAATGTAACAATATTTAGTAATGAGACAAATTATTTTTTGGTTTCTCCATATTTTTTATGTCTAAAATATAATACAAGAAACATTTATTCAGGAAACAAATTTTACTAAAAACACTAGGTTGTTATATCCTTACCCCTTTTAGAAATTCCATCCCTATAATTTTAACTTGCATTCTTAGTTGATAGTAAGTGAAGGTACTTCTATTTATTTATTTTTACTCTACTTCCAAGTTTCCTATTCATACTTATGGTTCCTCCAAAACACTTTTACAAGGATAGTTGTCTTGTTACATATAACTTTTTATATAGTCCATGATTTTCACCGACTAGTCTTCTTATGAGATGTCATTATCTAATTGTACCACCACCAGATTCAACACATGTGAGGGATCAAGTATGTACTTCCTCAGTAGTGATTCCAAGAAAATTTCATGAAATTGAGCCATACTTGGTAGAAGTGAAAGCTGACAGGCCACTTCTCTTATGCAATGAAGGATTTGAAAAGGGGTTGATGTACCTAGATCCAAAATTAACTTTACTTCCAAACTGCATGACTCTCTTCTATGATGATAATTGAAGAAATACGTTGTCTCCAACATCGAACTCCAAGTCCCTTTGATGGTTTTCAGCGTATATATATATATATATATTTTGACTTTGAGCAGATTTTATATGTTGTTGGATGGATTGAACCATATTTGTTATCTCTTTCACATGATCAAGTCCAAGTAGCTTTCTTTCACCAACTTCAACCCAATAGGTTGGAGTTCTACACTTCTTCCTATATAGGGCTTCAGATGGAGCCATATAAATACTCGAGTGGAAGATATTGTTATATAATAACTCAACCAATGAGATATGATGATCCCATACACCTTTTAATTCCATTGGGTAGGCTATTAGAATGTGTTATAGTATTTGAATAGTCATTTTAGATTTCTCATCATTTTTCGGGTGATAGGTCATGCTGACATTCAATTTTCTACTTAGAGCATATTGAATAATTCTGTAGAATTTAGAGGCAAACCTTGGATCATGATCAGAGGAGATCGAAAGTGGAACCCCATGCAACCTGACCACACCCTTCACATATATCATATCAAGGTGTTCAAGTTAGAGATCTTCCCTAACAAAAATAATGTGGCAAGTCATGGTGAGTCGATCCACCACAACCCATATTGCATTGTTTACTTTAGATTTCTTCCGGAGAGTAATCAAAAGGTCTCTAGTGACATTCTCCCATTTCTACATAGTTATAAGAAATGGTTTAATAATACCTTTGGAATTATGACACTTTTCTTTAACTTTCTGACATATCAAGCACCTTGAGATATACTCTGAAATCTCCTTGTTCATGTCATCCCACCAGAAATGTTTTAACAGATCACGATACATCTTAGTACTTACAGGATGGATAGAGAAAGGTGAGCTATACGAATTTTCCAATAGATACTTATTTATATTAGGTGATTAATGTATGAAAATCCTTTTTTCCAAATTGAATCACTCCATCATCATCGATATGGAACTATTATTGCTTACCTTACTTTACATATTTCACCTTATTTTGATCCTCTATATAATACCTTTTTTCCTCCTTAATCTTTTCATAGATAGATGGTTGGGAAATCATTTGGGAAAGGTAGGATATATTCCCTATTTATATGATTTCCAAATACATCCTTTGAATATCAATGAAGATTGGATCTTTCTGAATCTACATCAGGGATAGAGTAATATGTTCTTTTATGATAAGAGTATCAGCCACCTTGTTTTCCTTCCTAGGATGGTAGTTGATGGAGAAATCATAGTCCTTGATTAGATATAACTATATACTTTGACTCTTGTTGGGATCCTTTTGTTTGAATATATACTTTAGGCTCTTATGATTAGTATATATGTCACACTTTTCACCATAGAGGTAGCATCGCTAGATTTTCAGGGAAAAAATTACAACTTCTAGCTTCAGATCATGCATTATGTAATTCTTATCATGGATCATTTACTATCACAAGGCACATAATATTACTTTATAATTCTTTAAGATTACACAACCCAAGAATTTCTTTAATGAATCACTTTATATCACAAAACTTTTCCACTTGTTGGTAATGTGAGTACATGTCAAGTAATCATCCTCTTCTTTAACTTATTTAAGCTTTCATCACATTCTTCTATCCACATATATTTTTCTAATTTCCTTGTTAACTTAGTTAGAGACCTAGAAAATCATGAGAAATTTCTCACAAAATGTTATAAGTACCCTATTAATCCAAGAAAACTGTGGATTTCTGTGACACTAGTGGGTCTGGGCCATTCCTCAATTGCCTTTGTTTAGGAATAGTCCATAGAAATTACCTCACTTGTGATCATTTATCCAAATAATTTGACTTATTGTATCCAAAATTCAAACTTTTGGAACTCAATGTACAATTTTTCCTTCCTTAATGTCATGATAACCATCCTTGGATAATCTTCATGTTCCTCATTTCTCTTGGAGTAAATGATAATATCATCGATAAACACTTCCACAAATTTGTTGATGTAGTATCTAAAGACTATATTCATGAAATCAATGAATATTTTATGAGATTAATAATTTCTAAAGGATTCACTATGAACTCATAGTTCCTATACCTTGTACAAAAATTAGTATTTTGAATATCTTTCTTATTCACCTTCAATGAATGATATCCAGAATGAAGATCCACCTTGATCAACTCATAGTTGATCGAAAAAGTCATCAATCCTTGGAAGAAGATACTTTTTCTCTATGGTGATGTTGTTGATTTCTCGGTAATCAACAAACAACCTCATTGATCCATCATTCTTCTTGAAAAAGAGAACTGGTGCACCCAATGGTGATGCACTAGGGAATATGTACTATTTTTCCAAATGCTCTTGTAGCTACTTATTTAACTCTTTCAGTTCAACTAGGTCCATCCTGTTGGGGAATTTTGAGACAGGAGTAGCTCTGGGTATGAGATCTACTGAGAACTCTTCCTCACGATATATGGTAATTCTAGGTAACTATTTAATAAATACATCATTGTATTCCCTCACTATAGGCATTTCCTCTAAGTTGATACCTTCCTTTGACTAAAATATTTGAGTGAGATATGCTTCTTCATAGGGCATCAACACCAACACCATTGAGGTATTTTTGAAAGGAAATTCATGGCCTTCCTTGAATTTTTAGAGAATAATGGGATGGTTTATAAATTTAGAAGATATTTCCATTTCCCAATAGTTGATGTGTTCTCTATATAATGAGATCCAATCCATGCACAATATAGCACTGAATATTACAAAGGGAAGTATTATAAGATTTTATGTAATAATCTTTCCCTAAATTCCAATAGTAGAAGAGTCTAAAACTTAGGTTGAAATGATCTCATCATAAGGTGTTTTTATGGATATCTATTACTCAAGGTTTCAGAGCTTCGATTCAACAGTTCTAGAAAACTTGCAAGATATAAAAGAATGTGTAAAAACAGAATCAAATAATACTTTTTTTAATTCTTGAGTAAATAATAAGTTTACCTTGTATGGATTTGTTTTCTTTGTATACTTTAGAAGTAGTGATAGAATAAGATTTCCCTTTATCATTTGGATTTAGTGGCTTCTAATGCTGATTACCCTCAAGGATTTGAGGTAAAGTGCACTGGCTTGCATAGTGCCCTTTCTCCCTACATTTGATGCATTGAATCATGGGTTGTGCTCTCCATTATTCCATCATATTGGCAATATTCTTCATGTCTCTTTGACATCAATGATATTGGGGGCCTTTTCTCCCACACTTAAAATCATTTACCCATCCATTTGAGGCAATTACCATGATGATTCTTCCCACATTTTTTACATGTTAGTGGTTGAGTTTTCCTTCCACCTTTGTCATTATATCCTCTATCTTGAAACTCCATCTCTTGTTTCTAATATTCACATCCCCGAGACCATTATCTGAACTCCATATCCACTTTTATAGCACATAGAAAAACTTCTTTATAAATCCCAATATCTAGAATTTATAGATCATTTTTAAGGTGTGGTTTTAAAATCAATAATGAATCTATCTATTCTTCTATAATTATTGATATTAAAACCCTAGGAATATATTTCAATCATTGTAAAGTTTTAATCTTAATAAATGAAATATTCACCTTAATTTTTCTTCATCTTTATGAGTTATCTATCCATATTTGTATTAAGAGTTAGAGGTAAATACCTGTTAAGAAATATTTTATTAAAGTATTCCAACTCTATCTCTTCCATTTCATCATTTGGCTTAGTGCTATTAATAAAATCCCACCACTTATTGGATTATCCATCTAAATGATAGATATATAGAGTCACCTTATTCTTATCAAAACAATGAAGCATATAAAATATATTATCCCTTTAGTTAAACCTCTAATATACAAAAAGTGTATGAGAAGACCCACTAAATGTCAGAGGTCATTTCCACATAAAATATTTAATATCCATTTCCTCCCTCTTAGGTAAATGCATATTTTTCACATTATTCATGTTATTTTTCATATCCTAAGACATTTGGGTAAGGATATCCATGAAATTTTGAAATCCACATCCCAAGGAATTGTGGATTTCATTTGGGCTATTACTGCATTGTCCCTCACTTGGGTTGCTGTCTTGGTTTCTTCTGGTTCCCACCATGTTCTAAAATATAAAAGGTTTGAACACAAAATATGTTAATAATTCATGAATAAATAATTTATTCCTTTGTGAAATTAACTCCAAAGTCATATCTTTTGGGATCCCTATGTTTAGCATTTTTTTAAAACAAATCCTCTTGGGTGCATATATAAATATAGTCTCATACTAAGGGGTTTCACTAATGTTTTCTAATATGTATTCCCAAATTAACTAAATTATGCTCTCATACCAAATTTAGCTACCTTATATTTTCTTACATGACTATTAAATTATTTTAAAGATAATCCACAGAATAACATTATATATATAAGATCAAATTATTTAGTGTCTTGGGGGAAATAGGCTTATTCAAAACTTTTACATAATAAAACTTAAATCTTTTTTAATTCCTTATTTTCTAGATTATTAGTGGCCCTTTTATTCTCTTTATTATAAGTAATCACCTGAGGATATACATCAATGAAATGGGTGACCCAAAAGAGAAGTAAGAGGATAAATAAGAGATATGAATCCTATAACATGTGTGAGGATAAATATCATCATCAAATAATAAGAATAGGATCATTATAAACAACATGAGGGAAACATATGATATATTAATCGAATGTGGCAATGCATAAAAATTAAACATCATGTCTTATTTGTTAAATACCACATATAGTTGTGAATTAAGGCAACATTATGTTCACATATAACATATATGCATAATTATAACATAATCATTGTGAACAAATATAGAATCATGTTCCCACATATTTTACATTATCTCATGAGATACATCACATTAAACAATGCATTGGAGAACTATATAATTATGAGTTCACCCATCACATTATAACATTTACATAATCATGCATGATACATAGAACATATATCAATCTTAGAAATCAAATTACACATGTAAATGAATAAGTTTGATTTCATAAATCATACATTCATGAAAAAGCATCGGGGTTACCAAATGAGAAATGTAAACAAAAATATTATATAAGAATCATCACACTTGATTGAGTAAGAAACAATCACAATAGAATTCAATATATGAATTGGAAAGAAGAGTTATTTTGGAAAACCAATACATTTGTTATAAAACCAGGTTGGAAACTTTCATATCCTAGAAAATAAAATATAATAATAATTAACTGTTATATAATGAACATTAAAGGAACATCCAAACTGAAATTGGTGTGAAAGAGAGAAAAAGTAATGAAAGAAATTTGGGTTCGAGAATCCCCTTAAGTTAATTCCTGCTTAATTTCTTCACTTTTTCTCATCCTAAATATTAAACTTAAACTTATTAAAACATTGGTCCAGAAGTGTATTATAGTAACTTAAACAAATATTTTTCAATTATAATAATTATATTATTTTTATTATTTTTTTATTATATTTAAGTGTTGGGATATCATGTTTTTCTTAAAATTTTCCCATTTTCCCTTGATTCTACTATTTTATTAAATTTAAATTTTACATTAGTATAATTAATTACAAAATAATATAATACATGTAGTTACACACACACACACAAATATATATATATATATATATATATATATATATTTATATATATATTATACGTGATACCATCTATCTATGATGGTGGTTATAAGAATCGTCTTCGCAATGTCTCCATAGGTAGTTAACTGGCCTTTAATGAGATTTTGTCAAAAGAGCAGGAAAAGAGAGTACAAAACTTATATATCTAGTATATATGATACCTAAAGTAGGTTAAAATCATTAATATAATGTTAAATAACTTAATAATTATTTTTAGCTTATAATTTTTTGAATGGAATTGGGAAAAACAAGAAATATAGGAATAAAAGAGGGAAGAATTAATAAAGATTTACTATTTCCTCGGTGCGGATAATATTGTATGACACTATAACTCCCATGGTTATTTGGTTTTTATAGATCTAGAACATCCCTAGGTTTTATAAGAGTCTAAATAGGGATTATTTGGGTAGATATTTGGCTTTGGAAATAGTGGTTTAGTGTTTTTACAAGGGAATGGAGCTGGGTTATTTATACTTGAAGAGAGGGGTATTTTTAGAAAAAAATATTAAATAAAATATTATATCAAAGGTGAGGCTTTTAATAGTATTTTTTTGAAAATATTAATTATATTTTAATATAATATAATGTGGTTAATAATTTAAAACACATTTATAATTTGAAGTCACAAGTTTATGAAAAAGGAAGGTGGAAGAAAAGAAAAAATGTTATTTAAAGGAATCACTTTTGATTTTAGGTTTTGGAAAATAATTTTTAGGTTTGGAAGTTGAGTATAATGTATTTTAATAATAAATTTATTAAATTAAATATACCACGTCAGAAACTAAAGTTATATATAGGAATATGTCATTATTACCTAATAAATGATGTAATTGGAGTTACATCGGTTATGTGAAAAAAATGTATTTTTACTATTCACCTGAAAATTGAAGTCTTTTAGAAAATTACCAAAAAATAACCCTTGGTTAATTTTTACAGGATGATTTCAAAAATGATATTAATTTTATCAAAATAAATTTCTAAAGTATGTAATTTGAATTTTTAATATAAAAATACTGAATTTTACAAAATAATTTACTATTCCAACGGTCAAGTTACTATTCCAACAGTCATATTACCATTCCAACAGTCACTTTACCTCCTATAAATAGTACTCTATTTTTTAATTCAATATTAAACTCAATTATTATCATGGTTTAATGTTTCCATTTACTATAATGTTTATTTACTAATATTTTTCTTCTTCTTTATAGTGTTTATAGTGGGGGTGATGATTCTAGCAGATTAGGGTGATCTGTATTTTCCCATTTTGGATTTTCTATTTTCTATTTTTCCATTTATAATGTTCATTATTTTAATTGGTTTTATTTTTGATTAATTTAAAAATATTTATTAATTAAAAAAAATTTATTGTTGGTTTCTCTATATTTTTATGTGTATAATATAATACAACACACATTTATTCAGGATTTTTTTTACTAAAAACAATGGGTTTTTACATTGAATTAAATTTCTAAGATATTACACAAAGAGTAAATATTATAGACCTTACAAAAAAGGCTTAAAATTTTGATATAGATTAATGATGAAGTGGTAGTTGAATATGTAAAAAATGATAGAATTATATGATCCCATTTTTCTTGAAAAACACAAAATTTTAGAATATGAGAGTGAAGAAGTAGTGTATGGTCCTGGGGGGGGGGGGGGTTATGAAGCATGAAGTGAACTATGATGAAGACTCGTCTTGTAAAGAAATAACAGAAATTCCAATAGGTTCACAGAGACAAACAAGTAGGGATAAAATCACTAAATGAAACATTTTTTTGGAGACAGCCCCAATACACACCAGAAGAATGAAGGCCCAAAAATAGTTATCTTTTTTATATTTGAAAAAAAAATATTTTAAAGAGGATATAAATGATGAGAGTTGGATTAAGGATATGAATTATAAGATTGAAAAAATATATAAAAATAACACATGGGAAACGTTTCTAAAGAAAAGTGAAACAGATTTAATTAGAACCAATTTGGTGTTGTGAAATAAACTAAATGAAGATGGAACAATGACCCAAAACAGATCATGAATTTTGTGCAAAGTTTATTCCCAAATTTAAGAAATTTATGTTGATGATATGTATGAACCCATTTCATTGATTGAAAATATTATGTTATTTCTAGCCATGTAAATTTATAAGGGTTTCAAAATAAATCAAATGGACATCAAATCATAATTTTTGATTGGTGTCCATGAAGTGTAATTTTATATTGAGAAAAAACATGGATTTCTCATTGATAAAGACGAAGAAAAAGTTTTTCAACTAAAGAAGTCATTATATGGTCTCAAGAAATCACCAATAGAGTGGTAATCTAGATTAGACTAATGTCTAAAGAAGATCTGAATTCATAGAGGAGGTATTGATCATAACCTCTACATCATGATGAATATTTAACAATGATTAATCGTGATCATCTACACTGATGACATAGTTTTTGGAGGCCCAAATGAAAACCAATACAAATAGTTTTTTAACTCATGAGGTGAGAATTAGAGATGTCTCTAATTGGTGGTATGTCATTTTACCAAGATGATAGGTCACTCAAAGAGTGGATGAGATATTTATCTCACAAACTAAATATTCCAAGGAAGTTATAAGAAGATTTTAGATAGAAGAATAAAATTACACAGTAAATCTGGTGGATACAAGATTGAATTTATCAGTAGATGAGATGGGACATTAAGTTTATGTGACCATGTATTTGAAAATTATTGGGAGTTTTCATTATTTGATAACGACTTGAATATATATATTATTTTCTACTTGTCAAGATTCCCATTTTCTAAGTGATCCCAAGGAGAGACACATTAAATCCTTGAAAATAGTTCTTAAATATATCCATTACAAGGAATAATATGGGCTACTATATCATAATTATGCATAGTATAATTTAGTGAGATTGAATGATGAAGATTGAAATAGTTTGTAGATGATTGAAAATCAATATCCAGTGATGATTTTAATCTTTTGAGTTTATCTATTTCATGGGAAATAAATAATGAATATTTTATTTCATTGATCACCACTGAGGCTGAGTATATTTCTGCTGTGCAAGCATTTACTCAATTGCTATGGATGAAATAAAACTTGATAATGTGGGTGTTGATGTAATTTATACCATTAAAATTATGCGTGAGAACTCAAGTATGATCATTATTATTAAAAATACTATCCAACATTCATGGACCAAGATAATTGAGATCAAATATCATTTCATAAATGATAAATCAGAGAAAAGAGTTATGATTTTGGAGTATGGGTCAACACAAGATTAATTCTCCAACACATTGAAAAAGGCACCACCCAAAGTGTTGTTTGAGAAGAATTAATTGGCTCTTGGATTCCAACATTATCTATCCAATTAATAAATTATTGGACATACCCCACTCCCCCTCATTGATTTAATGAGTGTTATGTTTTCTCACCACATTTTTTGAATTTCCAACCCCATTCAATGAACTTTTCAGAGTAGTGAACTCTTTGGGTTTGTTTTCAAATGGGGGAGAAAAGATTCAAGTGTGTTTCCAAAGTGGGAAAAGAAATTGAGAGCAAGGGGGAGTTTCAATATAAAATAATGGGGAGTTCATTGTGGTTGAAATTAATAAAAGGTGATCATTACAAACTTTTCATCCAATTATTATTTCTCACATAAAAAATTTCTCATGTGTTCTTATAATTATTTATTAATGGTGCTTTGAATTTTTTTTAGATTTATTATCATTGGAGTGTTTATAAAATTGTAAACAAACCCAGAGGGGGGTAATTTTGGAAAAAACCCTTTTTTAGAATTGTGTGTTTTCGTTTTTTTGAAAAAACAAAATAAGTGAAACTGTATAAAAGAGGCCATGTTGTAGTCTGATGACTATGCCATAAATTTTATTATTGTGCTAAAAAATAAAATCCAACCAAGGCTAGGTAACTAAGCCAGATAGACCCTAGATATGGGATAAATAGTGACCACATAGGGGAATTATGCAATCTATCTAACCACATAAGAAAAAGCGAGCTAGGAAAGTCCACATGTGGGCCATTATGTGCATGGGGAAATGGTCTGCACTACCTGGGTGAAAATGAAAAGAAAGTGTCCTATAATGAAGGGAGGATCCATGGAAGAGGCTAAGAGTAGACCCTGTTACCCACATATAGACATTAAAATAAATGAGTTAACATATATTTTGTGAGATTTAAAGTTTCAAGTTTTATTTAGGATTTTGTTTTCTGGGCTACATTGCAACTATGGTCACCATGACGTAGAGTGAGTTCCAGGGGGTTTTGGTGCCATCAGATTATTCTTAGTGCTCACACCACATCAAAAATTATTATTCCACAATTCTGTTTGAGAGGAATTTGTCCAAAAACTAGATATTAATTTTTTCATGGAGTATCTAAAATTTTTAGAAGAAAGGAATTAAAATTTCCTATGGTATACAAGGATCCAGACCATAGTAGTAAGGGATATACCACAACCCCCATTAACAGTAATGTGTCCACACTATAGCCATGCCTTGTGATGTGGAGTACATAATTTTGGAAGAAATATATATTTTGTGATGTCCTATTTTATAGGATAAAACCCTGAAACAATTTTTTCAATGCCACATCCAGTTCAGTGTGTGATGTGGTTTGAAGGAAATCATGCTTGAAATCATGGTGGGAGTTATGGATGGAGTTAGTGTGTAATAAAAGAAGATATTTTGATTAAAGTGTCCATGCCATAGATTTGTTGACCTTTAAATAGGAATGATAAATTAAGAATCAGTTGCACTATAGTGAAGGTGAAGATTCCGTAGTTTATGTAAAATAGGTGATACCAAGTCATAACATCCATGGCTATGCTGCAACCAAACCTTTTTCAGTCTATTTACTACTTTGGTTTGGTGGATATATGAGTTGAAACCCCCAATGGTTAGTTTATATTTTAAGGTGCATGATGAACCCATTTAATATAGGGGAAACTTTTTACAATCATATATATAGGATAATTGATCCTAACCCTCATATTGAGATGAGGTGAGGAAGAAAACCCGTTGTGCAGAATAAAAAAAATAGAAACACAAAGAAAAAAAATAATACATAAAGGTAGGGATAGAGAGTTTTTATAGAGTATATTTTCCAAAGGTATTATTCTAGACCTCAACTAGAAATTTGAAGGTCAAATAATTAGCTATTGTAAGAGTTTAATTATCATTATAAATCAACTTATTGTGATGAAGTGAAACCCCAATGTGGGTGTATATTCATATAATTCTTGTGTGAAGAAGTATTATAAAAAAGGAGTAGTGAGTTCCAAATTGAAGGGGACCAATGATTTCTCTATTTTTGGTAGTGAATGAGGAGGGTAAGTAAGACCGATTCAAATTTTACTTTAAGTAGTGATATTTTAGTGAATTTTGTGTATAGAAGCATTACCATACATGATCCTTGGATGTAGCGCAGTGCGTGTGAAACAAGTAAAATCTATTGTGTAATTTATTACTTTAATTTATCACTGAGGGCAAAGGTAGAGAGAATTTTATGTGTTACTGAAGGTGGGACAACAACATTCTCCTTGAAGGAAGATTTGGATACACCCTGATTCATCCCCCTCTCACGGTGTTATAATTAATAAGATTCTAAAAACTCCCCACTATATGGGTTTACTCATACCACACATAGAGTGAAAGCTTATCAGGTTCACCCATAATCATTTACACCCCACTACTACCAAGACATGATCTTGAAATTCTTAGGCTACTAGGCACACCAACAACTCACTAAACCCAATCAGTATTGAACTTACTTGTGTCCATCACCCATTTTAAAATTCATTAGGTTATAC
This sequence comes from Viscum album, assembly GCA_963277665.1. NCBI lineage: Eukaryota > Viridiplantae > Streptophyta > Magnoliopsida > Santalales > Viscaceae > Viscum > Viscum album. The sequence continues at coordinate 879,224,557 of OY728126.1, read as the reverse complement.
ATGTGAAAATGTGAACCACCTAGGTTCTCCTTATAAACAGAAGGTGTATGGTCCCACACCACCCAATCCCTAGAACCTGACTCATGGTCCTATAATTTTCATACCATTAGAACCAGAATGACCATGCACTATGAAAAATTAGTCTCATCTAACCCAAGGATTCCTTGGAAATCCTTTCAAAAAATAGACACTCAACAATTCCAATATTTAGAACATGATCTCCCATCCATAAAAATCATTCATAATTTCAATCATTTAATTACACTCTATCTGCACAACCAAAGTAAATAAAATGGTAAAATGTCTAGGTACGTGATCAATACTACCCTAAAAACCAACCTTAAACAAAAAGCATTAACACCCAAGTTGGTTTCCCCTAAAAACCCAAGGAATCATCACCATTATTATTTAAAACCCCTCTCAAGGTATTCCCAAACTCTAAGAACCTCATTCTTGATCCAAGCACATATCTCAAGAAACCATCACCTATATCAACTTTCTAAATCCATACCCATGCCTAGACTACATACTTGATAGCATCTCCTACACACTGGTATCACACCACGAGCACCTACCTATGCTTCCTTTTCAAAAATAATTTAAAAAACTTACCTAACCAATAAACCATGTTTCCCTCATAAGGAAACCAAGAACTGAATCACAAAAACAAAATTTTTATCTCACGAGTCACTAAAGTATCCAACCTAGACCAAAGGTACAATATCATATAATTCAAAGACTGTGGGGCGCCAAATGCACTCCCATAACAGGAATCCTAGGGAATATAACATGCTCATATCTAGGGTCTTAAAAAGGTCACAAATAATGAAAACATCCTTTTTCCATTATAAAAAACCATGACAACTCACATACTGATATACCAATTATGGGGTCCCATATATACATAATAGGCATCACATACCAAAAATCACCAACCCACTTGGGAACTAATTCTCATGGGAAATTGTACATGATACTACCCTTGGAGAATCACAACTCACCAGTCATCCCGGTAATAACCAATTACAGCATCCTAGATGATCCGTGTTTATTGAATAATGGTCAAATGGTTCGGTTAAGTCAGATTCCATTTCAATCTATACTAAAAAGAAAAATATATGTTGTTACTACCACATTAAATAATTAAACCTATAAAATAATATCCCATGAGGGGTTCACTGTTAGGGAATCAAATTCCAGTACTAACCTTGTTGGTTCACTACATATTCTTAGAAATGAAGGGCTAGATCATTGATACTTCCATTAATTATCTTGTTATAGGTTTTGAATGACCTATCATCCAAAGAAAATGTATATAAATGTTTTACTAGATGAGTAGAATCCCATCAAATACTTATATAGGAAAAATCTATATGATAATTTTCTAAAACTTTAAACAACTTAACCTCCCATTAGTGATAAAAATCATACTAATAGTCCCATACATGTCATGTGAATCCTATGTGATGAGGATGATGCATAAATAGATTCCTCTTTCCCCTATGATCCAATCTTCAAATCTAATAACTAATTTCTTTCTAATGGTCCAAGAGTCAAAAATAAATAACTCATTAGTTATAAATATCAAATTGAACATGCATCAAATGAGTTTAAAATCATACCAATCATAACATCACATACTCAGAAAAACAACCCCTTTCCCTAGGTAACCTAGACTTCCTATTAGAATAGGTGTTCATGACAGACTATCTTGATATGAATATCAGGCCCAAAAACATTCCTATATCTCTTATTTACCATATCCTAAGTAGTAAGAAAAATAAAAAAATCCTACAATACCACCTTTTAATGTCATTCGACCCCAAGAAACTAATCAGTGCTTGAACCAGAAATCACTATTGTACCTTAAGATTACCTTCCTATATGAAAAATGCCACTGACTAATAGTGTGAGTCTAATAGGTACTATGGGGAGACTATACCCCATATATGAGAGTGTACGATAATAAAATTAATAACCAAGTATCATACACATTCATAACCATCATATCACATAGAAAAATAAAACATCCAATAATAATAACATGAATGTAGGATATACTTACAGTCATACAAACTCTATTATCCACTCAAACAATCACATAAAGAGAATGAAAATAAATGAATAAATAAAGACTAAAATAAAAGTATAGGAGGATCTGCTTCAATCCCTAAGCCCACATCAACCCGAACACAAAATCCCACCAGTGGTGATCTTTCTAGATCATGAAATCCTGAGAATTATCTCAACCTGAACCTGCAATAGTGAGGGTTGTGCGGGAACTCAACTGTAGTGGAATATTGGGAAGGGTTTGACTATATAACTCAGTAGCGTACTAGTAACATGGCCCCGTACTATACTGATAATGCAGTGATATGTGAATGTGAAATACTCAAAATAAGAAATAAACTAAAAAAATAAATAAATTAAGCTACCAACATTACCATCTTTAGATTGATATAGGGATATCTTTGAGCATGTCGCATAAACTGTGCCAACCCATGTACCATATACTAAACCATTGTCAATGATTTGTTCTATGACCCCGAATGACCATACCTTCTTCAACTGGGGATGAGTTGTATATGAACATGTCACAATGCCCATCCCTCCCAATATAACTGACCTAGGTCTCCTCGTTATACATATCATGTTTCACAGACCTCCCACAAGAGAGATTTCTTGGCAGAGGAATAATCCCATAAGTAGAACATTCCTAGGTAATACTCCTATAAATATCCATACTCATATATCAGATCAACCCTAACTCCAAATCTATATAAGTTACCATAATAATATCATAAACCTATCTTATGGTAGTTTTCTCAGTTAGGTATCACAAACCTCCCTTGGCTAAGTTTTCTCCGGCAAGGGCACAAGCCCACAAGTTTTATTGAGATCCCCTATTTGATTTTTCTCTACCAACAAACAAGATTTAACTTATAATATTTTTCTAGACATAGGTAAAACAACTCCCCTATGTGTGTTTTCAAAATAAAAAAAGTACTACCCTAATATGAATTTTTGAAAAAAATTAAATGATACCACCTAGGGGTGGTTTCTAAATGAAAAAATAAGACTGCTCTCATGAGAAATTTTCATTTCATAATAAAACATCCCTGATATGTATACTGAATCCCATCATAAGGAAATAAATAAACAAGGTTTTCTAAACTCCTATGCCAATAATCACTATTTTTACCCAAGACCATCCTATATTTGGTCTATCCACCTAGGATAAACATATCTCAAGTATCTCACCAAGCCCATTGGGACCTTCCATCTTAAGTATCATAACAACCCTCTTGGATTCATCCAAATGTTTGAGTATTCTCTTATTCTAGGTCTCAGTTATCAGTGGCCAAGGAATCAAGAAAATTCATAAGTTCCTCAATGGCCTTGGCACTTTACTTATTTCAACCCAGAAAAATTACATAGGTGAAGAAATTTAAATTATATAACCATTTAATTTAAATTAAACACTTTATTTTAAATTAGTCTTGGTAGATAATAAATTTATAAAATGTCAACACCCATAATAGAAATACCTCACGACAAAATCTCTATTAAAAGTATGAATTAAATCTCTAGGGAAAGTATCGAGGACCACTTACCTCAATTGAATCTTCTTCCATTTTAAATACATGACTCAATAGCTCCAAATAAGCTATCCAAGGTCCAAATGAACTCATCCACCACATATGTCCACTGCCAATGCATGTAATTATATACCTCAAATAAAAAAATCTAAACCAATTAAATATAAAATTTATAATTAATTAAAAAAACTAATTTATCAAAGGAATAAAATTTTAAAACTCACTAAAAATCCTCTCTATAGTACAATCGTAACCAACAACCTATGGGAGGTTCTTAACGAACCCCCGACATCATCTAAGATGAAATACCTATTATGCATCATGGATTATTAATTTAATTTACTATAAAACACCTAATAAAATTCCAAATAGTTATTCACCTTCACTGAACCATCAAGAAACTATGTGTAAACAATAATGCAGGATTTCCTCTAGCTTAGTTATATAAAATCCCCTCAGGAATCAGATAATTCCACTATGTTCAGATGAAATCACCTCAACAACCCTAACTAGAGAATGAAAAAATTAAAATTATAGGACATGCAGATTGATGAAGGTCACTAGAGTAAAATATATACCTAGGACCATTGATATAATCCACCCAAAACACCCTCTTGAAGGTATGCGAGGAGAAGAAAAAAGGAGAGAAAACCCCATGACTTCACAGGAGAAAGGAATAGGGAGTAGTTGGATGTACCACTTAAATATTTAAGGGGTAAAATAGTAAATTTCTCCCTCAAACACCCCCATTTAATAGTGGTTATTGGGACACCAGATCACTGGTGGAACTTATAGCTGCACCGATCAACTACCCACCCTATAGGCCACCTTGTGCACCGATACTAGTTATTAGGTGGCTACAAACAACATCTCGACTAGCCCAACTTCCCTAAAAATCACTCCCAATACTAAAAAAAATAGGAACTCCATTCCATGTCCAAAATATCTCCCTTGAGTGGTTAAAAACTCCAGAATTCAATTCTAAATCCATGTTCAAAATCCATCCCATCTATAAATTCAAAAAAACAACCCCTAGATTTTTCTACTCCATATGGAAATGGGGAATTAAAATAATTGTGTAGAGTAACCCTATGACAGATGGTGATGGGTATAGAGACTAGGATTGTGAACTTAGCAAGTTTATCATGTGTTTAGTATGAAAGGGGATGCAACAATGACGGTTATAGAGGATTATTTTAGAGGAGATGTTGTGGCCTACACATAAAATAAACATAATGTGGTATGAACCAAAGTGACTTGAGTGGGGAATTTTGAAACTATTTGGCCACATGATAGGTAGTACAATATTGAAAAATATGTTCAGTAACATGATACCTTCTTAGTGAGTCCCTAGTATCAACTAAATTTGATGCTGTTTAAATGTCTCTCACTTCCCTAACATAATGGAAAACTACATCAAAATAGTGGTAATTGGGGTGGAGAGGGGGGAGGGTATTCATCCTTGAAAAACCTTTACTGTAAGAGATATTATTTCATAATTATGGCCTCTAGATCATCCCACACTATTTCATGGGTGGGAATGAATACTTAATGCTCGTAGTAGTGATCAATGTTATTAATAACCCTCCACTGAATGATATATGTTGGTGAAGGGGGTGGGTGGGGGGGGGGGGGGTCCTTGGATCCATAGGAGAGGTAATCATCTAAAGAGTATAGGTATAATAGATCATCATTTTTGGGTTATCATATGTGGGTGCCCATGGGTGTGAGAGAAATCTTGGGTGGCTCTACTCTAATGACCATTACTGGTGGTTTAGGAACCTTGAATAGAATGTTTGGTGTATGAGTACCTATCAGATGATAATTATTCCCAACTTACCCAATGTTACTCATTGTTTCATTGTTGTAGTATAAATTATTCATGTTGATTTCACCATTATGTGAAGAAAACTTTAAATGTTCTTATTGGTGATGCGCTGGCATTACTCATCCTATCACTATTAAAAGAGATGGGATTCTTATTGGGTTAAACATTCTATTTTTCAATTATTAAAAATAAATAATCATGTCGGAATATTCCTGGGATGGTTGCGATCAGGGTATGTATTCATTCTTTCCAAAGGTGGGTGGCCTACCACCACTAAGGTGATAATGAAAACTCCATAATTGAAATAGAATAATGGGATGTTATCCCTCCAATCCATGGAGTACTTTGTAGAGTTATTTTACCAATTTTTATCTTCTTTTTATACTTAAGACACATTTGGGAATCCTATTCATAACTCTATCTTGAGGTGGCCAATGATTAATTACACCACTTTCTACCTTGAAAGGGAAACAACCTTATGGTCTGGGATGATTAGTTTTTCAATTATATTGGGCATGAAAATTTTCTATCTTCCTCATGTAAGGTTATAAAGTCATTTTATTCTCTTCACATATGATTTCATAGATTCTTCCAAAAAGGAAACCTAGGTTTACCACCCAGGGAATCCCATACTCTTCTAATGAGAAATAATATGTTTATTACACAAGGATACTTATTCTAGTCAAACAAAGAATTAGATTCTTACAACATGAGTAATACTATGCCCATTACCGAAGGAAACTTGGGCTCATTACATAAGGATTATCATGACCATCATAAGATGAATCTTTTTCTTGTCACATAATACATCCTATGCTTATCACATAGGTCTAGGTAGAGTCTTAGGCTCATAAACTAGGGGAAATATAGAGAGATCCTATGATCATCCCATAGATTTCTTATGATCATTTTATAAATAATCTCATGATCTTCATATGAGGAATCTTAGTTCCATCATAAGAGGCATCCTCAGCTCATCCAATATAATATCTTATGCTCTTCACATAACAAGGGATATTACAATCACCTCAGGATCACCACCCAAGGGTTTGGGTGTTCCATGATTATCACACATATATCTTATAGTCCATTAATATGATATTAGTGTGAGATTACCACGAGAGTTGGGGGGGTGAATCATGGTATGGGATGTCTTATGAAATTTATCACATTTACATTTAAATATCACTACCCTAAGTGGATCTTGACCTCTTATCCTTGAGGGTCACTTAATATTCTCTTTTTATTATAATTTGATATTATTCAACCCACTTGTCCATCCATTTGTAACCATATTTTATTTAAGATTGTAATGCCCCGACCCCAGTTACCCAGAGTCGGTGCATTATTAAATAACATTGGCATGATCACGAGAAAGATCAAATCTAGAAAGACCGATTGGTTTAGTATCCTTGGAAACACTAGATATATTCATAAAGTTTTACATTACATCAATAAGTAAAAAGATACGACAATATATTGTCTCCATATTCCACACTCATATCCCCACATACTATCCCTGCAGGTCATTCATAAATTACTTCTTCACATCCTGAGAAAAATAAAACATAGAAAAGGGGTGAGATCAAATGCCCAGTAAGGATGACAATATAGCAGAAACTTTCATAAATAAGAATAAAAATTTAAGGAAATGTATAACTAAAACAAAAGCCTTTTAAACTTGAACTTCAACATAGTATGGAAAAAGTAAAATGAAATAATGCCATTTACTTATTCACATGGATATTCTACTAATCAAATAATCAAATGAAATATCAATAACCACTTTCAAAATGATGGAATGCATAATGCCAGACTATCATAACCACATAGCCAAGGCCTCGTGCCAAGACTACAAATAAGATTTTTTCAAGGCCTTATGCCAAGACACTAGTTTGTCTCATGAGACCTACCGATACATCGAGGAGCTATAGCGGGCTCCACCCGTCACATATTAAGTACAATTCATTACCATATGAAATGGTCTAAACATAACATAAACATTCGTATTAAAACTAGCATACGAAATGTCAATACTTTCTCCATAAACCATGAATGGTATAAAAATAACACATCCACAGTCAAACATATCACAAAACCTTCAATACAATATATAAGTTTTGTACCAATTTCAAATAATCATAAAATCCATCAAAGGATGTTGAAATAGATGAAATCAAAACTATTTGAGAGAAATATCTCTTTTTTTAATCATTTTAAAAGTCACACATTTATAATGGAAGAAATTAAAAAAATATTTTTGAATCAAAGTGTCCCATACCAATTTGAATTTTTTTGAAAGGAATTAACATTTTAAAAACATTCATGTCCATATAAATAAATCCTTAAAAACCATTTTTAAGAAATGGAAATTATTTGAAAAATATTTAGAAAGATTAATCATTAAAACATTTAAAATTCTGATTTTTATAAAGAGTACTTTTCAGAAACTCTTAAAATATTCATTTTGAAATCATTTAAAAGTGACATAATTATAAAATAAAACATTTACTTAGAAAATATCTTTATAACCTTGTAAGGGAAACTTCGAGAATTTTATAATGGTGGAAAATAGCCGCGCCCGCCGTATAAGTTAAAAAAACATTCTTACCTTAATTCCGTCGAAAAGGTTAAAAAGGACCTTGTTTGGAAAACAACGGAAAGATTCCTTTATAAACTTCTTATAAAAATTCAAACAAGGGTATAAATGACTTTAACCCATATTCTGTAAAATAGTAAGAATTTTTTGAAATACACTTTCAAGAAACATGGATGTGGATGATAAAGAGGTCCCAGTAGATAATTACGTATAAACAACCTCGGATAATAAAGAGATTGTGAAATAACCCTTACCTTGTACTTTTCCTTGGTTGGGGGTAGGTTAACCTCATTTATAGTGGTAAAATAATCTTTATTAAATTATACAAGAATCATATACATTCATATGATATCATATATGATCTTTTAACATTGCTTTGTTAATAATATCTTAGAATTATCGTTGTTTCGGGTGTTAACTTACTCATTTTCCTTTATATGTTTTGTTACGTAAGCCATGGTTGTCATGGATAGGTTGTATCTTATTCATATCTAGAATGATATAAATTCCTTAAAAATTATTTTTAAATTATCAAATGATAATTATACTTGAATGGATACGATAGAGAATGAATATCATCGCGTTCGTGGAGACGGTAGTCCGTACGTACGCACGAGCGACAATATCATTATTTTGATATTAAAATAATATATAATTGGATGGTATATCATATATATAGAATAATTATTATGTTATATTTATTATTTACATGAATTACACATCATTATTATACCCATCTAAAATAATAATTTATTGAATAACAATTACACAACGATGTGGAGACGGTAAGCCGTACGTACGCACGTATGGTGACATGTTATTCAAAGGATGGATAGAATACTGAATATGGTTGTACCATATTTATAATAATATTACAGTATATAGTAGATACTTTATTCATTATTTTATAATGGTAATAACAAAGGAATAAGAAGTTGAAGAAGAAATGAATTTGAAAAAGGGTGGTGAAAACATTACCTCTTCTTCGGGTTCTTCCTTTTGATTTGATCAAAAGGGCTCTTTAGGTTGGATTTATGATCAAAATAAGGACTATATGTTGTATTTAGGGGATTTGAGAGAGTATTTGGGTAGGGGTTGGCTGAACCAAAAGGCTTTGAAGGTGTGAAGTAATGAGAAGGGGGAGTGCCATTTTATAAGAGGGGTGAGGGGCACCTTTGGAAAAGCTAGAAATATTAATTTATAATAAATTTATATTCGGTTTATAATGGCTCCAAAGTTCATTATTTAAAGTTTAAGGTGAGGATGAGTCTAAATCAACTCAACCAATAGAATTTAGACAGGTTTGGGTTACTATATTAACCTTATCTTTAAGTATTAACTCTAAGTTAATTAGTTTCACTTTTACAATGTCTCTTTGTATTTTTATATTATATGGTTAATAAAATTACTATATACATCCAAGATACCCCCAAGTGGTCCATTAATGATACAAATATCATGATATAAGTCTCTTTTCCAAACATTAGATTTTTAGGAATTTAATATCAATTAATAATATAATATTTGTTTTAAAAACTCTTTTATGTCAATTTTGACACTATTCAATAATTGATTTTTTTGAAACTCATAAAAGAGTTATTAATTCTAAAAAATTCAGTTAAATCAATCCTAATATGTCATATTAACCTATAAAATTAGTTTAATTCAATAAAAGTCTCAAATTATATTTATTTGGGTTTTTATAATATCAATTATTTTAAATTTTCACTATTATGGTAATTACTACATCATCATTGTGTCATAAATAAATTAAATTATTTAATGTCTAAAAATTATAAATAAAATATCATTATGTAGGAAATATTTTTATATTTATAATGAATATTTATAGTCGAAAATCCAACATATATAACCCTATGTAAAAATTGGTTTTCTAAAAGATATATGCTTATGTCATTTTTGTACTTATTTTAACTTAATTAAAATAAAGTGTCCCTATCACCTACAAGTGGATCCATGGGGTCCCAAAATCGACCCAAAGATGACCATGGTCGGAAATGTATCCAAAAATAAGGTTAGGAGACGTTTTAGGGTAATTTTGTATTATTATAATATTATTTTTAACCCTTATTTACCGGATTTACCCTTAACCATGGTAAATAAAATATTTACCACAATAATTATTCAAAATGTCTAAAAATAAAAGTTACATATTTACACAATATGAACATCCTGATTCCAAATATGGAATCCATTTTTCCAAATTCAAAACACAAAAGTGGTAGAAATTAATTTAAAATTAATTCCCGTTGTTAAAACAAAAAGCGTGTTTTTAAGAGATAATAACTATCAAAAGATTGACACTTGTTTATGTCCGGTTTAATTGTAAAATTATGTAAAATGACCAAAATTATATTAAATGGTAATTTTTTTTCTAAATATACTTTAAAACCACTCAAATTCACAATTTATCAATATAAATTATTTCGATTAAAAAAGTTGTTTTTAATTAAAATTTAGTAATTTTCACTATTCATCAAAATATAAGTGTTATCCGAAAAGTTCCAAAATTTCACCCTAGGCTAAATTCAATATTACGAATCCAAAAATGAATTCCATTTTGAAATATAAAATATATATAATTTCAAAAAGTAGGTATTACTATTCATAACGGCTAGTTTGATTGGTTGTGGTGTGTGTTAGAACTCGAAGTTGCATACAACACACGCTACTGTATTATTCAAAGTAAAGAGTGCCATGGAAGCTTGCGATGTTTCATTTTAAATTTTTGATGTCCCCATTTAGTAAAAAAATTTAAAATCTTGTATTTAAAAAGGGTTCACTATTAAAATTTGGTAAAAGTGAAATACTGAAAATGAATTTGTTCTTACATTATGTCTAAGAAACTCATAATATAGATTCTAAAATTATAAGGATTATATAAAGTTTAAAATTTAGTTAATACTATTCATAACCTCTTTTTAACAGCTTGTTTGGTAAGTCATGGTGTGCTTGAACTCAGTGTTGCGTGTAGTGCAAGATATTGAATTATTTTGAAGAAATAACACACTATGAAATCTTGGGGTGTTACATTCTCCCCTCCTTCAATAAATTGCGTCCTCGCAATTCAAAATTGTTCTTAGAAAATAAAAGGTTGAAAATAGAAAATATCTTTGTGGGAAAACCCACATCAGAAATTGGGTTAATAAAATTTAGTCTTAATATGAGGAAAAGAGAAATGAAAGGGTCACCACCAAATTATGATCTCGATTAGGAGAACATTGGTGGAAATTAGAGACATATAATTGGAGGAAAAATGTAAATATTTATAGGTAGTGATTGAGGTCATCAATCACAAACAAGTATAAAATTTAGGTCCTTAAATTCATCAATCTATGATGATTTGAAATACCATCGGTTCAACAAAACATAGGGTATTAGGATAAAACATTTTTGGTTTTAGGATTCCTTAAATAAAGTATAAGAATTAATTTCTTCATAGAATAAGAGAAGAAGAAAAATATATTCTTGACAAGTAGAGTTCCATCCTTTAACTAATTTCTACCACAAACTCATCTTTCGTAAAAAAAATATTCTATTTATCCTCTTCGTATAGGGTAAAAAAAACGAATTTATAATTCATCTACCAGATCATTAAAAAAAACTACATTATTTAATCCCGGACATCACGTAGGTCAGTGGTAGATGATACACCCTTTCCGCCCTTCGGTTGTGGGTTCAAGTCTCGCGGCCTTGCCGGATGCGACGGGTTGCTGCCCAACCTCCGGGTTGTCCTTTTATGGAAATCCAAAATAATCCAAACTAGAACTATCCAAAATACTTCAGTCCAAAATTTATAATGAAGTTAAACACAATAAAGATCCTTTTTTCCATGTAATAACATGTGAACACCTTAATCATGTATTCTTTTAAAACACTGCAACATCCTGAATTACCATAAAACCTTATTGATTACATTCATGATCCCTTATTCCTTAAAGAATAATAGATATACTCCTTCAATCCAAAAATGTTTTAAACCCCAACAATGATGGAATATACAAATCATTAATCAGTTTCAAGTTAGTCAAGAATATCCAATATAATTTATCCAAATCAATCATGTATTATTCCAAAATCACTACCTCGGTATCAGAACCATATTATGGTTTATCATTTTCCCAACCATATATTTTCCAAAAATTTATCCTGCTATTGAGTCACTTTTCTTTGTTCCACACAATCTCAAGTCCTTAATGAAACAGTACTGCAGTACAATCCTTATATACTCCATAATTATTATAACAAGTACATTGTTGATACAACACTCAAATGACATAATCAACACAAGACCTCTAATCATTCCTCTTCATCTATGGTAGTATCATAACTTTATTATTATCCAATAACATCATTTGCGGCATAGTCTGATGACTGAGACATAGGTTCGCATAGTGTCCAAACTTCTTTCAAATGAAGCATTGTACATTTGAAACCATTTTCTTACCCTTGCAGTCACGTACTTTGTGCCCTTTTCCTCCACACTTATAACAAACTCTCATTCCTTTCAGGCAAGTTCTAGGGTGTTTCTTCCCACAGTTATCACATATGGGAAAATTCTTCTTTTCCCTCTTCCCTTTATCCATCTTTCTCTCTTCCATCCTTTTCTTCTCTTGCTTCCATTCAAATTCATAGGAATCAGTAAACTCTTTACTTATCTTATAAACACATGATATTATTTCTTCATATGATGATAATACATGAGAGACTATTTCTCTTATAAATTATAGCTTAATACCATGAAAGATATGATCCTTCTTTCTCTTTGGATCATGTTCATTGTTGGAGTTCTCATTCCTTCTACTAGGCACCATTTCTAAACAATGGAATACACTAGATTAGTTTATAAATAACAATACCTAATCCCAAACTTGTAAGACACATAACATAAATTAAATAGTTTATGGATATAATCCATAATCATAAAAATTTCTCCTTTGAGGAAGTATATACTCATAAACCCTTCACAATGGTTTGTAAAGAAAATGAGAATTATCCTAAGAATATCCCCCGGGAGTGTCATAACTAAGAGTGTAGCAAGGCCCATTGTCGTGCACCAGTTCCCGTTCGAGTCCTGCTCAAAGTGGTGTTTTCAAGTTTTACCCCTAGGTACATCTGTGCCAAAGCCGCCTCTACCTGCTCGTATCCAGACATGGATGTATTACTGGGAAAACTCACAAAATCTCTACAATACCAAAATTCTAGGAAGTTATTCTATACTAAACCTCAAATTCCATATTAAATCTATGTGCTCTAATCATAGTTTATCTAAATCTATCTTCCAAGGTTTTTACTAAACTTCCTCTGATACCAATTGTAACGCCCCGACCCTAGTTACCCAGAGTCGGTTCATTATTACATAACATTGGCATGATCACGAGAAAGATCAAATCTTGAAAGACCGATTAGTTTATTAGCCTTGGAAACAATAGATATATTCACAAAGTTTTACATTACATAAATAAGTGAAAAGCTACAACAATATATTGTATCCATATTCCACACTCATATCGCCACATACTATCCCTGCAGGTCATTCATAAATTACTTCTTCACATCCTGGAAAAAATAAAACATAGAAAATGGGTGAGCTCAAATTCCCAGTAAGGATAACAATATAGCAGAAACTTTCATAAATAAGAATAAAAATTTAAGGCAATGTATAAATAAAACAAAAGCCTTTTAAACTTGAACTTCAACATAGTATGAAAAAATTAAAATGAAATAATTCCATTTACTTATTCACATGGATATTATACTAATCGAATAATCACATGAAATATCAATAACCACTTTCATAATGATGGAATGCATAATGCCAGACTATCATAACCAGATAGCCAAGGCCTCGTGCCAAGACTACAAATAAGATTTTGTCAAGGCCTTGTGCAAAGACACTAGTTTGTCTCATGAGACCTACCGATGCATCGAGGAGCTATAGCGGGCTCCACCCATCACATATTAAGTCCAATGTATTCCCATATGAAAAGGTCTAAACAAAACATAAACATTCGTATTAAAACTAGCAAAGGAAATGTTAATACTTTCTCCATAAACCATGAATGGTATAAAATTAACACATCCACAGTCAAACATATCACAAAACCTTCAATACAATATAGAAGTTTTGTATCAACTTCAAATAATCATAAAATCCATCAAAGGATGTTGACATAGATGAAATAAAAACTATTTTCGAGAAATATCTCTTTTTTTAAAATCATCTAAAAGTCACACATTTATAAAGGAAGTAATTAAAAAGAGATTTTTGAAACAAAGTGTCCCATACCACTTTGAAACTTTTTTAAAGGAATTAACATTTTAAAAACATTCATGTTTATATAAATAAATCCTTAAAACCCATTTTTAATACATGGACATTAATTAAAAATATTTAGAAAGATAAATCTTTAAAACATTTAAATTTTTGATTTTTGATAGAGTACTTTTCAGAAACTCTTAAAATATTCATTTTGAAATCATTTAAAAGTCACATAATTATAAAATAAAACATTTACTTTGAAAATATAATTATAAACTTGTAATGGAAACTTCGAGAATTTTATAATGGTGGAAAATAGCCGCACCCGCCATATAAGTTAAAAAACAATCTTACCTTAATTCTGTCGAAAAGGTTAAAAAGGACCTTGTTTGGAAAACGACAGAAAGATTACTTTATAAACTTCTTATAAAAAGTCAAACAAGGGTATAAATTACTTTAAAACATATTTTGTAAAATAGTATGAATGTTTTGAAATACACTTTCAAGAAACATGGATGTGGATGATAAAGAGGTCCCAGTAGATAATTACGTATAAACAACCTCGGATAATATAGAGATTGTAAAATAACCCTTAACTTGTACTTTTCCTTGGTTGGGGGTAGGTTAACCTCCTGTATAATGGTAAAATAATCGTTATTAAATAATACAATAATCATATATATTCATATGATATCATATATGATCTTTTAACATTGCATTGTTAATAATATCTTAGAATTATCGTTGTTTCGGGTGTTAACTTACTCGTTTTATTTTATATGTTTTGTTACATAAGTCGTGGTTGTCATGGATAGGTTGTATCTTATTAATATCCAGAATGATATCAAGTCCTTAAACATTATTTTTAAATCATCAAATGATAATTATACTTGAATGGATACGATAGAGAATGAATCTCATTGCGTTCGTGGAGACGGTAGTCCGTACGTACGCACGAGCGACAATATCATTCTTTTGATATTAAAATAATATATAATTGGATGGTATATCATATATAAAGAATAATTATCATGTTATATTTATTATTTACATGAACTACACATCATTATTATATCCATCAAAAATAATAATTTATTGAATAACAATTACACCACGACGTGGAGACGGTAAGCCGTACGTACGCACGTATGGTGACATGTTATTCAAAGAGTGGATAGAATACTGAATATGGTTTTACCATATTTATAATAATATTACAGTATATAGGAGATACTGTATTCATTATTTTATAATGGGAATAACAAAGGAATAAGAAGTTGAAGAAGAAATGAATTTGAAAAATGGTGGTGAAAACATTACCTCTTCTTCGGGTTCTTCCTTTTGATTTGATCAAAATGGATCCTTAGGTTGGATTTCTGATCAAAATAAGGCCTCTAGGTTGTATTGAGGGAAGTTTAGAGAGTATTTAGTCAGGGTTTGGCCGAACCAAAAGGCTTTGAAGGTTTTAAGTAATGATAAGGGGGAGTTCCCTTTTATAAGAGGGGTGAGGGGAACCTTTGGAAAATCTAGAAATATTAATTTATAATAAATTCATATTAGGTTTCTAATGGCTCCAAAGTTGATTATTTAAATGTTAAGGTGAGGATGGGTCGAAATAAACTCAACCAATAGAATTTAGATAGGTTTGTGTTACTAAATTAACCTTATCTTTAATTATTAACTCTAAGTTAATTAGTTTCACTTTTACAATGTCTTTTTGTATTTTTATATTATATGGTTAATAAACTTACTATATACATCCAAAAGACCCCCAAAGTGGTCCATTAATGATAAACCTATCATGATATTAGTCTCTTGGTCGAACCTTATATTTTTAGGAATTTAATATCAATTAATAATATAATATTTTTTTTAAAAACTCTTTTATGTCAATTTTGTCACTATTCAAATATTTATTTTTGTGAAACTCATAAAAGAATGATTACTTCTAAAAAAGTCTATTAAATCAATCATAATATGTCATATTAACCTATAAAATTAGTTTAATTCAATAAAAGTCTCAAATTATATTTATTTGGGTTTTTATAATATCAATTATTTTAATTTTTCACTATTATGGTAATTACTGCATCATCATTATGTCATAAATAAATTAAATTATTTAATGTATAAAAATTATAAATAAAATTTCATTATGTATAAAATAGTTTTATCTTTCTAATGAATATTTATAGTTGAAAATCCAACATATATAACCCTATGTAAATTTTTTGTTTCTAAAAGATATATGCTTATGTCATTTTTGTACTTATTTTAACTTAATTAAAATAAAGTGTCCCTATCACCTACAAGTGGCTCCATGGGGTCCCAAAATCGACCCAAAGATTCCCTTGGTCGGACATGTATGAAACAATAATATTAGGACACGTTTTAGGGTAATTTAGTATTATTATAATATTATTTTTAACCCTTATTTACCGGATTTACCCTTAACCATGGTAATAAAATATTTACCGCAGTAATTATTCAAAATGTCTAAAAATAAAAGTTACATATTTACACAATATGAACATCCTGATTCCAAATATGGAATCCATTTTTACAAATTCAAAACACAAAAGTAGAAGAAATTAATTTAAAATTAATTTCCATTGTCAAAACAAAAAGCGTGTTTTTAAGAGATAATAACTATCAAAAGATTGACACTTGTTTATGTCCGGTTTAATTGTAAAATTATGTACAATGAAAAAAATTATATTAAATGGTAAAAAGATATTCTAAATATACTTTAAAACCACTCAAATTCATAATTTATCAATATAAATTATTTCGATTAAAAAAGTTGTTTTTAATTAAAATTTAGTAATTTTCACTATTCATCAAATTATAAGTGTTATCCGAAAAGTTCCAAAATTTCACCCTAGGCTAAATTAGATATTCTGAATCCAAAAATGAAGTCCATTTTGAAATATAAAATTTATATAATTTCAAAAAGTATTTATTACTATTCATAACAGCTAGTTTGATTGGTTGTGGTGTGTGTTAGAACTCGAAGTTGCGTATAACACACGCTACTGTATTATTCAAAGGAAAGCGTACCGTGGAAGCTTGGGATGATTCATTTTAAATTTTTGATGTCCCCATTTAGTCAAAAAGTTTAAAATATTGTATTTAAAAAGGTTTTACTATTAAAAGTTGGTAAAAGTGAAATACTGAAAATGAATTTGTTCTTATATTATGTCTAAGAAACTCATAATATGGATTATAAAATTATAAGGATTATATAAAGTTTAAAATTTAGTTAATACTATTCATAAAATCTTTTGAACGGCTTGTTTGGTAAGTCATGGTGCGCTTGAACTCGGTGTTGCGTGTAGTGCATGTTATTGAATTATTTTGAAGAAATAACACACTATGAAATCTTGGGGTGTTACAAAGATTCAATTTACTCAATTTTTGTGTAAATGTGGAAAGTAAATAGGTACATGAAAATTTACTTGGTTCACCCTCACCAGGACAGGTAGAAGGAGCATACATCAGCGATGTTCCATGCACCAAATCATAATAAAGAACACTTCTCTTGAAGTAGGGTTTGAGATAGGTCAGTCTTTTCCCAGTATCACTACATTATTAAGTTTAGGGTCAACTCACTATAACTCAAGGATCACTGCTGGATGCCTTATTTCTTCATCCTTATTTTCTCATGACATCGATGTAGGATCTCTACATAGTGTATGTGAATTAGGTATGTTCACTAGCATCAATTTCATGGATGAATTGAGTGTGAATTGGTGCCTTTAAATTCCTCCTATGATCTTCATTGACTAGTTTTGATATCCATTAGAATAACCATTCTCTTTCTTCTCGTGGAAAGTAATAAATTTTACCTTCACTACATAATAATGATTTCTTATTTATAATTTTGGCTAAGTCTTCAATAAAATATAATATCTTATTCTTCCTTCTATACCCTCTCTTAGAACACCTATCTTCTCTTGGAGTTCAGATTTGTAATATGTTCATTTCCCTCTCCCCTCTCCTTAATTTAGTAAATCACTTATAAAATGAGTGATCTGGACCCAACAAATAGGAAACCTATAAGAATAATTATATTCTTTAAAAACCATGGATAAATCCTATATAAATTTCCTCCATGATCTCGATGAATGAAGTCAACAAAACTAATTTATTGTTAAATATCTTATCTTTTTTGTAAGGAATTAAATCTCCATATAATTCCATATGAGTATCATTGTAGTATCCCTTCATTTCATTCTATAACCATGAAATAAATTCAAGGAACATGATTATTGAATCACCAAAGAACTGTTTAGAGTCAAATCCTCCACATTTGGTGAATCTTCAGCCAACACACCCACCAAAATGGATTTCCTTTGAACAATATAGTGTGGTTTGTATATCTCTAGGCTAAAAAACCCTTCAACATGACCAAATTTATATATATATTTTTTCATTTTTTACTTCTCATATAGAATTTAGTTAAGTGGACACTATTTCATGAAGTAAAAACCTTCACCATGGGTACCACCACACCCATTTTGGGTTCACTATGTCTCATAGGTGAAAATATAAGATAAAAAAACATGTGTTATAGTGTAGTGACAAAAACTTGGTCATTTTACATTAACTAAAGTATAATACATGACTTGGAAAACCTACAACTAACTATATTACTCCACCATGTCTTCAATGAAGTTCATTATCGACCATGACCTACCTCAAGTCCTCATTGAAATTTCATTTGTTGAATAAGGAAACTTTTAGACCAACAAATCCATCACCTTGACATGGTCTTTCCCATGTTTGGAAAATTTAACATAACATTCTCCAAGATACTAGGGAAAATATCATACCTACATGCCCATATCAAAGGAATGGTCATTTCCATGTTTGGAAACTTTAAAAAAACCTTATCCAATATTCCTTCAACATATATCCAACCCTTATATTAACCATGAAGGATCCTTGAAAAATACTTTTGCATTTCTTGATTTCTTGCAGACTCATTACTTCTCTATATTCCATTTTATCTACAAATCTGACTGGAATAGTATTCCAAATCATTATTAAAAATTTACTAGAGATATCTTCTTCCTTATTTTCAAGGTAATCATTATTTTTATCAAAAAATCCAACAAAATCTTTTAGGATTCCTAAAAATCCCCATGTTTGGATTTTTTTTGGAAATATCCAATACATATGTCCAATATTCTCCACTCCCAATTATTGGAAATGAAATAAAAAAGGAACATAATCTTCTATAAAATTTTTGGGATCATTATTCAAAGATTAATATCTACCTTTGAATGGGATTACCTACTTTTATCTTTAAACCACCATTTAATGCGTGGGAAGAAACTCTAGAAAAGCTCAGCTTATGCTTTTTATATAACTTCCAATAGGGTTTACAAAATATATTTAATTATGCTTATCAGGATAGGGGGACTTACTTATATTATCTCATCTACCTTTGTAAAAATATATTCATACTTTGGCTTTAACTACATATTTGTTATCTAATTTCTTCAAAATAAATTAAAAATATTTTTTTTGGAATAACCAAATCTAGAAAATCCCTTTCCAAAATAGTTTTTCCCTCTCAAAAAATTCATTGAGTGAATTTACCACTTGGATATTGAGATTTAAAAAATAGAATAATCCTACTGATACTATACTCATTGATGGGAATAATAGTTTTTTTGGACAATAACAAGGCTATCTATGTCACTCATGAATACCAATGAATATAAAATTTTGTTTTCTTTTTCACTTATCAACATACATCCTATGACATCCAACACACTTTCAAACTAAATCATTAATGAAAAAGCATTAAACGAAATTGAATGTGAGGAACATACCACTTTATGAAGGAAGTAATACCACTTGTTAAATTTTTAAAAAAATTATACCACCTCTACTCCATGACTTTTAATCTTCATAGGCTTAAACTATCTTTATATTAGGCATAAAAACCTTTTTATTTTAATCAAAACTCCCCTTTAGAAGTTTTCCCATTGAAACTAATATATTATTGATCAAGTTGGGGGTTCAACTTGTGAGAATATTTCCTCTATCTCAATAAATTTTGGAAATCCTAAAATTCATTAGATAATACTAAATTCCAAAAAAATTGTTAGATAAAAACAAATAAATGTATTCAAAATTCAAGTACTGCTACTTCCCATTCGATATTTTTATTTAGTGGCCTAATACCACTTGGTTGTGGCTTTATAATATGTTCTATCATCTCCATAATATGTGATTTTATAGCATAATAACCCCAATGTGTTGTATCCCCTATTTAATTCTAAACCCAATCCCAAATAATTAGAAACAATAAAGAATATGCAGAGAGGGTTACCTATAGGTTCCTCATGTAGAGGAATAGGGCTTGTCAGGATGAACCAACCCTTCATCTTTCAACTTTACTTTTTTCTTTATTAGATTTTGGGAAAGGAATTACATCATCTATTTAACCTATTCTTCATAATTTTTAGGCAAAATTATCAATATATTTACAAATTATCTCCCTTGTGTGAATCCACTCACAAACGTATATTCATGGATTTTTGAATTATCATCCTTCCCTATAATGGTCTTTTCCATAGTTTTGGAATCAAATTGAGTTGAACAAGTATCCTCTTGAGTTTATATAGTAGTTGATTCCACCTCTAGATTTCTTCTCCATTTCATCTTAACTTTTTTATTTTAGTGGTTTGTGAAAGAATAAATAGGCATATATCATTATTTATTACTATGAGTGAGAGCATGGATTCCATATTACAAGGTGGGTACTTCTTTATTTATACCACTTTCATATCTAGAGAAACTCCTTGATTTTTCTTCTATATTTATATTCTTTCCTTCCAAGAGAGTTGGTGTGAGTACCTAGAACTTGGAATGTGATACACCATTTTCTAAGGATCATATTTATTGTACCAAACATTAAACCTATTTTCCATCCCAATAAGATTATTTCCTTGGAAAAACTATTTATTCTCATGTCATAGTATTGTAGTGTCTCCCAATTACTTTTTGTGACTTCTATGAATTAGTCAATTGTAATACCTTTTTATATGACTAAGGTTAAAATAAATAAAACATTTACCATAATAATTATACCTCATGTGGTCTCTCATTGATTAAGATATTGGAATTTATGGAGTTCTTCTCTCATCCTTGGGCTTGTTATATTTGAAACATATGGTCATAATGTGCCCAATCCTTACACAATTATTGTACTTTAGTTCCCACTTATTTTGTGGACCACTTTATCAGGATTTACCACTGAACTTATATTTTCTTTTAGATTTTTGATACAAACTCTCTCTTCCTATAAAGGATGATTTTCTGGTTTTTTTCTTCTTCTTATTTTAGGTGTTTATATTATCACCATGTTCTATAATATCTTTATATTTTTCATTAAACAATGTTTACATAACCTTTATATTTGAGGTAGAATCCATCTTAATTTTTCTTCTTTTTTTTGATTCTATAGAGGAATGATTATTAACTATAATTCCTTTACTGTGGCTATTTTATTAAAAGGTTCTTATGAAATAAATTCAATAATGTACATTTATTCTTTCACTTTTTTTCCCATTTTATTTATGATAAAATTAAATCATACTTATTATCTATTTTTAATCATGTTCTACATGGAAAGATATTCAATAATTTCATAATAAAATTCATGCATGACTTCCCATTATTCTACCTTCTCTTATAGAATTTGGATCTTCCCATGGATATTTCATGAACACCTCATTTATTTGAAAATTGATGTTATTTCCACTTCCCCATCACGTCTTATTATTATATCTAAATTAGAATATGAAATTCTACATAATTTATCTAGACTACTGTTAGAATTAGATATGACATTAGTTTTAAAATTAATTACCTTAGTAAAGAAATTATTTCTTATGGATACTTATTATTTTTCTTTCTTTTGTACATAATGCATTATTCCTCATTTTTTCCATAGATTTATTCTAATTTTATCCATATATATTTAGAGAATATTTCATGTGAAACCTCTTTATATACATATTATATAAGTGCATTGTTGATTTAATTTTTGACCTTGAAATCAATTTCAATGTTTCTTTGATACATTTCAAATATAAATCTTTACTAGCTCAATAGAAAAATTCCTTCCTACATGACTTCTCATGGAACACCAATTGATTATTCAATCTTATTAATAAACTCCATTTTCAATTATTTTATGTTCTTTCTTTCAAACATTGATACCTTCACTATAAATTCCATTTCTCTTCACAGAAATATCATATCAATTTAGAGTAATAACAAATCCAATAAATATGAAACACCCCATTAATACCACAAATTAGTCTTTCATAAGGGTCTTAGTGTGAGATTACCCTTGGGGGGGGGGGTGAATCTGGTTATTCACATTCTTATGAAATGTATCACTTTTTTGTTTATCTCTCACTGACATAAATGAACCTCAACAACTTAAACATTAGGGTCACTTTCTACAATACTTTTCATAGAAATTGATATGATAAACCCACTTTGACAAACCTTTGATATCACATATTATTTAATATTATTTTTACCATATTTTGGTATGCATGTAGAAAGTTAATTGGAAGATGAGAATTTACATGGTTCACCCTCACTAGGGTACATCCAAGGAGAATTCATTAGTTATATTTCATTCTCCAAATCATAATGAAGATAAATTTTCTTTAAATGAGGTTTGGGATATGCCACTAATTGCCTTGGGTCATTTCCTTACAATGTTTTGGGTCGAATCACTATATCCAAAGGTTCACTTCCAACTGACTACCTTTATCTTTCTCCTTTATTAACTACACCAAGGTAGGATTTTTACGTAGTTTATGGGAACATAGGTCCCTACACATGAATCACTTGCATGGTTTTACAAAGTGTGGATTGTTTCAATTGAATTACTTATACTAATCTTTATAGGACTAATATTATCTCTACTTAAATATACTTATTCTTGATTCCAACACAAAGTATGTAATATGAAATTCACTACACAACATCAATGTCTTCCATCCACAATTTTTCAAGTATTCAATGGGTGTCAATATCTCATTTTTCCTTCCATCACCTCTCCTCAAACACTCTTCTACTCAAGCAAAAATATGTAATATATTCATCTCTCTCTCTCCTCTACTCCTTTCAGATAATATTTTATAAAATGAGGAATCAAACCTAAACAAATTGGACACCTATTATCATAATTATGGGATATAAATGTGTAATTGTGATAGATAAAATGGTGGGGGGGGAGTGAATTTCCATTTATAAAATTAAAGCAGGAAAATCCAATTGTAACAAATTATTTATGAAATATTAAATAAATAAACAAAAATATCCAATTTGAAGCATTATGATACAATTAAATATAATAATAAAAGAAGAATAGTACAACAAAGAGACAATTAACATGATTAAGTAATTCATATATAAAAATTATTAAGAAATTAAGTGTTAATTGATAGATAATTTTTTTTAATAAATAGATGATTGAAAGTGATAAATAATTTAAAATGGACAAATTAAATGAAAATATTTTTTTAAGTTCGTAAATAGTACCCAAAGGCACCCCTACATCTCCCACCTCAATATATTAAGGATTTAATGTATTATTCCATTGTATTTAATGGTATCCAATATACCAAAACTGTCACTTTATTTTTAGATTATAACAATATACTATATATAGTAAAAATTATCTATTTAATAAAGCATTTCCTTTTAAAGGAAATGGAAAGAAGAGAATAGTCTCTTATTGTAATGGTAGTTAGAAACAAAATATGAAGAAAGAGTAGGAAGAGGGTATTTTAAGAATAGCCTCCAATATCCCAAATAATATGATTAAGGACTAGAAGTGATTTGTAAAATTAGGCGAGTGAGTAATATATAAATATTTTCACACACTCGTGAGAGAAGAATGAAGATTTAGAAAGAGAGATATTTGAGAGATTTTTTGGGAAATACATCACATTGGTGATTGGATGATAGTTTTTTTGTTGTAGTAGGAAGGGCCTAGAAATGTCTCTACTTATTATCTCAAAATAATTTAATAAAGTTCTAAAATCCTTCTAGGTTTTTAAAGTTGAAGACATCTGAGTTCTGTGAATCTTGACAGTAATAAATATAGGGCTTAGAATGGATACTTTTAGAATGGTCTAGAATTATATTCTAAGGAAGAGGGATTTGAATTGTGATAAAAATGGTGTTTATTAGGTATGATCATTTTTTGGTTCTTCCTATATTAATGTAGTCATGGTGTAGCCTCTGGTTTACAACATAAAGAAATCTCGCATAGAAAAAATTATAGCGTAGGGATTTACCTTGTATCATAGAGATAGTCAAGTTCTTTTATCTAAACTTTGAAAATGGTATTAAAATGACTCATATTTTTCTTATTTTATTTTTATAAATTTTTTTGGAAAATTGTAAGACCATGCGCTAAGACAACGTGTGATTCCGTGGCCCGGTGTGCCAAGAATGGTCTGTTAAAAAATGTTACGTTTTTAAATTGCGTGCATGATTGGTTTTGTTGAAAAAGTCGAATAACTCTTAAACGACTACCTGGATCAGAAATTTGGGGGTACCGTTGTGTTTAATATGGAATGTTTACCCTAGGTTTGGCTTAACTTAATCAGTACGGGCCTCTAGTGAGAAAAACTGAAAGTGGCATAATTTTAAAGAAAATAATGAAATAAAATTATTTTATATTAAAATCCTTATAACTCATGAAAGGTGACATAGATTGAAAATACGAGACCACCATTGGATTTGTAATGGGGTGTTTTCCTTAGGATAAGCCTAACATTGGCCGGTACAGGTCAACTGTGGAATGTAGTTTTGGGACATTACCGTAAATAAAATAATTAAATAAAGATTATTTTATTTTTAATTCCTATAACTCATAAATGGTAACTCAGATTAAAAATATGAGAGTATGGTTGAGCATGTGAGGGTTTTCTTTCTTTATGCATGGCCTAACGTCGACTAGTGCTGGTCGAGGGTAAAAGTTATTTTATGGATGTTTTAAAAGATAATAAAATAAACTTTGTAAGAAGTTTGTTTTATTTCTTTTAGTGTTCCAAAGCGATGCAATGAAACTACGATGCGAGAAAGAAGAAAATTTTTCCTTTAATAAATGAAAAAGTGTGTCGATGCTGCAACATAGAAAAAAAATGATGGTGAAACATGTTTCTTTATTTAACAACTTGATAGGGATACATGATTAGATTTAAAATACTAGAGAAATTACTTGTAAGCTCTAGAAAAGAAAAGGCATTGGCGAAGCCTCTCAGCAAAGAACAAAAAATGTAAATGAACACTGGAAGATCACGGATTATGAATCATGGATCAAAGAATGAGGATTGCGGATCGTTTAGTGTTGGTAGTGCAA
This sequence comes from Viscum album, assembly GCA_963277665.1. NCBI lineage: Eukaryota > Viridiplantae > Streptophyta > Magnoliopsida > Santalales > Viscaceae > Viscum > Viscum album. The sequence continues at coordinate 879,198,835 of OY728126.1, read as the reverse complement.
CTCTGTTCTTCACCAAAGACCGATCCCACCCTATAGGTAGGGGTTTTATTCTTTCTAGGGATTACCTTAATCCCTCGTCCTTCTTTTCTAAACAAAGAACATGGATAAACTCAATAACAAGTTGAACCATAGATCATTCATTTATACGGGATGTGAGATTCCATGTGGAGATTAAGGAATGGGGATTATATCTTAGTGATTGTTCGAATGTCTTCCCTTTTTTCTAATGTGATGAATGAAGCCCAAATGAACAAGGATGAAGTTCGTTGCTTTGGGGGTTCTTTGTGATCTCTCTCTCTTTGAGTTCTTCAATTATGGACCACTGTGGTTGTGTTAGAATCTTACTAGGATGTTCTGAAAGTGGTCGGACCCCCTAGATCGACGACAAAATTTCTTGGATCACACGGTAGTGGAGGTAGATACCTAGGGATCGCAGCAGTACTCCCAGATTAGAAACGGATCAGCCGAGCGAGTCCGATGGCCCACAGAAGAACCCACTGGTGCACCAGTGATGGTCAGAGGTGGAACACAGTGGTGTCCATGTGAGGGATGCAGTATGCCACAACAATGGAAGAAACTCACGGCATCTGTCATGGGTGATGAGGAGGGGCCGCCTGCGAGCCATAGTGGAAACAGCAGGCGGTCTGTGTCATGGAGCTGGAGGCCGCAGTCCAACTGGACCGCGGAGGTGGCACATGGTTCCCTCCAAATCCCGAGTGGACCACATCATCCCACTCCAGTAGGCTAGGTCTATTCGATCGTCCCCGGACCCCACCGACCCCTTTTTTCTAAAATGTATCATATATTCTAAACCATACGTCCAATTGACGAGCCGTTTGCAATGTTGGGACATTAATGAATAGGTAGAAATTTTGAGATAATATAAATGGGTTTTTATATAGGTCCACATAAAACTATGTCTTGAGGAGTTGGATCTTTTGGAACAAGGACACTAGAATTGGGAATCCTATGACTGACTTTGATGAGAAGACTATGAATATGGGACTAAGTGACTCAGCGGGTCTAGGTGACTCTATGGGTCTGAGAGACTCAGTGATTCTAGGTGACTCAGTGGGTCTAGGTGAATCATGAGGCCTAGGTGGCTCAGTGGGTCTATATGACTCAGTAGGTCTAGGTGACTCAGTGGGTCCAGAAAATTCAGCAGGTCTACGTGACTTAGCGGTACTGGATGTTCTATGACTATGTCTAAAAGTATTTATTTTCTTAATTTTGAGTTATACCTATATGAGATGACTCTAGTTAATCTCTTTACTGTACTTCTCAGAGGATAAACTTCATGGGCCTATTTGGCCATCTTCTTTGTGTAATGATTTGTGGTATAACTTTGTGGTTTGGTGTCCCTACTGAGTATTGTTTTACTCACCTATCCATGGGCTTCACCCACACGCATTGTGTCTTGTGAATAAGATCAATTATTTGATGAAGTCCTTGGTGGTATGGGGCCAGGTGGTGCTTAGAGTGACCCAAAAGATGAGATGTACTTCTGCGGCTTCAGACAACTGTTTCCGTACCTACCCTTTAGGTATAGTTTTCTATATTGGAGTTCTAGAGAATTATACTTTTACTTTTCTATTTTAGTTGGGTTTGTATTCCAGCCTTGTTTACCTTCAGTTTTCTACTGTCATACCTTGTGTTTTTTTACTTAGTGTTTTCAACTTCCAACATATATGGCTTGGAGTTGTGTGTGTGTGTGTAGGTACTCAGGAAAATTCCTCCCATTTGTTTGGGATATGCCTACTTGACACTAGTATCCAACCCCTATCCTATGGGAGGCGTGCTTGGGGTAGTCACAACATGGGACCCAAGGGATGGGTCATGATAGAGTGATATTAGGGGAATTCAGTTCTACCTTAAGAACCTAGAGTCTATGAGTTTGATTTGGGGAAGTAATGGTAAGTGTTTTGAGTTTGACTTTCAGGCCAGGGAATCTTGTGTTGGTGCGGCAGTCGACGTATCCATTCACAAGGACCATGAATTTTGTTTTTCGACTTGGTACAATAAAACTCTATTTTTAGGGAAAAATGATGTTACATGAATCCTATAATAATGAGTTGAGTTTTCCATGTACTTCTTGAGTTAGATCACTAGGTATACTATATTGATCGTGGTATATCTTGTTTTGTTTCAAGATGTTTCCATGTAGACAGCTAGCTAGTATTCTACCCCATGATTATGAGGATGATCCATGGGGTGAAGAGATGGGTACAAGGGTTTGTACCAATGAAAGAACCTTTGGGTGGTGTACTAGCTATACCACCCTTTATGGATTATCACATGGTACTCGTAGTACTCGTGGATGAGATACACGAGATTAGTGAACTTCATGTGTTTCAGTGACATAGACCCCTCAAGTTTTGAGATTAGCCTAACTCATATGCGTCTAAGGTCTAACTTGAGTTGGTGACCAAGTTTTCCATCCAGTCAGTACACTATTAGATCAGATGGTGGTCCTGGCGATGAGCCTTCTATGTGACTGAGTAGGGTGATGGAGTGGTTTAGAGTACCTGATCTTATGATGAGGTGACTCTTCTATGGACAGATCTTGAGAAACTTTCTCAGAGAATGGGTTCTATCCATAAAATATAAGGTCTATGCATGGCCAAGAGATTCCATAGCTTCGAAAGGACGACATGTCGATAGCTAAGTATTCATCAATTCGTACTAACCTTTCCAGATAATCGATGAATACGATATGAACAATACTTCAAGGGACAAGACCTTTGAGCATGGTGTGTTTAGGTAAATCCAAGCCAACACTATTACTTTGTTCATTATTACTTATTATAGGGTCCTAGAGAGAACCTCTATGGTGGAAAGTCCTTTGGCTGAGCAGATACAACCAGGAGATGTCAGCAGTGGGAAAGCATGAGTAGATACCTCGGAAGTAGGAATCCAATGTCAGTCTCAAGGACTTGGATGCATGAGATGTTCTGAGAGGAGGTCCTAATATAAGGAATCTATAGCTTGTGGCTCACAGGGTGAGTCCATTCGGCCTAGAAATAGGTAATGATTTTCAAAATATGGCCAGGGACATCTCTCTAGAGATTTTTTAGCCCATCGTGCTGACTGTAAAATTGTGGATGGGCCACTGGGGTAGAGACAATGATAGGAACAAATGAATTTACCTAGAGAAATATATGGTAGATAAGATGATAGAGTAGTAGGAGGTGGTATACATTTCGACATTTTACCACCACTACCCCCACGTGGTCCACACTAGGCTCAGTGAGATGGAGGAAATGGGAAGGGGCAGCTACATGCGGTCAAGGAAAATGAACCAAGGGATCCAAGAATGATTTAAGGTATATTATGTGTCTATTACGAGCTGAAGTATTAATAGAAATAGAATTTAACCTTTCTTCCTTTTCACAAATCTTGTTTGATACCTAGAGTTTCTAGTTAAATCGTTGACTTGACCCTTACGTCTCAAGATACCTATGGTAGGAGACTTGATAATCACACTTATACTGATAGTGTGATCTGACCCTTGAGGTGAGAGTTTCAGTTGGATACTCTTTGTGGAAGTTTCTAGGCCTTACACTATTATTCTTAGTATGGATGGGTTATCGATAGTCTATGCCTAGATTTACTATTTTAAGAAAAAGGGTGTGGTTTGTCCACAATGATGGAATTGGATTTTCCATGGTCAATGAAAAAGGAAACTCCGGAAACACGGGATAAAATCATGAATAGAAGCATGAAACAAATCACTCTTCAGTTGCCTAGCATGAACCTTGCTGTAGTGGATGAGATGGGTCCTTAGTTTCCTGTAGTGGTGGATGAGTACAAGGACATCTCTCCAGAAGATGTTCCAGGACTACCTCCTTACAAGGAGGTAGACTTCAGCATTGACCTATACCCCTAGACAACACTGATATGTACAATAGCATATTGGTTGTATCCTATAGAGATTTTTGAATTGAGTGTACAGTTGGAGGACTTGAAAAGGAAGGGCTTCATGAGACCTAGTGTTTCACCATGGGAAGCCCTATTATTGTTTTCCAAGAAGGAATACGGGAGATTTATGTTTTGTGTGGAATTACGGAGGCTAAATCAAGTGATCATGAAGAATAAGTATAAGGATCAATGATATCTTCAATAAAATAAAGAGAGAAAGATGGTACTCAGCTATTGAGACCACATGAGAAGAACTATTCGACCCACAATCTTGAGTTGGAAGAGGTAGTCTTCTTATTGAAGATGTGGTGACACTACCCTATGAGAGAATGGTTTATCATCTACTCTAACCGCAAGATTATCATGTATATATTATCTTATAAGGATTTTAACTTGAGATAGATATGATGGATGGAGTTTCACTAGGACTATGACTTCAAAATAGCCTATACTCTTGGTAAGTGAAACATGGTAGCGGATTATCTCAGTAGGAGATCCAGTTCGCAGTTTCAAAATGAGGAAACAGAGCAGCTGTCCTGGTTACAATTATCCTTCATTGATATAGATGATTCAACTTACATCAAATTGGTGGTTGTTACCCCTCCACTATTAAAGTGAGTTAGGGAGGCACAACTTGATGATACCGACTATGAGTCTTTAAGTGCTCAGTTTTCCATAGGGAAAACTTCTGATGGATATTCAATATGCAGGGAGCACATCATGTAACAACCCAAAGTTTCATTAATGGAAATACCTCTTGATCTAATTAAATGTCTCTTTATGTAAAATGTTTATATAAAATGTCAACTTATTTGGTTTTATGTTAAGAATTGTGACCGTTTCTTTTATAGCCATTGAACAGTGATCACATGATTAGTATATATATAGGGCTTTAACAAATCCAATCTACTCAGACAAAGGAAGCGATGACCTCATCCAGTAGAATTGCTCCATACAAAGCCCATTTGTCGGATCTCAGAAAAGAGGTGGTATCTTTGGGCTTCGCTCTTGACCAAGCCCAAGCTGAGCTTCATCCTGTCAATCTCGAACGATACCGTCTATGGGAAAAGTGGAAGTTGATAGAGATTACCACTTGAGCAATGTTATCTGAGCCACCCCAAGAGTCTGTCACCATCGCACACCTTACCCTTAGGTCTTATGCGGCTGTTTTAAGGGGTTATGTAACAAATCACTAGTACTATGTTCATGTACATTATTTTTGTATATAATAATATACTTTCTTGTCATTATTGATACATTGTAAATAGTTTTTTTAAAGTACAAATTGTGTTTTTAGTTATTATTTAATTAAGAATTATGTTTTATTAAATTAAGGGATTTTTGAATTAAATAATATTTTAATAAAATACTATTATCATTATTAAATTAATTTTTATTAAATATAAATGATCTTATAATTTTATAAATGCAATTATAATTTTTATTAAGGTTTGAAATCCATTTTTGTCAAAACCCGTGAATTTTCGATAAATGTTGGTTTTTATTTTAAAAGTGAAAATTAAAATATTTAGAAAATTGTTTAGATAAAAGAAATGTTATTTATGGAATCAGTACGTCGAAATTATCCAACGGTGAATTTTTCATAATTTTCTGAGACAGTCAAATTTTTGGGTAAAAATTAAATACCGTATAAATATATAATGTGTTTTATGACATCATAATGACTCAATAGTGATGTAATAAAATACTATAAGCTTTATGTTCGGCCAATATATGTTTTACCATTAAAATAATGTGATTTTGTGTTTGTTTGACTTATTTTACAAAGAATTAATGGACCCCTCAAGACTTATTAAACATCTTGTCTTTTTAAATTATTTTCCATGGGAGTGTGACTCACCTCCACATAAGCAACCCAATTATTTTAAGAATTTAGGAATTTGGCCTTATAAAATATTGTTTTCCTCTTCCCTTTTCCAAAAACCATGGGTAAAAACCATGAGATGATTTCTGTTTTGGATTAGTTTAATATATGGGGTACCAAACCTAAATAATAAAGAATTCACTCACCTTTCCTATATAAACCCACCCAAGATCTCACTTCCTCCTCACTCAAAGCCTTTGGAGTTCTTCCAACCTCTGCTCTACTCTCTCTAGAATCATCCCAAGGTTCCCAAAGCTCCCAAGAAGCCTCTCTCATGCTCTCTCAAGCCTTTGGAAGCACACTTCCAAGTAAGGGTTTTTCTTCCATTCACTTTTTTGTCAAATTTTCTCAATATTTTTTTGCCCTTTTAATTTCAATTATAAATTCTGGGGTATGGTTTCAAACCTCCCCCATACTGCCCTATTATTGTTTGAATGATGGGAGACCCCTTTCTCTCTCATTAAATTCCTCCCATATACACCCGTTACTATGCTGAAATTCCGAAAGGAACTTCTCTCTCTTCATTTACATTCAAGCAATACTTTTGTATCATGAATACAAATTCCATTAAAATTGTTGGGACTATATCTATATGAACCCACTACTGTCCATTTCATTTAGATATGATGAGGCACCCCTTTCTCTCTCATCAACCATTTTTTATGAATTCTTATATCACGCCGTTACGCTGCCAAAATTACACCGATTTTCTAAGCCAATTCCATTGTGTAGCGAATACCATGCCCATTTATCCATCAATGGTATTCAACTTCATGCACATTTACTTATTGATTATAAAGTTTCATTCCAAATTCCGTTGTCATGTAATAAATGATTATTTTTTATGAATCCATGTTTTATGATCCATGTGGTACACTCATGCATGAAATGAAATGTTTAAGAAGGGTGCGCCCTTATAGAGCTCCAATGTATTGGGTAACGTATAGAATCATGACACGTAATGTGCAATAAGTATTGACTCATGATTATTCAAGTGAAATGAGGGTTTAATCGTGCTTCATGTGCAATGAGGATTTACTCATGCTTCATGTGCAATGGGCCTTGGTTCATGCTAATTCCATGTTAAGTGTTGTTGCCACATTTCCATGTTATGATTATCATGCTTTATCATGCCTTTATGTCCATGTTTCTCTTGTGCTCTATTTATATGCCTATTGTCTAACATGTATTGTACTAATCATGTATTCCATGTTTATTCCCTTACTGGGCTTTATAGATCACCCCTTTTCTTATTCATGTCATCAGGTTATCCCATGCAATGCTAAGTACGAGGGAATGTAGTGGTCATGTAAAGGAAGTTTTCAGTAAAGATGTTGTATTTCTTGTTTTAAGTTGTGATGTAATGATCCTAAGTCCCAAAGACACAAGATATCTCTATCTTCAAAATTGTATCAAGTGAATATTTTATGTAATAAATCATGTTTAAGTTTGTAATAAAAGCAGAGTTGTCATACATCATTCCTTTCATAGGATGCACAGTAATAGTAGTGGATTCTTAGAGTGATGAGATGCATCAGGATATGCATGTGGGTATCAAGGCAGACACCGGGGATGACATAATAGGTTGAAGTTGGGATTACCTATTGATATAAAATCTGAGTTCTTATTTAATCAGTTTTGTAGTTTTTCAACACACCATGTCAAGCCCTTGTGCTTGGAAGGGGTCGATCATTTCTTCCTTGGGGTACTAAGAAGGGAGTGATAAAGGATATTGATGGACTACCTATCAGGTTTATCACATACTTCTAGGGGATATAGTATTATATGGGTAATTTTTGACCAACTCACCATTCCAGCCACTTCTTAGATTTTCAGGAATAGAGTCTCATAGAGAGCTTGGGACGCCTCTACGTGTTGGAGATAGTTCGACTCCAAAGAGTCCCATCGATGATAGTGTTGAATCTAGAGGCACAATTTACATCCTAGTTATGGAAGGGATTATAAGTGGCATTGGGGAATTAGTTGAACTTGTGAACAACTTTCCACTGATAGATAGATGACCAGATAGAGCGGACTATTAAGGTATTAGAGGACATGCTACGTGCTTACATCCTCAATTTTGGCTGCAATTGGGAGGATCAGTTACCTCTAGTGGTGTTTTTGTACAACAACATATTCTAATTCACCATGGGTATGACACTATTTGAGGCCTTATATGGGAAACCCTCCAAGTCGCCACTTTTCTAGACTGACCCGAGAGAGTCAGCACTCATGGGCCCGAAGTTGGTGTTTTTCTACTATAGAGAAATTGAAGGTCATCCATGAGAAGATGAAGACCGCACATATCTATCATAAGTCCTATAATTGTAGGAGATATAGACCCTTGGAGTTCGAGGAGGGAGACCATGTGTTCCTTCGGGTCTCTCCTCGACGTGGGATATAGAGTTTTGGCCGGGGTGGAAAGTTATCTCCGAGTTTCATCAAACCTTTTCTGATACTACATAGAGTAGGTGAGGTAGCATACCTCTTGGGTCGACCTCTATAGCTATAGTGGGTTCACAACATATTCCATGTATCCTAGATGAGTAGATACGTACACAACCCATCACACGTTATTGACTAGAGCGATATGGACGTTGAAGATGGGGTGGCTTTTGTAGATTTTTTGATGAAGATAAAGGATCAGTATAAGAGGACCATCAATGGGTGATTGATTCCTCTAGTACGCATTTTTTGGTAGCATAGAAATTTACAAGAGATCACGTTGGAGTGGGAGGCTTAGGTTCATTCTTGTAACCTTATCTATTTGGGAATCCATTGGTTTGGCTTTCAGGGACAAAAATACTTAAGGTGGAGAGAATGCAATGACTCAGGTTTTCTTGGTTTTATTTTTATAAAATTTTTGGGAAAATTCAAAGACCAGGTGATGAGATAGCGTGCAATTCTGAGGCCCAGTGTTCCCGGGATGGTCCCTCAAAAAATGTTATGTTTTTAAATAGCACGCGTGAGCAGTTTTCCTAAAAAAGTAGAATAACTATTAAATGGGGACCAGATCAGAAATCTGAGGGTACAATAATGTTCAGGATAGAGGTTTTAGCCTTGGTGCGACTTAAATTTAGTCGATGTGGGTCTCTAGTGAGAAAACCCAAAAATGACATAAATTTAAATAAAATAATTAAATTAAATTATTTTATTTTTCAAATCCTTATAACTAATGAACATTGATTCAGATTACAAATTTGAGACCACCATTGAGTTTGTAATTGGTTTTTTCCTTTGGAAGAGCCTAACATTAGCCGGTATAGTTCAATTGTGGAAAGTATTTTTTGGGACGTGAGCATAAATAAAATAATTAAATAAAGATTATTTTATTTTTAAATCCTATAAATCATAAACGGTAACTTGGATTGGAAATAAGAGAGCACAACTGATCTCGTGAGGGTGTTCTTTCCTTAGGTGGGGCCTAACCTCGACCGACGTGGGTCGAGGGTAAAAGCTAATTTATGGACATTTTAAAAGAAAATAAAATAAATTTTGGAAAAGGTTTATTTTATTTATTTTAACATTTCATAGTGATGAAGCGACACTACGATACCATGATAAAGAAACTATTTCCTTTCAAAAATGAAATAGTGTGTCAATTATACAACATAGTGAAACAATGATTCTGAAATGTGTTTCTTCATTTAAAATATTGACTTGGATACATGATCAGATTGACAATCCTAGATAAATACCTTGGATGATCTGGAAAAGAAAAGGTATTGGAGAAGCCTCTTGGTGACAAATGACAAGATGAGAAGAATGCTGATGGATCACGGATCACAAATGTCAGATCATAGATAGAGGATCGGGGATCGAAGAATGATGGAAGTGAAACTTTATTCTTTACCAATGACTAATCCTGTCCTCTATGTAGGGGTTTTATTCTTTTTGTGTGATTTCCTTAATCCATCGTTCTTCTTTTCTTAACAAATAATTCATATCAAATTACTAACAAGTTGACCCACGTATCATTTGTTCATGTGGGATGGGAATTTTCATGTGAGGATTAAAGAAAGGGGATTATATCTTAAGGATTTTTAGAATGTATTATCTTTTTTCAATCACGACGAATGAATTCCAAATGAAAAATTACTACGTTCATTCATTTGGTTTTTCTTTGTGATCCCCCTCTGTCTCCTTGCGTTATTTGTTGATGGACCCCTGTGGTTACATTTGACTCTTGATGGGAGGTTCCGAACATGGTCAGACCCCCCCCCCCCCCAGATCGACTGTGAAATGGCTTGGATCACTCAACCGTTGAGGCAACTGACCAGGTATCACAGCTGTATTCCCAGATTGGAAAACATACCACTAGTGTGAGTCTGGTGGCCCACAGAAGAACTTGCCGATGTTACGCCATGATGGAAAAAGAAACCCATGGCATCTACTGTGGGCGGTGAGCAGGGGTCACTGGCAGGTGGCCAACGACAGGCCACGACGGATGTGGTAGGTGGGCCGTCTCACGCGGATGGAGGCCGTAATCCAACTGGACTGTGGAGGTGACCCGTGGTACCAACCACATCTCAAGTGGACCACACCAGCTCACTTTAGTGGGCCACGCTTGGCAGCCAGACCAGTGCCTTAGGCTGGGTCGAACAGGGATGAGACCCAACCACCCCCTTTTTACTAAAAGGCTCATATATTCTGAACCGTACGTTCGATTGGGGAGTCATTTTTGGGGTTGGAACCATTAACACAAGGAGGGACTTTTGAGATTCTATAAATGGGTTTTCAAGGAGGGTGAAATGTGGATTTTGGATTAAGAATTAGGATCTATTAGAACTATCATACTATGAGTGGGAATCCTGTGGTTGGATGTGATAAGAAGACTATGACTCGGGAGTAAGTTACACAGTAGTTTGAGTGAATCACTGGGTATAAGAGATGTAGTGGGTCTAGGTGTCTCAACATGTCTAGGTGACTCAGCGAGTCTAGGTGACTTTGCGGGTCTATGAGACTCAGCAGGTCCAGGTGACTTAGTGGGTCTAGGTGACTTAGTGCGTCTAGACGATTCAGCTGGTCTTAGTGACTCAGTAGTACAGGATATTCTATGACTATGTCTAATAGTATTTATTTTAATACTTTATATTTATACCTATGTGAGATGACTCTAGTGACTCTCTTGAATGCACTTCTTAGAGGCTACACATCATGTATCTCTTTTGTTGTCTTCTTTGTGTAATGAATTTTGGTATACCTTTGGGGTTTGGGATCCACAATGAGTATTGTTTTAATCACCCCTTTAGGGGATTCTCTTATATATGTCATGCCAAGTGCAGACGATTGGCTCTTTGATGAAGTCCTTGGTGGATCTGGGCCAAGTGGTGCTTAGAGTGACCTGACAGACAAGATGTGCTTCTATGGCTTCAAACAACTATTTATATACCTACCCTTCAGGTAGGGTTTTATTCGGAGGAGTTCCAAAGAATAGTACTTTCACTTTTCTGTTTCAGTTGGGCTTGTATTCAGGCTTAGTTTACCTTCAGTTTTCTATTTTAATACCTTATGTTTGTTTACTTATTGTTTTCAGCTTTTAGCATTTATGGATTGATGTTTTGTGTGTGTGTACATGTACTTAGGAAAATGCCTCCCATTTGTTTGGAAAATGCCTACTCGGTGCTAGTCGTCAGCCCCTGGCCTATTAGAGGTGGGATTGGGGTAGTCACAACACAAGTATCAGGGGACGGGTTATGACAATCATGGACTTTGGAAACTTCTCTATAATTCTTGATGAAGTGATTTGACCAAGATAGGCTGAAGTGTAAGCATAGTTTGATAGATTCATAAGGGTTACCCGAGATCTCTAAAGCTCACATAATGGTAATGACTTTCTCATTTAAAGGTATACTACAGATCCTAAGGACTACATAAGGGTCTAATAAAAATTCGTATACATACATAAGTGTAAGGTGTAATTTTTTGATCATATGTTAGGGTAAATGTCTTTTTATGATGTGGAGTTTAGGGATGCATTGTAGTACTTATTCTATAGTATGGTGCTATGTGCTACACTGTAATCAGTCTAATATGACTTCATGAATGAATTTACAAAGAGTTCAATAATGATGAAATCGATCTATCTATACATAAATGAAGAGAAAATATTAAAAACTTTAATAATTTTGTGATCATTGAAATTATAGAATGGTAAAAAATACAAAAATATTTCTCTTTTTAATGATTATAAACACCAGAATATAAATTATATTAAATAAATGTACAAAAATAAAGTTCATAACTTCTCCACCATTATCATTTAAAAAATAATAATTCTCCCTAAATAATAAAATTTCCCCTTTGAGAGAATGGATAAAATTAATATTTTAATCATAAAACCTGATTTTATAATCATAAAACTATATATGCCCCCATTGAGATTATCAAAAATGAGTTATTCATGGATTTTGAGAATAAAAGATAATAATTAAATCTAATTTTATCATCATAAATGATTTTTAAATATATTATTTAAAAAAAATTGAAAAAAAATAAAATAATTTAGAAAATTAATATTTATAATATTTTTAAAAATATTTTTTTGAAAAAAACTGAAACCATTTTTTTGAAAAAACTAAACAAAATTTTAATTTTAGAAATTTATTTTGAAAAATAAAATGTCATTTAAAGGATAATTTTAATATTAAAAATATTATTACCCCCACAATTAATTCATTTAGAGGGTTCAAATGGATCACAACCATTAAAAAAGACTATAATAAAGAAATAAAATACTTAAGAAACACATATCATGAAAAATAATTTCATCATTATGGGTTAAGGAACATTTATATTAATAAACCATATAAAATTCCCTAGGAGTTTCAAACCTAGTGTTCAATAAGGCCCACTCACAATGGCTAGGGTGGATTGAGGATTAACAAACCCAATCAAATATTTTAGAGATAAATTCTAAGGGGAATATGCTTTAAAATTACATTTACTTTTCCGTATCTAGACATAATTATTTTTCTTAGAGTATCATTTTCAGATTAATTTTACAAAATTGTGAAAAGTTTAAAAATAATAATTTAGATTCCTTTTAAAAAAATAGAAACTATTTTTTATAAAAAGAAAAACTTCTCAATATTTCTATGATATTAAGAGATTAGTATCATAAGATAATCATAAAAAATTTACCTATGATAAAGTTAAAGAGATCGGTAGAAAGATTTTTAGTGAATACATCAACAATTTGAATGTTTTTGAAAACATAGTCATGAATGATATAACCACTTTAAAAGTGATATCATAGAAACATGTGCCTCAAGTTAGTGTGTTTATTATGAGAGTGATGGATAATATTTTTAGAAATACATGTTGCCTTTAATAAATATTGTTTTTTACTGATTGGACTACTTAGTCCAACTTTATATTACTTTATATACTCATATATATTTTAATTTCATTATCAAGATCAAATAAAAACTTCTTTAAAAGTTTATTATTGTATTTACTTTGGTTTAAAAAGGTTCCGTCAGAATTATGGTAAATTTTAAAACTAAGAAAGAGATTATGTTCTCCCATAAAAAAATTTGAAAATATTTTTCACTAAATTAGACAATTCCTTAAAAAAATTTCATTAGTTTATTTGAAAATTAAATCATAAACATAAATTTGAATGAGTAATAAATCATTTGAAAATGTTTTGAGAAAGGTTGGAATCAACTTTTATGATTTTGAAAACATTTGATAAAATAAATTTGGTTAAAAATAATTTGGTTGGCCCATAAAATAATTTTTATAGATAAAACCATTTAGAAAAGAAGTTTTTATATCAATTTGAAAAAGTTTGAAATTATAAAGAGAGGAGAATGATAACAAGATTATAATGGATTGAATTTGAGAAAAATGTGAAAATGTTTCACCATAATTAATACATTCTTCTATATTATATCCTTTAGTAAGAATTAGAGTCTTATTATGAAAAACATTTCCTTATTCTTTAAGTTTTTCTTGAAAAAAGCACTTGTTTCCAATAATAAGATGAATAACAGGACATTCCAAGAGATCCAAAACATTGTTCCATTGAGATTGGTTCAACTCCTCTTAAAAATAAAGAGTCAAATTTTAATAATTAATAGTTTCATTAAAGATATGAGGTTAAAGGTGAGAAAGAAAATCTTAATGTTCAGCCTCATTTATTATTGACCTTTTAGTATGAGTTCCTAATTGTAATTCTCTGATAAAATTATCAAGAGGGTTGTATTTAGATTGAGTCTAATATTTGGATAAAGGATAGTATGGGGATTTTAAAGATACTTTAATTAAAATTAAATATTTAGGGTTATAAAACTCCAAACTTGGTTGTTAAACATCAACATAACTTTGTAGATGTTATTTAGGAAGATTCTCATTGAATTTGTTGTAAATTGAAAATTCTATGGTCTTGGTCCTTTTATTTAAAACTGAAAAGTCATTATTGGAGTTTTAGTAACAAAATAAGATTCCTTTTTCAGACATAGTTTCAAACTTTCCAATAGTATCCTTGGTATTAAGGATAAATAATTAACAACTAAATGCTTTAGAGAAGCCAAATTTTTTAAATTTTCTTTTCCAAATTTTATAAGGGGTTTCTACTAAGATTTTACTTTTAAGAAACAAATTAATGACAAGGAAAGAATAATTGACTACCTCAGGATATAAATTTTGAGAAAGGAAAAAACCATTAAGGAGTTTCCAATAAATTTATTAGTGGATCATATTTCATCTTTTGACAACCCCATTTTGTTAGGCTGTTCATAGAGAGGAAATGAAGTGATGATAACATTGAGAAGCACAAAAATTATTAATGAAATTATTGTTAAATTATCCACCATGGTCTATTATAATAGAAAAGAGTTTTTATCATTTTTAATTTTTAACTTTCCTTGGAGTGTTGATAAATATAGTAGAAGCATCTTTCTTACAAGCATAGAAGGAAACCCATGTAAATATAAGAAATTCATCGATAATTACAATGGAATAATTTTTACCTCTAATACTAGAAACTTTAGTAGGCCCCAAAAGATCACAGAGGACTATTTATACGGACTTATAAGATAAAATAAGGTTTTTTTTTCGTTTTATGGAAGACTTTGGTTTCTTTCCAAGTTAAACATTTTCAAAAACTAAGTTATTTTTAAAATATTTTTTTTAAATCTTGATCTATTTAGTTATGATTGAGTTTTACAAGAGAATGAATATTATAATGATCTAAGAACTGATTTAAAATATATGAATAATTATCTTATGTGCATAAAAAATTAAAATTTTTACTTTATAGATCTTTTAAAACAAAAATATAAAATTTTTGAAAATGGGATTTGGTAAATAATAGTTTTATTTTATAATTAAAAAATTCAAAAGAATAATTTTAAAAGTAATTTTAAAATAAATATCACATAATTTAATACTATATAGTAAATTATTAAACAAGAATTTTAAAAATAAGGATTATTTAATTAGTGATGAGTTGGAGAAACCAATTTCACCTATGAAGATGATTTTTCATATCGAATTTTTCTCTAAAACAGACATATTCTCTATCAAAATCTTCTAGATGATTGAATTAATAAGGATCAAAAAAAATATTCTTTGAAAACCCCTTATCAATATAGCTTATATATTCTAGGGTTTTTTTTTATTTTTAAATAGAATATTTAGAAACTATATCTATTGTTACCTATATCATTGGTCTGTTTAAGTTAGATAATAAATATTATTGAATCTACACTTGGTTAAAAAAACATTTTTCCATTTAAAATATGAAAATAAAGATGAATTATTTTAGGTATAACTTATATTTTATTCGATAGTTTCATTCATAGAATATATGACCAAGTTTCTTGAATAATTAAAAATTATATTTTGATAAATTTCTTTTACAGAAGTTGTTTTCTATAAATTTTGGAAAAACAATATTATTTTGAAAAACCAAAATCATAATAATTTTTAAAATATTTTAAGAATATAAATTAATATTTAAAATATATTCCCCTTAATTAATGTTATAAATATTATTTATAAGATCTATAAATTGAAATTCCAAACTTTAAACATTTAGTCTATCTTTTAATTTTAAAAGAAAATCCTATTTTTCTTTTAAAATTTAATCTTTTCAGAAACCAGATGATTCTGTTTCTTTTTAAGATTTTTTTTTGAAAAAATATTATAAAAACCATTTTTATGTTAATTTTTTGAATTGAGAAGCTATTCCTAAGTTAAATAAGAGAAATAAAAAGTATAAGAACAAGAATAGGAATAATAGGTATAATGGGAAGTTTTGGAAATAACCTCAATTACATCCTCATTATATGTCTTGTGACACTTGGTAAATTCATAACTTGATTCATATATTGAAATTAAATATTTTATTGTGCTGCAAGTTGAATATTTTAGATACCTCTAACCTTTCTTCTTGTATTTTTACATTTGTTGTTAATGGCACAATCTAGTTTGATGTGCCCTTTCCTTATATAAAAAAAGTTACCAATAATTATTGATTTTTTTCTTTTCAAGTTTCTAGTGGATCTCTTATTTTTCTTATATTTTTCCATAATCTTGACAAAGTTGGCAATATCGGAGCCACTCCTAGATGAGTTATCATTTTTTTACTTTTAATGAAATTATTCTTTTAGTTTTCTTATCATCCTTATCCTTCTTTTTAGATTTTATCTTTATGGTTATCTCATATGTCTTGAGAGAACAATTATTTACTTGACCTACATATTCTTGACATCTTGAGCTTCATGGGTCATAGTGACTTCTGGAGCCCAAATGATTGGTAAAAAAAGGATATTCTCAAACAATGTTTATTAGTACTTTCATTTTCAACTTATAATAATTTTTATATTTCTTGTGTGGTTTTACATGAAGAAACTATATTAAATTCATTAACACCTAAACCAAAATTTACTGCCTCCATAGATTTACTATCTTGTTAAAAAGTTGAAATATCATCAAGGGTCTGTTTTTCTTCTTTATCAGATAAAATATTATATCCTTTTATTATAATTTTATAAAAAATATATAATATAGATATAAGAAAAGTACACATTAAATATTTTCAATAGGCATAATTATTACCATAAAAAACCAAGCACGACCCAATGGTTATCATTTGGGACCACCACAGGTATTTGAAAAATCTATTTCAAAAAGGAGATATTTCTTTGAAGAATTTGTTAAAGATTATGAAAAACAAAAAATTTGAAAAAAATTGAAAACAAATAGTTTTAAAATAAATAAATACTCCCCTGGTACCAAATATAGGTCTATTATTGGTAAAATGTAAATGGGGGGTGGGGGTGGGGGAGAATTTCTCTTTAATTAATTAAAGGAAAACTATCTAATTTTAAAAAATGATTTATAAAAGATTGAATAAATTGAAAAAACAATCAAAGTTCAAAGAATAAAATTATAATTAAATATAATAATATAAGAAGAAGAATAAAAAAGGGAGAGATTTAAAACGATTAAGAGATTATAATATAAAATGATTAAGATATTAAGAGTTAATTAATAGATTAAATTTTTTGAATAAATAAAATATTGATAGAGTTAAAAATTTAAAATGAGGAAAGTAAATGAGGCAATATATTTGGTAATAAATTTTGGTAATATTACCTGAAGATATTCCTATGTCTCCCACCTCAACCACTTGAAGATTTAAGGTATTACTTCCATGAATTTAATGGTTGAGAAGATACCGAAACTAGAACTATTTCAGTTTATAATAAGAAAACATATACAATAAATAATAGATATTTAATTGAAAATATAGAGACCTCAAAATAATAGTCCATTTTATTTTTAAGTTAAATTGAAAGAAAACCATGATCTTTTACTTTATTGGTAGTAAGAATTAAAATTAGAAGAAAGATAAGGAAAGGGTTTTTGTAGATTAGTCTATAATATCCCAAAGAATACGGTGAAACACTTAGAGAGACTGATATAGTAATGAGATTAAGTAACATATAATATTTGTAACATACTCTTGAGAGAATAAAGAAGGTTTATAAATAGAGATATTTGAACGGAATTTTGAGAAATGGTGCACCTTGGTGATTGGATGAGAAATTTTTTTTACAGTAGAAAATGCCTTCATATTTCTCTATATATAGTCTAAAAATCATTTTTTAAAGTTACAGAATCCTTTAGGGGTTTTTAAATTCCAATATTTCCATGTTTAGTGAATATTTTCCATAATAAATGTAGGGCTCAGACTTGTTGTTTGTGGCATTGTATCGAATTCTTATCAATAGAGGTGGAATTTACGGCATGCGGAAAGACACTAAAAAATGGATTAAGAAGAATAATTTTTATGTTTCTTCTAATATTGAGGTAGTTGTGATGTATCCAATGATATGTGGTGTCGAGAAATCTTATAAATAACAAATTATAGCGCATGGATTTACCTTGCGTCATGAAACTGGCTGAGTATCTCGGATATGAACTTTAACTATGGTGAGGACTTCAAAAAATTCACTATTATTCTCGATGAAGGGATTTTACCCATCTAGGATGATGTGTAATGGTAGTATGATATTTTCATAATGGAAACTAGAGATTTATAATGATCTTGTAAGGGTAACGCCTTACTTGGGTAATAGTATACCATGAATCCTAAATCCTATGTATGGTTCTAACTAAAATTTCTATACTTACATAATGGTATGGTGGGATTTTTATATCATACATAATTATAAGCAATTTTCTACAGTATTATGATTAGGGATATTCTAGGGTACTTATTCTGGGGCGAGGATTTATGTACCACACTCTAGTCAGTCAAATACGACTTCAAAAAGGTCTGTTTGAAGTGTTATATCATGATGAAATCTATTTATATTTACATAACTTAATAGAAACTATTGAACACTTTAAGAGTGTTTGAGATCATTAAAATTAAATAACAGTTAAAATAAAAATAGTAAAAACTATCTATAAATCTATTTACTTCATTCATGATATCCCTAACTATAGTAAATCTTACCAATTTTCATTCAAACATATTTACTCTTTAGTGTAGAATTAAATCTATATTTAATTCTATGTAAGTAATGAAGAAATATTAGTTTGATTAATTCTTGAATCATGACCAAAATTCAAGGCACATTGTTATTGTATTAATAAAGAATAGTTAAAGTATTGTCATAGTCAAATCATCTATATTTGGTGCATCTCTAACTAACATATCCACCAACTCATCTTTACTTAGAACACTATGAATTAGTTTATGTATCACCAAGATAAAAAACCCTTTAACATGCCCAAACTCATGAAATATTTTCAATTTTCCTTCACCTAAATAATAAAAATAATTCAATTCTATTTTTCAAAGAAAACACCATCACCATTGGTACCACCATGCCTATTTTGGATTCATCATATCTCACAGTGAATATCTAACTCAAAAAACCATGAGCTACGATGTAGTAAACAATATCATCTATTTTTCACTCACCAAACCAAGATTTATGGTGTAGTCAACCTTTAGTGGACCATGTTTCTCCATCATGTCTTCAATGTGCTTTATTATCAACCCCAACCTTCCCCAAGACAACATTGGTCTTCCCCATGATGCATAAGGAAACTCCCAGACCACCACCCCCATTTCTATTATGTGGTCTTCCTAGTGTTGGGAAAATTTAACTCACCCTTCTCCAATATACCTAGGTAAATCTCAAACCACCACTCCCATTATAACTATGTGGTCATTATTGTGTTGGGAAACTTCAACAAAACATTCTATTAGATTCATTAAATACATCTCAGACCCTTCTCTGAACCATATATGCTATTTTTAGAATACCTACACATTTCTAGATCGCCTCCAGAATCCTTAGTTGGCCATCTTTCATGTTTTCAATAAATATAACATGAAAATTATTCCATATCTTTGTCAAAAATTAAATATTCCCATATTCTTCTCTATTGTCAATGTTGTATTTCTTTTCATCAATAAATCTGACAAAATCCTTTCATAATTATAACAATACCCCCCATTGTATTTTGTTGAAAATATCCAATACCTATGTATAATATTTCCTACTCCCCTTATTAAAAATGAAATAAAAATAAAACTTACTCTTCCATAAAATTTTGGGGATATTTAATTGAAGCTCAAGCTCCACATTTAATGGGGTCATATTATTTCATCTTCAAACATTTATCCCCCTTGATTTGTGGGAAGAAATTACAATAAATCATAGATCACCATTTCTATTCAACTTTAAATAAGTTTTCCTTAATGTATTTACTTCCCCCAATGCGTATAAGGATAAATTCCTATTCGTAAGTCACCTACATCTATGAAAATCACTTTATTAATTAGATTTTACCACATATTTATTATCTAAATTCTCTAAATCCAATTGAAAATAATTTCTAATTATAATTATCAGACCAAGAATCTTCCATTCCAAGGTAGAAACACCTTCTCTAGAAATTATTTTAGTGAATTTACCACTTGGCACATGAGATGCCAAAAATTAATCTACTACTATTGAGTCCAAGATTATTGTTATAAATAAGATTTTTTTGTTGAAAAAAATATTTTTTATGTCACTCAAGAATACCAATGAATATAAAATAACTTTGTCTATTTTTACTTCTCAATATACATCCTGTGATTTCCAACACACTTTTATACCAATCCATTATTGGAAAAAAATTAAATCAAATTGAGTGTGAGGATCATACCACTTGATTAAACAATATATGCCACTTTTTTAAAATGTGAAATAATTATTCCACCAATACTTCATGCCTTCAATTTATTTTCAGATTTAATAATCCATAGATAAGTCATACCAACTTTCAAATTTTGATCAAAAATCCTCTAGATAGTATTACCACTTAACACCAATATGTTACTCAAATTAGGGGTTAGAGTTGTGGGAATATCTCTTATATCACATAAGATTTTGGATATCCTAAAATCCATTAGTTGATAAAAAATATTGAACCACTTGTTAGATAAAAAAATATGGATGTGAAATTCATGTCTTATTACTTCCCACTTTATCTTCTTCTTTAGTGGACTAATACTTCATGGTTGTGGCTTTATCAGATATTCTTTAGCTCCATAACTTGTGATTTTATAGAAAAATAAATCCATGGATCATACCACTCTATTAATTATAGACCTATTTAAAAATAGTTAGAACAAATAAAACATATTCGGAGAGGGGAAACTCATAGTTCCTCAACTAGATAAATGGGATGGTTAGGATAGACTTCCCTTCATATTCCATTTATCCTTTACATATTTTCAGATTTTGGGAATGGAATAACATCATCTCTTCAATATCTTGATCATAATATGTAAGATGAACTTTTAACCTCTTTACAAAGGAACCTTTATAGTGAATCAACTCACACACTTATCTTTATATATTTGGTAATTATCATCCTTATATTGGTATTTTCTATAGTCATTGAATCAATCCCACTTGAACAATTATCTTCTTGAATTATGTTAGCAGTGGATCTCACCACCTACTTTATTCTCCATTGAATATTAATTTTATCCTTTCTGTGGTTTATAAAATACCATATAGGTACATATATTCCTTAATTTTCATGAGTACTACCTTGTATTACTTCTTACAAGATGGGTTCTTCTTTACTTCTACGACTTTCACAGTTGGAACAACTCCTTGTTTTTTCTTCAAGATTTATCTTCTTTACTTCTAAGAGAGTTGATGTGAGAACCCAAACCTTGGTTCATAATACACTATTTTTAGTCTTATCTTTATTCTCTAAAACATTTAACCAATTTTCTATCATTACATGAAATTTTATCCCAAAAACTCTTTCTTCATATTCCATATGAGTGGACTGTCTCTCAATTAATAATTTCCTGACTTCCATGAATTCGTAAA
Source organism: Viscum album (assembly GCA_963277665.1). Classification (NCBI taxonomy): domain Eukaryota; kingdom Viridiplantae; phylum Streptophyta; class Magnoliopsida; order Santalales; family Viscaceae; genus Viscum; species Viscum album. The sequence goes on along the minus strand of OY728126.1, from coordinate 879,177,160 downwards.
ATTGAAATACCATTCTATATAAACAAGGTTAAAATAGATAAAACATTTACCTAGAAAATCATACCTTATGCAGTCTATCCTTGATTGATATATTGGAATCGCTAGAGTTCTTCTCTCATCCTTAGGGTTATTTTCTTTGAAAACCCTTCTAATAATATACCCAATCATTACACAATAATATCACTTTGGCGCCTCATAATTTTTTAATCACATATTTTATATTTAACATAAAAAATATTTTTTACTCCAAAATTTAGACCCAGAATATTTCTTCCCATTGAGGTAGCTTTTGGAGGGTTTTTTATCTTTTCATTTGAGGTGTTAAATCTTTCCTCTAGTTCTCTAAAATTCTTATCTTTTTATTTCAACTATGAAGACATCACCTTTATATTTGAGGAAAAATACATACCAGTTTTTATTCCTTATTAAATTTTAGTTTTGAGATTATTGATTATCTCCTTCAATTCCTTATCTATGTCCATTTATATCAAAATTTATTCGGAAACCTCTTCCTTAATATTTCTTTGTTCTTTCATTTTTGTTCCAATTTTATTTATATAGAAATTTAAGGAAAATTGTTCACTCTTTTACCTCTTGTTATACAAGAGAATATTATCCATCATTTTATAATAAAATTCATGAATTAATTATCATTATTCCACCTTCACTTATATAATTAGGATCACCTCATGGATGTTTCAGGAACACCTCCTTTATTTTCATCTTGATGTTGTTGCCACTTCTTCATCACATATTCCTTTCAAAAGATAAATGAGATTTTAAAATTAAATATTATTTCTCCAGAATAGTTTTATAATCAGATATTTTATTAGATCATAATTTTTTACCTTTGGAAGAGAATTATTTCATCTAGCATCCTTCTTCTTCTTCTTTTTTCCTTTAAAAACGAAGTACTCTTCATCATATTTGGAATGTAGTTATTCTAATTTCAAAAACATATATTTAGAGAAATTTACATGAAAAAACTTTTTATAAATGTATTATATAAGTGCCCCATATAATGATATTTTTATTGAGGAGTTAATTTCAATGTTTCTTTGATCTGTTTCAATGAAAAATCATTTTTTTATTTGAAAAACAATTTCTTTCTATAAAAATTCTCATAGAACTCCATGTGAATCTTCCATGAAGTATTTCTTTGATCTGTTTCAAAGATAAATCCTTTTTGGTTTAGTAGAAAATTTACTTCCTCTAAAATATCTCATTGAACTCCAAGTGAATATTCCATGTAGACAATAATATCTATTTTCCATCATTTGAAATTATTTAATTGAAACACCATATACTTTACTACAAATTCGATTTCTCTTCACAAAACATTAGATCACGTTATAGTAATAACAAATCCCATAAAAACAAACCTTTCTATTGATACTACTTGTTAGATCCTAAATAGGGTCTTAGAGTGAGATTTCCATGGGGGGTAAATAGTGGTATGGAATGCCTGGTAAAATTTATAACCTTTTCCTTAGACTATCACTACCATAAATAGATATTGACCTCTAAACATTTATGGTAAATTAATATGATCTTTTTCTTGGAGGATAATTTGATTCAAATAAATTGAACAAACCTTTGCTTTCATATATTGTTTAAGACTAATTTTATCCTCTTTTAGTGTGCATGCAAAATGTAAACAGACACAAGAATTTACTTAGTTCACCCTTACTGGGATACATCCAAGGAATATGCATCAATTTTATTCCATGAACTAAATCATTATAAATCACACTACTCTTCAAATGGGGTTCAATCTAGGTCACTCATTTATATATAACACTTCGTTATAATGTTTAGGGTCAACTTAATGTCACCCAAGGATCACTACAGGCTCACTACCATAAAACCACTCCTTTACTTGTTACACTAAGGTAGTATACTTATATAGTTTATTAATTTGAAGGTCCCTTCACAATCATCACTTGAATGGTTGCATTGAGTGTGGGTTGGTGCTGTTGAAGTCATCCACTTATCTTAAAAAACCTTCTGTGATTTATAATTTAACAGTTTTCTTCCAAATTTAAGTAAAAATTCTATAATTTCACCTTTATTACACTTCAAATACAAATTCCTTATTCCTTTGGTTGAGTCTTAAACATGTTCGATTCTATTCTTCTTCCTCTTATCCCCTCAACTGGAAGACATAACATACATCTGTTAGTATCATTATGGGGTGTAAATAACACTAAAAACCCATCTATGATCTATATAATTTCATTCAACAAAATTTCTTCACTATCAACCATCTTCACTTTACGACATGAAATTAAATCTATATTTAATTACTTACAAGTAACACTACTATATAGCTTCAATTCTTGATTTAATCATACATTAAATTAATGTAACATGATTATGAAACATTTAAAGAATATTTTAATCATAAAAAAGTCATATAATCTGTATTTGGCACATCTCCACCTGACAAGCCAACAAACACAACTTGCCTTAAAATACTACGGCATGGTATGTATATCTCTAAAATATCACGCCTTTCAAAATGCATAGATCCATAGCTCGTTGTACATTTTTACTTCTCTTGAATAATATTGATTAGTCTCATCCATTTTTTCAAATCAAATACCTTCACCATGGGAACCACAACACTTGTTTTGGGTTCACCATTTTTCACAGGTGAAGCTCTAAATAAAATTTCCATGAACTATGCCATAATGAAAAGTCTTTAGCCATTTTCACTCTAACAACCCAAGTAAAATTAATAAAAAATAAATTTAATAACTTATTAATATTCATAAACTAGATTTTATAATTTTATATTCATAATAAATATATCTAGTAATTCTCCGATAAGCAAAAGAAATAATTTTTATTCTTATCAAATTTCTTTAGATATATTATATGGTTTATTTAAAAGTTTAATCTCTAAAATTTAAAATTTTATTTTGAAAAAATGAACTTAATGTTTTATATAATCAAGTCCAAATTATCTTAGAGTAATTTTATGATAAGTTTTTGAAAAGATTTATTTTTAATTGAATAATAAAAAATATTTATTTTTATTAAAAATTGTGTTTTCATTTCAAGAATTTAAAAAGTTTAATTTTGTTTTAAAATGGTTTCAAATAAAAATTAGTTCATTTATATTTTTAATAATATTATTAAGGTCTATGTAAAAATTTTATTCATTATTTTTTATAAAAACATTTTTATACTTAGAAAGGAATTTGTTTGAAAAACTGTTTTTATCACCTTTTACGTGTTTAGTTTTTAAATTAAATTCTGAAAATTTTGTAAATTGAATTTTATAATATGTATTCCATATTTGGAATCCTAATAATTAACATTAATTAATAATTTTAACTTAGTTTTTGATCATAATTAATTGTAAAACTAGTAAAAATCTATTACTATAGTTATCGTTAAAACATGTGTACCAGGGGGTTAAACTAAAGTGATAAGGGTTAAAATAACCTAAAAAAATTACCAAATCATATTTTATAGAAATATTTAGAACCTATATCATAAAATATACCTAAATGATCCTTTTTTGAACCATTTTAATAGATTAATGCATGAATATATTTAAATATTTTTAAAACCCCAAGAGTGTCCCCTCCCCCACATATAAAAGAACACCACCTCTCCTCTTCTATCCAAACATCAAGTGACTTTTAGTTCCGCCAAGACCAAAAAAATTACCTTCTTGAAATATCTTTCCATTTCCTAGAGGTATTATTTTGGTAATAATACCAACCTTATAGGGATTAAATTTTTAAGTAAATGATGTTGTCTGAAGAAGAGGTATAATTCTTAACCGAGCGTATTCATTTTTTTATACTTCTACTTACATAAAATATTATTCATTCATGATGAAATTATAACATCATTATCATCAATATAATATGATATTATTACATTTAGGGAATAACCTATGTCCATATCTTCTCTCATCATATGGGAAATGAAACCATCATTGTAGGGCAGACTACCACCTCTTGAACATATGTAATTCATTTTACATTACCACCTATCATGATGTATAAATTAATTTATATAAATATAGAATATGAAAGAAATAATTATAATTATATAAATATAATATATCATCTATTTTCTTACCTTTCCATCCATTAAAAAATAATAATTTCATGCATGCATCTATTTGGATTACCACCTCCATGAAGCGATGTAATTCATTTTTCATCACAAAATCACATGTACGATATATGATAATTTATTTAAAGAGATAATAATATATATATAATATATTAATAATTATATAAATATAAAATAATAATTACCATATTTCTATCTCATTAATTGAAAATGGAAATGTTAGTCATGAGTACGTACAACCGATCATCTCCATAATTGTAACATCATTCATTTTTCTTAAATATTTTTCATGGTTGGTTTCAAAATTATTATTAATGTATAAAAATAATAATTATATGCTGATTTTAATTCTATATATAATTTAATAATTAACTCTTTGAACACATTCATTCGATAAAAGCTATTTTTGGATTATGAACCGAACATCCTCAAAACATCTGACACAAAATTAACTAATGAAGTAACTAAATACAACGTGGTCATACATAATATAAAATGGATAATGATAATTGAATTTAAATGAAAAGCATAATAATTAAGTAAAAATTGATATAATTTTTTTATTCTAGAAGATAAAGAATATAAGTGAAAAGTCATACATGCGGTAAGAGACACATTACCTTAAAAATCTTATTTCAAATGTTTTAAAGATTTATTTTCTAAATTTTTTTATTCCATGTTCATATACATACAAATGATTTTATAAATGTTTCTATATGGAAAAAATGTATTATAAAGAGAATTTTATACTAATTTTGAACCTTCTTTCAATGTTTTTCAAAATGAATCTTTTTTACATATTTTATACGGAATATTTTGAATTTATTTACAAAATGTAAAAGTATTGTTTTATTTTAACATATATGATGGAAAATTATTTTCCCAAAATTATAACCATTATTTTATTTTTGGATTCCTTTATATGATTACTTGTTTTCTTCAATGAAAAAACCTTATTTCCTTTATTCTAGGTATGTTAGTTTTGAAAATGTAATTTTAAAGGAAATGGATATGTCCATATCCAAAAAAAATTACTTAAAGGGTTTAAAAGGAAATTGTCATGAGTTTATTAATGTAAATGAAAGATTTTATGTGATTTAGGAATGTTATAGTACTTGGAAATTGTTTATGAATGATGGTTGAGTCTTATATATATCTGACTATGGGTGATCCCAATACAACTCTCTAATGTATTGGGTAATGATTATGTTCTAAGGGGAGTTATATTGAAAGTATACCATATAGTTTATTCCACTTGTAATGGTTATTTTTAGGGTTATATGAAGATGATGTACCAATTCACCTACATGTGTTTTCTATGATTTATAATGATTTTTCATAAAAATATTTTTATTTAATAGGGTAAGATATTTTTTTAAAGGGAAGATTATGCCCTTTAAGGGAAAGAGGTATGTTTTTAAGAAAACAATTTTTATGGGTTCTCATGTTTATTGATAAACCTTCATGATTTTTTATTTTTCCTTTATGTTTTCATATAACATGTTTTATGTAAAAATTTGGGTAGTAAATATAATTTCATGTGTAAATAAACAATTATTTGAGCTCAAAATGTTTTTATCAAAGGAAAACTCTCTTTTATGCTCTCATGGTTTGGAAATTGACTAACAGGTTTATTTATTATTTTTATATGTCCCTTACTAGTATTTTTGTTCTCATTCCTTATTTTTAAATGTTTTTTCATAGGGATTATGGATTAGTAAGAGCAATGATGAAGTCCAGTTTAAAATTGTGAATATTCAACATGAAAATAAAACATATTTCATTTTAAAAATTTTGTTTTATGAAAAAAATGGATACTAAGAGGAAGTGTCCAAACTATAATATGTGATTTTATTATGTATGAACTATGGAAAAATTCTATAAAATTATATACCTGAGAAGATATCGAAGAATATAATAAAATTATTTCTTGTTTAAAAATGAAATTATGTTTTGAAAAATGATTGGGTCTATATAGTTGGTATTAGAGTATGGTTTAAATAATATTACAGTTTAGGATAATTTATATAAGTACCATTAAGATATTTTAATTTATTATTATAATGTTACTTTATATAAAAAACATCTAGACAGAATAGTTTTCCACATGGGAAACAAGGAAGCTTAAATGGGAAGGCATTAAGAGGATAATATCCTTCCAAATCAACTACATAAAATGGTTGGATTTGGAATAGAGTTGTTTTTTACTTTTATAAATCTGTTTAAATAGGATATATATTATAGTGGTATCCATAAAAGAGAGATACCACATTCACTACAGAGGAACATTTCTATAGTGGATAATTTCATGAAACTAAATCCTCTAATATTTAGTGGATCATCCAACCCTGTGAGAGCCGAAGGATGAGTTAAAGCCTTATAAAAGATATTCAAAGACATGGGTGGTTTAGATCGTTAAAATTTATCTATTTCTATTTACCATTTTTATGGTGAAACTAATCATTATTGGTTAAGGGTTAAGAAAATCATAGAAAGATAAGAGATTTATGCCTTTAAATAGAATGAATTTAAGAATGTTTTCCTTGAGAAATATTTTCCTAAGGTTGTTTGACTTAGGATGGAAAATAAATTATGGAAATTGTGGTAGAATGAGGAATATTTAATGGTTGTGTATTAACCAAAATGAAATAATTTTTATAGGCACACAAAAATATATATTCATCCCCTTAATAGTAAAATTAATTGATTTTACTCAGGACTGAATCCAAGATATAGAAAATAATTTTCTTTTTAAAAATTTAAAATTTATAAGAAACTTGTTTGATGTGCCGAGTAGGTAAAAATGTAATTTTTTGAGGATAATGTTTCTTATGAAAACAAGTTGAAAAAGAGATTCAGTTGGTAGGAAATGGAGGAAATATTAATGTAATAAAATAAAGTTTCTTACTTGTGTTAGGATTTGTATAAAGAAACATGGTGAAAGTCCTTTAAATCATGGGAAGCATTTTCAATGTGGTAAATCTGAACCTTTTCCTCATGAATATACATAATTTGATCATAGTAATGATCAGACATATAATGAAAGTGCGGGTGTAAGATTGTATAATTATAATGAAATGGGTAATTATATGGGTACTTGTAGAAAGATTTGAATAATGGATGGAAGTCATGAATATCACAAGAAGAAAGTTGTAGATAAATATTTTGTGACTATTTTAGAAGATATTGGACCATCCAACGATGCGGTGTTTGGTAAATTGCATTTTTATTCAGATTATTCCAATGTATTTTTTGATTTAGCGTCTACACATTCTTTTCATTTTTGAGAAATTTTATATTAATTTAGAAATTTAACTTTAAGAAACAACGCCATTATTTTTTGTAAAAACAATTGTGGGTAACATTATGAAAAAATAAATTGTAAGAATATTCTTATTTTTATATGTCCAAGGGTTTTACCTGAAAACCTAATTATATTTAACTTTATTGGGTTTTATGTTATTCCAGGTAGAAATTTATTTTATATTTATCATGTTAAGAAATATTATAGAGCTAAATATTTTTTTGTTTGGATTGAGTTTCTATTTTTATAAAATAATGAATTCATACCTATGATAAAATATCAAGAAGTTGAGAAATTAATTAAAGAAAAAAATGAAATTTATCTTGAGAATATTGTTGAGAAGAAGGAAAATATTCAAATTGGAGGTGGTTCTATATTAAATGAATATATAAATGTATTTAATAATGAATTGGATATTATTATACCTGATATGGTGATTGAATTTACTATTGAATTAGTATCTGATAACCAGACCATACCAAAAAAAATCCTTGTTGAATTTATAAAGTAGACCACATGTAATTGAAAAAACAGTTAAAAAATTGATTAATTGAGGTTTAATTTGTCCTATAACATCACTATGGGGTGTGCCTTCATTATTTTATAAAAATAAAGATGATTATATGAGTGTTTTAATTTATTTTATATTATTTAATAACATTGTTATTAATAATAAGTATATGTTACCAAATATTAAGGACATGTTTAATCAGATCCTGAGATCTCAATACTTTTTTAAGGTTGATATTAGGTCTGGGTACCATTAGATAAAGGTGAATGATAATTAAATTTTAAAAACATTATTTCATAATAATTATGGGAATTATGAGTTTTTGGTTTTTCCCTTTGGGTTGAAAAATGATCTAGTTGTATTTATGAAACTTATAAATAGATTTTTTCATGACTTATAATATATTTTATTTATTTTTGAAATCATTATATATTCTAAAATTTTTTATGTTTATGAGAAACACTTGAGGGGTATTTTCAAACCATTAAATAAAAGAAGTTATATATAATTTCTAGTAAATGTGAGTTATTATTGAGATATATTACTTACCTTGGACATGTCTTAAGTAAATATGGAATAACTATTGATCTGACAAAAATTAAAGTGGTTGAAAAGTGTCCATGACCTAAAAATATCATATAGATTTATAGTTTTCTTTATTTAGAGGGTTACTATTGACTATTTTTTGGAACAATTACTTAGTTATCTAGCCCATTGACTATTAAAGAGGATTTAATTTCATCTAGGTAAAAGAATGTGATAAACGTTTCTAAGAATTGAAAAGAAGATTAGTGAATTCTCATTTTTTATACTTTCCATCCTAAAAAGGTGGAGATTATTAAGATTATGCATCTTTGAATGGACTTGGTTATGTTTTAATGTAGAATGATTAGGTAATTTCTTATGCTTTATATTAATTGAAACCTTCTGATATAAATTATTATATACATGACCTTAACCTCGAGGCTGTTGTGTTTTCTTCAAAAATTTAGAGATATCATTTATATAGAGTAAAATGTGAAATGTATACTGATCATAAATGTTTGAAGTATATATTCACTCAAAAATAGTTGAGCGTGAGACAAAGAATATGGATGGAACTGATTAAGGATTATAATTTCTTGATTCATAACCATCTAAGAAAAGAAAATAGAGTATATGAATATTTAATTTAGAAAGATAATGCATCATTATCTATGATATGTTTGGATCATGATACATTAGTAAATGACTTGATGAATGTTGGTCTAGAAATTGTGCATGCAAGAAGTATCTCTATTTTATTTCAAGTGTTAGTCTGGCCATATTTGTTAGAAAAAATTAAGAATGTTGATAAGGAGGATCATGTTTTATAGGAAAAGGTAGAATTATCCAAGAAGGGTAAGTATCTATAGATTAATTTAGATGATGAAAGTTTTAAAAAATTTAAAAATTGATTATGAGTTCTTTATTATTACCATTTGACGAGATAATTATTGAGTGCATTTCATAATACTCTATTATATATTCATTCTAGTAGTAGTAAGATGCACTGAGACCTTTGGGAACATTTCTATTCGGATGGAATAAAAAGACACATTATTGACATTACCCTAAAATGTTTAACTTCTTTACATGTTAAAGAAGAATAATAATTACCAAAGGGGATGATTTTTCTTTTTCCAGTTCTATAGTGAATATGGAAAAATATAACTATGGATTTCACAGTTGGATTCCCAAATACATATCAAGGTAATAATGTATTTTGGGTTGTTAAATGATTGAATATGTTTTAAAATTTCCTTCATATTTAGGATAGTATGTCTTTAGATCATATTTCTCAACTTTATCTCAAGGAAATATCAAGGTTACATGGATTTCCTCTCTCTATTATATCTGATCGTGATTCTGGGTTTAACTTTAATTTTTAGAAATCTCTTTAGATGTTTTCGGGTATTGAATTAAATTTTATATAGTTTTTATACTAAATTTGATACATGTCAAGAGAGAAAAAATTAGATTTAGAATAAATAATTCTAGACTGTTCAATGGATTATTAGAGAAGTTGGTATCAACATATTTCATGAGTTTAATTTTATTATAATAATAGTTTTCAATCTAGTATACAAATAGAAACTTCTGTGGCATTCTATCAAAAGAAGTTCTGAACAGAAACATGTTGGGATAAAGATGAGGAAAAAATGTTGTTTGGATTATAATTAGTTTAATAAATAGTTGATAAGGTGAAGATTATTCAACAGTATATGAGGATGGCTTCAAGAAGGTAGAAGATTTATCTAAATGACCAAATGAAATATCTTTTATTCATGGTTGGTGATCATGTTTTTCTTAAATCATATATGTGGAAAGTGTTATGTGTTTTGGTAAAAATTGAAATTTAAGTTTGTGGTTCATTAGAAAATATGAAATTATGGACAATATTGGATTAGTTTCTTACCATGTATCCTTGAAACTGAATTTATCCTAGGTACATGATGGGTTTGAAGTTTCATTATTAAGTATGTTCTATATGTATCTCAATTATTGAGTCATGAAGTAGTTCTGTTGGAATAAAAAATATCTTCTAAGGAATGGGCTATTTAGATTCTGGACCACATAGAGAAGGGGTTTCACAATAAAATTATTTATTAGGTTAAGCTTTTGTGTAAAAACCATATTACTGAAGAAGTTACATGGGAATCTAAAACTTCTATAAAGAAAAACTTTCTTCACTTTTTTAAGTAATAAATAAATTTGTGAAGATGAAATTTCCACAAGGGGGAAAGAAAGTAAAAAAACTAGGTAATTTTAATTGTAAATTAATTCTATTTCTTATTAATAATAAATAATTATATTTTATTGAGTTATGTTCACTATAAAAATATTATGTAAATTAACAATCTAAAAAGGAAATAATTTTTATTATTAGAAAATTTGTTTACATATATTATGTGGTTTATTTGAAAGTTTTATATCCAAATTTTAGGATTTTAATATGAAAAAATGAACTTAATTTTTTATATAATCATTTATAGTCTATTTTATAATTATTTTATTTCTAACTTTCTAAAAAAGTTTATTTTTCACTGATTAATAGAATATACTAATTTTTATTTAATATTGTCTTTTCTTTTCAATAATTTACATAGTTCCATTTTTTTAAAATAGTTTAAAGTTAAAAATTAATTTCTTTATAATATTAATAATATAATTATGGTCTTTAGAATAAAATTTATACTTTATTCTGGTATAAAAATAGTTTTATACTCAAAAGGAATTTTTTGAAAAACTGTTTTCACCGTGTTTTACATGTTTATTTTTAAAATTAAATTATACTAATTATTTCAATTGAATTTCATAAAATAGATTAAATATTTTGAATCATAATAATTAATATTTGGTAATAAGTATAACTTTTTTTCAAAATGAATAGTAAATATAGTAATTTTTTTACCACGGTTAAGGTTAAAACATGTTTATTGAGGGTTTAAACTAAAGTGATAAGGGTTAAAATGACCTATTTTTTTCTAAATCCTATTTAATAGACATATTTCATCTCTATATGTTCTCATATTTATAAATAGTTTTTTTGGATCCATTTTATTGAGTAATACATTAATATATTTTAATATTTTTAAAAATACCAAGTGTGTCCCTCTCCGCACTTATAAAGGATACACCCTCTCCTCTCCTTTCCACACTTAAATAGCCTTTTATTTTAGCCAATAAATACCAAAAAGACCTTATTAAAATTCATAAACCTTTCCCATTTGTCTTATTTTGTTAATAATACCATCCTTAGAGGGATTAACATGTAAAGAAAAATAATTTGTTTGAAGAATAACTATAATTCATATCCAAGAAATATCATTTTATTTCTTCTTATAACTCAGTTAAATAATATTAAACCATGATGAAATAATAACATCAGTACCTTAAAAATACTTATATTTTTTTTGTTTATTGAACAACCTATACCCATATCCTCTTCCATCAAATGAGAAATGAAACCATTGTTCATGTGTACAACAGACTACCACCTCATTAACCAATATAATAATTTTACATCACTACCACATAAATAAGGTTATAATATTAGATTTAATGAATATATATAATATTAATGAAATAATTATAATTATATAAATATAATATATCTTCTATTTTATTACCTTTCCATCCAATTAAAAATAAAAACATCGTTCATGTGTACGTGTGGATTACCACCTCTACGAAGCGATGTGATTAATTTTTCATCAACGCATCACATGGTAGGTATATATATGTTTATATAAATATAGAATAAGTTATTTATAATGTTACTATAATTTCTTAAAGTTAAAATAATAATTACCTTATTTCATTCATGTTTTTTGAAAAAATGGATATATTTCTCGGGTGTACATACGACCTACCGTCTCTGCTGTAATTGTAACATAATTAATTTTTCATAAACATATTTCATGGTTGGTTTTAAAAGTAAAATTAATTCATAAAAATTATAATTATTTTTTTATTGTATTTGTGGATATAATTTTACAATTAACAGTTTTACAATGTTTATCCTTCTGAATCTATTTTGTGAGTGTGAACCGAATGATCTCCAAATATCCAATGTAAACATAAATGATGAAGTAAAAAATAAAACATGGATCTAAATGATATAAAATGGATAATGATAATTAAATTAAAATGAAAATGGTTATTAAGAATGTAAATAATTTTTATAATTTTATTATTCATGAAGATAAAGAATATATGTGATAAGTTGTATTTGATGTAAGGCACACTTTACATTAAAAACATCATTTTAAATGTTTTAATAAATTATTTTAAAAATATTTTTATTACAGGTCCATATTGTTAATGTTATTTTATTAATGTATCAATATGAAAATAAATGAATTATAAATGGAATTTTATGCCACTTTTCTACTTTCTTTCAAAGGTTTTCAAAAGGAATCTTTTTATGTATTTTATATGGAATATTTTTTCTTTCCTTACAAAAGGAAAAAGGTGTGTTCTATTTTATTACATATGATATCCATGGATTTTCCAACTATTATGATTGTTATTGGATTTTTGGAATAATTTATAACATTCCATCTTATCTTTAAAAAAAAACCCCTCCATTTATTCTATGTATATTAGTCTTGAAAATTGATTTTTAAAGTAAATGGATATATTAATATCTAGAAATATTTTACTTATAACTTTAAAAGGATATTTTTATGATTTTGATGATGGAAATGAAATATTTTATATATTTCATGCATGTTTTGGTCCTTGTAAATTGTTTATTATTGATGCATAATCCTGATATAGAACTGATGATGGGTGATACTAATATAAATATCCAATACATTAGGTAATGATTATGTTCTCTGGATAATTATATTGGAAGTTTATCATGTAGGTTATTATACTTATAAGGGTTCTGGTAAAGGGTTTTTATGAGTTCTATGAAGATGATTTCCCAAGGTACATACATGACTTCTATATCCTTTCTAATGGATTTTCATGGAAATATTTTCATTTCACAATGTTTTATATTATGCTAAAGAAAAACATTAAATCCTTTATACTTAAAAATTTATATTTTTAAGAAAACAATTTCATGGGTTCTCATGTTCGTGATTAAGAGTTTTCATTTATATTTTTGTACAAAGTGTTTTATGAAAAACTCTGGGTATTAAAATTTATTTCATGTGTAAGAAAATAATTTTTTAGCTCAAAGTTTATTATATTAAATTAAAACAATTTGTTATGATCTCATGGTTTTGAAATGGGCTAACGAGTTTATCTCTTCTTTTTATAGGTCCCTTACTAATCTTGTCATTCTCATACCATGTTTTTAAATATTCTTCATAGGGTTTAAGGATGAGTATGGAAAATTATGAAGTCAAGATAAAAATCATGAATATTTTCATAAAAAAAATGTATTTCATTTTAAATGTTTTGTATTTTATAAAGAATGGATACTTAAATAAATTGTTAAACTTGTAATATATAACTTTATTATATAATAATTATTACCTAAATATTTAAAACTCTAACCCTGAAAAGATATTTGGGAATGCAAGAAAATGAATTATTAAAAAAAAACGAAATGACTGGTTGAAAAAGGATTGTGTATTTATATAAACTCACTAGGTAATTATCCATCCCATGATTAATAATAAACTGACTATGATACACCCTAGGTTTTCAATTCACTCCATGCTATACCATGACTGACCCGAGGGTTGTATTTTTGTTCCACATATTGTGTAGGAAAATTCCTAGACCACCAATCCCATCACCATGGTGTGGTCCTTCCCATGGTGTGAAACATCATCACATACTTCTATAATATTCCAAGAGAACTTCAAGATCACCACACCCATTACCACAATATGGTCTTGCCATGTTGGGAAGGATCAACACGAAATTATCTAATATTCCTTCAATGTATCTCCCTCCCTTCTCTTGACTATATAAGATCCTTGTAGAATACCCTATCATTTCTGGATTTCCTTTAATCTCCTTGAATGGAGATCATCCATGTTATTAGAAAATTAATATTTAATAGCATTACAGATCATTTTCAACAATTGAAATTGGTGATATTCTTCCACATTGTCAAAGTTATCTTTTTTCATTGTCCTAAAATCCGAAAAAATCATTTAATATTACCAACAAGAACTTTTACTCATCACATAAGAGAAGGTCCACTATACTAATCATATAGGGAATCCTAGAAATTGATCCTTTGATGATCTTCATGTATGGGTGGGAAAATATTAATGAATAGTGATGATGATGATCTACTATATGATAATCACATAAGGTAAGTCATGGTTTAACATCATAAATGGTTGGTTATTCTTGGATTAACACATAGTGGGGACATTTTCAATGTTTTCTGAACTCCAGGATGATGATCAGGATTTTTAAATTCTACTTACTATGGGGGAGAGGTAATGGTGATGGTATTGGGATTGAAACTCTAAGAGTCATCCTATATATCTTGTTGGGACATGAATCATTACCAATGTAGTTCAAGGCACATTTAGGGGAGAATGTGGTAGGATCATTCCATGTAATTTAATGGAATGTGATAAGGAATATTATGTCATGGAATATTTGATAGTAAGTGATTATACGAGGCTTACACATTTGGATTCCATATTACACTAGGAAGTAGCTGAGATATATGTGAGGCTTATATGTGCATTGCCTGATTTGATTTAACATGGATGATAGATGAGGTGAAGGAACCATCAAAATCACCCGACCATTCATTTAGGTATTGATCTTTTAGTGGACAAGATAAATGACACCTATTAGGCCATGATCGAGGCTTATTCAAGTACAATTTAGTTTCTGGTTTGAAGGAACTAGCAGGAATTCTACCCATACCCTGCTTAGTGTAAATGGTTTGGATGTGAAGGTCCATTCTACTAGCTGTGCATATGAAATTTTCATGAGAAATGTAAATTCAATATATTTTAGTTTCAATTAGTACTAAAATTTTATGAAATTATTTTTTTCAAAAGGAGTAATTAAGAATGAATCCATGTCAAAAGTTTCATGCAAGTTAAGAGCTTCACAAAACCAAAATGTATTAAAAGTTTTTAACTTTCTTGATTTGTATTATATATTAGAGGGAGTTCCATGAGAAAATTCCGTGTGAAATAAAATTATTTAAGGTACTTTCATGATGTTATTCACATAAGATCTCACTTATGAGAATACATAGAGGTTATATTTTCTTTTGAAAAGCATAGAAATGGGAGTTTCATGAGCTGAGAACATTGGATTCCCTATAATCCATAATATGAAAAGTTAAAACCTATAAAAGGTGATCTAATGGTTATTCATATGCCATCAGATTATATAGTTTATTATCTGGAATTTTTTTACATGCTTTCATAAGTTTTTACTTGCATGATTCCTCTGGTTATGGACTCACGTAACTGAAAGTTGTTTGAACATATATCATTTTTTACAAAAATGATTCTCTTAGTTGTCTTTCCACACTGATCCTTCTTAGAACCATTTTGTAGTTCCTATAGAAGTTATCTGAAATGTTGTACATCAAACTATTGGGAAAATATAAAGATTCTAGCGAATAAATTCTAGTAATTTCACTTTACACCCATATTTAGATTCTTAGATAGTAGTGCTGATTATTTTAATGGATTTTTATTTTTTTGATGTGCTAATTTGGATATGAAATATATAAAAATAGGTATAATTAAGTTACATTTAGGTTTTGAGGTAGTAGGTGTAGTCCCACAACATAGTTTTTGGAAAAACAATTAATTGGTGGAGGTTTCTGTGGATGAGAAAAAGTCCCTATAAAGTCCCTATGGTAATACACCATAGTTATAGTGGCCATGAAAGTGGTCTAGTTCCACTTTTTAACCCACCTGATTTCCATTAGAGGTTCACCAAATATCTAGTGTGAACTTAGAGGGTTTATTATTTTTTAAAATTAATAAATTAATTAATTAAGGTATTTATAAAAAAGCGTGACCATTTGACTAGTAGGAAAACCATGCATGTCCCATATCATATTTCACTCCTCTAATAGGATATATACTCTATTTTTTTAGTTCTTCATGTTGATCATTATGTTTCAATCCCATGGGTAATTGTAGATATCCATGGGTGTATTTTCCAATTAAATCTCAATGTTTTTTTATCTCTTTTTAATTTTTTCTTAATATGAGGGCTATGATAGATTTCTTTTATTTTATTTAGTTGAAGATGAATAGACAATGGATATAGAACGAGTGGAGTCCTTATAACTCTAGTTTTGTGGATATTAAACTCTTCCTATGTTATAAATGTGTGGATACATCAAGTGAAATGAACTTGTAAGTATAGTTGTGGGAGAGACTAGAAACAAAACCATTTGTGGCCTCCAATTCACTCAACCATCCTATTATTTTAGGATAGGGTCAGTACACATGGAAATGGTCTTGATATACAGATGGTGTTTAGTAATGTGGTATTTTGAAGGATTTTTTTAGAAGAACATTCCCTTGGTACTTTATTTGGGTATGGATAGTTGTGTTTAAAAGAGGATATGGATATGGGTGGTTTGGGATATGATGATATGACATGGATGGGGTGAAATTAGTCACCAGATATGGGGTGATGTGATTTAGTATTGGACAGGGGTTACATATAATTCATTGGGTGAGATGATTGCGGTTTTCCAAGTTGTGACTAGATTTTTTTTTGATTTCATCTCACTGAGAGGATGGGGTTAATGGGGTCTTATGCGTAGAAGATAAGGGAAAAGGGGTGTTTTAGACCATTGGTTGTGGGAATTATCCTTCACAGATTAAGTGAATATGGAGTGATGTTTTTAGATATTACATTAGAGGATAGATATACCATAGGTAGAAAAAGGATCCTAGGGTTCATTGAGATCTCTGATTGTGAGGGGGATGTGTTTTGTATCTATGGGATATATTGGGGATGATGTGATATTATTGGTAAAGGAATGATTTATCTATTCCTTATCTTTCATTAGGATATTGATAAATGGATTAGAGTACAATGGTATTTTGTATTTGAGACTTGGGGGTGACTTTGATCATTGTGAATGACTCAAGATAGTCACACCAATCATGGGATATGTGTCATTCCATGGTGCATGGATTTGTTTGGAATGTTGTATATATTTCCATTTATGACATATTGTGTTTAATTCATATAACATCTTAATTTGATAATGTTGGTAAATTATCAATCATTTTTTTCAAGCATGAGTTTAGTGGGTTGAGTGGTTTAAATTGGTTTTTTACCATTTAATTTTCATACAATAATATATGTAAGGATTTTATCTATAGACACTATTTGTGGTGGCCTGTTGAGTTCATACTCACATCTTATTGGGGTCATCTAAGATGTGTGAACAATTTATGGTTTTTGTAAAATAAAATTTGTAAGGACTTGTGTTTGGAGCTTAGTATTGATTGTGTCATGGATGAGTAGACTTGATGTTGATGGTTAGAGTTAGACTAGGTGGATCCTAAATGCCATGTTAGGGGTTTTATTCTATTATTTTTGGATATTTTTGTGTGAAATTATCCCATGATATATCCTTTTTTCTATTTTATGAATTTTATGGAATATAAATGTTTATTATTTCTTAGCATATGTTATATATTTTTCCTTTGGTTCTATTTTTATCTTGTTTCCTATTATTTGATATGATTTTTTATTGGTTATTTATGTTTATAAAAATAAGGTAAAATATCCACACTATCACCTCCTAGACTCTCAATACCATTCAAAAGTGTTTGGAATAATGGGAGACACATTTAATGTCTGGTGGGCCTCTTACTTAAGTGGAATTTGGTTGATCTTAGTTGGGGATACTATAATAATGAAAAAATATAGTATGCAAATGATTGTTATAATGAAATATAAAATCGATATCCATATAACTCTCTTCATTGGGAATTTTTTTAGTATACTAAATTATATAAAGAATTTAGGAAAATTTATATTTCACGATACACCTATAGAAAAAATTAATGGTATTAAAATTATTACATATAATATATACCCCTATTATTCTAATCATGTTTAACCATCCATTATGGTTTTTTATAGAAAAAAATATATGATGATTCATCTATAAAGTTTAAGGAAAAAATGATCCACAAATGAAATTTATGTATACATGGTTCTATTAATTTAATATTTTAAGGTACTTTATAAAAATGGATTTTAGGTTTTGGATATAAATAAGGAATAAAATTTTTATTCAAGAATTATGTTTTTGGGTGTAATCAATGATTTTAGGGATTACTTCAGTTTTTCTAGATACAAAATCAAAGGGATAATATAATGACCTATTTGTGAAGAAATAAAATTTTTTATAATGCTGGAAGATCAAATAAATAATATATATGATATTAGTAATGGTCGCACCATAATCATCATTTAAAGATATTATGAAAATATTTTGTTGGGAACTGATAAAAAAGTAGGACACCAATTTACTTCACTAGAAAAAATATATTTTTAAATGGTTCAATATATGAATAATTTTTTTAACACATTTTATAAAGAACATTAGAAAAACAGATTAGATAAGATGTGCATTTTCATTAATATACCATTTTGGAATACTATATATGAATGAAATTTTTATGATGTAATTAATTTTAAAAATAATTTATATAATAGAACTGATGATAGAATATATGAAATTCTAGGAAAAAATAAATATGTTGTAACATCCCATACCTCCTCATTGTCTTGAGAAGTTGGGAGGATGTTACTTGTCCTTAAGCGACATCCCCAAGATTCCAAAGGCTCGAAATAAATTCCAAGGGAATTATTTACAATTGGGGGATGATTTTCCATTTAAAAATAAAATAACCAACAAAACATGTCATAACCAAATAAAACACTACATGATGCATGATAAAAATGAAGGACAACTCAATAATATCATTTATATGAAAACCAACTATAAAGAGTACCACAACAGAGGACTATAAAACAAATAAGTACACATCGGAAGAATATAAGATCAATAAAACTCAAAGACAACCTTAACTCTAAATATTGAACCTGGTCCATGCTTCACTCCACAAAATAACCGAAGTATCACTGATAAACACTAGAGAAGTGTTATATATTACCTTTTCCCATGTCCCAATAAACAAAAAATGCAAAATCACCAAAGTTCCAAATCATGGGTGAGTAATGAAACTCTG
Source organism: Viscum album (assembly GCA_963277665.1). Lineage (NCBI taxonomy): Eukaryota > Viridiplantae > Streptophyta > Magnoliopsida > Santalales > Viscaceae > Viscum > Viscum album. The sequence goes on along the minus strand of OY728126.1, from coordinate 879,157,536 downwards.
TAGATTTTCCCCAAATGACTTCTCTACTCTAGACACTAGTTAGAAAATGTTAGCACATTTATATAAAAAAACAATGATTTTTATTTGAAAGTTTTTTATATCAGAATACAAACATGTTCCACAACAAAACAGTTTTCACAATATAATAATATGTTTCAAGTAAAATGACAAAACAATTCTCTAAAACCATTTCAAAAATTTCATTTTTACATAACCCATTTCTTTCCACATAACTACACATCCAAACATAAATGCAACCATGGAACTCCTTATAATTGCGAGTGGTGATTCATCCATTCATTAATACATCACTTAGTGAACCATTCTGACAGGTGTATTTGACTTCCCTATCCTTCCTACCCTTTTAATGGGGGTACATCATGCCCTTATCCATCCCAATGCACCTTAACACATGCCAACCATGCCAAACCCATGCCAAAACCAGGAGTTCCCAACCCATTTCAATAAAAAAACATTTATATTAAAAACTATTCCAATAAAACTTTTATATAAATCAAACCAACCAACCAATTTCAAAATCATAATTTTAAAATCAATCGACAAAGAATTTAGCATAATAATTCCAAAATTTCCATATAAACTACAAAACCATCACTAAAGAGGGATTCTGCCATTATTTGTACACCAATTTCACAAAAATTTCATGTAATACAATAAATTCAAAATATTCTATATATTCTAAATATATAATTTGAGAGTTAATCCATCTACCTAAAAAAACTTGGTGAAAATAAAAAACAGCACAAAAAATCCAATAAATCAGGTTGAAACTCCAAAAAACCCACCTTAAATCTCTTCCCCTGCCATCAAAAAGTAAAAATATAATAATATTTGGAATAAAATATCTTAAATATATCACCAATGGACATATATCTAAGAAACTGAGAGATATAGAGAGGTAGATCTATGTAAAAGCAAAAAAACCACCAGTAATGACGACTTACCACAAGAATCGAGATTCAACGCACTAAGAAAGGCCTCTGAATCATTTCCAATTCAATGTGGATAGGTTATAAAACATTTGAGTGGAAAATATACCGAGTTAGGTCCATTTTGGGGAAAACATGAGTGGTTAAAGGCATAATCCAACTTAGATCCACTTTTTATGGATCTTGTTTTTAAACCTTGCACAGTTAGACGTACGGTTTGGAAAACCGTGTACTAACCATGAACCATCTACTACCTTAAGGGGTATTCACATGGTTAGATCACATGGTTAGAAAAACTGTGTGCCAACCATGAAAAAGCTCACTTCCCAAGTTATATGCTTTCCACTGGGTGGCCATACGGTTTGGATAAACCATGCACCTTAACCATGCAACTACCCAAAAGTCCATGTAACACCTTCCAAGGTTTCATATTGGAGTTCAATTTTTATCACTAACTGTTCACCCTAAGAAAAAAATCCAAAAACATTTTTAAATTTTTCCAAACCCTCCCAGAATTCACCCAACCACTTTATATACTTAAAAATCATAAAATAAGTGTCACTTAATGAAAACCAAGGGTGCTAAATTCTCCCCACCTTTGTACTTTCCATCCATGGAATTTAGAAAACCAAAATTTAAATGAAAGAGTTTTTACCATTTCTCTTTCAATTAGTTCTCATGTTCCCAAGTCTCTTATTAGATTTGACGATGTTTCCACAAAACCCACACTAGACCCCTAATTTTCAATGAAAAACTTTCCCTTTCCTATCTAAAATTTGTATTGTCATATACACGAATGAAGAATCCATTATGAGTTCAACATGATATCATCGAATCACATGTTTTTTATAAGGATTATACTTTTCCATTTGAGATACATAAAACACATGATGGACTACACTGAACTGTCATTATAATTCCAACTGATTTTCCACCTCTTCAACCCATTCTAGTATCTTAAAATGGCATACGTATCGAGGATATAACATTCCTTGTTTTCAAAAATGAAAATTTACAATATTTTTAGAGATCCTCAAGACACATAATCACTCACCGTGAATAAAAAAGTCCATTTTTGATGGTCCACGTATGATTTCTGATGACTCTGAGATGTACCTATCTGTTTCTTGATCAACTAAATCTTCTCCATTTTATCTCAAAAAAGGATCATCCCAACCAATGAAGTCTCATGTCTTTCCACCCACCAAAGTACAGAAAAAAAGGACACACATACATTGTTTCCAAGGGAGACATATATATCGAGTCCTAATAACAATTGTCACAAGAGAACTCTACTAATGGCACTTTCTCTTCCCATGAGCCAGAAAAATCCATTACACTAGACCAAAACATGTCTTCCAACATTTGTATCATCTGTTCGGATTTCCCGTCCATATGAGGGTGACACACTATACTCATAGTCAACTAGGTCCCAAGGGTTTTCTATAAGGATTTCTAAAAATCAGACGTAAACATTAGATCTCTATCTGATACAATCAAAACTGGTATGCCATGCCTCTTTATCACTTCTTATATAAATATTTTTGACAAATTCTCCCCCATATGAGATTAATTAATAGGGATGAAATGAATTGAATTTTTTATCCAATCCACTATCAACCATATGGAATCGTGATTCTGAACCATTCTTAGGAGTCCTTTTATAAAATCCATAACTATTTTTTCCCATTTCTACACATGAATAGGTAAGAATTGCAACATACCTGCTGGTTGTTGATGCTCTAAATTAACTTGATAACAATTTAGGCATCATGAAACATACTCATACACCTTCTTTTTCATACTGACCCACCAAAACTATGATTTCAACACCTTATACATCTTTTTTTCTTCCAAGATGAACAACCTATCTTGAATGTTAGTAAGCATGAATAGGTTGTTCCTAATTATCCATGGGTACAACCATCCAATTTCTGAACCCTAACTTTAAGCTATCATCCAACATCCAAACCTTAATGGTCTCCCCTCCATTGAGTTTTGACCTCATAGACACACATTCTACATTAGATGCCTATACCTCTTTAACCATATTCACCAAATCAACAACAAAATTTGGAAAGAAGGAAACAACTTCACCTTGTTCTTCACATTCCAAGTACATGTCCACTTGGACTGACATCAACTACCACTCATCCAAATCCCCTTTTTCCATATGGATATATGAATTTATATATAATTCATTTTTATTGAACTTCTTTTTCCCATTGTATACATAAAATCAAAGTCAAACATTTGGAGATACTCCATAAATATTCTTTTTCTCATATTCAAATACCTTTGTGAGAAAATATTTTTCAAGCTCTTATGATCTATGAAAATAGTAAATTTCTCACTAAAGAGGTAATAATTCCATGTATTTAAAGCATGAAATATGAAAACTAACTCCAAATAATGTGTTGGGTAGTTCTTATCATGCACCCGTTATTGCCTTGGGACATATGCAACAATATGATCTCCTTGCTTGAGAACACACCCCAACCAAGATCCTGAAGCATCACAATACACCATGTACCCTTATCAGATTGAAAAATTATCAAGATTGGTGATAATGTAAGTAAACACGTAGCTCTTGAAAATAATTCTGATATTCCTCACTCCATTGGAATGGAAGATTATTCTTTGTCAAAGTTTTAATAGGTGAATCTAGTAATGATAAGTCACAAACAAAGAATCAGTAATAACCAGCTTGGGTAAAGAAACTCCATATCTTTATGATATTATTTGGTGGTTTCCAAAAGATGAAAACCTATACCCTTTCTGTATCCACAAAAAACCTCTTTCATAGATTACATGTCCAAGGAAGCATATCTCTTGTATCTAAAAATCCAAATTTTATAATTTGGAATACAACTCATGATCCTTAATGAATCTTAAAACTATCGCCAAGTTTTTCCCATGCTCAACCCCTATCCATGAATATCCCAATATGTAATCCACAAACACCACCACAAAGGAATCCATATACCTTAAAAATATCTGATTCATCAAATCCATAAATACTATTGGTGCATTTATAAGACTTAAAGGCATTAACACAGATTTATAATCGCCATATCTACTTATGAAATCTGTCTTTGGCGTATCCTATTTATGAAATCACAATTGATGATATATTGATCACAATTAAATCTTAGAGAACCATTGAGATCCCATAAATTGATCAAATATATCATCAATGAATGCAAGTGGAAACCTATTCTTTATCATAACTTGGTTATGATTATGATAATCCTCACAAATCCAGAGAGTTCCATATTTATTCTGGATGAACAAGACCAATTCTTCCCATGGAGACATGCTTGGACTTATGAACCCTTTACTTTCTAGCTCTCAAAAATTCACTTTCAGCTCCCTTAATTCTTTTGGTGTCATCTAATAAGATGGAATGGGAATAGGACTAGTTCCTGGAAGGTGATCAATCATAAAATCAACCTATCTCAAAGGTGGAAATGCTAATAAATTTTAGGGAAAAAAATCTGGAAAGTGATCAACCACTACTGAAAACTGTTCACCTCGATTTCATCCATTGATGCCAAATAAAACACTACCAACTGGTATTAGATCATTCAAACTACCATTTCCAATGATATTTTTGACCCGCCTTTACATTCTGGTCTCCTCAGAAGAGATGCTTAATGCCATCATCAGTTGTGAAACTGAACTATCTAGTATAACAGTCGATGTGGGCCATGTACATTTTCATCCAATCCACAAGTAGTATTATATCAAAAAAATCTATCTCAAACATGGATAAATCCCATTTCATCTTGTCTCCATCAACGATTATAGAAAATTATTTATACATAGTGTCTTGACACTATCTTTGACCTAGAGGAGTTTGAATTTTTATCATAGAATGCCTCATCTCAACTTTTATGTTAAAAAAATATACAACATGAGAATTAATCAATGAATGGGATGTATGAGTATCAAAAAAATCTTGAAGAAGTGTAGAATTTAAAATACTCGCCCCTCACACCATAGATGGTCTAGACTGATCATCCAAAATAACCTGTTTAGCTCCATATAATTGCTTACTTGCTGTGAATTATTCTTTATTTCCCTACTAAGATTTCACTTCCCAATGAGTCATGTATTCCAAGAATCACCATGGATAACTCTATTCTGCTAATGAGAATTTTTCTGTTATTCTTGTCCTGTTGAAGTACATGATTCCTACGAAACCAGAGAAGTGTCCCGAACACTCGACCTTAGAGAACTCTGAAAATAGTTCTGAATATTACCCATATGATTGAAGTTATAAAATGCTCTAGGTTGTTCTATATACTCTCACTTCATGTGATCAAGCAAACCACATATGAAACTTCTATCTTTTCTCTTGGGTCACAGATGAAGTTTTATTGATCAATCCACTTGATTTTGAGTCATGTTCCCACCTTTGAAATTAGTTTCCGTATTTCTCTTACTCCAATCATTAGAGTTCCCAACATTTCCTATGGGCATCGACATAATTCATCCTCACATAGATCCTGATATGTCCCTTCCATCCACTTATTCTCTATTGACCATCTTTTTATAATCCGTTATACAAAGCATGAAAATCTTGAAGAGAATATCCTACCTAGTCCCTAATTATAAGATCCATACCTTTAAGGATTCACTAGAAGCAAACTTGGGTGAAAAATGCACAAAATTCAAAAATTTAGCCACATAATACACAACAGAAATATTTTTCTACTTCAAGATGAAAAATTATATTGTCTTTTAAATTCTGAACATATAAGGATAGATTTTTTTGTTAAAAAATTACTCAAAAATCTTCCCAACCAATTCCTTGATCTACTTTAGCATATAAAAAAAATCCCACCACTGGTATGAATGATCTTAAAACATATAAGTTTCCATCTTGACTTTTAACTCTGTTAGTTTACCGATGAAATTGAAGATTCGATTCATCCTATTCAACCACACATCTACCTTTTCTGGTTTATAATCACCCTGGAAGATGGGTGGATTCTATTTCTAGAATTAGATGGAATGATCCACTTCCCTTGGCTCATACCTCTTGTTCCCACTTTCCATATCTTGAAATTATTAGACAATACTCTAAAATAGCTGTTGGTTCACCTGTGGCTCAAGTTCAACAACATTCTCTATAGATTCCTCTGGTTGGTTTCTATATTGACTGCCAGATACCATTTTCTATAAAAACTAAAAACACCAAAATTCTCAATCTCTATTTACTGAAGGCTTTTCATTTCAAAATTCTGCCACATAATTCTATCACAACAATTCTTTCCAAAATGAACCTTTACCACATTCAACCATTTTTGAAAAATTTCAACTTGATTTTGAAAATCCATCCATTTTCAAAATATCACAACCATGATATTTCAAAATATTTCATTTGAAACCAATTTCAAATTTTTTCAAAAATAAACATATTGCACCTAATCATGTATTACTACTCTAAATTAAATATGTACTCTTACTGGGAAGTAATTCATCTATAATACATGTCGTGCTTATCTCCTTGGCTAGACCCATGAAAATGAGATTCCAATTCATATAAGTGTATCTAAAACACTACACAACTCCATGGTCTCCTGATGTTCAGAATAAAAAGGTTAGCTACATCTTTTTAGGCTCTATATTTCAAGTCCTAACAATAATGCTTCTTTCTACCAAACAACTCATGGAATAAACCTGAAAAAATGACAACTCCAAGACGAAGAGAACTAATGAACACTTATTAGTCAAGGACCAAACAACTGATACAACTTGTCTCAAATAGATTTTGGATTGAACAAAACTGGTAACACTAGTTCCATAGGGAAATTTGGAAGGACCCAGACTAATACAACTTGTAACATACTTACCCTCATCATTGTATTGAGGAAGTGGGAGGATGCTACTTGGCCTTAAGCGACATCCCCAAGATGAAAAAGGTTGGAAATAAATTCCAAGGTCTTCATTTTCAATTAGGGGTGATTTTAACATTGAAATAAAACAACCACCAAAAAATTTCATAACCAAATAAACTAACATTATGAATGATGAAAATTAAAGGCAACTCAAGAATATCATTTATATCAAAACAAACTCTAAAGAGTACCACATAAGGAGACTATAAAAAAACAAATATACAACAGAAGACTAAAAGACAAAAAAAACTAAAATACAACAATAAATTCAAAGCTCCAATCTTCTTCATTCCCCACTCCACAAAATAATTCCAGTATCATTGAGAAGCACTAGAGAAGTGTGACACCTTACCTTTTCCTATGTCTAGATAAACAACATCTATAAAAGTAACAAAGTGCAAAAGTAGGGGTTAGTAATGAAACTTAATATTTTTCCCCAAATTACTTCCCTACCTACACCACTAGCATATAAAATGTTAGAGAATTAATATAAATAAATTTATATAAAAAAAATTTTAAAAATTTTATATCATAATATAAAAAAGTGACATAAGAAATCAATTGTCACAAGATAATTTTAAGTTCCAAGGAAATAAACTGAATAATTCTTTAAAACCATTTCAAAAAATCTATTTTGGCACAACCCATTTATTTTCACATAACCACACATTCAACCATGCATGAAACCATGGAACACTCAATACATGTGGGTGTTGAGTCATTCTATAACTAATCCATAACTTATTGAACCATTTTGATGGGGTTACATTACACCGTTATCCATCCCAACCTTTTTATGTGGGTACTTCATACCCTTATCTATCTCAAAGCACATGAATACACACAAGCCATGAAAAACCCATGCCAAAACCAAGTGTTCCCAAAAAATTTCAATAAAACAAACATTTTATTGAGAACCATTCCAATAAAAAAATTTCATAAATCAAACCCAACAACCAATTTTAGACTTTTCATTTTAAAATCAATCCACAAATCATTTAGTAAAATAATTCTATTAATTCTGAAAAAAATGAAAACCATCACTAAAGAGGGTTTCTACCATACTTTTCACACCAATTTCACAAAAAAATCAATTAATACATTAAATTTGAAATCAAGAATTCATATTCTTAACAGAGGAGTCGAAAATGTATCCACCTATGTCAGAAAACATGGTAAAAATGGAAAACAACACGAAAAATTCCACAAAATTAGGTTGAAAATTCAAAAACTTTCCATATATCTCTTCCCATAGTATCAAAAAAGACAAATCTAATAATATTTGTCGTTAAATATCATATATATGTTAATAGAAAACCTAGATCTAAGAAAGTGAGAGAGAGGGAGAGGTAGATCAAAGGAAGACCACCAAAACCCACTAAGAATGACGACTTACAACAATAATCGAGCTACAAAACAACAATTAATTCCTTTAGATCACTACCAATTTGATTAGGAGGGGTTCTATAACCTTGGAGAGGGAAAAATCCAGAGTTAGGGGTGTTTTGGGGTAAAAATGAGGATTTAAAGGCTTAATTTGGATTAGATCCATTTTTTATGGATATTGTTTTTAAACCATGCATAGTTAGTCTCACAGTTCGGAAAACCATACACAAACCCTGCTCCAACTACTGCCTCAAGGGGGTACCCTTCATGGTTTTCTCACATAGTTAGAAAAACTATGTGTCAACCATGAAAAATATCACTATCCCATGTTGCATAGTTTCCACATGGTGGCCAAACGGTTTGACCAAACCGTGCACCTTAACTGTGCACCTACCCAAAAGCCCCTGTAACACCTTTCATTGTTTCTTGTAGGAGTTTCATGGTTTTCACTAACCTTTCATCAACCATGCAACCTTAGAAAAACCCTCCAAAACATTTTAATCTTCTTCCAAACTTTCCCAAACCTCACCCAATGATTTTATATACTTAAAAATAATAAATTAAGGGTTACTTACCTGAAACTAGGGTGATAAAAATGGGGTATTAAAGGATTAATCCAATTTTTATCCTCTTTTTGTAGATGTTTTTTTTAAATCTTTGCATGTTTATTCACACAGTTTTTAAAACCATGCGCTAAACAGACACTATCTACTTCTTCAAGGGGGACTTTACACGGTTGGATCGCAGAGTGAGACAAGCCATGCACCAACCATGAAAAATCTCATTGTCCCTTGTTGCGTGGTATTTACTGGGTGGATGCACAATTTGGCCAAATCGTGATCCTTAACCATGAACCTACCTATAATTCCCTATAACACCTTACATGGTTTCATGTAAGAGTTACATGGTTTTCACTAATCATGCACCAACCGTACTTCCTTAAAAAACCCCCAAAACATTTTAAACTTTTCCAAACCTTCCAAAATTTCACCCAACCACATTATATTCTAAAAAATATAAAATAATGGTTACTTAATTGAAACTGGGGGTTCTATATATCTCAATAATGAAATATTAAACATTTTTTCTTTAGTAATAAGAGAATATTTTAAACCTATAGAAAATCAGTCTCATATATTCCATAAAATATTATTTCACACATTTTGTAGAAGGGGAAATCAATATGTTTTTTAATTTATTATGAAGTTTAATGTTATTGAGGGACACTCTTTAAACATCAATAACCATGTTTTTCATAATTATCATATGCTAAAGGGTTTAAAATATCATTACAGTTACATGATATTTTAGAATTACATTCCAATAACAATATGACCTATCTTATAACTTATAGTTTGACACAAAATCACAAGACTATGTTACATAATTATGATTATTTTTATCAAGGTGAAGAATCCCATGAAACCACTATCTATGAAAGGTAGAATTATAAGAACATTGTCTGAGATTGAGATATATATATATATATATATATATATATAATTTTTTAGTTAGTATAATGATTCACCTAACCATTAACTTAGATAAATACATATAAATGTGTGGTTTATTTTATTAAATATTTATGTTCCCAATTGAGTGTTACATGGAGATATTGAATTTGTAGGTCAAAATCAGAGCCTATCGAAGGGTTGTGTCATTGAGTGTTACATTAACAAATAAGTATTTGTATTTTGTTATGGGTACTTGAAAAATGTCAATAATGTGTGCATTGCAATGTATTAGCATATGGGTGTTGGAACCAGGTTCTTCAAAGCATGATTTGGTGTATGGTTTGTGTTTGTTGTCAATCTTCAGTGGAAGTTCAGGGTGTGAACCAACAAAGCGATCATACCGTTCAGGAAGAAAACAGTAGTGAAGGTGGCACTGTTTCCCAGTGTTTGCCAAATTTTTGGGCCTGAAAATCTGTAAATAAAGTAAAGTGTTTTTGGCAATGATACTTGCGCGCCGAGCTCTTTGAGGATGAAAGACTTGCGCGCCATATGTTTTTGAGGATCAGAACATCACAATTTGGCTAAGGAAAGAAGGTCGCGCAAGTGTTGGTTGGGTCGCGCAAGTAACTTGCGCGACAGAGGATCTGGAGACAGGACTTGCGCGCCGTCGAGGGACTTGCGCGCCGCCGCGCAGGGGGTCCAGTTTGCCTATAAATACTGGACCACCCCTCCTCATTTCCAACGGAGTTCAAGGCCGAGAGATTGTTCGAGCTCTCGTCGCGCAGGTGGTTGAGTCGCGCAGGTGGTTGTTTTGTCGCGCAAGTAGAGATTGCGCGCCGGTGTTTGGCTGTTCTCCCAAGGCAGTTTGGAAGAGAAAGGAAGTGGATCGCGCATGTATTTAGTTCAAGAAGGCAGTGTCGCGCAGGTGCTTCAGTGACACTTGCGCGCCAGTTTAGTCTTGCGCGCCTGAGACTTGCGTGCCGCCGGGAGACTTGCGTGCCGGGCTTGAAAAGGAGACCTAGACACTATTGAAGCACGCCTGCCTTGCTGGAGCTGTACGAAAGCCGAGAATCTACTCGGTCCATTCGAGGAAAAGTGATATTCTTCTTCTAGTGAGAATCGGACTTCAATAGAGCATCTACATTCAACAAAGGATGCACTCTTATGCAAATGAAGAAGAGACCTACACGTCTATAAACTGAGTGGGACTTCACCAACGGCAGTGAGCCAGGGGGAGTCAACGGGAGTGACCCGAGGGACGCAGTGAGCTATCCCTGAACAATTGTAAAGGCAGTGAGCCTGGGACAGAGTGTCTGTACCAGAACTTTTGTATCCGTAGCTAGTGAAGCATAGTGGATTTAGGTACGACCGGCAACTAGTCGGCGTATTCTCCTTGGACGTAGCCCTTAGTGGTGAACCAAGTAAAAATGGCTGTGTCCTCTCTGTGCATGTGAATGTTTTCATTTTGATCATAATCATCATACAGGTTCAACAAGTTCCTACCAACGTGGGAACAAGATCCAATACATTAAAAGAAAAAGTGGTCACCCTGATTCACCCCTCCCCTCTCAGGGTGTCCCGGGGTCCTTCAATGGGAAGGGAATGCAGTGATGGGGAAATTCATATAAAAATCATCACTACCTCACATATGAAGTTAGAATAAACACATCTATATACTCTATATAATATTAAAGAGGTTCAAGGGTATGAAAATAAACACATGATGGTTCTAAATAATGAAAAGCTCAATATAGTTGAATTTTTAATAAAAAAATAAATATAATAAAGAAATTATTGATAGGTTTAAGTGACATATATTTAACAATTTAAATGATGATAAAGCATCAGTTTCTAAAATGGTGATATATTTACCCAGATATCCAAGAATACATTTGAATTCTGAAATTAGTTATTTTATTAATGAATTCATAATTTAAACTAAAATGCATGATGATCAATGAACAAATAAAAAACCGGTTTCAATATTTTAGCATAGTTAATGTATATATCTAGATATAATAAATGAAATATCATGTATATAAAAATTTTATACTTTGGGAAAAATAAAAAAATTAGGAATTAGATCATGTAAATTTTACCATACAAGTATTTGCTTTTCAGTAGTTTTAAAATATTAATGGAGTTAGAATTGATTATTTGAGATTAATATAATTTAATCCTATTAAGGAATAGTATAAAATGAACATAATTTTTTTACATCACAAGATGAAAAGGTATTCTATTATTTGATATGACCACTAAACATTTGTAATTTCTTAGTCCTAGAACCCATATAAATATCCCAATATTGAGTGATACATAACTCTAGAGTGCTTCACTGTATGAAAGAGGCTGTAGACTAGTGATAGGGTTTAGAAAAAGATCATGGTTAATTTATAACATCAAAATCATTATAAAAAACAGTTAATATGTAATAAAAGTTTCTTTCACTAGTTACAATATAAATGTATAATGACATAATTACAGAATTTAACTAAAAATAGTCATCATCATACACTATGGTATAATAAATGAATACATGTTATTCCTTACAGTCGTATATTAGAATAGGATCTCTTAATGAGATAATAAAATACATGATACATATATAGGGATGAAAATAAAATAAATAATGAAGATAATTCTACCTATCCTAAGCCTTTCCATGGAAATGACTTCACATCCCCATTCCGCCTCTCCAGCTTACTCACCTGGGCTATAATCTCCACCTTGACTTGTATACCAATCATAAGGTCTATATTCTAACCACGGTTCACATGTAGAGTGTGATAATAAAACAAATTAGGGAACCACTAACATGGACCCTAAGACAAACCAATTTATATGTTCCTTAATGTAAAATATGAAATGTAATTGTTATATATCCACACGCATCACACACATTACACTATCAGGTGATTACATTTACTCTATTTGTATAGTGCTAGTATATGGGATGTAATTTCCTAATATATAAACACATATTATAAAAGGCGCATCAAATAATAATTTTCCAATAAAATTATAACCAACTCTATATACTAGGTTAACACAACTTTTAAGCTACCCATAGATGTAAGGAATCCAAACACACTTAGTTATCATTGGAACCTAATAAATATATGATTGATAATATAAATATATAGGTTATAACCATTCCCAACACTCTCATTATATATATAAAAATATTTTGTTTAAATCAAACCCAACCATCCTTTGATATTAGAGAATTAATTTAGCACTATGATCTACTCTCTCATAGAATTCATAATTCTAGGTTGGCACCATAGACAACCTAGAAAGTAATATGTTGGTCTATTATATAGAATAAAACTCAATTGATAGAATATAGGTTTAATTTTTATATATAAAAATGTAATTTCTAAATAAAAAGGCATTTAACCACTAGTAAATAACACACAATATATAGAGAATCGTATATTATAACATCATCTAGTAACATGCATAGTCTAAGAAATCAATTCAATGTCACTACTGGAATCCACATGTCCATTAATATATCAAATCCAACTTATAAATACTAATAATATCATCTATATATCAAGTTTTTCGATCATGATATAAAAACATATCAAGAATATTAATCAAAATCATAATTATGGGTGATAACTTACTAGATTATAACACTTTGCATATATCTCATCGCATATCATACAGAATTCACCCCAGCATATCAATCTCAAATAACTAAGATAATTTTTGATAAATATATTTGTTTTGAGAATCTTGATGTACTTAGCATTGGTTTTGACCATCATTAGCTCATCCCACAACTTTGGGTAGTTTCATTTATTATGATACAAGACACTTTTCCATAAATCAAATTTCACATACCTAAGGTCAAGGAATAAATGAATCAAAGTCTATCCACATGGTTCCTTATTCTTGATAGGTCATTTATCCAAATCATATTAAACCTCCATAGTATTATACAATTTTTTTATTTATATCTCAAATTTCACCTCTAATATGGTGACATAGTCTTAAGGTTCATCCCTAACTTATAATAAACACCATCCCCCAAAGAGAACCAATCACGCGATAGTTAAGTCATTAGTACACCATTAAATTTTTGTTCTATTATAATCATTTTGGGTCTATCAATGCCTTTTATGATTATTTCTATCTAATTGTTTTGTTCACCAATCTTAGCGAACCCAACACCAATATGGATGGGGAAGATAAAATATCACTCCACCCCCACAATGCCCACCAATGCCCTCAGTAGGATATTGTTTAAAACTCATTATTCTTATTTAAAATATTTGAAATAACATACAGTTTAAATTGTTTTCATTGATTATTTTATGATTTTTTATTAAAAATATTATTGTAAAATTTATGAATGATATCTTATTGAACAACTTCCCTTATTTATTTTTTGAATAGAATTATGGGTTCATCCTGAGTTTGAACATCTACAGATAAATTTTTCTAGCCCAATAAATAATGAAAAATATTTATAACCAAAATCATTGATCAAATCCAATGATCAAATTTAATATTGAAAAATCATATTATAGAATGTAATGTGGAGTTATCTTGGTTTTTTAAAGTAATTTGGTTTTAATAAATCATGGAACTCACTTTTTTTCCATTACATTTCCTCCCCTAACTTTTACACTATCTTCATGAGAAATTTGTTCAGCTTATTTAGATTTGCATGAGGACTATGAAAATTATTCACCTTACTTCCTAAACTTTTTTATCATAATATAGGAAGCATTTAGTATAAACCTTAAGCATCTCATAAATATTTGTTAGGTTGTATATTTTTTTCGAAATCTATAATTCCCTAGAAGATCTTATCTACTATTCATTAATGGCATGATCACTTTAATCAATGGTAAATACTCCTAAAATTGATCCTTTAGAAATGATTTATTTGATTATGCAGGGTGGATTTGTAAGACAACCAACTCATCCAAGAGTAGTTCATTCATGTATAACCACATATCCCCTAAAAATATAGATGATTTGTAGAAATGGCCCAGTCTCAGAAAAGAGAGACTATTTATTATCTACCTAGTTGTCCGATCAGCACTCGGTAGGGTCTAAATATTTTTTTATTTACTTTATTGATAAATTATAAGAAAAAATTACAGTTATAAAATATTTTTATTTATTCTGATAAGAAGATATATTTGATTCAAATCATCTTTACCACTATATGAATTTATGTTTTTTCAATTATTTATGTTTCAATTACTATAATCAATTATATTGATATTTTATGTGAAAATTTATTATGAGACTCACACAGGCATCACCACATGCATTGGGTTAGGTGTTGACATACAGTGAAACTACTCATAGAGGATGGATTGAACATTTTAGGCCTTGTAAAATCCATACTAGTAGTACTAAAAAAGATAAACTTGGAACTGATAGTAAAAATTTCTTACTCTGTCTACTTTATTTGGTCAAAACTAGATCATTATCTTGATCTCAATTATTTGGAAATAACCCCCATTTCTTCCCATATTTGTAAGTATATCACCCAAAGAATGTATTTCCTCATCAAAAATTTATAGTGGATCATTAGGGAGGGTATTTTGTCTTTTTAGAAAGATAATTGTGCTTTATCACCTCTCTTTTTTCATATGATTTATAGTGACTTGGGTTCGCTGAGTTAGCATAGAGTAGTGTAAATTATTTTTCTTTAATAATTATATATTTTAAAATATATATTTTTTAGTCTATATACACACACACATTCATGAGATAAATAATTTTCATTCAAAAAGAATCATTATATTTAAAATTGGAGACCGCTATTGAGACTATAATAGGGGGTTCCCAAGGGGTGGAATAATTTGAATTCCCATTCGGATCTCTAGGTTTTTGTTATCATAAGTGTATTAATCAATGAATTTAGTTTAATTAATTAATTGTTTGATTGATCAATTATAACACTTAACCTAGTTTTCCACCTTATTTAACCATATTTTTTCTCTAATTATACTGTTATCCACTATATGCCCTTGAATTAGGGAGAGGGAAATAGATCTAAGGAGGATTTCATAAATTCAGGGAATGGAGGAACTAAAATATTTATAAAAATCATTAATAAAAATCAATTTGAATGCAGTCTTTCTAATAAGTTATTGAACATTATTTAGGGATTTTTGATTTTATATTCCCTGTTATCGGTGATTTTTATATTGAATTTATGAATTGAAACTCCATTCATGAAATTTTGAACCCCGGTTATCATACCATGAATTTTAGAGTATATTATTTGACTCCTAACTTGTTCTTTATTTTCAGAAATAATTGTGGATGATCGATTCTAATAATTGAGGGAATCCGATGCCTATCCTTAGACCCTTGTATTATGCACATCCCATGGCATAATTTTGATCTACCGACCATGGTCACATGTGCATCCCATAAAAACCAAAGAATATAAAATCTTCTCTCTATCTATCTATTTTGTCACTATCTATTAAATCATTAATTCCAACAACATATAAGACATGAGGGCTCATTAAATCTATATTAGTGATGGGAGGTGATAGTGGTGAGGAGATTTAGGCAAGGGGGATTTAGTGAAGCACAATAGTGAAGAGGTTAGAAAACATATCAATGGAGGAATCATAAGATTTGGTTGATGAGACCAATGTATGGTGGAGGAAAACTGCATCTATGGTCAGTAGTGAAGATGATGTCTAGTGTGATTTCCTAGTGTGGGGTGAGTCAATAGTGGTGGTGGCTATGGTGTGACATAAAGGAGGTGAATTGGGAATGATTAAGGAATTGGCCTTACCGGTCTATTCAGTCATGATCGCAGAGAGAACCACTTACCATGTAAAATGGGGTGTGATATGAGCATAAATCCTTTATGGTTTGGGAGGTTTTGTCTAACCATATTGGTTTACTAATTCCAGGCCTATGTGTGTGTGGCCCAACATGTGCCTACGTAGCCACACAGTCAAGTGGTCCACTAAACTGGTTTGAGTATTACAAATCCAACTTGGGTATGAAGGTGGGATGTGTGGAATATGTGGGTTCCATTTTCCTAGTTGTTAATTCAGACACACTCTTAGTAGAAAACAATATGTGCTTAGGGGCCACCACAAGTCTTGCTTTTACCGGTTTGCGGTGTTTCAAAAAATCCTCAATGCGTTTTGATTTCAGAATAATAAATAACTTGTCCTATATAACTTTAACATAGAACTTGGTGGAATAGTCCATTAATTATTTGAGATTATTTATGAAGAGATATATATAGTTTTATTATTTGAATCTATAGGTTCATTGATGGGGTTTGGGTGGTTTGATCAAATCATTCATTGGGGAATATGTATTTTACATAATATACTATGTACTACTTAGTAAGGTATGGGTACCACTATATTAATAACAAAGTTAGACTATACCATTCATATTATGTGTGATACTCACACTTTTTTGTGCTAATATAATCTATTATGTTCAACATGATGAGATGTGAGGTCTCCCTTGATAATATAGAGAGTTATCTTGGTTGCTAAGGTTTGGGTTGTTTGGATTCTTGGTATTGTGTGATCATTTCTTATAATGTTGGACTAGTACAGAGCATGAATATATATCATGTTTTCGGTTATCTTAATAATTATTTTGGGGGATAAAAAACATTGATATTTTATATATATCAATTATCTATACTAAAGCAGGCTTCTTCCTACCCTACGTGTCACTCCCTCCTTTCTCCACATAACTATCCAATTTTTTTCTCCCCGGCTATTCAAATTATATTCGCGTGTCACCGTCAGCTACCCCATCCACGGTCTCCTCCGGCTCCCTCTCGAATAGGATTCCACAGCTTCCACCACTATCGAATTGGGTTTAATGACTATTCCAACTTCTTTCTTGCGACACCATCAGCTACACCCAATCAACGACACTCCGACCCTGAACAGTATTCCACTCTTCATTTACACCACCGTCGACGACATCTGCTCTTCCCGGTTGCACGGTCTCCCCTATTGAAAATCGATTTAGGGTTTCGAGCTACCGAGTTGCTTTGGCATATATCTATGACACAATATTCCAATTCCAATAGCAACTCCCGTGGAGGCATTCGGTGTCCAGCGACGTCTATACTGTTACCTCCAAATAAGGGTTTCTTCCATCCGAGTGGCTTTGATGCAGGTCTAACATTACTAATTAACTTACTTTGGCCATCAGTATTGCATAGTCCAGGTTTGGTTTCTCTCAACGCGAGCTCTCTGTGATGAATATATGCACATATTTCTCCATTCTACCATTTGATGTTTGAAAGAAAAATTTCAGTAATTTATTTTTCCTCTATTCGGTGCAATTATGCACATCAGTATGCAACTGCAATCCATGTATGTGTAAAACAAATATACACTGCTTCTCTATGGTACCTTCTACTACTTGACTATTGAGATTCCTCCATTATTCCAAATTTGAGTCCAGTTCTTGCATCTGTCTATTTTAGATATGTTATATAGATGTTGCTATTTATTTGATGTTGCTATAACTTTGGTATAAGAGTCGATTAGTGAAATAACTATGAAGTGCTTATCTATGAGTACCTTTTCTTACATTATCTGACATTCAAGTTGAATATTTGACTATTTGAATATATATTTTCTATGTATTCACAATTTGAGTCTAGCTCTTGCATCTTTCTATTTTAGATATGTTAGACAGATGTTGCTATTTATTTGATGTTTCTATAACTTTGTTATAAGAGTCCATTAGTGAAATAACTACGCAAAAATTCTCTATGAGTACCTTTTCTTGCATTATGTGACATTCAAGTTGAATATTTTAATACTTGAATTTATATTTTCTCTGTAATCTTTATATGTTTCTTTGAGGTTGGTATAAGTGTGGTTCATTTCAATAACAGTATAAGTGTGGATCGCTATAATTTAATCATTCATTCTGTGTCAATTGTCGTATCAGTAAATTATAAATTGAATCTACATACACAAAAACATATTTTTGTTTCATTCTAAAACTTGAAAATTCAACATAAATACAACAAAACAAAGGTGCAGACACCGTCAGCATCGAGATATGCAAGGTTGCAAAGGAGAATTCGTATGAAAGAATGAAAAATCGGTACAACATTATTTTATTTCCTTGAAGCCATTCCATAAACTTACATACTGATTTACAGGTTCCTAACTTCTTAGGAAAATCACCCATGGAGGGACATCAACTATGTTCTACTGCAACATCTGATTCATTGCAACTGAATTCCAATTTGATCAGAGGAGCACGTATACCACTTTCACCTATACCTACCAATGGTAAGTATATTTTCATTTTACCAAACATTTTCAGATACATTCAATATATTAATTGTAAATAATTTAATCTAATTTACTCATGTTTCATTTCAATTGATAGTGGCTCTAGATTCGGGATCTTCTACAACAATTAGTGTTAGAACAAGCATTAGAAAAGGTTGTAGTAACAGTATTAACTATACGTATCTTAGAATTTCAATCTTAATTTATATCTAATCATTAAAACTGTGTTCATGTATTGCCTACTCACCAAAGGAGGATCATGCATATCAATTTCATCTTTATCTTCAAATGGTGAGTCATATTACACAGTCAAAGAACACTGACCATATTTATTTATTTTACTATATAGTAACATTGTATTGTTTCTCAACTATTAAATTTCATTGACTGGATCTTTATCAACAAGATCTGCGCCAGGTAGCAAGCGAAAACATATTTCAGCAATTAATCAGGAAAATTATGACCCCTCTGGTAAGTACTCCATCATCGTATAGTTCCGAAAAACACACACGTATTCTCTCTTATGTATTTAACATTTAAACTAAATTTTTATTATTTTTCTAGGTGTAACGACTGAGGGAAATATACCCACTTACCCTTCGCATGACTCATTAACAGAGTAAGCACAAATCATGCCTTCAAATGATTTTTAATTGTCACAGAGTGTAATTTTTTTATTACTATTTAAAAATAGATACAATTTTTCTTCTTCAACTACTGGTAGTGAAGATTATTTTCCTGACACAGGTGTGATCAATATTCTAATCATCCTGTATTATACTTTTTTATCCATAGATATAAATATCCTTTCTTTTGGTATTTTAATGAAATTCGATTCCATAATTAACACTAGAAAATATGTGTCATCTACATTGAGTCATGTCATTTCAGAAAGAGATGTAACAACTGGTGAAATCAACGCTGAAATTACTCATCGAAGAGACTATTCAGGTCTGACCTACTACATAATCATTGGTTACTTTACATGTATTTTGTATGAAAATCCTTACAAACTAAATAACAATACTGATGCAGAAATAATGCAACTACTTCACATTGTGGAAAATGAAGGTCAATGTATTCTTTTTACCTTCTGGTGGAATGTTGTTCAAGTAATCACAGTTTTTTGTAATTTATATTGCCAAGTTTATTGAAACCATTCATTTAACCATTACTCACCTGTAAAATATTTGAATAGTGGAGATCCCTATAATGTTTACCAATACGGTGGTTCTATCTTTTGGTTTGATGAGAGAAATATAAAATGCAGGACCAAAGAAAACCCACGATTTGGTATATGTTGTGCGCTTGGTAAAGTCTCTTTTCAATTACTACCTTCTTATCCTTTGTACCTTCAAACATTAGTCTTCAATAAAAACTCTGTGGAGGAAAGAACATTCCAGGAATATATGCATATTTACAATTATATGTTTGCATTCACGTCAATGGGTGGTAAGGATGACAGATCATTCAATAATGGAAGAGCTCCAACTATATACATATTGAATGGACCAAACTACCATCACATAGGTAGTCGGTGTCCTCCCGAGGGACAACCACCAGGGCTTTCCCATATATATGTTTATGATACTATGAACGAGTCTCAAAACCATATTCTGAATGTCAAGTAATATTTAACATGTATTTTTACACATTTAAGGGATAGTCATATTTTCACTTCACTCTTAATTTAATTCGCTTTGTAGTTATGGTGGTGCAAATTCAAACACGGTGGTCGATTATAATATTTTTGTCAACTTATAAAATATGCTTCATGAAAAAAATGTTTTAGGTTGTCATTTCAGAAGTGAAAAGGATGTTCTTGATCGTCAAGACCATGCAAACTTAAATTTGCACCTTCTTAAGAGAAGACAAAGAGATTCAACGACATACAAATTTCCTACTACTTCTGAGATTACGATGCTTATTGTCAGTGACATTGAAGATCTCAACTGTGAAAGAGATATTATCATTCAAAGCAAAAGTGGTGATTTGCAACGAATTGATGAGAATCATTCCTTATACCTTCCATTACAATATCCACTTATTTTCACAAATGGTCAATATGGATATGTTGACCACATTTTGCATCGATATACATCTATGAGTACTTCTAGAATGGTTCGGAAAGTAACAATGCGTGAATAAATCTCCTCTCACTTGAAGTTCCGTTTGAGTGATATGTCAATATTACAACATTCAAGAAGACTGTTTCAACAATTTATTATTGATGCTTACACAATTATAGAGTCTCAGAGACTATCCTTCATTCGCTTAAATCAAAAACGCTTGAGGGTCGAGTTGTACAGTGGGCTGAAAGAAGCTTTTCTTCGAGGTGACCGTGATGGGTATGCATGTGGGAAGCGAATCATTTTACCATATACATTTACTGGTGGTCCCAAGTATATGATTTAAAATTACCAAGATGCAATGTCAATATGCAATTGGGCAGGATATCCGGATTTGTTTTTAACGTTTACATGCAATCCAATTTGGCCTGAAATCACTAGATTATTATCATGTAATAATCTTCTCCCTTTAGATTGGCCGCACATTGTATCCAGAATTTTCAATATTATGGTTTACCAGATAATGAAGGATTTATGAGACCGATGTTTCTTTGGAAAGTCATGTGCAGGTACCTACTGTAATACAAATTATTTTATGAGACACAATTTATCTTATTTAATGAATCTGATGTTGAATTGTGTCATCTATATCATTACTTTTTGTGTTGTTGTTCGTACAGTGGAATTTCATAAACGTGGACTGCCTCATATACACATTTTACTATTTTTATGTAGAGAGAGAAAAATAGGTAGTCCAGCCTGCATTGAAAAATGTGTTTCTGCTGAAATTCCAAATAAAGGTGATTTCCCAAAACTACATGAGGCTGTTAAGAAGTTTATGATGCATGGACCTTGTGGTGATGCAAATCGTAGATCACCCTATATGAAAAATGGAAAATGTAATAAATTTTTCCCAAAAAAATTTGTTAAAAGTACAATAGTTAATGATGATGGGAATGTTCTATACCGACGAAGAGATGATGGAAACACAATTGTGAAAAATGGTGTCCCACTGGATAATCAGTTTTTTGTACCATATAATACTTTCTTTCTAATGAAGTATCAAGCTCATTTGAATATCGAATTCTTCAATCAATCTACTTCCATCAAATATCTGTTCAAGTATATTAGCTAGGGTAATGATTGTGTAACACCAGCTTTGTATGAAACCAACACTACAACACTGTCAGGAAATAATGTTGATGAGATTAAAATGTATTATGATTGCCGATACATCTCTATTTACGAGGCCTCTTGGAGGATATTTTCTTATGATATCCACTATAGATATCATCCAGTTGAAAGATTACATTTTCATTTACCAGGCCAAAATAGCGTTATGTACACTGACATTGATCATATCGAGGATGTGTTGCATATGGGTAACATTTGTCAATCAATTCTTACAACATTGTTTTAGGATAACGTTGCTTACCAAGAAGGAAGATGTCTCACATTTGCAGAATTTCCAACTAGATTTGTATTCCTCCAACGTGAAAGAATATGGTGTCCAAGAAAGCAGGGGTTCAGTATTGGTAGACTTTATTATGTTCCACCGACAAATGGAGAGCTATATTACCTTCGATTAATTCTCACAAAGATCCGAGGTGCAAATTATTTTGACAGTATTAAAACTGTGAATAACATTATTTATGGAACTTTTCATGAAGCATGTTCTGCATTGGGACTTCTTGCTGATGACAGAGAATTTATTGAAGCAATCAAGGAGGTTTCAACTTGGGCTACATGCCAGTCTATGTGCAGACTTTTTGCCAGTATTCTGTTCTCAAACAATATGTCTCTCCCATACACTGTGTGGCATGAAACATGGTAGATCCTCAACGAATACATTCTCTATGCGGAAAAAATAGGCTACAAATGCCAGGTATATGATTTCAAATTGCTGAAAACATATAATGTGACCTATGTAGTTGATAATTCAGATTGTTTTTCTTCTTAAATTAATTCTAAGTACTAATTAAATAACAATATTTCATTATTCCATTTAGATTTTTCACTCACAGATCATCAAAAATAGATGTATGCATTGCCTGAAATAGAGAAGCTACTACAGAGTAACGGTAGAGCTCTTCATTCTTTTCCACCAGTGCCGGTACCTAATTCTGAAATTTTCTCTCAGCGAAATCAATTGGTAGCTGATGAACTTAATCATGACATAGAGGCTCTTTGGAATGAGTATCTGACTTTTCAAGGTAAACTAACCGATGAACAAAATGTGTTGATGACTACCATTATGTCTTCATTAACTGCATCCGTTGGAGGATTATTTTTCTTTCATGGTCATAGAGGCATAGGTAAAACTTATATTTGGATGGTATTGACATCTTTACTACGGTAAGAAGGCGATATTGTTCTGGAAGTTGCATCCAGTGGAATTTCTTCATTACTGCTACCTAGTGGGAGAACAACGCATTCCAAATTTCAAATCCCGATTTCTATTTCTGAAAACTCTGTTTGCAATATTCAACAAGGCAGTGATGTCACAAATCTTCTATAGTTAACAAAGATTATTATTTGGTATGATGCACCAATGATTCATAAGCATTGTTTTGAAGCTCTTGACCGTACTTCTAAAGATATAATGTTGTTAAAAATGATAATGCTGCAAACTTTCCATTCTGTGGAATAACTGTTGTGTTGGGTGGGGATTTCAGGAAAATTATACCTGTCGTACCAGGTGGTAACAGAAATGAAATAGTTGCTTCAAGTATATCTTCTTCATACTTGTGGAAACATTGTCGTGTTTTAATGCTGACAAGAAACATGATATTGCTTTCCAATTCTTCTACAATTTCAGATAAGGTTGTTGAATTTTCCAAATGGACTTTAAATATTAGTGAAGGTCGCATTGCAGAACCAAATGATGGTGAAACCACAATTCCAATTCCAGCCGAATATCTTCTTTCTTGGACTAAAGATCATATTTCTAAAATTATTGAACATACTTATCCCAAATTCATTAGTAACCATGCTGATGTTAATTATCTTAAATACCGTTCCATCTTAGCTCCAACTTGGGATATTGTTGATAAAGTAAATGTGTACAAGATGTCCCTAAGGTGTTCTGAATGCAAAGATTATTTGAGCTCAGATTCAGTTTGTGATGCATGTTTTGATATAGATAGGCCGGAAAAAATTTACACATCTGAAATGTTAAATGGGATTAATGTATCAGGGATGGATGCCCATAAAATTACACTCAAAATTGGGGTTCATGTCATGTTGCTTCGAAATGTAGATCAGTCTGTTGGATTATGTAATGGGACTCGCTTGATTGTTACCCACTTGGGTGACCATGTCATTAGAGCAAGAATTCTATGTGGCTACAATTCAGGATATCTTGCTTTCATTCCAAGATTAAATATGACACACTCAGACTTTTAGTGTCCTTTAAAACAACAAAGAAGACAATATCCTTTGACTGTTTCTTATGCTATGACTATTAACAATAGTCAAGGACAATCACTGTCTTTTTTTGGTTTGTATCTTCGAAAACCTATTTTCTGTCATGGCCAATTATATGTTGCTCTATCTAGAGTCACATCACCATTAGGATTGAAAATAGTAGTTGTTTATAATAATCCCACATCTCATGAATCAACACAAAATATTGTCTACAAAGAAATATTTTATAGATTGTGATAGCTATATGTCAAATTATGTGTTAAATTGTGAATTTTTGGTTCTAGTCAGCTATTTTTATGTCTGATTTTATGAAACACAATATTTATGATTATGATCTGTTCATATAGAAATTAAAACAGAAGACTTTTTCAAATATGTCATGATCAGTTTCCCCTTTTAATGATATCACACCTGAGTCCGATGAGACATTGAAAATACAAGTTCGTATTTTGAATTTGTGGTGAAACACATCATACATGTACTCCAATGATATTTTCGTGATTGATATGATTTTTGGAGATTTACAGGTGAATTAAGAATTAAATTATACTACATATTATCTATATTCTGTTTTATTTCTACTTTCATTGAAATTACACCAAATAATTGTCAACTTCAATAAAACGTGTTTCATAATTTGAGATTCTTTTATATTGATTTCTGCAGAAAGCAATGATACATTGTTCTGTTATAAGGCATCAAATTCTGTCTAAGTTCAAAAATATGTTGCATGAAGGGATGTTCTATTTCATACAGAACATGCAGATAACTACTAATCAAGGTACCTACTTAGGAACTAGACATGCATGTCGATTACTTTTCACATCAACAACGCATGTCCATCCATGTGATGCACCGCTAACACATTTCTGTTTTGATTTTACTTCCTTTGAAGACATAATTATGAGAAGGATTCCAAAGAAACATTTAATAGGTAAATGTTTATTGACATTTCTTTAACCATTTATGAATTTTTCTAAAGTATCTCTATTGTTCAATATATAATTGTATGAATTAGTTTCAACTTTTTTTACCTTACAATTCACAAAAATTTCATCTTTTTAATATGTTTTAGAAATTATTGGATATTTACGTTGCTCACATCCTCTCGAAGCTTTGGGTTATTCCAATTTCAAGATGCATATTTTCTTACAAATTGATAGGTTAGTCATTACAACCTTTCATTATCTTTGACCTACTATATATATTTAACATTATGCAGTGCATATTTTTCTGCAGAGGGTTACAACTTAAATGTAGTTTATGGGGTGACTATGCTAATCAGACGTCATCTTACTTGGAAGAAAATTTCGGTTCATCAAATGTTTTAATATTTCAACATGTGAGAGTTAGGAAATTGAATAGTAAGCTCTCTAATAACCCAATGCCATACTTCCCTTTCATTTATTCAATGATTTTAAAAGTTTTAAGCCACTACTCGAACTGAATTCGTTTTAAAATTACTTTCAGACTCTCTTGTACTTACAAATGCCATAAATGTGACGAAAATACTTTTCAATCCTGATATTAAAGATGTTGAATCATTCTGAAAAAGGTGGTTTGGATACTTTATTTAATTGTGATATTCGTATATGCTGTCCAATGTTTACTATATGATAGATGTGCATATTATGTTTGACATTTGACTAGGATGTTTCAATATTCAGATGTACGTTTATAATGGCATCGGATTATCGAAGTCCAGCACCAACACACCCATATTCTTCCTCTACACCATTGCTGTATTGGGAAAATAATAAACCCATTTCTGAAGTCAAGAATTTTGATCAGGTATGTAGTATACGAAAAATTTACAATTTAATTTATGCACCTTAAAAATCTAGTTGTACCAGTATAGTACTGTACTATGTCATTATCTACACTAATGTCAATGTTGGACAACCTAAAAAGTACTTGATTTCCGTGACCATAAAAAAATTCAAACAACTCACAATTGGTTCTATGATTCATGCAATTCTTGCATGAAAAAAGTGCATAATGTTGATGACAAAAAATTGGTGCAACAACTACAAGATATCTGTAACTTGCACCGTTCCCAGGTTCTTATTTATTCTTCTTCTTAATAGTTTATTAATTATTATATATATCAATAGTAGTTTGTTTTACTTAGCTTAAATCCATTTGTAATCATATTTATAAATCAATAGATTTAGAGTGCATCTTCTTGTGTGTGATTCCACAGACTCATTATTAGTTGTACTATTTGATAGACAAGTAATGCAATTTAAGAGAAAAACTTCTTTAGAGTTGCAAGATTATTTGATTCAGTTACTACTAGATAATAAACTATCATGATTACAAAATATGTTCGCTTCAATTAAACTAAAATTTAGTATTTCTTCTTAAATAAGGCTGATGATGAGTACAGTTTTCCTACTGAATTGACTATTTTCAAATCAAAAGAGGTTCTCTTGTCAATTGAAGTGTCAAATTATAATATTCAAAATCATCACCATTCAGCAGAACAAAACTCATACAAGGTAATATTCATTACTGACAACGAAAACTACATCACCAAGTTCAATGATTGCATCACAGAATTTTAGGTAGATTATACTATATATTCCTATTTTCATTAAAATGGATATATTGCAAATAGTTATTTCTATTATTGATTATATACAACTTCATAAAATCATTGGCTATACAAATGTAAGTAGTTTGCATGAACATAGTCAGGTACAATATAATCCATTATCATCATTTTTACTTCCATGTGTGTAAATAACATGCAACTAGATTAATGATTTATTGTTCTATGATAAGAACATCAAAATGTTAAATAATTTCGACTCGGTGAAAAGACTGAATCTATATTTGAAACTTTATCTGCGATATCATCCTCTATTCAGGTATGTATATAATTTCCAACCCTTTTTAAATTTGCTTTGCAAGCCTTTATTTTATTCCTACATTGTAATTGCTCCTACATCTGATGATACTTTTAACTATGTTCTATATGCAGAAAAACCTACTGACATAATTTCTTAATGAAGATGTTATTGATCAATCTCAAAATATACCACCTGTATGTTTTCGTGGTCAAAGTTAGGAAAAAAATATGGAAATCCGAATGAAGGATAAATTAAAAGACAAGGCGAAAAATAATGAATGATAAGTTCTTCAGATATGAAAGGTAATACAAATTCAGGTGATTGTATCTTCTAATTTCTTTTCGGTCATGTGTGTTAGTTTATTGTTCATATATTACAAGCCAACTGTAAATTAAAGTATTTTAGTGTTGGTGGGAGAAGGGGCAGGGCAGGGTAGGGAGGGGGGGCTGGTGGGAAAGGGGACGGCTAGGGAGGAGGGGCTTGGTTGGGTTGGTGCGGGGTAGGAGGGGGGTTAGTTGGAATGAGAAGGTGGTGGGATGCAGTGGCAGCAGATGCTGCTAGGGGGGGGGCATGGAGTTGAGCAGGGGGAGGAGGGGAGGGGCTAGGCATGGGTGGGTTGAGGTGCAGGGCAGGGAGGGGGGGGGGGGCTGGTGGGGGATGGTGAGGAAGGGGGGCCTAGTGGGTGTTGTTGGGGAAGGGGATGGGCAGGGATGAGGGGCTGGTTTAGTTGGTGCTAGGCAGGAGGGGAGGTGAGTTGTAAGGGGGAGGTGATGGGATGCAGTGGTAGTAGAGGCTGCTAATGGGGGAGGGGAGGCAAGGGGTTGGGCAGGGGGTGGACGGGAGGGCCTGGTCATGGGTGGGGGGTGGTGATGGGCTGGACTAATGAGGAGTTGGAGGGGGGGGGGAAGGTCCTGGTGGGGGGTTCAGCTGGGCAGGGGGGACGGGCCTATGCAATGTATTTTAATTAAGTTTCTGCTTAATATATACAGGTTCTTTGATCATTGATAGTGAAATATGTTCACTTATTAATTAATTTTAGGATTCTCTAATTTTAACTTTTGTGTGAAGGTTCGATAGTAACTTCTGGTGGGGTGTTATTAAAGGAACTCCATATGCATATTGAAGGTGTGTTCTTGTGTAATGTTATGCATTATGTTTTTATTTTCTCATTGAATGGTCTGTATGAATTACATTACACAATACATGAATATTGGTTATCAAAAAACTTGATTGTTTGAATATAAAAACCAATCCTATGTGGTTATTGCTGATTTTCTCTTATGCATATTTCATATATGAAATAAGGTATTTTAGTGTGTAAATGTTATTAAAAGGTAACAACTTATAAACAATTCAGTACTCTGTACTAAAATATATGGTTTCCATTTTGTTTTACATATAAATATAAATGGTCTGGGCAGGTTGGAGAAGAGGGGAGGGGAGGGGAGGGGTGGGGAAAATGAGGGAATGTGGGGAGGGGCCTGGTGTGGGAAGAGGTTGGGAAGGGGGGCAGTGGTGGGGGAAGGGGCTGGGTAGGGGGAGGGGTGGAGCTGGGTAGGGGGGTAGGAGGAGGTGCTGGGAATTTTGGGGGGAGGGGTGACAACCTGGGTAGGGTGGCAGGGGTGACAGGAGCGGCTGCAAAGGGAAGGGATGTGGATGGGGGAGGAGGAGGGATGAATGGCTTGGGGGACATTTTGGTCAGTGGGTAGAGGAATAGAGGGGATGGACTGGGAAGGCTGTAGGGGAGGGGAGGGGAGAAGAGGGGAGGTTAGTGGGGAGGGGGTTGATGGGGGAATACTATGGCCAGGGAAGGTGGTTAGGGAAGCGGCTGGAGAGGGGAATGGAGGGGAGGGACTGGCCAGGTTGGAGGGGAGGGGAGGGGAGGATGAGGGAAGGCTAGTGGGGGCTGCTAGGGGAAGGCTTTGTCCAGGGAGGGTGGTGGGGGACGTGACTGGGGAGGGGATAAGAGTGGAGGGACTGGGCAGGTAGGAGGGGGTTGCCTAGAAAATAGTTTGGCCAGGGGGGAGGGGGCTGTGCAAACGTAACAGTTTGGCCGGGGGGAATTGGCTGGACAGGGGGAGGTAGAGGTGGGAGGGGGATGCTGGGGGAAGGCTTTGGCCAGGGAGGGTGGTGGGGGAAGCGGCTGGGGAGGGAATCAGAGGGGAGGGACTGGGCAGTTAGGAGGGGGCTTCCCATGGAACTGTTTGGGCAGGGGGAGGGGGCTGCATATGTAACAGTTTGGCCAGGGGGAATTGGTTGGGCAGGGGGGAGGCAGAGGTGGGAGGGGGGTCTGCTGGTATTGGGTGGGAGACAAGTGAAGATAGGGGGAGGGGATGGGTACAACTGGGTAGGGGGTTATAGGAGCTTCTAAAAAATTGGGGGGGGGGGGGGTGGTGACAGGCTGCCAGATTAACCACCACTGTTTTTCAATATGTACTGATTTTTCTATTATTTCAAGTAGTACTGATTTTTCCTTTTCATATTATTAATTGTTTGATTTCACCTCACTACATTACCCGGTATTTTTTCATATTAATATGTCTCATTTAATCACATTAATGTATAATTATATATTGCAGGGATCAATATAACTGTCAACAAACAAGAAAAACTACTACTCTACATCAATGATATGCACAACCACTGTTGTTGAAAATAATGGTTTCTGCATTTGTTGTCAAAAATGTATCTACTACTTATAGTGTATTTATGTTCTCTTATCATGGTTAAATAACATTCCATAGTAATTTTTCAACAGTGACATGAAAGTGAAAAATAATGTTTATTTCGAATACAATCTTCTCTTACCATGTTTTTGTTTCAATGTTTTCATATTTCATGTATCTAGATATCAGATTTTGATAATTCGTTTCTATGAATAGATTTATAATTTCAATAAAATATTTATTATTCTCCATTGTTCAGTTCTCATTTTTCTAATGCATTTTTTACTTCATACTTCATTTGTGATGTCGTGCGTCTGCACATGCGATATACTAGTTTATTCTGAAACAAACTTGAATTATTCAATAACATTCTTTACATGCAACTTTGAGCCTAAATAATCCATGATATAATATACCGTTATAATAAAACCATTGTATTGGAGGTTATGAATATGAATAAAAAATTTACAATATATATATATATAAATGGTTTATTAAATTAAAAATTATTGATTAATCCCTAATAAGTAAGTATTAAATTTTTATTGAAATTATTTAATGATAAAAAGATATATTTTTTGAAAAAAATTATTTCTCTACATATTATGTTTAATTATATAAAAAATTATATTTATCACCATTAAAATGTTTTTATAAGATAATATATTAGTAATTTATTAATAAACACTCATGAATTAGTTATTTAAAGGTTTGGAATGAAGATAAAATCATTTAAAGGTAAAAAACTTATTTTTAGTAAAACAGTTGTATGTTTGTAGTGTATTTTTATGATAAAAACTTAAATAAATCATTAATAATTAACGATTTTAATGAAATTTATTTATTATATATTCATTAAAATAATTTAACATTCAATATATTTTTTTTATAAGGAAAAGAAAAGAAGTAAATTTTGTTTTATGCATAAAAATGCCTTTATCTAAAAATGAGGTTTCACTCTGTTTTGCTTGATTATTTTAAAATAATTTTTCACTTATAGAAATTGAATTTGATAAAATAGAATCCATATTTGGAATAATATTTTCCAAATTTGGTACATCGGATGCCTTTATTTTTCTTCATGATGAAAAATAATAATTTATTTTTTTACCACAATTATGGTTAAAACAGTTTTATCCTTTGGGTAAACTAAGAGAAAAGTGTAATATTTCCACATAATCATTTATAATTATTAATTTTTAAATATATTTAAACCCTATATTATAATACCATATAATTATTTCCCATTTTCTTCCACTTTCACAAGAATATGACATTATATTATTTAAATATTTTAATCAATTCCATGTGTGTACACTCCCTTACATATAAAAGGGAACCCCATTTCCTACCTTATTTAAACTTTTTGGGAATTATAGAACATTAAATACCTTCCATTATACCTTCCTATATTAATTACCTTATTACTATATCCCACGGTCTTCTGCAAAGACTAATCTTTCATGGATTAAGGTAAAATTCAAAGGTCTCTCAAAGAAGAGGTATTCATCTTAACCGTGTTCTTTATATTTTATTTCATCTTCCAACATATCTAAAACTATTTTATCTATATTTACATGATTAATATAGTATAATATATGTAATTAGATGTTATTATGATGATGTAAAACCCCTTTTCCACCCCTTTACCGTCAAATGTGAAATTAATATGTTGCCCAGGCGTACGTGTGGACTACCACCTCCATATAGAGATATGATTCATTTCCCATCGCCGCCTCACATTGATGAATATAATTATTTATTAAATAAATACATAGTATATTTATTATATAATTATAATTATTTAATGATGAAATATAATTTTTCTTTCTTTTCATGTTTTCATAAGAAAATGGAAACAACGTTCATGTGTACGTACAGACAACCGTCTCCATGAATGGTGTAATTAATTTTTCTATCTATAACTTTTTTGGATATATATATATATATAATTAATGTATATTATATTTATAAAAATATTAAAATTATTTATATTATGGAACCATGACCAAATTATAAGGACTGGAACTACTAAACTGATACTTTCATGAAAAACAAAACAGGTAACACCCCAAATTGACAATTTTAATTAAGAATTATTAAAAAATGAGTTTTTTGATGTTATAAGTAGAAAATATATGGTATTATAGGTATTATAATATTTATTTTATATAATTATAATAAATTTTAACTTTTTATATAAAAGTTTAGAGAACTTATGAAGAAATTTTGACATGAGGTAAGGGTTTTATGTTACAATCTCATTTTTACCTATATTGTTTATCCTTGAATTTTTTGATGAGGAAATCATATGATATATATATATATAATATAATTTATTATTTTATAAAATATTTATTTTTTAAAATAATTTTATCTTTTATTTTTCCCTCTTTAAGTACTAAATATTATGAAATAATTTTTTAAGGAAATTTGTCTTTATTTTTCTATTCATTCAGAATTTTTTAATTCTATGCCCAAATTTTATTTAAAGTTTTATCAATGATGTATTTACCGTTATTTATTTTCCAAAATAAAAACATTTATGAACTATTCATAAATAAATTATAATTATAAGCATTTAATAATTTAGAAAGAATATAAACATTTTATATTTATTTAATTATGAAGCCCTTGATATTTTATATTAATAGGAATTTATTGAATATTTCATGAATTATAAAAATTTTATAATTCAATATCTATTATATAAACATTTTATGTAATTTAAATATAATATATTTCTTAGTTTATAAACACTTTTTACGTCACCTCTTTTTATTTCTAAGTAAACCATTTATTTCCTGATCATAAGGAATGCCATTTAATTTTTAAAAATCTATTTTAAATTATTAACCTTTAATATTTATAAAAATGTTTTGTAAGTATTTATTTAATTAATTAAAAAATTATATAATTAATTTTTTTTATTTATAAATTCCTTATAAATTAAAATATCCCAAAATACCTTTTATTATGATTTATAAAAAATTTATAAAACATAAAAACTATTTAATATTTTTAAAAAATTAATAATAGTTCTAGATACCTTTATTAAGGATCCCCGTTATGTGTAAGGGTATCATCCCTTTACCTTTAATCAGGTCATCTGATAACCTTTTCATAAAGTTAAATCATTCTTTAACTTTATGCAGCTTATATTTAAAACATTGTGTAAATGTTATATGAATATTACCTTTACGCAACTCATTCTACATAAGGGTATAGAGGATACCACCCTTATGTGAATGTTTCGTGTAAGGGAAGGTCTTGATTTACATTTATATGGAATTACAATGTAAGGTTACTACCTTTACTCTATCCATATGTGTAAAGGTAATAAAGAGGTTACAATTACACAAAACTGCGTTAGGGTATGACCTTTATGTAGCTAACCCACATAAGGGTAAATCGAATTTACCTTTACACAGTTTTTTAAAAATGTTATTTTTTATTTTTATTTAAAAAACAATGATTCAAACACATTAAAAACACAAAAAACCTATCTATGATACCTATTATAGGATTTGTGTGGTCATCTAATTATCATTTACAGTAGAGGAAAACCCAAAACACAAGAAGATTAATCCCTAATAATCGATTTGTAAATAATACTGTTAAAAAGGGTACCTGTAAATTGAAAACAATAGCCCCCATATTCTTCTCTATGAATGATAATGATTAAAGGAGGTTAAAAAAGAATTCAATGGTAGCACACTACCTCTAAGGTGATATACCATCCAACGGATCTATTCTCGTATCGTGAGGATTTTTGAATAATTGAAGGGGTGATAATGCCTTCTCAGGTAGCATAAAAAGTGCTTAGGAAGAAGGGAATATTACACCTAGAGACCTTAAGATATTTTTTGTAACGTCCCGGTTCTGGGTGCCACTCAACGGGTGCCCTGTACCCGGTTCACCATGTGACCTCAAGCACATTTCCCCAAAAGCTAGTGGCTGTCGACTAGCAGTGAGGGCCTAGGTCTGATAGTGGGGAAACTATTCCTTCATTTGTCAAAGTGCAGCGCAGTGGAATAAACAAATAGCAGACAACAAGCGGAAGTGGTAAAAAATAAATATAAAAGAAAAGGATAACAGATAATAACAAGGAAACCAGCAGTCATATATATATGAAAATGCAGCATGTCACTATTTTATAAAATAGCCAAAACATGTTACACTGCAATACCATACAACTGAAGTACAAGTACAGAAAAGAAAAACTGAATAGCCAGCGGCATCAAGAGCCTAAGCTCGGTCCCATGCTCCCCTACTTCCCAGCAACAATCAAGTGCCTGTATAGGGACCCTTTCCCTTATCCACACCTGTAGAAACGTAATCTGTTTGGGCCGAAGACATGACCCAAACAGGGTGTGAGAAATGAATCCCAGTAGGCACCCACCAAAGGCCCGTGCCCATCTATGTGAAAATATGCAACAACAATGTGCAGTAGTAAAATGCAATAAACTAAGCAGTACTCAAAAGTAACTAACTTTACCAGTTATATTTCCATTTTATTATTCTTTTAAATATTCAATTTAAGATATCACCACAGTGAATGTTTTAAGTAAAATAGCCAGTGTCCTCAGACACATAAACCCATTACCTCCGGTAAAAAGAATCCAAACACAAGAATCTTCCCACATGCATATCAAATATTGCCCACAGGTGTACGAGGTGTTGCCCATAGGCACAGAGTCAACTTCCCACATGCACGAAAGAAGTTTCCCACATGCTAAGTAGTACATTGCCCATAGGCTAATCACAATAGTACCCTCAGGCTAAACATGTAACCGGGCCATGACCAACATGTAAACAAGCAATACACATGAAATTCCTCTCAAGGGAACTCTACAATCATTATTATAAAGGAATACCCTCGGTTATCCTGGCCAAACAGCTAAACATAAGAACACACCCCCGGGGTGGTCTTGGATCCAAGCAGCGATCCCAAGAAATAGTTTATTATCACATTTAAATTACCCAAACAATTCTAGGTATTTAATTCAACAAGGCCTCATCCATACAACACCCCATTCATGGGCGCGTATCACAATGGTACACAAAAACACACATCAGTTGTAAATTAAACACCAAGCCACCTGCCTTAAACACCCAAGAACGGTATACTCGAACGACACCTTCTGAAATGTCCAAGAAAATCTTATAATTGAGGTAAAAGAATTATCATTCAACCTCAAATAAATTCCCTTAGAGGAAGAATTGGAAATAAACACACAAGGAGAAGGAAGCTCTTACCCGCACCGTTCCAGCAAGATCGATGGAGGCGGAATCAGATTCCCGGTTCACGATCAGCAGATATCCAAAGCTCCGACCATCTCCTCAAGCTTCCATTTGGAGTTCTAAGCCTTACCTATGAATGGGAAGACTACTGCCCATTTTTAGCAAAAAAATACATGGCGTGTACTCTCAAGTACATGATGTGTACTTTACATTTTTTAAACTGTTCCTCTAGCAGCTTCTCGCCAGCGTGGCGCTGTTCATCGGTCAACATGAGTACTCGGCGTGTATGCCTCTCTACAAGGTGTGTATGGTCGAACAACTGTCCACCACCTTACTATTCTCCTACCGACTGACTACACGGTGTGTAAATACAAATTACACGGCGTGTAGTCAGTTTTTACACCTTTCATCACCGACATGGCTACACGCCCTGTGTACTCATCCCGCATGACCAGAAGTACATGGCATGTGGAAAATTACATGGCGTGTAGTCCCAAAATTTTGGATTTTCCCCCATTTCCCATATTTTCTCAAAAACACTTAAGGAAAGGAGAAAAGAAGAAACTCGTACCTCAAGAATAAGAACCGGGTTCTTACAAACTTCCCCCCTTAAATCATTTCGTCCCCGAACTTCCCTTCCAATGGTGGTGAAGATATATCCATGAAGAAATCCAGCCACTGAGCACATATGTCGGCCTCCCACTCCCAGGTTTCATCTTTCACTCAACCATGCTGCCATAGCACCCGTACAAGAGGAACTGACCAGCCTCGGAGAACCATCGTGCTCCTATCAACGATATGAATCAGATTCTCCTCAAAGGACGCATCTACCTCAAGCTCAACCTCCTCGGTCTGAAAGACGTGAGACATGTCTGAATGATAGCGACGCAACTGAGATACATGGAAGACGTCGTTTATGGCTTGATACCTCTGTGGCAACTATAACCGATAAGCAACCAGCCCGACTCTCCCCAGAATCTCAAATGGACCTACATACCTCGGTGAAAGTTTACCTTGTCTCCTGATCCACCTGTGTCCCAACCTCGATGAAACATGCAAGAAAACCTGATCCCCAACCACGAACTCCAAGGGTCATCTGTAGCGATCCACATAAGATTTATGATGAGAATGTGCGGTAGTCATCTACTTCTGAATCAACTGGACCTGCTCAGAAGTCTCTCGCATGAGACGTGGTCCCAGTAAAGCTGCCTCACCTGCCTCTAACCAGCACAAGGGTGATCGGCATGACCTACCATATAAAGAATCTTAAGGTGCCATCTCAATAGTTGCCTGAAAACTATTATTATAGGCCAACTCAACTATGGGTATATGCTTCTCCCAAGAGCCCCCAAAGTCTAGGATGCATGCACACTACATGTACTCAAGCACCGATATCGTACGATCTTACTGACCATCGGTCTAACGGTGGTATGCTGTGCTTAGAAGCACCTGTGTACCCAGTTCCCTCTGAAAACTCTTCCAGAAACGAGAAATAAAACGAGCATCCCTATCTAAAATGATAGTATGGGGGACCCCATGAAGATGTACGACCTCTCAGATATACAAATTCCCGAGCTCGTTAACTTAGAAGGTCTCCTTGATCGGCAAAAAGTGAGCTACCTTTGTGAGTCTATCCACAATAACCCACACGACATCATTGCCTCGAGGTGACCTAGTCAACCCAGTCACAAAGTCCATCAAAAAATCATCCCATTTCCACTCTGGAATGGGTAACTGCTGTAACAGTCTGGCTGGCCTCTAATTCTTCGCCTTCACCTGCTGATAGGTGGAACATCTCGTAACAAAAATAGCTATCTCCATTTTAATTCTCGGCCACTAGTACTGATGTCTCAGGTCTCGGTACATCTTGGTAACCCTGGGATGAACTGTCCAAGATAAAGAATGAAACTCCCGCATCATCTCCTTGCATATATCCCATTGAACCCACACTCATCCATTGAAACACAATACTTCATCATTGCCTATCGTCCAACCAGGAGAAGGGTCATCACTGGTCACTGACTCCCATAGAACCAGGCCTTCGGAATCAGATAGTTGTCTCACCCTCACTCTATCCAAGAGGATAGAAGTCACAACTAAAGATAAAAGATAGGTCTTCCCCTGACTGTCATGTACCTCCAAATGCATCTCAGAGAACAAAGCCATAAGCTTCCATTCACCACTGGCCTCCTGCACTCCCTGTATCTGAGTCTTCCTCCTCAGTGCAACAGCTACTACATTACCTTTACAAAGAGTATAGGAAAGCTCAAAATCGAAGGACTGAAGGTATTAGTCCCACATTCTCTATCTTAGTTTCACGTCACGCGGGGTGAAGATTTACTTGAGTCTTTTGTGGTCCGTGAACACCACAATATGTTCTCCCAAGAGATAATGTTTCCAACAGCGCAACACATGAACAACTGCAACCAACTCAAGATCATGCGTCAGGTAATTACTCCCATGTGGCCTCAACTACCAAGACCCTTACACAACTACTCAATCTTCCTATATCAACACATCTACTAGCCCAATACCTAATGCAACACAGTAAACTGTATAGCTCTTCCCCTGCTCTGGGGGTATCAGGATCGGTGATGATGTCAACTTTTCCTTCAGCTTCTGGAAGGCTGTCTCACAAGCTTATGACCAAATAAACTTCACACCCTTCTTACTCGAACTCGTAAATGGAACTAATAAGCAGGAGATGTCCTGTATGAAGCGTCTGTAGTAACCAACCAGCCACAAGAAACTCCGTATTTCAAACACGTTCTTAGAATTCTCCCAGGAAACTACTGCTCCCACCTTATCTGGGTCTACTGCAACTCCTTCCTCTGAGATGATATAACCCAGGAAGTGTATTCGGTCCATCCAAAAGTGGCTCTTTGAGAGCTTATCATATAGCCAATGCTCACTCAGTGTACTCAGTACGATCTCAAGATGGGTGGCATGGTCGTGTCGAGTGTGAGAGTACACCAAGATGTCATCCACGAATACTACCACAAAATAATCTAGATAAGGATGGAACACACGATTCATCAGAGCCATGAAAACTGCTGGTGCGTTCGTAAGTCCGAACGGCATAACCGTATACTCCTATAGACCATACTTGCTCTTGAAAGTTGTGAGAGGTATATCAGATGGTCTAACGCGCAGCTGATGATATCATGATCTCAAGTAAATATGCAAGACCACTCATGCTCCACGAAGTTTATCAAAATGATAATCAATCCTTGGAAAGGGATATTGGTTCTTAACCGTCAACTGGTTCAGCTTCCGATAATCCACACAGAGTCTGAGGGTACTGTCTGCCTTCTTCGCAAAGAGGATCGGCGAACCCCAAAGAGAAGTATTGGGTCGGATGAAACCCTTTTCCTGTAACTAATATAACTATATCTTGAGCTCCTGAAACTCTGGTGTAGCCATCCTATAAAGAGGAATGGACACCGGTGTTTCTCCTGGCACAATATCAATAGAGAAATCCACCTCAAGTTCTAGAGGAATACCTGAAAAGTAGTCCGAGAAGACATCCCTGAAATGATCAACCACTGGAGGGAAATTCTTCTGATAAGTCTTTTGGTCATCCAGATATAAGATCGAAATCTGGGCTGTGATACCACCTCTCCCATGATGCTCTAGTCCAGCTCGAATCACCTAAACATCCCACTCACCCTTGTATATAAACTCTTCGCCCTCTGGTGACATGAAACTCACCCTGCGACAATAGAAATCCAAAAAGGCTCGAAAGGGAACCAACAAGTCCATCCCAAGAATTACATCATAGCTCGTCATCTCTAAAATATAGGGGTCCCAAAGGATGTGACACCCACCAACCTCAAGGGGTAACTCCTTACACTGACGTACACTAGCCATTCTTGATTCCCAACGGAGTGTATAATTTCATAACATCAGAGGAAGTAGAAACTACGAGCCCAAGGATCTCCACAACGGGAACAAATATAAAGCTATGTGTAGCACCAGTATCGAAAAGTACTGAAGATAAAACAGAAGCTACTAGAATAGTACCTCTAACAGTAGAAGGTCTGGGGTTCTTCTTCTACTGGGTCTGTTGCACTACATATGTCTGCCCAGTGTTGCAGCCCTGCGACACAGCCTGGCTACCCTGAGCTGTCCCGCCCGGATGCCTCTAAGATCCTGGTGTCTGGCTACCACGACCACACCCACCATCCCTGCCTACACACCCTGATGTATTCCAGTTCCCTGACTGGTAATAAGCTACTGGTCCTTCCCCACACGCAGAGTCTACATAGAACCCCTCTCACTAGCCACTGGTGGAAACGTCCTGCAAAAGTGTTGCAGATGACCCATCCTGTCGCAACCCGACATTCCACTGGGTCACGTAGACTTTGAGGTTGCTTGTGCCCCTCCTTACCACACTAGTAGCACATGACCTGGCCACCTGAAACATTCTTCTGGATGGTACTGCCACCTTGAGAGAAGTACATCTGTCTCTTCCTCTTACCAATAGAAATAGTACCAGAAACTGGTGTTGAACCGCCCTGACCCACATCACTAGCTTCCTATAGGATACTCTATATAATCAGTGCCTGGTTCACAATAGCATGTACTGAAGGAAACATGAAAACATTCACCACTGCTCGAATGTCATATCGAAGACCATCCTCAAAGAGTCTGGCTCTCAGCGTCTCATCACCCACCAGAATGGGTAAAAAACACTGAAGCTCGATGAAACGAGTAGAATAATCCATCCCCGACATAGCGCCCTACTGCAGATTCATGAACTCTTGAGCTCGATCTTCCCTCAACATCTCTGGGAAGAAGAATTCATAGAAGGCTATCTAGAAATATTCCCACACCATGTCTCTGTGTTTCTATGACTGGGTGGTAACATCCCACCACCTCTTGGTGGAATCACACAACATATAAGTCACGAGCTTGACCCTCCGCCCTGTAGGCGTCTCTAGGTTCTCGAAAATAGTCTGCATCGACCCCAGCTAAGACTCTGCAGCCTGTGGTCTGCCATCCCTTGAAAATGTAGGCAGATGCTGCTGCTGGAAGATACGAGTTAGCTCGGCCATAGATTTGGCAGCCAGCAGTGCTCCCTGAAAGTTCTGCATGAACCACATGAAGCCTTCAAAGAACTGCACCTCCGTGTCTGTTTCTGGTATTACGACTGGCGCCGTATCTGGCTCTGTTGGAGGATCAACTGGTAGCCCATGGCCCACCATCTCCAGAATATATTCATTGCCGCTCTCCTGGTGAACAATGTTAGAATGTCTCGGCGACATGACACTACAAGGTCAAACACACACCTTAGATCAAGATTATCACAGTCTGAAAACGAAGGAACCAAAAGGGGAACCGTAGGAAGAAGGCATTTAAGATTTCACAGCAAGACTACATGGTGTGTATAATGACTACACGGTGTGTACCTGACTTCTCGTCCCCTGACCGGGTCCTTCTACATGACCAAGACACATGAGTCCTGTTAAAAAAACT
Organism: Viscum album; assembly: GCA_963277665.1. Classification (NCBI taxonomy): domain Eukaryota; kingdom Viridiplantae; phylum Streptophyta; class Magnoliopsida; order Santalales; family Viscaceae; genus Viscum; species Viscum album. Next base: position 879,116,806 of record OY728126.1, on the reverse strand, counting down.
ACACAACGTGTATATAATCTAAACGGCATGTATGGTGTAATTATCCAACTTCCCGTGTCATTTGTGACACGGAAGACTACTCAGATTGTTTGGACATGGTGTGTTACAACTGCACACGGCGTGTACACTGCCCCATTTCCCAACCACATGGTCAGGTCCACACGGTCTTTTACTGGTCAAGACTACACGGCGTGTCCCACAGGTACACGAAGTGTACTAAACGAGATTCACTGACCCGTGTTGTTAGTTACATGACCGGATACACGGCTCCAACTACATGGCATATTCAATATACACATGGCGTGTACACGAAAGGATTACACCAACTCGTGTTGTTAGTTACACGGCTGGATCCCAGGTCAGACTACATGACACGTTCCACAGTGGACACAATGTGTATATATTAAGGTCTCCCACCGTCCGTGTTGTTAGTTACATGGGCGGACTCCAGGTCAACACTACACGGCGTGTACTTCTGGTACACGACATGTTCTCTCCAAGAGTTTCCCTTCCCCGTGTCCTCGCCCACATGGTCTATGACATGGGAAGAGACTACACAACTTGTACTCAAAAATTTTTCATGTCTTCCCGAACAGAAGAACATACACGGTGTGTTTAAGGTACTACACGGCGTGTATACTGGGTTTCTGAACAGCATGCCTCAGAAAATTTTATGGAACTCATAAAATACTGAAAAACAACACCTAAGTGCCAAATTCTGATCCTTGAGGGCCCATACTCCGCGCGAATCAAAGTTTGACATCTTATATGTGTTATAACTGGATAAACAGCCAATGATCCACCAAATTTCAGTCAATGAGGGCCCATACTCCCCAAAAACCAAAGTTTGGCTTCCATTCTATAAACAATCTCACACAATAATACCCTATCAAACAGCAAGTATCTATTAAAGTAGCTATCACAACATCATGCTTTTACTGGAACAATATCTATCACAACAACATGCAATATCTAATGCACCTACATGGCATGGAATCTATGCGTGGAAGGTGATTTCTAGTATGTGCCTAAATGATGCATGAGATGGCATACCCTCATCTCATCGGGTTGCAACTAAATAGAACCCATGAATAAAATATAAACAGCATAATACAAGTGCATCACCCTTCGGTGAAAATCAATTCAACTGTAAAATTGCAAAATCAGAGAAATTGAAATATGAGGTAAATTGTCTTTTCCCTATACACGGGTTAGCTACGCCCGGGAACAAGTTATTACGAACTACCGTTCGCATCCTATACCTGTCTAAGGCTCCAAATAGTAAGTCAAAGAAAATAAACCCTCTGATACCACTTTGTAGCGTCTCAGTTCCGGTTGCCACTCAACGGGTGCCCCGTACCCGGTTCACCACATGACCTCAAGCGCATTTCCCCAAACACCAAAGGCTGCCGACTAGCAGAGAGGGACTAAGTCTGATAGTGGGGAAACTATTCCCTCATTTGTCAAAGTGAAACGCAATGGAATAGAAAAATAGCATACAACAAGAGGAATCGGTAAACAATAAATATAACAAAAATGGGTAACTGAAAATAACAAGGAAACCAACAGTCATATATATATGAAAATGCATCATGTCACTATTCTATAAAATAGCCAAAACATGTTACACTGCAATACAATACAATAGAAGTACAAGTACAGAAAATCAAAACAGAACAGCCTGTGGAATCGTGAGCCCAAGCTCGGTCCCACGCTCCCATACATCCCAGCAACAATCAAGTACCTGTATAGGGACCCTTGCCCTTATCCACACCTACAGAAATGTAATCTGTTTGGGCCGAAGACATGACCCAAATAGGGTGTGAGAAATGAATCCCAGTAGGCACCCACCAAAGGCCCATGACCAACTCTGTGAAAATATGCAACAACAGTGTGTAGTAGTAAAATGCAATAATCTAAGAAGTACTCAAAACTAACTAACTATACCAATTATATTTCCATTTTATTATTCTTTTAAACATTCAATTTATGATATCACCATAATGAATATTCTAAGTAAAATAGCCAGTGTCCTTAGACACGTAAACCCTTACCATCAAGTAAAGATAATCCAAACACAGAAATCTTCCCATAGGCATATCGAATATTGCCCACAGGCGTATGATGTGTCGCCCATAGGTATAGGTTCAACTGCCCACAGGCACGGAAGAAGTTACCCACAGGCTAAGTAGTACATTGCCCATAGGCTAATCACAACACTTCCCCTAGGCTAAACAAGTAATCGGGCCATGCCCAACATGTAAACAAGAAATACACATGCAATTCCTTTCAAGGAAACTCTATAATAATTATTATAAAGGAATACCCTCGGGTATCCTGGCCAAACCGCTAAACAGAGGAATGCACCCCCCGAGGTGGTCCTGGATCCAAGAAACGATCTCAAACAATAGTTTATTATCACATTTAAATTACCCAAACAATTTTAGTTATTTAATTCAACAAGACCTCAGCCATACGACACCCCATTCATGGGTGCGTATCACAATGGTACACAAAAACTCATATCAGTTGGAAATTAAATACCAAGCCACCTGCCTTAAACACCCAAGAACAATATACTCGAACAACGCCTTTTGAAATGTCCAAGAATGTCATAGATATGAGGTAAAATAATTCTCATTAAACCTCAAATAACTTCCCTTAAGGGAAGATTTGTTAAGAAACACACAAGGAGAAGGAAACTCTTACCCGCGCGGTTCCCGTAAGATCGACGGAGGTGGAATCAGATTCCTGATTCGCGATCGCTGGATATCCAAAGCTCTGGCCATCTCCTCAAGCTTCCCTCTGGCGTTCTAAGCCTTCCCTATGAACAGGGGAGGCTACTGCCTATTTTAAGTGAAAAAAAACAAAATACACAGCGTGTACTCTCAAGTACACAACATGTACATTCCATTTTTTAAACTGTTCCTCTGGCATCTTCTCGCTAGCGTGGCACTGTTAATCAGTCGACATGCATACACGGTGTATATGCCTCTCTACACAGTGTGTATGGTCTCCCAGCTGGCCACCGCCTTACTATTTTCTTGCTGACTAACTACACGATGTATAAATACAAACTACACGACATGTAGTTGGTTTTTACACCTTTCATCACCGACATGGCTACATGCCCGGTGTACTAATCCCACATGGCCAAAAGTACACAGTGTGTGGAAAAGTACACAGCGTGTAGTCCCAAAATTTAGGATTTCCCCCCATTTTCCTTATTTTCTCAAAAACACTTAAGGAAAGGAGAAAAGAAGAAACCCGTACCTCAAGAATAAGAACAGGGTTCTTACATTTTTCTTTATAAATTAATTAATTCTCTTCAATATATTTCATTACACACAACACTAATTTTATCTTATTTTACATGCATCAATTATTTCTTTTGAATGCTTGTGTTATATTCAAGGATGAGTTTTATTAAGCAATAATATAATATTAACATTATTATTTAATATTTTTCATATTTGTTGGAATGGTGGGTTTGAATAGAATTAATTAAATTATAAAAATATATAGTTTATTAGTTATCTATTTATTGGTAATAAAATAATAATCATTTAAAATAAAAATGAATGTTTTCTAAAACACCATGTTTTTTCTAAAAGTCACATTAGTCACACTTTTCATACATAATTTAAAATTAATTTTTACCAATTTTAGAAAATTTAAATGAAAAAATAAAATTCCTTTTTGAAATCAGAATATCAAAATTAACTAAGGGTGATTTTTTTAATCTTTTTGAGAAGATATATTTTTTATGAACAATAAAAAATACGGTATTTTAATTGAAAACTGCCTTTTCATTTAAATTATTAATAATGTTAAATTATATTTTGAATTAATTTAAATGAAAATTAGTTCAATTTTATATCATTCAATCCAATTTTGGTAATTAGAATCATTTTTATAATGAATTTAGAAATAAAAACACTATAAATGTTTGAAAATTTTCACTTTAAAACCCCTCTTTCTCGTTACATATCTGATATTAATTTTAAATTAAATTCTTCCACTTATGTAAATGGAATTTAGAAAAATGGATTCCATATTTATAATCATCATAATTTATATTATCTAATATTAATTTTTAGGCATATTGATTATAGAAAATGGTTAAAATTAATTATTATGATTAAGGTTAAAATGAGGGTTTTCACGTTACATGTGTTCGTATAAAAATTAATTTTATAGACACATTGTATTTTATTTAATAAACTATATTTCATATATAGAACCAGTAGATATAAATTATATAGTAAATCAGCTTTTAATTTTAGTCTTAAAGGATTAATTACCTATGTAAATAAAAAGATGCAAGTTATCATTGTAAAATCTAAAATTGTAAAATTTAATAGAATTATATAAAAATGGAATAACTTGATAAAAATTTGTTGTTTTTTGTGTGCTGGATGTGTGTCTTGACCACATCAACCCTCCCCTCTATTATTAAAATGGCACTCACTCCTCTCACCTATTCACACCTTAAATCAATTTGGCTCACCCAAACCCCTCACAAATCACACCCAACTTCCCTCTACTCATCCTAGAAGCCTTAATTTTATTATAAATACAACCTAGTAATGATTTAGTTAAAACATATTAAGGATACCCGATGAAAAGGTAACATTTTTCAATGATAATATTTATTTTATTTCTATCTCCACCTACCTCAATTATTATTAAACCATGATGATATAATAACCTTAGTATATTCCATATATTGGGATGTTGTTATAATAATTTCAAGATCTGAAACCTTCTCCACTTCAATTAAATGGGTTAAAAAATCATCATTCGTGTGTACAGAGGACTACCACCTCCTAAACTTATGTCATTTTTTTCCATTACCATCTCTCAAGGTTGGGTATTATGATGGATATAATGCATATATATGATATATATATATATAATAATTATACATATATATTCATTATATCATATATATATCTTATTAGTTTCCATTCCGTTAGAGATAGGATAACGTCACTCGTCTATACAACGAACTATCGCCTCACAAAGCGATGTGACTCGCCTTTCACTAATTCTTCACATAGAAGGTGGTGAGGAAACATTTATTGATTATATATGATAAAAATTACATAATTATGATATTAATTACATATTTACCATTCCATAAATATAATATATCATATTATTCTCTAACTTTTCTCCTCAATGAAATACGATAAGGTTATTCATGTACTTGTGGACTACTGCCATCATGGAAAGATGTGACTCTATTTTCATAACCACACCACATGGATGATGTATATAAGTATATAAAATTTTATTAGTGATATTATGATAATCCTATAAAGTTAATATATTACTCACCTCTTTTCCATAATGATATTTGGAAAATGGAAATGTTACTCATGCGTTTGTACGACCTACCGTCTCTATAATCATAACATACTTCATTTTGATAACCTTTATTCATGCTTGGTTTTAAAAGTATAATTGATGTATAAATATGATAATTATTCGATGATTTTTATTTTGGGTGTTATAAAACTATATAATATGTTAAATAACCATCTCTTTCATGATAAAACACACATGAGAAAACATGGAAATTAACACCTGAAATGAATAAAATAATTAAATATTATTAATAAATGGGTAATAATATGTTATTAAAGGATAATATATTGTATCATATATATTAATTTTTTTTAAAATAAGTTAATAAATTTTTTAAAATCACTATACATGAGATTAAATCACGTTCAACCAAAATAGAGTGTAAGGTAATGGATTTCATCTCCATTCTATTTTATTGAGTCATATTGTAATGATATGGACCTAATTTATTTTATGTGGTGTATATATTCAAACTTTGGCATGTAATACCCTGAATAATTCATTTTACATGGTATTATGTGTTTTAATTTTAACTTTTTCATCTAATGGGTTTTGAACTAAAAGTTACCAAGTTGTAAGGGGTTTCTTCACTCAATTTTGTTTCGTTGGGTAAATATTATACTTTATTGATTATTTAATTATAATATAATGCTCATAATGAATTAATATTACCTAATATTTTATTTTAATTGTTTTATGTGGTTCTATTGTTGAAACACATATTTAATTCATTCATTAATTCTCACCTCAATGTTATGATCATTGTAAAGTATTATTTTACAATCCCATTCTAAATGATATTGTTTACACTTGAATTTCTGTTGAATTAAATTATTTATACATTTTATAAAAAAACCTTTTCATTTTATTATCATATATATATCTAGTACTTTTAAGTAATTGTATGATTTTTCCACTCTTTGGTGCCTAAATTAATTATGAAAATGTTTATAGGAAAATTTGACTTTATTTTTATTTTTGGTCAAAAATATTTTTTTTTTAAAAACCATGTTTTATGCAAATTCTTTAAAAAAATTTCTTAACATTTTAAAAATTATTTATAAAATGAATATTCCCCCATTTTTACTCATTAAACAAATTTCAAAGGAATCTTATTTTTTTTCAAAATAATGTTTGTTGGGATTTTACTAAAAATGTAAAAGTAATATTCCCATCATTTTAGGAATAATCCACTTTCTTATCTTGTTTAAAGTGAAATTGGAATATTATTTTTTACTTTTATGGTATATATGGAATTATCCTCCTTTTTGAACATCATTTAATTGGATATTCCTTTAAATTTTTATGAGGATATTTTTAAATAATATGTTTTTAAAATTGATTTAAAAATAATAATTTTCAAAATGTTTTCCAAAATGAAAAGAATATTTTCCTAAATAATTTTTTAAAATATATTTGTATTGTATAAATATTAATCAATAAAAAAACCCTTTATTCTTACTCTAATGGAAATATTTTGATACCATCCTTATTCTTCATCTGTATGGTTTATGATTATTTGACCAATGATAGTATTAATATTTACTTCCTTATTTCATTTTATAGTCATTAATTTCCCCTTTAAATTTTCACTTTCTTGTGATCATTAAACATTAAATTTCCCATAAATATCAATTTTATTTATCATGTACATGCTTATTTCTTTAGTTGTATCTCATTTCTATATAATGTGTTTTTCTTTGAATGTTATTGGGTTGACATGGGAAATATTGATAAATCTAAATCCTTTTCCTAATACATATATTTTATGTTAAGGCATACTGATTCATGAATTTTATCAATTATTCTATATATGAGGAATGTTTTATACCTAATGTAATGGGTGGGGACTGACATTATATAGCCCATCGATGCCTCTATAGGACTCATGAGACAAATCAGTTAAGATAGCATTTAATGGGTTTTAACTACAGTTTAAATCATCATGGGAAAGGTATTGATGGTAGATGTATCATGTGTTTGATACATAGAGTCCACCAATTAATAATTTTCTTCCCTAATATTTTAGTTATAATTATCCATGAAATTTTCATTATGATATTTTCTCTTGATGCATTTTATTTTTATTTTATTGATGAAATGTAATTTTTTTTCATTTATTTACCTTTCCATATTGATTATTACTTATCTAGTTATTTAAATGGAATGTGTGCTCAGTTTTTTACCTTTCCATTTGAGTTTTTCTTATTGATTCATGATAACTTCTATTGTGTTTAACCCTTACAGAGCATCTGAGCTCACCCTTATTTTGTTTCCTCTCCTAGGAATCCAATAAGGGTATAAAAATTGACATGCAAGGATATGATACAGGGAATACTTTTATTCATAAGAAAAATATTATGTTGAAGTTTTTGTATTCAGATATAAGATGGTAATAAATTATGTATCTTGTTTACTCTAACTAATAAACTATTACATCCTTCAAGATGAAATTCCTTGTATCTTATTCCAATTTAATAAAGTAGTTATCAAATCTAGGCTACTGGGGATGAGAAAATATAGTTGGTATCAAAAAATGTTTAATAGAAAATGTGGAAACTAGATATTGGAAAACATAGATTAGGGATAATAACCCAGAGATAGACTTTGAAGATAATTATGAAGAACATCCTAATGTTTTGGTAAGGTAAAGATTATGTGGTTTTCCCTTGAAATACATCCTTGTCTGGATACTACAAGTGGACGTGGTTCTAGAAAAGATGTACCTAGGGGTAATAAATCCAATAAGGGTTCATTGGGCATGACCTGATCATTATCTGGTGCACGAAAATAGGTCTTACTTTGTACTGTGTTTGACACTCCCAAGGGGTATTCTTAAGATAATTCACTTTTTATTTACCCACCATTATGAAGGATTTTATTAGACAATTACCATGAATGAAATAAGTTAACCTCTAGACCAAGGAAGGATCTCTGTTGAAATAAATTGGATGAAGTATTTATGAATTAGGATTCAAGAATTAAATTTTAGAAGTGTCGTACCGATGGTATTTTTATTAGAATAATAATGAGACATCTAAGGATTATTTTTAAATTTATAATCATATATGTATTAATTAAATTAAGAGTTATGTATACCATCAAGGGTTAATGAGTTTAAGATTTATCATAATTTCAATGTATTAAGCACCTATTTTTATTTTTTAAGTGGTTGGAATCTATAAATATTAATGACATTTTGGATAAATTTATGGAAACTATATGGATTAGTGGAAAAATTATTTGAGGAATAATTACTTTATATTTAATATAAATGAGATTAATGTTATTTATATCCTTTAGGGTTAATATCATCACTAATGAAATTTTAAAAATATTCAAATAAGATTATTATACATTGTAAAAAAATAAGTTCTTCTGAAAACCATAGTAAAAAAGTGTTTTTAATGATTAATTTTATTTCAATGATATCCATCGTATAATTTTGGAAACATTATAGGAATTATACTAATATAGTTTATAAAAATGAAAACTCACATGCAGGGTTAAAACCCATCCCATTTGGAAAGGTCGTGGTTCTTGAACCCATGACCTAAGGAAGATAAGGGTTTGATGCCTACCACTATCCTGTGTGATGACCTGATTAATATGTCATTGTTTTTAATTAAAAAATATGGTAAATAAATATTAATGATTAACCAGTGGTGTTACTTTTTTGGTTTAAAGATTAATGTATCATATTGAATGACTTGTGTTAACTATATTGGTTTTGGAAAATTTTTAGATATTGATGGAAATACTTCTCAGTTTATGGATCTTATAATCTGCTAAAATTGAATTTTAGTGCACCAGGCCTAAAAATTTCATTTTTGGACATTCATTTATTATATTAAGTGATGAATTGAAAATTTATTTAAGTAAAACCAAAATATGAATTTTTTTATTATGAAATAGAAAAATATCATGTGAGTATGTTTACTGATATTCTTAGGTCATCAAATAATTCCTCAACTTTAGTAAAAGGATCTTAAAACAAAAATGTTATCTTATTTCCATCATATCTTATGACTCAGACGATCTTTTAAATCATTATAGGTTTATGGTTTTTAGGCCCTTAAATTTACATTTATCATTCATTTTATTATGGTCAATGAACTCAATCACACTCTCTAATTATTTACACTTTTGCTCCATACCCATATCTTCACTTTCCTCCAATGTTCTTCTACTCAGAAACCTAGGTATATGTTATTCTAGATGACATAAATTATTCATTTTCTCTCTTATTAATAAGATGTTTTACTAAAACATTTTATGGAGAGGGTTTTAAATAAAATTATTTTCAAATATCAAACCCTATATTACCAAGATCAAGTTTAAATTGTGAGGATGAAATTTATTTTAGGTGGGGAGAATGTAACACCACGAGATTTTAAAATATGGACATTTTATTTTATAGTGTGTACAACATAAAACACCATGTGTAGAAGAGAATATAACACACTAATATACTTTTATATATTTATTTTTAAATAAATTAAATCTCTTCAATATCATTAATTACACAAAACATTTATTTTATCTTATATTACTGGAAACAACTAGTTCCTTGAATATTTTGTGATACATGCAAGTCTGAGTTTTATTGAACAAAAATATAATATTAAAATTATTAATTAATATATCACCTAGAAGATGGAATTGAGGGTATAGATAGTATTATCTAATTTACTAAAATATATAGTTTATTAGTTATCTATTTAATGGTAATAAAATAATAATCATTTAATAGAAAAAGAAATGTTTTCTAAAAACACTATTTTTTTCTAAAAGATGGAGCAGTTGAGCTTTGAACACATAATTTAAAATTAATTTGTAAAAATTTTACAAAATTTATTTTAAAAAATAATATTAATTTTTGAAATTAGAATATAAAAAATATCTTATGGTGAATTTTTGGGATCTTTCTGTGAAGTTTCATTTTTTGATCAATAGTGAAAAATAGTTTATTTTAATTTAAAACTGCCTTTTCGTTTAAATTATTTATAATGTTAAATTATACTTTGAATTGAATTTAAAGTAAAATTAGTTAAATTTTATCTCAATTAATACAGTTTAGGTAATTGAAATCATTTTTATATTTAATTTTTTTAAAAAATCACTGTAAACTTTTGAACATTTTCACGTCAAAAATCCCCTTTCTCGTCGTGTATATGAGATTAATTTTAAATTCAATTCTGCCACTTATATGGATGTAATTTTTAAAAATGGATTCCATATTTTGAATCATAATAAACTATATTATATAATAAGTTAAAAATAATTTTTATCCATAATTATTAGTGGGAAGATTTAAAATAAAAAATTGAGATTGAGGTTAAAACGAGGTTTTGTGCATTACATGTGTTTCTATTAAAATTAATTTTACACTCACAAAAGGTTTTAATTCATATATAGAATAATAATTTATATATTATATAATAAATTTCAATTTAATTTTATTGTTAAATTATAAATTAACTAGGTAAATAAAAAGATATAAGTTATCATGGTAAAAACTACAAGGGTAAAAATCGAGTAAACTTAAAGACTAAGGAATAACATGATAAAAATGTGTTTAGTTTTATATGTTGGAGGGGTGTATCGATCAAATAAAACCTAAAATAAATTATTAATCAATATTTTAGGCATATTAGGTAAGGGACACCTCTAAATAGTGAATACTTTTGGGTATTTATAAAAATTAAACAACTCCTCAATTATAATAGGGCCCTCACTCCCCTCACATATTCACAACTTCAATCCATTTGAATCATCTAAAACCATCCCAAATTGATTCCCAAGTTCCATCATCTCATCTTATATGCCTTATTTTGGGTATAAATCTAACCTAGTAAGTCTTTAGTGCAAGCGTAAGGAGGATACCCAAATAATAGGCAATGTTCTTCAATGAGTGTTTATATTTTATTTCTTTCTCTATGCCCTTAAATTATTATTATAACATGATGATATAATAACTTAATTATATTTTATATAATAGGATTTTTTAACATTAATGTAATTACTGAAAACCTTCTCCACTTCCAACAAAGTGGTTATGAAACCATCGTTCATGTGTATAGAGGACTATCGCCTCGCGAACTGATGTTGTTAGTTTTTCCATTACCAGCTCCCAAGGTTGGTTATTATGATTAATATAAAGTATATATATTATAAATATGAAATAATTATACCTATAGAGTCATTTTATAGTATATACCTTATTACTTTCCATTCAATGGGAGACACGATAACATCCCTCATGTGTACGACAGACTACTACCTCACGAAGTAATGTGATTCACCTTTCACTAACACTTCACATGGAAGGTGTTAAGGATACATTTAGTGATTATATGTGATATATATGACATAAATATGATATTAATGACATATTTTTTATTATATAAATATTATATATCATTTTTTTACTTTTTCTCTCAATGAAAGACTGTAACGTCATTCTTGCACTTGTGGACTACCTCTTTCATGAAGCAATGTGTCTCTCTTTTCATCACTAAACCACATGGACGATGTATATAAGTATATAATATGGTATTAATGATATTATTATCATTATATAAAGGTAATATATTCCCTACCTCCTTTCCATAATGATCATTGAAAAATTGAAACATTACTCATGCGTTTGCACGACCTACCATATCTATGATCATAACATCTTCATTTTTCATAACCATCATTATTGATTGGTTTTAAATCTAAAAATAATGTATAAATAACATAATTATTTTATTATTATTATTTTTTAGGTTATGAAACTATATAATATGTATAAGGACCATATATTTCTTGGAAAAACATGCTTGATAAAATAAAGAAATTAACACACAAAAAAACGAAAATAATGAAAGATTATTAATAAATGGGTAATCAGATGTTATAAAATGATAATATATAATATTATAAATATTAATATGGTTTCTTAATAAGTTAATAAAACATTTAAAACAAATATACATGAGGTTAAATCACGTTCAACCAAAAGGGGGGTTAAGGTAAGGGATTTCATCTCAATTTCATTTTATTGTGGAATATTATAATGTTATATACCAAATTTCTTTTATATGTTGTATATACCACCCCTTTTCCATGTAATATTATAAATAACTCATTATTAGAACTATTTTAAGATTCACATTGAATTTTTTAATCTAAGGGTATTTGAATTAAAAGTTACCATGTGGTAAGGGGTTTATTAACTGTTCATTAGGTCAATATTCTAATTAATTACGGGCCCCCATAACTGGGTTTGCAGTAATCTTTATATCTGTTTGTATTATATTTTCTTTTAACAAAATTATTAAATTTATTGAAAAAAAAGATTATATGTATAATAACCTTTTATTAAATTGTGTTGTATTTATACTTTTTTTTATTTTTGTTTATAGTTGAAACACATAATATATTCATTGATTAATTCTTACCTCGACATTATAATATTTGTAAATGTTTATTTCAAAATATCGTTCTAATAAATATTGATTACTCTTTAATTTTAGTTAAAGGAAATTATTTTACCATTTCCTAATAAATCCATTTAATTTTATTCTCTTCCAGGTATCTAAGACACTTTCAAGTAATAGTACCATTTTCCACTCTTTGATACTTTAATTAATTGAGAAAATGATTTTAATAAAATCTGACTTCATTTTTATTATTGGTAGAAAATCTTTCTTTTTCAAAATCTTATTTTCTAAAAAAATTGAAAATGTTTTTATCGTTTTCCAAATGATTTGTAAAAATAATTTTTAACTAATTTTACTTTTTTAAAAAAATCAATTGAATCTTAGGTCATTTTCGAAATATCATTCATTTGGATTTTACCAAAAATGTGAAAGTAATATTCTTGTCATTTTCGAAACAAGGCACTTTACTAACCTTTTTACAATGAAAATGTAATTTTTTTACTTGTAATTCAAGTATAGAATTACCCAACATCATGAACATCATTTCTTTAAGACTTTATTTGCAATTTTACAAGGATATTTTAAAATATTTTTGTTAAAAATGATTTATAAATAAAAGGATATTTCCACAAAAATGTTTTAAAAGATATTTTTATGGTATTTGTATATATTAATGACAACAACCCTTTATTTTTACTTTAATGGGTATGTACTGATTCTATAGTTACCCAAGCCTTTTATATAAAACATTTCATGATTTTAATCATAATTAACCATCAGAGTACAAGCCAAGGATCGTTAAGACTAGTGTCCTGGAAGACTAGGTACATAAAACATAAAACAAGGGGCTAAAAAACTTCTTTATTTAATCTCCATAAAGAGATTATAACTTCTTTTGAGCTCTTACATATGTATAGGGTAACTTGGGGAACACATGAACAAAGGGATGAGCTAAAAATGCCCAGTAAGGAAATGAACATAAGGATACATCTCAAGCAGATGAGTTAAGAGAAATGACATAATGATATCCAAAGCATGAATCTTATGAAATCATTTAATATAAGCATGGGATCATATAAACATGTAATCATATAAATGTGGAAGAATCATAAATCATATCTTTAGTACGGGTCAAGGCTAACCGCCAATTGCGTTTCCCATTTCAGTACGGGTCAAGGCTAACCACCAATCCCGTTTCACATCGCATATCATGAGACTTAACCTTACCCAATGAATTTGGGCGCAATCTAGCTTCACACATCTCAACATATTCATGAATATTATTTCCAAATAAATAATCTTTCCACATAAATAATCATACACAATCAACCATACATAAACGTAAGGTTACCCATGGAAAGAATTGGGTACCACCATCATGACATAAAACATATCCAATGGGCGTATCACGAAAGTGTACATGAAAGGAAGGTATTAGAACATACATGGACATTAATAGGGTAAAATAGGCATATATCTTGGTATGTTGTGTCAAATATAAGTGAAAATATAAAAAAAATGTATTTTAGAAACATTAGCATTAAACCATTTTTGTGCGGTTTTAAGGAAAACACTCTGGAGCTTCTCAAATAGAAAGGAAGACATTATTTTATATAAAATAAGAATTTAAACAAGAATTTTTTCATAATAAAATTAATTATTTTATAAATACAATGGTTTTTTAAGACATAGGATAGAGTGTACTTGAAATTTGGGTAAAAATTTGGGAAGTCCCCTTAAAACAGGTTGGCTTATCAGAAAGTTATAAGGAAAGAATCTTTCAAAATCATGTATATCCCCAAAAAAAAGTGATAAAAGGGTATTTATATAATAATCTTGTACAAATCACCAGAATTCATAATAATCACATATATTGATAAGATAACAACATTTTGAAAGAGGGATAAGGAAACCTGAAATAACAAAGAAGGTTCGGGTAGAATTCGTTACGATTTTATCGACATGGTGTCGGGTGTGACCAAGAGGGATTGATGAGAGAGAAATGGGGCTTATAATTACTTATAAATATAGAAGGAAGTATGGGGGAGGTTCATAAGAATACCCCATAATTATTTAGTTCACATATAAAGGCATAGTATAGAGGACAATCTTGATTAAGAGAGAAAAGGGGAGGATCCCTTACCTTAAATCTGGCGGTGTTCTTCACTTGTCATTAATGACCTGAATAAAAAAATTAATATTATTAATTCATAATTCAAGAACCTATTCTATATTTAATTGATTTAATATAGCCCTTTTTAGTTCATTAAAATCCTTCTTGATTAGTTATAATGTTTAATTTTATTGTTCGGGCTCGTTTGTTTTCTTGGCTTTAAAAGATCGGTTCAATTATATTCAAGTTTGGATTATATTCAAGATGAAAGAGGTTGTCCAGAATTGAAGTAACATTATTTATTTCATATCCATTAGATTACATGGTTTTAATTTTAATTAGGTTACTTAGGGTGATGTTGAATTATTACATATATAACCTTAGTGATAACCGTCTTTGTTATTTGATGGATTTGGTTACAAAGAATATGTTTTTCATTATAACTTAATTCCATTTGTACCAAAATATTACAGAACCAAAAAAAGGATATATTAAATATATAATAATCTGGTTCAACCTTAACAAAAATGGTTTCATGACAATAATTAAATATAATATCAAAAATTGATAAACGGTTGTCCTTGAATGTGCTAAATTAGCACATCTCAAACGGTGGTCTCATTTCTTTCAAATAAAAGGGTGGGGAAAGGAGAGAAGATAATGAAATTTACCACTAGCATGAATAAATTACATTACATGTATGATACTGGATTTATCATACTATTATGGTGATGTGAGGCGAGGAAAGAAATTAAAAAGAAAATAACTTAAAAGAAAAAAAGAAATCGGGAAGAGGAATTTTACCTCTTGAGACTTCCTCCTTTGAGAACCTCTTAAAGGGAAAGGTTTTGGTATTTTAAGGAGGCTGAGAGCTTTTGGACGTGGGGGAGGACCTTGGGGAGAGATTTGGGAAAAATAATGGCAAGGGACACGTCTTGAGAGGAGTGGAGAGAAGGGGGAGTGAAGGGGGGGGGTTATAGTCGAGGAGAGGAGGGATTTCACAATATTATAATCATTAATTTATTATTTCTTCACAAGAAAAGGAATAGTAAGTATTCCATGACCAAGAATAGTAAAGGGGTCATGAGAATTTGAAAAAATTGGGCTTACATCAGCAAAGCATCATCGATGACTCAATTAATCCATTATTTAGCATTTATTGTAAATTATCGGATTCTACTATTCACAAAAATTCAAGTATTTCAGAAAAATCCAAAAAATTCAACCCAACCATTTTTCGACGTGTAGAATCCAAAAATGAAGTCCATTTTTCAAATTTGATTTATAAATATGATTATTTTAATATTTAATTAAAATAATAATTTATTATCATAACCAATTTTAAAACATTCATTAAATCATTCTAAAATATAGGTATATCATATTTCCAACTTGAATATTATTTTTATACCACCATAGGTGAGGTTACTATTCATTATGGTATATCACTATTCATAAGGGTATTTTTCTATTCATTAGGGTAGGTCACTATTCACCAAAAATTATTATTATTTTATTAGACTCCAAAAAACATCTTGAACACAACCGTGTATGTCAGATTTTCAAAATTCCAAACACAGAAGTGAAAAAAGTATGTTTAAAGGTCAATTATCACTTAGGAGTTCATTATTATGTGATTTTATTCCTTATTTATAATAAGTAAATTTTCATTAAAAACATTGGGTCGTAACATTTTTCCCCCCCTTAAGAAATTTCACCCTCGAAATTTCATTTTACATTCTAGGGCAAAAACAGATGTTGGTACTTTTCCTTCATTGCTTCCTCCAGCTCTCATGTTGCTTCCTCAAACTTATGGTTCCTATAAAAAACCTTGACAAGATGAGTTGTCTTGTTACGTATAACCTTATCTCTCCGATCCAGAATCTTTACTAGCTGCTCCTCAAAGGAGAGATCATCTTCCAGTTGCACCACCTTTGAGTTTAGTACATGTGAGGGATCAGGTATGTACTTCCTCAAGAGGGATATATGAAACACATCATGTACATTCAACATGGTAGGTGGAAGTTCTAGTCGACAGGCCAAAACTCTGACTCGATCAAGGATCTCGAAGGGGACGATATACCTGGGACTTAACTTCCCTTTTTCCCCAAACCTCATGAACTTCTTCCACAAAGATATGCATAGAAATACCATGTCTCCAACTTTGAACTCAAGGTCACGTCGATGATTATCTACATAACTCTTTTTTTGACTTTAGGCTTCCTTGATATGATGTTGAATGGTTTTCACCTTATCCACTATTTCTTGGACCATTTCAGGTCCTAGAAGCTTACGCTCATCGACTTCAGCCCAACATGCCGGTGTTCTGCACCTTTTCCCATAAAGGGCTTCATACGGTGCCATTTGGATGCTTGAGTGGAAGCTATTATTATATGATAATTCAACCAGTGGAAGATGTTGGTCCCATCCTCCTTTGAATTCCATAGAACACGCTCTCAACATGTCTTCCAGTGTCTGAATAGTTTTCTCAGACTGACCATCAGTTTGAGGATGATATGCCGTACTGAAGTTTAGTTCAGTGATGAGAGCATGTTGAAGAATTTTCCAAAACTTTGAGGTGAATCTCGGATCACGGTCAGATACAATTGAGAGTGGAACACCATGCAGTCTCACCACTTCCTTCACATATAACTTTTCATGTTGTTTTAGTGACATATCTTCCCGAATAGCGATGAAATGGGATGTCTTGGTGAGTCGGTCAACCACAACCCATATCACATTATTTCCCTTTGACGTCTTCGGGAGACCCGTGACAAATTCCATTGTAACATTTTCCTATTTCCACATGGGTATAGGAAATGGCTACATCATACCTTTGGACTTTTGTCGCTCAGATTTTACTTGATAACAAACCAAGCACCTTGATATATATTCCGCAATCTACTTCTTCATGTTATCCCACCAAAAGTGTTCTCAGAGATCACGATACATTTTGGTACTCCCATGATGGATAGAGAAGGTCGAGATATGTGCATCATTCAATAGATCCTTCTTTATCTCTGGATCAGATGGTACCCATAATCGGGTCCCAAATCTTACAGATCCTTCCTTGTCAATTTTGAAATCAGAGGATTTCCCATTTTTAACAGCTTCCACCCTTTTCTGAATTTCCACATCCTTTCTTTGAGAAACCTTTATTTTCTCCATGAGGGATGGTTGAGCAATCATTTGAGAAAGGATTGATGATGTTCGTCCCTTAATGATTCCCATGTCCATTATTTGCAAATCTAATAAGATCGGATCCTTTCCAATTCTCATCATTGATTAAGATGCAGGATCCTTTCTAGTTAGAGCATCCGCCACCTTATTTGCCTTACCGAGATGGTAGTGGATTGAGCAATCATAATCCTTGATGAGCTCTATCCATCTTAACTGGGGCATATTAATCTCTTTCTGTGTGAATATATATTTGAGACTCTTGTGGTCAGTATATATCTCACATTTTCCCCATAAAGATAATGCCACTAGATTTTCAACGCAAAGATCACACCCGCCAACTCCAGATCATGCGTGGGATAGTTTTGCTCATGGATTTTCAGCTGCCTTGAGGCATAGGCTATCACTTTTTCATTTTTCATTAGCACAAAACCTAACCCTTTCTTAGAAGCATCACTATACACCACAAAGAGTTCTCCACTTGAAGGGAGTGTGAGTATCGACGCAGTGATAAGCCTCCTTTTCAACTCCTTGAAACAGTCTTCACATTCTTGTGTCCAGATGAACTTTACTCCCTTCCATGTCAGCTTGGTCATTGGGTTTGACAATCATGAAAAGTTCTTTAGGAATCATCGATAATAACCAGCTAGACCTAAAAAGTTGTGGATCTCTGTTACAGAAGTTGGCCTCGGCCACTCTTCAATCGCCTTCGTCTTGGAAGGGTCCACCGATATCCCTTTCCTGGTGATAACATGCCCCAAGAATGATACATCCTCCATCCAGAACTCACATTTACTGTACTTTGCATACAACTTCTCCCTTTTCAAAGTCTTTAACACAGTTTCCAAATGCTCCTCATGTTCCTCTTTACTCTAAGAGTATATCAGAATACCATCAATAAAGACCACCACAAATTTCTCGAGGTAATCTCTAAACATTCAATTCATTAAATCCACGAAAATTTATAGAGCATTAGTGAGTCTGAAGGGCATGAATATGAACTCATAGTGTCCATACCTCGTTTGAAAGGCAGTATTGGGAATATATTCCTTCCTCAACTTTAGTTGGTGATATCTCGACCGAAGGTCCACCTTAGAGAAATAACTGGCCCCACGAGGCTGATCAAACAAGTCATTTACCTATGGAAGGGGATACTTGTTCTTTATCATGATTTTATTGACCTCACAATAATCAATTTATAGGAGCATTGATCCATCCTTCTTCTTGATGAAGAGGACTGAATCACCCCACGATGAAGCACTCAGGCGTATAAAACCCTTCTCCATATTCTCCTGTAACTGCTTCTTCAGCTCTTCCAGCTCTACAGTGGCCATTCTGTAAGGTGTCTTTGAGATTGGCAAAGATCCAGGGATATGTTCAATTGAGAACTCAACCTCTCGGTCATGGGGAAGACCAGGCAACTCTTCGGGGAATACATCAGTGTAATACCTCACGATGGGCATGTCTTCAAGCATGAGTCTCTCCTTTGTCTCAATAATTTGAGCTAGGTATGAATGATCATAAGGAATCAATATACAAACTTGAGATGAAGATTCTAAAGGAGATTCATCTTCCTCCTTGCACTTGAAAATAATTGGAGGATGTTTCGGGATGTGAAGAGTAATCTCCCTTTCCTAACTGTTGATGTTGGCCTTGTAAAAAGATAACCAATCCATGCCCAAGATAGCGTGAAACTCCACTAAAGGAAGTATGAAAAGATTTTCTAGGAGGTTCAATCCACAAATATTTACTGGGGAGGAGTTATAAAGAATGGATGAAATAATTTCCCCATTTTTTGTTCTCATAGATAACTTTTCCTTCAAATTTTGAGGTGGTGTTTGAATAGTTCTACTAATCTTTCAAGATATGAAAGAATGTGTAGAACCAAAATCAAATAGTACATTCACTATTATTGAATGAATAATCATAGTAACTATCACCACATCATTTTCTGGCTCCACCTCAGCAGTAGTGATAGCATAAGCCCTTCCTGGTTTCCTTAGAGGTTGTTGCTCATTACCTCTAACAACCCTCGGCTTAGGAAAATTGTTCACATAATTCCCAAGATCCTTGCAGTTAAAACTCTGTACTGCAGGCTGAGTGTTGATCTGAACCTTCCTCTCTTCTTCAACATTAGTGGGATTTTTCATATCCCTTCAGCAGTTCTTGGCCTGATAGCCAAACATTCCACATTTGAAGCAATTCTTGGTTCCCTTCAAACAGTTACCAGGACGCTTCTTCCCACAATTTTTTCAAAGGGGAAGGTTGGGATTATTTCCATCATGGGATTTGTTTGATGGACCACTCATGTTATTTTCCATCTTTCTCTTCTTGTCACTGGGCCCATGAGACCACTGAGAGTCTCCAATCTCCATTTCAACCTTGAGGGCACAACAGACAATCTCCTTATAGCTGTCAAAGTCTCAAATTGCCAACACTTTTTATAAACTCGACTTTAGTCCACTAAATAAGCAATCCACATTGCTTTAGGTGTTCTTGACAAAGCCAGAGGCATACCTTACAAGACTTTTAAATTTTTCTTCATACGCCCCGATGGAATCATCTTCCTTCTGCTTGAGTCCAAGGAACTCTCTTTCCATCTTGAGATGGAGAGATCGAGGAAAATATTTGTTGAAAAACATCCTATTGAATTACTCCCAATCTATAGAATCGATTTCCTCTTGGGACTTTATATTCTTGATTAGTTTCCACCACTGATCAGCTTCCCCATAAAAATGATAGACTGCCAGTACCACCTTCTCTTCTTCTGAGCACTGGAGGACGAAGAATATCTTTTCAATGGAGTTAATACATTGTTCTGCAAGGAGGGGATCAGAAGACCCGCTAAACATGGGAGGCCTTTTCTACATGAAGGATTCTACAGAAACTTTCTCTTTCCTTAGAGGAGGGGGACGTTCCACTTGATTCAAGTTATTATTCATAACTCGAGCTAGCTGAGAAAGTACTTCCATATAGTTTTGAGCACCCTCTTCCGTCACATCAGGCATGTCATTAGGGCAATCATCACATTGCCTATCACATTGGTTGTTAGAACGTGTTCTTCGATTTCCCCCCATTAACTAAGAAAAAGAACATATAATTAGAGGTATTTAATACTTAGCTATTGGGCATAAAAAGGAAACTTTGAACATTAAAGGATAAACTTAAAATGAAGTACATCCTAACTTGTGATTCCTTAGGTTTATATCTAGGTTATCCTTGATCTATTTCATAACTTATATTCTTATGATCTTTTTTTGTCCCTTAATAATGGTTTGTACTAAGCTCGTGAATCTACCAAATCATATCCACCAGGAGTGTCGTAAACAAGAGTGCAACAAGGCCCGTTGTCGTGCACCAGTTCCCGTTCGAGTCTAGCTCAAAGTAGTGTTTTCGGGTTTTACCCCTTGAAACATCTGTGCCAGAGCCTCCTCTACATGCTCGTATCTAGACATGGATGTATTTTCTTGATAAACCACTTAATCTATACTCACCAAAATTCAGGACTCTTTTTTTATACTTAGTCTCATCCTTAAAGTTCTCACTAAGGTGCTCTATTCCTAATCTCCAAAAATAACTAGACCATCATATGATACCAACTATAGTGACCAAATCCTTTTACATAAAACATTTCCTGATTTTAAGCATAATTAACCATCAGAGTACAAGCCAGGATCATTAAGTCTAGTGTCATGGAATACTAGGTAAATAAAACATAAAACAAGGGGATAAAAAAAACTTCTTTATATAATCTCCATAAAGAGCTTCTAACTTCCTTCGAGCTCTTACATCTGCATAGGGTACCCTAGGGAACACATGAACAAAGGGATGAGCTAAAAATGCCCAGTAAGGAAATGAAAATAAGGATACATCTCAAGAACATGAGTTAAGAGACATGACATAATGATATCCAAAGCATGAAACTTATGAAATAATTTAATATAAGCATGGGATCATATAAACATGGAATCATATAAATGTGGTAGAATCATAAATCATATCTTTAGTATGGGTCAAGGCTAACCTCCAATCTTGTTTCCCATTTCAGTACGGGTCAAGGCTAACCGCCAATCCCGTTTCACATCGCATCTCATGAGACTTAACCTTACCCAATACATTGGAGCGCTATCTGGGAACACCCATCTCAACATATTCATGAAAATTCTTGCCACATAAATAATCTTTCCACATAAATAATCATACAAAATCAACCATACATAAACATAAAGTTACCCAAGGAATGAATTGGGTACCACAATCACGACATAAAACATATCCAATGGGAGTATCATGAATGTGTCCATGAAATTAAGAGATTAGAACATACATGGAAATTAATAGGGTAATATAGGAATATAACATGGTAAGTGGTGTAAAATATAAGTTATAACATATAAAAAAATGTATTTTAGAAACATTAGCATTAAAACATTTTTTGCGGTTTTAAGGAAAACACTCTGGAGCTTTTCAAATAGAAAGGAAGACATTATTTTATATAAAAACAGAATTTAACCAAAATGGTTTTCATAATAAAAGTTCTGATTTTATAAATACAATGGTGTTTCAAAACATAGGATATAGTGCACTTGAAATTTGGGTAAAATTTTGGGAAGTCCCCTTAAAACTGGTTGGCTTATCGGAAAGTTCTAAGGAGTGAATCTTTCAAAATCATGTATATCCCTGAAAGAATGTGATGAAAGGGTATTGATATAAGAATATTGTAAAATTAACAAGAAGTCATAAGACTCAAATAGATATATAATATAACACCATTTTGAAAGAGAGATAAGGCAACCTGAAAGAACAAAGAAGGTTCAGGTAGAATTCGTTACGATTTTATCGACATGGTGTCGGGTGTGACCAAGAGGGATTGATGAGAGAGAAATGAGGTTTCTCATCACTTATAAATCCAGAAGGAAGTATGGGGGATGCTCTTAAGAATAACCCATCATTATATAGTACACATATAAAGGCATAGTATAGAGGAAAATCTTGATTAAGAGAGAAAAGGGGAGGATCCCTTACCTTAAATCCGGTGGTGTTCTTCACTTGTTATTAATAACCTGAATAATCAAATTATGATTATTAATTCATAATTAAAGAACCTATTATATATGTAATTGATTTATTATAACCCTTTTTAGTTCATTCAAATCATTTTTGATTATTAATAATGTTCAATTTCATTGTTCGGGCTCATTTGTTTACTTGGATTTAAAAGATCGGTTCACTTATATTCAAGTTTGGATTATATGCAAGATGAAAGTAGTTCACAAGAATTGAAGTTAAATTCTTTATTTAATATTCATTATATTACTTGGTTTTAATTTAAATTAGGTTACTTAGAGTGATGTTGAATTATTACATATATAACCTTAGTGATAACCGTTTTTATTATTCGGTGGATTTGGTTACAAAGAATGTGTTTTTCATTATAACTTAATTACATTTGTTCCAAAAGATTACAGAACCAAAAAATAGGATATATTACATATATAATAATATGGTTCAACCATAACACAAATGGTTTCATTACTATAATTAAAGATAATAACAAAAATTGATAAACCATTGTCTTTGGATGTGCTAAATTAGCACATCTCAAACGGTGCTTTCATTTCATTCAAATAAAAGGGTGGGGAAAGGAGAGAAGATAATGAAATTTACCACTATAATGAAGAAATTACAGTACATTTATGCTACTAGATTTATCATACTATTATGTTGAAGGGAGGTGAGGAAAAAAATTTATAAGAAAAGAACTTAAAAGAAAAGAAGAAATCGGGAAGAGGAATTTTACCTCTTGAGACTTCCGCATTTGAGAACCTCTTAATGGGAGAGGTTTTGGTATTTTGAAGAGGATGAGAGATTTTGGACGTGGGGTAGGACCTTGGGGAGAGATTTGGGAAGAATAATGGCTTGAAAAAAGGCTTGAGAGGAGTGGAGAGAAGAGGGAGTGAAGGGGGGTTTTTATAGTGGAGGTGAGGAGGGATTTCACAATATTATAATCCTTAATTTATTATTTCTTCAAAAGAAAAGGAATAGTAAGTATTCCATGACCAAGAATAGTAAATTGGTCATTTTAATTTAAACCATGTGGGTTACATCAGTAGATCATAATCGATGAATCAATTAATCCATTATTTAGCATTTATTGTAAATTATCAGATTCTACTATTCACCAAAAATTCACGTATTTCAGAAAAATACCAAAAATTAACCCCAACCATTTTTCAACGTGTAGAATCCAAAAAAAGTCCATTTTTTAAAAATAATTTTCTAAATATGATTATTTTAATATTTAAATAAAATAATAATTTTTTATCAAAACCAGTTTTAAAACATTCATTAACTCATTCTAAAATATAGGTATATCGTACTTCCAACATGAATATTATTTTTATACCACCATAGGTGAGGTTACTATTAATTAGGGTATATAACTATTCATAAGGGTATGTTACTATTCATTAGGGTTGGTTACTATTCACCAAAAAATATTTTTGTTTTATTAGACTCCAAAAAACATCTTGAACACAACCATGTATGTCAGATTTTCAAAATTCCAAACACAGAAGTGACAAACTTATGTTTAAAGGTCACTTATCACTTAGCAGTTCATTATTATGTGATTTTATGACATATTTATAAGAAAGGAATTTCCATTAAAAACATTGGGTCGTTATAGATTACATACTTATTCTTCCTCTAAATTGTTTATGATTATTTTCAACAAGGATAGTATTTATATTCACTTCCTTATTTCATTTTGTATTTATTAACTTCCCCTTTATATATTCACTTTCATATGATAATTAGAAATTAAATTTCCCCTAAATATCCACATTATTTATCATGGATATGTTTATTTCTTAAATTGTTTCTCATTTATATATAAGGATTTTTAATTTGAAAGTTATTTTTTCAATTGGGGAAACACTGATAAATTTATATGCTTTCCTCAGTACGTATATATGATGTTAAATCACATTGATTCGTGAATTAAATAAATTATTAAATATATGAGTAATGCTTAGGACCTGTAGTGATAAGTGGGTCTTAGCATAATATAGCCCCTCGATGCATTGGTAGGTCTCACGAGATAAATCAGTTAAGCTAGTATTAAATTGGTTTTACTTATAATTTTAACTATCCTGTGAAATGTCTTGATGGTAGAGGTATCATGTGCCTGATACATGATGTCTAATAATTAAGATTTTCCTATATTAAGTGTTCAGTTATTATTATCCATGAGATTTTCAATATGATATTATCTATGGATGCATTTAATTTTCATTTTATTTATTAAATTTAATGTGTTTTTAGTTATTTAACTTTTCTTATAGATTATAAATAATCCAATTTTTTAAATGAAATGTGTTCAAAATTAATTACATTTCCATGTTTATTTTTCTTATTGATTAATGATAGCTTTTTTTGTACTTAAAACTTAATGAGAATTTGATATCACCCTTATTTTGTTTCCTTTATTAAGAATCCATAAAGTGTACTAATATTGATGTAAAATGATATTATAGAGGGAATAATATTATTCTCAATAAAAAATTTATATTTTAATTTGTGTATTCATATTTAAGATGGGAATCATGTATATATCTAGTTTACCAAGACTACTAAACTATTCGGTGTTTTGGGATGTTATTACTTGTATCTTATGAAAATTTAATAAATAAAGAACTTGTTCAAGGATACTAGGGTTTTAGTCACTATAGGATACCTTATATATATAACAAAATATAAATTACTTAATTAAAAAAGCTTTCTACCAAGGTTATAACTAAAATGAGAAAATATAAAAATTTAATGGTAAATAACCAAAAACATGTTTAAACTTGTGTTTAAATTCTTTGTTAAACCTTTATCCACCCTATAAAACCCACAAAATCCATTAATTTAAACTTTTTGAGTCATTTAATTTTTAATAGTTTAATGATATCATTAAAAACTTACAACTATTCAAAAAAGTGACTTTTTCTTCACTTAATAAAGGGACTAAGTTCAACTACTTCATACCTCACCTATACCTTATAAACTTTTATTTTAAATTCTAAAATTTTTCCTCCAATAACCCACTCTCACTTATTTAGGGCTCTATTAACCATTAGTTATCTTGATGCCTCCATTTCCATGGAGATTTCAAAAGAGAAAACTCAAGCTTGCTACGTAAGTATTAACTTCCAATTAGTGTTTTCCTCTTAATCTTCCTCTTCCTAAAATCTTATATCCATATCAATATAATGAAATTAGAATCATTATTATAATGATATATTATTATATGAATTTAATCCCCATTGTTTACTCATTTCCATCCATTAAGAAAAAAAATTAATCCTTAGTGTGTGCACGCAGACTATCACCTCCACGAATAAACGTGATTCATTTTTTTTCATTTTGACTATCATGGTTCATATTAATGATATAATTGATTAATAAATATGATATCTATAATATAAATATTATTATGAAATGTCAAATTATAATATATTGTGATGACCCGCGTCGTCACGGGTTGTGAAATCAGGGGAAATTTTAAATTTTTTTCCTGAGAGTGTTCAAAGGAAAATGATAAATTCTAAAATAAGATGGTGTTAGATAATTTTTATTACCACTATATTGGTATTAATATAGGTTGGTTACCCTATAATGGGATTTTGGGGGAAATATGAGAAGTTAAAATTTTTATATAATATTTAATATTAAGTTAACAAAAAATTAGTTAATTTTCATATGTTCGTTTGTTCATATATTTCAAATGTACCTTTAATTTTATATTCTATCTTTTTTGTTGAGTTTGAAATGGTGGGTTTTTATAGGTGAGGAATTACACTACGTTGGGTGTTGGGTCCATGCTTGGGTCCCTTTTCTTTTTTCTTTTATTTTTTCTTCTTTTTCCATTTTTCAATTTTTCTTTCTCCCTTTTCCTATTTGGATTCCTATGAACACCCTCATGGAATCCCATTACTACACCAGATATAGTGATAGTGAGAGAGGAGAGTGAGGGAGTGTAAGAGGACACCTCTGCTGAGTTTGTGTCATATCTGATTGGCGTGTGACAATTGTAGATCATGGATCAATTTGAAGCTTCAGTGGTTTCCTCCCAAAGGTAGTATTGTTTTACGTTTTTACAATAAATTTCATTTGTTTGTACATTTTTTTAATCCTTTTATGGGTTTATGG
Organism: Viscum album; assembly: GCA_963277665.1. NCBI lineage: Eukaryota > Viridiplantae > Streptophyta > Magnoliopsida > Santalales > Viscaceae > Viscum > Viscum album. The sequence goes on along the minus strand of OY728126.1, from coordinate 879,089,515 downwards.
GAACCCCTAGTGGGTCAATCTGTGGGTTTTATGGAGAAATCAGATGGTTTAGGTCGATTCAGGGGCTTTCGGATTGTAAAAAACCATATACCTGATGTGTGGTTTAGATAACACGCATCACGGGTCTTTATAATCTATAAAGATGAGTGTTTATAATTACATGTCTCATACTTTAATTACACTTTTTATAGTAGTAATTTTCTATGTACATAACCATGTTGTAGAGTACATGGGAAGATGATGTTTTGGGAAGTACATATCGTGTATTCTGTGTACACTCCGTATATTAGAACATGTGTTGGGAAAAAATCCTTCAAGGTGTTGTATCGATGTTTTTAGGGTGATTATGTTTGTTTAAAAATGCAGATGATCGAAAATTAGTTTGTTTGGTGTTGCCAAAGTAGATGTTTAATGTGGCATAGTTTCCCAATGATTGCAAAATTTTTAGGCCTCAAAATTGAGAGTTTTTTATATAAATTGAAGGTTTTCAGAAATAGATTTCATATATAGTAGTTTACAAACCACGAAGCACATTTCATGAACCATAAAGGTAGTAAGTGGAATGGTGAAGAGAATAGGAAAAAGGAAGAGTTTCCTCATAGTAGTTCTATGCAGTCTGTATTTTTAAAAATAGTTCCTCAGAGGCTCATAGTTCATGGGAGGATCTTCGTCCATAGAAGGCTCATCATTTTTAGAATAGAGGTAGTGATTTCTAGAGCTGATAAGGGTTTTTTTACAGAATAAATTGGCCACTACAAAGGATAAAGTTGCTATGTGGACCACATATTACATTTTTCGGTGAAGGCTGTACTGAATCAAAGCATAAGGTTATTCAGATTAGTGGGTATTATGAATCTATTTTCCTATATAAATACCCCTAATTATATCATTTTGTAGAGATAATTTCATTATATAATATCATCACTCTAAGAAGAATTTGGTGAAGTCTGAAGTAGTTCATGAGGGAGAATTATGTAAAGGAGAAGAGTTCATGAGGGAGGATTCTAAGAAGGTGGAATTAGTTCTAATTGAAATTTCATGAATGGGTTTTTATGGGGATCTGTAGTCCACAAAGGATAAGGGATTATGTAGTTGAGGCATTCCATAAGGCATCATCCATCTACGAAGTAGGGGCGGTCTATGATAAAAAAAGAACCTATGGAGAACTTGCACAATGCATTGTAATACAGTTCATGGAGGATTAAAGGTTGTTCATGAAAGAAACAGGGCAGTTTGCAGAGGGACTAAAAAATCTATGAATTAAATTTCCATAAACCAAATGTACATAGAAATGAGGGACTTTGATATATCATATACCTATAGTTGATGATTCATTAATTATTGATAATTAAGGGACCAAAATGTCCATAAACTGTGTGTGGGTAATTTCTAGAGTAGTGAGAAATGGAAGTGGGATATGGTGATCATTTCCACCAATAGTGTGCCATCGAAATAGATTTTGGGAGTGACCCTTGGAAAAGTAGTGATCTAACCCTAAACACTGTAAAGGCCGTAAGCCTGGGCATAGAAGTGATTTATCCTGAACCTTATAATTTGGAAGTGAGCCATATTGGATTTTGTACATCAGTATATTGTTGTTGAATGATCCTTGGACATATCCCAGTGAGGGTGAACCATATAAATTAATGTGTCTCATGCATGATTTCATTTCTATTAATACATTACTACCAGAAAGAGAGAGATGTGTATTTTGTTTAATAATGAAACATGATCTGAAGGGGAAATTATTTAAATCTTTCATACCCTGATTAACCCCCCTCTTAGGGTAGTTAACCTAATTGGGAATATAACATGGACATGTGGAAATGTACAAGGGAAGGCACCACATATGAGGGGCACATAGGCATGTATTAGTACGTGAGTAAACTGTAATTTACCAACCCATGATCCACTAAATGATGCCACAAGCTGGTGGGTCACATGGCTACAAGCATGCCTCCCTATACTCCAAAGGTTGTTGACTATCAATGAGAGCTTAGGGTGTGTCTATGGGGAAACTATTCCTTTTTTTATATTGTATCATAGTAGTAAAAACCTTATCATTCAGATATTAGAAGTAGATAAAATAATTGAATAACATACAGAAGATAACATCCACAAGAATGTAATAATAAATATCTAAAAGCAGTCATATGCAATATAATGATCATGTTATTCCTCCACAAAGTAGGAATATAGGTATAATGTCATTCAGTACAATGAATGTATCAAAATATCAAAAATTCCAAAAGAACAATCCCCATATACCACCAAAATACTAGCTCATTCCAATTATCCCCTACTCCTATGAAATGATCAAATCAAGTATCGTACAATGGACACTTCACTATTCTATAATAGCATCCATGATGTCTATGCCGGTACCCAATGGAGGCCCGAACATTGTGTGATATAACCTTCTATAGGCCACCACTGACGGTGTCTATAACAATCCTAGTCTGCATAATATAAAAAAAAGTAGTGTGTAATATATCAATGATATAATAGTAATGAATGTAAGGTGTGATCCTATCCAACTAAACTAGTATCCCTATGACCATTAGTCAATCTATCATAAAAAAGTTAATTTATAATAATAAATAAACTAGGGTGATATTTTCCATTCAAACAACTTAAAAATGATACCCCTACTAGGGATATCAGTAAGTATAAATATCCACAATTTCCACACCATGTAATAAAGTTTCAAACACCAAACCGTCCTATGCCATTTAATCAAGTGTCAAACAGTGAAGGGAAAAATCCACGGTATAGAACACCAAGGAAACCTCATCATTCCCTAAGATAATATCATTGGAATCATGGTAAATACATTGGTGGAGTCAAAGGAGTGTGTTAACAGAGTATTTTCAATGCGAGTCCAAGCATGTTGGATCCAGGGGGTATAAATTTCCTTCCCATCCTATGGAATGAGGATCCAAGGAGAACATCCCAGGCATCGACTACCATAACACAGATCTTTGGAGTAGAGATGTCCATGACATCTAATAGGAACATGATCTAAGGAGTTCTTCTAAATAACCCACTTCCATTTCAATTAACCATCCCTATTAATTCATCATTTCATAACCATTCAAATTCTATGATTTCATCCAGCTCATTTACATAATTTCTATAAAACCCATTTAATCATTATAATCATTTCATATCATTCCATCACATTTAAAAGGATGTATAACCTTTTCCTAATCATTCATTCCATTAAAATTCAATCTATTAAGGCTCCTAAAACAAGTGTCAAGCTCACACTCACCTTGCAGGGGGGTATAATATGTGTTAGATACAAGGACACACCCAATGGGTGGCCTAGGTTGGGTCGAACAATCTCCATCGATCAAAAAGGTACTATGTGGGTGACATAATCATGTTCCAACAATTTATTCAAGGTTTTCAATTAATTTTATGGTCAAATCTGAAAGGTTCGGCACATGAAAAAACTGTGAAAAGCTATATAACAACCAAATCATAAGGGAAAAGCTATATAACACCAACCATTAACACAATGTAGAACACTCATCTAGTATATACCTTTTATTTGGTCTAGATCGAGTGTAAATTGAATAATGAATGAAAATCTTAGAAAAAGGGAATATTATCTTGCACCAAAATAACTTCATTGGTATGAATTCAAACATATAATGAAAAAATATGAATATAGAACTTACCAGTGTTGATTCAATGAGACAAATGGTGTTTGAATCCATGTCTGGATGGAAAATCAGGAGAGAAGCCTAGGAATCAAGCATTAAAGGAGCTTCCAAGAATCAAGGTGATGTCTGGTGGAAATATGAGAAAAAGGATACTGGATTTTAAGAGAAAATAATGGAAATTTGGTCATTTCACTCATTTTAAATGGGGTTCATAGTTTGGTTGCATAGTGGGACAAACCATGAACTAACTGGGAAACCTTCTATGAATCAAGGGGGACGTCGAATGATTCATGTGCATGGTTTGGAAAACCGTGTGCAAAATATTCTATAATCCACTGTCCCCTATCTCTCCTCACATGGTCATGAAATATAGTTAGAAAAACCATAAATCAACCATGAAATTATCCTCTCTAAATAAATTGAGGTGGATCACATGGGTGCGCGCCCATGGATGTACGATTTCCTCAAATCATGCAGCTCTAATCTGGCACCAAAATCACCCTAAACGGTTATTAGTAACTATATAGATTATATAGTATAGTTTCTATAAATTGTGTGGCTTCAGAACCATGGTTTATACTAATCGTGCAACCTATATGTTTTTCTATAAAAGACTATATTTGGGCTCTGAACAAGCCCGTTACACCCCCAAAACTCCCATGACCTCATTAACCACTCACAATAGATCGAAACTAAGGATTTAAACTGATGTTAAAAATATTTTTACCTTAAGACAAACCCAGGATATTAAAATCTTCCCCCATTGTAGAAATTCATCCCTAAATTTCCTTTCAAAGGGTGGTCAAGAATTTTTTGATAATATCTCTGGTCATTGAGAATACATGTTGGCATCCCACTCCCAATTTTCATCTTTTAAATGTTCATGATGCCATAACACCCATACTAGAGAAACTAAAAGCCTCAGAGAGCCTTCTTTCTCCTATCGACAATAAAAATAGGATCATCCTCAAATGACACATCTACCTATAACTCAACCTCATATGAATGTAGAGTATGAGGTAGGTCTGAATGATAACAGTGCAATTGAGATATATGGAATTCTTTATGAATGGATCGATACGACTAAGGTAACTAAAACTGATAGGTTACTGGTGAATATCACTATAAAATCTTGAAAAAATTGACATATCATGGTGAAATCTTACCATGTATCCTAATATGACTATTTCCTAGCCTTGATGAGATGTGTAACAAGTCATGATCCTGAAATCGAACTCCAGAGGTCATAGATGCGGTTGGTGTAATATTTCTATCTATACTGTGTAGTTTCCATCTACTTTATGATAATATGCATTAACTCTAAAGTCTCCTAAATGAGATGTGGTTTGAGAAGTGATGCATCTTCATCTTCTAACTAGGATATAGGTGATTGATATGGACTTCTATACAAATCCACCTAAGGTGTTGTCTGTATAGTCACCTGATAGATATTTTTGTATTAGAACTCAACTCAGGGTACATGACTCTCATAATAGCCCCCAAAATCGAGGATTCATGATCTAAGCATGTCCTCTAGCACATAAATCGTGTACTATGATTGGCTATAAGTCTAAGGGTTGTATTATGTGATCAGGATCACCTATGTACCCAACTCCCTCTATACACTCTTCTAGAATCGAGATGTTAATTGGATGTCTCTATATGATACCTATTGAAACCACGACTGTTCTTTGATAATATTGGAGTTTGGTTTGTGTTTTTTGTCAATATGCAGATGGCTGACAAGGGAATTTTCAATGATTGGGGTCATACGTTTGAGGCTAGAAGTAGTATTGAACATGCTGTAGTTACAATATGTTTTCCATATTTTTGGGCCTCAAAATCAGGATTTTGGTGATGGTTAGTGGCCTCATTAGAACAGTACATGGAGTGGTACATGGATTGGTGCACATAACTGAAAATGGTTTGCAACGAATGTATGCGGTGAAGGTGTTTAGTACACAGGATGCTACTAAAAACAGTTTTTAGTGAAAATAAGTGGTGAAGGTGTGTGGTACATTGAATTTTGTCTAAAATGGTTCACAAAGATGGTACACGATGAAGATGTGTGGTATGCAAAATGTTGAAGGTTAGTGGGATTTCTATTGTTTGTGAAATACGAGTGGTATGTTGTGGAGGCTATCAGTAAACAAATGGAGTTCGGTTTATAGTGAAAATTTCCCCACATTGAAAATTTGGGTAAATCCGATTACCGAAATTTGTGGAGTTATTTTCTTATTTAAGGAGAAGTAACCCCCTTTGTTAAAGGAGAATATTGGAGATTAAAATTCTGAGAATAGATTTTGTGAAGTCCGAAGTGGTTCATAGAGGAGAAGATGGTACATGGAAAGGATTGTCTATGTAAGGAAAATAGTCTGTGGGAGAGATTACGATTCTCATATGAATCTATCGCAGTGTGCGGTGGAGCAAGATAGTACACAGAGAAAAACAATATGCGAAGGAGAGACGATGTACATGGAGTAGGATAGTATGCAGATCATGACAGTAGGTGGAGGAGTAGCGCAGTATATAGAAACAACAACAGTATGTGAAAATAGGTGCAATATACAGAAACAACAACAGTACTCGGAACACCCAAGGAAGCCTAAAAATTGACCAAATCAATTTAAAAAATTAATTTCCATAACAAATCAGTGTACGAGAAAATAAATTACATATGTGGGTGATTATAGGACTTCAACAGAGCATCCATTTACATTTGAGGATGCATGATATAATGCTAAACCATTGAAGCACCCTTCAAGTCGATAAATTGAGTGAATATTCTTCCAATGCAGTGAGAAAGAGGGAGTCAGTGGAAGTGATCTAAGGGATGTAGTGTGATATCCATAAAACCTTGTAAATGTAGTGAACCTAGAACAAAGTGAGTGTTCTAAACACTTATAATCTAAAACTTGTGAATATTAGTGGTCTTTGGTATGAATGAAACACTATCAGCATATTCTCCTTGTACGTAGCCCTTAATGGCGAACCAAGTAAAATTTATGTGTAATTTATTTGCATGTGATTGTTTATTTTCTGTACATCCTCTTCAAATAGTTCTAACTAGTTCCTATCAATGTGGGAACAAGATCCATAATTTTTGAAGAAAAATTTGACACCCTGATTGACCCCTCCCCTCTCGGGTTGTTCTAGGTCCTTCAAGTGGTATTAGAGGGTAGATGATTTTGGGGTTAAATATGTCCTTTGTTCTGACCTGAAGAATATAGTTAATGTTAGGGGAGTTCCTTTGTTTTATAGAAGTAACTTTAAAATATGGAAGAATGGGATGAGATCTTATTTAAGATCTCTTGGAATATACAAACTTTTTTCCACTACACAAGGAATATAGGTCACTGATCCAACCTATCTATATATGAAAAATACAAATAGGAAAATGATGGATGCCCATGCTAAAGGATATAATTCCCTAATTGTAGCTCTTTTTGATCAAATATATATAAATGTGATGAACTTTATGTCCGCGAAGTCTGTGTGAGAGAAACTAGAGAAAATTTATGAAGGAGACATAAAAGTGAAGGAGGCTAAGCTCCATGTTTCACAATAGGTTTGATGATCTGAAGATGCATCCTAATGAAAATGAAGATTCTTTTTTTAATCTAATTACTGAAGTTTTAGGTGAAATTTGAGGGCTTGGATAAGAGATAAAAGACATTAATATTTAAAATAAGATCTTGAGAATACTTTCGCCCATTTATAATGAAAAGGTTTCAACTCTTGAGGAAAGGTATATTTCTAAACTTTCTCTTCATAATATGCTGAGTAGCATGGAGTCATATGAGATGAGAGTTAACCCATAAGATGCAACGAATCATGTAATAAAGGAGATGGAATTCATGGACATAGACAAACTAGAAATTTTACGATATTTTGTTGAAGAATATGATGAGGAAAAAGAAGTTCTTTCTCTCATTTCTAAGAAACTCAAGAAGGGAACATGGAAATTTGAAGGAAAACTAACTCTATCTTGTTTTCACTATGGAAGAGTTGGGTACATTTCCTCTCATTGTCCAAGAAAGTTCAATAATGAAGAAAGCAAATATAGAGACATTCAAAATCCTTATAAAAGGTTTTTCAAAAAGAGAGACTTTAAATATCCAAATAAATTTCAATGAAATAGTTTTGTTTGTGAAGAAGAAGATGATGAAAATTAACTCTTTTAGGAAGAGGAAGAAGAATTAAAATATAGAAAACATGCTTCCATGATGGCCACCATTGAAAAATTAGAACCATTGATAGATAAAGAGAGAGATAATCAATTGAATACTAATGTTGATTCTAGGTTGAAACTTAATGATTATTTTGGTAATATTGAGAATAAATGTAACATGCATAATTAGTGGAAAAAAATGGTGGATGAATCTTCCAAATATATTGATAACCTAGAAGTTGAATTTAATGGATGGAAGAATTGGTGAAAGTAAAATCATCAATCCTTGAAAGCACTGATGATGTTGTGGAACTAAAACTCAGAATTGAAGAATAAGAAATGTTCATCAATAACCATACCTCGATAGTGGAGGAGATGTCCATGACCATTGTGGGACTCAAAGAAGAAGTTGTTACTCTAAGAAGTAAACTTGAAAGTGAATTAATTTCAAAATAACAAAAGAAGAAAATAAAATTTGGTAGGTTCTCAGAAGCTGAACTACTAGTGAGAGAAAAATGTTGTTCTAATGGAGTTGAAAAGATCTTGAGTGATAAAAGACCCACATGCATGGGAAAAAAGTGGAATTAGTTGTTATTTTGAAATGAAAATTCTATAAACAAAGTGAACCAGAATAAAGGGATGTTGAATGTTGATCATGTTGGAAAGCCACCAAAAGTGCTGAAAAAGAAACCCTTAAATCAAACTGAAAGGAGAATTGAATATTATCCTCAAGTTTCTAGAAATGATAGGGAGTCAAACTATTTTTCCAAGGAAAAAGGCATGAGGATAAATAGAAGTGAGAAGACATTAACATTCATTAAGTGTCAATTTTGTAGCTATCTGGGCCATACCTTGACATACTGTGAAGAGGAAATGAGCTATATTAATGGGGAAGAGTTAGGAGTTCAACAAAGGAGAAAATATTAATACCCTACTTCTTATAGAAGAAATAATTTCTATGGATATTTTTTTCATTGTTCTAAGTTTTTCTATAAAGCTATATTTTGTAGACAGAGGTATAATGGGAGAAAATCATTCAATTCTCAGATACGAGTCAATAATCATCAACCAGACTGTGTTTCTATTTTAAAAAAATTATCCTCTAGAAGAATAATTTTAATATGAAGAAACCATGTACATGGAAGAGATAATTGAAAGACCATTTGTGTTCTACACTCAATCCAATATCTCACAGAGAGAAGAGAGGAAATTTAAAAAAATCCAGTTTTGCAGAAGTATCCCTCAAAGCAAAAAAAGAAAAACAATAATTGGATTCTTGATAGCAGATGTTCATCCCAGAAGATGGGAAATAGAGACCTATTAACGAATATCATGTAAAGGTTATATGGAATAGTGTGGTTCAGTAATGATGGTGCTTTGAAAATAAAAGGCAGTGGAATTATTGAGCTAGCTAATGGAGAGATGAAGAAAACTGATGCCCTTTATGTGGATTTTCTGCATCACAATATTCTTAGTGTGAGTCAACTATGTGACTCATGTTTTATTGTGATATTCAATCAGAATGGTTGTTCTATAAGAGGAAAGTCTGGGAATTCTCTTATGAAAGGCTGCAACATAGATGGCAACTTATATCAAGTTGACAACAAAGATAAAATTTGATACCTAACAGTTAAAGAGGAAAAAAATTATGGAATCAAAGATTGGGGAAAATCAATTAGAAAGAAATTAAAAAGTTATCTAAGCTGAAGATAGTCATGGATATCCTTAATCTGAATCGTGAATGAGAAAAGACTTGTGATGCTTGCCTGCAAGGGAAACTGTACTGCAGTTCCTATTGGACAAAGAAGAAACTAGCATCAAATCTTATTTAACTCATCCATACAGATGTATGTGGCTTGATAAATGTTGCTAGAAATCATTGATAAAGTTACTTTGTTCTTTTCATAGATGATTAAAATAGAATGACATGTGTGATCATTATATATAGGAAGCGACAAGTGCTTGATTTCATGAAATCCAATCATCGAAAATGATTCTAGAGAGAAGATCAAAGTCCTGCAGTCTGAAAATGGAGGGTAATACACATACCTTGAATTTGAAAATTACCTAGAGAAGCATGGGATAGAACATGAGGTGGTAGCTGTGAGAACTCCAAAGAAAAATGGATTTGTTGAATGTAGGAATTGATAGGTAAACAACATGGCCAGAACAATGTTGATTGAGAGTCTTATTCCTCATCATTACTAGAAAGAGTTAGTACATGCTCTTCTGTATATTCAAAATAGAACATGGCTATATATGGGTGAGACAGATATGAAATATGAATTGCGGCATGGAAGAAATCCCTCTTTGAAATATTTTCATTTTTTCGGAAGAAAATATTTTATCCGAAACAAAGAATGAAATAAATGGAAGAATTATGGAAATTAGTTATGTAAAGATCATTGAAGATAAAAACATGAATGCTTCAAGGAATTCTTATGCTGATGTGATAGAAGATGAGGAAGAATGCGAACATAGAAAAATGCTAATACAGATGTAGATGAAGTTGTGAATAACTCTCAGGAGTCACATCATGATGTTGAATCTGAAGAAGAATCAGAAGAGGAAGCCATGGCTAGAGAGAATTCAGTTGAACCCCAAAGGAGAAATCAAAGAGAAGAGATTGATCAGTACAACATTATCAGAGATTGGAATCCACCTACATAGACAAGGAGAATGAGGAAAAATTCACAAGAATCATTTCTATCAGTTGTGGAATCATCCTCATTTGAAGAGGCTGCAAAGGATGATTCATGGGTAAAAGAAATCAATGAAGATTTTCATCAGATTGACAAAAACCAGATTTGGGATCTTGTCAAAATAGCCTAAGGTCACAATGAGATTAGTACGTAGTAGACTTTCAAGGAAAAATTTGAAGATCATGGAATTGTGATTAGAAATATGGATCCCTTGGTCTGCAAGGGATATTCACAAATTGAAGGTGTTGAGGTTGAAGATAAATTTTCTCCAGTAGCAAGACTGGAGTCAATCATAATATTTCTTTGCATGGAAATCCAAAGAGGTTATAGACTGTTTCAAATGGAATTCATGATAGAATTCTTAAATGGATTATTAGAATAATAATCCTATATTGAACAACCCATGGGGTTCTTTCTTGGAAATGATAAATTAATGGGTTTTAAACTAAAGAATGATCTATATGGCCCGAAATAGGCACAATGGGTGTGGTATTCTCGGTTGGACTCTTATATTAGAATGGTTGAATTTAAAAGAGGAGGAGTGGATCATAATATCTATGTGAAGAATTCTCAAAAGGATAAGTTCAAGGTATTGGTATATGTGGATGATATTAGTTTTTGTGGAATAAGGCATGGATCAGTGGATGAATTTTCCAATCACATGAAATTAGAATTTGAAATGTCAATTATTGGTGAAATCACAAACTTTTAAGGGTTGCAGGTCATTTTGAATCAGAATTACACTTTAATTTCTCACAAAAATTATGCAAGAGAGATACTAAAGAAATTAAATATGTCTTATTCCAAACCAATTTTGGCTCTGATTTTGGTTGGAACAAAGCTTGGGAAGCATGAGTACAAGACTTCTGTGGATCCCACCATGTAAAGAAGAATCATTGGAATCCTATTGTACCTAACGATGACACATCCAAATATTGTCTTTGAAACTTTCCTTAGAGACTGCTTTCTGAGTAATCCGAAGGAAGAGCACTTGGCGACAGTGAAAATATTCATGAGATACATTCAAGCTACACATAATTGTGGGATATTGTTCGTTGTAGTAAGAGATAGTGAACTATCAACATTTTCTAATGCTTACTAGGATGGAGATGTAGTGGACATAAATTCTACCAGTGGTGAAGCATTCTATATTAGAAAAAAATATGTGGGATGGTTAATCAAGAAACCAGAAAGTATGTCACTTAGTACTGCTAAAGCTGAATATATATCTACTACTAAGGGATACACTTAGTTACTTTGGATAAAGCAGTAACTGTTTGACATTGGCGATGAGGTGAAACAACCAATGGTGATTTATTGTGATAACAAGAGCACAATTGATCTTACTAAGAATCCTGTTCATCATTCTCGTACAAAACATATTAAGATCAGATATCACTTCATTAAGGAAAAAGTTGAACAAGGTGTGATAAAAATGGACCATGTGGAAACCAATGAGCAAGTGGCTGACATTATGACCAATCCACAGTTAGAATATGTGTTTGAGAAACATTGGTTGAACCTCAGTGTTCAGCGACCTCCCAGTGCATAAGGAGGTTATGAGATTCCTCTCTCTCCTATTTTGAATTGTTTTTAATCTATTTTTGTTAATGATAAAGGTTTATGGGGGAGATACTATCCATGTGAAGCATGTTTATTATCTATACAAGTTGATATTTGGTTCATTGGGTTTATTTCCCATGGGAGAGAATGGATAAATTCAATGGAGAGTGATCTATTTTTTCCTGGATACAGAAATGAGGTAGAATAGAAGAAGCCAAAACTAAAACTATGGGGGAGAAAATAAAAAAAAGGAAAACTCAATTCATATCCTATCTTTTATTTTCTACACCGATCACTTTTCACGTAGACATAGAGTGATGGATAAGTTGTTTCTTGAAGGTTCATGTTTTGATTGTGGCTAGCGCATTAGTGAATTTATTTGGAGATTTCCAAAAAACCCAAAAGGGATGATTATTGGAACCAAGGATGTTTGTTGATAATATTGGAGTTTGGTTTGTGTTTTTTGTCAATCTGTACATGAATGAAAAGGGTGTTTTCAAATAATGCGGTCATACATTTGAGGTTAAAAGAAGTATTTATGGTGGCATAGTTCCCCAGTGTTTGCCATGTTTTTGGGCCTCAAAATCGGGAGTTTGGTGATGGTTAACAGCTGCATAAGGAATGGTACGCAGAGTTGAACATGGAGAGGTAGGAATAACAGTACATGTAGAGGTACTCTGAGTGGTGTGAATAACTAAAAATGGTTCCCAATGATAGTACGTGGTGAAGGCGTGTAGTACACGTGATGCTGCTGAAAATGGTTCTTAGTGACATTATGTGGGCAAGGAATGTGGTACACAGAATGATGTCAAAAACGATTCACATCAATAGTGCATTATGAAGATGTGCATTATGAGGAATAATAAAGGTTGGAAGGATTACTGCGGTTTTCGAAATAGGAGCAGTACATAGTGGCAGCTAATGGTAAATAGATGGAGTTTAGTTTACATTGAAGATTGTCCCACATTGATAATTGGGGAAAATCAGATTAGAATTTTTTTTGGATTTATGTGCCTATTTAAGGAGAAGTAACCCCCTTTTTTAAAGGATTAGATTGGATATTAAAATTTCAAGAAGAAATATGGTGAAGTCCGAAGTGGTTCATGGAGGAGAAGATGGTATGCGAAGAGGATCATCCGTGTAAGGAAAACAGTCTGCAGGAGATAGTGTGATTTGCACAAGAAGCTCTCACTATATGTAGTGGAGAAAGGTAGTACATAGAGGAGGATAGTACGCAGAGGAGTGGAGTAGTATGAGAAGTAGGGAAGTATGCAGATTAGGGTAGTATGCAGAGGAGCTACAAGGTATGAAGAAACAAAAGTAGCACGCAGAAACAACATCAGTACGCGAAAACAGTAGCAGTACAAGAAACCCCCGAGGAAGCCTAAAAATTTACCAAATTAGTTTGAGAAATTAATTTCCATAAAATATCATTGTATGGGAAATTAAATTACATCTATGGGTGATTACAAGACATCAATAGATCCTCCATTTACAGTTGAGGATGCATGAACTAATACTAAACCACTGAGGAAACCTTCAAGTTGATAAACTGAGTGAATATTCTTCCAATGTACTGAGTAAGGGGGAGTCAGCATAATTGATATGAGGGAAACAGTGTCCTATCCCTAAAACCTTGTAAAGAAATTTCACCTGGCATAAATTAACTGTGATAAACTATTGTAATCCAAAACTTGCGAAGATTAGTGGTTTTTGGTTTGATCGACACACTGTCGGCATATGCTCCTTGGATGTAGACCTTAGTGGTGAACCAAGTAAAATTGTTGTGTTGTTTCTTTTCATGTGATTGTTTATTTTTTGCACTTACTCTTCAAAAAAGTTTAACAGGTTCCTACCAACGTGGGAACAAGATCCACCAGTTTGAAAGAAAAAGTTGGATCCCTGATTCACCCCTCCCCTCTCAGGGTGTTCTGAGGTCCTTCAATACCATGATTTGAGGAACCCCATGAAGTTGAAAAATCTCACATACATACAATCTCCCAATCTCATCGACTAAGAATGTGTCCCTATCCGGTAGTAAATGAGAAACCTTCATGATCCTATCCACAAAAACCCATACTACGTCACTACCACGAGGCCACCTTAGCTACTCGGTTACAAAATCATCCGATTTCTACTTAGGAATAGGTTATTTCTATAAAATCATAGATGATTTCTGGCATTTTTTTTCACGTTCTAATAGGTGGATCACCTCATGAAAAAACTATCTACCTCATGTTTCATCCTCATCCACCAATACTAGCGATGAAAATTTCATTACATCTTCATAACAACAGGATGTACTTCTCATATTGTGGCATGAAACTCCCAGATCATCTCCTCACACATGAATTCTAAAACCCAAATGCGACCATGGATACATAAAATTTCATCCGTGATAAAAGTACAACTAGGAGGTAGGTCCTCACCTTCCACACACTCCCGTATGACTAGGCCCTCAACATCAAAAAACTGTCTAATCCTCACTCTATCTAGAAGAGTATATGTCACCACTAAGGACGAGAGAAAATTATGATCATGATTATCGTGCATCTCCAAGTGAATCTCTGAAAGAAAATCCATGATCTTCCACTCGCTAATAGCCTCCTAAACTGCCAATTTCTTATTCATCCTACTCAGTGCATCAGAAACTACATTTCCATTCCCAGGTGTTTAGGCAAGATCGAAGATGAAAGTACTCAACCCATATTTGTTTCTTAAAATTCAATTCATGTTGTTCAAATATATACTTGAGTATTTTGTGGTCCATATACACCACAAAATGTTCTCTTAGTAAATATTTCCTCCAATAGTTCAAGTCATGAATAGAAGTGGCTAACTCAATATAATGTGTCAGATAATTCCTTACATGTGGCCTAAATTGACGAGACCCGTATAACACAACTCATTTCTCCTGCATCGGTACTACTCCTCGATTGATTCTTAATGAATCACAAAATACAATGTATCTCCTATCTGGCTCTGGTAAAATTAAGACTGGTGATGAATTCATTCACCCTTTCTGCTCATGTATGGCTGTCTCATAGGTATCTGTCCATAAAAACTCCAAACCATTCCTATTAAAGCCTGTAAGAGGTGATTCAAAGAAAGATAAGTCTTGTAAGAAATTCATGTAATAACCATATAAACCCAAGAAGCTCCTATATATAAATATATTCTTAGAACGGTCCTAGGAAACTATAGTTCTCACCTTCTCTAGGTCAATTGATACTCCTGTATCTAAGATAATATGACCCACGAAGTGATTATTGTTCAACTATAAGGGACACTTTATGTGATTAGAATATAAATGATTCTCTCTCAGTTTATCCAAAATGATATCAAGACATTTGGCATGGTTGTGTCAATTATGAGAATACAGTAAGATTTCGTCCATGAATACCACCAAAAAAGAATCCAAATAAGTATGGAATACCAAGTTCATCAATGCCATGAAAATTGATACTGAATTCATTATACCAAATGGAATAAACAGATACTTGTATAGAAAATATCTACAATGAAAATATGTAAAAGGTATATCTGTAGGATGAACACATAACTGGTGGTATTTTGACCTCAAATAAATCTTTGAAAAAAACCTCAGCTCCTCAGAGCTGGTCGAAGATATCATCAATTTGTGTCAAGGGATATCAGTTCTTAACTATCAATTGGTTCAAATTTCGATAATCCACACATAGCCTAAAGGTACCATCCACCTTTTTCATAAAAAGTACCATAGAACCCCGTGGAGAAGTATTGGGTCATATAAACCCCTTTTCCTCCAAGTATACTAGATACCTCTTAAACTTCTATAAACTAGTAGTAGTTATATTGTACGAAGGAAAGGTTACAAGTGCATCTCCTAGAATGACCTTGATAGAGAACACTACCCTTGTTTTAAGAGGTAAACCAGATAAATAATCTGGGAAAACATCCCTGAAATGATCAACTACTGGAGGGAGGTCTTCCTAACACATTCCCTAATCATCACAATATAAGCTAACAATATAAGATATCATCCAGGCTATCCCATTATTCTCAAGTCTAGATCTACCATTCTTGATATCCCATTCACCCCTATTAATAAAACATCAGCACTTTGGTGATGTAAAGTTCACCCTCCATCAATAACAAGTGACATGGTCTTGATAAGAAACTAGCCAATCCATCCTGAGTATGATGTTAAATCCTATCATACTGAGGATTAGAAGATCCCATAGGAAGTGTCCCCCACTAATCTCAAGTTCTCACTCCCTAAACTAGCACACACCCTCTATTTGAATTCTCAGTAGAGTATTCAAGGTCATGTCACTATTGTAAAACTGAACAATGAGCCCAATTCTTTCTACCATAGGTACATATATAAAGTTGTGAGAATAAATTGTATTGAAAAATTGTAGACACTATATTATATTCTATTAAGATCTTAACTTTCACCATACATAGATCTGATATCTACTCCTTAGGGGTAGGTTTTATAAAATATATCTACCATGAACAACAGACCTATGAAATAACCTCACTACACAATGCAGGACCAATCTACTATCTACGTACAACTTGTACACGGTGACCTCAACCACAACCACCATCTCTAAACATGGAGTCAGAGTCGATCCCCTTCCAACGGCTACTAGAGGGTAGGTCCTTCAAAAAAGATGTGTGTGGCCCATCATATGGAAAGCAACACACTCAGCTAGGTAACTACCACATTGATTACTCAGATGTCCATGTCTATGAGATTGGTGATAGAATAAACCACTACCAGCACTCACATCCTTCCTAGAATACCCCTTTTGATAATCCTCAAAATATATATTTGTGCATGCTATCACTGAACCACTGGGCTGAGAGGCTGAACTTCCATACACTGTGCCCCCATCTTCCCTTAGGTTATTCTTAGTAATAAGCATCTCATTCACCATTTCTATAATATTAGTTAACTGAACCAGTTTGACATCCGATTGAATGGAATTTTTTAGACCTTTCTTAAATCATCTCACCCTCAATAGCTCATAAAAAAGATAAATTAGTTGAAAACATTTAAGTTCCATAAAGCCCATTGAATACTCCATAACAAACATAGCGCCCTGCTCCAAACGCAAGAAATCACTTGCACTTTCATCTCCCAAGGTCTTCATAAAAAATTAACCATAAATACTAGATTGCAAATAACCTTAAACTATATCATAGAGCATAAAATATTGGTTAAAAACATCCCACCAGTGCTTAGTTACTGCCTGAAGTATATATGTTGCGATATCCACTCTCCTCATAAGAGGTGTCTCGATATGTTCAAAGGTAGAAAATATAGTCTCAAGCCACAACTCAACATTCTATGGACCACCATCCCCTGAAAACATGGTAGGATACTACTATTAGAACACATGCATCAACTCTGTCATAGATGAGGAAGGCTGTGAGGCTCCCTAAATTGCTTGCATAAAGTGTAATAAACCCTTGTAGAATTGTGTCTCGACACCCATATTCAGTACAACTACTTCTATTGCACCTGACACTATAGAAGGATCTATTGGTATCTCATGGACCAAAATCTCTAGAGCATGATCATCACCACCAACCTAGAACATGACTAGAGGTTGTCATTGTGGCATGTCTCTAGAATGTCGAAAACATGCCTTATAAAAGGTCGATAATGAAAAGATTACAGTTTAAAGTATAAGATAGGTCCAAGCCTTCTTATAATGAATCCATACCCCTCTTCCTACACCTAAATATAGGAATGGTTAATAAAAATAGTTGTAAAAAATTACCATATACACTACCTAATGCCCAATATAAAGTTATTTCTAGGTCATGTTCTTTGTTCAAAAAATTCAATTTCATTTAATTTCATATTCATTTTATAATTCACTATGAATGTTTGAACCAAATGGCTCAACACATCTGATCCATAAGATTCCATACACCTCATGAACCAAATTTCAGAATCTAATTAATCCAAACCATAAATCATTCTTGTATATGTGACCAATGGTCCATGACTCAATGTTCTAAATACCTAAATGCACAAATAATAATGTCATGCATTCAAGAAATGCATCCTATATGGAATGGAATATGCATGACATGTGAATTATAACATGTTCCCAAAATGGTGCTTTTGATAAAATACCTCCATATAATATGGAAATGTATAAGAAATCTATAATCATAAAAAATATAAAACCTCACAAGTTTCATCCAATAGTGGAATTAAAACAAATGTAATAAGAAAATTTCAAAAAATAGTAGTTTTGCTTCCAAGAAATTTGGATTTTTCGTATACGTGAGTTAGCTACTCATAAGAATAGCTCATTACCAAGTTCCTATACATTCCTAATTTTCTGTATATTGTCTAAAATATTAAATCCAGAAATAAAATCTTAGATACCACTTTTTAACATCTTGGATTGTGATCCACCGAATGGTGCCCCGAGACGGTGGGTCACATGGCCATAATCATGCCTCCTCATACTCTAGAGGCTTCTAAATAGCAGTGAGGGACTTGGGTGTGTATGTGGGGTGAATATTACCTCATGTCATAGTGTATCACAACAGTAATAACCATATTAATCAGGTAGTAGAGGCAAATAAAATAATTGAATTTCATACATAAGATAACATCTATAAGATGGTAATTATAAATAGCCAAAAGAAGTCATATGCAATATGATGATCATTTCATGTCTCTACAAAGTATAAAAACAGGTATACATGCATCCTATAAAATAAATGTATCGAAATACCATAAATTCCCAAATAACTATCCATGGATAGCATCACGAGCCTAGGTCGGTCTTTTTCTCCCCTTCTCCTAAGGAATGATGAAATCAAGCATTGTATAGTGGGAAATTTCCACAGTCCCTACCTACATCCATGAATTCTATCCAGGTACCTAGTGATGACATGAACAAAGTGTGAGATAACACACAATATTCCACCATCGACAGTGTCTATAAAAAGTACATTTTGCATAATATAAACAAAAGCATTGTGTAATATATTATAGGTATAACAGCAATGAAAGTAAGGTGTGATCTTGTCCATCCAAACATGGATCCCTGAAAACATTATTCAAGCTCTAATAAACAAGGTAAAATATAATCATAAATAAACAAGTGTGATATTGTCTTGTATAACCACTAAAAACTGATACCCATACTATGTCTATCTATAAGAAAAACAAAAATATCCACAACAACCATATTGTGTAATAAATTGCCAACATCCACATTATCATATGTCATGTAATCAAGTGTTATACCATGTATGGACTGATCAAAGGTATAGAAGGCCAAGGAATCCTCATAGAGTCATAGGATAATCTAGATGAAAACTAAGTAAATACTTAGGTTGATTCCAAGGATAATTTCAACAAATAATGTCCAATGTGAGTCCAAGAAAGATGGATCCAATGGGTACCAATGTCCTTGGAATCCTATGGTATCAGGATAAAAGGATAACTTACAAGGTAGCTACCACCATAATCAAGATACATCGAGTAGAAGTGTCCTTGGAGTCTAATTAATTAGGATCCAAGGATCTCATCCAAGCTATCCTGTCCTATTTCAATTCATCAACCCAATCCATTCATTATTTCATAACCATTTACATTCTCTGAGTTCATCCAAATCATTTCCACAATATCCATAAAATCTATTTAATCATTCAAATCAGTTCATATCATTTAATCACATTTTAAAGGAGGTATAAACTTCTCATAATCATTTATTCCATTCAATTTCAATTTGTTAAGGTTCCCAAAAAGAAGTGGTGAGCTCACAATCATCTAGTGAGGTGGTATAACATAATGAATATTTATGGACACACCCCACAGGTGTCCTAGGTTGGGAAAAAGCCTCCAATGATCACAAAGGCACTATGTTTAAAACATAATCATGTTCCGAAAATATATTCAAGTCATTCAATTTATTATAGGGGAAAAAATTGGTAGTTTTTCACGTAACACAAATGTGATAATGAATAAAACAACAAAATATTAATGGAAATGGTATTGACCAACTACCATATTCATGTGGAGAAACACTCATCCAGTATTGAGCACTGATTAAGTCCAGATCAACAGAAAAATAAAGAATGGATGAAAATCCTAGAAATATGGAATATTATCTTGCACCCAAACAACTTTTTAGATATAAATAAAAATGAATAAATACATAATGTGAATGAAGAACATACCAGTGTGGATTCAAAGAGAGAAACAATATTAAAATCTGAGTCTAAATGGTGAATTAGTAGCCAAGCCTAGAAATTGATCTTCAATGTAGCTCCCAAGAGCCAAGGTGTTGTCTGGTGGATTGAGAAGAAAAATGAAATTATGTTTTTAGATAAAATAAGGTAATTTTTTTCATTTCAAACATTTTAACTGGGTCTCATGGTTTGGCCGCATGGTTGGCCAAACCATTCACCATCCATCTTCCCTTCTCTGCTTCAAGAGGGCCCTCACAAAGTTCATGTGCACAGTTTGGAAGACTATGTACAAAATTTTCAATAATTAAATTTTTCCAAATCCCCTCAATTATTCATTGTTTATGGTTAAAAAAATCATACACCAACCATACAATTAGCCTCTATTGAAAATTCCATGTGGCATGCACATGCATGTTCCCCTAGATGCATGGTTTTCTTAAACTGAGTGGCCTTGATCTGACCCCTAAAATAGCCCACATATTTCATAGTAACCATGAAGCTTGGGATGAACAATTTCTACTAATTATGTGGCTCAACTATTTTATCTCGAAAATTCAGGATCTAGGATCTAAACTAGATCCAAACATCCTTGAAACTCCTGTGACCTCATTAGGCACCCACATTAGATCAAAACCAAGGAGTTAAACTAAAATTAAAAGACCTATACCTCAAGAAAAAACTGAGATCTTATGTAAACATTGTATGTTCCCTATCCATGTAAAATTATATCTCTAGGTAAACCTTTGAGAGTACACACCGTGTACTCAAAAGTACACACCATATAATTTTTTCAACATGGGGGTTTTTTGGGTGTTTCGTCCTTCGAAATTAGAATCAGACTTTTGAGTAGTATATTCTAAGTTTTTTTTGTAGATATAATGATGGTGGAATCCTTTTTACATTTAGAGTTTGTTCCTATGGTGTTTTTTGGATGAGATATTTCAATAGGAGGATTTCATAGAGGTTTAGTTTCAGAATCCTTCTGAGGGTTGGGTTTTGATCTGTGAGGCATGAGTGAGGTTTGTGCACTCAATGATTGGTCTAGAAAGAGTATTCCATGAAAATTTATTTAAGGTTTTGTTGACTAATTATGGAAGATAGGATTATGTGGTGTCTGTGAGTACATCTTAGTTTATCCCTACATATTGGGACTGGTTTCTCCAGGCTAGAGAAATTAGAGTTTAGCTATAAGGTTTGAGGACCAGAGCTATTGGATCTTTTTGGATGGGTTAAAATATTCGGGTAGTGGTTACATCCTGGTGTCTTTGAGATATTGAGATGCTTCGATGGGACTCTTGAAGATTCCCTTCTAATTTTGTTTCTGATCAAGTGATTTGTGATTTCTGAGTTTGGTAGTTGATGATACCCTTGTAGAATAGTGATGTTTGGGTTTCCCTTATTGGAGAATTAGTACCTGTGGATTGTTTTGTTTTCATTAAGGTTGGATAATGTTTTCTTATTTTGGGTTTTTCCCCCAAGTTTGTCTTGTGCTGAGGATCCCTTGTGGAGGGTCCTAATTTGATGTGATCATGAGGACCATTGTGAATGATCCTATTACTTTACTTATTCTCTTGGATTCCACATTGGGAATGTAGTTGATTAAGTATTACTTAGAGTCAACTAAGTTACATCTGGGATATTTTCACATTGTGAATGTTTGATGCTTTTGGATGAGATAGAGGAGCCAATCATTGGGTGTTCTAATCTTTTTGTGGCCTTTTGGATATTTCTACGGGTGGGGCATTAGAACATGGTTACAATAGGGGAGTCCCTATTAGTACATCACCTTTGTATTGTGATCCCAGGGATCATGGGAGCCCTGAGTTTTATTTTCCCTGGAGCTCAGTCATTTGGATCTATCGTGGTTGTTTTGTGGATGCTGAGATACAGGGTGTAGAGAGAGGCCTCATGCTTTATTGTTCGAGAGTAGATCAATGAGGGAAGTTATTAAACTATTTTTATGCTGGGTTAAAGAGTGGGATCTTCTTATGATTGGTTGTACATTATACATGGTTTGGATTTAGTTTATGATCAATACTTTTGTTTGAGGAGGAGACCCTTGGTATATCTTAGATCGGGTGTTGGCCTTGAGTTTTGATTTGATTCTCTCCCTCTTTGGATAGTAGTGGTTAGATAGATTTATGGATCTAATGGATTATTTATATGGGTACACTACCCCTATATTGAATTTATTCCTTGGATATGGGGTGAATTTATTTTTTAGGATTTTTTCCCTCTAAGGGTGGTGTTTGGATCCCATAGGGTAGTGAAATTGTCAAGTATATGTGGATGGATCCCATAAGAAGGTGTATCTATAAGATCCTTGTTTTCTGGATCCTAATTTTTTTACAAGACTTTTGGGACATGATGTATTCTAAAAATTATGTTCGGAATATTCTATCTGTAGTTTGTATTGTGTTATTAGAGTCCTAGAAATCAGTAGATTCACCTTGTCATGTAGAAACTTATGGTTACACCTTGGGAGCCAGCATTTGTTAATTTTGGTTAGAAATCTTGGAGCACATTTGTATATCTAGTGTATGTTCCAGTTGTTGTGAATATGGGTGATCCACATGCTATAAATCCTCTATTGGAGGCTAGAGCGAGGGTATATTTACTTCACATGTTAGGATTATACCTACGATTGGATTTTCTTTCGCCCTTTTATTTTATGAAGTTTTTTTATATGCCAATGGTTGTTAGTTTTTAGAAAGGATTGAAATATATCTTGTGAATGTAATTCTTAAAGAAGTATATTATAGGTTCACCATTGGAAATTTTCTATTGAGATTTATTTCTCATCCCCTAAACATGAACCTCGGTGTGAATATAGACCTTGTGTCTTCTCTCAGATTGGAGGATAGGTTTTGTGATGGATAGGGCAGAGACCTAGTGTTTCATGATTGAGTGGATCCACTCATGTGGAGTTTCGGGATCAAGCTGGTATAGCTTGAGAATCATGGAGACTGAGTATATGGTTCTTCTTGGAGTTGGTAGTGGATCCTATTTTATTCTAGTTTTGATTTCTTTAGTTTGTATATGTAGTTATCCTAGTGGGAGACTATCTACTATATGTTTTTAATTATTTTGATTCTATATGGTTGTATGCTTCATTTAATTTATTATATCATGATTTTATTTCAATTTTTTATTATGTGTACTCTAATGTTTATCCCTATGGATGTTTTGGTAATTTTAACTCCTATTTCACTCTGACTAGAGGGTATAGTCTTACCTCTGTATTTTTCAAACTGTCACTATTGGTTAGAATCTAGTGGAATTCAAGGAGGAACACTTGAGGCCCTGTATCAATCTAGATCGGGTGATGTCATGGGTAAAATAGGTCTATTATGTTACATATACCTTATTTTCCTCTTATTATTCAATAAATATAAATTTTTAACAATGCATTGTTCAGAGTACTGCCTCCACAAAGTAACATATCTCATTTTCAACCTTTTTTATTTCTTATTAACTAAACCCTATTTAAATATGACTCACAAACTTAAAATTATCTCAATAATATCATTATTTTCCTGTAATAATGATATTATGTTCAAAAGAACCCACTTTCATAAACACAATCTTTCTTTAATTATAGTATATTCATGTTTTGGTGGGTTAAATGATTTACTTGAACAATTCTATAAAACCATACAAATGATAAATTTTGAAATAAGATTTCTAGTATAATATAATATAAATGTTTAAATTTTTTATTTGGTCTTGGGGACATTTTATCAATACTTAATTCATTTATTTATAAAACACCATTCAATTGTAAAGAATCATGAAAATATGCTTGTAATCGATTTTATATTCAAGGATAAAGACCAAAAAAATCATGAAAGTAATTTTAAACATCATAAATTATTTTAAATAATCAATAAAAGTAATATTAATAACCTATTAATGATGATCACTATAATAAGAATGAATACAAACACCATTATTACAAAACTAGTATACACAATCCAAACTATAAACACCCAATGTGAAAAATAGGTAGAATTCATATAGATAATGACTATTTATGAAGTGTATAAATTAAAATGAAGAAAATGTAAATTCTCAAATAATTGAGTGGTCTTGCCATCTCCACTCCCCCATTTTATTGTTTCCCCCAATGGATTTGTGGAGGGGGGATACAGAGTGCTCTCTGGCTTGCCTCCCCCTTCCTTCATTTCTTTCTTCTCCCTCATCTCTCTCTTTCTGGTGTTCTATTTTCCTAATGGGGGCTTCACAGTCAGGATCGATGGTTCTGAGTATGTAAACCCTTTTTGTGTAAAATCATCCCCTTCAATCTCTACTCTAGATTCCAGTTCTTTCATCTCTCTCCCAGTTGGTCTACTTTAGTCGATTCAGGAGGATTTGGAAGGTGTGGGTTGTTTGGTTGGAAGTTCTCCAAAAGGTGCATCTTATTTCATCTCCAATTCGAGTTGTGGTGGTTCTCATCAGAGGCATGATTTGGATGATGTTAATTGTAGGGTGTGTTGCGTGGAACTTTTCTAAATCTCTACCCACTCAAATCTACCCTGGCCCCCTGGTTCAACGCCCCATTCCCAGTCAGTTTTGTGCATTGTTCTCCTAGGGGGTTTTGAGCGGTACTTTTGAGTGGGCATCAGTTTTCAGAAGTTTGGTTTTTCCTTCTTTCTGCCCAGGCAATTTTGAGAATGAATGTATCCTGTATTCATCCTCACCGCAGTTTCTCACCGAAAATCCTTGATGAAGATGATTCTTCTTTGTAGGTTATGTTTTTGATCTACTGTTTCATTATTTAAATTTTTTTTATCTAGGGAGATTCCAATATTGGAGGTAAGGTTGAATGGTTTATGGTTTCAGTGTTTCACAGTTCGCTGGTGCTAGGTCTGGTTGCGGTCGTCGGTGTTGTTGACATCGATTAGTTGTGATGATGATGGTGTTCTGTTGATAAGGATGAATCTATGGAAGGTGACAGTGTGTCAGTGTGTTTGAAGGTGGTGGTTCGTGCATGTATGGAGACTTCTCTAAAGGCTGACATGGGTGGATCTCAGATGTGATCTTCTTGGGAGCCGGGAATACTTTTAATTTTGAATTTTTATGTTTAGTATATTTTGGACTTTTGGTTCATGCATGAGTTTAGGTTACTTCTCATACATAAATAAGATATTTAAAATCAAATGAATATCGAATTTTTTGTCATAAATGATAATTTATATGAGTAATGTTTGGAATTAACTAATTAATATTGTTATATTTGTGATGTATAATGTTAAAGTATGTTCATGGAAGTTTTGGAAATAGATACGGGTTTTGCATCTCAAATTCCTCTTTTTGAGACATGTTTTGTATTATGAACATAATTTCATTTATGTATTGAATATACTATCTATTTGAGATATTATATCTTGAAATAAATTTTATTCATGTTATTTTTAAGAGCAATTCAAATCCCTTTCTTTCAATAATTTTTGATAGAATTGTTACCAAATCCCTAAGTGGGTTTTCCATATAATTTTTTATTCTTTGGGACTCATGCTATATTCACCACTTATTTCCTTTTATGTGGTGCATACATTTACATGGAATACTTTTTACCACATTATTATTGAATTTATAGGGACTTAAAATTCAATATTGTTATATATCCATTATATTATTTTGTATCAACTGTTACCAAAACCATTTTAAAACTAAATCATTTCCATAGTGTAAAAACCATCCTATGTTATAGTAAATTAAAAGGGTTTATAGATTCCTAAAAAATACATATTTGTTTAGATACCAGAAGGTGTATATAACTATATCATAGAAGAACCTAGGGTTAATCACCCCAAAATGGGTTGGTTGTGACTTGACTCAATCATCACTACGGTCCATGGTTAGTGGGACTACGACATAACACTTGGATAGACAATATTGAGGGATATTGTAACACCTTAAAATTTTAGGAATTTTTTTTCAAATAAATTTAACTTCTTTCATATCTTATATTATATGCAACACTGATTTTAAGTAAGTAATGATATACTTTTAAAATATTATTATATAATGCAGTAGTATCACTTAACAATTGAATTGGTGGGTAAGAATATGAATACATAGATTTTGAAAAACATAATGTTTACATAGGTAAAAAATATTTTTTTGGTTATCAATTTATTAGATAATAAATTAAAATTCATTTGAGAGGAGAAGAAATTTTCTTGAAAAACTATTTTTATACACACAATGTGTTTTTATCTGAACAAATTAAAACATACATTAATGATGAATTGTTTCAATTAAATTTATATATGATATATTTAATAAAATTATTTGACATTATTTTAATATTTTTTCTAGGAATTGGATAAGATTAATCTAGTTTTTTTCTTAGAAATTGTATTGTTCAAAACAATGGTTTTATCACTTTTTCCACACTTTATTTTAATTTTTTTCCACTTTTAAAAACATTGAAAAGATGAAAATAATTATTTTAATTATAAATTTACGATTATTTTAGATTTAATTTTTTAGAATTTTATAAAAATAATAATTTTCGATAAATAGTGAGAAATTCTAATTTTAATTAAAAATTATTATATCATTTAAAGAATTTTCAAAGTTCCATTTTAGTTTAAATGGTTGTAAAAGTATAATTATAAAATTATGTTATTAGTTATTTAATTTTGATAATTGGGATTAATTTTATGTTTAAATTTGATATAAAAACTTTTTATACTGATGAAAACCTTTTCATTGGAAAACCACTTTTTGAAGTGTTTGCATGTTTAATTTTAAATTAAATTCATCAACTTATAAGAAATGAATTTTGTAAAATGGATTCCATATTTTTAATTTATATAATTAATATTATTTAATAATTTAAAATTAATTTTCATTCATAATGAATAGTAAAAATAGTAAAAAATTAATTATCATGGTTATGGTTAAAATGGGGTTTTGCGTGTTACATACTCTAGTGTTAAAATTATTTTTCCAAACACATAGGATTTTTATTTGATAACTTTGATTTCATATTTATAATAGCTGGATCCAAATTATATAATAATGTTCATTTTATTTTTAGTCTTAAAGGATAAATTACCTTGGTAAAAAGCTAGTTACTCTCGTAAAAATTATAATTGTAAAAGTGATTAACTTTAGAGGTAAAGAGAACAAAATGATTAAAAAATGTTTCATTATTATTTTAATAGTTTTTTATTGAAAATATATTCCCTCCAATCCATTATTTATCATTTTTTAGGCACTAGTTTTATAGTAAGTTTCCATTATTGAATCTTTTTGGGTATTTACAAAAAATATCACTTCATCTCGCTTATAAAAGGAAACCTTATATCGTGTTCTTTATACAGTTAAAAAGACTTTTGGTTCCAAAAATACCCACCAAAATACCTTCCTTTCTTTAATTATAACATCATAGAGGCCTTTTTTTATTATTAATCCCTTTTAACAAGTATTTTGGCACAAACCTAAAGAGGTTGTCCGAAGAAGAGGAATCATTCTTAACTGAGAATTTTTTGTTTTATTTATTCTTCTACCACATTAAACTATTATTAAAATATAATGAAATAATAAAACCAATATATTTGATAAAATTATATGCTATTTTTTACTATCATATCCTATATCTATTCCCTCTTCCATCAAATGAGAAATGAAACTGTTGATCTTGTGTACGACAGAGTGTCATCTCACGAACCAATGTAATTATTTTTCCATCACCACATCTAACGGCTGGATATAAATAAGGATTTAAAGTATATATATGATAATTATTAAATAATTATTCTTCTATAATTATAATATCACATCTAATTTATATCCTTCCAATCTATTAAAAATAATAATTCTGCTCGTATATACGTGTGGACTACCGCCACCACGAAGCGATGTGATACGTTTTACTTTTTTTTTGAAATGGATGGTAATGATTATAGATTTAATGAATATATATCTTATATATTATACAAAAATTATTCTTTAAATTTTAATTATTACATTCCTTTTTATCATCTATCAAAAAAATTTAAATAACATTCATGCATACATACGACCTACTATCAACATGAATAGTGTAATTCATTTTTCTATATATAACTTTTATGAATGACTATAAATATATATAATTATTTTATATTATATTTATATCATGATAAAAATCATGGATATTATGGAATCATAATCAAATTACATGTAAAAAAACTAATTAATCAAAAGATACATGAAAAACGAAGCAGCTATCACCCAGAACAATGTTTTTAATAATGAATTGTTGATAAATGAGGGATAAAAGGGATATAGGTAATAATATATGGTATAATATATATATAAATTTTTTTATTTATGTATGTATGGTTCTATATTATGTGTATAATAAACCATTATTTATTATACATGAGGTTTGAACACGTAGGAAGGAAGTCCGAACTTGAGGTAGGAGATTTTCCACTCACTTTTTTTGGGGGATGCATGTCATATACAACGCTGGATTATTTTTAGTGGAGAATATAATGACCATAAATTTATTTTATGACTATAATTACTAAAATTATGACATAAAAATATCCATATAAGGTTATTTATTTCTTTAGCCTTATGATTCAAAATTTACCAAAGTGTTAAGGGTTTTATGTAACAATCTCATTATTAATCATGATTGTTTATGATTATGATTTAGATGGTGGAATAATATGGTATATATCTCAAAAATCACATTAATATTATCATGTTATAGTTATTTCTAAGTGATTACATTTTTTAATTTCATTTTTCTCTCTTTAAATACTCAAGATGCCGAAAAAATGTTTTTAAGGAAAACCGATTTTATTTATCTCTTTAGTCAAAAATAATTTTCTTCCATGTCTATGTTTTCTAAAAATGTCTTAAAAAAAGTTTTTAATATTGTTTAATGACTGTTTAAAATATTTTTTACATATGTTTTACTTTATAAAAATAAAATTAATCTTCTTGTTATTTTTTGAACAAGATTCTTTTGACTTTTTACCAAAAATGGGATAGGAATATTTGTTTTAATGTGTAGGACATGAACAGAATATTATACCATAATGACCACTCAATGATTTGAATATTACTTTACAATTTTTCAAGTTTCTTTCAAATAAAATTTTTTATTTAATATTTTGGAAATTTTTATATTTTAAAAAGGTGATTTCAAATTGTAAAGAGTATTTTCATCAAGAAATGTTCCACGTTATATTTTCAAAGAATTTTCCATATAAGATGGAATCCTTTGATGTTTCATAATCTTTACTGGGGATATAATATAATTATACCATAGTTATTATTTCTCTATATGGTTTATGATTATGATGAAAATATGTATATATTACCCATTCATTTTTTCACGGGTTATGTTATGATGGATTGATGAAATGTTTATGAAACTCATTTTATTTTTACTAGTTATGATTTGATGATATGGTGAATGTTTTATGATCTTTTTTCACACATATGTATGGTTTTTATTATATTATGGGTGGTCCCATAATTATATTTTCATCCAATGTATTGGGAAATGTTTTATATCTCGTTAGATAGTTATGGTAAACATGTCGAGGTTCTTGATCCACTTTGGGAAAAAAGTCAATATACTTGATACCTTATGGGAAACAAGTTGGTGTTATTGACCCACTATAGGAAAAAAAATTAATTCCTAATGAATTATGATTTTATGGTCACAATAGTTAACTATGAAATATTAAATGGTTTCTATATTTATGATTGTGTCACACTTATATGACATGAACATATGATTCATGATTTATTTATGATTATTTATCACTCTTATGATTCGTGTCTTTTGGAATGATAATGTTTTATTCCATGAATCATAATTTCAATCACTGATAGATTGGGTATGGAATTTATAAGTTATATTCATGATCTCATACCCCTATGATTATATTATACTTTAATATGATAATTGATTTCTATCTTCCATATTTACCCTAACTGGGCATCAAGCTCACCCTTTATTATATTCCTTTTCCCAAGTTATTAAGAAAATGTTTATGTAGGGTATGCCTATAAAGAATACTAAATGGGAAAATATCTATGGGATATGTTAAATATCATTCATAAAATAAGGAGATAATGTATCCAATCTCTAAAAACATTAAACATTTATGGTACTTATGTAAGTAATTGTGAAATTGATTGAATATTCATCTAAAAAGATGTAATATTTATGTAATAAAATTGTGGGTCACTATAGACATGCTATGAAATATTCACATTCTCTTTATAGACCATGATGAAGGATTTTTTCCTACCATTTCCTTGGTATACTACCAATAAAAACAATTAAACCTAATTTCTAAATTCAAAGGATAAATCATCACATAGAAATATCCTTCTCCCCTATATTTATTTGGTAGGGGTGCATATTGTTACTTTGACAATTACCCACAACTTCTAATTTGATTAAGAAATGTTCTCCTATGTTTCCACATTATTTCATTGAATGGGGGTTTTTCAATATTTTTCATTATATGTATACCCAGAATTGTATTCTTCCATAAGTTCTTTAAATAATGTTATGAAATGTATTGTTAGCTCTTATAGTGAATGCATTGGACATAAATAGGTGATTGGTGTGGGTAGGAATTATATAGACCCTAGATGAATCAAAAGGATATTTTAAACCAAAAAACTTGGGTTTTTGTGTATACATATCCCCATATTTGTTTAGTGTCTTGTATCAAGGCATCAAAAATATTTTTTGATGTTCGACATTATGCATTCCATCAATATGAGATAAATGATTAGTGTTACCCAGGATTTTATTTATTATCATGGATATATCATACTATCAATTTTTGTTGATTATTGATTCAATTTGTTTATTCATTATTATCATATGACTCTTCCCTTGTTTATGTCAGGATAGATTCCTTCATACACTACTCCTTACTTAAAATATTATTTCAAAATTATTCTTTTACTTTACCTAGGAAACCTAGAGAAGAACTATCTGTAATTTTCATGGATATGATGGAAGGGATAATAATGTTCTCAAAATGTGTTCATATTGAATCCGATGTTTTCAAATGTAATGTACGTATATACAGTATTCCAAGACTACTAAATTTATTTATCCTTTGGTAAATCGTTCACTTTGTACCAATAATTTAATATAACTACCTGTTATAGGTTTCTTCAGTCTAGGATGTTATAGTTGGTATTAGATGAAATATAGTAGGACCCTTATGGAATAGATTTAGAGAAACATAGTTAGATAGCACAAATAAAATAAAAAATCCACATGATTTCTAGGGAACACTCTTGAAAACTTAATAGGAATTACATTTTACAATTCAATATCATGAGATGATTTTGTATATTCCATTGTAGACAGATGAAGACTAATGAGAGGAATGTGAACCACATAAAAAATTTTAGTCAACTAAAGGGCATTCCCCATAAATAATTCAATGAAACTAGAGTTAAAGTAAACTAGATCATGACCATATTTAGAAATATTACCTAGGTTATGAAAAATAATCTCACCCACATAGAGAGACCTACTGATCCAAAACATGGGGAATATAACCCCTTATTTTATTACACATTATTTCATTATTTATTACATAAAACAATACATTATAAAATCCCAAAATATCATGACGGATAGTTTATTTGTGAAATTAGGTACATATATTAACAACTAGGAATCAGAATACAAAGATATTATTGAAGACTTCCATAACATGCTACAAAAATCCCATCATTCACCTAAAACTGTATGGGATAACCTGGGGATGTACAAAAGAAATGGGGGACATATAAATCCTAGTAATGGAATAAAAAAATCATATAATAAGTTAAATAAATAATTTTTATCCAAGGGTTTTATCAAGATAACATAATAGCGGTGAGAGTCATAATCTTGAATAACGACTCATGATATAACAAGATGGTTTAAGAGAAACACAGGAATATATAAATAACATAAAACATGACATAATAAACATAATTCAAGGATAAATACCAAGAAAAAATAACATAGTGTTCTTAGGATAACCTCTCATGAACCATACATGTCATCTCATGAGATAAAAACATTACCTAACACATTTAAGGGTGATATAATTTTGGTCACACCTATCAATTTCATATCATTTACATGTATAAGTGTGCTATATAAATCATTCAACATAAGGTCGTATTTCATCAATTTGAGTACCAAAATTAAGGAGTGTGAGATAAATACATGGAAATACAAAATAAATGAATAATAGGTATATCTAGATGAATACTATTGAGTGTAAATGTGGATGGGTATTCACTATATAAATGTTTTGCATGGAAAAAATCAAAGGATAATTTTGGAAACATAACAGTGATACGTAAAGATTCAAAAAATAGATTAATGAGATTCAGAGGATTATTTTATAACTTTTAAATCATATGGATAGTAATATGGATATGTAATAACATAACCCAACATGAAATATTGGAAATTAATGGAATAGTATAAAGAATGTGCTTGAATTAAGAGGAGTGGGTGAGTATCCCTTACCCTGAGTGGGTGCTTCTAAAAGCCTAGGAAGAGCTTCTTAAAAGATTGCAGGAACCTTGAGAGGAATATAGAGAGGGAAAGGTAGAGTTATTTTATTATCCAAGGGTTTTTAGTGTTGTTGAATGGGAGTTTTTGTGATTTTATATAGAAAAATATAAGAGAATTATTTATTAATTTCTAAACTTATGTTTTGGACTCTGTATAACAAAGTAATCAAAACCAAAAACCCATCCAAGATTTTTCCGATAGTTTCAGAAAAATTAAAGTTTTTTTAATTATTTTAAAAGTATGATAACCGATCTCAATAAAATAATAACCTTTGTGATCTGGAGGTGATTCATGTTTTCAAATAATTGATTTAAAAACCTCAAAATATAATATGGGTTTTGGAGGATTCATTAAGGGTTTATAAAATTAATTAAATAATTTAAAAAGCACGTAATTTTAAAATATAAATATTTATTTAGTCATGGATAACTTTTATGACATATGTTACTTCACTTTTTGGTCATTATAATGACATAATACATACCTTATATTTATACCGTATTAAAAATTTACCTAAAAACTCAACTACCCAAGAAAATTATGAAAAAATACATGTTGGATAATTTCAATATTATTATTTAGAATAAATATATGTTTTATCAAAATAATTTTTTAAATAGGAGAATTTAAAATTTCAAATAAAAATAACCACTTATGAAAAATACTTGTTTTTTGACAATAATAGTTTCTGGATCGTTATAATAACTACATTATGAATTCATATAATTATATTATCATTTTGATTTAATAAATTGTTTTTAATAAAAATATTTTATTAATTTATAATTTATTTTTAAAATTATTAAATTCATCAAAAATAGTGTATTGATTGAAACTATATATTTTCCCAAAATACAGCTTCTACTTCATTTAATGAGAATCTAATTTTAATCAAACTTATTATTTAATCATTTAAGGAGTTAAATTAAAAAGTGAATAATATAATCATTGTTTAATTAAAATAAAATATAAAAATTTATAATGTCATATTATATAAACATATGCCTCTATTAAACTAGTTAATTCCTTAAAGGTAAGGGTGTGATTGTGAGATTTTCATGGGTTGGTTCAACATACATTGTTTGGGTTGTGATCTCAATGAACTTAAACTTTTACCATAAATGGTTTAATTCATAATTTAGTTGCTGAATTTTGACTTATAATAAGTCTAGGGAAAATCCCAGCGATGTTATCTCCCTCAGAATCTGTGATAAATTGGATTCATAGGATATGATCTTATTGGTAGAGGTCATTTAACCTTCCAAATCTATCAATTGAACTTTATCATAACCCTTAATATATACTAATCATTGTATCACTATTTAACAACTATACTATCAATGGTTCTAATGCTTAACGGTCTTTTAAATTTGATATGATATAACTTATAACTGTCTAAAACAACCAAAATATTGCATTATTTTCTATATCTAGATTACTTATTATAAAATTTATTAATTAAAAAAGAGAATTTCATTTATAAAATTTTACGTCATTACATTCTTCCTCCATTTAGAAATTTCACCCTCAAAATTTTGATTTCATAAACTAAAATTGATAAAGTTAATTTTGTTTCATCACATCTTATGATTCCCATGTCACTTAATCAAACTTGTGGTTCTACCACAACACTTTAACCAAGTGAGTTGTCTTGTTTTGTAGAACCTTGTCTATATGATCTAAGATCTTCAGTGGCTTATCCTTATATAAATGACCATTACCCTAACGACATTACCTATAGATTCAATACATGTGAGGGGTCTAGTATATACTTCCCCAATAGGGCTATATGAAACACATCATGTACTTGAGATAGGCCAAGTTAGAGTGCTAGTTGATAAGAAACCTCTGATACGATGAAGGATATAAAAGGGGTTGATGTATCTAGGAATAAGCTTTCCCTTCTTCTCAAAACTCATGAATTTCTTTCAAAGAGACATACATTGGAATGCTTTATCTCCACCCTCAAAATTCCAGTATCATTGATGATTTTCCTACATATATTGTATATTGAATTTGTACAGATTTCATATGATGTTAAATGACTCGAACATTCTCTATAAATTATTTTGTAAGATTATATCCCACCAAATTCATATCCCCAACTTCATCCTAGCATGTTGGAGTATGACACCTCTCTCTTTAAAGATCCTCATAAGATGTAATTTGAATGCTAGAATGGAATTTTTTGTTTTCTGAGAACTCTATTAGGTGAAGGTGTTGATCCCAACATCTTAGTAAATACATTAAACATGATCATAGAATACCATCTAGATTTTGAATTGTTATTTCAGAATAACCACCAATTTAAGGGTGATATGAATTACATAATTTTAGTTTCATATCCAATGCTTACTAAAGGTTTCTCTAGAACCTTGAGGTAAACCTCAGATGTAGATCAGATACAATAGAGATGGGAAATCCCAAAATTCATACCACTTTTCTTATGTATATATTTATGATTTTATCAAGAGATAAATCTTTCCTTATAGAAATTAAATGAATTCACTTGGTAAGGAGATCGATTACAACCCAGATGGGGTTATTAACTTTAGGTGTCCTAGGGAGTCCTATTATGAAATACATGGTTATGTTTTCCTATTTCCATACCTATATGGTCAATGGTTATATCATAACCATAGACTTTATTCATTCATCCTTGACCTGTTTTCATAATAAGCATCAATATTAAAATTCCACAATCTCCCTCTTCATGTTATCCCACAAAAGGCTTTGCTTAAAATATCTATACATCATAGTGCTTCCTAGATGAATATAGAAGGATGATCTATTTGAATCATACGGAGGTTCCCTATTCAACTTTGGTTTTATGGGACATGTATTCAGGTTGTAAACTGTATAAGTCTATCTTTATAAAAGTTTAACTCTAAAATATTCACTACCTTATGCTACATAAACTCATCATCCTTATGAGCCTCCTTGATCCTCTTAAAAATGGATGATTGTGAAGTTATTTGAGAAGGGTTGGATAAATATCCTCCTATTATTCCAATTTATATACTTTTCATGCCCTAAAATATTAGACCCCTTACAATCCTTATCTTAGATAGAGTTGTGTGATCCTTTTGACTCAGAGCAACTACCACATTTTTTTCTTTTCCCCGGATGGTAATAAATTGAAAATTAATAATC
Organism: Viscum album; assembly: GCA_963277665.1. Taxonomy (NCBI): domain Eukaryota; kingdom Viridiplantae; phylum Streptophyta; class Magnoliopsida; order Santalales; family Viscaceae; genus Viscum; species Viscum album. The sequence goes on along the minus strand of OY728126.1, from coordinate 879,053,464 downwards.
CTTGATCAGATCTAACCGCCTTTGTTGGAATATATTAATCTATTTTTGTGTGAATAATACTTGAGGCTATAATAATCTATAAATATGTCATAATTTTATTCATATAGGTAATGTATCCATATCTTCAATGTGAATATCCCTATAGCTAATTATGTATAAAGAGTTGGGTAGTATTCCCCATGGATATTTAATTGGTAGGAGTCATAGGAAATCACTTTATCATCTTTCATGTGTACACAACCCAATACCATTTTTTATTCATCATTATAGAGCACAAATCCTTTCCTACATATGGGTAATGTGAGAACAAGTGGAGTGATTTGAATCTTATTTAACTCTTTAAATATTTCCTCTCATTCATCATTCTAGAAAATATTGACTCCCTTCTGAGTAATCTTGTTTAGTGGACTTGACAATCATGAGAAGTTTCTCACAAATTGGTGATATTAAGAATAAAATACATTGAAACTTTGGATTTCCATAATAAATTTTTCTATTATCCATCCTTTAATTGCCTCAATTTTTTAAGGATCCATTGATATCCCCTTGTTGGTGATAACATTCCCTTGGATTATTACTTTATCAATCCAAAACTCAAATTTACCATAATTTAAAAATAAATTTTCCTTTCAAAAATTCATCAGTATGGCATTGAAATGATCCTCATGTTCCTCCTTTATTTTATATTAGATGAGAATATCATCTATAAAGACTATGAATTTTTTTTCTAGGTAATCCCTAAAGACTATATTCCTCAAGTCCATGAATATTGTTTGATTATTAGTGAGTCTAAATGGAATCACTATAAACTCATAATTACCATCCCTTGTATGAAAAGTAGTCTTGGGGATATCATCCTTATTCAACTTTACTTGATAATATCCTAATCAAAGATCCATATTAGAGAAGTAATAATCTCCACAAATCTCATTAAACAAGTCATAATTCCATGGAATTTGTTACTTTATCTTTATCGTGATCTTTCTTATATCATGATAATCAATATGGAGGAACATTGTCCCATCCTTTTTCTTGATAAATAGGGTGATTTCATCTCAGGGTGAATCACTTGGGAATATAAACCTTTATCTAAATTATCCTATATTTTTTTATCTTATAAATTTAAAAAACAACCATTCTATATGGATTATTGGATATTTTTAAAACTCTGGGTATGAGCTTGATTTAGAACTTAAAATCATGGCTATTGGGAAGACTAAGAAATTATTCAAGTAAAACATTAGTGGATTCCCTTACAGTGGGAATGTCACCAAGAATAATCTTTTATTTAGTCTCAATCACTTGAGCTAGATACGCTTGCTTGTAAGGAAATAATACCCATGCTTGAGATGTTGGTACCAATGAATATTCATCCTCATCATTTCACTGGTATAGAATCATAGGTAAATTCAAGATATGGATAATTATTTTCTTCTCTTATAAATTTATGTTGGATCTATATATGTAAATTAAATACATGTCCAGAATTGGAAAAAATTCTACTAAAGGGGGTATCAAAATGTTTTATGTAAAATTTAGCCTGTAAATATGGATAGTGGATAAGTTATATTCTTGGAATGAAACATTTGAACCATTTTCTATCTTCAACAATAACTCAAATTTTATGTTTTTAGGTGTTTTTTAAATAGTTTTACGAAACTTTCATGATATGAAAGAATGAATAGAACTAGAATCAAAATGTATGTTCTATTTTATTGAATTAATAACTAGCATACCTTTGACCGCTTCCTTGTCAGGATCCACCTTAGTAATTGTGATCACATAAGATTTAACTTGATCTCTAGGCCTTGTAGGTTGTTTCCATTGATTTTCATTGACAACCCTTAGAATAGGTAATTGATTTCCATAGTTTCTTTGTTCTTTGTATTTGAAATAGTGGAAAATAATATGAAGGTTGGTCAGAGCATTCCTTTATTCAATCCCATTGGTGGGTTTCTTCCGTCACCAATCACAAGCTAGGATACATTCCTTGCCATACCTAAATAATTTCCTCACCCCTTTAAGAAATTTCCAGGATGCTTCTTCCCACACTTTTGAAAAGTTGAATAATGGATTTTTTACCCCCATGAGTTTTTTTCTATCACACCAGCAGAATTAAAATCCATTATCTACTTCTTGTATTTAGACCCAAGATTCCATTGAGATTAAATTATATCTATTTCAACTTTGATGGCATATCAAACAAATTCCCCATACCTTTGTAAGTCTCGAATATATCCCACTTTTCATCAATTCGGCTTTATCCCACCAAAGAAGTGTCAAACTTTACTTTCAGGGGGAATGAAATAGCCAGAGGCATATCACGCATGTTTTGTGGAGTTTTCCTCATATTCCATGATGGATTCATCATTATTTTTATTGAGGCTAAGAAAATACCTATCTATTTTAAGTCTAAGATTTAAACGAAGATATTTTTCAAATTTTTTTAGAATTACTTCCACCCCATCGCTTTAATTTCTCCCTTGGGATTCTTATTTTTGACCAATTTCCGTAGCTGATCTGCTTCCCCTTATATATGATAAAAATATAACTTGACCTTATGTTACATAGATTATTGAATGAGGGGTAAGATCTTTTAAATAGACTTTGTCCATTATTATATTATTATGGTATAAGTAGATCCAATGAAATTTGTAGGCCTTTATCACATAAATGTATCAATTATAACTTACTATTTCTTGTTGGGATTCAGGGATTCCTATTGATTTAGGTTTTGGTTCAAAACTTGATTTAATTAAAAAATTATTATCACGAAGTTCCCAAATCCTTCTCCCATTAGTTTGGTCATCCATTACATTTCTCATCACATTTTTTTAATCGGTTTCTCCTGTTTCCATCCATTTGACCAGGAAAAAGGGAAAAATTAGGGATAAGTTATTTTAAACCATTAAAAAAATAAATAGAAAACCATGAAAATTAAAGGGATGACTCATAAATGATATATATTCTTTATCCTAGGAATTTATTAGTTTCAATATAATTTTAATGTGATATATTTTATAAAATAACTTCTTACGAGATTTTTTTGATCCCTTAATAATAGTTCACGAGGAGCATGAGAATTTTCAAAATCATATCCCATAAGAGTGTCAAACTAGGTGTGTAGTAAGTCTCATTGTAATGCACCAGGTAATGATTTAGTCCAGATCAATGCACCATTTTGGGGGTTATTAACCCTATTTACATCTGTGCTAGAGCCAAATCCACTATTAGTATCTAGAGGAGTTCCTTCCGTGGTACAGTGTTCAAAATTTTCCCCATATAAAGATTGGTTAGTACTTAAAGAAATGGTGTCATAGTGTCTGGAGTACGTATTTGAGGCCAGTGAACCCAAGTTGATGTGGTGGGCTATGTATCTACACACCAAGACTCTGATTATCTAATTGTCGATTTGGCATACTGATACATTGATTGTAGGGAAAAGGGTATGTGAATTGTATAGGATTGAGTTCTTTGACTGTTCTTATTATGTTGGATACCCATACATATATTTATATGCTCATATAGTTGTGGTAAGTCTTGTTTAATTTTAGAATTCCTCAAAGAAGATAGCCATCTAGGTTACTGATTTAGGATCATAAAAGTGATTTGATGATTAATGAGGCCTCTATTTAGGGGTCATCTCATGAGGTTTTTACTATAAACAGTCAAGGATTATCACCACTGCATATCAAGAAGAATATAGTAATAGTAATTCAGACCAAGGATGCATATATATTTAGTGCACTCAACTAGTAATAGAGTTAGTGACTCTTGAGGTTCCCTGGTGAACTAGATCCCCAAGAAATGGACGATTATCTTGAGTTAGTGGTTTGAGACTTCCAGATGGTTTGGACCGCAATAGATCATATAGTTCCAATGTAATCCACTCCTTTCCATGGAGTTTTTTCACTCATGGAGTTTGGTTATGAAAACCCATGATGAGATGAAGATCTCATGTTATGACTTTTAAAATTTATTTTTTGATGATTATTACCATTTTTTATTTTTATTATCTTTAATCTAGGAGATTATCGAGCTGTAATATGGTGATATGTCAGTAGCTTACTGACCATACATAGTACTCCCTTTATATGGTATGAGATGTCTTCTTTTAATAAAGGAAGTTCAGGAAAGTTCTCTATAGAGTCATTTGAGTCAGTGTGGTTTTCTTATGCCTATATACATATTTTGGAGTGATATATTAGGTTCTAGTGACTGAGAACTTCCTAGGAGATGGGTTTTGGATAGTTAGAATAATCAGTGGGAAACATGTGGATGAGTCTTCTACATCAGGTCACTGGAGTCAAATTCCAAGATCTCAATGGAGGAGGAATTATCATTCTTAGACTCTAAAATGAGTATCTTTAGCATAAGGTTCATATAGAGTGTCTAGACATCCAATAGAGGGGAAATTCTATTATTGAGATGAGTGAGGTTTCTTAGCTCATTATTTCCGAACCCATCATGTGGAGAATTATATAAGTATAGTGGATAGACCCCCACGGTAGAGGAAGTTTTGTGATTAGGGATATCCCATATGTGTTTAGTGTAGTCCACAAGGAGGTGGTTCAGGAAAATGATCATGATTAGATCTAGAGGGAGGAGTAGTTGGTGGAGGATGACGTTACGAGCTTTTAACATCACCAGCACTACTGTCCCATGTCAAAATCAGGGATATGGTTTTTGGGAACTTGGGTAGTTGGAGGCCATAGATGGCTATGAATAGGATTCTAATGAAAAAAATACAAGGTATGATATGTTTTTATTCGACTCTTTCCTTGGTAATAGAAAAAACATGTGTGAGTTATTCCTTCATCTCCTTATTCTTTGTGTTTGAGCTGGAGCTTCTAGTTGAGACTTTATCCCAACAACTATTGCTAGAGGTTCTTATATAGATTTATTCTCCAATATCAATTTTATACTGGAAGTTTTAGCTATCTTTGGGTGGAGATATTCATGTGGGAACTATTAGTCTTCACAATGAGACCTTATTATTTCATCTTTGGATTTGAATGGTTGTATATGGTTCGGTCTCAGATTGACTATCATCACAAGAAATTGAGATGCCTTTGGACTTATGGGACAAGATTATTCTTTATGGATTAGATAAATCTCATGGATGATTGATTGAGCCTTATAAGTAGGAGGCTACAACTCATCACCCATAATTTTTTGAGTTTATTTCTTAGAATAGTGTGCTCTTTAGGAATTTGGATTCTCTTGGTAGTCGAGGACTATATTTATATCTCCCTCTAGGATTTCCTAGGACTACCTCCATGGTGGTAGATAGGATTTTTCATTGAATCTAACCTTGGTTCCATGATGATTTCTTCAATGATATATCAAACGGACCCTATCGAGCTTCAAGATATGAGGGTGTAGTTGGAGGGCCTTTAAGAGAAGGGTTCCTTCACACCTAGTGTGTCCCCCTGGGATTTTTTGGGTATTCTTTTTTGAAAAAGGCATATGGGATCTTGGGGGTTTGTGTTGATTGTCACCATTTTAAACAAGTAACAATAATGAAAAATTACCCCTTCCAAGGATTAATGACCACTTTGACCAGTTGTGAGGTGTGAGTTGGTTTTTGAAGTTTGATCTCAGTTTCAGCTACCATCACTTGAGAGTTCACGAGGCTTATATTCTGAAGACAACATTATGATGTCACTATATACATTATTAGTTCTTGGGGATTCATTTCAGTTTGATTAATTTCTCTACTATGTTTATGGATTTAATGAACTGGATCTTATATCTTTAGTTTGGTTTTTGGTTTTGTTCATTGAGGACATACTCATTTAATCTGCATTAGATGAGGAGCATGGAGAGCATCTAAGGATGGTCCTAGACTTACTATGGGTGCACTACAATTATGGTAAGCTCTTGAAGTGCCAGTTTGGATTCACATGGTTCACTTAATAGTGTATTTCAATTTGAAGCATGTTTTAGATCTGGACCCAGTGATGATAAATACAGTGTTTTATTGGGATCCATCCAATTGTGTGACAAAGGTTCAAGTATTTCTTACCATAATGGGGTACTACAAGAGGTTTAGGCATGGATTATCTAGAGTAAAAACCCCTTTGACCACCCCGATGTGGAAAGGGAAGCCATTTATCTGGACAAGGCAGTGTTAGGGATCATTCAAGTAGTTGAACCTAAGTTTGACTAGTTCCCCTATATTGAGACTACTAGATAATGGAGTGAAGTACATAGTACTTTGATATGCCTTTCGAGATGGGATTGGATTCTTATTGATGCATAAGTAGGAGGTGATCACATATGGGTTCTGGCAGTTGAGACCACATAAGAAAAACTATGCTAATCATGAACTAATGTTGGTAGTAGTAGTCTTCACTCTGAAGAAGTGAAGGTACTATCTTCTGGGAGAGAAATTTATAGTTTACTCAGAACACCAAAGTCCCAGGTATATCTTCAAATAGATATATCATAACTCAATATAGAGGAACTAGTTGGAGTTCCTATTAGACTATGACTTTGAGATAGTCTATAGTATTGGGAAGGGAAACATGGTGGATGATTCCCTTAGTCAGAAGTCTCATTAATTAATGGTGGAAGACGTTTTTAGGTAGTTGGATTCTTTACAACTAACCCTGGTGGAGGATAAAGGTGAAACATATCTTCAATTGATAGTATTTAATTCTCTACTTCTCTTGTATGTGAGAGAGTCCCATTTATGATACATAGACTCTATGGTTTTTTATGATCTATATACTTAGGGGATGCACCAGATATATTCTCTACATGGGTGGATCATATCCTGCTTTTTTGAGGATAGGCATTGGTTTTAGTTGTGATGCAAGAGGATGTGATGGGGGAGTTTCATAATCTCTTTTGGTTATACATCCCAGAGTGGTGAGGATGTACAAGGACCTTTAGTAATAATTTTGGTTGGCTATAATGAGGTATAGTGTAGTTGAGTTCATCTCTTAGTGTCCCACTTTTAAATAAGTGAGAGATGAAAAATATATTCCAATAAGTTTGATAAAACCCCTTGAGTTCTTAAATTTAAAATGGGATATCATATCGATGGACATTGTGAAAAGGATTCCATGGATAGCATGTGGCCAAGATTCTGTATGGGTGATATTTGACCAACTTACTAAGTCGATGCACTTCCCTTTTATTAAGGAGAAAATTTTAGTGGATATTTTGGTGTAGTTATACATGAGGGATATCATATTACTCATGGGGTACCCTCAACCACTGTCTTTAGTCGTGATTCATGATTTAGGTCATGATTATAGTGAGGCCATGTGGAGAAATTCAGGACCCATTTAAGGTTGGGAATGGTGTTTCACACCAATAAAGATATGTATACCGAGCACATTATATGGGTGTTAAAGAATATGCTGATATCCTGTGTATTGGACTTCGACCAAAGCTTTAAGTACCAATTTTGACTAGTGTAGTTTTTTTTATAATAATTTTTATCTCTATAATATTAGTATGGAACCTTTCGAGTCCCTATACGGGATACCTTGTAGGCCACCCTTATGTTGTATTAAGATTGGAGATCAATCTCTTGTTGGGAAAAATATGGAATAGGCAATGATGGAAAAGGTTCTGGTGATCCATGTGTGTATAAGGATATCCTAGAGCTAACAAAAATACTTTGCATATTGATATCATAGGATCATGTATTCTGATAAGAGATATCTTGTTTTCCCAATAGTATACACATGATAAGGATTATGGAGGTTTTCTCAGGGTGGTAAGCTATCACTAAGGTTCTTTAGGCCTTTCAAGATCCTATAAATAATTAGATAGGTTGATTATTTCTTAGCTTTAACTCAACAATTAGAGTGGGTGCATGATATCTTCCATGTTTCATAGTTGATGACATAAGTGCATTATCCTACACACATCATTGACTAGGGTGTTCTAGACATCAAGGATAGATCCACATTCATGGAGTACCCTGTGGTGATTGATGATCAGTAGTAGAGGATCCAGCAAGGATGGACCGTTCCATCGGTTTGTGTGTTGTTGTAGCACGATAGTGTACAAGAGAGATCCTAGGAGTGGGAGTGCTGGATGCGAGCTCAATATCCCCACTTTTTTTTATGGTTTTTAGGGAGGTAGTACTTGAAATATGGGAGGATTTAGTGACCCTATATTTTACTTGTAATAGATTGAAATATATTAAAGATTATTTTGGGAACCAGGTGTTCAAAATATATGAGATTCTATGACCCGGTGACCCCAAAATTGATATTATAAAATTTTAAATATATTAATATCGAATGATTTTTTTTCCAGAAATATTATAATAAATCCTAAAATGGAGTCTTGAATTGGAAATATGAGACCACATATTAATCTAAAACACGGGTTTACCTTAGGTATGGCCTAAGGTAGTTCAATGTTGGATGTTCAGATGAGGCATCCGTTGGCGGGTATGTTATGTAGATTAATTAATTAATTAATTACAAAAAAAAATTATTTCCTCTTTAAATATCCTATTATGGAAATTATCTATGGTTAGCCGCATAATTCTAATATATTTTGGAGAATCATATAAATTTCTTCAATGGGAGATCGATATTGGAGGATGAAAGTTGATCAGATCGAGGTGGATTGAGAGGTAACGAATGCACCGAGACTTCTCCTTCACTGGGGAATGTGTTCTTCACCAATGAACATTTCTAAATAGAGTTAGGACACATAAATTGTGAATTTATACCCATTTATTAAAATATTGTGCATTTATTTATTGTTTTATTTTGATTCTGTGATTGCACATTCTTTGAATGAGCCACGTAGAGGAGTTAAATTATTTAATTCATTTTATTCTATAATTATTCCATTTTCTCACTTAGGTTTTCTTGATCTGTGATATTTAGCTAAGAATTCTTAGCTAATGATTTTTTACCTTTTTTATTATTTATTTCCCCCACATGTTCTTCGTGTTCTCCATCATTGGCACATGAGGTCACAGTTCCATATTCTCTAGGTTGGTTCAATCATGATTGAACCCCTAGATTCATAGTTGTTTGGAGAAAAATTAATAGATCAATGTTTTATGGGTGTATCGAGATGGATTTTGGGTGATACTTCATGGTTCTGGGATCTAAAAATGGAGAAGGGTGATGGGAAACATGCGGGATGTGTGTAGGATGCACATGAGACTTGAAGCTTATCATCAGATTCCTTTTTCCATATATCGAAGACTAGGGGAAGATAGTTAAATGATTTCCCCTTTAATTTTAGGTGGTTAGTAGTCAATATTTATAGTGGAAAATCCATATTTGGAAAATGCAATAAGAATTGGGGGATTATGAAAAAATCCTGACTACACACTCTGTATACAAAAAACTCACACCACGTGTAGTACCACTGGCTTCGAAGATAGGGTTTTAGGAGAACTTTAGTATCACATGCCATTTGGTTAACCAATATGTCGTGTGAGCCTATCCAAGAATCCAAGCCATGTTCGAGGAGGCACACATCTAGGACCCGATGCAATCAGAAACATTGTGTACACTAAGAGTACACAAGAATAGTTTGGAATCCGGGCATGGCCATCTACACATCCAAGTACTCAGGCATATCAAGGCCCAAATTGGTTGAGAAAAACCTTTAATTATCTATATATGTCTTTCATACTAACATGGATTCGAAACGGTGTCCAATGTAGAACACAACCAAGCTATAAGATGGGGCCACATATCGTGTAGACCCCAATACATAGTATGTATTTCCTCATTTCACTTCTTCCTATTGTATTTCCATTGTTTGGACTCAAATTTTGGCCTGTGAGTATCCTAACCTGAGTAGTTTTCCATTTATAACATTATAGTGGAATTTTTTATGGTGTGTGTTTCGGTGCGGATGTGCGTCGGGTTACGCTGTTCCGCCAGGACGCGTTCGCGCGTGCACCCGTCAACCCGAGGGGATGGGCGCGCGGCTTGTGGTCCCGCAGTCCCGCTTTCCAAGGGCGGGCGGCATCCGTCCCTTATTCAGGGGCGTCTGCTCCTTGATCGAAACCGGGATGATGGGATGTCGGCTCCTCCTTCCTCGGACGTCTCCTCGGAACTTGTCGCCTAATCCGGGTCTCCCTCATAGACTTAAGAATGTTCGTGAATCTCGTTCCCGGCGCCATATCTTCATGGACACCGGTTAATTACGCTGCTTCCGCCCGGACGTTCCAAGGAGTCTGGGCGGGGCAGCAACCTGCGGTGAGAAGGCCGGGTGGCTCTGGGTGCTGGGGGCATGTCGTAACACTGCGGCTCTGCACGTCTGTCTTCCGTCCCTAATAGGGCTTCTCGAAGGCACGATGGCCTGAGGCATCCCGTACTAGGTGCGGGGAACTGTGTCACCTGAGGTTTTCCTCAGCTTCCCGTGTTTAACACGGGGTATGCCGCGAGTTTAACGTCCAGCGGGGACGGCATCAGACCGATCAACACGAAAAGTGGATCAGATGACAGAACCCCTTGCGGGGAACCTCCGACGCTGGGGCCAGCACATGGGCGGCTTCCCAAGTAACGTGGAGTGAAGTGAAGTGGCATGACCCCACCGGGATGTGGCGGCCCGGGTAAGGATCAGGATGGATGATGGAGTAAAGAGCTTGGACCCCAGGGGGGCTTCCTACGTACCGCGCGTTAACACGGATCAAAGTCAACGTAGTTCGGGCATACAGTTTAACGTCATGCTGGACGTCGGCAGGCCGACTCACGAAGAGGTCGAGGCCGCCGGGCGGAGGATTGAACCGAACCACCTCGCACGGAGGGGGATGGAACGGCCGGGTGGATCACAGTTTCACGTCATGCTGGACGATAAAAGGGGAAATGGAAAAGGGGGGCTGTGGGGAGGCACCGTGGAGATACACACGGGCAGCCTCCCACAGGGGCGGATTCATAGGTGAATCAACGCAAGCGTGAACCCTGGAGGGGTCCACTGATGGACGAACGGACGTAAATACGACCGGAACGACCAGGTGGTGGGCTTGGGCCTCAGGGAGGCTTCCTACGTACCCTGTATAGAAGACAGGGATCAAAGTCCACGTAGTTCATTCTGTCAGGACTTACGCACTTGGGGCAGCCCGGATACTGCAAAACTCAGTTGGAAGGGACTTGGACCGAAAGCAAAAGACACCTCGATCCCAGTCAGACCCTCTACTGGCTTCGGCAGTGGGGAGGTGCAATGGAGATACACATGTGCAGCCTCCCACGAGAAACTAGGGGTTTGTAATACCCTGCCCCCGTAGGGAAAAGCCACTCCCATTAAATCGTCCCAAAAGGGGGACAATCCCGACATCCCTGCAGAGACGAGCGGGTGGGGGCCACGTCCAAACCGGGGGAGACCCTGCGTGCGGAGCACGGGATCAGGTTGCGGACGGTTTAGCGTCTTGCCAGACGAAGTACAGTTTAACGTCATGTGTTGAGGACGAGGCACTTGGCAGTTTAACGTCTTGCAGCACGGACGATGGGGGCTAGGCAGTTTAATGTCGTGCAGCTTGGACGGGTGTGCAGTTTAACGTCATGCTGGGCATAGGTTGCCGGACGAAGCACTTGGCAGTTTAACGTCTTGTAGCGCGGACGATGTACAGTTTAACGTCGTGCAGGACGTATATGCAGTTTAACGTCATGCTGGACGAGTATGCAGTTTAACGTCATGCTGGACATATATGCAGTTTAACGTCATGCTGGACATATATGCAGTTTAACGTCATGCTGGACATAGGTGCGTGTCACTTCGCGCAAGCCTGGAGGGCCGCACGGGAAGACAACGCACGGTGCGGGCACCCGGGATGAGAATCATCGGATGCCACACAGGCGGGTACCCTTAGGAGGTCAACGGGGGCGACCCTGGCAGATTGCGCGCAAAAAGGAAGCTTTGCGCGCAATACTGCGGGCCGGCGCGCAATCGGGACGGCTGGCGCGCAATTGGGCCAGCGCCTTGCGCGCGGATGCTTCAGATTGCTCACACCGGGCTTCGGATAGCGCGCGGGGGCAACGGCTCATTCTTTAACGAATGGCCACTTGAAAGAAGGGGGGGTGCGCGCAATCAGGCCGGATTGCGCGCACCCCGGGGGCAATTGCGCGCAAGCGGGTTCTTTTGCGCGCAAAGGCCTTAGGGTGAGTTTTTATTCAAATGAAAGGAGCCAGCGGGGATTGCGCGCGAAGGCGGACCCCGAGGCTTTCTTGCGCGAAAGAAAGGAGGTTACCTGAAGTTCGTCATTGCGCGCGGAAGGGGTTGAATTGCGCGCACGGGAGACGTTTCGACTTCCAGCCACCTTTGAAACGTTGGGGGTCGCCTTGTATTTATAGGCAACCCCGGGCGCGGAATCCAGGATGCGAGCGCGAAATTCCCCCCGCGGGCGCGGAATCGGGCGCGGCGCGTAAGGGAGTCGCGCGGACCCGCGGCGCGCAGAATTGCGCGCCGAGCCGGCGCCTTGCGCGCATCCCGGTGGTTTTCCGCGCGGGACGTCACCTTTGCGCGCGGGCCTCTGAAATTCCGCGCACGGCCTCCGGGCCCTCCGAAACATCCTTCCGACTCCAAATATGACCTCGCTTTCCGCATCCGGAGCTTCGTTTGGGAGCAACGGACTTTTCCGGCGTCTACAAAAGCCCCCCCTCAGAATCTGATCGGCGAGAGGTCGCAACGATCGGGTTCCGAGGGAGACGCCGGAATGCCGAAGTCCTGGGCGGCGCGGGACTTAGGCGCGCAAAAAGGGGCACCGGTCGCGAAATTCGCCGCTGCGGTCGCGCAAAGCGCTTTCCGCGCAGCGCGGGCCCGGCCTCGCCTATAAATAGGGGCGCTGGGTCCCGCATTCCGTACTCTGGCCTTCCGCGCGATAAGCTCCAAAGCTCTCGTGCGCGATATTGCCTCTTCCGGTCGCGAAATTCGCCCGATCGGCGCGCAAAACCGTCCGGATTTCGCCTGTTTTTGCGCGAAACCCCGGAACTTTGCGCGACAGTCTTCCCAATTGCGCGCCGTCCACTTGGATTGCGCGCCAACCTTCAAACTTTTCCACCAGCCTCGTCCGATCCCGCACTCTTCATCCCTTAACCCGCACGACTCCCGAAACTTCTGAGATGGCCGCGCACAGAGGAAATGAGGGGGATGCCGCCACTCGCAGAGCTGAGATGGCGACGAACGAGGAGGTTTACGGAGCCAAGGAGATTGTTTCAAACAATCAATCCTTGTTCGACTTACTAACGCCGGCCCAGAAGACATATCCACTGTCGGACAACCTGCCGCTCTGGAACTTCGGCATCCTCGATGAGGTTCCGGTGCCAGGGTTCGAGATTGATGTGCCGCGAACCTGGGTGACTCGGGAGGACGAGCTTCACCGCTATAACATCACCAACAATGGGCATCCTGCCAGGGAAACCAGGCACTTGGATGTCTACGTCCTGAACCCGAGGACGCGAACCATTGATGGGGGTGAGCCTACAGCGGAGAATTCTCCAGCCCTCTACTCGAGCACATACCGTCAGAGTGTCACTGACGACACCAAGGGCTGGCTGAAGGACTGGGACTTGCGATCCGGGGGCAACTTTACCAGTGAATGGGCCTGGGCGTTCTGGGTACGCCACACTTGCGATCACTTCGCAGAGGAGCTGCGGTACATCGGCCTGTTCGAGGCGGTGTGGACGTCGCAGTTCCACTTCTACCAGCAGTCTGAGCTCGGGCCGGAGCTGTTCACTCGCTGGTCCCCGGATACCAACACCTTCCATCTTCACCATGGGGAGGTCGGCATCGGTCTCTGGGACATCCACTGCATCGGAGGTATCCCGCTGGAGGGCTACCAGTACGATGAGTTCCTGCCACCGAAGAACATCTGGGAGGACAGGTCACGGACTCCCATTCTGACCTGGCATCTTCTTGACCTGGCTACGCAGCGGCTCGGGATCCAAGACTTCCAGAAGGACATAGCCTACAAGGATTGGTTCGGCCAGTTCCTGGAGCATGACCCGGCGGTCAAGATGCCAGGCAGGGGGAAGCGGTGCCCGACCGCAGCTCAGAGGAGCCGGAACGGGTCGTACTGGCGGGTCCTGGAGACGGGCGATTACCGCTCATGGGGGTACCGCGTCATCGAGGCCCGGGACCCGAACGTCCGGTACGCGGCGTTCCTGGCCGCCTTTCTGAGCGGGTGGCTCCTGCCAGTGCGGGATGCGAGGATGGGCGTCCGTCCGGCGACGCTGGCGATGGCGGGCGCCATGGCTGCCAATAAGAGGTACAACCTCGGGGTCCCAGTACTGGCGAGGCTGTATGCCATTCTGGGACGCATCTCACGAGGGGGGTCGCCACGAAGGATCTGTGGGCCCTTTCAGTTCTTCCACGGCTGGGTGGCTGCTCACCTTGGTGGGTATACGTTCCCAAATGCCATCAGTCCTCCGGGCAACGGCCTGCGACCCTCCCTGCTGAACATTGCGGGGGTCGCTCCGATGACCCTCAGTGAGGAGGGCGTGAGGGTTCGGATTGGCAATCATGCCAATTTCAACTTCAGCCCGTTCCCCACTCCCGTCGGCCAGATGATCGACAACGGACAGGGCCCGCTGGAGCAGCATGAATACTTCCTGAACATGCGGGGCGGGGTGCTCGTGGCTCGGATCGACGGGAAGGTGATCTGCGAGCCTTACGTGCCGACACGGTTCGCCAGGCAGTTCGGGTGCCTTCAGCGGATGCCGAAGAGGGTATTCACTGCTGTCCGGGAGGAGACGAACCCCGGCGTCCTTCGCCAGATGTGGCTGATGTTCGTCGCCTTCGGCTCTGGCGACGTCATCACCCTCCCTCCTACCGGAATTAACGCAGGCTTGGCAACCGAGTACGCCGAACACTGGGCCATCGCGTACCCTGAGGGGCTCTTGCGGAAGCTAGTTCGGCGGCTCGAGGCTACCCGTGCGGAGACCGGGCGTCAAGGAAGGAGGCGAGGCGCCGCCACACGGGGGAGAACGGAGGCGCGCCAAGCAGCGGAGCCGGCGCGGGCAGGGACTTCGGCGGCGGGCGCATCGCAGGCTGCCGCCACGACCTCGGCGCCCAGAGAGGGGGCACATGCGGCGGTCGAGGAGCGGCCCGGGAAGCAGGTGAGACGTCTGCTCGAACCCTCCCACGATGCAGTCTTCCCGGCGCTGTGGTCGGCCTGGATGACCCTGCGGCAGTCACTGGGGACCGACGTCATCTGGCGAAAGATACTCAGAGAAGGAATCTATCTGCCAGAGGTCGGGCGCCTCCAGATCACCGACAGGGTGGACTTCAACCGGCAATATGCATATCTGACGGCCATGGACGAGTACGCGCGCCAACGTGGTCAGCGTGCGGAGCCATCCCTTCTGGTGAAGGTGATGCTCGGTCTCGAGCCCGCTCCGGAACAGATGCCGCCGGAAGAAGATGACAGTAACGACTCCGAGGAGGAGGAGGAGACGGGGGAGGATGAAGGCTCCGAGGGAAGGTCCCATCGGGGGAGCCCACGGGGGAGCGGCGAGGTGGCCGGCTCTGACAACGTTGATGTCACTGAGCTCCTCGAGGTCCGCTTCTATCCCTACTCAACTTGCTTCATCCATTCTCTTATGCAGCTTCTAACCCGTTTCTCCATCCTTCTCAGGAGCACACGGACGTCGGTCAGGCGTCCTCAACAGGAGTAGGAGAGGCGCCAGCAGGACAAGGCGGGGGCCAGGCACCCATTATCGAATTGACAAGCGCTAAGGGGTCCCCTGCTGCAACTGTTCCTGCGGCGACCGGGGTAGCGGAAGATGATGCTCCGAACTCCCGTAAGTCTCCCTACTTTACTGCTGGTGCTTGCCATTGACGATCCGTGACTAACCATGGCATGCCCTGCGCAGTGATCTCAACATCGGAGGCTCGTCGGGTTGCCGAACCCGGGCCATCTACGAGTGGACCAGTGGTGGACATGCCGCCTGCTCCGGAACAGGCTTCCCAAACCGAGCCGGCCCCACCAACTGCTGATCAAGGGGCTGCGGACGTCGGCGGTGCTGCCACCGGAGAGAGGCTGGGGGCTGACGAGGGTGTCAGCGCCGCTGGGGAGAGAGAAGAAGGTTGCCCGGATGTTGGGGAACCTTTCCCTCGTGAGGACCTCCCAGGGGCGGACCCTGCAGCAGACCTGCTGGCTGCCTTCCCTTCCTACCGGCCTGCCGACCCAGAGGAGATGGATGACTCGGACGCGGAGGCGGTCGAGGATAGCCGGGTAACGCGACGCAGGGGGTGGAAGTGCATCCAGCGCTTCCTCAAGCGAGACCCATCGGAATGGCTGGGGCGCATGGGATCACTTCAGACCTGGCTGCGCTTCCTGTGTGCCGGGGGAGCTGATGCTCAACGCCTCCATCTGACGGTCCGTGATTTCATGGCCGAGAAGATGCGCGAGAGCCGCCGGCGTGCCGACGTCGCACAAAGTCGGGACATGTCGGAGAGCACGCAGGCGCTCATCGCGGCAGAGCAGGAAGTCCGGCGCCTCGAAGGGCAGGCGGCAGAGAAGGAGGCCTTCGTCGCAGCATGTACCGAGCTTGTGGAGAAACTATCGGCACAACTGATCGACGCTCAGGTACAGCTGACGGAGGCGGGCCAACAGATGGTCACACTCCAAGTCGAGCGGGAGCGTGCACAGGCCAGGATTGACGAACTGCGTGCTGCGACCGCCGACGAGGAGAGGGCACGCAGAGAACGAGAAGCAGCCCGGGAGGCCGCCAGCCAAAGGGTAGCGGCATTAGAAAGACTCATTCAGCACGCTAATCCCTAAGGGCTGTTTTTTGCCATTCCCAGAACATTTGCTTCCGCTACTTAATATTTTGATCCACTTGTATGAATCGCCATATTTATCTGCGTCTTTTGGTTTAACATGCTCAACCACAATTCGTTGTCTTGCGGGAGTGTTAACCAAGAATCAGGCATCCATAATTGGGCCTGGGTTTCTGGAGAAAAGAGGGAGGTCATTCCTGGGAAAGGAGACCTCAGACCTAACCAATGTATCGTCCCCCAACTTGTTCCAACACACGAGCGGGACAACGCTAGGGGCGTTGAGATTTTATCCGAACATAGGGAAATGAGAAAGGGTGAATCGCGTGTCCCGAATCCAGACATCCACAACGATCGGCCTTCCAGGAAATGCCCAAGACGGTAGGCGGACAGTGGATCGACCATAACAACTGCAATAGACGGACCGAAAAAGGCCATCATTCATATTGCAGGAGGCGGACCACATGTCATCATGAATACCGCTTTGGGGTTCCTTCAGACACAAGGGTGGAAAATCCAGATCAACAGGGCATGCGAAGCGTGGGGCGAAGTGACGATTTGTTCGGACAGAATCCAACGCTCTCAAAATTGCGCCACCGTGGGGAAAGCGTATTGGGCGGATGCACTAATCTGGCCGTGAGTCACCTCAATTCTCAGACAGCACCTCTCTGACGAGGAAACTGTCGCTTCCCATCATTGCGATGGGGCATCCCGAGCTGAATCGGGGAGAATATCACAACTGCACCACTCTACCCGAAGTCAGGCCAGACGGCCGGCGACGAGGAGGGGCGGGACTTATCGATCCCTGAGGCTGGACCCGAGTCGAAATGTCCGGGCGTTCCTACGTACTCCATCAGGCTGGAGATCAAGCCACACGTAGTTCTGTGAGTGCAGTTTAACGTCATGCAGGACGTAGGACCCCATTTGGGGTAGATCTTAGTTTAGGGTCTTAGAGCTCGGACCATAAGGGCTGGATCTTAGTTTAAGGTCTTAGAGCTCGGACCATAAAGGTGGAGGATCTTAGTTTAAGGTCTTAGAGCTCGGACCATAAGGGCTAGAGGATCTTAGTTTAAGGTCTTAGAGCTCGGACCATAAGGGCTAGAGGATCTTAGTTTAAGGTCTTAGAGCTCGGACCAGAAGGGCTAGATCTTAGTTTAAGGTCTTAGAGCTCGGACCATAAAGGGGGGATCTTAGTTTAAGGTCTTAGAGCTCGGACCATAGGGGGAGATCTTAGTTTAAGGTCTTAGAGCTCGGACCATAAAGGGGGGATCTTAGTTTAAGGTCTTAGAGCTCGGACCATAAGGGGAGATCTTAGTTTAAGGTCTTAGAGCTCGGACCATAAGGAGAGATCTTAGTTTAAGGTCTTAGAGCTCGGACCATAAGGGGAGATCTTAGTTTAAGGTCTTAGAGCTCGGACCATAAGGGGAGATCTTAGTTTAAGGTCTTAGAGCTCGGACCATAAGGAGAGATCTTAGTTTAAGGTCTTAGAGCTCGGACCATAAAGGGGGGATCTTAGTTTAAGGTCTTAGAGCTCGGACCATAAGGGGAGATCTTAGTTTAAGGTCTTAGAGCTCGGACCATAAGGGGAGATCTTAGTTTAAGGTCTTAGAGCTCGGACCAGAAGGGCTCAAAGCACGCCACATCGTGGTCATATCCCCTGGATATGCGAAGATGCACTGAGGGATAGTGTCAAGAGTGTCGAGGTTTCGCCTGGTCAGAATGGGAGGTGGAAAATGTGAATCATGCGGCCATTCACTCGAGGACCGGGAGCACCGGCGTGACGATATGAGAATACTGCCGACCGTGGCGGAAAAGCAGCATCAACATCGCACCAACCGTTGGTGGAATGAGGCAGCAAACGAGCATCGACCGCTCAATCGCAGGATTTATATCGATTTGCTGCCCGAGGCCATTGGGGGTACCGGCCCGAGTCGGTGGGAGAGCACTGAGGCATTGTGTCCGAACCGTTCACGGGGGCTCCACCCAGGGCGTAGACGATGGGTCCGAATGAAAGGGAGCACGAAGCCTGAAAAGTGGAGGAAACCTGGCCAAGCGGATCCTGACCCTCCTGGCAATAAACCAGAGTACTCTTGACACCGGTGGACCACGGCAAGGGGTCGGGGAACACGCCTTGAGGGTGACCTGAAGGCGGCGGATTCCCCAGAGAAGGGGGAATCTCTAAGAGGTGGGGGGCTGGACCCGAAGTTTCAAACATCCGGGCGTTCCTACGTATCCCATAAGGATGGGAATCAAGCCGCACGTAGTTCTTGAAGCGCGGTGCAACACAATCGGGCACCAGCGCGGGGAAGAGTGCGGGTCTGACCCTCGCACACAAAAGGAGCGGCATTTGATATTTCTTGTTTGTCCTTAAAGATGAATGGTTTTTCTTTGTGCGGCGACATGCCCGTGATTGAGAAATCTCTGGCGTCGCCACAATAATCAAGCCATGGAAGGCATTGATGAATGGCGTGGTCATTAACCAGCGCCCAACATGAGTGTCCCCTGAGGAGGACATCACGATGCAGTGCCGTTTCTCGTCGGGCGGCCAAGACGATCACAGTTTACGGTCGTGTGGTAGGACCAGACAACACAGTTTAAGGTCGTGTGGTTCGGACCATGGAGGAATCCGCTTACCGCGGTACGGCGGACACGGCGGAGGTGGGAGCATACCCAGCCCTGCGGTCACGCACGATTCCAGGAGAAGAGTCTTGGGATGGGGGTCTGCGTATGTCCATCACCCGAGGGGCAGAGATGCTAGCCTCCAGATATACTGGGCCCAGAACGCAATTGTTCGGGCGACTCCCTCCTCCTTATGGGGACGAGGGTCCAGCTACGCATGGCCCTTAGGGAGGATATCTGCATATATCCTTGGTGCTCAGATCATGGGAGCCTCGAACGACATCATTACCCTGGTTGGTCTGCCTAACGTGTAGAGGCGTACCGGAGGTCGGTATGAAGAGAGTGTCAAGATCCCACTACAACGCACAAAGGCGGAGTGTGATGAGGACTGCGCAACCAATGTTCAGAGCCCGAGAGAGCTGACATGGCGATCAAGGACGTTGCTGACGCATTCGCAACACAACATCCGATCGCGTCAGCCTAAGACGGGGCAAGCAAACGAGCATCAACCGCTCAATCGCAGGATTCATATCGATTTGCGGCCCAAGACCCGCCGGTAAATCGACCCGGAGCGGTGGGAGAGCACTGAGGCATCGTACCCAAACCGCTAACGAGGATCCCTTTGAGTGAAGGCTCGAACAAGAGGAAGCGCGAGGCCTGACAAGCAACACAGGACTTGTCGGGATTGAATCTGACACTACGAGTCATAGACCGAAGCACCCCAAAACATGTTAACAGATCTCCGGAAAGGGTCGGAGGACTCACCCTGAGAGCAACCGAAGGGGGGCAGGTCCCCGTGATCAACCAAGAGACGGGGCTGGACCTGAGACACAAGCGTCCAGGCGGTCCTACGTATCCCATAAGGATGGGAATCAAGCCATACGTAGTTCTGGAAAGGCAGTTTAACGTCATGCAGGACGATGAGGGGTGTGAGGTAGTCCCACACACGGGGGAGGCGTACGGCGCGGCCAGTAGACCGACGCGAATGAGGACATAATCCCCCGCTCACGCGATACGCCTCGCACAAAAAGGAGGGGAACTGGGGCCAGAGGCCCAACGCGGGATAGGGATTCCCGGGAAATGGGGCTGGGCCTGAAACATGATGTCCAGGCGGTCCTACGTATCCCATAAGGATGGGAATCAAGCCATACGTAGTTCTTGAAAGGCAGTTTAACGTCATGCAGGACGATGAGGAAAAAAGAAGGGGGGAGCAGAAGGCATCCCCAAACGTGGAGGGGGGCGTACAGCGTGACGAACAAACCGACGTGAATGAGGGCATAGCCCCGCACTCACACCATACGCCGCACACCCCGGGGCAACTGGGCCAAGGGCCCGAGATGGGATGGAAATTCCCGAAGGATGGGGCTGGGCCTGAAACACGAGGGTTCAGGCGGTCCTACGTATCCCATAAGGATGGGAATCAAGCCATACGTAGTTCTGGAGAGGCAGTTTAACGTCATGCAGGACGAATGCTGAACAGTTTAACGTCTTGTAGCTCGGACGTAGTGCAGTTTAGCGTCATGCGGGACGAAGCACTTGGCAGTTTAACGTCTTGCAGCGCGGACGAATGCTAAACAGTTTAACGTCTTGTAGCCTGGACGAATGCAGTTTAACGTCGTGCAGGACGTGGTGACACTCAGGCAAAGTATTGCTTGAGGAACCTAGCGTTGGTGGGAGGAGTGACACGCTCACCATCCATAGTCGCTAGGGAGTACGCGCCATTGGGATAGACCTTGTGGACAACAAAAGGTCCCTCCCACTTGGGCTCCAACTTGGGCGGCTTCCTGCCGGGGATCATCGGTGCTCTTAGGGCTAGCACTAGATCACCCTGTAGGAAGGAGCGGAGGCGAACCTTCTTATTGAAAGCTCGAGCCATCCTGCTTTTATGCCTCTCCAAGTTGTGCAAAGCGCGAAGTCTATTCTCATCCAGTGCTTCCAACTCGACTAGACGGGCTTCAGCAACTCTGTCCGGCGCTTGCTGGTCGTAGACCGCAGTGCGCAAGGACGGTAACTGGATCTCGATGGGCAGGACGGCCTCAGCTCCATACACCAGGGAATAAGGGGTCATCTGGGTGGAATTGCGAGTCGTCGTCCGATAAGCCCAGAGGGCGTTGGGGAGCTTGTCCGGCCAACTCTTCTTGTTCTGACCAACCATCTTTTGCAGAATGTTAGAGAGGGTTTTGTTAAACGCCTCGATCTGTCCATTCGCCTGCGCATGATAGCGAGATGTATGGTTCGAGCAGATGTTATACTTGGCGTACAACTTCTTCAACTCGGCTGCTCGGAAATTGGTTCCGTTATCCGTGAGGATAGCGTGAGGCACTCCAAATCGATAGGTGATGTTGGAGGTCACGAAGTCAGCGATCGAACAGGATTTGACCTCTCTGAGCGGAATCGCTTCTGCCCATTTGGAGAAGAAGTCCGTGGCGGTCAGAATGAACCGGCACTGGCGAGCTGTCGCCGGCGGGTAAGGTCCCACAACGTCCAGTCCCCAGACTGCAAAGGGCCAGGAATACCTTGTGGTATGGAGAGGCTCCGGCGGCCGATGCACAAAGTTCGCGTGAACCTGGCACGCATGGCACCTCCTGGCGTACTCGATGCAGTCATGGATCATAGAGGGCCAGAAGTATCCCAACCTCCGAATCTGGTGGGACAGCTTCGGCCCAGTTTGGTGGGCGCCGCATGAACCAGCATGAACCTCTTGCATGACTCGTGGGATCTCAACTCCCTGAAGGCAACGGAGGAGAACACCATCAAATCCGCGTTTGTAGAGGATCTGCTCCAGGCCGGGACTGCTCTGGAGGACGAACTGCGATGCGCGGCGTCGAACTCGCTCGCGCTCGGCCCGATCTGACGGAAGAATGCCATGTTGGAGGTACTCAACCAAAGGCGTCCTCCAATCAGGGGCTGATCCGACTGCTATATCTGGGGTACTCGGGGCTCCGGGCATAGGGGCAACCGTGGTGAGATTACTTACCAACGGGCCGCGATCTTCTTCCGGGATAACGGGAGCGATGAGCCTGCGGCGCGTCACGCGGACGATCAGGTTGTCCTGTTCAGGTTCCGCAAGTGACGCAGCCAGGCTGGCCAAAGCATCTGCTCGACCGTTCTGCGACCGGGGAATATGGACAATTTCTGGCCGAGAAGGGAACCGGGCCATCAGAAGGAGGGTGCACTCCAACAATGGCACAAGTTCCGGCTTCCTGACAACATAGTCGCCATCGATCTGCTTAATGACCAGCTCGGAGTCCCCTTTCACACACAGATGGGGCACGTCGATCTCGAGAGCTAACTCGAGGCCGGTGATGAGGGCATGGTATTCCGCCTCATTGTTGGTACAGCCCTCTGACAACAGGAAAGAGTATGGCAGCACGGCTCGCTCCGGGGTAATGAAGACGATGCCCAAGCCCACTCTATTGAGCTTAGGATTATCGAGTCTTCTACCGGTGGGGCTCCGGGAGGCACCGTCAAAGTGCATCTGCCAGCATGGATCGGCTCGATCAACCGAGAGAATGGTCTCATCAGGAAAGCCTAGATCCAGCGGCTGATCCGCGGAGGTCGGGTGAGCGGCCAGAAAGTCTGCCAACGCTTGCCCTTTGATGGCCTTCTGAGACACATACCTGATGTCGAACTGCTGGAGAATCACAGCCCACCGCGCTAGACGGCCAGTCAACATAGGTCGGCTCAGGATATATTTCAACGGGTCTACCCGAGAAACCAACTGTACCTCATGGTGCTGCAAGTAGTGCCGTAATTTCTGTACGGCAAATACGAGCGCCAGGCAGCTCTTCTCGATGGGGGAATACCTAACCTCCGCATCGAGGAGCATGCGACTGAGGTAATAGAGGCTATTCTCTGTTCCCTCGTTGTTCTTCTGGGCGAGAAGGGCACCCAGGGACCGTTCCAGGGCGGTCACATAAAGGACCAGCGGCTTTCCGGATACGGGCGGCATCAGGACCGGAGGTTGAAGCAGGTACTGCTTGATTTCCTCGAAAGCGGTCTGACACTCTTTATCCCATACATAGGTGACACCCTTCTTCATAAGCCGAGAAAAGGGCTTACACTTGCCGGCCAGATTCGCGATGAATCGGCGTATATAGGCTAAGTGGCCTTGGAACCCTTGCAGTTCCCGGACGGTACCCGGGGGAGGCATCTGGCTAATCGCCCTGATTTTCTCTGGGTCGATCTCAATACCCCGGTATCTTACCACAAATCCAAGGAACTTTCCGGAGGTGACCCCAAAGGCACACTTCAACGGGTTCATCTTCAGGCAGCGAGACCGGAGGAAGCTGAACACTTTCTCAAGATCTTTGAGATGGTCCTGACGCTGGCGCGATTTGACAACCAAGTCGTCGACGTAGCATTCCACCAGTGTGCCGAGGATTGGCTTGAATATGCGGTGCATCGCCCGTTGGTAGGTGGCACCTGCATTCTTCAGGCCGAAGGGCATGACCCGGTAGCAAAAGGTACCTTGGGGGGCCCTGAAGGCAGTGAACTCCTCATCCTCAGGGGCCATCCGAATTTGGTTGTATCCGGAGTATCCATCCATGAAGGAGAGGGCTTGGAACCCTGCTGTGGCATCAATCAACAGCTCTGTCACTGGAAGGGGAAAATCATCCTTCGGACAGTGGCGGTTGAGATCGCGGAAGTCGATGCAGACTCTAATCTGCCCGTTCTTCTTCCTGACCGGCACAATGTTGGCCAGCCATTTGGGGTACTGAACTTCCCTCACGAAGTTGGCTTTGATAAGCTTGTCAACTTCGGCCTCAACCATGGCACCATGGGATGGGTGCATCTTCCTGGGAGGCTGCTTGAACCCGCGATGGTTCGCCGGGAGACCTAGGCGGTGGACGGCTACCTGAGGATCTAGCCCCGGCATCTCGTCATAGCCCCAAGCGAACACATCACGGTGCTGCCTGAGAAAGTCCACGTACTGCTGCCGCTCCTCAGAGGGCATGGCGGCACTAACCAACGTGGGTCTTGGATCGGCCTCGGTTCCAAGGTTCACCTGTATTAACTCATCGACCGTGGCGGGGACGCCCTCCTCAAAGGCTGGGGGTGCGTCTTCCATACCCTCTCCACTCGGAGAGGGATCATCCACGGGAGAGACTGCGTTGGAAACTGCATTGGGGCTACCAGATCCTGCTGGGCCACTGGTGCTGGCGCGGGCGGTCGCGGCCGTCTCATCAGGAGACTCGCGGACCGTCAAGACCATGGCGACGTCCAACCGGTGAATCGGGAGGACGTAAGCGTCATCCAGACTTGCCCAGGGATCGCTTGCAACAGCGACAGGCTCAACCTCACCTGCCAGGATCTGCTTATCCTTGCTCTTGTAATAGTCCGCGTCCAGATAGCGGGCTTCACATGAGGCAAAAGGAGAGGCATCTCCTTGAAGCACGCCTACTCGACCATTAAGGGAGTATTTGAGGCATTGGTGGTATGACGAGGGAACCGCCGCATGAAGGTGAAGCCATGGCCTGCCCATCAATGCGTTATACGCAGTGTCCTGAGGGACTACCATGAATTCGGTGTTGGCAACCAAGTCACCGAACTGGGTCTTCAAACGTATCTTGCCGACCGGGGTTTGCTCGGTGCGGTCGTACCCCTGGATCCTGAGGTCGGAGGGAATCAAGTCATCCTCAGACAACCCCAATCTCCGGAGCGTCCGAGTTGGAATCAGATTAATCCCGGACCCCGTGTCGACAAGACAACGCCGGACTTCAAGGCCATTGAACTGGCCAGTGACATACAGCGGACGGATGTGTCCCTGTATAGGAGGGTCCTCATCCTTACCAGAGAACGAGATAACTGCCTGACATTCGGCGTCCTCGATCGTTTCGGCGTGGAAGGCCTCTGCAGCCGCAACCTCTGTCTCGAACTGGAGGGGGCTCTTCAGGGCTTCAGCGAGTGCCTCGCGCATCTCAGATGACATGCGCAGAGCCTCAAGGATGGAGAGCCTTGCTGGGATGTCGGCCAAGTGCTTCAGGACATCATACTTTTTGGCCAAGCGCGAGCTCCTGGTTGCAGGAGATTGCTCTGCGGTTGGTGGCATGACGGGCCTTACCGGTTGGATCGGCGGCCGACTGGTACTTGGCGCATCTCGCTGTTCACTGGTCGCAGTCCGGGAAATGGTCACCGTACTGGAGTCAGGAGGCCGGGATGGACTTGTGGCAGGGCGGAGCTGGTCGCGACGTGGCTGAGGCGGTTCTGCCCGGTCCCATACCACAAACAGTGGCGGAGGCGAATCCGTCATCCCCGGATGGGGAGCCTGCGCACGTTGAGCTCGATCTTGAGCCTGCCGCCTAGTCTCAGTGGCGTGCACGGCCTGGCCGGAGGTACCGACGGCTGTGCCCCGGCGACTCCTGCTGCTGCGGTTCTTCCGACGGTGGCGACGACCGGGGACGCTAGGGAGGTCCACCTGGTGTTCTTCAACGTCGGGAACCGAAAAGGGATTTACCAGCTCGACGGTGTTAACCGAAGCGTACCCAATACCGTCGTCGGACGAATCATCCATCACCGGGCGGATCCGAGGAGGGACCCCCATCCCCGGGGGCATGAAATCGCCGAGAGTACGGGATAGTGGCGGAACTGGCGGGGCGCGCTCTTCCTTCTTGCGCTGCCGCCGTTTGCTCCTCTTGGAAGAGGCAGGCTGGGACGACGATGCCGAAGCAGCACCCGCGGGTTCTGGGGGCTCAGGCTGATTCAAGCGCGCACGGATGATTCCATGGGCGCGAATGGTTGTCTTGCGGGCCATCCAGTTATTATACTTCTGGGATCCGCGGTTGGAGACCAGCTGACATTCGTCCTCGTTGCCACTATCGTCATCTGATCCCACGAACACGCCCGCCACTTGCGCTGGAGCTGGGCCCAACCTGATTACATTGTTGTTAATCTGGTCTTGGAGCCAGTCCTTGAACACATAGCACCGCTGGATGGTGTGCCCCAGGGCCCGATGGTAGGGGCAGTAGCGGGGGTTATCCGTGAGATGTGCCTCCTCTGGCTTCCAACACTCAGGCAGTCGCACAATCCTCTGCTCCAGGGCGCTCCGGAAATAACCGGGGACCTGATCCTCATGGAATGAGTACGTCAGGTGTCGCGGGCCCCTGGGAGCGCGGTCTTGACGAGGGGCCGGAGGGGCCTGCCGAGGAGGTGGACCCTGATTATCTCGCCGGGGTTGCGGCGGTACATTACGCGGAGGGGCCGGCCGGTTCTGAGGCTGCCGTTGCTGGGCCGGGAACTGAGCCCGTGGAGGCGGATTCCTGTGAGGCGGTGGAGCTGGCCTCACCGGCAGCAGCTCCAACGGCCTGGGATCCTCTATCTGGGCCACAGCAGCGGGCTCAGCCCTGCTGGCTCTCCTTGCAGGAATCATAGGAGGCAGCGGGTGTGCCTGGCTGGCCTGTTGCAGGGCTTCCTCAAGACGTTGAGCTTTGTCTGAGAAGTCCCTGAACCCTCCGGGGTAATTCTGAGTAATCAGGGAAGGGACCAGCTCGGTCTTGACGTTCCCGACGCACATTGTCAGCAACTGCTCCTGAGTCAATGGCATGTCAAGGGAATACGTGAGACCCTTCCATCGGGCGACGAAGTCCGCGACTCGCTCATCAGGCCTCTGCTTGCACTTGAAGAGGTCTGCGATACTCGTCTTCCGGGTCGTGGAACTGAACTGGTAGAGGAACTGTCTACGGAGGTCCTCCCAGCTGGTTACCGACCCGACGGGGAGCTGGCTGTACCAGACAAATGCTGGCCCTTCCAGTGTCTGGACAAAGCAGCGAAGCTTAGCGGCCTCTTGCTGCGCCGGAGTCCCCAACATAGGCCCGCACCTCGAGTTGAAATGGGCCAAATGTTGTGGCGGATCTCCGGTCCCGTTGAAGGGGGCGAAAGTGGGATTCCCGAATCCCGGAGGCGCCGGCATGTCATCCACCCATGCTGGGTATGGCTTGCCGTCCGGTGGGATCGCCACCTGCCGAGTCTCCAAGGCTTCCAAGCGGGCAATGAGTGCCGCCATCGGATCGTCCGGACATGGGTTCCAGTCCTGGCGAGGATCTCTAACCACGAGCGCATTGCATGGCCCTTCAATCGGGTCGTCGACCGGATCGTCGAACTCGGCAGCTCGTGGGATGGCTGGCGGAGCGGCCCTTGGGGCAGCGGGAGGAATCCGAGCGGGATCTCCCGGGTAGTCGCGCCGCTCGGGAGGGTGTGGCGAAACATACCGCGCCCTCTTGCCGTAGGCAATGGCCTCTCTCCTGTCGGCGAACACGGCGTAATCACGGTTGCCCGGGAGAGTCTCATCGAGGGGTGGTTGTTCCGGTCCCTGCTGCCCTGGCCTGGGATCACCGTAGTCAGGCCGCCGTTCTGCAGCGCGCTCGGCGAGGAGCTGGTCAACCAGCCTCTTCTGTTCGGCGAGCTGCTGACGTAGCGTAGCCTTCTCGGGATCCTCCTCTGCCTTCCGCATGGAGGCAGATGGGTCGGCGGGCCTTATAGCCTCGCTGTGCTCTTTTCCTTTGCTGACGTTTCGGCTCAACGTCAGTGCTTCAGTGGGTGCGGGGAGCCCCAGGAGGTTCCTCTGATGACGAGTAACTCTCACTGATGGGTCTGACGACGGCTTGTCTTCGGGGGGGAAGCCCCCGTCGAGAAGTTCCAAGTCGTTCCCCTCTCCCGACAGGTCAGCCATATTGACTGTTCCTGTCCCTGGGGATATACCCTCAGGGCCACCCAACGAATCGGGCTGTCGGCGAATCACACTGAAGCGTAGGGCAGCGTACTGCCCCCATCCACGGATATACACGTGGGGAGTGGCTTCCTCGATAACTTTGCGGAGTACTTGAAAGCACTCAACGCATCGTTGTTGGAGGGCCTCGTGGTGCCCAAATGACCCGGGGTGCCGAACCGCGGGGAGCATGGCCAGGTCAATTTGACGGCACTGCTCACCAATATCCTCCAGGTGTAGTTGACTCCCGGGGTATGGCATTTGTAGGCAGTGAAGACGGGAGTGAGTCTCCCGGAGAGTTCGGCGGAAGCACTCGAACTCATCCGGGGTGAGCGATTCGGGTGCATCAAAGCCCGGTCCTGCGACTGGCCAAAACTTCTCAGGGAAGTGGCCCTCTGCAAGGACGGTCCAGAAGCTCCACGACTCAAACTCGGGACCCAGATCTCCTCGGTCCTCTTCCATGGCTGGGAACGGACGGGGAACTGGTAGTGGTGCCGAGGCGGGCCGTCGGGCCGACGGGCTGGCCGGCGGTGAATACGGCGAGCAGGCCGATTGGCCTCCATATCCCGGGCCTCCCCCTGAGGGTGGCGGTGCCCCAGCTACCACATCACGATAGGACGGGCCGGCGAGCGAACATCCTGCCGTAGCATCGGTGCTCGCCGAGGGCGCACCAGATCGTGGTTCGACCGTCGGTCCCCAGAAAAAGTCTCCGGCTTCTCTGATCGAGACGGAAGGCACTTCCGGAGGGGCCGGTACCAACCGCAAGTTTGATCCTTGGGGGTCTACCAGGCCCTCGTTACTCCGGATATACCTTCGGAGAGACGCGGGGATCACATCGATCTCGCTCTCGGGGAGCACGAGGCTGACGTGCCGCATTCCTACCCCTGCCCTTGACTGGCGGGATTGGGGAAGGGGCTCTGTCGCCGAATCGTACTCTGCCTCTGAGTCAGAGAAGCAAACCGGTCGGATCTCTGTCCGGAACTCCGCAACATTCTTCCCTCGGCGTCGACGCCTTGCCTTCCTGCCCCTGGGTGGTTCTTCGGGGCAGGGCTGATCTCTGTCCTGGCGTCCTCCGGCCGCACTGGTGCTGGGGCCGAGAGGACTGGGAACCAAGGTGCGAGGGGCACCGGGACAGATATCAAAGGGGACGCGGGGAGAGATGATCCCGGGCAGGACTCCGGGCCGGGATCGGGAGGTGGGATGACCCATGCCTCCTGGATCGGCCACACAGAGTAGATCCTGCCGGTGAATAGCGCTACCGCGAGGTGGTCCGCGGTGGCTACTGCCAGTGCCAGCAACCGGGAGAGTCAACCCAACCTGCCTTTGGGGCGGTCGGGGCCTCGATCCGGGTCGGGCATAGGAGTTCCCCCGCTCAGGATGCACAGAGGCCTGGCGACTGGAGCCAGCAGTGGCTTGGGCCAATGCGGCCGCTGTTGCTAGAGCCCCAAGGTGGGCATCCTCTTCCGCTCGTGCCCGACGTTGGCGTCGAGACAGACGAGCCGGGATGAGCGGCGCGGGCAGGTGGAGAGCCTGTTCCTCGACTTGAGGGGCCTGGCGGCGATGTCGCCGTGGCCTGGCGGGAGCCCTTATCGTGGATCCCTGGAGCGGACCTCGGATAGAGTGATCCTGGGCATCTTCCACTTCATCCGCATAGGGAAGGGAACTGTCAGAGCGCTCCGGGGATAAACTCCCGAAGCGATTGGACGTTGAGGTAGGCAGTGGTGCCTCCCTGCGCGGCCCTCGGGGGCGGCGGTGGTGGCGAGGCGCAGCCTCCTCAAGGTCTAGGCGAGCCATGTCCCTAGTGGGGATGACTCCCTCTTCCTCGTATCTCCGCACCAGGGTGTTGATCACCCTTCTCTGGATGACCTCCGAGGGGGAGAGAGGGCGTGGTCGTCCCGCAATTGCGGCTGCTGGGACGGCTGTGGAACGGGCGGGACCGCGCGGAGTAGCCGCGTCGGTGTTTCCCCTGTCCCTGCGCCAGTGGGCGGGTGGCGTTCGGGCACTAGATCGGGCGACCTGATTTCTGAAAGCAGGGAGAATGACCCATTAATACTGACAGGAAAAAGGAATCGACAACCAACCATTAGTGCCACGACGCCTTCCGTGGGGGGAACCCAGGCCCTCGACGTTGCGAGACGGAGTGCCCGATGTCCCTTCCCCAGCCCCTGGCGGGTAAGACTGAATGCTTGGCCGGGCAACACGCCGGTCTTCCAACACCTCTGAAAGCCATCGGTCTTCGTATCGAGGAGAAGAGATTCACGTCGGGTTCACCATTTTTCTGTTTCGGTGCGGATGTGCGTCGGGTTACGCTGTTCCGCCAGGACGCGTTCGCGCGTGCACCCGTCAACCCGAGGGGATGGGCGCGCGGCTTGTGGTCCCGCAGTCCCGCTTTCCAAGGGCGGGCGGCATCCGTCCCTTATTCAGGGGCGTCTGCTCCTTGATCGAAACCGGGATGATGGGATGTCGGCTCCTCCTTCCTCGGACGTCTCCTCGGAACTTGTCGCCTAATCC
The DNA here is from genome assembly GCA_963277665.1 of Viscum album. Classification (NCBI taxonomy): domain Eukaryota; kingdom Viridiplantae; phylum Streptophyta; class Magnoliopsida; order Santalales; family Viscaceae; genus Viscum; species Viscum album. The sequence goes on along the minus strand of OY728126.1, from coordinate 879,022,911 downwards.
GGGTCTCCCTCATAGACTTAAGAATGTTCGTGAATCTCGTTCCCGGCGCCATATCTTCATGGACACCGGTTAATTACGCTGCTTCCGCCCGGACGTTCCAAGGAGTCTGGGCGGGGCAGCAACCTGCGGTGAGAAGGCCGGGTGGCTCTGGGTGCTGGGGGCGTGTCGTAACACTGCGGCTCTGCACGTCTGTCTTCCGTCCCTAATAGGGCTTCTCGAAGGCACGATGGCCTGAGGCATCCCGTACTAGGTGCGGGGAACTGTGTCACCTGAGGTTTTCCTCAGCTTCCCGTGTTTAACACGGGGTATGCCGCGAGTTTAACGTCCAGCGGGGACGGCATCGGACCGATCAACACGAAAAGTGGATCAGATGACAGAACCCCTTGCGGGGAACCTCCGACGCTGGGGCCAGCACATGGGCGGCTTCCCAAGTAACGTGGAGTGAAGTGAAGTGGCATGACCCCACCGGGATGTGGCGGCCCGGGTAAGGATCAGGATGGATGATGGAGTAAAGAGCTTGGACCCCAGGGGGGCTTCCTACGTACCGCGCGTTAACACGGATCAAAGTCAACGTAGTTCGGGCATACAGTTTAACGTCATGCTGGACGTCGGCAGGCCGACTCACGAAGAGGTCGAGGCCGCCGGGCGGAGGATTGAACCGAACCACCTCGCACGGAGGGGGATGGAACGGCCGGGTGGATCACAGTTTCACGTCATGCTGGACGATAAAAGGGGAAATGGAAAAGGGGGGCTGTGGGGAGGCACCGTGGAGATACACACGGGCAGCCTCCCACAGGGGCGGATTCATAGGTGAATCAACGCAAGCGTGAACCCTGGAGGGGTCCACTGATGGACGAACGGACGTAAATACGACCGGAACGACCAGGTGGTGGGCTTGGGCCTCAGGGAGGCTTCCTACGTACCCTGTATAGAAGACAGGGATCAAAGTCCACGTAGTTCATTCTGTCAGGACTTACGCACTTGGGGCAGCCCGGATACTGCAAAACTCAGTTGGAAGGGACTTGGACCGAAAGCAAAAGACACCTCGATCCCAGTCAGACCCTCTACTGGCTTCGGCAGTGGGGAGGTGCAATGGAGATACACATGTGCAGCCTCCCACGAGAAACTAGGGGTTTGTAATACCCTGCCCCCGTAGGGAAAAGCCACTCCCATTAAATCGTCCCAAAAGGGGGACAATCCCGACATCCCTGCAGAGACGAGCGGGTGGGGGCCACGTCCAAACCGGGGGAGACCCTGCGTGCGGAGCACGGGATCAGGTTGCGGACGGTTTAGCGTCTTGCCAGACGAAGTACAGTTTAACGTCATGTGTTGAGGACGAGGCACTTGGCAGTTTAACGTCTTGCAGCACGGACGATGGGGGCTAGGCAGTTTAATGTCGTGCAGCTTGGACGGGTGTGCAGTTTAACGTCATGCTGGGCATAGGTTGCCGGACGAAGCACTTGGCAGTTTAACGTCTTGCAGCGCGGACGATGTACAGTTTAACGTCGTGCAGGACGTATATGCAGTTTAACGTCATGCTGGACGAGTATGCAGTTTAACGTCATGTTGGACATATATGCAGTTTAACGTCATGCTGGACATATATGCAGTTTAACGTCATGCTGGACATAGGTGCGTGTCACTTCGCGCAAGCCTGGAGGGCCGCACGGGAAGACAACGCACGGTGCGGGCACCCGGGATGAGAATCATCGGATGCCACACAGGCGGGTACCCTTAGGAGGTCAACGGGGGCGACCCTGGCAGATTGCGCGCAAAAAGGAAGCTTTGCGCGCAATACTGCGGGCCGGCGCGCAATCGGGACGGCTGGCGCGCAATTGGGCCAGCGCCTTGCGCGCGGATGCTTCAGATTGCTCACACCGGGCTTCGGATAGCGCGCGGGGGCAACGGCTCATTCTTTAACGAATGGCCACTTGAAAGAAGGGGGGGTGCGCGCAATCAGGCCGGATTGCGCGCACCCCGGGGGCAATTGCGCGCAAGCGGGTTCTTTTGCGCGCAAAGGCCTTAGGGTGAGTTTTTATTCAAATGAAAGGAGCCAGCGGGGATTGCGCGCGAAGGCGGACCCCGAGGCTTTCTTGCGCGAAAGAAAGGAGGTTACCTGAAGTTCGTCATTGCGCGCGGAAGGGGTTGAATTGCGCGCACGGGAGACGTTTCGACTTCCAGCCACCTTTGAAACGTTGGGGGTCGCCTTGTATTTATAGGCAACCCCGGGCGCGGAATCCAGGATGCGAGCGCGAAATTCCCCCCGCGGGCGCGGAATCGGGCGCGGCGCGTAAGGGAGTCGCGCGGACCCGCGGCGCGCAGAATTGCGCGCCGAGCCGGCGCCTTGCGCGCATCCCGGTGGTTTTCCGCGCGGGACGTCACCTTTGCGCGCGGGCCTCTGAAATTCCGCGCACGGCCTCCGGGCCCTCCGAAACATCCTTCCGACTCCAAATATGACCTCGCTTTCCGCATCCGGAGCTTCGTTTGGGAGCAACGGACTTTTCCGGCGTCTACAGTGTGGAAGATACAATGTGATATGTTACAATCATGGAACTTCCATAATCAGTGATCGTTGATGGTAATGATCTAGGAAGGATCATTAGAGAGATGTTGGGGTCAGTAACCCCATATCACAATAGGGTGAAGTTTTCCATACAATCATAGAGATCTGGTTCAGTACTCCCCTAACACACTAGTGCATAGGTTCCCTATATTCTTAATACAGATATAGATGGTACTCCCCAACACTATGAATGGTTCATCTATCTATGGATTGGTACTCCCCCATCTTTAAGCTCCGACTGTGTGTGGTTCCTCCATGGGAGTTGTTGATCCCTCAACTATGGAGTGTTGTAGTGAGGAGTGGTCCCCTATATGCATGTTCTGGTGAGTTTTCAATTAATTTTGGTCATTGGTGATTGACTTTTGGAGTTTTAGGATTACTCATCGACTTTATCTGGGTTGCGATATAGAGATACACTTCCATTATTATATAGTCTTCTTTATGAGTATATTTATGTGAATATATTGGGTTTAACTTCCATTTTATTTGTGTTGAGATGACTATCATTGTATATTTATATCACTCCCTTTGAGTTTTTAGGTTGTCCTACTATATATGTATATAATCACCCATACATGGTCTTTTCTTTCATGTGTCATGTATTATTCAGATGATAGAAAGTTGTGCTGAATTTGGTGGAGTATAGTAATACATGGGTGCATTGGCCCCATTCATTGGTTGGGCTTAGAGATCAGGATCTAGGATCTCTTAGCTTTCTCTATTCCCAGTTTTTGTCTGGTAGATACTTTTTTTTTGGTTGAGTGTTTTGTTTTCCCCTTTACACTTCGGTTTTAATCTGTCACACTCTAATGTATTCCCTTGAGGTTATTTCAAGAATTGTTTCCTTTATATGTTACTATCCTTCATTATTTCACTTCACTATTTAATTGATATGGTTGGGTGCCTACATATATTTACATTAGGTAAAGACCTCCATTTTTATATTACTCTTGAATTCTTATCACCAGCCATTGGCCCATTAGAGGTGGGGTTGGGGTTGTGACGGCTTGGCCTTCCACCAGTCAGGTGAGACCCAGTGGGTTCAGTCATTACAAAGGTAACATATGAGGGTTTAGAATAATAATCTTCAACAATGAGTCATGATATAAGATGATAACATAAAGACAACATAGAAATTTAGCAACAACATAAACCATGAAATCATTAACATATGTGAAGGATAACCACCAAGAAACCATAATATAGTGTTCTTAGGATAAAATCACATGAACTATACATTTAATAAAATCATATATAAACATTACCCAATCCATTGGATGTCTATATAATTTTGGACACACCCGTCACGTTCATATCATTTACATGAACAAGTGTGCTGCATAGATCATTCAACATAAGGTTGTATTTTATAACATATAATACCATGAAAAAAGAAGTTTGAGATACATATATGGAATCCTCACTAAATTAAGAATATTTAAATCTAGTTTAATACCCTTTAGTGTAAATGGATATGAATTTTCACTATACAATTGTTTTCCCTGAAAAATCATATGATGATTTTGGCAGTAAAATAGTGATACGTAAAGGATCATAAAAGGGCTTAATGAGATTGAAAGGGATATATCATCACTTGGAAATAATAATTATAGTAATAGCGATATGTAATAACATAACCCAACTTGAACAATTTTAAATTAAAGGCACATTATAAAGAACGTGCTTGAATTGAGAGGAGTGGGAGAGGTTCCATTATCTTTAAAGGGTGCTACTAAAAGCTTTGGAGGAGATTATTAAGAGATTGGGGAACCATGGGAAGACTATAGAGAGTGAGGTTATGTTAGTATCATTATTTAATGTTTTGTATTAAATAGTAATGAGATTCTGGGTGGGTTTATATAGAAAAAGTTAGGAGAATTCTATATTAATTTCCAAACATAGGTTTTAGAATCTATATGATAATGTAATCAAAACCAAAAACTTTTTCGTGGTTTTTTCAAATAGTTTCTACAAAATTGAAGTGTTTATTATTATTTTACACATTTAAGAACTTATATAATTAAAATAACACCCTTGGTAATGTGGAAGTGAATCTTGTTTATAAAGAATTGATTTTAAAAACTTAAAATGTAATATAGGTTTTGGAGGATTAAATAAGGCTTTATAAAAATAAGAAAATAATTTAAAAGATACATTATTGTAAAGGGGAATATGTATTTGGTCATGGAAACACATGATGGCATATATTACATTACTTTTTGGTCCTTATAATGTTATGATAAAAACCATATATTTATACCGTATTTAAGTTTTACCGAAAAATTTGAATATAATAAAAAATTATGAAAAAACCAGTGTTAGATAATTTCAAAATTATGATTTCAAAAATTAGATTTATTTTATCAAGATAATTTTTAAATATGATAATTTAAATAATTATTTCAAAATACCCATTAGTAGAAAAATACTGGTTTTTTACAGTAATAGTTTTCTAACCCTTATAAAAATTAAATTTGAATTTGTAAAATTATATTATCATTTATATTTAATAAATATTATTTAATAATACTATTTTATTAAAATATAATTTATTTTTAAGAAATCATTAAAAATATTGTCTTGATTGTAACCATATATTTACCAAAAATATACTTTTTGTTTCATCATATCAGAATTTAATTTTTATCAAACTCATTATTTTATCATTTAAGAAGTAATTTTAAAAAGGTATAAATATAAACATGGTTTAACTAAAAGACAATTTAAAAATTAAATTTTTAAGGGTCTAAATACGTATCCCTTTATTAAACCAGTGAATACCCAAAGGGTAAGGTGTGCAATTGTGATATTTTTTTAGGGTAGTTCAACATACATGGTTTGGGTCATGATCTCGTTGAGCTAGACCTTTCCCATTAATGGTTTCATTATTGATTTAGTTTTGGAATATTGTATTGGAATTTGTCATGGTCAAATCCCAGTGATTCTATCTCCCTTGGAAGCTCCAATAAATGGGCTTCATAGGGTATGATCCAACTGGTCGAGGTTATCACTGCTTCCATCTATATCAATTGGACTTTCTCATAACCCATAATATATACTAATCACAAAATCATTTTATAACATCTATACTATCAATAGTATGTATTCTTGAGGTCTTTTAAATTCAACAGGATATAACTTATAATGATCCAAAATAAGCAAAGCCGTTTTTGTTTTTTCTATAGAAACATTACTTAATAATTCATTTATTTACTCAAAAAGGGGTTTTCATTTTTAAAATTTCAGGTTTTTACAATGTAACTATATTGGAATAATTCATGTGACAAAAACATACAACATTTATAAGAACTAAAAATTTATTGGTAGATATTTAATGGATAAAGTCCCTAGAGAAAATCTTTTTCACTTTTGGAAGTAGTGAAAAGGAAAAAGTCATTATAGTGGTCTATAGTATAAAGGGAGACCTAGACCAATAGTGGTTTCTAATTCAAAATACTAAAGTGAAAGATGAGATAATCTATATAGAATGGGGAAATTTTAAAGGGTTATTCTATGAAACATAATTTCCATATTCAACTAGTAGATAAATAGAAATGTAGTTCCTCAATCATAGATAAAATAATGAGGAAAATGTTGTTGAGTAAAAGGATTACTTTACAAGGTTGTCTTGGTATATTACAGAATATGTGCATAGATTAGAAAGAAATATTGAACATTTATTTTATGGGTTAAAGTCAATCCTTTAATGGGTGTTGGTCTCTCAAAACTTTTCATCATATAAGGATATATTCTCAAGTGCCATTAAGAAATAATATGAGTTATCTAGTATGTTAATATTCAAAATAAATTAGGATAAGAGGATGACTGGGAATCATGAGAAGAACAATGTGGAAAATGGGGAGAAATGAAGGATGTGATTTCCCACATATGATAATTGTGGGATGGAATACCATGGGGATTGAAGGAAAAAATGAGAGTTTTTACATATGTGGAGGAAATTTCAATCAAAATTGAGAATGAAAAGGAAAAGAAGATGTTATTTATGTCCAATTATTTATGTGTAAGGGGAAGCGATATTATGATAACCAATACCCCAAACATCAAGGGAATTTAACTCAAAAAATTCAATGGTAGAAAGGACAAGATTATGTGATTTCCATAGTAGAATTAAAATTTCCTAATGATGAGGTGGTAGGTAATTTGATCATATCCTCAATGTTAAATAATATTTTATTTTATTCTGGATATTTTCACTCTTTTATATCTTCAATATTTTCCAAAAAGCATAAAATATTTCTTTGGCACCCGATTAATGTATTTATCAATTAAGAATCTAAGTGGAAATATCATTGTAATGAATATATCTAAGGTAGTTACAATTAAAATTCTTAGACATACCCTATTTTAAAACTTGGCTGTTATAACTATGGATGAATTTGAAATGATCATTTCTATGGATTGGATTTAAAATTATAATTCAGAAATTTATTCCAATAGAAGGTAATATGGTTCATAAAGGTGATGTGGAATATCTTATCTTTAGAGGGGAAACATTATCATCTAAACCATATATGGATCCCCCCTAGAATCTCTCCTTAATGAAATTATAGGAAGAGAGGAAGATCGAGAATGATATATTGATATTGAAGATATCCTAAAAAAATACGACATACTCATGGTAAAAAAATTGATTGTTGTTTTTCTAATATAATTACCCAGTCATCCACATTAGTGTGATGTCGATTTCTCTGTTGAACTCATTCCCAATAAAATAACTACATCTAAAAATTCCTATATAATGGAACCAGTGGAGTAGTTGGAGTAAAAAAATAGTTGTAAGAGATTTGTGATAAGGTATTTATATGATATGGGTCTATGAGACTGTGAATTTATTATAGGAAGATTAATTCCATTACTATAAATAATAATTATCCATTACCACACATCGATTCCTTATTTGTTCAACTTCAAGTAGTCCAATACTTTTCAAATTTATAAATTTTCACTAGTCATCATAAGCTAAGGGTGAAGAAGGATGATATACAAAAGATGGAATTTTGGACAAGGTATGGACATTATGAGTTTATGGTAATTCATTTTTTTGAAGAAGGAAAGATAATATTAATGACGAATATCAGCAGTCGTACATAAGTAGAGCCAAGAAGGGAAATTGTCCAGCTGTAGTTGGTTGACATCGAAGGGGCCTGAGGCCACCGGCTGATGGGCTGCATTGTTTTCTTCCCTTTTGGTAAAGGAGAAGGTGCAGTAAGAGAAGCCTTGGAACAACGAGCATATTCTTCTGACGATAATGACAAAGGCCTGGAGTCTGGCATCACTGTGGTGAATATCATTGATAAAAGAAAGGAAGTTAGACTCGATTATGATATCAGCCCATCCACGTTCCATAGCGAGCGTCATCCCTGCCAGTATGGCATAGGCCTCAGCAACTGCAGGTTCCTAGAAGGCATGACGTGGTTCATATTTTACAGCAAAGATCTACCCCAGATGATTTCGAGCCAGGAGGCCAAGATCAACAGGCCCATCCTTGGAGAGAGATGCGTCCATGTTAATCTTAAGACTCCCTTCCTTTGGGGGGGGGGGGTCCATTGAGGGGAACAGGAGGGGAAAATTCCTGGAAAAAAGTGTCCTTTTAGGTCCTTCCAGCCCTCAATCAATGAAGTGGCTCGTTCAATCCAGAACTCGGGAGGCTGATGAACATGGTGGAAAACCCAATCGTTATGCCGAACCCAAATGATCCAGGCCAGGGTGCAACGAGAGCTTGTGTTAGACAATGAAAGAGAGAAACACCAACTCATCAGAAGATCGGGGAGGTCAAAGTCAATATCCAGTGAACAATATGAAGCTGAGCCCCATTTATTCCAAATTCCCTTGGCTCCCAGGCTGTGAATGATGGTGTGCCAAGGAGTTTCGAAAATATTCGGGCAGAAAGGGCAGGATTTAACACTGGCCATATATCGGTAAACAAGGAGGCTCATGGTAGGGAGAGTGCCCATGCACACCTGCCACCAAAATTGGCGTATTTTTGGGGGGACGTTGAGCTTCAAAATCACTTTCCATGGTCCCTCATCATGGTTGTGAGAGTGAATGCCAAGAGCCAGTCTATACCTAGATCTCACCGTGTACTCTCTTGAAGTATCATTTGTCCAAAAAAGTTGGCCGTGGCCTGCATTAGGGAGCCAGGGGATGCTCAGAATAATTCTTTGGTCTCTTTCATTAAAACATTCCTGGATCTTTTCCCCACACCATCCCGGGACCTGGTCTGAAAAGTGGCAGTTGACAGAGGCGTCTTCAAGACCTGGTTGGGAGGGGGATGTGGCCCGCACACCATCCTTATTGATAAGCCAAGGATCATTCCAGATGTTAAAAGATGAGACATTTCCAATCCTCCATCCCAGTCATTTTTCTAGGAGATTTTGGGCCCCCCAAATACTTCTCCAGAGGAAGCTAGGGCAGGGGCCAAGGAAGGATCCACAGAAGTCCGTGTGGGGAAAGTACTTGGCATAGATTACCCGTGAACATAAATATGATGGACGGTTAATAAGGCGCCATCCTTTCATGTCCAACAATCTGTCATTGAACAGAAGAAGATTCTGAAATCCCATACCTCCCTCCGACTTGGGTTTGCAGAGTTTCTCCCAGTCCAACCAGTGGGGTCGATTTCTTCCATCATTTTCCCCCCAGCAAAAGTTGGCATTATGTGAATGGATTAGGTTTAAGATGGTCATCAGGAGCTTAAACATCGACATAAAGTAGCTGGGGATAGACTGAAAGATAGATTTAATGACGGTTCCTTTTTCGGCTTTGGAGATGCTTTTTGGGGTCCGGCCTTGAATGTTTTTCTCAATCCTGTCCACCAGAGCTGCAAAGATTTATTTTTTGGACCGTCCAATCACCGTAGGTAGTCCGAGATACTTCTGGTGTTTATCGACCAAATGGATACCTGTAGATGCCCAAATCTCAGCTCTCTTGGCCAGAGGCACCCCTGCGCTAAATGAGATTTCCTATTTTCTGTGATTTACAGACTGTCCAGACGCCCGCTCATATTGACGGATTGCTTTGCTGATCACCTTACATTCATTAACAGTGGATCTGGAAAAAAGGATGCAGTCGTCAGCGAAGAAGAGATGTGACACTTGTGGGATTTCATGGCAGACCTTTTCACCATGAATAGACTTAGAGGATGCAACCCTAGAGATAAGGTTAGAGAAAACATCATCCACCAAAATGAAGAGAAAAGGGGAGAGAGGATCTCCTTGGTGCATGCCTCTGGTTGGGGTAAATCCTCTAGTGAGCTCCCCATTGACCTTGATTCTAAAAGAGACGGACGAGATGCAGTGCATGACAATTTCTATCCATTTAGTACAGAAGACCATTCTCAGCATCATAGCTCTAAGGAACTATCATTCCACTTTTTCATAGGCTTTGGTCATATCCATTTTCCAGGCCATGGTTCCTCTTTTCGCAGTGGAGCACATTTTCATAGAGTGGAACACTTCATGGGCCATAATTGCATTTTCAGTAATCATATGTTTGGCCACGAAGGCGCTCTGGTTTTCGGTAATAATATTAGGAAGCCAAGGACGTAGCTGATTGAAAAGGATTTTTTAGAAGATCTTATAAGAAACACTGTAGAGGCTAATAGGTCTAAAATTAGGGATCGCCTGAGGTTTCTTGATTTTGGGGATGAGGATGAGGATCGTTTTGTTGATGGAGTAAATTCTTGTATTCCCCTCCCAGATGTTTTTATCATTTTACAGATGTTGGGACCAATAATGTTCGAGTATTGTTTAAAAAATAGGGTGTGAAAACCATCTAGTCCCGGTGCCTTAGTGGAGTGGATATAATTCAAGGCCATGTGTATCTCATCATTCATCACATCTTTTGTAAGCTGCCGGTTAATCTCCTCAGTGATCACAGGTATGATCTTCCACTTTAGCAGACATTAAAGGAGTCCCCATGGAGAAGAGGTTCTAGAAATAGCCTACCAAAGCTTATTGAATTCCATAGGTGTCAGAAACTTTGCTTCCATCAGGTTTTGAAAGGCTCCTGATAGAGTTTTTTCGGTGCCTAGAAAACTCTTTTAGGTGGAAATACCTTGTATTAGCGTCACCCTATTTAATATGGATGTCACGCGCCCACATAGGCCAAAATATTCCCTTAACACGAAGGGCCCCATCCAACTCTCTTTGAGTGGCACCAATCCTGGAGATGTTTCCATTGGATGGGGTTTGCCTTATTAAGTTGTGCAACTTCTTTTCAAGGACATCACAATGCCTATCAGGTTGGTGGAATTTCTTGTTCCTCCAAGATCTCAGAATGGAAGAAAACTATTAGAGATTGAGGACATCATCTTCATGGGAACTCTTCTAACTTGATCGAACCACCCCTTCACATTCCTGGTCTTTTTCCCAGAAGATCTCAAATCTAAAGGGTCTTCTTCATTGTTGATTTCGTTCACCTTGAAAACAGTCAATGAGAATTGGGCAGTGATCCGAATAGTTAAGGGCCATGTGGCTAACATGAAACATATTGAACAGATTGATCAAATCAGTAGAACCCAGAAATCTATCAAAATGCTCAGCGATGCGAGTACCTTCAGTGTTGCCATGGAACCAAGTAAAAGGATTACCTGTGAGCCCCAGATCAACTAGGTTCTCCTTAGTGACTGTATCTTTGAATTTAGACATCGAGGATAGGTGTCGAAAGCTTCCGCCTCTCTTTTCCTTATGTTACATGATCTCATTGACATCACCTCCGAAAAGAATAGGGCTTGGTAAATCATGTCACAGCTTGCATATAAGGTCCCATGACTTCGCCTTATCAGAATGGGATGGCCAGCCGTAGAAACCCACAAAGGTCCATGGTGGGTGCAAGTCAGTTTGAATAGTCACAACCACGTGGTGCATGGAGTAAGAAAAAATATTAACGTCAATGTTTTCCTTCTAGAGGAGACAGAGGCCCCTAGAATGGAATTGTCTAGGCATTGGAAAGTATCCTTGGAAGCCACACATTAGAGCAATACCATTGGTGTCCTTGTTTTCTAGTATGGTTTCGGACAAGAAAACCATATAGGGGCGACTTTGAGTGCAAATGCACTGAAGAATTCGAACCGTTCATGGGTTTCCACACCCCCGACAGTTCCAGCATAACACAATCATTGCTCTAGGAGGGGCTGGGTCTCACCTGCCACCACCTTTGGTTCCTCCGGACTCATTTCACCACTTGTCATTTTCCATATTTTGGTGGGATTCCTCCCCGATTCGCATGTTTCGGTTTGACTTTTCCTGAACATGGGGTTAGGGTCTTCCACGAGACCATCACTTCCTCCACATTGCACCCTTTTCCACGTGCGATGGGTGATTGGGCCCAACATTGGAGTTCCCATCATTACATGGGCCTCCAGTGGTGTTTTATCATTTACAAACGATTGTGGATCCGGATCTAGATCTAGTGGCTCTAAGTGCATCTGCATTGGCATTGAGAATTTCCTTGATGGTTATCTTTGCCTCGTCACCGACCTTGTGGATGGTTGAGTTTTGTCCTTCAAGTGGTTAGGATGAACTCCAGCTTCTCTCTGAGTGGGATAGTCAGCGTTGGAGAAATCTGGAGGTCCTAGTATAATGGCTGGTCCATGTGTAGGTTCCACCTAGTTGGTATGTGCCAACATGAGATGGTCATGGTCCTTTTGTTTTTCCATCTCAGGGATTAAAGAAATTTTATTCATTTTTTCACGGAGCCAAGGGACGTATTGGAGGGTGATGTCACCTGATCCACTCTTGGGTTTTGTGGTACACGTTCTTTCTTGGTGGCCAAGATGACCACAAAAAGGCAGAATAGTGGTATTTTCTCAAATTCAAATGATATCCAGGTGTTGGCGTCTTCGATTTTCAGGAACATACCCCTCATCAGGGGCTCTGACACCTCAATTTATGCCTTAATCCAAACCTCAGGGACCCATTGTATCGGGTTTGAGCCATCCCATTCAATATAGTGGCCTAGACTATCCCCAATTTCCCTCATTATGTATTCTATTCTAGCGTGGAAGGGGATTCCTTTAACTCGTATCCAGAAGGGGGAGCGGGTTAAATTCACTCACTGGATATCATCTCCCCCTTTGAATTCTTCCATGAGGAGGAGTTGGTTATCAAAGGACCACTGTCTTCCATACAAAATTTTTCCCCTATCGCTCTCATTAAAAAACTCGAAGACTATGTGATTAGTCCCCACCTCCTGAATAGTCACTCCTACATCAAGTTTCCAGATTAACTGGAGAGTGTTTTTGAGAGCCCCCTAATTAACCGAAATATTTTCAATGAACTTTCCCACAACGAGCAGAGACATGCATTTTTTCCAGAGTGGGTCTTCATTTCTCCATGCCTTGATCTCCGATTTTTCTTTGTCTCTTAGGGATAACCCCTTCCACTACTTAACTAAGTCGGCTTCCATAGCGCAAGTCAAGGGATGAGTGCACAATCCTTCTAAAGGGTCGGCACCCTTGTGGATCCAAAACCACCCTAACTTCAAAAAACCCCATACAATAAGAGGGTCTCTAGACCAGATCCTTTTCTTGGCCCCTTACGCGGTCCACCCACCTGAGACCACCTCCCTATCCTTTGAAATCAAAACAACCATAAAAATGGTCATTCCTAGGACCCATGCCGCGTGCCCCTGTCTTCATGGAGAAACTTACCATGGTAGGCCTTTGCAGCTTCACCACATCTCAGGCCTTCGCGAGAAAACAATGCCTCAGATCCTCACGGTAAGAACGTCGCAGACCAGCCACCGTGCGATCTCGCGACTCATCCGACCTTCGCTACAGGTGTTTCTTGAATCGGCCTCTTCACGAACTCACTTCGCGAACCAGAAACTCCACACAACGAGTGCCACAACCCATCGTGGCAGGTTCTTCGTGAAGCAATCACAACGTGAGCACTCAAACGCCACGAACCTTCGCGAACGGTGCTTCGCAAATCAAATTCTTCACGAATCGACAACTTTGCGGTAGGTGCTTCACGAATCCTCCTCTTCGTGAGCGCTCAAACTTGGGGAAATATTGAAAGGTCCTCTTCTTCACGAGCACTCACAGTCGGTGAACCAACGCAGAGTGTGCTGCCCTAATCAAACCCCAAATCGGCATAAACTTCGCACTAGTGTGGAATTGAATACCACCCCCAATCCTTCCCCTATCTTCACGAAGCAGGAACTAAGGCCAAAAGGGAGAGGGAAGCCACGACAGATCTGACACCAATAGGGATGACGGCATCGGGAAAGATTACAAGGTCCCCTGGTAGGTCGGAACTATGCCAGGAGGCGAAAAAGAAAAGAGAAAGAACTCTGACTCCCTTCGAGGCCCAAGGGGTGGCTCCGGGAACAGGAGGAGACTCCTGGAGGCAGACAGAAGCAAGGACTTTGCCGTGGAGGGTTGAGGAGCGGCACAGAAGAAGGGTAACAAAACTATCCGCAAAAGCGCCGCAGATCCACCGCTCCAACACAGCTGCAGAAGTGGAAAATGCGTCGCCACAGAACCATAACTCTGAGGAAGGAGACGCAGGCCCTAGGAAAACATGCAGGATGTGCGCAGGGTACCTGTTCAATAGACAAAGTACCCCAAAACACTATCATCATGCAGGGGATAAATGGTAATAACCTGTGGAGAATTTCAAAGAGCTTTAAAAAACGAATTGTATGAGACATATAGTTGTTGAAACTTTGTTTTTCCACATAGATAAAAAGGGGAAAAATGGGAATAACCTATGGATAATATAAGAAGAAAAATGAGGGGTCCTAAGGATCATAAAATCATCCAACATCCATTTGACAAAGTACCCCAAAACACTATCATCATGCAGGGTAACTATGCAATAGACTCTATGATCATCCTGAGTGAGATAATGAATGAGAAACCTAAGTGAGCCACCTGAGAAAGATGGAACCTCTACCCAAGGTCCTATATTTTCCTATAATAAGGCTTTGGGGTCTTCATTTGTATGGAAGAAATTTTTTGAAGTCCAATTGATGCTCTTCTCTCCCTAATCCTTTGCTCAAGACCTAAAAAACCTTCTAGGTAGCTTTATAATCCCTAAAGAAGAGAGAATTAAATGGTTATAGTGAAACTAAATTCCTCCCAAGGTCTAAAATAAAAAACACCTATGTGATGCACTGGCTCACCCCATTAATAAATACTAGTGTGAGGTCACATTCCTCAATCAAGGGGATTATTGAGACACTTTTGTGAATACCTAAAAATACCCTTTATGTCTTGATCAAGGTCTCTAACAAGTGTAGTTTTCTAGGTGGTCCATAACCCAGGGTACCTCCAACTCACTCAGGCCAACCTACATAGAGAACCCCCTACACGAGCATTTCTGGGATCACCCAAAACTACCTGTGCAAGAACATTATTTTGTACCATTTTATGAAAGGGAACAAATTGAAACCCCACCAATGCTTCCTGACATGCACAACCATGGCGAGTGGCACACCAGCATTTCCCCCATTTGGGTGTGTATTCCTACGGTCAGAGGTTTCCCAAACTTTTCTGGTTGGCCAGTCAGGGTTCTCAAGGTGCATGTGATTTTGTATCCCTATGTTCATGAGGACCCATACCCCAAGGATAGTGTCAGGGAGTTCCCAATCACAGATACTCGGTTTAGAACCTTGTCTTACCCTTATCATCTCTAAGACCCAGAGCCTCCAGTTTTAGGTAGGGAGGGTAAATATTATGATTTATTTTCTATTGAATGAGGAATGATATCCTCTTCCATCACTTTAGAACCAATTTTAGTACATCCATCCAAGAGTAATCCCATATCCTTTCTTACAAGAGGTTTTACTCTTCTCATCTCTTCCTCCGACCCACCACCAAGGGTCCTGCTTCTCTACCTCCTCGATCTCCATACCCTGGACCCATTCTAGGGTAAAGTGAAGAGAGGGAAGTGGCATACCCTTGGCCTCTTGCACTATCTTCCCTCTACTCTTCCACCAATGGAGGAGGAGAATTGTGTGGTTTATAGAATCTTTTTCTTCTTCTTGTTTTTCACACTGAGCATGAATCATATGGTCTTAGAGGTCAATGGTGATCATGACATCCACACGATCCATTCCAAATAAATAACTATGATAACTCTAACTACTACTACAATTGGGATATGTAGTATTCCCACCTAGGGCATGAGATAAATGGGAATCACCCTCAAAAGTAAACCATAATCATAATTCCCTTAATCCAGGAATCCTATTTAGGAGTAAACCATGAAATAAGCCTCCAAATCACCATGAATCGAGATATCCCTCATGGTCCCTTCATAAGTAATTATCTTTTGGATTAATCCCCAATATAATCCTCTTGAAGGGAAATACTCCCCTACAAAACAAGTCCTCAAAGGGACTCCATAGGAGTAGGTACTTACCACCGAACTACGTGGGATTTGATTCCCATCCAAATGGGATACATATAAAGCATCTATGTGGTCCAAATCCAACACCCCAAATCAACCACATTATCTCTGGTTCACATTCCCAATAGGATTTATTTCAACCTAGAAATTAATCCCTCATCCAGGTTCCTTGGGTTGCTTTAGCATAGGACCCATACTAACCTTTGACTATGCACCTTCTGCATTGACATCATTGCCAAATAATGTTAAATTGTAAGTTTAAGCCCTTATCACTTGACCTTAAAAGGTATGATGTGCTTCATTTTGTGGAAATAAACTATGTGGGTTCTAATTCATTTTACAATGATACATAAGTATCCCATTTATGGGTTTGATCCAAAAATGAAAACAACTATCATCTCCTTGGATGGAGATACACTCCAGATCACCCCACTGAGTGCCTTAAAGACTAGCATCAACATAATAACGACTCTATAATCTCGAAGTAGTATATAAGAGGATACCATATATGGAGAACCTTGGATATGTACAGATATCTACATTGATAAAGAACCTAGGATATATAACGATGATTCTATGTTCAAAAAATCATAGTGATTGTCTCTTAGTCCAAGGGTAATTCAGATCATACATTGGAATTAACGAGGAATTCATGAAAATATATTTAATATTTAAGAGAGTCATGGAGTAGGAAACAATTATCCCCAAAAGTTTTTAATGAGCCTGACCTCCCATACTCTCGGCCAATGTGAGTTTTTAATCATCATTGAACAAACATCATGACAATCACATGCCTCTAGAAAGAAGGTCCCAATAGATAAAAACAATTGGGCATTTCTAGTTCCCCAAATAAACCCGTTGAAAACCATTCAAGAAATAATGATTCCCGACCTAAAACAATTCTCTGTGTAAAAAAAAATGGTGAACCCAATGTGAATCCTTAACCAAGATGATAGTATCACCCATATGTTAGGCCCTTTTCACTAAAATCTAAGAGGGTCCAACAAGAAAATAAATCATGCATGTGTTTGTTCAAATGATATGTTTCTTTAATGGATTTTATTGTTTTTTATCATATATAAAAGAACTTATTTCCAAGAACTCCCTTAAATACAATGACATACTTACAGAATTCACTAATGCATGCCATGGATAATACTTAGGTTGGGTCTCCATCCACATGGAGGAAGCCTCCACCAACCAAGTGTCTTCAACAGTGGGTATTGAACTCTCTAGACTAATAGTACCATTAGAACAATTGAATTCTGACCCTGGAGGCTTCCCAAAAATCCCTCCATCTGAACAAACACAACCGATCATCCAGTCAATGACAACTGGGTCTCCTAAAGCATATGGAACCAACCTCCATATTCAACCTTTTTGGGTGAAAATATCTTGAACGTGACCACTCGTCCCTCCGGTATCTTAGGTAGGTGGATCAAGAGGTCACATGCATCCTCACCCAAAAGATATAGTGGTCCATTTCAAGGGATCAAGACTACAATTTTCACTGCCAATTCCATGTGGTAGTGAACCCTCAATAATATGAGGGTGTTGACTTCGATTGACCAGCTCGGGTTCTTCAGATCCTGGCATGTAAGATGGACCATTGGGGGTGAACACCACCCAAGAGGGAGTAGGGTCACACTTCTTCCACTTCTGAAGAATCCCACCAACCCATTTTTTTAAAAAAAAATGTGAAATGGAACTTACACCCATATGACTTTATTTGGTCATCTAGAAGACATGAATAGCGGCACACAAAGAATCCCATCATTTAGATTTGGTATCATACCACGAGCTTGAAAATACACCTTCCTGCACCCTCCAATCCTATGAGTGGTATTGTCTAACAGTACTCATATAATCCTACCAACCAAGTTTTGTGGTAAACAACAAGCAAAATTGTCTGGAATTACCCAAATAAGTCAATCAAAAAGTCCTGATAACGAGCAGGGGGAAACTTAACTCTCTTCTGCACACATGAGTACTATTAATATCCACTAATAGAAAATGAAGGACATGATAATTCACATACACCCACTCATGATACATAATGTTTATATATCCAAGTTCAAACCACTAAATTCGCCAAGTATATCCTAGAAATGGTGAATGGTTAGATGAAAATACCTGCCCACATACTACAGTCTTTCTAGGACTTTATAACAGTGATGAAATTAGCACCCAAGGTATAGACACACAAATTTGTTCCCAAAAGTGTAATGGCTCACTAGCATATAACCCGAAGCCGATACACACCTATTCTTCCATCTAGGAGGTCCAGCGGGTGAAGTCCCCCATATTATTTGGACAACCAGATTGGTAATATACACCCAATCTAACTGGAGGTAATCAGCCTATCCTAACAGCCACTCCTAGGTAGGCACAAAAAATAACCCATGAAAACCACTTTTCCCAGAAGGTGTCCCCAGTTTCTCACAAGAAGGTATCAACAAATAAGCCTCAACACAAAAAACTCGAAAGGAATGAACTGATCTATGATCCGAATATGCTTAATTCTATATTTATTGAATCCCTCATACACCTATCTATGGTAGCTCGAGATCCTATACCCTCTCCAAAAAATTAATGGTACAGTAGAAATAATTCTGACGGTTCACCTTAGACACTTCCTCGTGAAGGATTTATTCATGTCTGTAATCTAATTGATCTTGAGATCCCTTCTCATGATGAGAGCCATGATAGCCCTCTGTGAGGCTAAAAGATCTAAGAGTAGTAGGGTATTCCCATTCCTATAATCCACCATGGTGGTACTCTCCCTGACAGTGTTCTCTATGAAAGTTCTCTCTATAGTAGTGTTTCACATTGTTAGGAAACTTCTCTAATTGGAAATATGGTGACTATAAATTCCTAAAGTTGTGAGGCACTTGAGAACACAAGGCTAGTCATGTGTGATTCCTTATCATTGGTAAGTGAGATCCTTTATCAAACGAAAGATATCATAAAAAATTTCATTCTAAGAACCTCCTTTGGATCACCTTCCTTCCAACATAATATAGAAAATCCCAACAAATCACATTTATTGTGATAAAGTGGTTGGGAAGCATCAAATCTAGTTGTATCGGGTTGAGGAGCCTCTAGAGAAAGAAAAAATATATTTTTTATGCATGAGAAAAAATTTGGCTAAAGATGACATACCATTCATGTTTGAGCCTTTATCCACCTCTCAATATGAAATTCCATATCCATTTTTAGATTATTGTGTTCACGAAATCTTCCATAATATATGGAAATCTCTTTTTCACTTGAAAGTGAAATAATTACCCAATGATTAATATCAAAATAACATTAAGGTAATAGAAGGGCTTCGATGCCAAATTGACTTAACAACTCTCTGGGATTCAGAAAATCCAAATATAGACAAATAGTTAGGATCCCTTTAACGTGTATGACTAAGTGCATTAATGAGGTTGTGACAGCTAATTGCGGACACCCCATATAGTGTTCATGACAAAGGATGGGGTGAAAATGGATCACTACACTTCATCACGCTCCCTAATCATAAAATCCTACCAAAGTTAATATCATGAAATTTCATAGCCTCAGGACAGCTCCAGCGAATAGACCTTGTCCAATACTGAAGATCTCCTCGAGAAAAACAGGCCTCGACCAACTCTCATTGATGTCGGGCTAAGAGAGAGAAATCTGTTGAGATACTTTTACATCAAGCATATGAGAATATCAAGAAATCATCCCTCTAAGAGGATTTTAGCAATCAAATAGCACAAATTTCAGAAATTGCACAATGATATTTGGAAATTGTTGATCTAAGTGCATACCAAATGATTCAACTAGACCATGTTAGAAAAAAACTCTATAAAATCGGATGGGCAACCGCATAAATAGCATCCATGGTGGTTCATAAGTAACCCCAGCCTATAGGGATGTGGAATTTTTTAATCCAACCTTCGAGGTTAGCAATCCAGACCCGAAGGGTTGTGAAAGAGGAATTGGAACATCCCCAACCCTTAGTTCTGGGGGATTTTGCACCTCAATAATCCCCTCCTCAATAAGAATATATCATTTCCTAATTAGGTAAAATGAAATAGATTGTATCCTCTTAGTTTGTACCTTACAATGATCTTTTACCCACATTTGGCATAAGCGCGACTGAAATATCTAGAGATTCCCTTCATATTACCATTTTCAAAATGGTTCCCATATAATTAGTAAAGGAGATGAAAATTACTTGTGGAGGGTAAATGAGAATATAGTCTCACAAAGACACTAATAGATTGACTAAAATTAATTCTTCATCGATGAATTTCATCAACACCACCATCATTAATCCTAAAGAACCCGA
Source organism: Viscum album (assembly GCA_963277665.1). Lineage (NCBI taxonomy): Eukaryota > Viridiplantae > Streptophyta > Magnoliopsida > Santalales > Viscaceae > Viscum > Viscum album. The sequence continues at coordinate 879,002,642 of OY728126.1, read as the reverse complement.
GGCTAGTTAAAAGGGGTTAAAAGAGGAAATTTTGGCTCGTGATGTGGTCCACATAGAAATAATAGAAGGAGCCATTCATACCTGTAACTAGAGGATTTACTTGAATTTGGAGACTTCCATGAATAGTCCGTCATTACCTCCTTGAAAGGGACCCAAAAAAGAAAAGGTAAAGTGTCAAATTGTACCTCACCTTCCTTCTGGACAAGTTAATTACCTTTATCTAGAAGAAAGATTTTATCAACAAGAGAAAGATATGAAAGAATTGATAAGACTCAATGCAGAATTAATCCAATGAAGCCTTCCTATTAGATATGTTCCAAAAGTAGATCCTCAATTCACACGTCCATCTAGAGAACCATTACAAATAGTGTGTTACACAACAACTGTAGTAGATCTAGAATGTCTAGTCAATGTGGGATGCCAACCACCAATATATTAAGATCTCGTAGGACCAGACCAAGAATTCCCTATGTTGGGTGTGCAACCAAAGAAGATTCAAGAACATACTTACAGAAATTCCCCTAAGGGTTACCCATGACAGATACCAGTAGTGCCTCTATTGATGGACCTATCTGTTGTCACACCTGTTCAACCTCCAACTGTCGCACCTGTTCAGGTCCTGGCTCAGTGAGACATTTCTCAAGTGCTTATGAACACTATTGAGTCATTGAAATCTCGATATCAAGCCGTGGAGGAATGACACATGCCTATAAAGACAAAAAAGAAGCCTTACCTAGAAAGGGTAGATCCGACACTCCCCCACCGAACTTTGAAAACACCACATTTTCTAGTTGTTAATGGATCAGGACCCCCACAATAGAATTTAATGAATTTCATCTCTCATTGTGATCCCATGATGGGTACACCTAAGAAACAAGAGGTGGTAAAACTTATGTGATTTGTACAATACCTTTAAGTACAATCCTTGAGGTGGTATATGAGTTTTCAGTCTCGGTCAATCATAGGTTGCGAAGACCTTCATCAAAATTATCTTTCATTTCATCTCAACACTGCAGAATATGAAAGTCTTCTATCTCATGATCTACAAACAATTGGAGAATGAAAGGGTCTTGGACTTCTATTCTCGGTGCAAAGGATTGACATACTCCTTAAACCTCACACTCCACTAATAAAAAACTGAGTTTTTCCCGTGCAATATCTTTAATAGAACTAGCTAAAAACACTATTGAACAACCCCTTTGTTAGTGCTTAAAAAGAGATGTTAAAGGGGGTCTTTAACAGTGCTAAAATTTGTTAACAGGGGGCCTTTATCATCACTTTTTTATAAGAATGGATAAAGTCCCACCTTTTTTATCACTTTAAGAAATGTACTGATAAATGGGTTCTTTTATTAGTGCTTCTAAAAAACACTGATTAATGGGGGGTATTAGTTCTTTTTTTAGAAGCACTGATAATGACCCCCTTAATAAATGCCTTTTTAGTAGCACTGATAAGGTTATAATTCAAAAAAAAATATTAAAAAAATAAATAATATATTAATATATAAATATATTCATATTAATATAAATATTTTATATATATTTTAAAATATGTTTTAGATAATTTAAATAGGAATTTACAATTAACATATAATATATTTACTGAAAATGGTTTATTAATTAATTAAAAAAATATTTTTAATTAATAATTTGATTATTATTTCCAATTAATAGTCATTTAATATAAATTTTAAGATTACAAAAATCAAAAAATTAATAAATGATCTAAAATAATTTCAAAACCTAACTGAAACTTCAAATGGTCATAACTTTTGATATGGTTATCCATTTAGGCTTTACCACATATCAAATAGAAGATTGAAAGAAGATCTACACCCTTATATATATAGTTAAACCTATGTCTCATTTTGAGAGGCCAAAAAATTCCCATAAGGATTCCAAAACTGGGGTTTTAGTCGGGGTGCCCCAATTTTTTTAGCATTATGTGGATTTTAAACCTCGTTTAAGGTAGTTTTATTGAATTTTGTTTGTAGAGACTGAATTTATTCCAAGTTATTACATTAATATTGATATTATGGTTTTGAAATTTAATCATTTTTTATAATGTGATTATATTTACAATTAAATATATGCATGTTTTTTATATTTACTTATAATAAATCACTCATATAAATACATATATCATAATATTTACATAAAAAGTGTATTATAACATATTCAAATCAATACATATTCTTAAAATGTATTTTAAACAATATCTAACTATTTTTACATTATAAAAATATATTTATAATATTTATATATACATATATGTGCATATTGATAAATAGATATATATTTATATCATATTCTAGTATATATAGATGAATATAATATATAATAAATTTAAATAAATATAATTATATATATTACACACACACATTTTATAAATGTATTAAAAAATAATTATATAAATATATGAATAAAAATATATATGTAAATATATATGTGAATATATATATATATCATTAAACAGACAACAACAAAACACGGTGTAGTGGTAAAGGCAGTCCATCATCTAAGGATAAGAGTAGGGTTTGAATCTAGGAGGGCACACAAGAGGATGGAAATTCAAAAAGTACTGATAAAAGGTGTGGTGGGTGAAAAATGTTGATAAAGGTGGGGGAGCACTGTTAAAGGTATCATAGAAGAACTGATTAAGGGGTCGGGCTCATGGATGTCTAAAAAACATAATTTTACCTCCTTTAACAACCCTTTATTTATTAGTGCTTTTAATGCCCCCCTTTAATAGAACTTTTTAGCACTGTTAAATTATTCAGGTTTTTAACCATGCACTAATTATCATCTCTTTTTTGGTGCTGATAAAGTTCTACTTTATCATTGTTAAAGGCCTATTTTGTATTAGTGCTCCATCAAGAAGATTTTTTTCCCATCTATGTAGTGAATCTTCATGACGAGTAGTGCACACCATTAATTAATTTCAAATATATAGGAGGATTTTTGGACCTTTCTGTGATTTCTTAGTCGGTAGAAAACTCAATTACAGAGACTAAGGAAAATTCTTGAGTAATTACATCGAATTAGGGAAGGAGAACATGAAAAGTAGAGACATTTATAGTTACACTTAAGCAAGTCCCTTTAGCCACTCATAATTCAAATCCCACACCATATCATGTAACTCCACCTCTTGAGTGTCAACAAAAATTCCCACCTCATCGAGATGATTAGAGTGATCTGAGGTGGAAAAAAATTATTCTAGTTGCCAAATCCAATAATTAATAGCAAATAAGGTGATGAAGATAACTCAAACTATTTACCCTTCCATCAGTCTTTGGGGAACCACATCCATTATTGTTTTATTTTAAAAATACATCATACAAAATAGAGTGGAGTTTGGGCTAGTGAAGTTGAAAAATTCACCAGATTAGGTTGAGTAGGTTTCTTCCCCTAATATAGTGGTGGAAAATTAATTGAAAGAAGTTAATATAAAGAGTAATTAGAATTCAGGTGACTGTATGGTTAGAAAAACAATCAACTGAACCCATTCCATCTTCTAAACATAGTCGAAACAACCAACTATGCCTCTGGCCACTTATTCTACAATGCAACCAACTTCATCGACTACTCAGTCCAATGAAAACTGGTCCTCCAAAAAGAAACATGGTCGAAAGGGTAAGAACAAATTGCAGTAAGATTATATCTTGTCAAGTCCAAAGTTTTCCTTGACCTTAATGGACTTCATGTCGACATTACCAAAGGAACAGAAGCCACCCCACCAAATGGTACAATGAGAGATGACCCATCAAACTAAGTCCTCATTAGATGAGAAGTTTATCATTGTTTCCATTAATGTTATTCATTTAATGGACCCCTTCATAGATAATTATTCTTATTAGGAACCTAATTTACTTATGCTTGATTGGGAAACTAGAGAAAAAGGTTTCTAAAATCAAGGTTACAGGGGAAGGTGCAGTCATACTAGAAGTCACTACATTAACCATGCCCCGGATCGAACTGTCTATTCAGCCAAAACTTGTTAGAGATCAATCCAGCAATATTAGTAAGAATAGGGTAATTCCCCCATTAATGACAGGGCCTTCCATGACACAATCATTCTATAAGATTTACTAGAGGTTACGCCACCATCTAACTAGCCTCAGAGTGTTGGAAGACCCAACCAACCTAATCCACTAGGAGTCGAAACACTTTTAGCTCATATTCTAAAAAACACTCAGTCTACATTAAGAACATCATCTCCCGAAGCCACCATGAAAGAACGTCCTCATACTAGGAAGCGTAGACCTCTAGATCAGAAGTATGATGTTTTGAAGCAACTGACCCAAGTGTTGTCCAAGTTTTCAATCCTTAATGCTTTGAGTCTATCAAAAGACTCTGAGAATCACTCATAGAGGCCTTTTCGAGCCCTCAATAGTTTGAAGTAGAGATTACTATTGTGGTTGAATTTTATCAGGTAGAGAATGACCCAGAATAATGAAACATAGTGATCTCTTTCATAGACCAGGATGAGGAGGCTTTCATATAAGGACACTTCATGCCCTTGTATATATCTAACAGTTTAAATTACATTGATTTCTAATGATCCTTTATTGATAATGTCTTATAATTCATCCTCATTCCAGTCTGAACACTTTTCCAACTGGGCCTCAATGAATCTCACTTATCCCCCTCCACATTAATATTATAGGTTTATGAAAAGAATGAGAAAGAGTCTCTTGGATAGATCACACTCATAACACAGTTCAAGGATCTCATGTACGACTCAAAATTCATGGTTGTTTGGTAGGACACAGACTTTATTGCCTTTATAGGAAGGAATTTTCTAGATTATCATGTTTCAATTCCTTCATCATACCACCAATACCTCAATTGTTGTTTCAATGGTAAAATTGGGACATTGTATGGTGATAAGGACCCATTCAAATTTCGTGAGTCACAGTACATCAATGCGGTATTATACCATAAGGGAGGGATAGAGTCCATGGATGTTATTGTGGCTCGGATCAATTCCCCAAATGGCCAAGAGATGATCCCGTCTAACGCTTTCAATCATCTTAATAATGATTTAGTAAAACCCATTAATCAAATCGAAGGGGTATTCCAAAACTCAAGCACTCATTTAGTGGATTTCATAATTACAGTTGTGACAACTAAAGCCAACAGCATAAGAGAATTTTTCAACTCACCGATCAGTAATGAAGACCAAGATGAAAAATTCTTCATTTCACCCCCTGAGTTTCAGAAAATTATTATTTCATCATCTAGGATAGAAGAGTTTTTCACTCCTGTTGGAGAGGATACAGATTATTACTCTTAGTCCTTTATCTTCCCTTCGGAGCTCCAGAAAGGCCTTGTTCCATTGATTGAGCTAGAAATGATTGCCTCATATTTTGGGATTTCCAAATGATGAATCTTCTCCAAATACAATATTATTTTTTCATTAACTACATCCTAGGAGAGGCTAGATAAGTAAATCATGTGTAAGAAGAATAAGAAGAATACCTTAGGGATTACCCTCTAGTATTTAAGGAATACTTATCCACTAATGTGGATGAACTCAATGAGATAAACCTTGGTACGATGGAAGATCCAAGACCAGCTCTAATGAGTGCTTCCTTGACATATAAAAAACATGATATATATACTTCCTTCTTAAAGAAACAAATGGATGTGTTTGACTAGAATTACACCGATATGCTAAGAATTGACCTCAAAGTGTCTACCCATCACATGGGTTTTCTAAAAGATCATTGGGGATAAAACAATCATTGAGAAGGACACATCCTAATCATGCTTCCAAAATTGAGGCTGAATTCAACAAGATCATCAAGGCAAAATTTATCCAAGTGGTACAATATTTAAAATGGATTTCCAACATAGTCCCAGTAAAGAATAAAATTTTTAAAATCAGCGTCTATGTTAACTTTAAAGATCTCAATCAGCATTGTCCAATGGATGATTTCCCAGTTCAGATCACAATGTTCCTAATTGAAGAAACGTCTATTTCTTAATCCCTCTCATTTATATATAGATACTTTGGGTAAAACCAATTTCAGATGTCCCTATATGATAAAGAATCCACATCCTTAAGATCCCCAAAGGTCATATTTTTCTATCTGGTAATGATTTTTCTCATAAATAATGTCAATGTCACATAACAATGCTTCATGCATCACATATTCAAACCCTTTCTGGGAAAGTTTTTCACGTTCTAAGTTGATGATATAGTAGTAAAATCCCAACAACATTCTAACCACCTAGATAACCTAGAGACCATCTTTAACAAGGTATGAAAAAATAGCTTTAAGATGAACTCATTGAAATGTGATTTTAGGGTAACCTTGAGAAAGCTTATCAGATTCATTGTAATCTATTGTGGAATCAAAGTTTATCATGAGAAAACAAAATTTAACTTTGGAATTTCAGCTCCCCCAAACCTCAAAGAGTTTTGAAGACTTTTGGGAAACTTGGCCTATATCCGGTGATTCATATCTATCCTTGAAGTTATATATTTCCATTCACCAAATTGATAAAGAAGTGGGTCACATATTAGTGGACCAATGACTATCAGGAAGAGTTTAACACCATCAATGAATACCTATTGATCCCACAAGTGTTAATGCCAACACTTGAGGGAAATCCAGTCATTCTATATTTAATGGCCCTTGAGCGATTGTTGGGTGCCTTCCTTGTGAGAAATAATGATGTTTCAAATAAAAATATCCTTTATTATCTCAGTCAAACCATGATCGAAACCGATACTAGTTATTTAGATACCGAGAAGAGCTACTGGAATTAATATTTGTAGTTCATAAACTGAGACATCATCTGTATCATCAAAAGTTTCACTTGGGATCTTATAATAACCCACTCAAACCATGCTCGATGCTGAGACTAGTTATTTAGATATATAGAAGAGCTGTCTGCGTTAATATTTATAGTTAAGAAACTGAGACATTATTTGTACTACCACATGGTTCACTTAGTCAACCTATGTTGATATGAAATTTGTCATGGTGGGTGATTATTCTACAACAATTTGATATAAAATATGTGACTCAGAAAGCAGTGAAAGGCCAGGCCTTGGCAGATTTTCCTTCAAAACAACCATCTATGGAAACATCATCATTAAATACTGAATTTCTAGATGAAGAGATATTATATTTTTAGGACAATCCCAAGACATGGGAAATTTATTTTGACCATGAAACCAGGATCCCAATAGGGAGGATAATAGAATACCAAATGCTCCAAAATGTTTGGTATGGGATCACGCTAATTTTCCCAAAAAAGGTAGTTTTACCATATTTATTCCTACTATTAGAAGGTTGTACAAACAATGAGGTGGAACACTAGACCCTCATTGTGGGTCTAGAACTAGCACTCCAAATGCATGTGAATCACTTAGAGGTAAAGGGAGAATCATAGTTGGTAATAAAACATATCAATGGAGATTACGTCATTAAAAAAGAAGAGATAATACACCTACTTAATTTTTTCTAAAGGTTAATGGTAGAGTTCCCCTCAAAATCAACATTTACTCACATCCTACAATCACAAAATTCCCAAAATGATATTTTTGAAAATATAGACATATCTTTGGAAGTTCCAAACCAGGAAAAAATGATCATTAGCATTGATCATCATAGATTGATCTCCCCTTTTTTGAAGTCATAACTGAGTAGATCAACAAAGTTATCCCTATCCCTGATCCATATGGCCCTACCATAAGATGGATGGGGCCAATTATATACTACCTTCAAGGTGGATTTATCCCACGAGATAGATCTAGATGAGAGTAGATCCAGAGGTGAGCATCCAACTTCACTCTTTACGATGGCCCAAATCACCAGAAAATCCTCTAAAAATTAGGATTTTTTGGAGTCCTCACATGTATCGATGAAGAAGATATTATAGACATTATGGATGAAGTATATATTGGGGCACACATTTCCCATTAATTTGGATACAAGGTTTCCAACTAAATAAAAATGTTTGGATATTATTGGCCAACTATAACGCAAGATTGGATGGATTTCACCAAGAAATCTTATTTCTTCCAAGTGCATGCCAACTTCATTCATCAACCCAAGATTTTATACATATATCCAAATACTCCTGGACATTTTTCATATGGGTAATGGATGTTTTAGGTCCATACCCTCCATCTATGGATAGGTAGCTCAAGTACATCCTTACTACTACTGATTTATTTTACAAATGGGATAACACAATACCCCTCAAAGAAGTCAAGGAAAAATCATTATTAGAATCCTCAAAATAAAATTATTATCAGATTTGATCTCCCTCATAAAATATTAATTGACAATTACACAAATTTTTATTCTGTTGAGATGGAAAAGTTGTACCAAGAATACAATATCAATTTCTATCATTCATCCTACTGTCATGAAGTGGATAATGGACAAATTTAGGCCTTCAACAAGACCCTATAAAACATACAACATAAGATGGTGGATAAAGACAAAATTTATTAGAATGATAATATATTTCATGACTTGTGGGATTACTAGAACATGACCCGTATTACCAAGTGGGAGACCCCATACTCGTTGGTATACAGAACAGAACCAGTCCTTCCCATTGAGGTTGAAATACCATCACTCCATGTTTCCATTTGGGACTAGCTATATGTGGATGATCAATCCCAGAAAAAACTGTACAAATTGGACCGACTAGATGAAAAAAATATTTCATACCTTTCATCACATGGAATTTTACCATAATTGGATAGCATAATCTTTTAACAAGAAGGTCTGCCTATATTCATTCCTCCATGGAGAATTGGTGTTGGTCCTTATAACTCCAATGATACTAGGAAAGAAACCCCCAAAGCATGAATCAAATTATTAGGGACCTTACTCTATAAACAAGTAACAATATAATAGAGCTTATTTCTTGATCACAATTCATGGGTAAATCATTACATCTTTAAACAATTCAATGTTCTTGAAAAATTATTTCTTGTAATAAAAAACAGATCATCCTAACTGTATGATGTTAAATTTTAATAGAACCACATATATTTGAACTATAATATATTGAATTTCATAGTTGGCATTTGTTTCATGACCTTAAAAGGAATGACATAATGTCCAAACCATATGACATTAAATTATGTGGAATAATCATCCTTATCATAATACATTAAACTGTACAACATATGATCCAATTATTTTGACCTAAAACTTTGAGACATCATTCTTCCTCACCACATGATGTTAAACTACATGGTTAATGTCCCCCTCATTCGATGCTATTAACCCCCTGAAGAACCATGATTTGAGACACTCCTTATAGTTCTTTGAAAAAGGGGCCTCCATCTCAGGTGTAAGTCCCAATCACATCCCTCTAACCCTTTAGGGGGTTGATATTCCCTCTTGGAAAAATATGAGGAAGAAAAGATAGGTAGATCCCATTCATAATCCCCACCCACACTATTTTCTCTCCATGGTGGCATCTGGACCCCATTTATAGGTATAATTCCAAGAATTATCAAATCTTAATCCCATTATAGTAAACTACCCAATCTATTCACGAACTATGTGTGGCTTGATTATCATTTCAATGAGATACACAATGATGCCTATATCTCAAATCTCAAGTCCTGGGGAAACAAATATATATATATCCGCTTTTCCCTGTGTGTGGATCAGACCATCGGTGGGAGATTCATTCAAGAACTACATGTGTCTTGATTCTTTCTCAAGCAAGATAGGTAATGACACCCCAAACCTATCCCCTGGTCTAGTTACAATGTTTCTTTCACATCAGGTGATCCTCACATCCTTATTGTAAGATGTTAAACTACATGGAAAATGTCCTTGCCACATGATGTTATACTTCCCAGGTTTTTCAACTACTAAATGTGGCTTTATTCTAATTCTAATGAGATATGTAGTGATACTAGGATCTCTAATCATGTGTCTAGCCACAACCACAATGGAAAATCTACCCTTTCCCAGTGTACAAACTAGATCTATATAGGGAACTTCTTCAGAACATATGACTTTATTATCATTGCATTAAGATGCATAGTGGTGCCTAGACAACATGTACTGGGCCCAACCATTATTCTAGAAAATGTTAAATCCCCTTTCCCCATGTGAAATCTTAATTAATGTGTGGAAAAATATTCAAGAACTTTGTGTTTCTTGATTCTCATCCTAATGAGATACATAGTGACACTTGAATATCCAATATTAGGTCCATACACTATAAAAAATCCATCACTCGCTATGTATGAATCACATCTACACTAGGAGCCTTTCAATAACTACATTTGTATTTATTATCATCCCAATGAGATATGTAGAGAATCTTGAATCCTTAATCTCAAGTCTATCTGGAGTAAAAAACAATCCCCCCCCACTCCCTATGTGTGAATTTGATCTGCACAGGGAACCTTTCAAGAACTATATTTATCTTGATTTTCATCCCAATGAGATGCATAGTGATGCTCGAATCACTAATATCGGGTTTTTCCACAGTAAAATTATCCCATACTCCTTGTGTATGAATCAGATCTACACAGGGAGCCTTTCAAGGACTATGTATGGATTGATTCTCATCCAAATGATATACATAGAGACATTAAGATCATATCTATTTTCTCAACCACCAAAAAATGTTGTTATCCTTTACTTGTTCTGCCTTTGTTCTATGAAAGAAACTTTTTCCTCTCCTTGTATCTCACACTGAGCATTGTTCATGTGGGATTAGGAGTTTAGGTAAATTATTTCCCTATAAAAGTAAGTAATATAAACTCAGATTGGGTCTATCTAGGTCCTAGATATAAGGACCTAAAAAGACTATCAAATGTCCTCAACATGTGACAATAAACTGAATGATTTTCTTTCAAAACTACACGTGGCTTGATTCATGCTCCAACAAGATATGTAGTGACACTCGGGCCCTATTCCCTATTCTAGCCACAATATTCTAATTCTGTTCATGTATAGACACTATCATCCTTACCACATGACATTAAAATTCATGGTTAATGCACTTTCCACATAAATTTTAACTACACGGTACCCAAAGAACTATGCAAAGCTTGACTCTCATCCCATTGAGATACGTAGTGATGCCTAGGATTTAAATCCTAGTCCCAGTCATGGGGTAATAAAAATTAGCCCTCTTCTTCATAAAAACAAAGATATGTGCAGGAGCTCTTAATTTGGGTCCCCCCCATTAAGGAGACTTCCAAGGAAGAAGAGATGTCCCCCTTATACATATGAGTCAGATCTATGTAATGGATTCAAAACTCATAGAAAATATTAGTCTAGATGCTTCCATTGTGCTTAGCAAATGCCCCTTCCACAAGTCATAATCCTAGTCCTGGATACTTTTGGATCTTTATAATCTTTCTCCAGCTCCCAATGATAGAATTTATGATACCTAAAGGCTCCACTTCTTGACTATATAGTACACTCCCTAGTTGTCCTTGCATAAATCAGTTCTAAGAAAGTTTATATTAGCCAAAGGATACCATTATTTGACGATGTACTAAGTTCCCTAGGTTACCCTACATAAAAAATCCTAAAAAATAGGTTTTCCAAAAAGTGGTAACTTCTCCCATGGGAGAATGCTCTTCTATCTTTGTGAACATTGATGACAATATGTTAAAACCCGTGATTTAAAACAGTCTGTGGTTATCCTGCGTTTCTGTCTCACATCCTCACTTTTGGTATGAGAACCCCCAAGATCATGGTTTAAATATTCCTCCCTCATGTGTTAAAACATACCTGAAATATCTTGTTCTGAATGTCCTTGTGTCCTTATCATTTTCATAATGTTATGGTTCTAGTCATACGACCTAAAACTATATTCTTTATATTCCCTATGATTGATACAACCTATGTAAGAAACTTCTTTTCCCCATTCTTGGGAAATTTTTACTTGAAATTCCCCTTCCATGTTAAGGTACTTTCCTCCCACAAAAAAAACTTTGTGCCTAGGGAAATATGAATCTCCACAAGATCTCATTGACTTTTTGTCATAGAATGTCAGAATTCCTAAGGAATTATTTGTCTGATTATGTTGTATCATGATCCAATTATCTTTTCATATGTTTCTTAAAAATATCAAGGCTCGTTAGACAAAGGATTTTACTATTAACTATGTAGTATGTGACCATGTGGGACTTGCATAAAATATCCCACAAAATTGGTTTGTCAATCAGCGATTACTTTTTCCTCAGGAGAGACCTTCTCTAACACCATAATATATTTTCCCTATATCACCCTTCAGATCCAGGGATCTTCAAATCACAATCTACAAATTTATCCTCTCACACTTGAATAGGGTATCATATTTTTGGATATATTACTAAGAATGGAAGAACCATAAACATTTTGGTCGAAGCTAAAGACTTTAAATTATTTCCCCCCCCCCAAATGTCCTAGTTGTACGACTTTAAACTGTATAGAATAATGTCCTTACTATACGACTTTAAACTACATAGCATAATGTACTCAATGTATGAATTTAAACTACATAGCATAATGTTCACATCATAATATGTTAAACTACCTGGTCAATATCTAGATAACATATCAACATCTATTTGCATAATACTTTTTCCCTTATCTGAAATGGGACTTCTCTCTTAAATTGGCCATATAAAAAAATTTAACCTCTTTAACTCGAGATAAATTCAGGTAGTAGTGGGTTCCCATTGATAGACAATGCCAATATAGATATTCTCTTTATTCTCAGACACCATCCTTTGTAAAAACCACCCATCATGGTCTTGAGAAATTCGAATATCCATAAACATCCTTTGATCATCATCAAAATAATGTTAGAATTCATGATGACTTCTATTTCTAACTATGTTATAATATTACATAGTTGTCTTTTCATAAGTTTCTCACCAATTTTAGGGTCTTTCATCTAATGGACTCTACTATTGACTATGTAGTACTCACCCTAGTTGGCCTTATATAAATCATCCCAAAAAATGGTTTTGTCAACTAATGGTAATTTCTTCCTCAAGGGATACCTCCTCAATTATTGAATACCATGTTTTAGATTTAAGAAACACAAAAAATGAGGCTTAAGATTCCCCATCAGGCATCTAGAAAATTACAAAACATTCTTGGCCACCAATTCTAGTTTGGACTATCATCTCAAAACATATGGTCAAAGTTTTTCGACCTAAAACATTAACATTATTATTCTAACTTTTATAACGTTAAAATTTCAATGAAAAGAGACACAAAACTCAATAGATTGAAAACCTAAAAAGTCCACTATAGAAAAAAGTCAAGTCTCAGTTCGCTAGACTTATGATCTACTTAGTTTAGGAAACAAATCAAGTGATAAATAGAAAAAGGCACAACACTTGTAAAGTTGAAAACCCAAAAAGGGGAGGCATAAGAAAAATCCAAGTCTCGCCCACTAATTATCCTCCATTTTTTTCCTAGAAAACATTATTGTGATGAAACAAAAGAAAAAAAGTTGTAGGGTTGTCCATATGACCCTAGAAATAGTCAAGCTATTCTCGCTATTCTACATGGATTAAGAAAAAAATTAGAGCATTTCCCCATCCCATCACTGTGGTTACGACTAGCTCAATTTTACATTATGATCATAGACATAAGAAAGGGATTAAGACATAGATGAATGTAAAAAATATATTTTCATTTATGAGTCAAAAAAATTGAGGAACATCCACAATATTGACTCTCTCCATCATACTTTACGAGAGACCGACAACATAACTCTTCATCTATTGAATGGCCTCCTGGGCCCCATTATCTTCCTATTGAAGCCCATTACATCCAATGGATTTAGTATCCTTGGCCGAGCAAATAGATTTTTTTGCAACCACAATGGTAGTTAACCCTTTGGCTTGGGCTTCTTCTAGTGATTGGTGAAGTTGTACAAGCTCCCCCCTAAGAAGCATCCACCTCCTGCGGATGGCATAACACATGAATAATTTTCTCATAAATCTGATTTTTAAATTATTCTAGCTTATTGGTATGGTTGGACTCCACCTAGGATAATTCATCCTCAAGATTATCATCATTTATGAGAAGCTTTGCCTTTATGAGGTCTTGTTGAAGCTCATTCTCTCGCTCTCATTTGAGAATGATCTCATTCACAGCAACATGAATCACACAATAATAAAATATTCTCTATCCCAGAATACTAAAAAGGAATGAAATATGATGGATTATCAAAGTAAGGTCTTCAAGTGGTGTCTCACAAATTATTTTCCATATATCCCGCCAAGCCCTAGGGAATGTGATGCGAAGAGCATTCTGAAACTCTAAATCTAACTCAGAACCTCTGTAAGAGGTATAAATATACTTTGAGATTAGTGCACTTATTGAATCACTCTTCCCCTTTACCTCATAATCAATGATGAAATATTGTTTAGGTAATAACTCCATTGAAACATAGGATCTTCCCTCAGACCCCACCACAAAATTTGTTGGTGCTAAACAATAGATAAGACTCATTAGTATCCTTGAAAGAGTTTAAAAAACATTGGGGTTGATTAATAGAATTTGATGACACTCACCTAGTAATGGGTCAGAAGGTTGGGTGGATTTATCCCTAATGTCCCAGACCTTAGCAGTTCATGCAGGAACCTCTTGATAAGAGGAACTCTCCTGGGTTTACCCTGGGTTCTCCATGTGAGGATTAGGAAGACTCCAAATTTCAAGGCCCACCTAAGCTAGTCCCCTCTTAATAGTGGGACTAGGATGTACCTCAAAAACTTATTCATGCACCATTTTTGTGATTTTTTATAGGGATGGAGCTACATAGTTTAACCAGTATTGATTAAAACATCAGTCATAAAGGACCATTTTCATAGAAAACAAAGACTCACATCCATTAAATTTTCAATTAGGTCACTAAAATTCTACTAATGTTATAGGAAGATTAATATGTTCCACGATTTCAAAAAAGGATATGATAATATTTCTCATGGAATCTATTGATGTAACAATCCCTGTGGTAATATCACCCCATGGAGATGATCAGAACATATGGCTTAGGTCCCGGAACATCACCCTCCTCCAACTACTGGAAGCCCTGAATAGCTTCCTTGGTAATAGTCGAAGGGTCAACATCAGTCTTCATAAGGCCATCTGGTGTATGAGATGAGCCTAAAATATCATATGGACTACAGTCATCATGTGGCCCGTAAACCCTTATGATATACCTTTTACATTACTAGATTCATGCAGCCTCTCTATAGTGGCAGGAATTGTCACATGAGAAGATGATGTATCCTCAACCCTCAAGACTTCTTTTATTGAAGGTTATAATTCACTAGTAGGGATCCATGATTGGCCCAAGGTACCATCCTTATCTCTGAGAGGATCGTCTGTAAGACATTCTAGAGAGGAATGGGAATGAGTTCTTAAAATTATAAAAAGTATTAAATACTTTTTCTGGATAATATAGAGATTAATAGTATCATGATGACTTACCACTACTGATGAGATGTTTAGCCAAATTTTCACCCTTCAGTGTTCCTTCTTTTTTGAATTTTTGAAAGATGGATGGACAACATATCAAAATAGGTATTGGAGGAGGTAGTGGAAGTTCTCCCTCCATCTTATCCTCAATTGATTTTCCCTTAGGATAGTTCTCCCAATTTGGGAGATGATTCATCGACCCCATGCAGGGTACCAGTTGGTCCATATTGTGGTGAAGGAACCTCAATTTATTTCCCCACATCCTTTTGTAGATAAAAATGAACTTCCCCTTATAAACAATGATTCATTCAAATTAAAATAAATGAAGAAAAAATATATAATTAGAATAAGATAATCCACATCCTCAGGAATGGTATAATCAAACCTTTCCTTGGAAGATGAGTGTCCAGTCGCTTCAACAGTGCCCCACCTTATCATTTCCTCCACTCACCTCATTGCTGGGATCTAGTTTTCAGTCACATAAATGAGAATCTCCAGCTATCAGATTTAAATCATCACTTCAAGGGGATTTTCCTCAATGAAAATACTTGTGGGAGCTCGGGCATCTCTTATCCCCTGAATCCTCATCCCAACAAGAAAGATCACCCATAAAATTTCCACATCAAAGTATATTATTCTCTAGAGTTGCAATACCTATGGTCGTATGAATTCTAAATCTATCTCGACCTTCCTTGAAGATGATTCAATAACCTTGGATTTTAAAATCTTTCTGAACCTCTCTAACACAGATGTAGGACAAGAAAATGGAACCCATTTCTCTTCTTGGTGGTGACGACTAGACTGTAAAGGTGAAATCTCAAGTGGTGTATCCCTTTTGATTCTGATCATTGGACAAAACCTTTCCTGTGGTCATTTGGATGAACTTGGGACCTCATAGTCTATATCCTTCGAAGATGATGAAGAATCCTTTGGGGGAGAAGAAACACTATTTGTCGGAGTGGAAGCCCTTCCACCTCATTTTTTACACTTGGTAGATGGACTTGTCCCGACTCAAGGAACATATTTTGGTAACACCCCTTCAGGGTATGATACAATCCAGACCTCTGTATACAGGGAGGACAATCCACTAGTCACACTCACTAGGGGCAGGTTGATCACCGCTTGATTCTAATCCATCTTTGTATGCATATATAACTTTTAGGATACCATTATATGCTTTTCTAATCAGAAATACACTATATGAGATACAATTATTGGTTCAAGAATATGAATTGGAGTGCAATACTTTATAGATAATAATGCTGGAATATAACCTCTCCATCATTACGAGTTTTCATAACACCATACCTGAAGGCCATCATATACAACCTTAGATTAGTGATAGCCTTCCCGTCATTAGTAAAACTTCCTGTAGGTAGACCCCCATATGGGAATAAGTTGAATTCTTTGAACAAGATTAATATCAATAGAATCTCACTGGGCTTTAGGGACAAGAGAGGAATACCATAAATAGCCTAAACATACTGTTGAAATGGGATCTCAAGAACCCCTACCTAGATTAACATGGTTTAGGATCTAAATTGAGGTTCTAACCATCACCACAGTACCTGGAATGGTCACACAATTTGGAACAAGACTTTCCCCACATAAACATGCAGTAGGATTTGATAAATTTTCACCAAAATGGTGATTTCCAACCTCACCTACTTCTTCCCAACCAGATTGGCTACCACAAAAAATGTTCCTGACCTTACGTCATCATTAGAATCACAAAAAGGCATCAAGTAAACACTTATCTATACGGATAAATAGCCTTTCGGTAATGTCTTTGTAGGAATTAAGGATTTGGGATTATACCCTATTTTTTTGTACTCCCCATTCTCTGAATTCATAAAAAATGTATCCAGAGTTCTCTGCTTCATTACCTTTGAGAACCCGGTTGGATGTTTACAAGTAGGTCATTTCCCCTCTAGATCCAAGAGAGCCTCTATCCACATTTCAGGATGGATATCCACCTTTAGTAGAGGGTCTTACTCTATAATATTATAATATATCTTCAGCAACTCACACACCAGAGGTGGTGTCCTTTCAGCATCATCCAATGTCACCTTCAGGGGGATGAACTCATCATACATACCTCCAAATATCTGTACCCCAAAGATATTATGGATTTCCCACAAGGTACACCAACTTCTCCATGAATTAAGTGGAAAGAGTTTTTCTACGGGCTCTACCAGATTAACAACTAAGTAATTAATTTAGTGTTCTTATACACGTAATTTTTTCCTTCCACGATGGCCTCATAAATTTTGATCTCTTGAAACTCCTTCTTGAACTCCACACAAGTCTGTTGTACCCAGTATGATCACATCCACATAGGCTTAACACCCCCTCCTAGGTGGATGTCCCATTATTTCTTCCAACCCTTAGACTTTTCAGTTTGGAAATCAAGGAAAATGGATGAATAAATGTGAAACTTTAGTTGAGGCATGTGTGGATTTGGATCCATAGTGAACTCACTATGGTGCATGATGCAAGATGTGGATGATGTCCCGACATTAATATATGCACCCACACTGAAATCATTTCTAGTAGTGAAATTTCAATAATATTGAAACCAAGAGATAGGATTATAATTCTTTGAATTCGATATCAAGACCTACTTCAAGTGACCATGTCCATAAAGTAGTAGACAATTACTTTCAATAAATTCACGGTGATATTTCTTTAGATGTCCCACCAAACCAGGTAAATTAGTTTCATGATCATCGCAGTAGTCATGTCATATAATCTTTACCATCTCTTCAAGGAACTCCCTAATTTTTTAATTAGAAAATTTTGTCTTTTTAGAGGTCATGTAACCTTAAATATCAACAAAATTATAGGTTTACATAATTCAAATTTTTAAAAAATTGTAAAAGTAGAGAAAATTTGGAAAAAGCATAAACTCACACAGGTGCCTCGTGCCAGTGCCTTTCACATGTGAATTTCGCATGAACATCCCTCAAGAGCCACATAAAATTCACTCACCCAAGAGTATGCATCAAAAAGACATATACAAACATTGTATGTGCGAGAGATTCCTTCAACAAAAAAACTTCATCAGAGGGTCTGCGCAGATGAATAACATGTTGATACCTTAAAAAGAGAGTCTTGAGGGTTAACTGTTGAAATGAGGACCCTATTTATAAAATAGGAAAACTCCTTGTGAAACCCATGTATGTACCCCACATATGCAGAATTTATGCACTGATTACTTTCATGGATGACCTTTGCAGATTACCTATGTGATTCATCCACCCTTTTCATCCCTTTACCTCTGAATCATGCCCTCTTCTTTTGATTAGATCCAATCCTGAGTGGGGTATTTTGTTAACACTCCATTTTGTCACATGTATGAAAAGGGGATAAAGGGTAATACCTTAGGGATAAGATAAGAAGTAAAATGAAAGAGCCTAAGGATAAAAAAGTATCCTAAGGCCATTCACCAAGTACCCCAAAACACTATCATCACTTAGGGCACTTGCGCAATAACCTATGCTATCGGCCTGAGTGAGAGCATCTGTGAGACACCTAAGTGATCCAGTTGAGTGAGATGTAAAATTCACACAACGTCCAATATTTTCCTATAAATAGGACCTTGGGGTCTTAATTCATACGGATGAGAATTCATGAAGGCCAATCGATGTTCTGCTAACCCAAGTCCTTCTCTCAATCCCTTTAAAACATTCTAGGTAGATCTCTAGAACCGAAAGAAGAGTAAATTAACTGGGGATAGTGAAACTAAGGTCCTCAAAGGGTTGAAAATAAACAACACTTGTGTGAGGCACTCTCTCACCCCATGGTTAACAATGACTAGAGTTAGGTCACCTTCCTCAATCAGGGACCTACATGAGACATTTTTGGGAATACCTGTGGAGACCCATGAAGGCTTGAGAAAGGTCTCTCCCAAGTGTAGTTTTTCAACTGGTTCATTTCCCATGGTACTTCCAGATCTCTCAGGCCTACCTGCACAGAGCACCCAATACACAATAATTTCTTGGCTTGGCTGAAACTACCTACGCAATCTCCCTTGGTTCTCCCTAACCTCTAGCCCGCATGATCCACTCATCTGGACTTCTCAAAATCCATCCATAACAAGATCTATTTTCCTTTTTCTCCCTTGTCTAAAAGAGAAAAAATTTAAACCTCCATATAAGCCTCCTAACTTGCACAACCATGGAGAGTGGCATACCTATGTGTCCCCCATTTGGGTGTGTATTCCTATAGTCAGAGGTTTCCTACACTTGTCCTATTCTCCGATCAAGGTCCTCAGGGTGCATGTGATTGTGTATCATAATATTCACGAGGACACTAACCCCAGGGAAAGTTTCAGAGAGTTCCTAGTCTCAAATAATAGGGTTAGGTCCATGTCCTACCATTATCACATGTTAGACTTGGAGCCTCTAGTTCCATATAGGGAGTGTTATAATTAGGATTTCTTTTCAATTAAATATGGAATGAGATCCTCCTCCATCACTACAAAACCAATTTTAGGGTATCTCTACAGGAGTGAGACCCTACTATTTCTTGTAGGAGGTTTCACTCTTGGTCATCTCTACCTCCTAGAAACCACCAAGGGCCCTTCTTCTTTCACTCCTCTGTATCCATACTCTTGAACCACTCCAGATTAAAGTGATGTGAGTTAATTTCCATACCCTCATCTTCTTCCACCATCTTTCCCCTCCTCTTCCACTAGAGGAAGAGGAGAAGTGTGTGGTTAGCTGGATCATCCACTTCCTCTTATTTCTCAAACCAAGCATCATACATGTGGGTTTAGAGGTTAATTGTGATCATGACATCCACACAATCCATACAAAATACTAAACTATAAAAAAATTCATTCCTACTATAACCAGGTTATGTAGGACACATAATTAGGGATTGAGGTCAATGGGTATCCTCCTCAAGAGTAAGCCTCAATAAAAATTCCCATAATCTAAGCATCCTACTCTAGAGTAATCCCCAAAATAAGACTCTAAACTACCAGTAGTTGTGATATCCCTCATAGTTCCATCATAAGGAATCCTTTTCATGAGTTATTACCAACATAATCCTCTTAAAGGGGAATACTCCCATGTGATACATATATTTTAAGGTTCTCCAGAGGAGTGGGTCCTTACCACTGAGCTATGTAGGCTTTGATTCCAATCCAAATGGGATATGTTGGAAGCCTCTATGAGGTCCAAACCTAACACCTCAAATCAACCCTATTCTTGCTAGGTCGTATTCTCAGTAGGGTTTATTTCAACCTATAAATTCATACCTCTTCTAGGTTCCTTGGGTATGTTAAGCATATGTACCATACTATCCTTTTTCTATCCATATTCCACATATAATTCCATTCCACAAGATGTTAAACTGTATGGTTAGGTTCTTATCACATGAAATTAAAAGGTTTGATGTGGCCGATTAATTGGAACAAAAATACATGGGTTTTGATTCCTTTTGCAAGGATATGTAGGAAGCCCATTTATTGGTTCAATCCCAAAATCAAAACAAATCCTATCTTTCTTGATGATGATACACTCTAGAGTACCCCATTGAGTGGATAAAAAACCATCATCATCATAATAATGACCACAGAATCTATAAGTTGTACATAAGAGCATATCATTGATGGATAACTTTGGATACATACAAATATCTCTATTGATGTATAACCTCATATACATATACATGATTCTAAGTTCTATACATGATAATGATTGATTATTAATCCAAGGTTAATAAACATCATTCTTGGTAATTAATGTAGGATTGGTGAACATATCTTAAATCAATAAGAGAGTCCCAGAGTAGGTAACGATTCCCCCCAAAAGTGTGTGATGAACTAGACCTCCCATCGTCTCGACCAATGTGAGTTCTTATGCCTTATCAACCAAAATTCCTTTAGAAAGTGAGTCCCCATGGATATAGAATCTCTAGGTGTTTTTGGCTCCATGAAAAAACCAATTGGAAGCCATTCAAAAATAGTGATTCCTGGCCTAAACACATTTCTATGGGAAATAATAGTAAATGTCAGTTTTAGATCAATTGTGTTTATTTTCATTTACATATTTTGTCTAAGTATCAAATATCCGTTAACCCTTCCAAAAAAAATTATTTCAATGAATTTCCAACAATGATGAAAAAAACTGAGTTCCAAATTTTCCTGATTTTATCAAGTTACTATCGACATCTTGTTCAAGATTTCACTTGGTCAGCCAACCCATTTACTAATTTAACACCTAAAGGTGTTAAATTCACATGGTCTGGGGAATGTTTGGAATGTTTTTAAGATATGAAGAGGAGAAATATTAATGCACTGGTATTAAATATACCATCATGTAAGGAAATATTTGTAATATATAGTGATTCATTGAAAAAAGGACTTGGTAATGTCGTTATATAGAATGATAGGGTGGTTTTTTATACATGAAGGCAATTGAAAATCCATGAATATAACTATCCAACTCTTGACCTTGAGCTAGTAGTTGTAACATTTTCTTTGAAAATATGGAGACACTGCCTCTATGGTTAAAGTTGTGTTATATATATATACATATATGAAAAACAATAGATTATAGTATACCTTCTATCAAAAAGAGTTCTAAATAAGAAAATAAGTTGGTTGAAACTACTTAAGGAATACAATTTCCTGATACATAGTCACCCTAGGAAGGTAAACATGGATGATGATTCATTAAGAAAGAGGGACCATTAAGTTCTAAACATGATGAAAATTAAAAAGAATCCTATAAAAAAAATATCTAGTATAGATGGATAGGGTAGATTTTATGAATGGGTAACTATCATTTCATTTCCAATATATTGTTAAACCATTCTTAATATAACCTTTTGAGAAGTTATAGAAGGATGGAGAGAACATACAAATGAATATTAATGTAGTAAATGATGTGAAATTTAAAGACATTATCTATAGAGATGGAGTGCTATTGTTTGGAAAGATTTTATGTGTTACATTCATACCAGGTATGAAGTGGGAACAATTATATGTTGCACATAACTAAAATTTCTCAATTCACCCTAGTGTAATAAATATTTCTAGGTATTTAAGATGAAAATTTTGTTTGGATGGTATGAAGAATGAAATTTCAGATTATATGTTTAGATTCTTAGTATGCCAGGAGATAAAGGATGAAAGATAACATCCTAAGGGATTTATGCAACCTCTTCCTATACCTATATGAAAGTGAGGAAATTTTATAATGGAATTTATCACTGGAATCTCCAAGACTCTAAGGAAGAAAGATGTTATAAGGGTCATCATTGTTCATCTTACTAAGTCTTATAATTTCTTAGAAATAAGATATGATCTACCCCTTGAGAACCATTCCCAGATACATATCAATGAAATCAAAAGGCTTCATGGTAAACTACTATCAATAATTCATGATCATGACCCTTTGATCACATTGAAATTTTGGAAGAGTCTTCAAAGTTATCTCTATACTGAGATACATTTAATCATCACCGATCATCCCCAAAAATAATGGGCAATTTAACTAGACTATCCAAACTTTGGAAAACATGTTGATATAATGTTCTCTTAACTTATAAGTAATATGAGATTAGTTTGTACCTTTGGTGGAATTTTCATAAAATTACATCTTCCTTTTGAGAATATAGATGGCACCATACGATGCATTATATGGGTAGAGGTATCATACTCCAACATATATATAAGAAGTTGGAGAAAGAAAGTAAGTTGGCATAGTTTTTATAGAGGAGATAACTTTTAAAGTATGGACTATTTGAGGATCATATTAAAGTATCCTAAAGTAGAAAAAAGAGTTATGGTGATAATGGAAGGAAAGGCTTGGAAATTAAAGTAGGGTATCATATATTCTTAAAGGTTTTACCATGGAAGGGAGTTGCAAGATTTGGTAAAAAGAGTATATTAAGACATATATAAATTATTCCTTTTAAAGTAATAGAAATAATTAGAGTTGTATCATACTCATTAACTATACCACCTAAACTTTCTAATGTACATGACTTATTATTATCTAAGAATGAAATTTGTTTTTCTTTCTACATTCCATCCTTTGTGTGACCATCATTAAGATCCTCCTATAATTAAGTGTTGGGAAAATCCAAATGGATTGTTTGAAATAAATCCTTACTAAATTTTTGGCCCACTAACTAGAAATATTGGTTTTTTG
The DNA here is from genome assembly GCA_963277665.1 of Viscum album. Lineage (NCBI taxonomy): Eukaryota > Viridiplantae > Streptophyta > Magnoliopsida > Santalales > Viscaceae > Viscum > Viscum album. Next base: position 878,979,035 of record OY728126.1, on the reverse strand, counting down.
ACGAGTTCTATAATATTCCTCAAGAAAATAAATGATGGACCATTTATGAATTTACTGATATCTATACTAACCTCACTAGATTTCATATACCTGAGTTTGATTCCAAAATATAGAGGTATTTTTTGTTCATAGGGATACTGTTTTATGGATTTCATCCACTAAAGGAAGGCTCACCACAAGAGAATATTATAGAGTCTAATTTGGTAGTTCCAATGGTGTTCTAGATCGATTTAGGATCTTTAATTTTTTACTTCATTCCCCTGAGTAGGTTAACACTGTTATAGTGAATCTGGAGGCACCACCTCCCAGCTGATACATAGGTTTATAGGTCAGGTTTCCACCTTTCATCGACCTACCAATTATAATGAAGTGTAGTTGATAGTGTTAATCATATTTTCTTTAATTGAACCTTTTCTAGTAGTATATGGATATACATTCAATATCTATTTGATGTTATACTAATATTAAATGTAAAGATGTTAACCTTCTTACATCAACTTTATAGAATGAAAAAAGTGAGAAATTTTAGAACCTCCTCCTTATAGAAATAGAGGTTGTTATTACTTTCATTTGGAGAGTAAGAAACGATAATGTATTTTATAATAGTTTTATTCTGATACGTGAAACCCTAATCAAACTCCTTAAGAATGTTTGGGCTGCTTCCCATATACAAATTGTCACTATGTATAATGATACATATGAATTATCTCTTCTACATATGAATGATGTGTGTTTTAGGATTAAAAATCCTTTGGTTTAGAGAATTATTCAGTGTATACCATATTTTTTAAGATGGATAAAGGTGAACATGGATGGAGCGGTTGTCAGTTCCCCCAACTTTGCTACCTGGGGGTCTTCCGAACACATTGGGGCTTTGTGAAAGGGTTACTCTATTGATACATTGGAAATTACTTTTCTTCAGAAACTAAATTCTAGGAAATGATTTATGTTACCCAATAGGGTATTTTTTATGGTTGAAATTTATTTTGGGTGGAGTCTGACTCAGCATTGCAATGGACAAATTAAAGAGAAAATCTTGTGATATTTTGTGGAGCCTTCTTCAATGATGGATTCAGTTCATGCATTATATAAATGATATATTTGTTAATATTTCACATTAATTTATATAGTATGACAATGTTTTTTTATTTCTTATCAAATAAGGTGATTGTGGAGACCACCTCATATTGTTCTTTAGTCACACCTAAATTTTGGGTTCCTTTTGTGTATTTGGATGCTCGGGGTGTTTTTCACTCTAGATTGTTTTATAATTATTAACATCTTCATCTTTATTATTTTTATAAAAAAATTATAGGTTTTTGATATCCTAGTTCCAAAAAATATCTGATTAATATGAAATTTTGGAATTTTTCACGAAAACCTATTTTTATGTTAATATAGAAAATACCTTTTTTTTAAAACCACAACTTTTATGAAATCACTATGATGTAATCATAAAATAAAACTGAAAAAACCTTATCTTAAAAAATATATGTTTTATAAATAACATTATATATTTTAAAATATCTTTTATATAATTGATAAACCTATATTTTAAATCTTAAGTCACACTTTTCACTAAAATTATTTTAATGAATTATAAAATAAACATATATCACTTTTATAAATATAATATTATTAAATGTATTTAAAATTTAAATTTAGTAGAAACTAATTATATAACAGTACTATTTTATTTTTAAGCATAAAAATAATATTATGAGTATTAAACTTAATTACTACGATAATGGTAAAACTGCTTTCTTTAAATAATTATCATGTTAACATTATGTACTTTTTATATAATTAGATAAATTAAAAATTACTAAATAGTTATTATAGTATAATTATCATTGAAAAGTAAATGGTATTCCCAATAGTGAAATTTTCTTCACTAATAAAATGGAATCACTTAATCCACTTCATAAATCACCAACCCCACTAATTTATTCTTACAAATATGTAATTTTATTCCTCTTATAACCATATACCACTTCTTTAGTCTACTATTCACCATTAGTGAGCTTAAGGCTTCCATTTCTGAGGACATTTCTAAGAGAAAACTCAAACTCACAGTGTGAGTATTAACTTAATCTTAGTCATTTATTATTAATATTCCTCATTTTAAGCTCTAATATAAATTAAAATATAATTAAATATGTATAATTAAAATAAATAAATGTTTTTATATTATTCATATAGATAATATTTATTCCTCTCTATCCATTAATAAAAAAAACATTAGTGCATGTGTGTAGGAAACTGCCTCCACTAATCGGCATCATCCATTTTTTAGACCACCTCTCATGGTTGGTTTTAATGGTTATATTAATGAAAAATATTATATATATAATATTTTTTTTAAAAAAATATCAAATTTTGATATACCTTATTTCCCCATCATTCTTTGAAAAATAAAAATAGTAATCATGTGTTGTGAAGACTACCGTCTCCATGAAGTAAGGCCTCTCATGTTTCACCTACATTATTTATTATATATTAAAACATATTTATATATAAATCACCACTATAACAATATATAAAAAATATAATTATTCTCTGGTAATAATGATATTATTTCCAAAGGAAACCACTTTCATAATCATAATCATCAATTATTTTCAGTATATTCATGTTTGGGTCGGTTTAACCACCAACTTGGACAATGCTATAAAAATATATCATTGATGAAAATGGGAAAAGAATTAATAGTATGATATAATGTAAATTTTTAAATAATATTTATTTTTGATACATCATATTAATATTGAATTAACTAATTAATAAAAAACCCTTTGATCGTCATGAATCCCTGAAACATACATGTTGTCAGTTTAATCATCAAGGATAATGACTAAAACACTAATGAAGGGAATTTTAAACATAATAAATTATTATAAATAATACCTAATAGTAACATTAGTAGCCAAGTGATGATGAAATTTTTAATAAAAATTAATACGAACACTGCTATTATGAAATTAGTACAAATGATCAAGACTATAAACATTTGATGTGGAAAATTGGTAGAATTCACATAGATAATGACTATTTATGAAGATTATAAATGAAAATGGATATGGTTAATGTTATGAATTAATTGATTAAGATAGATATATTTTTTTTACTAGAGGTTAAATTATGTTTTTGGAAGTTAGGGAAAGAGGTAAAAGTTTTTCATCTCAAATTCTACTCTTTGAGACATGTTTTATATTATGCACCTCATTTAATTTATGTGGTGAATATAATTCCTATTTGACATTTTATATAATGAAATTATATTTATTTAGGTTATTTTAAGATCAATTTTTATCCCTCTCTTTCAAAAGGTTTTTATTTAATTACAACCTATTCCATAAGTGGGGTTTCCTATCTCATTTTTTATTCTTTGGGACTCATGTTATAATCACCACTAATTTACTTTTGTGTGGTGCATACATTGATATGGAATATTTTTTCCACAATCCTCATGAATTTAATGTTATTTATAGGTCTAAAGTTTATCCCTCCCTTATACTATTTAAATTCAATAGTTTTAAAAACCATTATAAAGCACAATATTTTCCATGGTGGAAAAACCATACAATGTTTTAGTAAACTAAAAGTGTGTGTTGTTTCTTAAAAAATATATAATTGTATGGATATTAGAAAGTGGATGTGGTTATATAATATATTAAACTAGGTGTAACTAACTCAAAAAGGGTTTATTGATCATTATCACTCTAATGCACGATGAGTGGGCCTAAGACTGCACACCCAGCTAAACACTCCCAAGGGATATGATTTTTAATATTCATACTCTCTTTATAAACCACGATGAAGGATTTTTTCTAAAATTTCCATGGTATCATAATAGTATAAAATATTTAACCCTATTACTATATTTTATGGATAACCCAACACCTTGAAAGTACCCTTTCCTATTTATTTATTTCATAATGGTACTTCATGTTACTTTGATGATACCCCACAACTTCTTAGTTTCTTAAGGGATGTTCACCTATAAATCCACTTTATTCCATTTAATGGGGAAGTATTTCTATTACACAATTTTCATTATATGGATAACCGTATTTTTATTCTTCTAGGGGTTCCTTAGAAAATGGTAGGAAATGTCTTATTGACAATTATAGTGAATGTATTGGACTTAACATGGTGATGACTGGGGTACAGAATTATATAACTCAAAGACGTATTGATAAGTCTCATAAGACAAAAACATGGGTTTTATTGTTTTCTCACCCCATATTATTATAGTTTCTTGGAAGAAGTCCTTGATAGCATATTTTTATGTCCGGTATTATGCATTCAATCATTATAAGATGAATGATTATTATTATCCATGTTTTAATTTATTATCAGGGATATAACATTCCCTTTATTTCCATTGATTATAAATTCACTTTGTTTATTCATTTCTTCCATATCACTTGTTCCATGTTTATGTTACAATAACTTATGTTGTATTCTACTCTTCACTGAGCATCTAATCCAACCCTTATTATTTTTCCTTTCCCTAAGAAACCTAGAGGATAACTATGTGTAATTTTCAAGTATATGATGGAAGGGATAATAATTTTACCACAATGAGTTCATTTTGTATCTTATGTTTTCAATTTTAATGTATGTATGTATCTATTCATCCAAGACTAATAAGATATTTTATCCTTTATGAAATCTTGTATTCTAAACAAATACTGCAATATAACTACCATCTCAAGGATTTTGGAGTCTAAGATGTTATATATTAGATACAATACGATTGATTTATATAACATTTTATTTTTATATTATCATATATTATCATAAATATTTAGTTTTCATATTCTGTAAGAAATAAGATTAGGAAAATGATGTTGTGAAAGGTATGTCTCCAGAAACTCTTAAGAGATATATCCAGCTAAGGATCCATATTTGAGAAAAATTATTTGAAACTTAATATATGCATATCATAAAAAAAATATAGGTTTCCTAGTCATTTATAAGATAGTGAGGTTAGAAATTATATCTTGAGTCTTTAATATATTATTGATATTATTAGTTATCTCACTAGTGAATGTTAACTGAAATTTTGAGGATGTAATTTACTTAAGGGGGATAATGTAACACCCTGATATTTTAGTATTAATTTCTCTTTTAAATAAATACTATATTTAATTGATTTTTGTACACAAAAAACCAAACTAAACTAGAACTATGATACATTAAATCAAAATTGCTAAATTTTACTATTATAACATTACAATTAAATTATTGAGTATAATTAGAAGTAACTATGTAATGAAATCTAAAATAAATGGCATCGAGTAGAAGAATTATTCCATATGAGGATAATTTATCCAGCATGGGAAGGAGGTAGTTTCACTAGGGTTTTCCCTTGACCAATCCCAAATTTAACACCCAAAATTATAACATGATTTGGATAATATTTAGTAGAATTTCAATATTGTGGAAATTTACATGAGATCCATGCTAGTTGAACCACCACCCAAGACGACCTCTAGAGATTATCTTATCCTTAGGTCTTACACAGAGATCTTGAGATATATGTGAGTAGAAATTAGGATGATATAAACAAGTAATTATTAAAGTAATGAGTTATTTATATCTCACATGTATTTATAAAATTCATATTTCGAATTAAAAAAAGATCTAAATTTTAATATTAATGCAAAAAAGAAATTCAACTAGCAGCTAATAAGATCATTGCAATGTTTTTTCTAGAAAGTATTTTTATATGATTTATTTTATGAAACAAAATATATTATGGGTAAAATATATTATTGATATAAATAATATATAAACACTAAGTTAAATTATTAATTGAAAAAAATAAGAATATAAACATTTAATATTTAAAAATCCATGTTCCTATAAAAAGTTATTTTTATTATATTTTTTATATCTAATTAAAAATAAAATTCATAGATTTTTATAATTTTAATATTAAAAATTAAATCCCATTTTTTTATTCAGCAAAACAATTTTATCTTGGAAATTATTTTTGGGATTTTTCTGAAAAGTTTTATTTTTTGGTGAAAAGTGTAAAATAATGACTTTTTCAAATAACATGAATTTTATGACATAATTATTATATAATCATAACATAAAATTGGTAAACCCTTATTATTGGTCCAATATATACTTTCTAAGAAATATTATACATTTTAAAACATTTATTTTAATTTATAAATCAACATTTTACATTTACGTACTTAAGTAATATTTTTTCAAAAAATGATTTTAATACGTTGTATATTTATTATTTTAGAATTAATATGTATCACATTTAAAAATTGTATATAATTAAATGAATTTTAAATTTTGTATTCACATGTCTAAATTAAGTAATAAGGCCCTTTAATTTTTATGCAAAAAAATATTTAATAAAAAATATTATATTGATAACATTTTTAATATTCTAAAAAGATAAATCATTTTATACATTATTTATGTTCTATAGAAAATGAAAATGTTGTCTAAGTGTATGTATAGACTCCCACCTCCATGAAACGATATAATTTTTTTTACATGACCACCCTACATGGTTGGTTATAAGAATTTAATTAATAAATAAATATGATAGTATTATGTAAATTAAAATTTTCTATTTTTGGAATCATTTTGCTAATATTTAACATGTTATTAATATATCAATATTTATTCATAAAAAATTACCAAAAAAAAGATCATCATCGATTATTATCTTCACAAATAATGAATCAAATTATTAAGGAATAGAATTAGAGATTTATAAATCATTATAAATCATAAATTCTAGTACCTTATATAATCAGTTAATGATGAACTTGTTATCAATGATTGTAAATCAAGATCATCATTTTAAATCATTCACGAAATAATCAAAACTTATAGCATCCAATAATGAAAATAAATAATAACTAATTAAGAAATTTATAATAAATTACTATAATTAAATTTTAAACAAGGTAATATATATGAATAAATTTATAAAATAAGTTTTTATGATATTTATGTTTATTATATATGAGTATAAAGCACTTTTTTGGAACTTGAGAGTTTTAGTATGGGCTTCATCTCAAATTTCCCTTCTTTGAGACATGTTTTTTTATGCACCTATTTTTTTATATGGTTCATATAAAGAATATTTTAAGTATTATATCATTATTATCACTTTATTCAGGGTATTTAAAGTCTAATTTCAAGTTTTATCTTTCAAGAGATTTTTAATCAAATGTCATAAAATATGTAATGAGGTTTTCTTGTCTCAACTTCTTTTCTAGATTCATAATTGATCCTCTTAGAGTAAAGCTTTAAAAGATTTATTTCCCATGTTATATGATGATATTACAATTTCTTTACTATTTATTTTCTAGGAAATTACTTTTATGGATTTATTTCTTCATAAAATGTAATTATGTTAAGAGTAATTCCCAATTTCTCAAAATTATTTTTTTTTCTCTTCGATGTCCATATTTTATATTTCCATCGATGTTTTATTTATTATTTAGGAACATAATTTTTTATTATCTAATTTTGAATTTGTATTTCCATTTTATTATTCTCAAAATGAATTTTTATTATCCCTTTTTATAATTTTTCTTTTAAAGAAATGTATTTTAAAATATAAAAAATGTATTGTCTTCATAATTGTATATTTTATCTTTTACTCAACATTTCCTCTGGAAATTCATTATGTTTTTTTGAGGGCTCCCCTATTGAATATTATTTTTAAAATTAAAACTTTTCAAAAAAATTAACTTCAACTTTTGAAAATGACTTTTGAATGTCACATGTAACTTCATATTTTTATGATATTATTAAAAATGATTTAGGAAATCACTTTTATAATTTTTTTCATGTGAACACATTATTTCACTATTATGACCATTATTATGAATGAAGTGTCCTTTCTATTTTTTAAAATAGTTTAAAAAATAAATTTAATTCTTAATTATTGTAAAAGTAAAAGGGGGAATTTCTACTTATTTTTAATTTTATTTATCTAATGATATTAAAAGGTTATTTTACATTTATGTAAACATCATTAATTCTCCTTATGCTACATTGGGAATATGTCATATGACACTATCCATCTTCTTTCTCTGGAAGTATTATGAAATGTTCTAGGGGATTTTTTTGGTACCTATCTCTTTTACATGGGATAAGTATGTGTTTTTTGGAATATTAATGTTTCCACGTTTTCTTGGCATGAATATGATTGGATGATTATTATGTGAAAAGTGGGGTCTTATATCACCCCAAAATTCATTGGTTAAGTCTTTATATCTCATGATATAAAAAATGGGTCATCAGTTATGATACTTGAGTTAATAATAGACTGTGATTTTTGAATAATGAGTCAATAATATACCACAATTTATGAAACTGAACTCAATAATAGTCCATGAGTTATGATACTCAAGTATGTCACGAGTTGCATATTGTAATTTCAAAGCTACTATATAGTGGATCACAATATTTTGATGTCTGAACCAATATGTGATCTTTTACAATGATTATGTTTGTGTTAATATACTTTTTATTCTATATTTCAAGGGAATATTACATTTATATGCCATATGTATATGATTATGCTTCATGTGTCATATTTATTAACTCATGAATCTATATTCTTTTTCCATGGTATAAATTATTTCATTTGAGATTACATCTCTTTCTAACATGACTTATGAAAAACCCTTGTTATTTTATATTATTTTTAATAAGATATTTCTCTCATGATCATGTTTTCTCATATTCTTATGAAATAAACCCTTATGAAATTTTGATAAGTTCTCCCTTAATAAGCATTTTATCTCACCTATTTCTTATGTTTTCATTCCCTAGGGTATGAAAATAATTATAACAACTCAGAGCTTATCATACATAGATATTACATATTCTTATATAAATATTAATTACATTATACAAAAACATGCCCGAGGAACATAATAGTTTAGTGACTTTGGACACCTGGAATAAAATATTCTAATCTGGTGAAAGATCTTCAATGTTTCTCATAAATATCTTTCAATTTAGTACTCTTCATAGACATACCCTACATAAAATATTTCATCATAACCTAGGTAAAGGAAACATAAGAAAGGGTGAGATCAGATGATTAATAAGGGTAAACATAACATATATCAATCTATCATCATATGAAAGAACGAGATGAGCATAAGGGTATGTGATCATGAACATAACTTATGAAGTTCAGACCCAACCTATCGTAGATCATAAACATGAGTCATGGCATAATACTTTATAATATTTGAAAGCATAGCCCACAAGTGTGATAAATCATCTTAAATAAAACATGAAACATAAGTTCATGTCATAAAAATGTGGCACAATAATAAAGATAGATAAAAAACATTTCATGTGTAAAGGTTAAGTTCCAAGACCATCAACAATGTCGATCATGACACACCCATTTTCCATAGTGGATTAGGACACATGTTTCCCATAGTGGACTAGCACACACATATTTACTATAGTGGATCAAGAAACAGTTGTTTTCTATAGTGGATCAAGCCCATCAATTTTTTTCCATTTTTATCTCATGATATATAAATATTTACTCTATGAATTATTGGGAAATATAGGTCCCACCAGTCATATAATTAAAACTATATTTATGTGTGCTATAATATCATAAATATTCATCTCATCATAACCCATGAAGTGAAATTCATATCATAAACATTTCATCATATCATAACCTATAAAAAATATACAAGTTTGTAATCATTTCATCATATAATTACCCATTAAAATAAGCGTGATTAAAAATCATTTCCACATTGTATAACTCGTGGAAGAGAAATGGGTTTCATAAATGAAATGTCATCATTAACACAAACCATTCATGGAAATAATAAGAATGGTATCCTTGTATCATGTCCACAATAAGTCATAGATAACATCAATAGTTGAAATCATAGATACAAAATCTTTTTGAAAGATCATTTAAAACATTTATTGAGGAAAATATCCTTCCCATTTTGAAAAGACCTTTTAAAACAAAAAACATTTTGAAAATCATCTTGAAAAATGATAAAAGAATATTTTAAAAATCAATTAATTTTTTAAGGAAAATATCCTTTCTTATTTAAAATTTTTTTTTAAAAATAAAACATTTTAAAATAGTTTAATTTTAAAATAAACATGAAATCTTATAAAGGAATCTTTTAAAAATCATTCAAAACATTTCTTATGGAAAATATTATATACTCTTGAAAAACACCTTTTAAAACATAATTTTTTTAAATCCTTTTATTTGAAAATAAAATTCAATAATTATAATGTAAGATTATAATAAATGATTGGTCATAAAAGTGGAAAATAATGTTCATGTTTTCATGTTAAAATGATGATTTATTTCACTTTTTCGATAAAATCCTAATGAGTATTGTTTGGAGAATGAAATGAATATTCCTTTAAAACAGTTGTTGTAAAAATTAAAACATGTGTAATAATATCTTTAACAAATCATTTTGATAACAATAAAACATTTTTTAGAACTTTTTAAAAAAATAAGGTTTTGGAAGAAAATAGATCTCGAATTGACGGGAGAAATCTAGCTGGATTTTCTTTAAAAAATTCATAATAATGTTATATACTAAAGCATGTGAAATTGTATGATTACTTAAATATATCATGAATAACTAGATGAGAATAAAAAAATAAAAATTATTTAGAGGTAGATCATGATATTTCAATAATGGAGACTTAATCATAAACTATCCCGATAACTGGTGAGATTGTAACATAAAATTTATACCACTTTGGTAACATAGAATCATAAGACCACGTGGGAATAACATAAAATGAAAGTTAAAATATAATGATGATAATAAATTAATGATATTACATTTAAAAGGGTCTGTATATACACCTCAGGAAAGAATATATGTGCCTAAAATAATATACATCTCAAATAAAGAAAATTGAGAAAACAATCTCTTACCAAATTGATAGCGTTGAAACAATAAACACCATGATAGTGAGATCCTAAAATGGATATATAAATCACCACTATTTAAGGAGAAGAATCATAAAATACATTCATGGGTAGTGTATACACAACATAAAATAAACACATGGTGAATATGGAATTTTCTCATGGAATGTAGAAGTGAGATAAAAATCCATTACCTTAAGTATTGACTTCCTTCATACTCATTCAAACCTTCTCTTCTTTTGGTATCCTCCTAAGTTTTATACTAAAGCCTTGATTGGTTTGTTTTTTGTCAAAAATGATCAATTTAGGATGAGGGGAGGGAATTTGGGAAGTTATTTGGGCCGATCTTGGTTGCTGTAAATGGCATGAGAGGTGTAAAGAAGTTGGGAGAGTGAGTTCCCTTTTATAGTTGAAGAGGAGTGGTATTCTTAAATTACACAAAAATTTTCAATATTGGCAGGTAAATATTACCTAAAGTTTCTCCAAATATGATAAATAAAATCATGTAGGGATGATATAGTTGATACACACCTCCAACACACAATAAAACACATTTTCAATTATTTTATTCCTTAACTTTTAAGTATCCTTATTTTTACCATTTTTGTTTTTCACTATAGTAACTAGATTTCTAACCTTGGTAATTAATCCGTTAAGACTAAATTAGAGTGATTATTATTAGATAATTTGGACCCAATAATTGTAATTATTATATCTAATTTATATAAATATAAATTTTATTTGTCTTGAAAATTAATTTTAACATATGTACATATAACATGAAAAGACACTACTTTGACCTTAATCATGTTAACTAAGCATTTACTAATTAATGATCATTATACTCGTTATAAAATAACAATTGATATATGAATAAAATATAATGGATCTTTATTTATATTTAAAAATAACTTAGTATAATATATGAGTTTTAGTGATTTTAAATGATTTAATAAAATATCATTTACTGTGAAATAACATTAATGTCAATTTTATCAATTTTCATTTAATTTTAATTTTAAAAATATAAATATAATGATGGAATTAGAATTTATTATTCTCCCATATGTGTAACATGTTATATTAATCTAAAAAATTAATGGAATATAATAATTAATTTAGTTTACTTCACTTTTAATATTTTCAGTATTATTTATTTTGGTTAATTATTTACTAAATAAATTCTATGTTGTCATTTCTCAAGAATTTAAAGTAATTAATTTATCTCTAAAAAATTAAAATAAATCATCATGATAGAAAAAAATCATTTATATTTCAAAATTACAATTATTGATGAACCTATATTGTTTTCCCTATCCCAAAGATTTATACAAATTAAAAGTGAGAAAACTATCATTTTTGTCTTTTTCCTTGCTTAACTTATTATATGGGTCATATTAAAAGTAAAGTGTAAAATAATTTCTATATTTCAAAGAAATTTATGTCCAAGTTCTAAATAAACACATTAAATAAAATTTGGATAATATTTTCGATCCTTCTACTCCTATAATTCTAGTTTAACCCCCCAGTAAACCCATTTTTAATTTAACTGTGGTAAATAATTTTTATTGTATCCATCATTAATTTTTTTCAAAAAATAATTTGAAATTAATATAAATTATAAATTATCATAATTTGAAATATATAATATATTTATCATAATTGAATTCACATAAGTAGAAAAACTTAATTTGGAATTAACCTCGTAGACATGATGAGAAAGAGGGGTTTTAAAGAGAAAACGTTCAAAATTTTGAACATTAGACACATAATCATAGTAAATCCCAATTATTTGTGATATTTCAACATAAAATTTATACCACTATAGAAACATTGAATCATAATCTCTCTGAGATAATAACTGAAAAAGAAACTTAAAATATCACGAGCATAATAAATTCATGATAATACAATTCAAAGGGGTTGTATATACTCCTAATTAAATAATATAGGTGCATAAAATAATGTATTTCTAAAATAAGTAAAATTGAGACAAAAATACATTACCACAATGATAACTTTGAAACCATAAACCCCATGAACAAGAGATCCTAAAATGGATGTATGAATCCCTCTAATTTTTAAGAGAAGAATCATAAAATATATTCATAGGTAGTATATACACCATATAAAAGAAGCACATGGTGAATATTTTATTTTTCTCATATAAAATAAAAGTGAGACTGAAATCCTTTACCTTAATTCTTAACTTTCTCCATCCTCATAAAAACCTCCTCTTCTTCAGGTATCCTCCTAATGTTTGCATTAAATTTTTTCTTGGTTGGATTTTCTCAAAACTAAAGTTCTAGGATAAGGTTGGGGAATTTAAAAAGTTATTCTGGTAGATCTTGGTCAAGAAATATGGCTTTAAAAATGTATAGAAGGGGAGAGATTGAGTGACATTTTATAGTTGAGGAGGAGTGGTATACTTGTAAATACTCAAAAGTATTCACTATTGGGAGCTCAATATTACCTCAAGTTTCTCCAAATTTGATAATTAAAGTATTTTATGGGTGATTTGGTCTCTCCAAACCTCCACCACATAATATAACACATTTTTTTAAAATTTCATTCCTTAACTTCTAAGTATCTATATTTTTTACCATTTTGTTTTTTCACTACGGTAATTAGTTTTCTAACCATGGTAATTTATACCTTATCACTAAACTAGAGTGATCCTTTTTAGATGATTTGGACCCAATAATTATAAATAAGATTACTAATTTATAAAATATAAATCCTATTTGTGTTGGAAATTAATTATAACATAAACGCATGTAATGTGAAAAACATCACTTTGACCTTAACCATGCTAACTTGGTTTTTACTATTTAGAAGTCAATATATTCTTTATAAAATAAAAATTTGTCCATGAATGAAACATATTATATATTTGCTAACATTTAAAAATAACTTTATAAAAGATTATATTTTTAGTAATTTTACATCATTTGAAAAACTATCATTTATAATAAAATTACAGTGATATAAATTTTGGCATTATTCATTTAATTTGAATTTAAAAAATATCAATAAAATGATGGAATTAGAATATATTATTTTAAAACCAATTAAAATGATATATTCGTATAAAAGATTATGGGGGACAATAATTCATAAAATTTTCTTCACTTTTAATATTTTTTAAATCATTTATTTTATTTAATTATTAACTAAAATATTACTAATTTGATGTTTTATAAGAATTTAAAGTAATTAATTTATCACTAAAATTTTAAAATTAATTATAATTATAGAAAAAAATAATTTATATTTCCAAATTTTATTTATAACCAAACCAATGTTTTTTCTTATACCAAATCTTTATAGAAATTACATGTAAGAAAAGTGACTTTTTTACTTTTTTTTACTTAACTTATTTAATGGGCCATATTCAAGGGAAAGTTCAAATGAATTATAAAATTTTAGATAATTTGATTTAAATGGTTTAAATAAACTCATTCAATAAAATTTATATAATATTTTATTATATTTTCACTCTTATCATTATAGTTTAACCCCCCGGTAACCCCATTTTTACTTTAACTCTATCAAATAATTTTTACTGTATTCACTATTGATTTTGGTAAAAAATTAAGTTGACCATATTAGAAATTATAAATTATGATGATTACAAATATGAAATCTATTTCTCTAAATTCAATCCACATAAGTGGGAAAAATTAATCTCACGGACGCGATGAGAAAGCGGGGTTTTAAAGAGAAAATTTTCAATATTTTAAAATATTTTTATATCCAGATTCAATGTGAAATTGATTCAAAATAACAAAATTGGATTAATTGATATAAAATTTAACTAATTTTAATTTAAAACCATTCCAAAATAAAATTTCACTTTATAACCAAATTAAATAAAAATTTAGTTTTCAATTAAAATTTAGTACTTGTCACTATTAATAAAAAAATAAGATGTTTTGAGGAAAAAAACCCAAAATTTAACCCTATAATAATTTATACATTAAAATTAAAAAATTATTTTTTTACGAAATTAATTTTCTATAAATGTAAAAAATATTAAAATAAGTGCTCAATAAAAATATTTTTTCTGAGAGAGACTTCTTTATATTTTAAAAAGGGTTTTATTTTAATATACAATTAATTGGTCATAAAATAATTATATAAAAATGTGTAAGCCATATTTTAATAATTTTGTTAATTCAATTCATACTCTCCATTTTAATGGATAGTTGATAACTATTATATTAAATATTAATATTTAAATAGTATGACATGTTAGGTTTAAACTCGGTGTTGCGTGTAACACAAGATAAACTCAGAATTGTGTGTAAAACAAGCCAAAAATAGTATTTTGTCTAAATAAATCTAAACTTAGGGTTTAATATAATATAAAATAAAAAAAATACTAAATATATTTATTAAAATATCAGGGTGTTAGAATAAGTTTTTCTTATAAGAAGTTTATAATTGAGTCTAGTGTAGTTTGATTATGAAGAAATGTCCACATGTGTCATATAATGAGTTTCCCATGTAGATGATCCACAAAGTCACCAAAACTTTGGCCATTGGGATTGTATAATTATTTGTGAGTTGTAATGTTTAACTTAAAAAAATTATGTAAAATGGTTATATTTTTAGGTTTATTAATCTCAATAGGTATTAAATCATATTATAAAGTGTGTATTTTTAGCACCGGGCTCAAAAGTGTTAGTTTGGGGTGCTTCATGGGATAATAACCATGATACATCGAGGAAGTAGTTATCCATAGGAAGTTGAACCTCATCAAAAAACATGGGTACTCTCTTGTGTTTATTTTCTATTCTATAACTACATAATGACCAAAGGAGAGAGATATAGAGATCCTCTCACTGAATAAGTTGAGAGGTGGGAAAGGGAAAAAAGAAAATTAGAGTAACATTATATAAAGTCTAATATTCTCCTAGTGCTGGACACAACACTATGTGACCCTAAAATGTTTTTACCTATTTTTATTTTATTTTATTTTATATTTGCTTCATTTTTGTGCATGGATGTATAGTGTATAGATAGGTCATACCAAATTATGGGTAGTTTTAATTATGGGTTTATATTAGTGTTTTAGTATGAAACTATCCCCATGTATATATTATTGATACCCATGAAAAGGTTTCCTACCTGTGGGGGTCATGAATATTATTTGTCCATAGTGGAATATCATATTCAGTACTTGTTTAGTGGTATCTCATGGTGGTTCATTTTAGGGCCTTCCCACACCTCAACCATGATATTGTATTCTTTGGGGTCCCACCCACATGTCCTTAAAATGCCTCTCTATAGGGGAGTTTCCTTATGATTTATATTTTTCACATGAGAATTCCCCGCACCCAGTGTTGGGATTGAGATGTTTCACCAATGTTTTAGCCATTTCCAAGATCATACATGACACCTGGAAAAGGCAGTAGGTCAATTATTTTCATATTGAAAACCTCAGGAAACGTTGAACATCATTAGGTCTAATAGATTGTCTTGTAGTATGTTACCCTAACTTCCTCCCAAATAACAACCTTAATTACTGATATCTCATATTCCCATGATCTATATTGACTGAAATATTTAGTATGGAACTAAAAATAGTAAAAACATGGAAAATAAACTTTTTTAGAGGTTTTTTCTTTATATGCAATAGTCTAAACCACCATTGATCATTTTCTATTGGTTATATGAACCTACATGTTTATTATTATCAATAATTAAATCATTCCATTCTTTTCCAATTTATGGAAATTTTATATAACCATTTTGGAACCCATAATTAATGAAATATTAATCTATTGTTAATTAATTAATTATCCATGATAATATTTAATGATGTGTATTCTTCTCACAATGGTTACAATTGCACTATCTAGTTTTAATTATCCAGTGAAGATACAAATATCCATGGATTCTTTTCATGGTGGTTTAATAGATTATAATTTTTATAAATGGTTTTACATTTATGGTCGGTAGTTTAAACATTCATTAAATGATACATGGTGGTTTACCAATTTGAGTGGTGGTTTACCAATATGAGTGGTGGTTCAAACCACCATAGATGACAAGATGAATTCTTAAATGTACACCTACAATTTGAGATCCTATGCTATAAATTCATAACAATCAAGTAAAAAAATGACAAAAACAAATGAAATTAGCATTATAAAAACAACTTAAACTATATTAAAACATTTTATAACATAAAATATATTAAACAAATCAAATGTGTTTTAAAACTACCCATCAATTCATTTGAATTTAATAAAAACCAAAAGATGCATCAACATAACAACAAATAACACATCATACATTGGCGAACATTATATACAGATCACAATAGATTGCTCTAGATAATAGCCACTCCTCGACCAAGGGAATTTCATCCCCCGGTTCCTATAATTATAATGTTGAAAAAATTATCTAATGTTAAATAAAAATAAAAACAAAAAATAATAAAAAGTAATATTTTTACTTCTGATACTATCGATTCCTTCAAACTTGTATCAGGGGGAACTATACCTGCAGTAGTGGTAAACATACCTCACAAATATAGGACTTTCTCTAGTGGTGTAGTTTTATCTATGTATGTGATGTAAACTTCTAATGGGATGTGAAAATAATCTACTGTTTATTTTTTTCCTAGTGCAACAGAGTGGTTGATTAAGGTCGTCTCAATTAAAAAGTTACATAGTTTATTTACCTTCTAATTCTAATTCACCTCAAACAAATTATTTTGGTATTTATTTTATTTCATAAAAATAATTGAAGTATGATTTTTGGGTTTTTGGAAAAAATAAATTTCAAAACAAAAAAATATCATAACATGCATTGAAAGATGAGTTATGAAAAGAAAGAACTTGGAAAAGGGTTTTGTTTTGGGTTCCTTCATTATTTATCTTCTTTTTTATAAATTTATTTTGATATTTTAGTTAAAAAATCTCAATCTTAAACTACTATTTTTAAATTTATTTGGTGTGAAACATTGAATGGTTTGGTGAAATTCTTTAGAAAATGAAACTTCACTTCCTCCAATAATCAAGGTTGATTACACAACTCAATAGAGAGTGAGGAAACTACAAGGACCCAACTTCTCCATATGTCATTTAATCCATTTAATATCTCAACATCATCATATGAAGAGATATTGTTTAATATGATGGAGGGAAAATATTTAAATAAAATAGTATATATGAGTTTGGGTTCTATGTTGTGGTGGACTTTTGTGGTGCCTATACATTTCAACTTCACTCACAACAAATATAAATAAAAACAACAAATAATTTAATTGCATAATTCAAGAACACCCAATCAAAACCTAAATCCATGACTCAGTCAATCTTCCTTTTGTTGAGTGAAAGAGGTCATGGTGGAATAATTGAGAGAGAAGAGACGAACGAGATAAAGAGAAAGAGAATAAAGAAAGAGTGATAAATAGTGGAATAATAAAAATTTGTGGAACAATTTGAATTAAATATAATGGATAATTTGAAAAGAAAAATAAATAAAATAAACTAAGCTATAAAATAAATGAAACAAAGCTGCAATAATATAAAATCCTTTTGGATGAACTCCCTCCTATTAGAAACAACGATTCTACTTATTTATAGTGGGAGGAGTCCATATTCTTCCTTCATTAAAATCATTCACACCTTTATTAATCTCAATTAAATATTTGAATTGTATTTTTAAATATCTATAGATATATCAGAGTTTCTAATATCACATAACTGGCACAATATCTTTCCCGTTTTTTGATAGAATTTTTTTCCACATAGATTTCTCAGTGTACTAAAGACGCAGGGTGCGATGTGCCCATTTGAATCCATGGGAATCACGTATCTGAACTGGTATTTTTCATGTTTCCATTTTCATGTAGTCATTTTCATCATATCTTTATTTCAGCTTACATTCTCGATGCATCACTTCATCCTCAAGATCCCAAGGTGCATCAGGTGATAGAAACGGTGCTGGAATCCTCTCCCAAACTATCAAGACTTCAAAGGGACTGGATAGAACTTCTTTTTGTCATAAATGGATTGGGACTCATCTATTCAGTTTCATGGGAGTACTATGAGCTTCAAGAAGTGATCCATGGTGGTTTGGGGCCTCCTAAGTGGATATTAGCTCGGGTTCAATATTCCCTCATGTCAAAATTACAATTCTATCGTGAAATCACAAGGCGGTCAAGTGATGTTTAATTCACAAGTGGCGGATTATGGTGTAAGGAAATGTCCCAGGGAAAGGGTCACAAAGTTGTGGTGTGACGACGCAATTTTGGTTAAGTTGGAACGACACCAACTTTAACCACATCCCACATTGGAAATGAGATTGGATAATCGCTTTCATATATTATAAGCCTTCTGATTTAGAGACTAAAGAAGTTGTTATTTTAATGGGTTTCACTATTACACACTACATGTGGCCTTTCATGGGCTTACTATGTAGTTGATATCTTTTAATACATTAATTGATTAGAGGGACATCATGGATTTCAATTTTTTTCGTTAAATTATTAAAATAATTAGTAAAATTCCATGAAAAAATATTAAGTAAAAAACATTTAAAATTTCCTTATTTTGATTCATTTAAAAACATTTAAGTTACTCAATTTTAAATTCCCACTTTTTAAATAAAAAAATAATATATGGTCATATCTCTTAAATTAAATTAATAATCATTAGAATTCATTTAAATATTTTCATAAAAATATTAGTATATGAGTATGTAGACCAAATACAATCCACATACCTTTTAGAAAATAATCAGTTTTCTAATAAATAAATAGTGAATGTAGTTAAAATTTTGAAATTGATACCATATAATAATAAAATTCAAAATTTAACATTTCCAATAATTTACGGGTATTTAAATAGTGGATTTCATGTTCAAAACTACTTATTTATGTTATTAAAATTCCAATATGTTTAGGTATAATAACAACTATATGCCTTTTTATTTTATATTCATTCCATTATTTTATATTTGTTGAATAGATAAAGGAAATTATTTTACACCCTATATCATTAACAATCAATATTGACTTCATGGTTTTTCAAGTATAACTATGCTGCACAAATATCAATATTTTTAAATTAATTTAAAAATAAAATCAATGATAAAAAATCTGTTAAATAATCACTCTTTTGTAATAGTAAATAAAATATTATTTATTAAGTTAAAGGATGATTGAACATACATAAGTTTGATTCATAATTAATTATCATTATCCAATATTAACATGATATCGTCATTTTCACCCTCGCTTACAAGACTTATTGTTTCAATTCCATCATAGACAAATAGATCAATCGCCTCATGTTGACATTGTTTTTTATCGGAAAATAATTCTTCAACATCATCACCTTTATCATATTAGTCTCTTAATTTTACAGGACTAAAACACTCCACCCTTCATCAAATTCATCATCAATATAATATTACATTTTATCTTGTGAGAAAAAACATATGGATTGTGTTATTCACACTCAAGAATATCAATCAAATGATTTAAGTTCACATAAGTAAACTATAACAAATATTTCTTTAAACCTCTTTGAATACTGGATAACTTGTGTTTGAATAACACACCCCAAAATTTTCTAGGATAATTTAATTTTATAATTTCAATCAACTTTCCATAATATCCCATCTTTAAAAATTTTATAACAATGTCACTATTTTCTATTTTCTAGCCATCTTCATGAGAAGCTATAAGATACTTGAAACCAATAATATTATAGGCATTAAATATCCTAGATTGGTTCAAAGGCCATTAAGATAAATATTTCAAATTATTATATAGTTCATCTCAATTATCAACATTCAAGATCTATACAAATAGATACAAAATATTAGTATATATAAATGATAATTATCAATATATTATAAATATAAAACAAATTCTGAACTTAGAAAATGTTAAAACCAATCAATAATACCTTTTTCCACAGCTTTTGTTATTTTTGTCTCATTTCAAGTTCATCTCTGAATTCTTATATTTTTTTGTATCATTTTTTCTTCATTGAAAGGTTTTTCGACATCACAATTTAGTAGCAAAAATATTTTTCTTGTATAAACTTCATATGAGTTGGTGAAATTGAGGATATATTTCTAACTGGATGACTTAACATTGCAAAGAATATTGATATACTCATAGAATAATTATAATTTTAGTAACCATCATCATGTTCAACCCAAATTAATCTTTTCACAATCCTATTTAAATACCACAAACAGAATATGAGACATTCTTCAGCCAAGTGACTTTCAGCAATAGAGCCTTATATTTAAGATTTTTTCATCACATAAGACTTCAACTAAATGAGTTATCTAAATAATAACACTACGAGAAAACCGCCGTTTAGCGGTGGTTTTTTGGCGGCGGTTTTAAAAACCGCCGCGAAATGCATTCTGGGCTGGCATTTCGCGGCAGTTTTTAAAACCGCCGCGAAAAAAACCGCCGCTAAACGGCAAAAAAAATTATTTTTTTAAAATTATTTTTTTAAAAGTATTTTTTTTATTTTTTTAATTTTATTCAAGGATTAGCGGCGGTTTCGGTAAAACCGCCGTGAAATAAAATGAAAAAAATAAAAAAACGTGAGAAACCCCGAAAACACTAAAACAATCATAACTTTTGATAAGGGCGTCCGTTGAAGCGCCACGACCATTCAAATCGAAGCTCATGAAGAGATATAGAGGCACATATAATCAAAACCGTGAGACGTTCTAAGGTGTGGACGATATTAGAGTTATAAAAAAGTTGAAAAAAGTTCTCCAACTTCAAATGGCCATAACTTTCGCTCTGGGTGTCCGTTTGGGCTCTACCACATATCAAATCAAAGCCAGCGAAGAGAGCTACGCACCGGTTCGACACAAGCAAGCTTCTGTCGGGTTTTTCGACCCAAAAAACCCCTCCAAAGGCCTCCAAAACCCCGTTTCCGTCACCGGTGTCCCGTCGAACTTGTCTTCAAACGGACCTAACTTTCGATCCGCATGTCAATTCGGCCTCCTCCACCTGCCAGATCATAGCTCGTTCCATGAGCTTCAGTTTGACTGGTTGCGGTGCCCACATGCACTCATAGATCATATGTTATGGCTTTTTTAGTGGGTATCGGGTTTGTTATGTTTTTCAATGCCTCGTTTCTAGCACCCATTCCCCGTCAGCTTTTTTTTAAATGGTCCTAACTTCCGATCCGCCTGTCCATTCAGACTCTTTCACCTTTCAGGTTGAAGATCGTTTCGGGATCTTTGATTTGACAGTCCGTGAATCTAAAACGGACTCTCGGATCTTAAGTTATCTCCGTTAATGTGAGTCCAATGTTTTTGTCTCTTTATGACCGTTTTGACGAGTTTTAACGGTAGCTCCATTTATTACTGTTTATTTGGGTTTCCATGACTTGTTATCTTTATCAATGGTTTTTTTGTGGGTTATTATGATGATTATGTTGAATTATTAAGGAGTTTTCCAGAGTTGTCACGAGTTTTCATGCGTTCTCATTCTTTCTAATACCTCATTCCTCATATGCTTCTCCATCCTTTTTCATGCATTTTCATGATTTTTCATCCCTTATCACGTCTTTTCATACTTTTTCATGTGTTTCCTTTATTATTTATTATTTATTATTTATAATATACTTTAATTTATTTATTATATATTATTTGTAACTGGTTATTTATTATTTATTATTTATTTTTTATTTTTTATTTTTTATTACTTATTATTTATATTTATATTTATTTATTATTTATTATTTATTATTTATTATTTATTATTTATATTTATATTTATATTTATTTATCATTTATATTTATTTATTTATTATTTATTATTTATTATTTATATTAATTTATCATTTATATTTATTTATTATTTATTATTTATTATTTATATTTATTTATTATTTATTATTTATATTTATTTATTATTTATTATTTATATTTATTTATTATTTGTTATTTATATTTATTTATTATTTATTATTTATTATTTATTATTTATTATTTATTATTTATTATTTATTATTTATTATTTATTATTTATATTTATTTATCATTTATATTTATTTATTATTTATTATTTATTATTTATATTTATTTATTATTTATATTTATTTATTATTTATTATTTATATTTATTTATTATTTGTTATTTATATTTATTTATTATTTATTATTTATTAATTATTAATTATTATTTATATTTATTTATTATTTATTATTTATATTTATTTATTATTTATTATTTATTATTTATTATTTATTATTTATCATTTATTATTTATGATTTATTGTTTGTTATTTATTATTTGTTATTTATTATTTATTATTTATTATTTATTATTTATTATTTATTATTTATTGTTTGTTATTTATTATTTGTTATTTATTATTTATTATTTCTTATTTCTTATTTATTATTTATTATTTATTATTTATTATTTATTATTTATTATTTATTATTTATTATTTATTATATATTATTTATTATATATTATTTATT